>CP136066.1:21550916-22938586 GCA_032622095.1 Siphonodentalium dalli
GTACATGTATGAATATCGATCTACATAAAGAATCAAGCTATTCAAGAGGGTGCACTTGGCAATATCAAGTGTACACTCAGTGACTCACTGACTTCAGTTCTAATCTAAGTTATGCGATTGCACCTTTGGCTCAAATGAAACCATCAAGGCATCATGCAATTTAGTTCGGTTATGAACATAGTGTGTACCCTTGTACTGGGTGGCAGCAATCTGCGAAAGCGCTCATGTTGACCTACGTAGTACATCATACTACAACAATACATGCAATTCAATTTCAAAGTTTGAGTTTGACCTTGTTTTTGCCAACAATCGGATTATCGCTGTCATAAAATAATAAATAATCGTTTAATAAATAACAACAAACACCTAAATTACCATTACGCTGCAGTGCAAAAGTTAAAATAAACTGCACATAATCATCATTGCAATAATAATGTGATGAGGGCAAAATACAACGCAGTCGAGACACTTTCGTAAAAGTCCGCCATTAAACTTCAAAACGATAGTTCGTTAATGCCAATATCGCTACCTGGACGTCTCCGGTCCCATAACGTAATCGCGGATAAAATTTCGTAACCGCATCTCAACTGATTGCCATCTTCGTCTACCCGGGAGAGCGGGCGCTATTATGACCGCATTAATTGCTTTCAATGTTTAGATATCAACAATGGCTGGACCACTGTTGAAGATTTTATGGCGGGAACACAATGACTCCGATTTTTGATCCGCATTTAGAGACTTCTGGTGTGGTAAATTAGAAACCTGCAGTAATAAGCCGTATGTTTTTGTAATAATTTGAAGGATTAGTTGTTTTACTTGTCAAATGCCACCCTGCAGTAGTATTTATCCGGTCAAAATCTAGTAAAAATTGGAAAATTAGATTTTTAGATGTTGTCGAAATTTTGTTTTGTTTTATGGTGTCCACATCAGAATGAACAATGTTGGATGCCACAGTGTCCTGGTTTTGTAATAGGTACCACTCATGGAACAGGATTTAGTATACTTTGGCTATGTAAATATCATTTGATGACATAATATTTCGACAATTAATGGTCACTAATAGGGTTGCCCCCGAAAATACTTGTCAAATGTTTGGCACCGTTTTGTTGTCATCTTACTTGTATGGTCGATGAACACCCCACAGTAGTCTTTATCGGTAAAAATCCTGTAATAACTCGAAAACTGGAAAAATAGATTTGGGACACAACTTTTGTCGAAATTATGGCACATTGTTGGCAACTTTATGGTGTCATCTACCTGTATAGTCGGGGGCACCATATAGTAGTCTTTATAATAAATACTAGGGGATTGCCCGTCACAAAATGACGGGTATATAAATTTTATTTTTTATTTTCTATTGTCCGCGTTCATGGACACATGGAATGGTCATGCTTCTCCTTTTTGTTACTGGATGCGCGTTGGAACACTTTATTTCACTAAAACTGTATTTCTACACACCCAGTCCACATATGCGCAACGAAACAAAATCAGTATATTATTTAATTACTATGCACCAACTGAAACATACTCAATTCAGGAGCCTACATTCGGGAGCTTGCTGCACATTTCGAACGGACCCCCCTTTGGAACCTGTATCCAGCATGCCGCCTAATGATCACACGCCTGCACTGCGCGGCCCGTTTGTATGAACACTTTATTTCAATAAAACTGTATTTTTACCCCACCCCCATCTCCCCGACCCATGTATATGCATGCACATATGGAACGCAACAATCAAAATATTTTACTTTATCTATAATACTAACTGAAACAGGCTCACTTCGGAATCTTTATTTAGAGGGGGAGGGGCCTATGTACAGCCCCTTTCTACGCTTCGCGCACATTATATGATCTTAAACTGCGTGAGCTTCGCGCACATATAGGGAGCTTGCAGCATATTTTAAACGGACCCTGTATTCAACATGCAACCTACATTCGGGAGCTTGCTGCACATTTCGAACGGACCCCCCTTTGGAACCTGTATCCAGCATGCCGCCTAATGATCACACGCCCTGCACTGCGTGGCCCATTTGTATGAACATTTTATTTCAATAAAACTGTATTTTTGCCCCCACCATCATCTCCCCAACCCACGTATATGCATGCACATATATGGAACGCAACAATCAAGATATTTTACTTAATCTATACTAACTGAAACAGGCTCAATTCTGAACCTTTATTTAGCGGGGGAGGGGCCTGCAGCCCCTTTACACGTGAGCTTCGCGCACATTATATGAATTTAAACTGCGTGCGCTTCGCGCATTGTGATCTTTTAAACATTTATTCTTGATCAGATTTGCACTCAACCGAAAGATTAAAAGAGCATTAATTAGCGTCGGCAGTATTGTTTACACTGTAGGCCCTATTATTAGGCCTGTCCCGGAAAAGTGCTTTCTCCAACTGAGTTCCGGCGAATTTACTGAGTTCACGGTACCCACTGGGTACCGCCTATACCCACGTGTATACCGGTACTCCTTCGATTCCACACTCAATACACAACTTTCGTATCAAAGACAGCATTCTTTACTTATGTTCAAACCCAACTGGCAAATTAAAATAGCATATTAGCACCCATTCCCAACGACGAACGTTTGAGTCTTGGATCTGCACACCACTACATCCACCCTTTCCCAACGACGGTAGAACGTTCGAGTCTTGACTCTACACCCCACTATACATGCACTTCCGCGACAAAATCAACATTCGTTACCTAAATTCACAGTGAACCTGAACTGACACATTAATTTCCAACAACGCTTTGGTAGAGCGCATGGAAGTTTCGCCTACAATAGCAAAGCAAGTGTTGGTTTGCGTTCGACGTCAATGACGTCATTTCGACTAACGTCATAAGAAATAGTGTCTACTTGAGTGCAAATGCTGCATTTGGGGAGCATGTTAGATCTCAGGTTTGCTCGGACCAATCGGCGTGAAATTTGGTGAGTCACCTTTTATGACACACTATAGGCAGTGGTACAAATTTGGGTCACATTAGACGCATGGTTAAAAAGTTATAAACGCGCCAAAAGCGTGACCGAGTTATACACACACAGACAGATACACACACACACACACAGACGACGGGTTTTATATATATAGATATCCGGTCAAAATCTTGTCAAAACTTTTGACAAAATGTTTGTCGAAATTTTAGCAAATTATTGGCAACGTTTTGGTGTCATCATACCGACACGGTCAAAATCTGGTCAAATCTACGAAAATTGGAAAATTAGAGTTTTAACCCAAATCATACCTGTATGGTCGGATGCCATCCAACAGTATTTTCTAGCCGGTAAAAATCGCGTCTACATTAAGAAAACTGGAACATTCTAGTTATTACCCCAAATTTGGTCGAAAGTTTTTTTTTATGTTATGTTCCAGGCATTTATTTCATATCTTGTTGATCATTTGGACACCAAAAATATTTAGGTAAATTTTTCAATAGGAAAATATATTGTTTGGTATTTATGGGTCCAATTTGCATGTGATATTTAGTGTTTAACATTTTTTAACATAACACAGCGGAGGGATAAGATTGTTGTGATTCTATTGTTACTGGATGTCTGGGTCCGTGAATACATCTGTAATGTCCGCAAACACATTTAAATTGATTGACAATTCTGCAGCTTGTGGATATGATGATATAGTGTATGTACAGCCTTGTTAAAACTATACCGATGTTCGTGATGACATATGTTGTTGATACTATAGGCACACACTCAGGTCGTTTCGATATCTCACAGAGCACCAGCTCGACCGGATCAACCGACTTGAGAGAGATTGGACTGTGGAAAATGTCCACCAACCGACTCAAGTGAGAGAGACATCGGGCTGCGGAAAATGTTCCAAGATGACAGTTCAACTCAAACGATGATGAATTACTATACATGTATCAATGCTGTATAACTTATGATCAACCCTCATTCTGGTGAAATATCTCATAACACCATAATGACATCTCGGATAAGGACATCTAATAACACCATACAAGGAACTCATTTCCCCATTGGGAAACCACACAGAGCTTCTTCATGTCACATGTCGGTCGGACGTTTTCAGCTGGAACACCCACTGCGCATGTTCACGACAAGACCGCAGCCATATCGTAGCACATCGTAGCGATCAATTAATGTTTGATATTTACCTGGAAAATCAACGCACGCAAACAAGAAATTCAACTTATTGGACTTCTTCAAAGGAGGAACTTTTAATTGAGTTATGGCAGGAAAGGGGTGTTAAAATAATGTGTCTGTCCTAGATAGAGCCGATAGAGCGACAGTATCTACGGGGTTGCACTATAAGTTATTCGTATCACACAATAATGGCCTCATCGATCAGCTTTAAAGCATTGGAGACATTCCACACGTATTGTGAATTAAATCATTTGTTTAACGTTTGATCCATGTGACTGTAAGAAAATGGAAGATTTTTTTACTTTTGATTCTATAGAATTTATAAATACGAAAAAGACAACTGAACGGAGGCCTGCAAAAGTGAGGAACATTGAACTTAAATGGTGTTGGTTGTGGGAGCAGTTGAAATTCGGTTTGATAAGTGTATTGCTGTTCAATGTTGTCGGCGTTTGTGCACATCCTTTCCAATCTCAAGCAGATGGTTTTCTGGTGGAAACAACGCTGACAAATTACAAGAGATGTAAGACCATGTGCAATCGACACGCGGACTGTACCAAGATCAGATACAATGTTAAAACAAAGATGTGTATTCTCATGCGACCAGAAGATCCGCGAATGTCAACACCGCCAAAGGAGTGGTTCATGCTAACCACCGAAGGCACACAGGTAAGGCGTTAGTTGGGTATTCATTCATGTTAGTATATACAATATATAATATATCACAAACATTACGAATTTACTATGCATTAATTATTGCAAAAAGCACCATCCGTTTTCGTACCGCATTATCTGACGAATTGTGTGTTTGTTTGTTTGAACATATTATTTTGAACCCACTTTACGTAATACATTTTATACATTGACAAATATAATATGAAAATATGATATGAGGTAATCAAAAGGGATGGGAGCACAAGTTATTCAACTTAGAGTATTGCTCCTCTCCGTGAACAATATTGAAACGCATAATAATATTTATATATTGAATTATGTCGGACTCAAAGTTAGCTTAGTTGGAATGTGGTACCTAAAGAGGGGTGGGGTGGGGGGGGGGGGGGGTGTTGGGGGGGGGGGGGGGTAGAATGTGGTACCTAAAAATTGTTGCGCAAATCTGTCAGCGAAGTAGTTAGAGGGTCTCCATTAGGGGGCATCCACCCAGTGACGTGACTAGAGGGTCCCCGTTATGGGGCATCCACAAAGGGACGTGACTAGAGGGTCCCCGTTAGGGGGCATCCACACATGGACGTGGCTAGAGGGTGCCCGTTATGGGGCATCCACACAGGGACGTGGCTAGAGGGTCCCCGTTATGGGCATCCACACAGGGACGTGACTAGAGGGTCTCCATTAGGGGGCATCCACCCAGTGACGTGACTAGAGGGTCCCCGTTATGGGGCATCCACACAGGGACGTGGCTAGAGGGTCCCCGTTAGGGGGCATCCACACAGGGACGTGACTAGAGGGTCCCCGTTATGGGGCATCCACACAGGGACGTGGCTAGAGTGTGCCCGTTAGGGGGCATCCACACAGGGACGTGGCTAGAGTGTGCCCGTTATGGGGCATCCACACAGGGACGTGGCTAGAGGGTCCCCGTTAGGGGGGGCATTCACCCCCAGGGACGTGGCTAGAGGGACCCCGGTCTAACAGCACCCCCTTGAACCAAGTTTGCAGAATTCTATTTGCACCGTCGGAACTTTCAACTGGTACATCAAGCTTTCCTACTTTTGGACATTCCAACTGGCGGTCATTTCTGATTTCCAAATTTGACTAAAAGTAGAAAAACATACTACTGCTGGTCGAAAAATACAAATTTCCCCAATTCTTACTGAATGCAATTTCAAACAATGAGAACAATTTCAACCTGTAAGATAAGATTTTAATGTCAAATACACCGAAATGGGAAGTTGCAAACACAGGTATTAGGCACAATTTGTTTTTTAATTTAATAAAAATCTCGGAAAGGTATCTATCTCATTTTCGATAGAGGTCAGCATTTTTCTCTACAAAAGCAACATTTTATTTTTTATTGATCTGTAATTGCAGCACTATGTGACCAAATAATCATAGTTTTCAAAACAGTTTGGTTCGCCGTCGTATTTGAGATTAGTGAACATAGAAAAACATTTAAAGTTGATAAATCAAATTTATTTGGTTGGTACCCGAAACGTCCGTCCAATGAAAAATAAAAAAATCAAACAATCCAACCCCTAAATCACCGAAATCTATACTCTAATCATCAAACTAAATAGCCCTATTGTCAAACAGACGTTGTTTCAAGGACAGCTAATTTGGGTGTGGTACTCAACATACATCGAGTTTAATAACGATTTTTGTCTTTTTTTCCGTCAGTTTTACAGATTTCTTTTCGCGGGAGGCCATTTTTAAAGTGCGAAACAAACTCGAGAAACGCTGCAGTAAATGACTCCAAAATAAAATAATTTTACATCGATAAAAAAAATATTATATATCCAACGCTTGATTTTTGTCATTAAGAATGCCGGATATCAATTAAAAGAGAGATATTAAAATTAATTTAATAAAGTTCTAGTTAGTTTCGCTTTCAGTTTTGCAAAACGGCCTCCCGCGAAAAGAAATCTGTAAAACTGACGAAAAAAAAGGACATAAATCGTTATTAAAATCGATGTATGTTGAGTACCACTCCCAAATTAGCTGTACTTCATGAAACAACATCTGTTTGACAATAGGGCTATTTTGATTTTTGATTTTTCATTGGACGGACGTTTCGGGTACCAAAAAATAAATTTCATTGACAACTTCGAATGATTTTCTATGCTCACTTAAAGTACGACGGAAAGCTAAACTTTAACTAAAAATATGATTACTTGGGTACATAATGCTAGAATTCCAGATCAATTTGATAAAATTTTTTGCTTTTGTGAGGATGATTTTTGACCTCCTATTTTCACTATCAGCCTTGATACTTACCTTTCTATATTTTTATTAATTTTTTTTTTTTGGCCAAATACCTGTGGTTGCAAACATGAATAAAATACATATAATTTGACAAAAAGTAACTATATATATTAGATGAGTAACATATATGCATATACACGTACAATGTAGTTTCCCAACGAATTTCTTTTTTCTCTTTTCATCTTAAAATTTAATTCATCAGTTATAAATTATCAATTGACTAGCTTTTATTGGAATCCCGAGCGGCGAAGAAAGACCGGATCATGTCACATATAACATTAATGGTTGACTTGTGTTCATTCTTCATAATAAATATAAATTTCTCATTTATGTGGTGTAAAATTTCCAAATAATGTTTTTTTCAGACATGAAATTCCAATTGTTGAAAACGTTTACCAAAGTTGGGAGGGTTAGACACACGACCCCTGATACCAGGCATGTAACAAATAAAATGGATATAGATACCAAAGCTTTAAAGATGCATTATCCGAATTAACGCTCCTAAATTACTATTTCTTTGGCTTCAGGGGTGAAAAATATTTGATTCGACTCGAGGAACCCACCCATCAAAGCTCAGAGTGATTAGATATCGATTTTTGAAGTTTGTTGTTTCTCAAGATGTTCTGTTATTTGTGGCCCAGAAACACGCCGTCAAACGGACGGTCTCGGAAAAAATTGCTGATGAAGATGGATAACTCTAAAATAAAGTGTATACGGCCAAATGTCGTGATACTCAAGTCATAATACGGAAATATTTCGTGGAACAAAATGTTGATAAATAACGCGTTTATGAAAATGTGATACCATGGTTAGCATTATTTTGTTGCAATTAATCGATTCTGATAACTAAAGCGTATTTTGAAGAAATGTTGTTGTTGTATTTTGATATGGGGACCGTTTTATCTGATTGAGTACCTTTAAACCAACTTCCAGATAAGTAGAGTGTAGATTGCTACGACATCTGGTAGAATCCTAATGGTATCTGGTTTCAATAAGTCGTGTTACGACAAAAAAATGCTAAATTGTTTCATCAAGTTATAGTTTTATGAGTAACTAAGACTTATTCCAACATTTACCGGCCCTCCCATCCTCCCTGCGGATTGTTATACTGTATGTACGTAAATATAACTCAGTGTTTCTTACCATCGCTTGGCGGTTTGACGCCGAATGAAGATGGGTTATCACGTGGAATCTCGTAACCACGGGCAATTAAAGCGACACGCTGGAATAGAATCATGATGGTATCTCGTAACCACGGGCAATTAAAGCGACACACTGGAATAGAATCATGATGGTATCTGGTTTAAATAAGTCTTAATTACTCATAAAACTATAATTTGATAAATCAAATTTCCATGTTTAACACTGAATGTATGCACGGATATCCAAATTAGGGTGTTCAAAGATGGCATCATAATTTGCAATATCTGCTAATAATTATTTGATTGACAGCTTCGAAAAGTCTATTATGTCAGAGTTCATTTAGTTGTAGTGTTGTTATAGTAGAGAGCACACATGTATTAAAATTTACGAACACCTATGCTTAAGCGCAAATAAATCATATTATTATATTATTCTATAATTCTTGTCATTTGCGCTTAATCGTAATTCGTTTTCGCTTAAGCGCAATTCATTTGCGCTTAAGCGAAAATAAATAACAGAAGTCTTAGATGGAAACTATTTGCACTTAAGCGCAATTCATTTGCGCTTAAGTGCAAATAAATGTTCCTTTTCATATAAACCATCCTCATATCAATGGCTCAAGCCTTGCAATCATGTGATCATAAGGGGAGGATCTCCACTGATGCTTTGCCAAATTAAAAGGTTACACAAAATATCAATACTCATAAAACACTATGAAATCAGCTCTTCGCAGAAGTCGGTGTGAGCACCATTGCACCTGTCTGCAACATGTTTTTATTTATGGGTGCCGAATCATCTCATACTTGACCTTTATAAGAGATATCGGTATACAACTGTGTCACTACTGTGAATCAACTTGTCAGCTAACTCTGAATATATGTTTAGCTCAAAATTATTTAACTAAATATCTTCTCAAAGAAAAAATAAATGGAAATGAACAACTGTGTTATATTGAAATGCTGTGCTATATGCAGGTATTATCAAAATTCTTCGAAAAAGAACACCTCAAAGCCTAAAAATAATGAGTAAAAAAAAGGGGAGGGTACCTGAAAACCTGCAGTAATTTAACTTATAAAATTTAGTAGAAAACTGGGGTGGTGGGTCCCAAAAAAGGTCAAAATTAAAAAAAATGGCATATGTGTGTGCAATGACAAATTTTATCAGGTCTGAATGAATACCGATTGAACTTTATTAGACCGATCAGTCAAAAATAGACACATCGGTTTTCACTGCCAGCATGCATCTGAGATGAGGAGAGTCACACAACATGCATCTGAGATGAGGAGAGTCACTCTATAATGTTCAATTATTATCTTTCAAACAAATTAATTCGGATTTCTTTTGAAAGACAGGGAATAATTATTTACTGAGAATAAAATCAAAAAATTTCAATATTCAAGAAATTTAGATTTCTGTCTCTTACACCAGTGAGTACTATGTCAGGAAGACCGATCAGTCTATTATAGATTGAACGGTGTTCACCTAGACCTGTGTATGTAAAGCTATTTTTGCGCTTAAGCACAATAACCTATTTGCGCTCAAGCGCAAATACTTATTCGTTTCTATTTGAGGTACCTAGTATTTGTGCTTGAGCGCAAATAAGTTATTTGCAATTAAGCGCAAATAAAGCATTACTTACACAGAGATTGGCAGCGTTGGAAAGCATTACAATTTATTCAATTGTATAGCAGAGATGTATGATATGATATTATTAATATTTTTGTATGCATAAATTAAAATTTTAAGGAAGCATCAACGATAAATGTTCTAGTATTTTTTACGACAATCTAACAACTTAAATAAGCGGTATCCGGTGTGTGAAATATTACTTTTCTGTCCTAAAATTAGTAAAAGGATTTAAATTAATTGATACTATCCTCTTTCTCTGGGATTTATTCCATTAAAAAACTAATTATATTCTTGATTCAAGTCTTGTTTCAGCTTCATTTGAAAATAATGTCTTAAAATAGTTGTAATGAAGCATTCAAATCATCTTACTAGTATCGAGACTGTCTCACTGAAGGTTAAATCCTCTCCAAATTGAGAATACACTGGTACAATTCAGACTTTAATGAGTCTCTTTCATTTACTGATGAAACAGTCTTGTTTCCTCCATCATAAATTAAAATCTGTTCTCAATTCCTGACAATCCTACTCATATTTGGTCAGAAATTTGATCAATTTGAGCCGGGTCCATAATTATTTAGAATTTGTAATGCGGAAATTCACATTGTACATCCAGAAAGAAGAAATTTAGAGTTCATCTGTTACACCAGTGAGCACTGTGCCAGGAAGACCGATCGGTCTAATAACGATTGACCTTTCTATGTAAGGCTTTATTTGCGCTTAAGCGCAATAAATTATTTGCGCTTAAGCTCAATATAAAGCCTTACATACACAGAGATTTACTGCTTTGAAAGCATGTGGGCATATAGGGACAGCTTGTGCCATTAAATACTCAAATTATACGATATTTCCTTCAAAATTGGGCGATTTATTATGTACCATCCCCCAGGATATCTGGAGGTGGTCAACCGAGGGTCAACTGGGCCCAGTTTTCGGTAAGGCGGATTGGAATCGTGATTATGTAGACATATAGCGACACCTTGTGCCAATAAATACTTAAATTATACGAAATTTCCTTCAAAATTTGACGATTTCTTATGTACCATCCCCAGGATATCCGGAGGTGGTCAATCGAGGTCAACTGGGCACAGTTTTCGGTAAGGCAGGTAGGAATCGTGATTATGTGGGCATATAGCGACAGCTAGTGCCACTAAATACTCAAATTCCACGAAATTTCCTTCAAAATTGAGCGATTTCTTATGTATACCATCCCCCATGATATCTGGAGGTGGTCAACCGAGGGTCAACGGCCCAGTTTTCAGTAAGGCGGGTTAAAATCGTGATTATGTGGACATCACTCAAATTATCAGGGGGGGGGGGGGCGGATAATTTTTTTTCCGACACGTAGGCTGGGGGTGGTGGGTGTCAAAATAAGTCCAAAGCAATTTTGTCCTCAACAAAATGATATTTTTTCCTTCACACCTTTTATTGGATTTTTTCTAGTTTGTACTGGTTTGTAACACTAAGAAATAAATAATAAGGAACATAACAGAACATTACATAACATTTATGAGCATAAAACACCATGTAAGGCAGTATGCACACAATAATATTAATTAAATACAACAAGTAATAAACAACAAGTGATGTAGTTATTTCATTCAAATTCAAATTAGTTTATTCATCAGATAACTATAAACAAATAAAAATATAACAATACATATAGAACAAACATAGATATCTGATGGGGAGGGATATGACTATTCAGTCGTCTTCCTGTCCCACCCCTATGCCATTTCAGCTACACATACACATTTCATTGAATATATAATTAGTTATTTAGTATTTCGTATACAATATAATATATATATAAGTGCCTCTTAATACTTTAAAATGAAAACTACCTTATATACATTTATATACATGTATAGGATGCAACCATGCAGTTTGGTTGAATATTACTCTACAAAAAAGTTGCTACTGCTGGGATCTTCGATCAAAACATTTTCTAATCAAGTTGCATATTTTATAACAAGAATCTGGTTTTTCATTTTTGAGAATCAAATTGAATTGCCGAGTTTCTGACATAGCGCTATATCCATTATATTGCACCTCAATTACTTCATATAGTTCATTTCTTAAATCAGCATATAACGGAAATTTCATTATAAAATGAAATTCATCTTCAACTAGTTTCTGTTTGATCGGACAATGTAAACATATTCGATCTTCAATGGATTTCTTCTTCGGTTTGAAATGTCGACCCTTTTCAATTGATAAATTGTGGTTACTAATCCGTAGCCTTGTAATGCGCATTCTATCTTCCACACATTTTGTTCCAATAAGATATTTCTCCATAGAATAGTTATCTTTAAAAAGCCTATAAGTTCGTAATTTATTTTCACCATTTTTTCTTGTTGTCATCGAAGATCGATTTGATAAATTCGGCGACGTGTTCATTTCGTAATCTTTGCTTAAGTTTACCGACAGTTACATTAAATTTGTTGTTTGATAAATCTATGCCGGGATCTAAATCGAGGCCATATGCCTCTAGTATTCTAAATATTGACGTTGACATACTTTTCCGCGCTCTTTGTTCACAAATAGCATTGTATAAAAGGTCATTTCGAGTATGTGAGGTCAACTTAAGTGCATAACTAGCCATTCTGCATATAACATCAATATAGCAAGGATACCTACCAAGTTCAGCGCGTACAGCGTGATTAGTTGCACCATCACCAACACCTAAAATTCTCTTACAAAACTTGGGATGAAGTAATTCAGACGGCATTTGGTATCGGCTACTCGGCGTTATTTCAGAACCCCAAATTTCACAACCATATAAAGCGATAGGTTTTATAAGCTTATCGTATAACTTGGATACAATATCTAATGGCGGAATAGCTGCTGCGTTGAAGCCATTAGTAAGCGAATAAAATGTTTTCCGACCTTTAGATGATAACTCATTTTGAGCACTTGAAAATTTGTCGTTAGAAGAAAACTTAATTCCTATATATGGAAACTCATTAACTACATCAACAATTCATTTCCTAAAGAGAATCTAGGAGATCCTGCTTGGCAATTTGATCCTAATATCATGCATTTTGTTTTTCAACGTTAATGCATAACCCATTATTGAGCGTATATGAGTCTAAGTTATTTAGACAAGACTGAAGTCCAGGTTGAGTGCTTGAGATTAAAACAAGATCATCGGCAAATAATAAATGATTGCGCTTTGAATCTCTCACATTAACTGGATCACAGGTCTTCTCAAAAACATACTTGATATTATCTATAAAAATCTTGAATAAATTAGGCGATATAATGTAGCCCCGACGAACACCAACATGCAACTGCAGCAACACTAAACACACTAGGGCCATTGGATGCTGGTTTGTGCATCATTAGGACAAGGGAAAGTATTCTTAATGCGGCTGAATCGCCCATGCAGTATTCTATGTAATTAACATAAAATAAGGATAACTTTAAAGAAATAAATTTAATGCCAAATCTGGTCAAGAATGGACATTAAACACTGATGTATACACTGATGTAAAAAACATGTAACATACCTAGACTTGTGCGTGGATAACACAATTATCTCATATGTGACAAAATAGATAGAAAATGGTAATAATTCACAATCTCATGAATGAGTTAATACAGGTTTCTACTAAACGTGTAGGTTTGTTTTTTATTATATGCTTTACTCTCACATGCTAGACTTGAGCAGTCCAATATAAATAATGCCTTTTCTGAACTCATACAAGATTCCTGAATTCATACAAGATAAACTGTGAACGTTATAAAATTCCTAACCAATCCTGACCAATCTGAATCAATTGGAATCAATCATAACATTAACTTTCTTTGATTTCCCATTGGTGCTCCTGTGTGCTCTAGTGTATTGCTATATGTGCGATAAACATGTTTTAGTAATGTCTAATGACTGGGTGGCACGTAGCATATAATAATTTAACCCATCTGATATAATACAATCACCTATCTGGTGTAAAAAAATATCACCTATCTGGTGTAAAACAAAATCACCTATCTGGTGTAGAGCAATATCACCTACCTGGTGTATAGACATAATATTTTTTAAATTTCCATAAAAAAAGTAACAAAACACAAAAACTATAAAGGTCTCCAAAAAAGGACTACCACACATATTTGGCACTAAAACAGTGACTATTAATTATGATTAACCATGCGCGCTGTGTCAGTGACCGGTTACCCACTCAGGCTTAGCTGCTATTCACAATAGCAATACTGCTGCTTTATAATAGGTTTTGTGACAAGAAGGAAATTGAATGTAATCTGGACACAATACAATGACTTCAGTTTAGCAAAAAAATATTTGATTGGTATATAAATAATAGAACGTCAGTTTGTCTATAAATGTTCGATATAATATAATGATTAGAGCATATCTTGTCGTTGACTACGCGAATGTAGTGGCCAGAGGGAATGGTGTAGTTCACTCGCCTACGGCTAATGAACTACACCCTCCCCTCGCCTACGACTCATGAACTACACCCTTCCCACTGTTTCGATTTGATAAATTCGGGACGTGTTCGTTTCGTAATCTTTGCTTAAGTTTACCGACAATTACATTAAATTTGTTGTTTGATAAATCTATGCCGGGCTCTAAATCGAGGCCATATGCCTCTAGTATTCTAAATATTGACGTTGACATACTTTTCCGCGCTCTTTGTTCACAATTATCTCATATGTGACAAAAGAGATAGAAAATGGTAATAATTCACAATCTCATGAATGAGTTAATACAGGTTTCTACTAAAAGTGTAGGTTTTTTTTTTTATTATATGCTTTACTCTCACATGCTACACTTGAGCAGTCCAATAGAAATAATGCCTTTTCTGAACTCATACAAGATTCCTGAATTCATACAAGATAAATTGTGAACGTTATAAAATTCCTAACCAATCCTGACCAATCTGAATCAATTGGAATCAATCATAACATTAACTTGCTTTGATTTCCCATTGGTGCTCCTGGGTGCTCTAGTGTATTGCTATATGTGCGATAAACATGTTTTAGTAATGTCTAATGACTGGCTGGCACGTAGCATATAATAATTTAACCTATCTGATATAATACAATCACATATCTGGTGTAAAATAATATCACCTATCTGGTGTAAAACAAAATCACCTATCTGGTGTAGAGCAATATCACATACCTGGTGTATAGACATAATATATTTTTTTTAATTTCCATAAAAAAGTAACAAAACACAAAAACTAAAAAGGTCTCTAAAAAGGACTACCATACATATTTGGCACTAAAACAGTGACTATTAATTATGATTAACCATGCGCGCTGTATCAGTGACCGGTTACCCACTCAGACTTAGCTGCTATTCACAATAGCAATATCGCTGCTTTATAATAGGTTTTGTGACAAGAAGGAAATTGAATGTAATCTGGACACAATACAATGACTTCAGTTTAGCGAAAAATATTTGATTGGTATATATAAATAATAGAACGTCAGTTTGTCTATAAATGTTCGATATAATATAATGATTAGAGCATATCTTGTCGTTGACTACGCGAATGTAGTGGCCAGAGGGAATGGTGTAGTTCACTCGCCTACGGCTAATGAACTACACCCTCCCCTCGCCTACGACTTATGAACTACACCCTTCCCACTGGCCACTACATTCGCGTAGTCAACTCCAAGCCATGCTCTATTCATATACTAAGCTTTAAAATAAATGGACTGCAGAGCTGTGGAAATATGATATTTAACAAAAACAATTAATGATCACATATCTTGGGAGGCCGTCAAAAACTGCAGTGTGGTCTACTGGGTCAGAGTCTGTCTGACCGAACTGCCATGTTGTCTGCAACATTTACATCTGTAAGTGTTTGACTAATGTTTCTAGGGACAAAATCCTGCTGTTCATTACTAGATTCACTGAATCTCAATGTAGGAGATGTGGTCCTGGTTTTCTCTGTGTGTTTGTGTTTTGCGTTCAACAAGGGGGTGGGTGTCAAAACATGGCTGGAATAAACTCTATGAAATGGAAAAAAAATTGGGGTCGGGGGTGGGTGGGTCCAAAAAGTGGTCATCGGCAAAAAAGTTGCATACGTGTCTGGAAATTTTTTCCGACCCCCCCCTGAAATTATACGAAATTTCCTTCAAAATAGAGCGATTTCTTAGATAGATAGATAGTTTATTGGATAAAGCATGTACATATACAATAGGATTTATAAAAATAATATTAGAAAATTCAATGCACATACAGAATCCGGGCGGTGGTGTGACCTAATGGCCGTCTTCCCAGCATCGCCCAGGCAAAAGAAAATTAACGACATGTTTTATCTCTGTTCAACAGTTCTCATCGACACACACATATTAGCATCTACTTGTATACTTGTATTGAATACTAAATACTTCGTTTCTCGACGATACATTAAAATAATGTAGTACTTTGTAGTAGTATAATGGTAATGTATATCAAATATACATAGAATGTGAATGTGAATGTGACAAATCGATATGCATGTAAGAAGGGTTTATACCGTAGGTAATACCTTGTTACTTATTGGTTCGTACAGTCAGGGCAATATCGATTTTCGCAAATAACTTTACTTTTATAGTTTTCAATATAACTATCTACTATAAGTCGTTTAAATGTAAATCTTGGGATGGAGGTTTTCATTGTGAGAGATAATGAGTTCCAGGCATTTGGGATTTGGTGAAGTGGCAATCGCTCAGTATATTTTATCCTGGGTGTCTTATGGGCAAGGTTGTTTATTTGGCGGGAAGCCCTACCAGTCTGCGGTGTATTTTCCAAAAGATTATTCAATGAATGTGGTAAGAGTCCGTTTTTCCAATCATATGCAGTAAGGGATGATTTCAATGAATGGAGATTACTAATTTTCAATATTTTACTTTGTTTAAATAAGGGTTCTGTATGAGAATTATATTTTGCATTATTTATCAGTCTAATGGCTCTTTTTTGTAGTTTAAAAAGTTTCTCAATACCTGTTGAAACACCCCATATTTCAATGCCATATGATAGTTTACTATGTATGAGAGAGTCATATATGCGATTTAATGCATTTCTTGGAAGAAAACGTTTTGCCCTATTTAGGCAATGTATAGTTTTGGATATTTTTTTATAAAGATAATCAATATGGTGCTTGAATTCCAGGTTTTCATCTAAGTGAATACCGAGAAATTTAAAGGATGGATCGCCCACTAATGCGCTTACAGGTTGAATACATTGCTCATCCAATTTAAGTTTATTACGAATAAGGTAGCTTCGGTCAGGATTGGCATTAAACACCATGTATTTCGATTTAGATGCATTTAGAACAAGTTTATTGGCAGCACACCATATAAATATGTTGTGCAATTCAATATTTGCGTCATGGAAGAGTTTCGCAATGTCAGGACTGGACGCATATGCAGTTGTGTCATCTGCAAAAGACAGCATGTTAAATTTTGTGGAGTTTGGCATGTCATTTACATATATTAAAAATAATATCGGCCCGAGTATGGAGCCTTGAGCCACTCCAGTGGAAACGGCTCTATAATCAGATTTTTTTCCGGAATGATCTACATATTGCTTTCTATTGGTTAGATAGCTTCTGAAAAAATTGTTGACTACTCCACGGATCCCACAGTATTCCATTTTTTTCAATAAGATATTATGATCTATAGTATCAAACGCTTTTGAAAAATCTAAAAATAATGCCAATGTTGAATCTTTAGTTTTTTTATCATTCATTTCGCCTATGTGATTTAGAAGTTTCAGGAGAGGGTGGATCGTAGAGTGATGTTTTCTGAAGCCAAATTGCATAGGGTTTAGTAAATTTTTCTTCTCTAAAAAATCAATCAGTCTTCTATATGTAGCCTTTTCTAATATTTTTGAAAATACAGGAAGGATGCTTATTGGTCGGTAGTTGCAGACATCATTTTTATCTCTGGTTTTATGAATTGGGACTACACGGGTAATTTTCATTGCATCAGGAAATTTACCGCTTTCATAGGAAAGATTTACAATATGCGATATTGGATGAGACATGTACTGACATGTCTCTTTCAAGAGCTCTGTAGTAAGACCAAAGTTATCAACACTTTTTTTATTTTTGAAGCTGCCAGTAATATGAAGAATTTCATTAGGACTAGACGGGTACAGGAAAAAACTATCCTTTTTTGGTTCCTTTAAATATTCTGTGTAGGATTTTGTTATGGGTACCTCATTTATTTGTTTGAGTGTGTCTTGAGCTGCTTCAGAGAAGTATGTATTGAAGGCATTTGCTATTTGTTCTGGATCATTATAATCTATGCTATTCCTAGTTATTGTACATGGTATATCAGAATTATTATGTTTTCGGATAATTGCATTGTTCATAATTTGCCAAGTTTTCTTCATATCTTTTTTATTCGCTTCCAGAATGGTTTCATAATACAATCGTTTACTAACTCGCATAGTGGAGTTGAATATTTGACAGTATTTTTTATATTTTTCTTGGTTTCCTGTTGTTGGATGTTTAATTTTATTTCGCAATAGTTTGTTTTTATTTAAAGCTGATGTAATTAGGCCATTTGTCATCCATGGATTTCGCTTTTGTTTCTTGTTTTGTTGCACCTTAATAAGTTTTAGTGGGTAGGCAGTCTCATAAGCTGTAGCTATAATATTCTGAAATTTGTCAAATGCATCATTTGGACAAGACGACTCAAGAACAGAAGAAAATGAACACGAGGAAAGTAACAATTTGAATCGTTCTTTGTTGTGATTATTTAAGCAACGTTTTTTGACAAATTTACTTTCGGTAGACTTTATTATATTTATTTTAGTTAGGCAATAAAATACACCAAAATGATCACTAACATCAGTAACAACGACACCTGATATAAAAGGAGATGGATTGTTTGAATATATATGATCTATTAGTGACGATGAATAGTCTGTGACACAAGTTGCCCTTGAAATCACTTGAACAAAACCTTGAGTGAATGCGTTATCAATGAAAGTTTCAGTTTTAGGGTGAACATGATAATTTAAGTTATTAATATTGAAGTCACCCATTATATAGGAATATTTCCCTTCCTTATTTATAGCTTTAGTTATTAAGTTAAAATGTGCCATGAATAAGTCTAAATCAGCCTTTGCTCGGGTGTTCGGGCGATATATTACACCAATGATATACGGCTTACAATTTTGTGGCTGGACTTCTATAAAGACTGATTCAAATACATGTGGTAAGAATAATGTTAGATCATCTCTTAGTTTATGGGTTAATTTATTATTAACAAAGCACCCAACTCCTCCATGGCAGTCATCATCTATTGATCTGGTTTTAGTATACAGGGTATAGCCATCAAGGTCAAAACAGCATTGCTCAGGTTGCCTAAAGAACTCACTTATTCCAATTATATCGAGTGTATTAGAGTTTGCATGTAAAGAGTCAATCAGTTCATTAAATGGATCCCAATGAGCTCCGATGCTCTGACAGTTCAAGTGAAATAGCTTGAGTGACAGCCCTGTTTGTTTGTTTAACTGACTATATTCTGCAGGGGAATAATACTTACAATCGGTACTTATCTCATCATTGTCACTATCACTTTCATCAGAAATGTCCTGATTAGCCATTGGGAAGTATGAACAAATTCAGGGCCTGATCGAGAGATGCGGTCAAATATCGGATTGAGTTGTGTGAATAAGATCTATCAATTGGTAATATGTATGTATCATACTGAGAGCTGGTGAACAAAAACAAATAAGATATATAACAAAATAAAAATGAAAGTAGTACCAGTATGTACATTCAGTACATCTTAACTTTTGGAATTTAAGCTCGCATAATGTCGTATTTTTACTTAGGGGTTATTTCTATATTACTACATTATGAATTAAATACGAACATACAAGTTTAACTAACCTTTATAATATAACAGGAACATTTACATGTAGAATAACAGGCAATAGAATAGACGATATTTGTAAGACATGTTGTTGGTTTGAAGATTGTGGATCGAGTGATGGAAGTTCGTCATCGGGAGAGCATCGCCGTGCAGTTCCGGAATTGGCCGAGCCGTGTTCGTTTGACTTCGTGATTGTCTCTCCCGCAGTTGTTGACGGGGTCAAATGTGACCTCATTTGTATATCTTCCGATCACGGGCTTTTCGGTGTTTTGTTTGTCATCCACGTTAATTAATTGATACCCAAAAACACTACACTACACCCTGTTTTATTTTGAAAAGATATGATCCAATGGTCCATAACTTTTGAGCCAAGAAAGGGTGAGGAGTCTGAACTATAAGAGCTCAAAATCCCAGTCACGCAAAATTAGGATTAAGGTGTTGCTAAACCACACCCAAAAATGAGCGTTTCTATGATCTAGCAAAAACTCACAATGACTACTAAATTTAGAAGTAAGAAAGCCAATCCTTTTAGCCAAATTGATCGTAACGCTTTATTTTAGAAATTTATGCCCTATATACGACCAATTGAATTTGAGGGGCTCACTAATATGAGCCTATTGTAATTGGCCTAGCCAATAAAATATTAAACCTTTTATTAAATAAGATTGTATATTGAATAATGTGAAAAAGATGTATTTTCTGTCATGTGGACTACATAATGCAGTCTATTTTTAACACTGGTATGTGGACTACCTATGGGTTGCCTATTTACATCTTTTTATTCAATGTTAGAATATTTCATGGTTTAGTCTTTTCCATATAATTTCAAACTGAAAAAGATAGTACATATGATATCATACGTGACGTTCAGTTGGATTGACTTGAGAATTGCACCAATATGAAATGATTTCATTTCCTTGATGTTACCATATATTGGGAAATGATCTAGTAACCATTCATATAACAATTAACATTCACAATGTGAATGATTTCATTTACATTAGGTGCAGTCTAAAATTAAGATTCATGATGTTTCCTCAAATACTTCGTCATTGTTATATTGACCAATTATGTTTTTTCTTCCAATTTAAAGTGAACAGCCATTCATCACATTTGGATGTATTTGCATGGTGGTTGGCAACTTGGCTGATTTTTCCATTCAAACAGTCATAACTTCGTATTTTGCGAAGTTTATCATTTGGGAAGCTATTGGGAAAATGTTGAGCTTCTGATTGATGCCTTGGTATAGATATATGACACATCTTGTCATAGATTGCGATAGTCTTGCTATCATGGCATGTTATTTCAATCATGTTTAGTGCTTCCCTTGTGCCATTGAGTATACCACCTTCTATTGGATGAATAACTTCAATTTCATGAATGTCTTCACTGGGAATAGTTTCTGAAATCTCTATTGAAATATCTAACCATTCCCATTTTTCATTGACATTATTTGTGGAGTGGCTGAAGTATGTGGTGTTTGATTCAGATGAGGCTATCCCACACGAGTTATCTGCGTCATTTAATGGTATGTAATCGTTCACATGTGGGATATTATTCATGCTGTCGTTCATGATTATTTCATGGTACAATTCGGATATGTTGTCAACCTTATTATCACATATATCAGGGTTTGATATACACGGTTCCATCTCCTTACCTGGAGATGTTTTGTCAGATAACTCACCATGTGAATCTGAGTCTCCAAACACGGATGGAAATTCTGAGTAATCTGAGTTTGAACACACGTATTTATCCGATAATTTATGGGGGTTGACTTTTGACTCAGGGAAGGATATATCCGACAACTCTTGTTGATATCCCGGATCCATGTGCCATGGAGGATTGTCATTACTGTTTGAGTCCAGAGTTGGTATTCTAGGAATGAGATTTTCAAAATCATTGTTTTCTGGTTCTTCAACCATATGTGGTTGATATTGTTTGTTCCCTATGATTGCAGATTTTGTCTCATTTAAACAAGTATCAGTAGAATCACTATCACAGTAATTTCTTCATCATCAAATGCCATCTGAGTATTCTCAGACTTTGGCATTATTTGTTCCATTTCATACAGAATATAAGTTGTTGATATGCCAGGGTTGTTAATGGCAATGGCATTAAAAATATTGAAATCATCTTGAGGCAAACAATGACTAAGAGCGTTTATTCGCTCATTTTCACTAAAGTTGGCATCGATTACAAAATTAGAAAATCTGAGTCTGTATTTCAGCCAGTCTTCTATACCATCATAAACTAGATGTTGTGGTATATTTTGGGGCAGTTGTTCATTTTTCGTACAACTTGAATGGTTATGAACATGTAAGTCAACTGCTGGTATCACATTCTGTGATTTTTGGATTTCAAATTCAAGAGGTGCTTTTTGAGTCTGAACTGTATGATGTACCTCTGGTGTAATTAATTGATTGTGTACCTTTGAAGAACACAATTGTTGTTGGATAACTTGAGGTTGACCAACTTGAGTTTGAGAATTTTGAGATTGATGCATTACAGGGGGTATCTTTAGATCTTGTTGTACAGTCAGAGGTTGCTGTATTAGTTGAACACCTTGCTGAGGCATCATTTGAGTTTGAACACCCTGCTGGGGCATTATTTGAAGTTGCACACCCTGCTGAGGTACTATTTGAGCTTCGGGTTGCACATCTGCATGCGGATGTATCATTTGGTGTTTAATACCCTGCTGAGGTATTGTTTGCAATTGCCCAATTGTTTGATAAATTGGTTTACCAGGCATACCTGGTGGAGGCATGTATTCATTATGGGTGCCTGTTTGATTTATCAACTGGGGTTGCCAATTATGTTGATCCATTTGAGTTTGAGTACCTTGTTGGAACATATTTTTATGTTGGCCACTTGGTTGAGGTACTATTTGAGGTTGATGAGTACCTTGTTGGAAAATAGTTTGAGGTTGACCACTTGGTTGAGGTTGAATATGTTGCTGGGACATAGATTGAGTACCTGGTTGAGGTTGGTACTGTGGTTGACATTGTGGTTGTGACATAGCCTGAAACTGCATACCTATTTGAGGTATGAATTGATGATTTTGAACACCTGTTTGAGTGTGCACTTGTGGTTGAGTCACTGGTTGAGATTGACATTGATTTGGAGCAACTGGTTCAGGTTGAACCTGATTAGGAACTGGTTGAGTTTGACTTTGATATGGAACAACTGGTTGTGGTATTTTTGGTTGAACATATTGTTGAAATTGAACACCTGGTTGGGGTGTTATCCGTGGTTGAGCATTATTCTGAAATTGACCACCCGGTTGGGGTGTTATTTGCAATTGAGCATTATTTTGAAATTGAACACCCAGATGGGGTGTTATTTGGGGTTGATTTTTTGGTTGAAATTGAACACCCGGTTGAGATGTTATTTTGGGTAGAATATTTTGTTGAAATTGAACACCCGGTTGAGGTGTTATTTGGGGTAGAATATTTTGTTGAAATTGAACACCCGGTTGAGGTGTTATTTGGGGTAGAATATTTTGTTGAAATTGAACACCCGGTTGAGGTGCTATTTGGGATAGAATATTTTGTTGAAATTGAACACCCGGTTGAGGTGTCATTTGTGGTTGAATATTTGGTTGAAACCCTTGTTGTATTTGAACATTTTGTTGAAAACACTGGGTGACTTTTGGTGAACTTGATGCTACTGTAGCATCTACTAAATATTGACTTGTGACATTTTGGCCTTGAATAGGTTGCTGAAGACACCAGTTTGAGGTTTGGCAATTCAAACCTTCTGGTCTAATGTGATGATAATATGGGGACTGTTCTTGTGAATTATGATGTGGTTTGTTCTGAGCAAAAACTAATTGCATTTGACCATTCGTTGTTAATGAAGAACTTTTGTTCTCCTTTTGACTACAGTCCATGTATTTCAGACAAACAGTCTGATTATAATGTGGTGGCTGATAATTCATTCTGACATTGATGTTTTATTTTTCAGAATTCACACCTACACCCTCTTTCATTTGATGCCAAAAAGTAAAGTATACTAGTTGGATACAAAACAAACTCCAATAAATGGAATTATTTGTCAAAAAGTGGACACTAGAGCATCCATGTCATTACATAAATGGGCATTTGGCAATGAAAAGGACAAAAAATATTATATCAAACAATTTGAGATTAAAAATTAATCAATTATATGGCAATTAATGCAAGTTTTTTTTTTATTAACAAGTGGACAAATTATCAAATATATGGATTATTATAGGATATTTCAACAAAAATTGACAAGAAAAATATTAATTTATAACAAAATATTTAATTAATGCAATGTATAGGACAAAAACTGGAGAAATTCAATTCAAAAACGAAATATTTATGAAAAAATGTGAACAGGTGAAAATAAAAAAAAATGGCAAAAATTATATAATTTTAATCAAAAGGTAATTTTATCAGCAATTATATTGGCAATAAGGATATATTTATGGCAAAAATAACATTCAATAATTGGGCATAAAATTGGAAAAATTATTTTGATATAAAGCAAAAATATTCGTGAAATTTTAATCAAACAGTCAAAAATACATAAATTTTCCAGAAAATACTAACAATTTGTCGTAGCCAAGCAAGTACGATTAACTCCATGATGTGGAATCATTTGGAATCGCCGGCGGTTTTTTTTTTTGACTGAACCCACGTGGGGGTCCACTTCAAAATATTTGCCGCCATTGTCGTCTTCCTCGCACGTGTTCGTTTTTAGCTAACAACGCCATTGTCGTATTTTTACTTAGGGGTTATTTCTATATTACTACATTATGAATTAAATACGAACATACAAGTTTAACTAACCTTTATAATATAACAGGAACATTTACATGTAGAATAACAGGCAATAGAATAGACGATATTTGTAAGACATGTTGTTGGTTTGAAGATTGTGGATCGAGTGATGGAAGTTCGTCATCGGGAGAGCATCGCCGTGCAGTTCCGGAATTGGCCGAGCCGTGTTCGTTTGACTTCGTGATTGTCTCTCCCGCAGTTGTTGACGGGGTCAAATGTGACCTCATTTGTATATCTTCCGATCACGGGCTTTTCGGTGTTTTGTTTGTCATCCACGTTAATTAATTGATACCCAAAAACACTACAATAAGTTTATTAACACACACGCCAGTGGTGGTCATGTAAAGAAAAGAATAAATAACAGAAAAATAGCTTTATACCATATATCATATAATAGATGGTTAAAGACTAATGTATGCAAAAGAGACATGTATGTGACACTATTTCATTATATTAATGTATCACTGTAGGCATATGTTATAATACTCATATTCATAATTATAAAAAAAAAGGATAATTAATATTAGCTTTCACCGGGTGGTCACCGAGCTAGTGAGTTCAAACAAAGTTATACAGCGCGGTTGCAAGTTCAAAATATGATCTATATATTTGTTGTTTCAGTTTCTTCAATTTCATCATAACGTCAAACACTGTAAGATTTATCAATTTATGGCATGATCCACATGTTCGTATTTATCGCCAATATTTATATTGTAAACATTGCTAAAAATATCACCTGAAATATTTATACATCCGTCATATTAAGTTTGTGGAATAGAGAATTACTCACAGAAAGCTACGGTATATATAAAAGTTCATAATACAGCTTAAGCTTCACGCTATTATCATAGATGCATTCTGACGAATCGTAAAATCAAACATTTCCGATCATTGACGTCCATATTGCCAATCGTATTTGATCGTAGTGTGGAATCATGGGTAATTTATGCATATTCTAATTTGTATGAGTCTGCATGAAACAGAGTTGGTCTAAATTTAGAAGTGGGCGGTCTTCACAGAATTAGGTTGTTTATATTACAATTATGTTTACCAAATCGAGGTCGGCTAACATGTCCACGTGCGAACTGTCAGACAATAGTGGGGATAAAGTCTTTAAAAGTAAAATTTACACTATAATTCGGTTTTTTGGCGTGTTGTGGTAGACAAATTATATCGAGTACGGTACACGATAAGTGTTTATTACAGATTAGCAATAGGCTACTAGTACATTTACTGGTAGTAAATTATGAAAGTTACAAGTATTCAATTAATTTAAAGTCACATCCAGGAAAAAATTAGGTCATAATCTGATATTAGTTAATACTGGATACAGGTATTAACAATAGAAACTAGCACATATAAAGCTGTATTTAACAATGCTATCATCAACTGTTGTTTGTTTCTAATTGAAACATAAGAACCTGGTAGTAAATTATGAAAGTTACAAGTATTCAATAAAATTAAAGTCACATCCAGGAAAAATTAGATTATAATATAATATTAGTTAATACTGGATACATGTATTAACAATAGAAACCAGCATATATAAAGCTGTATTTAACAATGCTATCATCAACTGTTGTTTGTTTCTAGTTGAGTGCCAGTGGAATGACAATACATAAACATAAAAACCTTGAGTTTTTAGTGGAAGAACATTGTCTTAATTACAATAAAGGATAAGATTTTTGTTTAATGTTATTTTTTATTTTTACATGTATGTAGCAAATATTGAAAATATAAATATTTGCAGATATTGAATAAAGTTTGGCCCCCATATAAAGTATCTCATCAATGTACAAGAAAGGGAAAGGAGTCTCGAGATCATCCAACCCTTTCTGCACAGACAAAATTCTCCAATGAGAGCCAAAAATTGCCAATTACCGTATCAAAATTCATTAAAATTAAACTTAAGTAAATGTCGATCAACACACAACAAATATCATACAACACAAATGTCTTATCACTTGAAGTCGAAGTCACCATTGTAGTCTGTCCACCTCTCTTCGGTCGAATTTCTGTGCTGCAGAATCACATTAACCCCTTGTACAATAATGCGTGTTTTCTTTTTGTACTGTTTGCGTAGTTTAAAAGCAGTTTCTGCAAGGTCCCCACGTTTCCTCTTCAAGTGGGCAGGAAGATCTGTTCTAACACTTTTTCCTGTGCCGAAGAGTTTTTGAGTTGCTCCGATAACAGCTTGTTTGTCGCGGTCTGTTGCAAAAACAACAATAATAGGGTTGGGTTTTTGTTCCTTTATAGCTCTGTTTCCAAATCTTTTGACTGGTATTCGATGGGCGTTAACGCATCTGTCCATAATTTGAGCTGCTCTAGTTTGCTCTACTTTGAGATCCTCAACAAGTGATTTTTGAATAACTGCGTAAGTGTCTTCATTGTTGTGTTCCTTATAACCGTAAAACAATAAACTGTATTTTCGGTCATGGATTTCAGCCAGTGTTATTAAATCTCTTAACTCACTACACTCTGCTTTGAGATTGGATTCAATCGATGGAATTATATTATTGGTCACATCTTCAATCTGCTCTGCATTATATGCAACACATTTATGGAGTTCAGCATGGTCTATTTTTATTTGCTTCATGTCATTACCAATCTGATCAATTGAATTTTTCATCATATCTAGTGAAGTTTTCATGTTTTGTTGTAATTGAAGGATTAAAATCTTCAGGTCACTTCTGCTAACCTCATCGGCAGATTCAGCTTTTTTTTATCGGCCATTTTGACTGAATGTCAAGGTCACGTGTGGATTTCAAATTATCTCCGATTTGGTTTTTAAATCACTATTTTCAGGCGCTGTCCATGTCAGACTTACGTTTATAAGAATATTACGATACACATTAGTCCAATCGATAACACGAAGAAGAACATTTGTAACATCCCCCAGGATATTTGGAGGTAGTCAACCGAGGGTTAACTGGGTCTATTTATCAAGAAGGCGGGTAGGAATTTGTCATTGTAGGGCCGTATTGTGATGATATGATATGTTTTTTTCTTTAAAATACCATCGGATGGCAAATAGCGCATATCGGTAAAATCGCTATTTGCTATCCGATGGTAAATAGCCGCTGCCCTTACACAGAACAATACGTCCACTTACATTATATACACGCGTAGCAGACTTAATTGTGTCTGTTATTCAGACGGATGTTCCACTTCGTAATATGCCACAATAGACAACATTTGATCACATAGTTCACACCGATAATTCACCAATTGTTTACACACTAAAAGCCTCCCAGTACAAGCATTATTGTTACTCCGTATTATATTATATAATAGGCTTGCATACTGATGTGGGTAAATTAGATAATAAACATCCATTAGAGTGTTTTAGCTGTGACCAATTTGCGTCTGCAATCATAATGTTTCTGATATTATATAGCATCCACATTGTTTAGCTCGACCTGATTATGGTCATTATGACTATGAACACGGACCGTAATTGCGAATTTAAGCTCAAACTGGGTATTTGATTAAAAACGACATCGATCACATGTGTTATATCGAGGGTTTCGCATACTATGGGGACATTCTATATGGAATCTAAAAACCGGGTACACCAACATTCATAGCCACCTCGGCCAAACACTTTGGGTCGAGTTTGAAAAGTGGGTAGAAAAGTGGTCCGAGCGCATAGGCCGAAAAATATCATAAAATGACCGGAATGATCCAAATTCAAATTTATTGGGTCGAGCTTGAAAAAAAGAGAGTCGAACAGTGGTCCAAACGCTGCTCGGTCGAAAAACATTGGGATTTGGTAGAAATGACTCTGGGAACGTACTCAGCGATGTGGGACGAAAAATTGTGCCGAAAACTTTTGGGTCGAAACTGAAAATCAAATTGTTCGAAAATAGGGCAAGTCGCGAAATTGACGGAAAATGACCGGGATAACTCCAGAATCAATCTTAACTTCATAGCCGCCTCTGCTGTTTTATGTGACCATCTTAATAATTTATTCAGTGCAGTTACTAACTGATGTACTGAAGAAGGCATAGCTCTCTGAACCAGTGTGATTTCAGGTGTGGTAAGATGAACACGCATTGACTCTGCCCATGTGTACTGATTGCTCCACATCTGATTGGATAAAACGAATGCTACTTGTCAAATGTTAGTGATTACAGTGGCCAGTCATGCAATGTGTTACCCCACACTCTACCACTGTTTTAAGAATTAATTACCATTCAAATGTCTAATAACAACTCAATATGACAAATTCCCTAACAATATTTACCTGCATGGGTGACCAAGTCATAAAATGACTTGAGAAATAGTAAAAAAACTCGCATTCTCGCGAACATTATTTTGCGATAGCCGATACACATGCAGCGGCGATGATTACGAACAACCCCGTCCGTTACGAATGAAAATCGATTAGTATAGACAATCGCATGGTCGATCAAGCTTTTGATTGTGCTCATCAATATCTATGGGTTATAAGTTAAATGATTGCACCTGATAACCGACAATTTCTCGATTAATTTACATTCAAATTTTATTAAACATTTCCAGACATTTTTCATGCAACAGACTTTTCCACCCCTTTAACTTTCCGTGGGACGATACCAGTTTGAAATGATGCGCGACCAGGGAGACGACATTTCCAGTATAACAGACTTCATCAGTGTCGGTGATATGTCATCGAAACCGCGGCTGTGTTTGGAATTAATTCTATTTGATATTGTTTTAATTTCACAAGGAGAAGTTGGAAACATGAAAAAGTTAGTAGCGAGTTTGCGATAGCCGTCCGACAGGTAAATGTGTGGACGTCGCCACGGCCACTTACGTACTTTCAATGCAGCACATAGGACGGTGATTTGGAACGGGTAGATGTGTCCCATTGACCGGTAATCTTTCACCCATAAGTACATTGATTCTATGAAAGAGCAGTTAGCCATATGAATTATCCTATTTATTGCAAGAAACATCCGCAAATCGCATTGATAAAGATGTAATTTAAGACACGTTTTAAGGCGGTTTCTAGCACTTAGATAGTCCAAGTCTTCTTGTACTAAAACCAGCTAAGATATTGGTATGGCGATTTGCTGGTGTTTAGTCCAAGCCCGCCTGCATAGGCTTCTTATAACACGACTTAAGCGTTAGTGACCCGCTCAAATAAAACCACAATTATATGAAATAAAATATCACAATTGCGACAATAAACGGATATTTTTCGCAGAAGACATGCCATTTGATCTGAAACCCACATCAGTTGTGATTTGAACGCGGTAATTTAATGTGAAAAGAGACATTTAACGCAATGTTTACATAATTTTAAAAGTATGCGAACTCAGTTGACCTCGCGAACTGCGTTCGGCATTTTCCGGGGAAAATATTCCGTAGATTTTCGATCAACAACACACGATGAATTCTCCATTGTAATCGTAATTGTACGTGTCAATAAATAAATAAATTCATAGATTAAGTAAATATTGAAGATATAAATGTAATACATTAAAAGATTAAGTAAATATTGAAGATATAAATGTAATACATTAAATAAATTGCGGGAATTACAACCATCTCACAGTTTAAAACGGTGTAAACACTACGAGCATTAGAATAATATGGGGCCGCCATTTTGTTTGTACAGCCAGAACAAACTCCGGAATGTGCCGGAGTTCTTCCGTACGACTTCGGCTTTCGGTTAAAACGTAAACAAAATTTTCAGCGATGTCACAAAATTCGGTGTCGGTGATAATCAACCGGAATATTCTATGCGTAATTTAACATGAAAGTTAGATTATTATACAGCATTATGACCATAAGATGTCACTCTTTCCGATGTATTTAGCATCATGTATTGATTTTTTAGGTAAATCGAGTAAAATACACCACAAATTCCCGCCACAGATCCTGGGCGTAAGTCGTGTTACAAGAAGCCTATGCACGCGGGCTTGGACTAAACACCAGCAAATCGCCATACCAATATCTTAGCTGGTTTTAGTACAAGAAGACTTGGACTAGCACTTAGATAACTACGTAAACCCAATCGTTTCAATGACAACTGTGTAATGACAACTGTGTATATACTCCTTTGTTCGCAGCATCCGGTTAATACGTGTAGGGTAATGGATCGTACATTATTTTACAAACAACGATCCATTCTATTTAGGGGATAACAGTGTGATGTTTTGTGATTTCGGAAAGGTACATGGCGAATATACTGTGGCAAATTTAGTTAATGGGCGACGGCGGAGCCGGAGCCCATTAACGGGTATTTGCCACAGTATATTCGCCATGTACCTTTCCGAAATCACAAAACACCACACTGTTATCGCCATTCTAATGCTCTTCGAACTTTAAAACGTTATTTAGACAAACAAATGCCTCGTAATTATCAACGAAATGTGCGGCCATAGAAAACACTCAGCCAATTCACGACTTTTTATTTTAAATTTAATTCGCTAGATAAAATATAGTCCCTCAATTACCATCGCTCTTATCGTTAAAAATGCTGATAAACATGAAAAATTGCCACTTCAAATAGAAATAAATATGCACAACAATTAGTTTCTGCATGTACCTGATGTCTTTTTCAGATGTTTACCACTTTCAAACTGAAGTTTTGATTTTATCGTGAACTTGAAGTTGAAGTTGAATTGAAACAATGGGAAATTGTTTACTCAATGCGTTGTATTTCACACCGTGTCTCGCGGTTTCATGTCAAGAAATTTGGTCAAAATGATATCGAGACACTGACATTGGTGGAATATAACGGTGTGGTGTTTTGTATTTTCTGAAAGTACATGTATACAGGGCGAATGTACTGACTGTCAATTTTCGACAAAAGAGGCATCGCTGGTTTGTTTATATAGCAACGAGCTAGTAACGGAAGTCAGTATCAAGGGCGCCAACTCTATAATCTACTCCGTAACGTCGCCGGCGTGTATTTCGTAAGGGTGACGTCATGGAGTGAAACGAAACAGTGAGCGGTGCTGCACTGCTGGATTGGGCATGCATGTCCGAGATTAGGAATTCAGCTAACGGCAATATTGGCGCGTATGAATATCTAACATTGAAGCGGTGAACCGGACTATACATTGCGACAGGTTATTGAATGAATAACCCCCCGCAAATATGTGGTGTTTCCGGGGATATATTGGCCTAAGTGCATTAGAATAATAACGGATGCTCAACATCGAACTTAATGGAAGGTTTTTTCACTGTGAACGATTTCATTTTATATGACTTGTACATGTATGATACCGAAATATATCCATATATCTATACTAGACGAGGTTAGCACGGGTTCAGTAACATCGACATGGGCGAAAATCGGGACCGCTTTTCTAACCTGAGAGCTATCACAATGTGGCATTCCGATCGATACATGACCATTCCGATCGATACATGACCATTCCGATCGATACATGACCATTCCGATCGATACATGACCATTCCGATCGATATATGACCATTCCGATCGATATATGACCATTCCGATCGATACATGACCAGTCCGATTGATACATGAGAGCTATCACAATGTGGCATTCCGATCGATACATGACCATTCCGATCGATACATGACCATTCCGATCGATACATGACCATTCCGATCGATACATGACCATTCCGATCGATATATGACCATTCCGATCGATACATGACCATTCCGATCGATACATGACCATTCCGATCGATACATGACCATTCCGATCGATACATGACCATTCCGATCGATACATGACCATTCCGATCGATACATGACCATTCCGATCGATACATGACCATTCCGATCGATACATGACCATTCCGATCGATACATGACCATTCAGATCGATACATGACCATTCCGATCGATACATGACCGTCCGATCGATACATGGCCATTCCGATCGATACATGACCATTCCGATCGATACATGACCATTCCGATCGATACATGACCATTCCGATCGATACATGACCATTCCGATCGATACATGACCAGTCCGATCGATACATGACCATTCCGATCGATACATGACCATTCCGATCGATACATGAGAGCTATCACAATGTGGCATTCCGATCGATACATGGCCATTCCGATCAATACATGACCATTCCGATCGATACATGACCATTCCGATCGATACATGACCATTCCGATCGATACATGACCATTCCGATCGATACATGACCATTCCGATCGATACATGACCATTCCGATCGATACCTGACCATTTCGATGATACATGAGAATTTGTTCACTGAAGCAATCACGTTTGAAAAATGAACCCCCATACTGAGTCATTGCCTCCATAAAGCTCATACACAATGATTTTCAAGTATAATGGTGCTCTGACTGACAACTGGAAGAATATAAGAAGGGATATCCACATATAGCCTCTTTACTTCACTCGCAGTGGGGTGTCTAACTTCGAATTCCAGGCATTGAATTTTCACACAGTTAATATTTCTCGAATCTAAACATACCACGTGCACCAATCAATCATTCAATTTAGAATTCTCCGCCAAATCCGAAATATGACGCGATAAATAATTTAATAGTTTAAACATATTTATTTGTCTAAATTCAATAATACATAGGAAATAACACATATACTTTTATACAGACAATGGGATTGGAGGACAAGTGCTTACTCACCTTTGAGTACATCCTCTCCCGTTTGGTATTACACTGAAAAATAAATCAATAATAATGGCATTGCAACATGATTACCAAAAGCAAGTTGAACATATATACATGTACATTTCACAGGTCGTTCCCCACCCCGAGTCAGTCTTGAGTTTATATATGTAATTGTTGAAAGTCGTGTACGTTTGAGTCATTAGCTGGCTTGTATATATATGTTTGCAATAGTTAGTCAATAGAATCTAGTTTTGTCTCACGGATGAATGATTGTACAGCTAAGAAATATTTTTCATTATCGCAATCACGAAGAGCTGGACCTCCATATAGCAGAATTTTTAGTGAGTAAATATAATAAGGAAGTAATTTATTTAATAGGCGAATTCTTGGGATCGAATGTAGGTTATAATCAAAGAAATAATGGAAGGCATTTTCTACTCCGTTTCCACATGAGCAGTTTTTGAAACTTGCAATGTAATTTTGAACTTTATCTGACAGGGGGTTGCTACATTCACATCATAATCTACAGTGATATATATTTTCAGTCCGCTTTCCTACATTGTAATACTGGGGGGGGGGGGGGGGTGGGTATTTGAGGTTTAAAAGTGTTAGATAACATTGTAGGTTAAGATCTCTAGTCTCAATTTTGGTTGCATTCCAGTTTTATACGCACGTGGGCATGAACGTTGACTCCATTCTTTTTGTGTTAGGTTTAAAATGTATAAAGTTTGACGCAAATCTAGTGGTCGCTTATGTCTGAAAATTTGGGGGGAAGTAAGTCAACTAAATATTTCGGCACTTTGTGATTGACAATGTTATGAAAAAGTGAAAGTCTCTTTATTTGTCTTCTTTCTGAAAGTGTTTCCCAGCCCATTAAATAATTTAATACAATTGCCGTAATGTATAAAAGCAGAATGTCACGAAAATGAACGGGTGGACAGGGCCCACCACATAGTAGTACAACTCATGTGTGTTAATCCAATTTTGTGTTAATCCATTCTGATCTGAGTTATTCCAGTGAATAGAACGATCGCGGTCCGTGGATGGACCCTCGATGGATCCATTCGCTGAAATAATGGACAGTATTTTTCAGCCATTATCCTATACTTATACATGCATTACACTTTTGGTTTAGTTACTTTATCGCATGTGGCATGGCGCATTTGAACTTCAAGAATAATGAATATTGTACTGGGGATAATAATTATATGTTGATGCAGACCGATATATATAACTTATACTCTGTGCAAGATCTTATCATTGTCTGAGCGAGTTTCATATGTTCCATGGGTTTCACACAGAAGTGGAGACAACGCTCTTTATTCAAACCATACTACCTCGGGGTTTAGATCCAGACCAAAACCCCAATTATTGGGATCAGTGTTCCCATCTCATGCCCCGCCTCTTCAATATGTTTTAACATTCCGACCCAATACGTAATATGAATAAATATCCTTCAATTTCTGTCTTATATTTGACTGAAACTACATTGCATGGTTGGAAAATTTAATTCTATGTTAGAGCTATCATAACATATTTTCTCAGGTGAAAATTCCAACTATTTTAGTCATCAATCGATCGGTCTATGAAATAATTTGTGAAAACAAATTGAAAATATTACCATAATGAGTGAAAGAAAAACTCCAAACCCCTTCCCATGCACTGTCGCCTCGTCCCTGATAAAGTCAACGGATTATCCAGAGGTCCGTCGTCTCCATAACGGTAAGTATAATGTCAGCCAATGAGCGAGATTACTAAGTCGCTATATACCATATTGGAACCACCAGCCCCGCTCCGAGCATTCAGTGACACATGTCAAAATTCTGGAGTAGCATTCATTATATGTAGCTTTTGAATATTCATGATTTCCATATGTGGAATTCATGAATATTCAAAACTCCATATATGGAATGCTATGCTCCAGAACTTTGATCTTTATCACTTAAACCGCGGAATTGGGACTGGATGGATCCAATATGTATCGACTCAGTGATATCGCTTATAAAGCGAATGTGACTAAAATTTCAATATATAGAATTAATAAAAAAAATTGCAGTTGACTCACCATACTTTACCAGTCGGTGTGCTGATTTCTACCCCTGAATCAGTTTGCGACTACATAACGTGTATCGGTACGGGTAGCTACCCGTATACGTACCCGTATGCGTACCGGTTTGAAATCGCAAATTCGCTATTATTAGTGTAACCCTGTAGACATGACTCCGCTGATCTGTTAACACTTTTAACGTTGATACCAATTCTATATCCAGCGCCTGCGATATATTCATTAAACGATTTTGATATATCACCTGGATCAGAGATGGACCGCCCTTCAATGTGAACAATGCTGGGAAACGAGTATACGTTTCCCACGATTTAACAGATTTATTCAATATTTCCCATGATTTCTTAATATTTTGCTTATTTTCTTCCAATATTCCCGTATAATATTGATTTGGATGCACGTTTAGTTTTAAAAACTTTACAATGAAAAAAAAAAAAACTTTCCAATACAAATATATATGGTTTCCCCTAGACCAATCGTATTTGATCTTACCCGGGGTGAATGTGAAAGTAGATTTCGATCACTACGTTTAACTTCTTTTGCAGCCGAAGAACACATATTGCGGAAGCGGCGAGATCCACATCCCAAAGATAGAGGACCCTCCCATATGCATGAGTATGTTTATTAATTTCCGGCCAGATGTACTAAAGATGTACATTATAATGAATATGTTTATTGATATTCGATCAGATTTACTAAAGATGTACAGTATACGTTTCCCTCCCACATGCATGGGTATGTTTATTAACATCCGATCATGTACTAAAGATGTCACGCGCGAACGCCATCTTCTTAGTACCACAAAGCTAAAAGCAAATATTAAACTGACAAACACATCTTCTCTATGTCAACAACCAGTGATCAAACTAAATGAACTCACATATTCGAACCCGGATCTGGTAACACAAAAAAAAACAATTTAAACATATATATACCATCTTGTTATTATAATAACGTGTGTAATTATATGGGGAGAGGGGCTATCTAAGTTGTATAACTTGTGCCCCAAATCCCATTTGTACATAAAATATACAATAAAATATGTTTAAACTAAACTAAAGATGTACATTATAAAGTTACCCTCCCACATGCATGCATATGTTTATTAACACTCGATCATGTACTAAAGATGTACATTATAAAGTTACCCTCCCACATGCATGCATATGTTTATTAACACTCGATCAAGTACTAAAGATGTACATTATAAAGTTACCCTCCCACATGCATGCGTATGTTTATTAACACTCGATCGTGTACTAAAGATGTACATTATAAAGTTACCCTCCCACATGCATGCATATGTTTATTAATATCCGGTCAGATGTACTAAAGATGTACATTATAAGTTACCCTCCCACGTTCATGAATATGTTTAATATCCGATCAGATGTACTAAATATGTACAGTATACGTTACCTTCCCACATGCATCAGCATGTCTATAAATGTCCGATCAGATGTACTAAAGTTGTACATTATAAGTTACCCTCCGACATGCATGGGTATGCGTATTAATATCCGGTCAGATGTACTAAAGATGTACATTATATTTTACCCTCCCACGTGCATGGGTATGACTATTAATATTTAGTCAGATATAGTAAAGATGTACATCATTAGATACCCTCCCACATGCATGAGTATGTTTATTAATCTTCGATCATATTTAGTAAAGATGAACATGTTTTCTTTTTGTTGCTCATCGCACATTCTGGTGAAATGGGAAATGAATCATCTGCATGGTGCACATGAAATCTAAAATATTTTCTGTTAACCCTTTACCCAACAAAACGGCCAAAAACGCCCAAATAAAGCTTCAACAGCCTAAAATATCTTCGGTCTGTCTCAATAACACCATACAAATATGGATATCATTGGAACCGGTTCATTGACCACATTGTGATGGTTACAGTTATGCCCTGTGCCAATGCATTCTCTTATATATGCGAGTCGACCATAGGTCGCCTCGCATATATAAGAGAATGCATTGGCCTAAAAAACATTTTTTATAATATTTGTCTACATTCTTTGACAATTTTATCATTTTTAATATGTGTTAAGCCAATGCATTCTCTTATATATGCGAGGCGACCTATGGTCGACTCGCATACATAAGAGAATGCATTGGCACAGGGCATAACTGTAACCATCACAATGTGGTCAATGAGCCGGTTCCAATGATATCCATATTTGTATGGTGTTATTGAGACAGACCGAAGATATTTTAGGCTGTTGAAGCTTTATTTGGGCGTTTTTGGCCGTTTTGTTGGGTAAAGGGTTAAGATACCGACGAACTTGCCCAGATATGAAGCTCCCTCTTTTTGTTCCGAAATATTCGCTATAACAAGTGATATAACTGATGGGTGGCTTATTCATATCATACACACACTCAACAGGACCATGGATGTGGGTCCAGTCCAGTCCAGTCCGGGCAATTGGATGGTGATTATAAGTACAATTGTGTGACATTAACCCTACATGCACGCTTATCTGCTTCAAATATAAATTTGGGCGGGTCACGAGGCTTGCCAAATGTTCAGGCAATATATCTGGCCTCGAGTGTGAGATTTTTCCATGTCTATTTCCCAAGTCATGATAGATGCTTTTCCTCCTAATTCAACAGCCTCATTCCGATTAAATTTTTTTTTTATACCAATCTTTGTTACATTTCAGTTGGTTCGTAACCGTACATCTTGGGAGAAATCAAATGCCATATTCGTGATTATCATGAATGATTTCGGTATATACCAAAGGTAGAACTGCTATATTTATTGATAATTGCACACAACACACCAAAGGTGTATACTGGAGAAAAAAAAGCGCTACCGAGCGGGGTTAATACATTTAATCTTCATTTATTTTGGAATCTACAACACCAAACTTTTGTTGTGCATATTCCAGTCACTGCTATAGAATAGTATGATACATATTCATGGACAACTGGGGAAATGTGTAGATCCTGATGTCCGTGTCTCAATATAGTAGCCATAGTTGCCTCCAATCATGTGACACAGATTATCTTCAAAAAATCCTAAACTTACCCAAAATTGCCTACACATCCTTGGGCAGAGACTGTGTTTATACGTGCAAATTATATTTGGTTAAATTTGCCAAGGTCACATATACGCGAAACGTACTACGTTTTCTGCAACCGCATCACGACGTGCCTAATGTTACACAAAACCTCAAAACCACAAATACCAACATTTAGTAAATGTACAACGCTTTAACGTTGATCACCTGATATTTAGCACAAATACGTGGGTGGTATTAGTAATGTATTTTCAAACAATAAGATACTGAAACTAATATTTGCGTGGAAGCATATTTCAGTTGTAAAGTTCGGATTGTAGTGATTTGAAGAATATTGTTTACTAAAAACCGGTTTTGTATAGCAGCATGAAAATTAGTCTTACATAAAATGTGCGATGTGTCGTCTTCTTGGTCTGGTGAGATGGGGTGCTAATATATTGAGGAGATTGGTGTTTCTTTAGACCATGAAAAGCATTGCGACATTGTGGTTTATTATCGCGGAGAGTGTTGAAAATTCCGGAAATATAACTACCATTTATACCACAAGGATATGCTTTTCAGTTTCTTCGTTACATTCATTAATTAATCACCATGCTAAATGCACCTACCACAAATTGTGTGGTGAAAAATTATTCTTCGGGTTGTGCATAACCGAAATTATTGGATTTGGCCCGACTGTTGATGTTATTCTAAGCAATAACAATAGCTGCATTTGGGAGGGTTAAGTTATTGGACGCAAATCGAGTACAATGTTACATGAATCATTTGAATCATTTGATGGAATATTGGCTGTAGTTTCCAATGATACCAAACCTGTGGCCATATCCTGTGGTAGATAGGTATGCGGTTGCTGAAAGTAGACCAATTTCACCAATTGACTGCCTTGAATCGATGAATAATTTCATGACGTGTCTCAATATAATGCTTGCCGCCGTGAAGTCATGAATTTATTGAATCTGGAGGCAACATATTAGGAATGTTCGTGTGATCAATTGAACATCGGCTTAAGTAGCGTATATGATATATTTTTATACATGCAATCTATATGTATATTGTCTATCTAGGTAGAATAACTATTCTCTCTTTATGCATTATGTACGGATGTTGCCATCTCTTTAAGACTCTTTTGTTCATATGAACTTTACTGTCTGAAATAAAGGTAGATCTGTATTGAGGATCTACAACGAGCCCCAAATTTATATTGAAATCTGCAAAACAAGTCTAGTAAATTAGGTTGGAACGAGCCTTTGGCGAGGTACTGACTTAATTTACTGGACGAGTTTTGTAAATTTCGCTATAAACTGGGACGAGTTGTAGATTCTATTTATCACTTGATCCAAAAACGCTCCATAAAACATACTAAATCAATATATGCAACGTGAAACTAACAGCGGCTTATAGAAGGTCGCGGTGACATTTCACGTAACTGGGCGTTGTTTGCCCGCGTAAGTAAAGAAATAGTTCCAGTTCAATAAGATTCTTTAACGTATTTTAATGGCGTAAAATTAAGGAAATATTTGTTCAAACTAAATCAACAATAGTCATAACATCGATTTAAACAGACGACAAGCCGGAAGTCAAGGATCACGTTTGGGCATCAATAATACATTAGGGTACACCTGGCACTAATTCCTGTTTTACAATGACCGTTTAAATAACGGGGTAAATGAATGGAATAATGGTCGGATCATGTAATAAATAATAATATAATTCAGGGGTCAGTTATTACAAAACTATTAATTTCATCCGATACCATTACTAAATTTATATTGAGGCAAAATTCACATTTCGCTAAGACATTGTATTCAAATGGATCTGGAGTTCCTGTGAATCTTCGTAAAATATAAACATCACATTCAAGGTCACATACGTGCAAGTCTTGTAGCGCTAACGTGTACGCATGTATGGAAATGTGTTCTATAATTTACGTTTCAGAAACGATAGAATGCCTGTCCGACCCGTGTCAGAACGGAGCAACTTGCGTAGAAGGAGTGAACGGATACAACTGCACATGCGCCGTTATGTTTAATGGAACACACTGCGAGAATGGTCAGTCAATTATAAAGTCAATTGTTTATATGTGTAACCAATATAGGTAAGTGCACATTCATTACTGCGCGTTTATATACTAGTATGATATCGGACATTATGTGGAACTTATGACACTGTTACACATCCTAGTACGTGTATATGCAATCTATATACGTGATCAATAAAACCAGTGTATACATTTATACATTATAGCCCGTCCATTTTGGACCCAATAGTATTGTGTGGAAAATTCTAATGACAAATATGTTTTAAGCCAATTTGCTTTTCTCCTTATTTGACATTCTAAAACATTCTAAAAGGCCTTTTGTCAACCTGCCAGTGCATTACTCTGACTTGGTTTCTGTCATTATAGTGTGCTAGGTGTGGTTACCTGGTCTTGCACACACTTATCATATTGGTTACGCATAAAAACAACTTCACCTGCGCCGCTATGTATAATGGAACACACTGCGAGAATTGTCAGTCATTATTAAGTGAATTACTTCAAAACGAGTACCGGTATTATTAATTGCATGCGAATAACCATTCCATTGGAGCATAATTACAATGTCGCTATCTGTACTCTGTACACAAAGAATCAGGACAAGCCTCAGTTTAGTGTGCCTGGCATTTGCAGAATGAGGTCCCGCATAACGGGCTAGCATAACTAAATTCACTCCATGGGGACATCATTCTGCATGGCCTCATCTATTATGGGAGACATAGACTCAGATTGAAGTTCCCAAATGGTGAATTTTGTGATGTACACCCATTCGGAACCTCCATTATGCAATGTGTCGTCTGCCAATTTGGGGATATAGATAAACTAAAATAAAAAAGAAAGATAATATGTTTGAAGAAGTTCCTATAGAAATTTGATAACAAAGAAACTTTCCAGAGAAGATGAGACCTAAGCAGAAAGATGTCCCTTGTGTGGAATTTAGTGATGCTAGCCCGCTATGCAGGACGGTGTCACTAAATTCACCCTGTGTGGACCTCATTCTGCAAATGACAGCATACTAAAGTCAGGCTTGATTCAGAGAATCTTCGTACAACTCTAAGTGATATCAGGTCAGGCACATCTTGAATTCAATTATTACATTATGTTATATTTAACCAATATAGTTTTATCACATGTTCCGACCCTTATTCCATTCATTAAACCCATTCTATAACAATGGTATGCAACGGTCATTGTATAACAGGAAATAGTGCCAGCTGTACCCAAATGTATTATTGTTGCGCAAACGTGATTCGAAATCGGGGGTCCAGGAATGAAGAAGAATCGGTGACTGAGAGTGATAGTTTGAAAATTGATTTAATTAATTTTGACGCCATTTAATAAGTCAAAGAGTCTAAATGTGGTATTGAAGCCGCCGTTAAATTCACTTCTAATTTATTGATTTAAATATGTTTTATCGAAATTTTGGATCAAGTAATAAATAGAATCTACAAAACTCGTCTAGTAAATTAGGTTTGGACCTCGCCAAAGGCTCGGTTGACATCTAACTTACTGGACTTATATTTAAAATAGAGACGAGTTGTAGATCCGCTGTATATTAAACTATTATAGCTAAATATGATAGTTGGCAAATGCACTATTTCCTTGAAAACTATGGAGTCGCCCATCCAGTGCAAGCTAAACAACAAATTAATGAAGAATCTCGAAATAACATTAACAATTACCCCAAGCATAGCCATAACATACACCCAATAATAACCCTAACCCTAACCATACCATAATATAACCATATCCATAATCATAATCATAACCATAACCCTTATCCAACATTACAGCAAATGAAGAATCTCGAGAAAGAATTAATCCTAACCCAAACCCTAACCATAATTTTAACCATAATCATAACCCTAACCATAACCTTAACCTTATCCATAAACATAACTACAACCATAACCCTAACCCTAACCATAACCATAACCCTAACCAAACATTACAGCCAATGAAGACTCTCGAGATAGAATGAACCCTAACCATAACCCTAACCCTAACCTTAACCTTAACCCAAGACTACTGAAATGAAGATTCTCGAGATATAATTAGTTTCGCAACCCTTTGCGCCAGCTTATTTTATTTAATAAATAAATGTACTGTGTGTGTGTTATTAGGGGATACGGCGCTGTGCTCATTGGGGCACATTGTCTGAACCGTGAAATGTGCCTAAACGACCACAGCGCCGTATTCCCCAATAACACAAACACCCACTACATTAATTTCTTATATTTATATAGCTTTTGTTGTTTATTCCCATATAATTACACCACTTCATTCTCTATAGTAAATTGCCGTTGAGTTTATCAAAGCTAATGTAATTATATCGGATAATTACATTAGGTCGAGATTTTATCAGTGCAACAAAAACGACGTGAAAGTACTTGAGCGCAATGATATTTGTAGTCCGTTGCATAGTAACTAAGGACGCTACTTTCTTCACACACGCTTCGCAGTACACATTTTTTTTCACGAACGGTATGAAAGCCAATAAAAGAATAATAAATAAATATCCAAATAAAGACAATGCACCAATGAAATAAACATTCCCAAGCAGTTTGCATAGTATAAATTTGGTCGTATTTGCGACGTTTCGTTTCGAATTGCATGGCTAAACTTACACAACTTGTTTGTTTTCGTTTCATTTATTTACATTTTCACACCGCATAGGGCCGGGTCGATCATATGCATTATGATATTTGAAAGACCACGGGAGCTAGGAACTTGATAAAATTGATCAACCACTGCCTTAATTAGGCTAATTAGCAATGTTTTGGTCATAATGCTGGGCCAAAATTTGCTAATAAAAGGAAGTTATTGATCAAGTTCCAAACTCCAATGGTATATTGGTAAGACCGTCACCAGTCCATGCATGGTACCGTACATTATAATTTTCTGTCATGTCAACTACTGATAAATTATATATATACTGTGATGAAATTTTTAATTATTGTTTACAAATATTCCCAAACATTGTACCCAGTCCCCTAGATCATGCCATGAATCTCTACTCTGGCTGATGCCCATGTCTAGGTCGTCAGCCAGAGTAGTAGATATTCATGGCATGATCTACCAGTCCCCGTGAGAAAACCGCAGCAGATTATTTTTTCCCATTCGTCTCCGTGTAGCGATATGTTACAAACCTTTACGTGATTTCTGAGATTCCAGAGACTGTCCCTACAGCCTGTACAGAGGAGTGGAGGACCCTACAAACTCCCTGTTATTGTTAATAAATGCAGCATGTTTCTTCACCGCGTTTCAGTGTAATGATATGTTGCAAAGTGTTACGAAGTGTAAGTTGTAACCGGTACGTGTTACAAATAATATAAAGTCCTCATAAGAAAACCGCAGCATATCTGCATATGTTTTAAACTCATCTCAATGCAGCGATATGTTACAACGTGTTACGAAGCGTTACGTAAATGATTTCTGAGATCCACAGAGATCGCTCGTTGACAGTTGTTACAAATGATATAAAGTCCTGTAAGAAAACCGCTGTATATTTTTTCATATCATCCGAGTGTAGCGATAAGTTATGTTACGAAGTTTTACGAAGCATTATGTGATGTGATTTCTGAGATCCACAGAGACCGCTCGTTGATGGGTGTATGCAAATGATGTAAAGTCCCTATGAGAAAACCGAGGATATTTCTTCAACTCGTCTCAGTGATTTATGAGATTCCACAGATGGTTTCCACCCTCGAATCCTGAAAGAACTCGCTAAGGAACTGAGCAAGCCATTATCAAAAATATACAACAACAGTCTGAGGATGATGAAACTGCCAGATGAATGGAAAGCTGCAAATATAACAGCGATATACAAAAAAGGTTCAAAAAAGAGGGCAAGTAACTATCGACCAGTCAGCTTGACAAGTGTGGTTGGCAAAGTAATGGAGGGATTCATACGGGATAAGATCATGGATCATATGGTAAACAACAAGCTGTTCAGCAAAGGTCAGTTTGGATACATCAAAAGAAGGTCTACAACACTGCAACTGCTACACACACTAGAAAAATGGACCAAATCTATGGACAGCGGACACCCAACGCATGTGGTATACATGGATTATATGAAAGCCTTTGATACCGTCCCACACAGGAGGTTGATAAAGAAGACTGGCAGTTACAACATCGGAGGGAACATCCTAGGCTGGATACAAGATTTTCTTACAGGAAGGAAACAACAAGTCATAGTAAATGGAACATCATCAGAACAACATCCAGTCATTAGCGGTATCACTCAAGGAAGTGTACTTGGCCCACTACTGTTTGTCCTGTACATAAATGACTTACCAGACTGTGTAAAATCAGAAGTGATGCTGTTTGCAGACGACACAAAGATTTTTAAGGAGATAATAGACAAAAATGATATGGACACACTACAAAGCGATCTTGATGAACTCCAAAAGTGGTCAAACAACTGGTTACTAAGATTCCATCCAGAAAAATGTGTTGTCATAAATGTGGGAAAAGAGGAGTTTCAGCCAAATTACAACTTGAAAGACAAGAATGGGAGTGAAACTAAATTAAAACAGGTGGAAAAAGAAAAGGACATAGGAGTAACCACAGACAGAAACCTATCATTTGAGGACCACATCAACGAGAAAATACAGAAAGCCAACAGTGTTCTTGGAGCCATCAGAAGATCATTCACCTACTTAGACTATACTACAATGGCAAAACTATATAAAGGACTGGTAAGACCATTACTCGAATATGCTCAACCTGCTTGGAGACCATATCTAAAAAAAACACACAGTTCCAATGGAAAAAGTTCAAAAGCGAGCAACAAAATTAGTACCAGGACTAAAAGATATGGAATACGAAGATAGACTAAGAAAAATGGAAATACCAACCCTGATGTACAGAAGCCACCGAGGTGATATGATCGAATGCTTTAAGATATTCAACTGCTACGATCCGGAAGTATCTAACATTCTTACAAGAAACACCGATTCTCGGACCAGAGGCCACAACTATAAATTATACAAGGAAAGATCTAACTATGACGTTAGAAAATATACATTCAGCCAGAGAGTGGTCACAACTTGGAACAATCTACCAGACGAAGTGGTGTATGCTGAAGATATTAACCAATTCAAAAACAGACTAGATCATCATTGGAAGAATCAGGATATTAAATATAACTATAAAGCGGAATTGGTGACTGATTTTCAAACATACAACCCAAATATGTCTAGAGATGCAGCCGAATACGGTGAAATATTACAATGTGAGGTGGATATAGTGGCAGACCGCCAGCGTCCACTACAGACGTAAGGTAACGTAAGGTAACAGAACGATGCACCGCTCGTAGACGGGTGTTCAAATTATTGTTCAATACAAATGCTAAAAAGTCCCCGTGAGATAACAACAGAATTTTCTGCACCCCATCGCAGTGTAGGCTAGCAACATGTTATTGTTAGAATGCAAACAAATGAATTGACAAGTTGCGGAACATTATGTGATTTCTGAGATTCCTCAGAAACTGGTCATAAACTCATATTCATGTCTGGACACAAGTTTTTTTAATAATCACTTTAAATTTGTCCAAATATATTAGTTTTTGATAAATATATCATCTTAAAATTACTTAAATACCATTATAGTTTATTCTTCTGAAAACTTGTTTGTGTACAACTACAACTGTGGAGCGAAAAATCGAAATAGAAAAATATTTGGCTCAATGCTGACAAATATGAGAATTCCTGTAAGAAAATGTTCACAAAACGTATTGATTATCGCCTGTTCATGAGTCCTAGTTGACATATGGAGACTAAATGTATTCCAAAATTCAGCTAATAATGTTTAATTTTCATCCAACGATGGCAAAGTTTATTAATTTTGGTTTCGTCCTTGACATAGCTTCGGGAAAACCCCACTCGATCTATCCCTCGATCGATATTATTCGGACGGAAACGGGGCGAGTATTCGGACAGTGACCCTGTTACGGTCAGTTATTTGAGAACATATAGTTCCTTGTTTCAACCGTCTTTTAAGGGCGAAAATGTTTTTAAAATCAATATTTAACAATTAATGGTATAATTATAAGGAATATTCTCGGTTTCCTAATGTAATTACACAGTCTAAAGGCATATGCCGAATCACAAACTCTTATAAATCGCTTCGCGATTTATAGGTTTGTGATTCGGCATATGCCTATAGACTGTGTAATTACATTAGGAAACCGAGATTATTCCTTAAAAAACAGCTGAATGTATTCTTATTTATTTTCACAAAATCTGCTGAGAATTTTAGACTGCGAATTAAGTCAGTCCAATATAAAATTTCCAAGCACTTAGCAAAGATAACGTGATCGGCATAAATAAATGGCTTCAGATGAAATTCGGAAACTTTGAAAACCACGCCCAAATTCTCTGCTGATCGCTTTTAGTGTTTAGGTCAGATTATGTGAACAATTTGTTACATCGTGTTCGTGTTACGGTCTGTGGGTTATTGGTGTATGAAAATGGTGACCAATCAACGAACATGATTTAGTGTAACAGAGACGGGATATGAAATATTTAATAATTATTCTAAATCGTGGTTGGTGGATTGTCAACGGCCAATTGGACCATCCGTTTAATATCCCAATAAAACACAGTCCCCCCCACTTTTTCATCACACGGTTTAGTCTAGTAATCATCAATAATACTCATTTGTAAAGGGATGATGTTATTCTTTAGAAGTATTTGACACACACGTAATAATTATGTTAATGAACATCGCCGATCTTCTCCATGCCATAGAAATCAACACATGTGCATCTGATCCGTGTGTGCACGGAACTTGCAATGACGTCACCGGTGGATTCTATTGTAACTGTTCTGAGACTCGATTCAACGGGACGAGATGTGAGCTTGGTTAGTATATAATATATTTTACAGTTTAACCCTTTCTATACTAAATGGATTCTCCCTCTCAGCTATGCAAGTACACATTGGAGTGGTATATTAATCATGTGCATGATTTATTATCTGAATATTTCCTGAGGAATAACTACCCAACAATGAGTATATTTAGTATAGAAAGCGTTAACGCCTCCACCTCCCTCTCTATGGTAAGAAAGCGCATTAAGGCCATCAGAAACACCACCGCGCCCCCAAATATACAAATACACAACGGTTATATCGACTTTCACAACTAGTTATATCGACTTTCACAACTAGTTATATCGACTTTCACAACTAGTTATAACGACTTTCAAGTCGTTATAATGAGTTGTAGGAAGTCGTTATAACGACTTGTATAAATAAAAACAAGTCTTTATTAACGACTTGTAAATATTTCTACAAGTCGTTTTAAAGACTTCTTTTTATTTATTTTATACAAGTCGTTATATAACGTTATATAACGACTTCCAAGAACTCGTTATAACGAGGTTCAACTCGTTATGACGAGTTATAATTGTTTAGAAGTTCTAACTCCATAAGTTACTTCGTTTTACTGCGGTCTTGTTTGTAGTGTGAATAGAGCACAGCTTGTTGTTTTCATAAATCAATCCATTGCAAGTAGACACCACGTGACACATGGAAGCAACTGAAACACGAGCCCAAATACAAGAATCACTGTAGCATTCATTGCGTAAATACACCGAACGACATGATTGAGTTAATGGGTGTGTTGATATGGCACGTACGAGTGCTAGCGCGGAAAGATAGTACGAGTGACGCAGCCCATATTTCTATCCTTCCGCCCAAATAAACAAACCCAGTAAATCACACGTCGTTCTGTGTTTATTACACACCACCCTAGTATCCGTGAATTAAAAAAACAAACAAACGTACACAGTTTATTCAGAACATACAGGGCTGTTTTGTCACGTGATATTACGCTTATATTTTATAGTTCCGCTTTCATGGTTGTGGCGAACATCATTTACGTCGTGTGAAGTCAATGTAAACGGGATGTGTATGGAACGTATGATCCGTATATCCGTGAATTAAAAAAACAAACAAACGTACACAGTTTAATTAGAACATACAGGGCTGTTTTGTCACGTGATATTACGCTTATATTTTATAGTTCTGCTTTCATGGTTGAGGCGAACATCATTTACGTCGTGTGAAGTCAATGTAAACTGGATGTGTATGGAACGTATGATCCGTACGGATTTGTAAAAATGGAACAGCAGGAAGACTGTAATTCTAAAAATAATCGTGTAATAAATAACAACTCTTATGGGATTACAACTAGGTCCAGCATCACTTCCATTTCAGAATATAAATAACACGGCAATAACGAACAGTCTTTTTAAAATAAAGAATGACAAAAACTCCCAAATAAAGCTTCAACAGCCTAAAATATCTTCGGTCTGTCTCAATAACACCATACAAATATGTATATCATTGGAACCGGTTCATTGACCAAATTGTGATGGTTACAATTATGCCCTGTGCCAATGCATTCTCTTATATATGCGAGTCGACCATAGGTCGCCTCGCATATATAAGAGAATGCATTGGCATTTATATTTTTTTCTTACATTTTTTAACAATTTTTATAATATTTTTCTACATTCTTTGACAATTTCATCATTTTTAATATGTGTTAAGCCAATGCATTCTCTTATATATGCGAGGCGACCTATGGTCGACTCGCATATATAAGATAATGCATTGGCACAGGGCCGTTCTGTTGGGTAAAGGATTAAAGGGGTACTGTACCCTAAATCCGGCAAGTTATGGGACCATCTACTATTATACTCAACAGAATATATTCAACAAATGAATGCATTTGAGCCATTGGTGAATTCAATATACAATCATTTACTCTGTGAACGACGTAAACAGCATGGTAATTATAATGAAAATGAATTTATGACTGGAGTCATGAAGTCATTTTCATTATAATTACCATGTTGTTTGCATCGTTCATAGAACACACGAGTGTATTTTGCACTAAAATCCACGGCTCAAATTCATTAATTTCTTGCATACTTTCTGTTGAGTATAATAGGAGATAGTCCCATAAATTTCCGGATTTAGTGTACAGTACCCATTTAACCCTTTGAGTGCCAGGTCCGATTTTTGTATCAACCCATATACCCTGTGCCAATGCATTCTCTCATATATGCGAGTCCACCATAGGTCGCCTCGCATATATGAGAGAATGCATTGGCCTACCATTTTTTTTTTTTTTTTTTATTACAATTTTTTACAATTTTAATATGTTTTATTATATTCTTTAACAGACTTATTGTGTAGATTTAGGGCCGATAATATCGGCCCATGGCACTCAAAGGGTTAAATATATATTTCAAAATATCCTAATTCGAGAGTTTGCAGATTACACTTTTTTGCGTTCATTACTCTCGTTGTAGAATTACCGCAAATAAACATCACGAAACTGGAATACACAGCATGGACTCGGTCGTCGTTTGAAATCGAAGCATATGTGGTTGTGTCGTCTCCGATGTCAGTTATAATCTGGATTAGGTGGCTAAAGGGTGGATCAGTATTACCTGGAAGCCATGAAACGACCAATGTAACAAATCTTCAAGCGATGTTACCCATCTCAAATGCTGATATATCCGATTCTGGCATGTACACCGTGGAAGCACGTACTGTGGCAGGAACTGTCCTCAGTGATCAGATTAACGTGACTATTCGGGGTAAGTTTTTGTTGACGCATACTGTTTATAGGCAGGAAATCGATGATAAATACAACTTGCATGGGTATCAACGGGCATCCGAGGAACGTTCTCCGCAACTCAAATCACGGATGGTGGGAATCTATAATACAGGGCCCTGGTCAGGTAAAGTTGTTTGGATATAAATTGGAACACGTCGATTTGTATAGTAGTTGGCGGTATGACAACCTAGAGGAGGTCGATGACTGGCATCCACAGGCGACAGAATATCCGCTATTAAAACGTCTGACCAAGGGAATCCATAAATACTAACACAGAACATTGATCTGAATAAGTGGTTCTTGTTTTCTTGAAGCGACATCGAAATTGAAGTGAGTGATGCTTTAAAAATGGGAGAGTCACTCATTTCTTTTCCCATCGATTTCATTCAGAACTTGTGCTCTACAAAGTCGAGCCAAAGCACTCTTGTGCACAAAGTGCTCATTAAAGGAACATAACATGTATTCGTATAGATGGCGATTACAAAAATATATTTAAAAAAATCAGCATTACTAAATACACATAGGCTGACACTTTTTTAGCAATATCGGTGTCCATCACCCGACCTCAAGTCCTGACTTGGATAACACAATTTTTGAATCTTAAAAGCCACATCAGTTGATATATTGTATCATGGATACGCCCGTGTGTATATATTTGTAGGAAATAGGCGAACTCATGTGTTATTAAGTTTGGTGTTCTCCTCCCCCTGTCCACACCATGGGTAGTGATGCCAATGTATAAGTGTGGAGGTAATCCACAATACAATGGTTTGCACATTCGCCACTTTGAGCCATACCATAGATTTCCTGTACAATGGATAAATGAAGATAAATTTATATATATAAAAGAGTAGGATATGTCTGTCCGTCCGTCCGTCTGTCTGTTTGGAGTTTTCAGCCAGGCCGTCGCTCTGATTTCAAAAAGATTTGGTGTGGTTACTCGGGGTACACTGGCGGAGGTTATAATGACACATAGGAGCCGCTTCTGTCTAAGATAAAATCAATATGTTTTGTTCATGGGCCGCAGGCCTCTCCGAGGCGAAATAAAGGCCCATGAAGGGAACCTGTTTCAGCTAGTATATATATATATATATATATATATATATATATATATATATATATATATATATATATGCTTGGTGGAAATCGACAACCAAACAATTTTATCAATTGTTGCAACAGATGTGCCCCACTACGATCCCGTCCCTTACAAGAACGGCGCCACATATATACACACACAAACAAATATACCACACAATTAAATTCCCTATATCATGGCGGTGACTATATATAAGTTTGGTTAAACAGTAACAGGATGTTTTAATATGGTGTATATCGATTAGCATATATACATAACCATTTGGCTGTATGGATAGTTCTGTATTCTCGAACAATGCTAAAGATTAGCTCGTATTCCTAAGTTGTTATGGAACACCGACCCGCACCCTAACTAGGACGGGGTAGGTCGGAAATATTTAAAATATACCATTATACATATACCGTCATGGAGATGACCATATATACGCTTGGTGAAGTCGGCGACACCTTTCTTTAGAATCCCTGGTTTTCGAATTTCCATTTCGGACATGGCAGCACCATTTTGGAACATTAAAGCATCCCATCTGATACGTCATATCATCAAGACGCATCTGTATAGGTTTATATTTAAAAAATAGGCGAAAATATGTTTATAACTTTTAGTGCTTCCGTTAGCTGATCCCTATTATTGACCCGAATGGTTCCACATTGGAAAACTTAAACTACACATTTAAGAAACATATATATATATACGTTTGGTAAAAAACGGCGACAAAAATGTTTTCTCAATTTTGGTGTTCCTTCACCAACCCCCATCCCTGACATTGGCGGCGTGACTTAGGTAACTGTATCTTTAATCACATCATTATACCCCGTATATTTTAAAATTTGGGCCCTTTCTCCCTAATCCTTACCCTTGATTCGAACGACGCAAGTTCGACATTTTTAAACCACACTATTACACACTATTACCTCCCCTATATCACGGAGATGACTCCATATCAGTTTGGTGGAAGTCATCGACGAACAAATTTCCATCGATTGTGGTGCACCCTACTTTTTTTTACCAGCCATGAATCTGACAGCATCACTTTTAAACTTTTTTTTAGCATGCACCATTATCTTCCTCGTACAAAACTGTCCCTACGAGACAAGTTTTGGCTCCTCCAGATGGTTCCATGTTAATGCATAAACGGACAGACAGACATACAATCGCAAATATGATATAGACTGGAAGCGCTTTTGGCCAATATAGACAACATTGTGTTCACTTAGAATGGTCATAGTTGCCAAAAAGTTTTTAGGTTCAAATTGTCATTTGACTACTTGACCGTGTTGGCGTAAATCCTAGTTGTTGATGTACATGTATAGCCATATGCGTATCGATTAAGTTAAACGAAGGCAGGAATTGAATGATAACACCTTTGTAGACTAGTGCATATAATGCACACAAATGGTCTTCCATGAAGGCTTTATACAATGATAGAATCATGCCTGAACTATTAGGCAGGATTGGGATAACATGTACGCTAACGGCCGTACTTTAAACAATGAAATACTGATGATTTCTATATGTATGTCTAAAATAATCAACTTGGTGACGTGTCACTGCATGATCCGCTTCATGGTTGTGCTTTTTAGATTTTGCGACATTTAGAATAGTACATGTGTTAAAACCGAGTTGGACCTTGTTTGAGAAACGGATTATAGCAATCAGTCAGTATTATTCCTCTCAAATACTATATTATAGCATGTATTTTCTTGCGAACGTTGAAGTAGTCTCATATAAACATGTCGATATTGCTTAAATACGAAACGGTATCTCATATAAACATGTCGATATTGCTTAAATACGAAACGGTATCTCATATAAACATGTCGATATTGCTTAAATACGAAACGGTATCTCATATAAACATGTCGATATTGCTTAAATACGAAACGGTATCTCATATTAACATGTCTATATTGCTTAAATACGAAACGGTATATCATAATACATATTGTTCCATGTGGCAAGAAGTCTCATAACGTACACTGATTCAGACTGATATTGCCAATATTGATACAGAACAAGATGGAACTAAGAAGTTCTAGTTGTTCTTAGTACACAACTCGACATTTTTGGCGCATAGGTCAACCATGCCCTGAAATAAAATGTAATTAAAAATTCGGCAACATAATTTAGGCCCGTAGTGTTCTGAGTGCAAAATGTCGTACCTTATGGCATTAATTTTATATTCCCAGTTATCTCAGAATGTCCACTGTGGACCAACCGGTATGCTCGTGGCAACAGTTCATACTTAATGAATCGATTTACTCAAAATCATAAAAAAGTGCCCTTAGCACAGAACGGTTCTCGTATCGCGTTTTGACGGCGGAGTATGTGTAGCACGTGACGCGACGATACAGGAACAATTGTATATACCATAGTACTATACAGGACCAGATGGATAACGTTAATATGGCAGATCGATATAGAACCACATGGTGCACTCTTGGTCTTGGAATTTATATCACAGATTTACGTCATGTCGTGTGACATAGAAGTGGATGGTGGAATAAAACCGATATATCGGGGAAAACCACAGGCCCTTGGGGAAATTACTAGATATACGAAATTACGAATATATATTATAACAGTGACAAGGTTCACCAACCGATATGTCGGGTAAAACCACAGGCGGTTCTTCGTTTAGAGGATTCGTCACCGGGATATTTGGAACTGATGACGATATCTGTGAAATTTTGACCTTTTAAAATATTACACCTCTCCTTAAGATAACATATGCATACACTATTTCTTCCTCTCCTTCTACAACATACAGGTATACTATTTAAATGCCTAAATTAACCCTTTGGCTATAAACTTATTCTGCCTTTTGCATACGCTCCAAATTATTTTCTAAAATGTTAATAGACCAACATCAGGTTACGATCTTGGTACTCCCATTTGTTAACCGTGATGACACAGGCCCTTGGGGAAATTACCAGATATACGAATACATACTATAACAGTGACAATGCTCACAAGTCCGATTTTGTTGTAAAATTATTCAAGGGTTGCTAGGAATGTCGCTAGACCGATGGTAGGTCCTAAACCACTGGTACGCGCACAAGCGATGCTGTATCCTGGGTACATACCGCGGAGTAAGCTATAAGACCTCTAATAGTGTGTCAACTAAATATAAAGAAGAAAATTGGTAGCCTAGCGGCGGAGTATAACATTAAAAATGCTGCTCACATATGTATGCCATGTGACAACTACGATGGAGTGTTTTGCAAGAAGTCTAAATAGTAAAATATAGTTATAAATCACAGCAAAAACACTGTCATCAAGGTTCACAAGTCGGATGTTTGGAAAAACACACCATCTATCGTATTCCTCTTAGATTCTCAAAATCTTTCTTTTCGGTCACAATGTTTCCATGTGTCTTATTGGCCATGGAATTTTCTTTCTGTTGATCCATAAATCGATAGTATCAATCGAAGGAAAGTCGAGATATCGCACCGAAAACGAGCAAAACCTACCGACGAAAAGCGGTCGTCAGTTTCCCTGTCCGGTAAGTAGTGATTATGCACGAATACCAATTCAGTTATTACGATCGCAATTGCCGAGCTTACGAAGTCCCCGTACGATATGTCCACTTCGCTTAAATTGACCTCGTTATATATCAAACGAAAAAACATTCTATGCCCTACACTATTAGAAAAAAGACCGTCGCTTTAACGGTCTGAGACCGCGCAACATCGCTGTCAACCTTTGACCGTTAAACATACGGGTAGGCCGTAGCATGTTCCACGGTATAAAACCGTTTAAGTAACTGGCAGACCGTAATCAGTAACTGTCAGACCGTTGTATTTTTACGGTTCAACACCGTTTAATTAATATCAAGGCCGTAGCTGATAATGATCAGACCAATGGTATTTTTCATGGGTCAACACAATTGTTTTCCTCTTAATTTGCTATTTGCTAATTTACCATATAATTAGCCAGGTTCCCATGGTGACAATATGATTTCCCGGTAGGCATTACGATTCATATGTTTTTGAATGGTCGAAACTAGTATTATTCGTAACTGAAAAATACATCTTAGTTCTTATGTTACGATCATAGTTTTTATGAAATGTAAATCCTCAATGCATAAAGTGATAGACAATACTTATGAAACTTTGGAGTTTGCAGAGGATCAAGCTTGTTATCTGCCTCGTATATTTTAATCTGGAAAAAGGCTGTGCACACGTAATGTGTTCGCCTTTCACTAACTACTGTATAAATACGGCTGTAAATAAAAAACGATACTAGTAATAGCTGATAAGCCAACCCATCACTATTCAGTTATGAGTAATATTAATTTCGACCATTCTAAAACATGAATCGGCATGCCCTTTCGGCCATAAAAAGAACAAAGCTACAGTATTCGCAGTTAAAACTCAAATTTATGTACATGTATAAGTAAAATATCTTAATGGCATACTTTTTGGTAACATATAAGGCGTGAAATTGTTCAGTCATTTGTAAACACAGTTTTTGTTTTAACAGGTGAATCCGTACATCATGACAATACAGTACCAGTCAGAAGAAGTGGTATTTTTAGGCGCACCTTTATTGCGACATTGAGCATGATTAACTTAGAAAATAAGGCGTGATTATAGCACAATACCAAAAATCTGTCATGCATATTATTGCAATATTGAACGCAAAATATTGCGATACTAAGCGCGCTAAATTTCATACAGACCCGATAGTGTTATATTTATATTCGATAAAACTGTGCATATAGTGTACATGTATATATAGTGTACATATAGCATTTACAACTACAATTATATACATATCTAAAACATTGTCTCTATTTATACAATGAACAATATAGAAGAAGCAATAATTTGATTTAAATGTCACAATTTGAGCGCAAGATGTCGCAATATTAAGCGCAAAATATTGAGATATTAAGCGCAAACTATTGCAATAATATCACAAGCGACATGCTTATAAGCATTTCTGCTTGCAATATTATTGCTATGTTGGGCGCGAAAATAGCGCGCTTAATATACCACTTCTTTTGACTGGTACTGTATATCAATAACAGCTAGTTTGGATTGGAATCTTCAATACAACAGCAGATCCCATAATAACTGTGCGCAATGACTTGGCGACATGTTCTCCTGTAGTCGCACATTTTCCATGAAATTTTAAAGCATGATGCATCAAACTGTATACTGGTATCACGACACTTAGTATCAATATCAGTGAGTCAGCCAAAGATAGTTTGATAAGAACATCCAACCAATAGTGTACACGGCGAATGATGACAATGTATCATATCCACACGTATCAATGAAAATTGATGAACCCGGGATGAATTGGTCCGTGTAATTGTAAAGTTGGAATTGTAGATATGTGATCATCCGTCATTGCGCGGCGTCAGTTCACTGTTCACGGTGTTGCTGTTGACATTGAAGCTCTTGTGACTTACAATGGTGCGCACAGTACATGTATATCCTCTCTTGCAAATGTACATGGATGTGCTTTGAAACATTCAGATTTAGAACACTGTCAACTGGATTGTCAACATTCTAATAGTAATAGCTGCTCGTTGTTGTTATTATTGTCACTATTGGTTGACATCAAAGCTCGTGTTAATTGTACTTGTATCCGCCTGTGTCAGTAAATGTGCCAGTGTTTTGATACTAAGTCACAACACTGTCAATTTCAACATCAGCACTGACCCCGGATCATGCCATGATTGATTGGCATGAATCTCTACTTTCGAATTTAGTGGAAATTGTCAATGATTAAGCCGGTTTTCGCAGAATTGAAACTTGTCCGGTTTGTAAAAGGAACCAAAATCAGACCGTCTTAACAACTGTCCACAATTGATAATGTAACAGTCCCCCCCCCAAATAGTTTGCGATCAAATACGCAACGTCAACGATAAATGGCGAACTTAAACCCAGAATGAGAATAACGTACTCATGAATATACGTACGGACCCACATAACACAGAATGAATGCCGGATTAATAATACATATTAAATATCAGCAGAGTAAGATTCAGTCATACTGTATGGAGTCATTGCCGTTCAATTTTGACGGCATGACTTTGAATCACGAAAATATTTAATTTAGACAATTTTCATGGGCACATAAAATAACGGACAACCTCCCCCTTTTATTGACATCCATACATTTATGCACCACCTTCATTATGTGGGGAAATTATATGACGGATAGGGTGTAAGCCATTATTTCTTTAACTATACTTATGTTGACAATCTGAAAGGCCGTAAGGTCCGTCAACTAGTGTTCCAGTCTGACTTGTTATTGTCATTTCAGAGGGCTAGGTGTGATTTTCGTTGATCCGGGCAGATGTTTTACATTGTCAGGCACACACTTACCTGTATTGATTAACATATAAAACATATGCTTAGTATATATGGCACACAATCAGAAATCTGCAATTAAACCGCTCCAAGATCCAGCCTCCACTTCACAATTCATGTTATGAAAACGAGATCCCCCAATCTCAAGGTATCCATACATGTATGTACCGCCTTCATTGAATGTGTAAATTATATGACAGGTAGGTTGTAAGCCAGTATTTATTTCCCAAGTTGACAAACGGAAAGATTTTATAGTCCATCAGGCAATCCTCCACTCTTACTTGTTACTGTCATTCCGCAGGGCTAGGTATGATTTACGCCGATCATATCAGATGTGTCACCTGATCAGACAGCCAATTACCTACAGGGTTGGGTCAATTACATTGAAATGTAATTAATTACAATTACAATTACATTGAAATATGTCCATTACAATTACATTGGAAATACAATGTAATTAATTACAATTACAATTACATTGGTTCAATTACAATTACAATTACAATTACTTTTGGTTAATGAAAATCGGGATTCGGGAAGAGCTTCAAGGAGGAAAGTCATTTGTGTTTGATGAACTTTATTGATATACATAAAATATAAAAGCAAATTAATGTAACACAGTGAAACAATGTAAACAAAACAATAAAACAACAACTACATGTAGAGCACAAATTGTTCATTTGATGTGGTGGTTACACCGGACCATCATCATTCATTCGAATTGCAGCTAGCAGGCTTAACCCAGGAAAGTTTGTACAATTAAGTCGCCCAGGGGCGGCGGAAGCTACAAAAAAGTGGGGGGGGGGGCATCATTTTTAATATACTACATGTATGAGTTAAAAACTGTTCAAATGTGCGCCGCAATATTTTGCAAAGACTGTTTAGTATGATATTATTCGTGGCTACCTTTTGATGATGATAGGGGGTCTGTAGGGGGGTAAAGAGGGCGTGTCCTAAGCTCCCCCCATTTCTAAAGGTTCCACACTGCGTCAATGGGTCCTTTGTCCCCCTTTGTTTCGCCCTATTGTCTTAATGGGCCAATGGTAGGGGTTTATTAGGGGTCCTTATTGTATGAAAACCCATCCTTTTCCTTCTCACTTATATGATAGGTAGAATGAATTAATGAAGCCCCTCCTTTTCGTTCTTAATTATTTGATAGGTTTTAATTAATTAAAGTCGCTCATTCTTAATTATATGATAGGGTACCGAAACTCCTCCTTATTCGACCCAACAATGGCCACCAGAATTATTCTGATAACCGAGCGCCAATGATAGAACCACACGTGAATCGTGCGGCTGTTTGGACCACGTGCTCCTGGAACAATGGAAGCGTGTAGCTGTTTGGACCACGCTATCCTGAAACAATGGAAGCGTGCACCTGCAGAGTCACCTGGTTAGACCACGCTATCCTGAAACAATGGAATCTTGCACCTGCAGAGTCACCTGGTTAGACCACGCGCTCCTGAAACAATGGAGTCCCGCCACAATTATTTAGCGTTACGCACGCCTCATGCACCTGCTTAGACCGCGCGTTTTCGAAAGCGTGCCCAAACCTGACTAATTTATTCACCCACACCACACGTTCCCCGAACAATGGAATCCAGCCCTTAAATTGGCATTATCAAATCCGGAAATTACCATATAAAATGCCTATAATGAACGATGGGTGGGATAGTCTATGGGCTATGGTTGACAGAAGAACGAATGAGCATCTGAGGAAAACAAAATTAGGACAAATTTCCCTGCACAAAAAAAAACCCCGAACCGAAAAAAGGGGAGGGGGTGGCGAGATTATTTTTTTTTACTAAGTATTATCACATCCTACATATAGGTCAACTCCCAAACAACAACACGGAGAAGTATTATTTACAATAATTTATTTACGATGCTAAATATTATTTTATTACGATGCTATATATATTACATAGGTATAAAAACGTTTCTGTCCTTGTCAATGATCATGTGTGCTGGGAAAGTTCTGTAAACTAAGATGACTGCTGTTTCTGGCAAAGCTTCACTGAACCTCATATCCAACTGTACTAAACCCTTGTTAATAGACCCTACATAATGTCCATAAGGCTCTATGCAGAATATAGTGTACCCATCTTTAAAGTAGTCTCTATTGATTGGTGTTTCTGGAAAAGCTTTAATGAGATTATGGTACGCATCCAAATAATCGTCCTTTTTAAAGTTCAGGTTTAAGGGGCGGCTGGGTACTGATTAACCGTCAACTGTAACAGCTAGATGGTTTACATCATAATTTTTAAAGTTAAATGGATTTTTGGTGTAGCTTCCGTTCAAAGCCTCTGCCTCTGTAAGCACTATAAGAATTCTTTGCGGAACATCATTTTGAAACAAGTTACTCGCTGTGAAATTAAAAGAGCCTTTGGCGACTGAAAAGGCTTTAATAATTGATTTCTCAAATGGGTATATAGCGTCTTTCGTGCTGAGATTTCTCTCAATATCTTCTGTTTTGACGAAACATACTTTAAATTTAGCATCAGTGATCTTCAGTTTGTATTTTGGTGTAGCATCCGAACTCATTAAACAGAAGGCATTTTTGCTGGGCCATAATGTTATTTTTACTGGCACCCCGTTCAAAATGTATCTATTTTGCTGACAGAGGTCATGTGAGATCGGGCCTGACACTGACACTATAGAATTGTCATTGAAAAATTGTTTTCTTTCTAGTAGACCCGAATTTGCTGTAGTGGACTCCATATGTTTCGCTCTGTCCTTCACATATAAACGTTCCGTAAAGCTATATTTTTGTTGCATTGATGTAGATGTAAGTAACGTATCCAAATAACCCTTATATCCGTAGTAAGGTCCCATGGATCCCACTGGGGTTTGTTTTAACTCTACATTACAGTAACTAAATATTGATGATAGAGCCAAGTTAATGGGGCCGACTTTCGAGGTTGAAATCAATGGCGTACCATCTTCCTTAACGATCTTAATTTTGACACTGAGTGTAGAGTTCTTTAAATCGATATAATCATTCGATGTCCCCGGTATACAAAACTCTAAAGGTGAATTTTCTGTAATGGCAGTCACTGTATTGAAATCGACCCATTCTTTATGAGCCTGACTAACTTCTTCAACTTCTCCGAATATGGGTAGTCTGTCCATGATTATCGAAAGCATCGAGGGGTCTGTTTCTCCTTATAACTTTTGACTTCTTCACGACCCACCCTGATTGGTTAATTTTTGGGGCTGTTCTGCGCTTCACAGATTTCTTCTTTCTCTCACTTGTTTTAGGTTTTATTTTCTTCTTGGTAACTAATTTAGTAGCTTTCCGAGGCTTAGCTTTTGACACATTATTTCCTAGTTTCGTCGGCATATATGTCCTCCGCACAGTGTCGTAATAATATCTAGTCCCTACCATCATTGAATAACAAGACGCAATCCAATGAGTCAATTTCGATGTTTTTCAAATTTTCATCCAGCAGATATATCCTTATAAAGTTTGAGGGTCCTCCTGTTACAGGAACCGCTGTACATCCCACGAAGTCCCCCGCCCCATCCGTGTATATAACCCTCAGCACTTGAAGAGATTGAGTAGGCAGTCTGGATGCTTCACAGATGTCACAGCATATGTAGATTATTCTGTTATGTGGCTTTGGGTTCATAGATATCTGTTCCAAGGTGATGGTCCATCCACTATTCAGATGTAAATTCGATGGTAGAGGTAAAGTAAAATCTCCACCCACATTGTCTGGAAAATAGGCTTTGTATTTATCACTGGAAATATATAGCCTCATCATCAGTATTTAACTAGATCAACTTCAGGTATCCAACTGTCAAATTTCGGGCCCCAATTAAGCCACCTAATGAGTACATTCCCTCGGCTTTTCTTTAAAACTTTTTCTATTTTGTATGTGGTATCAGCATCAACTTTGACCCATTGTATTTCTTGTTCATAAAAAGAACCAGTCACCTCTTCTTCGTTCCAATCTTTGATCTTATAAACGTTTAGATTATCTCTTCTATATCTTCGTATCACTGTGAATATCTCCCCTGTCCACTTCTTATAAAATTCCTTCTCATAAACGTCCTTCAAATGAGAAATCCGTACTTTATCTCCCAGTTTATATCGGTAGGGGTTTATCACCCGTTCTTTACGTTTCAAAGCTAGTTCATATCTTGTCTCTGACTCATTTTCGTTATTGATTTCAGAAGGAGCCCGACCTATTGATCTGTGCTTGGTAATGTTATAAGTGTTTATTATATCCTGTAAAACTGAGCTGTAGTCCTGGCCTCCCGTGTGTATCATATGGCGGTAGACACGCGTTTTCAAAGTTCGAATAAACCTCTCAGAATAATTAGCTTTCGTCTCATTTTCAGTTATTAAATGTTTTATTTGTTCTCTTTTCAACACACGTTTAACTAATGCATTGTCATATTCACCTCCTTTGTCCGTCCTGAGAACGAGTGGTCTTCTGGTTTCAGTAGCAAATATATCAGTAAATGCTGCACTCACATCTTTGGCATTTTTTTTCTTCAAAGCTCGAGCCCACGCGAATCTGGAGAAGATATCTATACATACCAATATATATCTATAGGGACTGTCTGAAGCAGACATGTCTGCTATATCACTGTCCCACAATGAATCAAGTCCATGAACAATAACTCTACTTCTAGGAAATTTCAGTCGGCGTGGTCTTACTAGGCTATAAGTTTCCTGTGAAGCTAACCAATCTCTTATTTTCTTCCTACTAATTGTGCGTATACCTTCATCCTTCACGGCTTTGTATAATCGCTCAACACCGCCCAAACTACCTTTCTTAGATGGGTCATAATAAATAGATTTCAAGTATTCATCCATTGTGAAACAAACCTATTTCCATGAGTGTAGGATATATCACACCGATTATATCCATTTGTCGTTTAACTCCCGTTATTAATATTTTTCCACTACTGTGACATGTGAAATTTATATTTTGTCTCTTGAAGTTTACTCCAGGGAACAACTCTGGTTCATAAATACCTTCCAAACAGTCAGATATATTAGATACATTGAGTTTATGACCGATGTCGTGGGTCAGTGATGAAGTAATCCTTTTTATTTTTTCCAATTTCACTGAAAATCCTAGTCTTTGAATTAATCTGGCATATTTTCTTAATTTCCTCACTGCACATCGATAATCATACGATGCTCCCATAAATAATAACTGACCGTTTTTGTATACCCAACAGCAACCACCGATAACACGGTTCTTCCATATTATTATCTTCGAGTTGTATACAGCATCGCACAATTTATTAGTCAGCTCCTTCATATTGGGTTTAAACCCCATGTTAGTAGATATGACGAAGTTTGTATAACGTACCATTTTGGTGAAGTAATACATCTTTCAAAAGTTTATCCATCTTATACTCGTACTGGGGTGGGTTTACTTCCTATTGAAGGGGTGGGCAGGGCGATACCAATACCAGAACTCAACAGAGAAACCCATAATGTTTTAGGTTCTTTATCTAATGATAAATTAATTATGGCCGTGATGATTATGATATAGAGTATTAACATCTGGCAAAAATAGACCATTTCGGTGCGAGGAATCTTCTGGCCTAACCAATCCCACTTTTCCGATATGCGTTCTGGATCCATTTTTATGCGTTCTGGATCCATTTTTTCAACATCTTTACATCTTAGGTATCGTTATAACATGAAAATCCTAGTCATAGCTGTTATATTTTGTCTGCAAACTGGACATTTCTCTAAACCAATGGCACACATTTTACACGCACAAACGTGTGAACACGGAAGAAAACATATATTTTTAGCCCCTTCCAAGCATATAATACAAGGGTCACTAGGTGTAATGTCGTGCGTAGAAGCATCTATTGACATTGGAGGAATAGCTGCGTCCGGAGTATCCTGTCTGTCATTTTCCTCATAATGCAGTAGCCTGTCTATTTCGCTCTCACTCAACCCCTCTGTGAAACTCGTAGCCTCCGGGTGGTCTCCCTTGACGAAATCAAAGAATTGAATGAGACTGCATCGGGGATAATGCTTCCTATGTTCTTCTAGGGGATTCCCCCCAACTTCCCAATTGAATAGCCCCCCTCCACATTGATAACATTTGACCCTGTCTTCATAACCTATATAATATAACCCGGCTTCTGCCATTTTTTCTGCAGGTATCACATCATTCCAACCCTCATACGTTAGTAATCTCAAACTTTTAGCAGCCATGTCTGGTTGCCTAGGTATAGCTTTTGGAAATATTCCATAATAAGTCGTCCAGCCCAAATCAGAAAATGGTGGGATATCCATGTTTTTAATAGCATGAAGTAAAAATCTTCCTTATAGAATTGACAATATTTTTAGTACGTATTTGACGACTATCAAATGGGGTATTTCACTACAGCGCTATTGGTCAAATCACGTTTTTACAGAGTGCGAAATATATACTAAAATGCACTTAAAACTTTTCTCAAATGCATCATTTCTAAAACGTCTATTAGAGGTTTTTAAAACGTCCATTTCCACCAATGAACCGGATGCCAAATCACGTTTTTACAGAGTGCGAAATATATACTAAAATGCTCTTAAAACTTTTCTCAAATATATCATTTCTAAAACGTCTATTATAGGTTTTTAAAACGTCCATTTCCACCAATGAACCGGATGCCAAATGACACATATTTTTATGCCCAATTGCATCATTTTTTTTAAAACGATTATTAGAACTTTTTAAATGGTTCAACTAATGACTATATTTTTGTGTTGCAATAAATACAAAATCATTTCAATTCATATAATTTTATTTCGTAAGCCATTTAGATGTTAATACATTCTTCCTAAGTCCAGGTGGAATCCCTTTATCCCTATTTTGTCCATTTATTTTGGCAGGTACAGTATTTTCCACTGGTATTTTAGTTATATGACTCTGCTCTGGCACCCTTTCTTTGGCAGTTTCCCTGTTATCATTGATGATAGATGGTGACACTTCTGGGCAATTTCTGATCAAATGTTGATATTTTTCATATGGTATTAAGATATTTTTACCAAACACAGACATATTATATATCTCTCAGAGGAATGAGTCTTAGTAAACTTTTGACTGCTTCTGGATTTCTTTTAAGAACAGACTTCTTTCTTCGTACTCCTAGCTTATTGTCCGCTAATTGTCTATATATACTCTTATAGGGAACTATTGTGTCCAATGAAATAGTTAGTACACCTCGTATAACATTGATGGCTATTTCCGCTATAGCTCTGACTTGATCATATGATGAAGAATAAATGAGCGCATTTAGTTGACTTTTAGAATCGGTGGATGCTAGTAGATACAAAAAATCCAAATTGTCTTTCACTAATTGACTAGCCATTTTCCCCTTATAAAGTTTTGTAGATAATAGGATATTGTCCCGGAAATATATCGGTTCTCACACGGAATTCCTCTTCAGCATTCGTGGTCAAGTCTACCACCAGATAACCATATTTTTTGGACATAACTGAATCGTTATAGACATCTGGGAGAAATTGTGTTTTCCCGGGAAATAATTGTTGACCCAAATAACGTATCTGCGTCACATCACGAGGGCTTTTAAGCAGAACCAGATAGGAGGCATTGAGAGCTATAGTCCTAGCTGAGGAATCACGTTGAAAAGAATTTTGCAATATTATCATCACAGACAATTTTTTATGATGACAAGTTTGGGTGAATGCACACTCTATATCAGAATTGTTTACTACTTTATGACCCAAATCATCTAGAATTATGAGCGCGGGCTGACCATCAGCAAAATTTTCTAAAAGTTCTGTACTAGGCATTCCTTCATGGAAAGTAATTTTGGATATTATCTGTTCCATCTCATCAAATAAATCTTGGTGCGCTCCATAGCAATATAGAATCTTTCTCGGTGGTTCATTTTCAATAATTGTTTCTATATTTTGCAGAAATTTAAACACCCAATGGGTTTTTCCTGACTTCGTGGCACCGGATATAATGTAACTCGAATGAGGTTCGAATGGTATTAAAGCCATCTTTAGTATCTATTCTACTAGACTTTCCCTTATAAATTCTCATAGAGTGAGCATCGTGTCATACTAGGAGGGACTCCCGTGAGTGGCTGGTATACTATGATAACACTTGGTTTAAAAATATTTGTTTTATATATATATATTTTATCAGACATGACAGATACCATTTAAATACTATGAAACACCAATATATATATACATATGCCAACACCATGCACTCAATGAAACACCAATATATACATATGCCAACACCATGCACTCAATTACAAAATGACTCAATAAAAATGTGAGAATAACATTTCAATAGCCATATGGTAGAGTGTCTAAATCAGATTGTATGACCCTTTTGGTATACACAATATTATAATTTTTGTTTTGTACACGATTATATAATAATGGACGGTCTCGCGCCCTGTTAATGCGATTCTCTGTTATAAACACTTTTCTAGGTGATACCTCTTCATCTCGGCACTCTCGTTTTCGTTTCCTTGAAATCATGTTATCCATGACAGAAAAGTTTATAACTTTCGAATTTTTATAGTTCAGTGTAAATCCACGAATTTTGCAGCATTCATCACCCTTTAATGAACGGTAACAGTAATTCTTTGGACCTCCTGATCGAAAGTGCGTTATGTAATCATCAGCCTTTAGCTCGTCAGTGAAGTCGCCCAGATAATCTCCAATTGATACATCAGGACCATCCGGTCTTTTCACATAGATGACAGAGTCTGTAATAGAAATTGAACATAATATTTAAAACTTTGTTGAGGCCCATGCATTCTGTAATATAAAATGAAGCTATTAGTCACACTGGCATATAATGGGTACATTCTGGTTATTGCACAAATATTAGTCACACAGGTCATCAACCACAAATATAAGGGGTATGTGTAATGATTTCATTCACCTGCTAGGTCCATTATACAATTAGTCACAATTGGTTATGTGATTAAACTACACCCTAATGTAATGACTCACCTGTATCGAAATATAGGACGCTTTCTCCGAGATGATCGAGGGCAGAGTATAATCTTAGCCTGGCGAAACACGTCGTGAACACAGCTATGTATATATTAGTCTTGTTGTCATCAACGATGAACTTATCATCGTAGGTATACTGCAGTTGGATATGACTGTTGCCGATGATATGGAAGTCCTTCAGTATTTTTGTCTGGTCGCTAATGGCATTGAAGAATTTCTTGGGCTCGCTGTCGTGTATAATCTCTGTGTTAGCCTGATTGAGACGTTCTCCAAATTTTCCCCAGAAGCTGAGTGATTACAAGATTGATTAGTGATTAGTATACATGTATATAAAAAAAATGGGATTTTTTTCAACATTGTTTTTTTTCAAATTTTTTTTTTTCAATTTTTTTAAAAACTATTGTATACGAACTCACCTATTTAACATCAATTTAGCGACGCTTCTAAGTCCAGGGTTTTTCTCAATCTTATCATAGTCCAACTGTATTCCTTCATTTTCCTGATAGTCAGATATGTATTTGGCTTTATCCTTTTCATTATGGCACCAATCTGGCCATCCACTAGCTGACTGCTTCACCTTCAGGAATCTATTAAAATATAAGTAATCATTAGGGAACATCAAAGACACTAGGACATATAAGTAATCATAAGATGATACTCCCAAAAAAAGAGGTTCATATAAATAATCATGATATTAAAATAATACTTACGTGTTTACATATTGTGAGAAATTCCCTCCAGTTCCAGAGATCTTGCTATACTGACTAGTTTTGTCCCAGTGCCACACTTCGTGTATTTCCTGTAGTTCATATCCTTTCTCCAATGCCACATTAAGTTCGGGTGTTGCCCATACGCCTTCTATGCACCTTTGGGCTTCAGAGTGGTCACAAGTTTGCTGATTTTCATTCTGCATACAACTTCGACAGAGCCCGAATTTCAGTTTCCCATTAGATCTACAAAAAAATACAGTATTATGACTGACATTTATTAATGGTTTCAAGAGCCATAATTTCCCATTGGATCTACAAAAATACAGTATGAAATACCTGACATTTATTAATGGAAGCATGGTACTCACCTTACTGGTAGAACCGCGTGATACAACCCCCTCGGTGGTAATATCGTCACTTTGGCAAGCCCGAAGTATTCTGATATGTCTTTGAAGTTCTCATATATTCTTTCTGGATGCCCACAAGGATATTTGGAGTACTTGTTCTGAAAAATAAGTTGATTTTAAATAGAATGTTTTTTTTCCAATTTTTATCAGAGTTTTAAAAATGGTGTGTAATAAAAACAACGTACCACATATGGGTAGAGGCTCGTATAGTCACGATAGAGTATTTTCTCTTCTTCTTTGGCATCGTAGTATAACTTGCAGGCATTGGTACGACCTAGGGTAACGAAACAGAGTGTAATAAGTATGTGTGATTGAAAAATATGTGCGTAATTTCGAAACAAGTCATTTTTATTGAAAAACATTTTAAAATGTCTCTAAAATACTCACCTCCGAAAAACGCTTCTCTGGGGTCCAAAGGTGATGGAATGTAGAATGTGGACAGGAATTCTTTCACTTGAGGGTCGTGTTTAGTCAGGCGATTCCAATCATGTTCCCACATAGTGACTAGTTTGAAGCCAGCACTTCGTATTATTTTGGCTTTTGCGAGTGTTTGACTGTATGCCTCAACCATGGAATGCTTCGTCATGGGCAGTTTGGTTGTATAACGTTTCTTCGGAAAGCAGTCCTTACAACCGTGAAATGCACAGCCGTTGTACTCGAAGCACGTTTTGGTTTCGGCGCAGTAACCATCTACCCTCATTCTCGTAGTTCCGGGAATAACGAATTCTTTTCCATTCCTGGCGTGTGAGATTTTTATGTTTCTCTGCTGAGCTAGCCATTCGAGCCACTGTATGGAGGCCAGGGATTGCTTATCACCGGATGACGGTGTGACTTTGGCGAGGGGTGTGCTGATAAATTTTTCATCAGTTACATCATAATCAGCAGCATCTACCCATTCACCATTTAGCAGAAGGCGACATTCATCATTCGCCTTGATCATAGGGACATTTTCCTCGGCATCAACACTCACTGTATAAGTCTCTTCTAGAAACAATGTTTTGTACGCAAACATACAGGCCCCTGAAATAGTGGTGAAGTTGAAAGGGTCTACTTTTCCCTCCGTGACATCCAAGAACATTTTCCTGAAGGAGATACACGCACGGCGCAATATATCTACATCCGACCTGCAATATCCCTTTAATTCTGTTTCCATGCAGAATGTTTCGCCACTCTTACTAGTATACCACTTCATGAATTCTTCTCTCCCTGCTACAGACATAGTGTCGACGCCGAAGTATTCAGGTAGTGGGTAGGGACCTTTGTATGTTTCATTGGCTTCTGTATTGTAGAAATGTGGAAAATGACCTAGAAAGACCAAAAAAAAACCGAATATTATTAAATAGGCCACTAATTTTTGGCTGAAAAATAAGATTAGTTTCGGCCCATATAAATAATAATGTCCATATAATTGTCACTCACCTTTCTTTAATTCTGTCAAACCAAACGCCCGAGGCAAAGCCGCCAGTCTCATAGCTATGAAATTGAGTGAATCTATCACACGTTGATTGTGTTTGGTTTTCATCAGCATAATTTTTGTGCCAGAATAGACTAGGTGAGATGGATGTGTGCCACGGTCCATTAAATATTCCAATAGAAATACAGCGTCATACCCTAGGAAAAAATAGCAAAATTAATAATCTAGAAATTTAATAATGTGGGCTGTGTGTGGGTGGTGTGTAATAAATAACATAAAAATTTAATAATGTGGGTGGTGTGTGTAATAACATAGAAATTTAATAATGTATGTTGTGTGTAATAAATGACTTAGTAATTTGTGGATGGTGTGTAATAAATGATAACCTAGAAAATGTGTAATTACCTTTACTGTTGTGTGCTATAATGACGAAATCTTTGTGAGCATCATTAAACAGCCAATCTCCGAACTGTTGGAGTGTGGATGGCCCTTTAGCTTCGAATTGTCGTTGTCCGCATTCCTCGCAAGGCCTGGTCATGAACTGCTTCTTTTTGTCACGTTTCCCACATATTTCACATCGACTCCCGCAGCTGTCGCATTTTGACTGTGTGTTTACTGGTAAATCCATGCATATTTCACACGCTGATTGAGCGACGACGAAACAGGGTAAATGTCGGTTTAATCCACAATATGGGAGCTTACAGGATACACATCTAAAATAGAATTAGTCAAGATATACAATGATAGGTAAATATTTCGTTTATTGATACATATATGGCGATGTAGTATGCTTGCATCTAAAAAATAGAATTAGTCAAGATAGAGTATAACAATATATTCTGTCAAAGCATTGTTAATAAAACGTACCTTTTACAAGTGTTGCACGATTGCCCGTCGGTGCATGAAGGACACTGGCCAGCCGGTTGATAATTTGGACATCGGTACGTCTTGTCCTGGCAGGTTTCAAAGTCATAAAACATAAACTTCTGCACTTTTTCCTTCTTGGATGCCACTCTGATATAACAGTCGTGACTACCGACGATCCAGACCTTACATTGGTTGCATTTCCATTCATAACATCTATGAGGGTCTTTATCCATGTCTCTATTTCCCACAGCCACAACTTTAAAACAGGAGGTACACTTCCAATAGCGGTCACATAGTGGTTTGTTACCGGTCTTGTGTTTTTCGAAACAGTCCATTGAATTGCACTTTTGATGGCATTTTATACAAGATAGCGGTCCATTTTCGATGCACTCCTTATCTTTACATGTGAAACATATATACTGGCATAGATGTTTGTCTTTCTCATTGTATGGAATTAAACATTTCTCACACCAATATGCCGAATTGTGAAATCCTGTGGGACTGTTTATGACGTCGAAGTGATGATCGTGTAGATATAGATATATGTTGTTGTCATAGTTGGAAGATGCCCTGATGACTTTGTTTCCAGAGTCTGCAGATAACACGATGATATTAATATGCCAGAAGTGTTCGTAGTGTTGAAGTTGTATCAATGAGCCGGGTTCATCGGTAGGTAATTCCAGTTCATTTAGTAGCGCTATTGCTGCGGGCTTCTGATATTCGCACGTGGTCTTTTTGAGATCTCTGTAGTAAGTATCGGAAAGGATATAATTTTGTAAAAATATGTTCAGTCTTGATTTAGATGGATATTGTTCTTTCACTGAAGGCCATTCCTCATTTGGAACTTTTTTTATTTTAGCGACAGCGACGATAATCGCTCTGGCCATACACGTGACATCATCATTCTTAATGGCAACCATAGAATTCTTTTTAAATACAGAAGAAGGTCCTTCGAAAACTCGGCCACCTTTTCCACCGTTAGGGGCTTTTATGGCACCGACAGTGACGACGAATGAATGGTCTAAATTAATATTTTCGTGTGATGTTAAAACGTTGGTGATATGTTCCATAATTAATTCCGGTGTTAAATTTTTCCAACCTTTCAAACCTGTTGTGATTTCTCTGTCCAGTTGATCCGTTCGAATTGTGACACGGCCGAGATGATCATTATGACCTCTAACACTAGACATAACGTCCCGGAACATGGCTAATAATTCGTCGTGTAATAGGACAAATTTTTTCCCCATAAGACTGCTGTCGAATTTGATGTCATAGATGTTTTCGAACGCACCGTGTTTGAATGTTTTAATGTCTCTTAAAGTGATGGAATATGGCTTTCCGTGTGATGTAGAAGTCGATGGTTGAGTAGAAATGGTTGGTTGACTAGAAGTTGACTGTTGAGAAGTTGACTGTTGAGCAGCAGTTGATTGTTGAGTATCAGTTGATGATGGTTGATTAGAAGCGGATTGTTGAGTAGTTGATGATGGACTAGAAGTTGACGATTCACTTGCATTAAGTTGTTCCGTGACATCGAATGGTTGAGTCGACTGAATGACATCGAATGGTTGAGTCGCCTGAGTAACGTCCGAGGGTTGCGCTGACGGAGTCACATCCGAGGGTTGCGCTGATGGAGTCACATCCGTTGCACGTGTGGCGTCATTAGGTGGTTGAGACGCTGGTGCGTTAGTCGCCATTTGTCCCGTCCCGGTGATGGGTGGTACCTGAATAAATTGAGCCGCTTGTTGCGTAGGCATCATATACTGCAGTTGTTGACTAGGTACTGTATGCTGAGGTTGTTGAGTAGTCATTATATACTGTGGTTGTCGTTGACTAGGCACCATATACTGAGGTTGTGGGTAGGGTATGCCAACTTGTTGTTGCGTCGGTTGTGCATAATATACTGGTTGAAACTGTTGTTGAGCTGTAGGTTGTTGATAATTCACTATAGGCTGCTGTGCATACTGCATAGATCCCTGTGGTAAATATATCGCAGGCTGTCGATTCGTCCTTTCGAGTTGAAGTAATTGATTATAAACCTCAACGTTGACAGATTGTCCATTGTTAAGCGAGTTGAGGGCGAAGTTTTCAGCCCGAACACCGTTTTGGTACAAAGAGTAAGCAATCTGTTGAGCCGCCATATTCTGGAAGTAAATGAGTAATAAGAATGATGGACGGTTGGTAGGACTTATATATGAAGTAAATGCTATTTATAGACATGACCTAAGGGATTTGATTGGGTAAGTACGAGGTATAGACATGACTCATACGTGATTCATCCAATGTTGAAAAAGGCAGGTCTTAACACGTTACGAAAATAAGCTTAGGTCGGCTAAGTATAGCCATGACTCATACCCGTAAATTCTATTTTCAGACATGACCCAATAACGGGATATGATTGGGTAAGTACGATGTATAGACATGACTCATACGTGATTCATCCAATGTTGAAAAAGGCAGGTCTGAACACGTTACGAAAATAAGCTTAGGTCGGCTAAGTATAGCCATGACTCATATGTGTAAATTCTATTTTTAGACATGACCCAATAAAGGGATATGATTGGCTAATATTATGTATAAATAAGAGGCAGTTTGAATAAGGGTGTCATTTATTGAATAACATTCGGAAAACATGGACGTATATAAACATCAAATTGGGAACCAGAAATTCGTAACTGTCAATGACTTCAAAGGTCACAAAATACATATAAGAAGATTTAATGATGGAATATTTCCTGACAAGTATGGCGTTGCTTTGGACAGAGATGAATGGTACAATATGAGTTCATTCTTAGATGACATTAAAGAGGCGATATCAGAGAAACGTTCGGTGGAATATCATATAGGGAGTGACTGGTATCTATGCTACTCGAGTGACTATGGATTAATACACGTCAGAAGATTCTATAAAAATGATGCTGAAATGAAACCATCGAAGCATGGATTTATTTTAAGTGAGGCTGAATTTGACATTATTCGTTCTATCAAGAATGACATTTCTAACGCTATTCCCGACTTTAAGGATTTTATTCCTTGCTCATTTTCGCACGGAAACCAGGAGAGTTATATGACTTGTACAAAATGTTGTGGATCTATGGCTGAATAAATATGTATAATGTTATTATTGTATTATTGTAATACCCATTTGTGCCTAAAGATGTGACCATGAAGTTAGGATGTATGTTATAGTTCACTATTGATCCGAAAAGGGTTCACTAATAATGCACATTTTAATGCAATATATTTTCTAACACATTTCATTATAATACCAAGTAACCTAACACATATATATAGAACATTTCTGGCCCCTAATCGGTGAGATAATGGACATCAGGCAAGTTCAAAATGAGAGCCGTAATATGTATGTATTCAACTAACAAACTGTCTTTGCCCTTTTAAATACAAGGTCGTACGCACCGCATAAAGATTTACCATGACAGGGGCATTGATCGTTATTTACTATACAATTTAAATCCATCATTTACTACGGAATACTATAAACATCACAATGACAACAGCATTCCTCATTCATTGAAATTTGACTGCGTGTAGAATTAGGCGATCGATAATAGCCTTCTCTCTATTCAAAAGTTTGTGATCGGCCATCTGCATTCATAGTTAGCGTATACAATTAAGCGATAGGTCGCCTCACATATATAAGAGAATGCATTGGCTTAACACATATTAAAAATGATAAAATTGTCAAATAATGTAGAAAAATATTCAAATGGGGAAACTCGAAAGTGTTTTTTATGTAAAATTGGGGAATATTGCTCGAATAGTGAGTAACATTGTTTACAATAACATTGTAATGACATTTAAGGGCCAATATAAATGGCTTACTAATATACTTTTTATAAATAAAGACATACCTTATAATACGTTGTGAGCATCCGAAATGACGAACTGTAATAACATTGTTGAGATACATAAGCCTTTTATATGGTAAATATGTTTGTCCATTAGATGTCAATCAAATCCGGAAGTCGTTTTTGATTGATTCCCTTATGATTTCCGGATTTGATAATGCCAATTTAAGGGCTGGATTCCATTGTTCGGGGAACGTGTGGTGTGGGTGAATAAATTAGTCAGGTTTGGGCACGCTTTCGAAAACGCGCGGTCTAAGCAGGTGCACGAGGCGTGCGTGACGCTAAATAATTGTGGCGGGACTCCATTGTTTCAGGAGCGCGTGGTCTAACCAGGTGACTCTGCAGGTGCAAGATTCCATTGTTTCAGGATAGCGTGGTCTAACCAGGTGACTCTGCAGGTGCACGCTTCCATTGTTTCAGGATAGCGTTGTCCAAACAGCTACACGCTTCCATTGTTCCAGGAGCACGTGGTCCAAACAGCCGCACGATTCACGTGTGGTTCTATCATTGGCGCTCGGTTATCAGAATAATTCTGGTGGCCATTGTTGGGTCGAATAAGGAGGAGTTTCGGTACCCTATCATATAATTAAGAATGAGCGACTTTAATTAATTAAAACCTATCAAATAATTAAGAACGAAAAGGAGGGGCTTCATTAATTCATTCTACCTATCATATAAGTGAGAAGGAAAAGGATGGGTTTTTATACAATAAGGACCCCTAATAAACCCCTACCATTGGCCCATTAAGACAATAGGGCGAAACAAAGGGGGACAAAGGACCCATTGACGCAGTGTGGAACCTTTAGAAATGGGGGGAGCTTAGGACACGCCCTCTTTACCCCCCTACAGACCCCCTATCATCATCAACCTTTATGAAAGTATAAAACAAGAGTTTAAATTATGGTAGGCTGCTGCTCATCACTTATGTTTGCAGCCAATGTGTAAACTGTAAAGGATGACTGATGATGTTCATACAACTTCTACAACCTGCATCCTTTGTCACAAATGTTATGATGAAATTAGTAGTCGCCAGTATGTGAGTGGACTGGTATCACTGGGCACGCACGGTTCCTGCAGATATTTCGTAACCTCATCACTGTCAGCTGTGAGGATCGGTGTAGTTGGCACTTCATCCATGAAACTGAAGAGGGCGCTCATATTGATCCCTATGTTTCCGCTGAAACAAAAATAATTAACATTAAGATACATCATTATGTATAATTTGCCTACATACTAATAGCAGGGATTAAAACAATCAAGCCAGCTAGGGTTGTAAATCACACACAATGACATAATCAGGATTATGAAGTAAAACAGGCCACCTGCCTAAGGCTGCCTTTGTTAGGGGATTAACGCATTGATAAAATACTGCAGTGGAGTCATATAATTAGGACAGCAAGACAGATTAAGTGCACAAAACTGACCAGATATGGAGGTGAATACAGTTAAGCTCAAAACAAATAGACTAAATGATGTTATGTTATGAAGACAAAATGCATTTATTATTAATGTTATAAAATAATTATTGTTTTAAAATGAATGTATTACTTTTAAAGATATATTCCGGGAATGTTCAGAAACAACAATAATGTTTATGAATTTTTTTTTTTTTTTTAATTCAATACATGTACTTGTATTAATTATGTACATATTGTCATGATGTTATACACAGTATTGTAGGTGTATTAAAACATACATATAATAATAACAATAACATATATAAATAATACAAAATAAAATTCAACATGACTTACCTATAGATGTGTGATGAAATTTGAAGTTGCTTTTGCTGAACCCGAAATCAGTGTTGGACAATGTTTACATGTAGCTTTGAATTTGTCAGAAATATCATTGGGCAAGGTAAAATGTTGCCTAATGAATAGAAGGAAAATATGAGGATAATGACCCCATGTGTATAACACTAGTCAAGTAAATGCTGATGTGTTAACTTGTTATATTGGTCTGTATTTTTGGAATGTAATTGAAATGTAATTGAAATTACACCCCTTATCTCAATGTAATTAATTACATTCAATTACATGTAATTGAAAAAAACCTTCAATTACAAATTACATCCAATTATTTGGGAAAATGTAATTAATTACATTCAATTACAATTACAAATTACAATTACCCCAACCCTGATTACCTATAATGGTCAACCTATAACACACTAACCATGTCGGATGTCACCTGGTCAGACACCCACTTACCTATAATGGTTAACTTACCTATAGTGGTTAACCTATAACACACCAACCATGTCGGATTTGTCACCTGGTTAGATCACCCACTTACCTATAATCATTAACCTATACAACACGAACCATGTCAGATTTGTCACCTGATCAGACACCAATTACCAGTAATGGTTACCTATAACACACTAACCCTGTCAGATGTGTCACCTGGTCAGCCAGCCATTTACCTATAATGGTTACCTATAACACACTAACCCTGTCGGAGGTGTCACCTGGTCAGCCATACACTTACCTATAATGGTTACCTATAAAACACTAACCCTGTCAGATGTGTCACCTGGTCAGCCATCCACTTACCTTTTATGGTTACCCATATAACACACTAACCACGCCGGAGGTGTCACCTGGTCAGCCATCCACTTACCTATAATGGTTACCTTAACAACACACTAACCCTGTCAGATGTGTCACCTGGTCAGCCATCCACTCACCTATAATGGTTACCTATACAACACACTAACCATGTCGGAGGTGTCCCCTGGTCAGCCATCCACTTACCTATAATGGTTACCTTAACAACACACTAACCCTGTCAGATGTGTCACCTGGTCAGCCATCCACTTACCTATAATGGTTAACATATAACACACTAATCATGTCGGAGGTGTCACCTCGTCAACCAACCACTTACCTATAATGGTTAACCTATACAACACCTGGTCAGCCACCCAATTACCTATAATGATTAACCTATAACACACTAACCATGTAAGATGTGTCACCTGGTTATATCACCAACTTACCTATAGTGGTTAACCTATAACACACCAACCATGTCGGATTTGTCACCTGGTTAGATCACCTACTTACCTATAATCATTAACCTATACAACACGAACCATGTCAGATTTGTCACCTGATCAGACACCCACTTACCTATAATGGTTACCTATAACACACTAACCCTGTCGGAGGTGTCACCTGGTCAGCCATCCACTTACCTATAATGGTTACCTATAAAACACTAACCCTGTCGTATGTGTCACCTGGTCAGCCATCCACTTACCTTTTATGGTTACCCATATAACACACTAACCACGCCGGAGGTGTCACCTGGTCAGCCATCCACTTACCTATAATGGTTACCTTAACAACACACTAACCCTGTCAGATGTGTCACCTGGTCAGCCATCCACTCACATATAATGGTTACCTATACAACACACTAACCATGTCGGAGGTGTCCCCTGGTCAGCCATCCACTTACCTATAATGGTTACCTTAACAACACACTAACCCTGTCAGATGTGTCACCTGGTCAGCCATCCACTTACCTACAATGGTTAACATATAACACAATAATCATGTCGGAGGTGTCACATCGTCAACCAACCACTTACCTATAATGGTTAACCTATACAACACCTGGTCAGCCACCCAATTACCTATAATGATTAACCTATAACACACTAACCATGTAAGATGTGTCACCTGGTTATATCACCCACTTACCTATAGTGGTTAACCTATAACACACCAACCATGTCGGATTTGTCACCTGGTTAGATCACCTACTTACCTATAATCATTAACCTATACAACACGAACCATGTCAGATTTGTCACCTGATCAGACACCCACTTACCTATAATGGTTACCTATAACATACCCACCCTGGCAGATGTGTCACCTGGTCCACTAACCTATAATGATTAACCTATAAAATACCTACCCTGTCAGATCTGTTACCTGGTTAGATCACCCTCTTACCTACAATGATTAACCTATACAACACTAACCATGTAAGATGTGTCACCTCGTCAGCCACCCACTTACCTATAATTGTTAAACCTATAACACACCAACCATGTCGGATTTGTGACCTGGTTAGATGACCCACTTACCTACTATGATTAACCTATAAAATACCTACCCTGGCAGATGTGTCACCTGGTCAGCCATCCACTCACCTATAATGTTAACCTATATAATACATGTCATGTCAGATGTGTCACCTGATCAGCCATCCACTCACCTATAATGGTTAACCTATACAATATATTGGTACCGAATAAACTCTGTCACAACTCGGAGTTGACGCATTTGGGCCTACTATGGGACACAAGAGCCAAAAAATATTAAATTATTTGAATCCACCCATTTTGTGTTTCGATTTCCTAGTTTCTCTGGTTGTTTTTGGGTGCATTTGAACTAATTTAGATTTCACATGTTATGTCACTTTGCTACATACACGTGCGTTTGAAATATTAGCAGTTTCTCCGCTTGTTTCGCGTTAGGACCAAAATCATATTTTCCCGCGATTTTATTGCGATGTCAATGCTCGTTCCGCCTGGTTACTCATTGTTTTCTTGCCATAACATCAGAGGCAAAATATCTTCTTGCAGATTGTCCTACCAACTACAACTCAACTCAAATGTACTGCATTGGAATCATTAACGATCAATCTGGTTGGAGTCACTATCAGGCAGAAGGACAGTGCTCGGTTGCTGGAGGTTATTTGGTGCAGATAAATGACGAGGAGATATACAACTACACCATATCCCTACTCACAGATGATGAAGGTAAATTTTGTGTGAAAATTATATGCCACTATACTGGAACACATAAAATCCTTAAAGATACGGTAACTGTTGGCGGTGGATATTGCTGTTAAATAATCACATCCTTTAACAACGCCATAAACAGAAAGAATATTATATTATAGACCAACTTTGTTCTTATAACAGTCATAAAAGCCGCGAAAATTGCATGTTATTGTCATGTTATTACTCTGTGTTATATAAAGACGTGACATGTTATGTCAACAAACAATACGTAAAGAGTATGCAATAAGCAAAACACTCAACACCGGGTAGAACCGACGAAGCGAACTTTGGTTAGAAGTGCCTGTATAGCGCTCGGTAATCCTCGCCTCTCAAGGTTTCGGCGTTGAATGGGTCACTGTGAATCAATCTCCTAAAATAATCGCCACGGTGTTGAGTGTTTTGCTTATCGCTCACTATTTACGTGCTGTATATAAACAAACTCTCCGCTCACACAAAGTGAGTTTTGTGGATAATATCGCATTATAGTACTAACATTATACTATACTATTAACATATTCTTCAGGAATTTGGTAACTGTCATTTATAAATATAACCTATAACGAAGGAAATCCGTGTCTTTAATACCTGTAGTTATAGTTGTTGTGTAAACCATATGATTCACAGCTGTGCTAATAACTCTAAGCCATAGAAGTGTGTACTCTAACACCCGTCTATCATTCGTTAATCAATTGGAGGGATGTTAAGGTGGTAAAAACGGACGACACATATATACAAGTGCAGAATGACTCTTATTTATTGAGGGAAATGTCAACCCTTCCACGACTGGAGCTTCCTGAAATTTAGCGAAAACTCTGTGCCAATGCATTCTCTTATAAATGCGAGTCTTCCATAGGGAGCCTCGCATATATAAGATAATACATTGGTTTAACAATATGTACATTGACATTGTAAGCCAGTGTATTCTCTTATATATGTAAATCTCCCATAGGGCGCCTCGCATATAAGAGAATACATTGGACTAACAATATGTACCTTGACCTATAAGCCAGTGCATTCTATTTTATATGCGAGGCTCCTTGTGTCATGATAGGGTTAATGGGCTGATTGTGTGTTGTAGAATATTGGATTGATGGCAGAAGAATCGAGAATAACCCACACTTTACAACGAATGGTCAACAGATTCTGGACACACACTGGCTGACAACGGAGTTAATCAATTGGTTTGTGGTGATATCGAGATCAGGATTCAGCTCCGCGCACAGTTCCTCGACGCATTGGCAGGCCATCTGCCAGATGTCCTGAGTCATAGTACAAACAATTTATTAGACGTGAGGAGTTTACATCTGCCAGATGTCCTGAGTCACATCACAAACAATTTATTAGACATGAGGAGTTTACATCTGCCAGATGTCCTGAGTCATAGTACAAACAATTTATTAGACGTGAGGAGTTTACATCTGCCAGATGTCCTGAGTCATAGTACAAACCATTTATTAGACATGAGGAGTTTACATCTGCCAGATGTCCTGAGTCATAGTACAAACCATTTATTAGACATGAGGAGTTTACACTTTGCCTTTGATGTACATGTAGTTCATCATACTCATCCGAAGTCTAGTCTATTTAGGAAGGAAAGCATGTATTTTATACTTAACTGTTATTTACAGCGTGGCCCATGTTTACCCTGTGCCAATGCATTCTCTTATGTATGCGAGTCGACCATAGGTCGCCTCGCATATATAAGAGAATGCATGGCCTAACAATTTTTATCATTTTTTTTAAATAAATGTTTCTGACAATTTTTAGGACATAAAATAAAAAACATCCATTAACCTGCAGGGAGCCCCACACATATATATAGAAGCATATAGAAGAGTGTCGTCTGCTCGTGTTTGTCTGGGGCTCTGTATGGGTGAAATTATAAAATTGTTAAAGAATACAAGAAAAAATTATTAAAATTGTAAAAAATTGTTAGGCCAATGCATTCTCTTATATATGCGAGGCGACCTATGGTAAAAACATCCGACTGGCTGATGGACTATATACCGATTTCGACCAATTGCAATGCTCTCTATCATGTCTATACTACGCCTGTACATGAACTCTGAAGATATAACTTGACTGTAATTTCAAACTCGCGGACAATTGTGTCACCACATCACCTAGAGCTCAGAGCTGTTCAGTGGTCCTGAAATTTGCTGTAATGTTTGTGGATCCTGTTAAATTGCGATATATGATGCTGATGGTGCAAACTGACACTGGTAAACAGTAGGACCGTTATTGTTCTCAATGTGTCATATTCGTGAACTTTGGGTAACCTGAATGAATCGAGAAAAGACATTAATTGTATAAATCATTAAAAACATATATATCGTGAAATATTCTAATAATTACGGTGTTGGTTATTGCAACCCGACATGATCAAACTATATATTCATATCGTTTTCAAACACCAATGCAGCCATTATTAAAATAGTTTTGATATGTATGTAGTTGAGTGTTTCATACAGGCACAGGGTATTTCTTAAACCGCTCAAATTTGCAAAATACCACGAAGATGATGACTTTATAAACAATTACAGTACTTTTTCTGTGTTGCATACTTATTCGCAGTCCAATCGATTTAGGAGGGAAAGCAACATAAAAATTTAGACCAAGTCTTCTCTGTCAACAACTGCTTTGGAAATCGGTCGGGTTGATGTTGTTTTGGACCGAGTCCCGTCCCGTTACTCTTCTATAACAGACTGTATGCCCAGAATCGTGGGCGGGTGTTATATTGTTGTATATCTTCGGATTATGTCAAATGGACGCTTTGATTATAAGCCTTTCCCAAGCACGATGATATCAAAGATGCGTATATCAGAGGTCTGTTGAATGTCAAAGAAACGAATAAGTAACTGTTGTCCAGAAAATGTCTATTTTTCGCGCTATCAGAACATGTATGTAAACAATATAATAATATTAAACGATCGTAGCATCACTTTACCATTTCTATTAAGGTAAATTATATATCATTTTGCAGATAGATTAATCGCGGACATGTCAGATGATTAATCACATTCAGGGGTTTACGTGAATGCGGGGGTCTATTTGTAAATGTAGTACTTATTATCAATGAAAGTCTGTTATAGAATAATAACAGGACGGGACTCGGTCAAAATGAGCATCAACCCAACCGATATCCCCAGCTTTTGTGGACACATTCTAATAACGGCCGTGTCGGTTGTTGCAAATCGACATGAACAAACTTTCCCCAATTCCTATGTTAAAACGTAACGAAAAACTTGAGATATCTAACGATGTTCACCTCATTAATGAAATAACAGGTTAATAACAGTTCTGATTGACGACAGATACTTCAGGGGTTGACATAACTTATTATCAGACCTGGACATAGATCAGGTTTACCCAGCGACGGTCAACGTCACAACGTATTGTCCAATCAAAGCGCGTTTCATATAATAAAACAGTTATCGCATTGTTTCTTGGTTGACACTAGGAATTGTCAGCCCTTGGAAGTCAATATTCACCTCGGCCTTCGGACTTGGTGAATATTGACTTCCTCTGGTTGACAATTCCTCGTGTCAACCAAGAAATAATGCGATAATTGTATAATATATTCCTGTAATTTAACAAACACCAGAGCAGCCAATTTTAAAACAGTTTAAATATGTATGTTGTCTCTTGTGATAGATTGATGTGATTCCTCTCTGTTCTTTGATTGTTCCCTGTTTTTTTCGGTATGGATGCCTGGTCATTATTGATTGCTTTTCTGTAAAAATAGTATACATCAGCTTTCACTTCATTAATATATTTGCAATTCTATTAAAATGTATTATTATAGAAACAAACATTTGTATCACAACCAGTTTGGAAACATGAACAAATAAAACACACATAATGGATGAACAGGTTATATAAACTGTAGAGTTTTGAGTTTATATACTATAAACGATAATTGTTCACAACCCGATGGTCCATATTGAATATGCATTATTGTTCCGCTGTATCCACTGCGATGGCTCTAAGGAGTTTTCGATCAGAATCAATAAATCCCAGTTCAATTATTTCGTCACCCAAATTTAATCTACATTGTGTTTTTGTTTTTGCTAAGATTGTTGTATTAATTACTGTTGATGAAATAAATTTTAGCTTGAGTTTTTATGCTTCAACATTTGACTTTTAATAAAAATATGACAGTATATCTCTCTTCATGTTCCTGTTACTCGGAATATAGCCACATGTTATTCGTAATCTGTTCCTCGTTCCGTTTCTGTTACTCGGCATAGGCAATCACAAATCCACTTACTCCGCCAAACAATATTACCACGCTGTTGTTACTTATTCCTATAACTAGTTGGGAATAATAACATAATTATTTTACACACTATTAAATATTATGTAAATATATAGGAGAGAATAAAAAATACACTGGGCCCTGATTGGTCAATAGCCTTGTGTGTTCTTTGCATAACAAAATCACCACACATTTTCCCTATGATTTCACTAGTAAAATAACTATTGGGACAGTAATTAACCCGTTGTTAACCCGTTAGAATTTTCTTGTGGTATGGTCTAAAATATGACATTATTTCTGTAGTGCGGTTCTGACACTAGTTACGAAAACACAAGATTTAAAGGCAAATTTCCTGCTAGACGGACATGATGTTTTTTGCATAAAAAGTATTTATGTCAATATTTCAGATTTAAAGACAATTTTGGACCTAGGATTTATATTGTAAACAGTGTACGTTAAAACGTTTGCACTGAGGCCTATGGACACATTTACACCAGGTAGCAAGCTCTCATTTCGCGCTCCGTGTGTATAATGTTTCGCTGATTCTTGGTATAAATGGGCCATGGGCGTTTTATTTATAGAAATGGGAATTTTTGGCACGGAAGTTAAAAGTCTAACTGCGACCCGGAGTCCGAGTCCGGTAAAAGGTGTAGTTGGGAATTCTGGTGAGATGGATGAGAAACCTTCAATGATATAGTTGTTTTAACGGAATTATGAGTTGGTCATTCGCGAAACCAATATATTATATATTCTATAATTACAATCATGGGTATATAATTCTAGAAGGTGACCCGACTTCGTCCGGACTTTGACCTTGAATTGTCCATTTTGAAGGTCACGGTCAAGTGGGGTCACGATTTTACCAGTCCAAAAACACTGCCCCGACAAAAGTACCCGACAAACGTGCCCGTCGAAATCCATCCGGTTTTACCCGATTTGACCTTGAATTGATAATTTTGAAGGTCAAGCTCTGGTCAGGGTCACGATTGGACCCGTCCAAAACAATCAGTGGACAAAAGTAACCACACGTATCAAATTTCGTCGAAACCCATCAAAATTGGCGATATGACCTTGAAGTTACCCGATTTCAAGGTCAAGGTCACGTCGCACGGGCAAATGAATATGCTTATGAGACTCGCCACAAGAAAGTACCCCCACATACCAAGTTTCATCGAAATCCCGTGATATTCGGGCGTTTGACCTTGAAATGACCCGATTTCAAGGTCAAGGTGATGTCGCACGGACAAATTAATAGGCCTATGTTAGTCCCCGGCCGAAAATACCCCCACATACCAAGTTTCATCGAAATCGGGTGGGACATTTTCGAGTTCATCGCGAACACACACACAGACACACACATACTTGTAATGTGTTACAAATGGGGTATTTTGCATTAAACCAGCCAATCGGTATCTGGCCTTTCTAATGTACCAGGGTGAACGAAATTAATTGTAACAGGATCATATGACGGGGGCATAACACTGAACAAGAAATAAACGTTCTATCACCTTTAAATGGATTTGAGGTTTTTATCCTCACAAGTGGGTTCATTTCAAAACACATGTGTATGACAAATATACATACTTGTAATGTGTTACAAATGGGGTATTTTGCATTAAACCATCCAATCGGTATCTGGCCTTTCTAATGTACCAGGGTGAACAAAATTAATTGTAACAGGAACATATGACGGGGCCATCACACTGAACAAGAAATAAACGTTCTATCACCTTTAAATGGATTTGAGGTTTTTATCCTCACAAGTGGGTTCATTTCAAAACACGTGTGTATGACAAATGGTATCAGCCATGTGTGAAAACCGAGGACAGGATACACAATAACAAAAGTGTGCGAAATGGGCACATCTTCGGCATTGAGAATGTGTTAATTTTAACATCCCACAAAATGTGACAAATGGGCACATCGTAGGCATTGATAGAAATGTGTTAATTATTCACACCGGACAAAGTGTGATCAATGGGCACATCCCTGACACTGAGTTCCAATTGTTATGTGGTTATAATTGTAAATTTGCGTCGTGTTTATGCTATTATGAATCTTATGCAATCTAAATTCTAAAGGTTAGAGATAATGATTCGAAAATATGATCATGATAAATTTAAGGAGTAATCCTAGCAAATTTCGAGAAAATTCGTTCATAAATGCGACCTGTAGGGTGTGCCAAAGCCAAAAGTTTACACCGGACAGACGGACGGATGCCAGCTGATGGCAATATCTCATCTTGACTTTGTCAAGTTGAGCTAAAATGCCATTTTATTTTGCCTCAAAGGACAACTAGTATAAGACATATCACTCCGTATACGGCAGGGAAATATCTATTGTTGATGATATACTACAGTTCAGAAAGCGTATGCTATAAGGAAATCACTCAACACGGTGGGGATATTTTTGTAGAGAGTGATTCACGGTGGCCCACTCAACACCGAAAGTTTTGAATGGAGAGGATTAGCAAGGCGCTATTGTCTAATCAACAAGGTGATGGAAGTTTCTTCACACTTCACTACATATCACCGCGAATCACAATGGATCGCCGACAATCACATCGAAACCCTTATAATTGCAATTATACTCAGGGACAAGGCTAGAGGGTTTCTGTTTGGGGGTGGGGGTGTTCACCTTGGGAAATTCCAACTGCACCCCCCCCCCCCCCTTGAATCAGACCGAACACAAGTTTTGCATAATTCCATTTACACCTCAGTGCTTATGCCTAATATCCTATATCTTCATAAACCATGGTTCTATATGCCCGGTATGAGAACATTAAGATATTTTAACCTGAAACACATGCATAAATCCTAACATCTAGTGGTCTAACGTACTTCATACAAATGCACACGGCTACGGGCAAGAGACCACGACACACCAGGCTGACAATGGTTTTTCGGCCCGGTGTGAGAAAATTATGAAATTTGAACAAATCCTAGCAACTAGACTGGCCTCAACTGAAACTTTCCTATAGTTTTGGAAATTTCAAACCTCATACCCCTCCTCAGGTTAGAAAATTCTCCAACTGCTGACCATTTCAGTCCACAAGTTTGACCAAATGTAGTAAAAAAATTATATTGTTAAACTTATTAGCATTTTTGTATTGGCCATGGCGGGAGAGACAATTTTGTATTGGCCACGGCGAGAGCGAAAATTTTGCAATCTGAACAAGAAAATCGCAAAATCCTCGCATCTAGACTAGCCTCAAGCATTCCTAGAGTTGGAAATTTCAAACCTGACACCCCACTTAGGTTGAAAAATTTCCAACTGATGACAATTCCAATGTTGACCAAATATATGACAATATTGTTTTCTTAAATTAACTAGCAGTTTTTGACTGGCCACGGGGGAGAGGGACCAAGACACAAGCTTTCCAAGTGTTGGAAATTTCCAACCTGTCACCCCCCCCCCCGAGGTTGGAAAATTTCCAACTGATGACCATTTCAGTTCAAAATAGGGAAATATGCAAATATTGGTCCAAAAACAATTAATTCCCCCCAATAAATTGTTTGAAAATCAAACTACAAAAACATTTTCAACCTATTGTTGGTGTAAAATTTCCAACTAATGTTTTGGCAGGTATGAAATTACCAACTGTTGAAATTTTTTACCAAAGTGGGGAGGGGTCAGACACCCCCCCCCCCCCCCCATTTGGCCCAACCCCCCCTGTCGCCACGTCTCTGCTTATACTGTGGCTTCGCGCACATTTTGATCTTTTAAACTTTTTGACATGTTGGCTTGAGAAAAAAAACAATCATGTTTTCAGTTTCAACTTCTTGCTCAAATTAAAGGCACTTGTTGGTTTAAGAGTCAAAATTATGATCGATTTGATACATCGCGGATCATGGATCAGCATATGCCGATAAATACGCTAAACATTGTTATACATGTACATGAACGGCCTCTTTCTCGTTGTATTAATTCTTGTGATCAAAGAACGTTTGGGTCCCGAATGTTCTTCGGCACACAGATCATTCCCAGTTAGTCTAATCATTACATGGCACAAATAAAGAGCGTTTATTTCACTTGTCTACTAACACTGAGTACAGCTGGTAAATATCTCTGACATTATCAAATACATGTATTGTTCAGAGCGGGTGAAACTGTTATAGAAATATACCGCGTATTTATCAACATATCATTATAATAATAATATCATTTTCAAACTTTAGTAAAACTAACACCGTCATATCACCCGCAAGGTTACCCTGATTCACCATTCCAATTTTAGTTTAATGATCTTTATTTGCATGTATATTCAACATTGTATTCCAATTTTCCCGGGGGTTCAAATCTGATGAGAAATTGGTTAAACACGGAATTATATTTTCAATATTCGATATGTGTATTCATCGTGTTCGAGTCAGCAGAGGCTCATATACACGCATAAAATATTTTTGAATATGAATTAACTCTATTTGGGTATAGAGCTACTCTGGATGGACCTCAGTATTCCCCAACATCAAACGTACGTTGCCCATATGAACTCCAACATTACGGTACATAGTCGGAATTAGGAAAGATAATAACTAGGGTAACTTAATATCGATCACCAGCCCGGAGGTTTCATTTATTCAGGATATATATACCACAGCAATTTTTCAAATGCTTTTGTATTTGCACGGAAGAGAAAATTTATTTATTTATTATAGGAATAGACTAAAAATTAACGCTCTCTATTGTTCCAACGTGACTAATAGAAATAGTACTGATATGATATTCATTAACACGGAATTCAGATGTTTGTTTAGTTCTGCTATTGATATTGTAGCTCCCTATGATGAGATAAGAGCTAAGGCCCGAACTGAGCCATGGATGGATGGAGATATTTTGCAGAATATCCGAGATAGGGATAAAGCTCTTCAAAATTTCCGTCGGACTCAAAATGGTATTTTCTATGAAACTTGTAAATTTTCGAGAAATAAGATTCAGTACCAAATAAGGCAAATTAAAGCCACATATTTTACTAATAAATTAAAGATGAACAAAAATAATTCTAAAGCCTTATGGAAGTCTCTTAAATATCTTCAGGGAATGTATCACTTAAAATTGGGAATGATATTATTTCAGATAAGAAATTGGTCGGTAATTATCTGCAGCTAACAGGGGGGGGGGGGGGGGTCGGAAAAAAATTACAGGATACAAGGACCGGGTGGGTGGGTGTCCCCGAGCCCTGAATTCAGATTTGTTCTGATGTCATGCAATTTTTTTCCAAAATCATTTCTAAGACAAATTACAGCTTCAAAATGTATTGAAACAATCAGATTCATATAGTAGTGCATGCTATAGCCTTATACAAGTGAGGGGGGCTCTATATTTTAATATTTTGTCCACAATTTCTCCCTTTAACAGTTGAAACCATGGGGGTGGGTCTGGTTTTGGTCGAGGAAAACAATTGCAATGAAAAATAAAAATCCATTCTCATCTTTTCTCATAGTTTATCATGACTTTTTAAACTTATTATACATAGAGCATACCTGCGTGTTTTGAGTGAATACCGGAAGTATCTCATAAGTGGTCACAGTTATGCATTTTATGGTGCAGGGCTTCGTAGGTTCTAATAGTTCGTTCAATTAATTAAAGCTAATATGCACTCATCATGTCGGTAAAATATTACGGTGAAATACAACATGCTCGCATTATAGCGACGGGCATTACAATTCAAGCTGAATTGCACGCACCATGTCGTCTGTCAAATATTACGATGAAATACTACGTACACGCATCATGTCGCCGTTCAAGCAGTACAGATACACGAGGAAATTGTTTTTCTTTTCGGGAGCGGAATTCAAATTTAATAGGAAGCAGGATTCATGTTTTTGAGGCACAATATAACGAAGGTTCTGTGGAAGTAGGTCACCAAGATATACTATTAGGTTCCAAATAATCAGCCCAGACGATAAACAACCCGGACGAAGTCGGGCACAGCTGCTAGTTAATATATATATTGCAACTATACTATACTTTTTTATTCCATTTTCTCATGCACAATTTATATTCAAGGAATTTAGCAACTTACTCAGTTCTAACCGAGCTCGAGCCCAGTTGCCTCATACAGTTACCGTTTAGTATGTTCACATCTGCACACTCAGAAAGGTGCTGTTCAGTGTGTTCACTAACAAGTCAAGTGTACGAGATAAGTGGGTTCGAGCTCAGTTAGAAGGTTAAAGGAGGGCAGTGTCCACGCTTGTCCATAATTGTAGTTACCAAATGGAAATATTAGCCCAACCTTCAGAACATATCCATCATTGGTCTTTGAAATGCTTTCTGTCAAGGTAGAAACAGGACTCTGAGATGAATCAGGTGAAGACGACTGATGTTGAATAATCTTCTTTTCTTCAGGCAAATGTGTTTTATTCTGGAGAGATGACAAACCTCAACCTCAATATGTAGCCATATCTTGCCATAAATGACACCTTTCATTAGCTAGCCCGAGGCTTCTCTGGCAAACCAAACCTATTAATAGGTGAATGACAATTTTGCCACAGCAGCGTTCTATATGGCCAATGTGCCCAGTTAGAAGGTTTAAAGTCTGGTGTCACTGTGTGTGAGCCCGATCGTCAGGTCATTTAATACTAACTCATGGGGTTGAATATCGCACCTCCTAAGCTTAGACCCATTCAACCTCAATGCCTGCTAAAACATTTCTAGCTAAACTTCTGAGGATTTAAATATAACTTAATTATAAGATTAACTCATGTTTCAATCATGTTTATACAGTTATAGCCTTAAAATGTGAAGACAAATGTATTAGGCTTTTTTTTTGTGGATAATCTGGTTTACAGATCCGCCAACCCACCATTGGGGTATAATTATGGACCAGCGCTAACACTGCTTGCTTTGAAGAAGCTTTTGAGCTCGAGCCCAGATGACTCACACACTAAACAGCATATTTCTGATTGTGAACACACCAACAGATGACTGTGTGAGACAACTGGGCTCGATCTCAGTTAGGACTGAGCTCCCATTTATTTGATCGTGAGCACTACCAACAAAATATAATTTACAAGTAAAATCCCCATCTTACACGGTTCAATGCTACAAGTAAAAAAGCGCGGTTCAGAATTTGGACGGAAAGTGATCAGAATGCTACATGTAGCCATATCTTGCCATAAATGACACCTTTCATTAGCTAGCCCGAGGCTTCTCTGGCAAACCAAACCTATTAATAGGTGAATGACAATTTTGCCACAGCAGCGTTCTATATGGCCAATGTGCCCAGTTGGAAGATTTAAAGTCTGGTGTCACTGTGTGTGAGCCCGATCGTCAGGTCATTTAATACTAACTCACGGGGTTGAATATCGCACCTCATAAGCTTAGACTCATTCAACCTCAATGCCTGCTAAAACATTTCTAGCTAAACTTCTGAGGATTTAAATAAAACTAAATTATAAGATTAACTCATGTTTCAATCATGTTTATACAGTTATAGCCTTAAAATTTGAAGACAAATGTATTAGGCATTTTTTTTGGATAATCTGGTTTACAGATCCGCCAACCCACCATTGTGGTATAATTATGGACCAGCGCTAACACTGCTTGCTTTGAAGAAGCTTTTGAGCTCGAGCCCAGATGACTCACACACTAAACAGCATATTTCTGATTGTGAACACACCAACAGATGACTGTGTGAGACAACTGGGCTCGATCTCAGTTAGGACTGAGCTCCCATTTATTTGATCGTGAGCACTACCAACAAAATATAATTTACAAGAAAAATCCCCATCTTGCACGGTTCAATGCTACAAGTAAAAAAGCGCGGTTCAGAATTTGGACGGAAAGTGATCAGAATGCTACATGTAGCCATATCTTGCCATAAATGACACCTTTCATTAGCTAGCCCGAGGCTTCTCTGGCGAACCAAACCTATTAATAGGTGAATGACAATTTTGCCACAGCAACGTTCTATATGGCCAATGTGCCCAGTTGGAAGGTTTAAAGTCTGGTGTCACTGTGTGTGAGCCCGATCGTCAGGTCATTTAATACTAACTCACGGGGTTGAATATCGCACCTCCTAAGCTTAGACCCATTCAACCTCAATGCCTGCTAAAACTTTCTAGCTAAACTTCTGAGGATTTAAATATAACTAAATTATAAGATTAACTCATGTTTCAATCATGTTTATACAGTTATAGCCTTAAAATTTGAAGACAAATGTATTAGGCATTTTTTTTGGATAATCTGGTTTACAGATCCGCCAACCCACCATTGGGGCATAATTATGGACCAGCGCTAACACTGCTTGCTTTGAAGAAGCTTTTGAGCTCGAGCCCAGATGACTCACACACTAAACAGCATATTTCTGATTGTGAACACACCAACATATGACTGTGTGAGACAACTGGGCTCGATCTTAGTTAGGACTGAGCTCCCATTTATTTGATCCTGAGCACTACCAACAAAATATAATTTACAAGAAAAATCCCCATCTTACATGGTTCAATGCTACAAGTAAAAAAGCGCGGTTCAGAATTTGGACGGAAAAGTGATCAGAATGCTACATGTAGCCATATCTTGCCATAAATGACACCTTTCATTAGCTAGCCCGAGGCTTCTCTGGCGAACCAAACCTATTAATAGGTGAATGACAATTTTGCCACAGCAGCGTTCTATATGGCCAATGTGCCCAGTTAGAAGGTTTAAAGTCTGGTGTCACTGTGTGTGAGCCCGATCGTCAGGTCATTTAATACTAACTCACGGGGTTGAATATCGCACCTCCTAAGCGTAGACCCATTCAACCTCAATGCCTGCTAAAACATTTCTAGCTAAACTTCTGAGGATTTAAATATAACTAAATTATAAGATTAACTCATGTTTCAATCATGTTTATACAGTTATAGCCTTAAAATTTGAAGACAAATGTATTAGGGATTTTTTTTGGATAATCTGGTTTACAGATCCGCCAACCCACCATTGGGGCATAATTATGGACCAGCGCTAACACTGTTTGCTTTGAAGAAGCTTTTTAGCTCGAGCCCAGATGACTCACACACTAAACAACATATTTCTGATTGTGAACACACCAACAGATGACTGTGTGAGACAACTGGGCTCGATCTCAGTTAGGACTGAGCTCCCATTTATTTGATCCTGAGCACTACCAACAAAATATAATTTACAAGAAAAATCCCCATCTTACATGGTTCAATGCTACAAGTAAAAAAGCGCGGTTCAGAATTTGGACGGAAAAGTGATCAGAATGCTACATGTAGCCATATCTTGCCATAAATGACACCTTTCATTAGCTAGCCCGAGGCTTCTCTGGAGAACCAAACCTATTAATAGGTGAATGACAATTTTGCCACAGCAGCGTTCTATATGGCCAATGTGCCCAGTTAGAAGGTTTAAAGTCTGGTGTCACTGTGTGTGAGCCCGATCGTCAGGTCATTTAATACTAACTCACGGGGTTGAATATCGCACCTCATAAGCTTAGACCCATTCAACCTCAATGCCTGCTAAAACATTTCTAGCTAAACTTCTGAGGATTTAAATATAACTAAATTATAAGATTAACTCATGTTTCAATCATGTTTATACAGTTATAGCCTTAAAATTTGAAGACAAATGTATTAGGGATTTTTTTTTGGATAATCTGGTTTACAGATCCGCCAACCAACCATTGGGGCATAATTATGAACCAGCGCTAACACTGTTTGCTTTGAAGAAGCTTTTTAGCTCGAGCCCAGATGACTCACACACTAAACAGCATATTTCTGATTGTGAACACACCAACAGATGACTGTGCGAGACAACTGGGCTCGATCTCAGTTAGGACTGAGCTCCCATTTATTTGATCCTGAGCACTACCAACAAAATATAATTTACAAGGAAAATCCCCATCTTACACGGTTCAATGCTACAAGTAAAAAAACGCGGTTCAGAATTTGAACGGAAAGTGATCAGAATGCTACATGTAGCCATATCTTGCCATAAATGACACCTTTCATTAGCTAGCCCGAGGCTTCTCTGGCGAACCAAACCTATTAATAGGTGAATGACAATTTTGCCACAGCAGCGTTCTATATGGCCAATGTGCCCAGTTAGAAGGTTTAAAGTCTGGTGTCACTGTGTGTGAGCCAGATCGTCAGGTCATTTAATACTAACTCACGGGGTTGAATATCGCACCTCCTAAGCTTAGACCCATTCAACCTCAATGCCTGCTAAACCTTTTCTAGCTAAACTTCTGAGGATTTAAATATAACTAAATTATAAGATTAACTCATGTTTCAATCATGTTTATACAGTTATAGCCTTAAAATTTGAAGACAAATGTATTAGGCATTTGTTTTGGATAATCTGGATTACAGATCCGCCAACCCACCATTGTGGTATAATTATGGACCAGCGCTAACACTGCTTGCTTTGAAGAAGCTTTTGAGCTCGAGCCCAGATGACTCACACACTAAACAGCATATTTCTGATTGTGAACACACCAACAGATGACTGTGTGAGACAACTGGGCTCGATCTCAGTTAGGACTGAGCTCCCATTTATTTGATCGTGAGCACTACCAACAAAATATAATTTACAAGAAAAATCCCCATCTTACACGGTTCAATGCTACAAGTAAAAAAGCGCGGTTCAGAATTTGGACGGAAAGTGATCAGAATGCTACATGTAGCCATATCTTGCCATAAATGACACCTTTCATTAGCTAGCCCGAGGCTTCTCTGGCGAACCAAACCTATTAATAGGTGAATGACAATTTTGCCACAGCAACGTTCTATATGGCCAATGTGCCCAGTTGGAAGGTTTAAAGTCTGGTGTCACTGTGTGTGAGCCCGATCGTCAGGTCATTTAATACTAACTCACGGGGTTGAATATCGCACCTCCTAAGCTTAGACCCATTCAACCTCAATGCCTGCTAAAACTTTCTAGCTAAACTTCTGAGGATTTAAATATAACTAAATTATAAGATTAACTCATGTTTCAATCATGTTTATACAGTTATAGCCTTAAAATTTGAAGACAAATGTATTAGGCATTTGTTTTGGATAATCTGGTTTACAGATCCGCCAACCCACCATTGTGGTATAATTATGGACCAGCGCTAACACTGCTTGCTTTGAAGAAGCTTTTGAGCTCGAGCCCAGATGACTCACACACTAAACAGCATATTTCTGATTGTGAACACACCAACAGATGACTGTGTGAGACAACTGGGCTCGATCTCATTTAGGACTGACCTCCCATTTATTTGATCGTGAGCACTACCAACAAAATATAATTTACAAGAAAAATCCCCATCTTACACGGTTCAATGCTACAAGTAAAAAAGCGCGGTTCAGAATTTGGACGGAAAGTGATCAGAATGCTACATGTAGCCATATCTTGCCATAAATGACACCTTTCATTAGCTAGCCCGAGGCTTCTCTGGCGAACCAAACCTATTAATAGGTGAATGACAATTTTGCCACAGCAACGTTCTATATGGCCAATGTGCCCAGTTTGAAGGTTTAAAGTCTGGTGTCACTGTGTGTGAGCCCGATCGTCAGGTCATTTAATACTAACTCACGGGGTTGAATATCGCACCTCCTAAGCTTAGACCCATTCAACCTCAATGCCTGCTAAACCTTTTCTAGCTAAACTTCTGAGGATTTAAATATAACTAAATTATAAGATTAACTCATGTTTCAATCATGTTTATACAGTTATAGCCTTAAAATTTGAAGACAAATGTATTAGGCATTTGTTTTGGATAATCTGGTTTACAGATCCGCCAACCCACCATTGTGGTATAATTATGGACCAGCGCTAACACTGCTTGCTTTGAAGAAGCTTTTGAGCTCGAGCCCAGATGACTCACACACTAAACAGCATATTTCTGATTGTGAACACACCAACAGATGACTGTGTGAGACAACTGGGCTCGATCTCAGTTAGGACTGACCTCCCATTTATTTGATCGTGAGCACTACCAACAAAATATAATTTACAAGAAAAATCCCCATCTTACACGGTTCAATGCTACAAGTAAAAAAGCGCGGTTCAGAATTTGGACGGAAAGTGATCAGAATGCTACATGTAGCCATATCTTGCCATAAATGACACCTTTCATTAGCTAGCCCGAGGCTTCTCTGGCGAACCAAACCTATTAATAGGTGAATGACAATTTTGCCACAGCAACGTTCTATATGGCCAATGTGCCCAGTTGGAAGGTTTAAAGTCTGGTGTCACTGTGTGTGAGCCCGATCGTCAGGTCATTTAATACTAACTCACGGGGTTGAATATCGCACCTCCTAAGCTTAGACCCATTCAACCTCAATGCCTGCTAAAACTTTCTAGCTAAACTTCTGAGGATTTAAATATAATTAAATTATAAGATTAACTCATGTTTCAATCATGTTTATACAGTTATAGCCTTAAAATTTGAAGACAAATGTATTAGGCATTTTTTTTGGATAATCTGGTTTACAGATCCGCCAACCCACCATTGGGGCATAATTATGGACCAGCGCTAACACTGTTTGCTTTGAAGAAGCTTTTTAGCTCGAGCCCAGATGACTCACACACTAAACAACATATTTCTGATTGTGAACACACCAACAGATGACTGTGTGGGACAACTGGGCTCGATCTCAGTTAGGACTGAGCTCCCATTTATTTAATCCTGAGCACTACCAACAAAATATAATTTACAAGAAAAATCCCCATCTTACATGGTTCAATGCTACAAGTAAAAAAGCGCGGTTCAGAATTTGGACGAAAAAGTGATCAGAATGCTACATGTAGCCATATCTTGCCATAAATGACACCTTTCATTAGCTAGCCCGAGGCTTCTCTGGAGAACCAAACCTATTAATAGGTGAATGACAATTTTGCCACAGCAGCGTTCTATATGGCCAATGTGCCCAGTTAGAAGGTTTAAAGTCTGGTGTCACTGTGTGTGAGCCCGATCGTCAAGTCATTTAATACTAACTCACGGGGTTGAATATCGCACCTCATAAGCTTAGACCCATTCAACCTCAATGCCTGCTAAAACATTTCTAGCTAAACTTCTGAGGATTTAAATATAACTAAATTATAAGATTAACTCATGTTTCAATCATGTTTATACAGTTATAGCCTTAAAATTTGAAGACAAATGTATTAGGGATTTTTTTTGGATAATCTGGTTTACAGATCCGCCAACCAACCATTGGGGCATAATTATGAACCAGCGCTAACACTGTTTGCTTTGAAGAAGTTTTTTAGCTCGAGCCCAGATGACTCACACACTAAACAGCATATTTCTGATTGTGAACACACCAACAGATGACTGTGCGAGACAACTGGGCTCGATCTCAGTTAGGACTGAGCTCCCATTTATTTGATCCTGAGCACTACCAACAAAATATAATTTACAAGGAAAATCCCCATCTTACACGGTTCAATGCTACAAGTAAAAAAGCGCGGTTCAGAATTTGAACGGAAAGTGATCAGAATGCTACATGTAGCCATATCTTGCCATAAATGACACCTTTCATTAGCTAGCCCGAGGCTTCTCTGGCGAACCAAACCTATTAATAGGTGAATGACAATTTTGCCACAGCAGCGTTCTATATGGCCAATGTGCCCAGTTAGAAGGTTTAAAGTCTGGTGTCACTGTGTGTGAGCCCGATCGTCAGGTCATTTAATACTAACTCACGGGGTTGAATATCGCACCTCCTAAGCTTATACCCATTCAACCTCAATGCCTGCTAAACATTTCTAGCTAAACTTCTGAGGATTTAAATATAACTAAATTATAAGATTAACTCATGTTTCAATCATGTTTATACAGTTATAGCCTTAAAATTTGAAGACAAATGTATTAGGCATTTTTTTTGGATAATCTGGTTTACAGATCCGCCAACCCACCATTGGGGCATAATTATGGACCAGCGCTAACACTGCTTGCCTTGAAGAAGCTTTTGAGCTCGAGCCCAGATGACTCACACCTCACACACTAAACAGCATATTTCTGATTGTGAACACACCAACAGATGACTGTGTGAGACAACTGGGCTCGATCTCAGTTAGGACTGAGCTCCCATTTATTTGATCCTTTGCATTACCAACAAAATATAATTTACAAGAAAAATCCCCATCTTACATGGTTCAATGCTACAAGTAAAAAAGCGCGGTTCAGAATTTGGACGGAAAGTGATCAGAATGCTACATGTAGCCATATCTTGCCTTAAATGACACCTTTCATTAGCTAGCCCGAGGCTTCTCTGGCGAACCAAACCTATTAATAGGTGAATGACAATTTTGCCACAGCAGCGTTCTATATGGCCAATGTGCCCAGTTAGAAGGTTTAAAGTCTGGTGTCACTGTGTGTGAGCCCGATCGTCAGGTCATTTAATACTAACTCACGGGGTTGAATATCGCACCTCCTAAGCTTAGACCCATTCAACCTCAATGCCTGCTAAAACATTTCTAGCTAAACTTCTGAGGATTTAAATATAACTAAATTATAAGATTAACTCATGTTTCAATCATGTTTATACAGTTATAGCCTTAAAATGTGAAGACAAATGTATTAGGCATTTTTTTTGGATAATCTGGTTTACAGATCCGGCAACCCACCATTGGGGTATAATTATGGACCAGCGCTAACACTGCTTGCTTTGACGAAGCTTTTGAGCTCGAGCCCAGATGACTCACACACTAAAACAGCATATTTCTGATTGTGAACACACCAACAGATGACTGTGTGAGACAACTGGGCTCGATCTCAGTTAGGACTGAGCTCCCATTTATTTGATCCCAAAAATTGTTGGTCGAAACCCATATTTGAACTTGACCTGCATTTTGGCCTGAGAAACACATATTCCAAATTTGGTTTTAAAAAAATGAGGGATATTCAAGTTGTCATACGGAAACCAAAATGGACGGACGATGGACGAACCATTTACATAACAAGACCGTTTTAAAAAAACAGGCGTATAAAAATAGTTTTTTACTCGAGTGATACTCCGAACTATACTCTGCATGCCTTGTTTAGAAAGTAACGTAATTGCAATGTTCTGCTCTGACTGTATCCAAAACACAGAAGCTGTTACTATAATCCTATATTTACACCAACTATGAGTGAAAGTTAACCTCTGATGAACCTATTCAAATTTCCCAATGCCATGGGCCCAAGACACAGACAGATGGACGCAGTCAAAAAGTGGGGGTATAGTTATGGACCAGCGATAACACTGCTTGCTTTGAAGAAGCTTTTGAGCTCGAGCCCAGATGTCTCACACACAAAACAGCATACTTATGATTATGAACACACCAACAGATGACTGTGTGAGACAACTGGGCTCGAACTCAGTTAGCTCAGTTAGGACTGAGCTCCCATTTATTTGATCCTGAGCATTACCAACAAAATATAATTTACAAGAAAAATCCACATCTTACATGGTTAAATGCTACAAGTCAAAAACCGCAGTTCAGAATTTGGACAGAAAGTGATCAGAATGCTACATGTAGCCATATCTTGCCATAAATGACACCTTTCATTAGCTAGCCCGAGGCTTCTCTGGCGAACCAAACCTATTAATAGGTGAATGACAATTTTGCCACAGCAGCGTTCTATATTAACCAAACTGGTTCAGATTGCAAACGGAACACGCCCTAGCGAACGAGCAATCGAGCATGCCAATAATAAATATTCTGATTGGTTAATAGTCGCAAGATGGCTGAGTTTACTAGTTTTTCATCCATTCGAAGCATGGTTTGTTTAATGTGTATGCGAATTCACTTCCATCAATAATACTCGATTACTCGTGGTTAACCAAAAATCTGGCGGCGTATTCAAACATTTTTTCTTTTTATGAATCTTTCTCAGTTGGCCTTTTAATAAAATCAGGACTTGTTGTGTTCTTCCATCTTCAGTGTTCCGAGAAATTTTACTCCAAAAATGGTAACCTGCTTGATGCAGCGTTTGCAAATTGGCGAACGTGGAGCTTTGATTTACATTGCGCATGCGCAACCCCGCGCACCCCGGTCGTCACACACCTACGCTACGCGTGCGCACTTGTAATCCTAGTGTTGGTTTTTAACAACATAATCGGGCTCACAAAAACACCAAACACACACCAGCTGTCCCAAATCTCACACAAAAACTCGATTTTTTTCAAAACGGGCTCATCTTCGGGATTTCAATTCTAAAGGTATTTTAGACCCATGGGAAGCAGCTGGAGGGCGATTCAGAAACGGGTTCGAGCCCGTTTGGCCAATGAGCCCGGTTAGAAGGTTTAAAGTCTGGTGTGTGAGCCCGATCGTTAGGTCATTACAAACTCACACACACACACACAGACACACAGATCTTCCAAAATATATAATAGATAATATTATGTTCTTGAGCGCGTTACCATTTCTGACTATGGTTTTCTTGTATACCACTGCTAACCCCTTTCCGTTATGTTATCGATAAGAGACACGTACTGGTATAGATTGCCCCTGTAGACGGCTCATGCCAGCGCTGTATTTGTTTATGGTAAAACAAATTAATCTATCTGCTGCACTGTACATACACTCAGCACGTGCATCATTTATCTTATTACAAAGTGCAGCATTTCACGGCGAAAAGCTATGGCGGCTATATGTGAATGTGAACACAGCTCTGACGGCTATATGTGATTGTGTACAGTTCGTTCAGTTATTAGTTATATTATACTTTTGGATATTATGGTTCTGTTCATTGTGAGGCAGTGTTGAGAACAACTCACGCAAGAGCGTCATCTGCGGATTCGATTGATTTATTCTTATAGCTGAAATGCTATGTTGTTAACCTCATGCAAACATTTGTGTGTTTCCAAACATGATTCAGTTGGGAACACCAACTCGACGTACGCCTCAGCCAATTCCAACGGCGGCAGGTAAGGATTCTGCTCCTATTATTAATCAGGTCACGGAAAACCTACAACCAATCGTCACCCTCGTCGAACCGGCTTATCGATTCAGACTCGTCCACACAATCGTCACCCTCGTCGAACCGGCGTATCGATTCAGACTCGTCCATGCAATCGTCACCCTCGTCGAACCGGCTTATCGATTCAGAATCGTCCATGCAATCGTCACCCTCGTCGAACCGGCTTATCGATTCAGACTCGTCCATACAATCGTCACCCTCGTCGAACCGGCTTATCGATTCAGAATCGTCCATGCACAATCACCATTTTGCAGACGGACTACTTTTCATTTGAATATCCCCCACTGTTGCTAGAGTAGAACGAAGCAGTTTTAGTCCCGAATACTGGGAATTCCCAATCTATTTCTGTATTCATGCCAGCGCCATAGACTATATATATGTATGTGTGTAAAACACAGCGTTTCTTATAGTATTTTATCCAAATATAGACCTTACTGAAACCAAAAATGGATTATATCTGGCAGTAGTGGTTTATTTTTTCAATATGAGGCATCCTGAAAATTTGTGTCAATCATCAAAATAAAGCCAAAAAATTTAGATTTGTTTTCAATTTTACTAGCTGATGCATCTCGTACAACTGAAGTGTGCCCTTATATACCATAATATTACTAAATTGAAGAGGAAATGTTAATATATATTTTGAGAGGATATCTTGTCCAATTTTAACCCTTTTCGTGCAGAAATTTGGCAATTTATGATGAAGATTATAATAAAGATTTACCAAAATTAACAGAAAATTTAAATTAAAAATACTTTAATAGCAATATAAAGCAACCATAAGTCAATTTAAATATCTAAACGTAATGATACAACATCAGACAAAGCCTCAGGCATGAAATTTGACCAGATGACAGGGCATACTGTCTGTTTAACAAACCTGCCATGACAGTCTTGCACGACAGTAACTCTAGTGGTGATGCCATCACCCCACCCCCCGACTTGGGTTGGGGCTACGATCCCCGATAAGGCTACTGGGTGCCGGAAGCTTAATTGTGTCAATTGCCACCTTTTCCCAATGGGGGGGGGGGGGGGGGGGGGGGGGCTAACACTCCTCAAAATTGTGGGGAGGGGGACTTTAGACCCCCTGACCCCCTAGTGGTACCTGATATGTCCATGTAAAACTCCCAGATTTATCACTTTCTTTACTATCTACAGGCGAATCCATGCGCTTTTTCTTTAAATCTGTCCAAAATGTGGTCATTATCATTTGAAAATAAGAAAATATGAAATTAACAACTTATCATGGCGAAACGTGAAATTTCGTAAAATTCACATTTTGTTTATAGGAATCACGGAACTAAATGATTTCCCATAGGCGACAGTGTTAACGTTTCGTCCAAATTCACTGAATTGAAGCCTTCAGGCCGTATCAGTGATGTTTACCCGGCTAGATTGACACCAGTTGATCACGAAAATGGTAGAAAAATCATAGGTCATGTGTTTACTTTTTAAAATAAATCCCCAAGTGTACGACAGGGCTATCCCAAAGCCAAATTTGATCTGGAAAAATCCAGAACTACAGCAGCTAGTTAAATAATTTTCCCGCTCACAAAAATCCATTCCCCCATTCATTCACCAGTTTAAATTATTTAGATATGATGTACAAATCAAATAAACGCGATGTCATCCTTTAAAAACGTGTCGCATGTATCAGGTGAAGGTCATTCTTCAGTTACCTTCACTTTTAGCATTCCACGGTGTACTCGTTCCCCGACTCTAGAACACATTTAGCTCCCTGATTCCTAAATATTTCATCTATATATCTGCGCGCTGTTAAACTTTGTATTTCCCGATTCGTGTCGAGTTCTCATAGTTGGGATTGTTCTATGGTGTTCGATGAATGGCGGTTGTTTTGTCTGATGCCTCCTTGTTGTGGAGTACCTCAGAGTTATCTCAGATACAACTATCCATTAATATATTCAGTCCGTGATTTATACATGTGGTACCTCTGGTAGGAAGGCACTCATGTTGCTTAATTCATATTCAATTGGATTTTCTATCAAATAGCCTATAATTGCTTATCCTATCTAGCCATATTACGATTTTTAACATGATTCCGTTTGCTTTGGATATACACATTGGACATATCCTATCCAGTTGTGTTAGGTAGTCGCCACATAGTACTAAATTAACAGAGCTATACATAGTTATATAGGGAAAATTTCTCTCCCATTCAATTCGGGGGGATATCTATTACTACCAGCAAGGGTTAACTCTGTGTGGCTAAAAATAATTTCTGCATTGAAATCATGCATGTAGTGTTACAGTATGATAGACATTGTTTAAGCGATATTTTTTAGCAATATGACGAATCTACCACAGTGACTGTAAAGGCATTCCAACAACTCCTGCTAGCTTTTCCCGATGTTGGTGTGATTGGGTGAGAATGACGTTATTATGCTGGTGGTTATAGAAATCCCCCCATTTACCCCAGACTCACTTCAGCATAGCTGCGGAGTCTGTGTTTTAACCAGAACTGTGAGAGACACGGCTTGTAGAGATTGGAATGATCGTATAACAATTGTTAAATAGCAAAGATAATGGGTAATGATATATATAAATTATGATATGTTGTGACTAAACGTTTCCAATTCCATCGTGTTTCATTTACGAAAATGTTACAACACTGTAAACTACCAAACCTGTATATCACACGTAGCTATATTCCACCTATTCCAGACCTGATTGAAATATGTATGTCAAAGTCAGCATGACGAAATATCAGAAAATATTAAGAATAAGAGGAAAGTTGCGATCACTCCAAATATATGAATACAGACGAACAGACTTATTTTTGTACCGCCACCGCACAATCGAAGTTGAGTGCTCGGTAATATATGAATATTCAGAAGGGCAAGTTAATTTTCAAATATCTGCATCCATTTATTAACATATCAGTCATAACTTAATATGGAACATGACACATGATAAACAACATACATGCAAAATAACAACATACACACATGTGTGTACAAAATATACAGAACATGCAAACACAGCCTTCGGAAAGCCCCGATAGTGTGAAGATATGTATTAATATAAAGAAGTATTTAGACGTATTTACACGTATTTACATACTGCCAAAATGTTCCTCAGTCATAGAGCGAACACAATTTAAGAATTATTCCATAGTCATGATTAAAATGAGTTTTCTATAAATTTACTTATCAGGATTCCAATCTTTTGAATCCAAGCTTTATAAACAAATATAGTCGTGTTAAAGAAGGTATATTTTGGACAGTCATAAGCTTGTAAAACTGTTCTCTTATACGTTGGTTCCATTAATATTCCGGTATATATTTAGTTCAATTATGTATCAATCGGTATGTTTTATAAGAGCGTAGCGTTATAATTGGGTTCGTCGAAAATCACTTCCTGATTCTCCTTCTCGTTTGCCATTTTGGACACCATCTTGATTCTGGAGGAAGATGATTCCAGTGAAAAATGCGATCATATGTGGCCATCATGGTATAACATGTGGCCGTACTGTTCTTAAAATACCGCAAAATATGCTCGATACTTAACCTACCCCTATCAATTACAAAATAAGGGCAATTGTGGGTACCAGCAAAAAATACGCAATTGCGGAAAGTTGCACTCAAATCTCGTAGTGAACTTTGTATAATAATGTTTATTGCAATTGTACACTGCTTCGAAAAAAAAGTTATAAGTATTTCTGTAAAAATGTCTAGGTCAAAGCTTAGTTTAACTGGACTAACTTGGAATCGCAGGTAGATGGTCAGGATCGAGATAATTCAGACACGGGCATGTGAACTGGAATTCCGTGGTGTGTAAGTAACTTGTCTCAAAAAGATTTCGTTGTTGTATACGACGAAGCAGATATTTTGCACTGAGGTTGTTAAATTGTGACCCGCCTTATCAAATCCAGTCGTAAGTCGGGATTTTTTTTACCCTGTGCCAATGCATTCTCTTATATATGCGAGTCGACCATTGGCCTAACAATTTTTTACAATTTTAATAATGTTTTCTTGTATTCTTTAACAATTTTATAATTTCACCCATACAGAGCCCCAGACACACATGAGCAGACGACACTCTTCTATATGCTTCTATATATGTGTGGGGCTCCCTGCAGGGTAATGGATGTTTTTTTTATTTTATGTCCTAAAAATTGTAAGAAACATTTATTTAAAAAAATTTATAAAACATTGTTAGGCCAATGCATTCTCTTATATATGCGAGGCGACCTATGGTCGACTCGCATATATAAGAGAATGCATTGGAACAGGGAAAAAAATCCCGACTTACGACTGGATTTGATATGGCGGGTCACAATTGTGTTTGTTTAGGAGACGATCAGGTTCTTGAGACTTAATTTTCGAACCCCCCAGATTACATTATATAAAATATATTCCATAATATATCCCATTTGAAAGAGGAAGCTCCAACACATTGTGTTATCAACTTATCCGGTGTGATAAACTGTGGACATGTTGTTTTTGTTGAGTTGCCAACGCGTTTTGTCATCAAGATAAAAATAGCATTATTGTCAATGCAGGGTGAATAACTCTATATATTAAAGATAGAGTTCTTCCCCTTCCATTGAAAAAGTTTGAATTCTGTTGCATTCTGGGTGCCAAAGGGGGAAGTGATTTCAGCAGTTTTTTATTTCTCTATGGGCATCTTGTGAGACACAGATGTTTCAAATAGTGATGAATTTAGCATTGATATGATCTTTATCTCCCCAACAGAGACAGGAGAGAACAGCCTTCCGGAGCCAGGGATTGTCAGCTGGAAAGTCTGGTCTATGTCGTTTATGGTGGCGATGCTGGTGTCTATGGTAACTGGAGAGGTGTACTGGCCTCTCGTGCTTATTTCAATAGATTTCATAGTACGGACAAGGAGACGACATTTCGGGCTGCCCGAATCACTATGTGCCATAGCGAGTATATTATCATTCACACCAACATGTATCCTCAAGATATGGTCATGTTTAAAAAAAGGACCTAAATCAATTGGGAATAAAAATTATAAGCTAAAGCATCTCCCTTGTTTCCTGTTGTTATCGGCGAATGTCGTGATAATAAATAATCAAACTGATGTATACCCAGTTATATGGATATCGTTCAGCCACTACATTTACATAATCTACCAATGTGTTCTCGTCGATCGAAGGATTGTGATAACAACTCAAAGGATCGATCTTCATCTCGCGAGATTAGAGGAACATATTCGAGAAGTGGAGAGGAAGAAGATTATTGTTGAAGTATGCGGAATGGGGTTTGGTGAGTACACTATTGCATAGCGTCACCTAGGGTGGGGTTGTATATACTCGATAAAACTAACACTACATCAGTGTAAGATGCTTAGTTTTCTTGGAACATTAATAAAGAGTTGGGGAGGTTTTGTGGTTGGGTCAATTCATTTCAAATTTATCTTAAATTTAGGAAGAGTACTGATATACATTTGTAATAAGCTTTGGTTAATAAGAGTTTCTGAAATGCTCTGTATGGGAACGGTATGAATGGCATTTGTCAGGTTCCCGCATATCATATCGGTTACTGGCAAATTGTCTGGAACAGGGTGGCATCATGAGCGTGAGGTAATTGTGGACTTGGTTATTATTATTTTAAACATTGTGTGCAACTCGTGGAGTTCTGGCTGAGTTTCAAGTCGTGGCCATCCTATTTCGTCAAACAGGCGATTGACATCTACAGAACGCGTTAATCATGTGACTAGTCTTGCAGCATCCTTGTGTTTGTCATCGAACTTTTCTAATAAGTAAGTTGTTGCTGTGTCTCACACTACATCGTCATAGTCTATAATTGGTAAGATATGTGCTCTATATATTTAAGGTTTAATCCTTTACCCAACAGAACGGCCCTGTGCCAATGCATTCTCTTATATATGCGAGTCGAACATAGGTCGCCTCGCATATATAAGAGAATGCATTGGCTTAACACATTAAAAATTATAAAATTGTTAAAGAATGTAAGAAAAAATGGTAAAAAGTGTTAAAAAAAGCATATATACGAGAATGCATTGGCACAGGGCATAACTGTAACTATCACAATGTGGTCAAGGAGCCGGTTCCAATGATATCCATATTTGTATGGTTCTATTGAGACAGACCGAAGATATTTTAGGCTGTTGAAGCTTTATTTGGCCGGTTTTGGCCGGTTTGTTGGGTAAAGGGTTAATAGTGGGGAGGGGTCTTGAAAGTACTGAATTGATTAAATTAATTAATTAATTAAAAAAATTTAAAAGAAAATTGACGAGTACATGTACTGAATTAATTTTATTTATTATTTTTTTTTGAAGAACAATTTCGAGTTTGGCCATTGTTTTATAATCCACATGTATGTGACAGGAGTTTCTGAAATAACCAGCATAGAAAAGATATTTTCGTGACATAATCAGCATAGAAGAAATATGTGTTTTTGGATCATTACTTTTTCAGAAATCTTTTAGGTCTCATGATCTATTTACCATGCACTATAATAATGTTAATTATATTCAATAATATATACATGTGTCTGTGTACCGGAATGTTTAAAAAAAACAAAAAAAAAACAATTACGCTTAATGATATTCCCTTTTGAATTTGTCCCAGTATCGAAATAGGACAAATTACTTTACTTCACTAATATCTTCTAAATAAGTTTCTGTTGCTTGGAACTGATTGCAAGTTGTGACTATATTTTGTATTTTTCATGTTTATTGATCATCGGAGCAATGAAAAATGTTATTCTTGTGCTCCCAGCCCCTTCTGGTCCCTACCAAATTCCATTTAGCAGAACGCTTTATAAATTTTTCGCCAACATCAACATTGGGGTTCCAGTCATGTTTCAACAAGAAATGGGCTGAACTAGGCAATGTAAGTGAGGCATACCTATGAATATTCCAACTCATTGGAACAAAAATTCTCAGTTTGGCTCAGAATGGTCGCCAAATTAACGAAAATGTTTGATATTACACAAGCGTGCCCTAAAATCATGTAACAAGTTGTTACTGATGAATAAAATTATATTGTAACCACTGACATTACCAGAATTATTGGACTTTTTACATCAAAATAGGCAAAAATTAACTTTACATGTTTGGTCAATTTTTTTTCAAGATTTTTAAAAAGAACCGCATGCACGTGTCAACATGAATATAAGCATTATATTAAATAGAGTTTTTGACTCTAGCCAAAAACTCGATTACTATATATTAGAAGTTTCAGATTTTGCGACGTAACCACAAATACATAACGGACGGTGGCCTGCGACAATTATAAATTAGCACACGCCATGCAGAAAAAACAATCACGAAATATCTGACATCAAATTCAAGATATCCGCTGATGATTTGTCAATAATTTATTAACACCTGGATGTGGTGACATAAATCTAACATTTTATTTTACATATTCGTCTGGAAATAGTATAAGAAGAATCAGAAGATCTCTTTAGCGATCGTATTCCAGTTCCAGTGTTTCATCTGTAAATTGGTATCATTGATATCGTACTGACATAAAAGTGAAAGTTGATATTTATTTTAACCTAACAATCTGATCTGAATACACACGCATACTAAAACGAACCGCAGGTATCAACATGTAAATTATCTTAAATCGAGATTATGACTCGAGCAATAAATTCGATTATAACATATTAGAAGTTTCATGTTTTTCGACGTAACCACAATTACATAATGGATTGGGTGGACTGTGACAATTATTAATTATCAAACGCCAGGCAGAAAAAGCAATCACGAAATATATGACATCAAATTTAAGACATCCGCTGATGCTTTATAAAAAAATAATTATTAACACCTGGATATGGTGACATAAAGCTAACATTTTATTTGAGACATTCGTCTAAGATCTACAAACACAATTTCTTGCAAAGAGATGTTTTTCCATCGACACCCACACAAAGTCATGGCGTACTGTTGTTCTTGTTGTTACTTCAGATTAAACAAATCGCATAAATACTGGTCATTCAGACACAGTCCCCTTCAATGCACCATACAGTGATTTATTCCTGCAACATATTTGAATCGAAATGGCATTTGACCTTGACGGAGTGTGCTAACTAGATATAGTTCTCCCCCTTGCTACACTCTTATAACTAATGTGTAGAAACGATTACACATGGAATGTGTGAACACGATTAATACACACATCAATGTGTAGTTTTACATGTAACTACATGGACCAAGGGCCATTCTATTCATATTGTGTATATTTTACATATTGTGTATACTTTGTAGAGCATGCACATTGCGGTACTTTCAGATTCATGTCTTCTGCTGCATGACGGCCATATTGTTTGAGAACTTTTTTCGGAATGCAATCTACAGAGATCGTAGACAAGGATTGTAAGTTCAGATTTCGATTTGTGAATAATAATATATGAGGATATATTTGTTAAGACTTTCATGGCGATTACTGCCCTTAGACTCTTGTTATGATTGTTGTAATTATACTAATAGTATGCAATCACGCCACGTCCCTGGTTTGTTCATTTAAAACAAAAACTCACACAATACAGAACAAAATACTACATACCACTCTACGCCATGAAAGTTTTAACATATAAATCTGCATATGTCTTTAATACTATATACCCACAGGTGGGACTACTGAACTTACATTTCTTGTCTACGAACTTTGTGTGTAAGAACCTACACACAATGTGTAAGGGATATGTGTTGATTTTATGCACACAGTTGGGTATAAATGTGTATAAATTTACCCATTTATGTTTAAAAATTGTTACACAATTTGTGTACGAATATGAAACTACACATATACTACACAAATATGTTTAAGATCAAAATTGAATAATGATTGTGCAGCAGGGCTACACATTTTGTGTAGAAAACCTACACATTAGTCATAAGAGTGTATGCTCCGAATGCGCCTGAATCTTTCCGGACATGTGTTTTCCATTCATATTTATTATTTTATACCCAGGAAACTACAAACAACTTGATAGGAAGAGATGGATCATTTATAAACTGCAGCAATTCATCATGTTCAAAGACACGAGTGTGTTAATGAGTGTGTTGATACGACACGAGTGCTGGTTTAAAAGGATAGAACGAGTGGCGCAACATCGAGTGCTATCCTTCCGTGATGACACATTGTGCCACATCGATAACCCCGTTAACACACGTGTCAGTCTGTGTTTATTACACGTCACCCGTTCTAGAATCCGTGAATTAAAAACATATAAGGTTTACTGACATGACTTGTTTTGTCATGTGGTGTAATTTTGTTTTTGGTTTTATTGTTTCCGTTCATGGTTAAGTGGAACTTCATTTACGTCGTGTGATGTCAATGGGATGCGTATAAAACGCGTGGTCCATAGGTAATTTATATCGAACAGCGAGAACATTGTACTTCCAGGAACAAGCTTAGAATAAACGCATTATAATTTATACAGTACATTAGTTTCAATGCGGTTTACGTCGTATTACATTGACCATTCATAGAACACGTGACACCGGTGTCACTCCCTATCCCCGACGAGGAAGCTCTCTCCATGGCTCTTTATTATATTTCCAGATGAGGTTTTGGCAACAATACAAAATGTCGGACTCATTTCCTGTGGTGCCGTGGTTAGACCAAGATTCTGGGGAAATGATGAGGCAGACCATCATTGTACTCCCCTCGGTGAGAACGAGAAAACCCTGGTCGGCAGTACTGCCTGCGGTATGTTCATTCAAGGTGAAAGCGACGTGGACTACATGATCGTACCCACGGGCATCAATATCAAAGAGTCGGGGCTAGAATACAGGAAGGACAGTCCGTGCTACCTAAATATACCGAATCAGACACTAGATAAAGGAATTCAGCGCATTCTCGCTGGTAAAGAAGGCTTCGTAAAGGCTCATAGGATTCGTTCCTTCGATAAAAACATATTCGGGTCATTCGAATGGCCCTTTCAAGAGAAACGTAATTCTAAGGTCGGTAAAGTTCTAATGGGTGAAGAAATCGTGAACGGAGTGCTCATGCGCGGGCCAATAGATTATGTTCCACAACTCAAATTGAGTGGAGTGCCGAGGCCTGCTCGAGAGTTTATCGATCGGGAACGAGTATGGCCATCGCGGGGGGTTATTTGGTCGATTTTGGCGGAAGGATTCCACATCATTGCTCGACCGTCTCCGATAAATCCTGATCCTGACCACGATTTTTGTCTTTCTTTTGCCAAAGCTGAAGTAAAGCTCGGTAAAGCCATGGATTCCAAGCAGAAAGCGGCTATCATTAAAATGAAGCGGGTTAATAGTAACTTCATGGATATGATGTTAACATCGTATATGCTTAAAACGGCAGCTTGTTGGGTTTTCGAGCACATCGATCACGTTGTGTTGGACCGAGCTGACGTTGACCAACTCACGGTTGCCATTCTGGCGAAGCTGGGTCTGTTTATAAGCAATGGACATCTGCCTCATTATTTCGTGCCAACAATGAACTTATTGCATGAAATTAATTGCCACCCTGCCTTGTGCAGGTGGAAAATCAGTAAGATTATTTCCTGGCTACCAGTCGACGATGCAGCTCATTTATCCAGTGATGAAATTCAGGATAAACATTATGACTACTCACTGGTCAGATACTTTTTCCACGGTGGGGAATCACGTGGTTTCGAGCTTGGTGAGTACCACGCATTCAAAATGTGCAAACGCACAAAATCATAATATACGAGGAACTGACATAAAACATAGCAGTTTGACTGTGACGAGCATATGCTGGTTTATTATTAAAACAAGTTGATACCTTGTTTGTTCGGAAATTCTTAGTGGTTTTCTATAACATTCTGACCAAAGTTGACAGTCGAAGGTGCGTGGAATACACCAATCCATGCATCTAGGAAAATCCTTCGACTGACAACTTTGGTCAGAATGTTAGAGCAAACAAATGTGAATTTGGACATAAATGAGGTATCAGTTTGTTTGAAAGATGGTATAGCATCAGCTCGTAGCAAAATACTATGTAATACTGAGTCATATCTTAGTTTATTACCTTTTTTCCTTGAATCTGGTCGCGTTTTAGATCGCCTCAGACATTTTGAATGCGTGATACTCATCAACTCGAAACCACGTGATTTCCCACAGTGTTTTCATTTGCGCACCTTCACAAAGAAACAGATCGATTAATTACTCAACGTAACTAGCTACAATTACTTTTATAATGTAATTAATTACTTTCTAGTTACGATAATGAAAATTTCAACGTTCTTGTATCTTTCATTGTGAATGATGTATGTAAACAGAAACGTGGATATAGATAAATTGTCCAATTACAAAATACTATTAATTAATTGAGAAAAAGTCTATTACGTACAGTCAGTTGCAATTACAAATTATTATTACCCAATCCATGATTCGACATTCAAAGTTGATTCCTAGATGTTAATAAATGTTTTATAATTAGCGTGAGCTTCACATATACAGTACCAGTCAGAAGAAGTGGTATATTGAGGTGCACCTTTATTACGATATTTAGCGAGCTTAATTTCTAAAAAGGCGCGATTATTATATACGCATTACCAAAAATCTGTCGCGCTTATTATTGCGATATTGAGCGCAAAATATTGCGGTTTTAAGCGCGCAAAGTTTCATACAGACCGATAGTGTTATATTTATATTAGACTAGCAGGTGGACCCGACTTCGTCCGGGCTGTTGCCCCTCTGCTTTTCGGCGAATTGCGCGATTTGACCTTGAATTGTCCATTTTGAAGGTCAAGGTCAGGTGGGGTAACGATTTGACCCGTCCAAAACACTGCCCGGACCAAAGTACCCGACAAAAGTACCCGTCCAAATCCATCCGTTTTTACCCGATTTGACCTCGAATTGATCATTTTGAAGGTCAAGGTCAGGTCGGGGTCACGACTCGACCCGTCGAAAACACTCAGTGGAAAAAAGTAACCCTGCGTATCAAATTTCGTCGAAATCCCATCAAAATTTGCGATTTGACCTTGAATTGACCCGATTTCAAGGTCAATGTCACATCGCAACGGACAAATGAATAGGCTCATAAGACTCCCCATACAAAAGTATCTCTAGACACTAATTTTCATCGAAATCCCGTGATACTCGGGCGTTTGACATTGAAATGACCGGATCTCAATGTCAAGGTCACGTCGCACGGGCAAATTAATAAGCCTATGCCACTCCCCGGCCGAAAGTACCCCCAAATTCCAAGTTTCATGGAAATCGGCTCGGCCGTTCTCGAGTCCATCCCGAACACACACAGACAGATTTCCCAAAATATATAATAGACTAGCAGGTGGACCGGACTTCGTCCGGTCTGTTTCTCCTCTGCTTTTCGGTGAATTGCGCGATTTGACCTTGAATTGTCCATTTTTTGAAGGTCAATGTCAGGTGGGGTCACGATTTGATCCGTCCAAATCACTGCCCGGACAAAAGTACCCGACAAAAGTACCCATCGAAATCCATCCGGTTTTACCCGATTTGACCTTGAATTGATCATTTTGAAGGTCAAGGTCAGGTCGGGGTCACGATTTGACCCGTTCAAAACACTCAGAGGACAAAAGTAACCCTATGTTTCAAATTTCGTCGAAATCCCATCAAAATTCGCGATTTGACATTGAATTGAACCGATTTCAAGGTCACGTCGCACGGGCAAATGCATAGGCTTATGACACTTCCCATGCGAAAGTACCCCTAGACACTAATTTTCATCGAAATCCCGTGATATTTGGGCGTTTGACCTTGAAATGACCCGATTTCAAGGTCAAGGTAACGTCGCACGGGCAAATTAATAGTCCTACGCCACTCCCCGGCGGAAAGTACCTCCAGACACCAAGTTTCATCGAAATCGGCTCGGTCGTTTTCGAGTCCATCGCGAACACACACACACAGATTTCCCAAAATATATAATAGACTAGCAGGTTAGCCCACCACTGGCGGCAATCGTCAGAAACATGTTGAGTTAATGATGAGCCCGACGTTGTCCGGGCTATTCAAAAACCAAATTTCAAGTAGATAGCTCCACCCGTTTCCGAGATCTGGTCTGCGCATGCGCGAAGCTGGCCTCGCACGGACACGGCGACCCGATACAATTCGTATCCGGGGCAAGATACATTCACATACCAAATTTTAAGTCGATAGCTCCACCCGTTTCCGAGATCTCGTCTGCCGGGATTTCTGAGAAGCATTATGCCTATATCCACACTAACTACCCCCCTAAGCCCTGACCTAATAGTATAACAATGATGCTGAACACTCTATTGCAGAAATGTTGTAAGAGTACTATGGCGTCCAATAAATCTCCCCGCATAGGAAACCACTCAAAATCCCGTATATCTCTCTGCAGATACTAATAACGTTGAATGGTAAACAAACGCTCTTTATAGCGATGCGTCAAAAATAAACGCTCTTTAAATTATCACTTGATTAACCACCGCAGTGCCGTTTTTTGTGACTGAGATTGGAGAACGGGCGCTCTGAGCTTCTCCAAAATGCCGCGACGACGATTCCCGTGGGATTTTACCTTTAGATAGGAAGTTTGGTCCCGATCGGTCAACCCGTTTTCGATTCTATGAAGTACACAGGCAAGATACATTCACATAGCAAATTTCAAGTCGATAGCTCCACCCGTTTCCGAGATCTCGTCTGCGCACGCGCTGCACGGGCGTCGCACGGGCTCGGCGACCCGATAAAAGTCGTACCCGGGGCAAGATACATTCACATACCAAATTTCAAGTCGATAGCTCCACCCTTTTCCGAGATCTCGTCTGCGCATGCGCGAAGCTGGCGTCGCACGGGCTCGGCGACCCGATAAAATTTGTATCCGGGGAAAGATACATTCACATAGCAAATATCAAGTCGATAGCTCAACCCGTTTCCGAGATAACGCATTCTTTGTTTTTCAATTAGTTAATTCATGGTACCCGTCCTCCCCGTCTTAAACTTTGCCTTTTTAGGCGAGATAATTGCATTTCGTCCGCATCCGTATTTCGGACGCATGGGGTCAGTCGTTTAGCCACGTCCATCGGAATCCGCATCCGTATTTCGGACGCATGGGGTCAGTCGTTTAGCCACGTCCATTGCAATAAAGAGCGTTGATTGTTAACACCTCCGTATAAGGTCAATATAAAGATCGTTGATGTCTTAACCACCGCAGTGCCGTTTTTTGTGACTGAGTTCGGAGAACGGGTGCTCTGAGCTTCTCCAAAACGCGACCACGGCCGTGTCGGTGGGATTTTACACTTACATACGAAGTTTGAGCTCAATCTGTACACGCGTTTTCGATTCTATGAAGTACCCACATATATACACACATACACATATATATACGGAAGTCTCAAATTATATAGTAGACTAGCAGGTTAGCCCGCCACTGGCGTGGTTGGTCAGAAACATGACATTTAAATTTTTTTTATTTAAATTGTTTTTTTTAATTTAATATAATCTTTAATTGAATTTTTTGTTTTTCAATGAGTTAATTGTGCCTTTTTCTGGCGGAAAATTGACCCGATGAAATCCCCCCCCCTTTCCTAGGAACGACAGACAACGCATTCTTTGTTTTTCAATGAGTTAATTCATGGTACCCGTCCTAAACTTCCCCGTTCCTAGGAACGACAGACTTTTTAATCAAGAGAAATTATGATACCCGTCCATAAAAGGGGTATGATTTTTTTTAACCTGCCCGTGGCCATTGAGCAGCCCCTGACAGAGGTTGTCCACCCTTACGAGATGGTCAATAGTCCCCGCAAAGAGCGGACAGTCAATTAACCCCGCCGTGAACCCCATCACCAACGCGACGTAATTTTGTTTGGTATCATATGTGTTGCGTTCTAAAAATAGGTCGATTACAGTGGATTCGTTCATGACGAAATATGAGTGCGACAGAGAATATTGTTTGATCTAAAACAACTCGAACGAATGGCAGTCTAGCTATTCACAAAGAATTGTAAATCAACTGCGTCTAAAAGTACTATGACATCCAATAAATCTCTCCGCATAGGAAACCAATCAAAAGTATTGTTCCCGTATATCTCTCTGCAGATGCTAAATTTCGAGCGATAACATTGAATTGTAAACTGCTCTTTTATAGCGATGCGTCAAAAACAAACGCTCATTAAATTATCACTTGATTAACCACCGCAGTGCCGTTTTTTGTGATTGGGAGTGGAGAATGAGTGGTCAAAGCTTGTCCAAAATGCGACGTGGACGATCCCCGTGGGGTTTCACACTTATATACGAAATTTGAGCTCGATGGGTGCAGTCGTTTTCGATTCTATAAAGTACACACATATATATAAACGGAAGTCTCAAAATATATAGTATAGACAAGCCGATGAGCACGACGTTGTCCGGGCTATTCAAAAACCAAATTTCAAGTCGATAGCTCCACCCGTTTCCGAGATATGGTCTGCGCATGCGCGAATCTGGCATCGCACGGGCTCGGCGACCCGATAAAATTCGTATCCGGGGCAAGATACATTCACATAGCAAATTTCAAGTCGATAGCTCCACCCGTTTCCGAGATCTCGTCTGTGCATGCGCGAAGCGGGCGCCGCACGGGCTCGCCAATACGACAACGACGACCGCCTGGTCAAACTACACACACGTACCAAGTTTCGTCCCGATCGGTCGAGAATCGTTTTCAAGTCGATAGCTCCACCCGTTTCCGAGATATGGTCTGCGCATGCGCGTAGCTGGTGTCGCACGGGCTCGGCGACCCGATAAAATTCGTATCCGGGGCAAGATACATTCACATAGCAAATTTCAAGTTGATAGCTCCACCCGTTTCCGTGATCTCGTCTGTGCATGCGCCAAGCGGGCGCCGCGCGGGCTCGCCAATACGACAACGACGACCGCCTGGTCAAACTACACACACGTACCAAGTTTCGTCCCGATCGGTCGAGAATCGTAGATTTGTATAAATGACATACATACAGACAGACATACAGACAGACAGACAGAGGTCTTCAAAAATATATAGGAGATAAATACTGTGCATAAAGTTTACATATAGTGCACATATAGCATTTACAACTATAATTATATACAAATCTACAACATTGTCTCTATTTATGCAATAATCAATATAAAAGAAGCAATAAACTGCTTTAAGTATCACAATTAAGCGTGCGATATCGCAATATTATAAGTTTAAATATTGCAATATTAAGCGCAAAATATTGCAATAACATCGTGTTTCCATGCATTTGCGATATTTTGACTGGTGCTGTGCCGTTTCGTACACATTAGTGGACATGTATGGAAAATAATTATGGTACCGATATATAGAGGATATGAAATGAGTGTTTCTCTCATATGATATTTATGAAACGAGTCTAAGAATTTTCAGTTTTCTCGAGCCTCCGGCGAGAGAAAACTGAAAATTCGTGACTAGTTTCATAAATATCATATGAGAGAAACACGAATCACATATTCTATTTATCATATGACACCTATAAATTGATTATGATGTCCAAAACGCACACAAATCACTAAATAGCTATTTGACATCGGCAGCAAAAGGTTAATGTGACGTCATTTCATTGCACCGGAAGCCCAATTACACCTGGTGAACTAGCAGAAATAATATGCACGCGAAGATATAGTGCGCTATTCTGTTCTCAGTTTGTGACATTATATCGTATGTTTATTAGATAAATACGAATTGCATATTCTATTTATCGTATAACAAAGTCCAAAACTATATATTTCAAGATTATAATTGCGAGAATTTCGGTATCGCGTTGATTCGTGTATTTGACGCCCACGAATTTGACCTGCATTTAGTCAGAGATGCGGATCGGCCCCCAGCTGCCATTCAGCCAATCAGAACACACTTTTTGTCAACAAACCAATCAAATTATCGGAAGGTGATATGAATTAGTAATTGATATGAAATTGATTTATGACATAGTTTCCAACGTAAATAATGATTGAGTCATATGATAAATGTGATATATGAACTTCACATTATACATGTTCGTACACAATATGGTACATCTATGAACAATAGTTATATGATGTACGAACTTCACATATAGGTTGTTTCATATTATTGTACATTTATGATATGATATATGATGTATGAAGTTTAATTTCCTCTGTAGAACTTTAAGCCTTCTTTGGCACCATTGTTCTCCCAGTATCATATACCATCACAGTATCCCGGTGTTCATTGTTCTCCCAGGATCATATACCATCACAGTATCCCGGTGTTCATTGTTCTCCCAGGATCATATACCATCACAGTATCCCGGTGTTCATTGTTCTCCCAGGATCATATACCATCACAGTATCCCGGTGTTCATGTTCTCCCACGATCAAATACCATCACAGTATCCCGGTGTTCATTGTTCTCCCAGTATCATATACCATCACAGTATCACGGTGTTCATTGTTCTCCCAGGATCATATACCATCATAGTATCCCGGTGTTCATGTTCTCCAGGATCAAATACCATCACAGTATCCCGGTGTTCATGTTCTCACAGGACCATATACCATCACAGTATCCCGGTGTTCATGGATCATATACCATCACAGTATCCCGGTGTTCATGTTCTTCCAGGATCATATACCATCACAGTATCCCGGTGTTCATGGATCATATACCATCACAGTATCCCGGTGTTCATGTTCTCCCACGATCAAATACCATCACAGTATCCAGGTGTTCATGTTCTCCCAGGATCATATACCATCACAGTATCCAGGTGTTCATGTTCTCCCAGGACCATATACCATCACAGTATCCCGGTGTTCATGTTCTCCCAGGATCATATACCAGCACAGTATCCCGGTGTTCATGTTCTCCAGGATCATATACCATCACAGTATCTCGGTGTTCATGTTCTCCCAGGATGAAATACCATCACAGTATCCCGGTGTTCATGTTCTCCCAGGATCATATACCATCACAGTATCCCGGTGTTCATGTTCTCCCAGGATCATATACCATCACAGAGTATCGGTGTTCATGTTCTCCCAGGATCATATACCATCACAGTATCCCGGTGTTCATGTTCTCCCACGATCAAATACCATCACAGTATCCAGGTGTTCATGTTCTCCCAGGATCATATACCATCACAGTATCCAGGTGTTCATGTTCTCCCAGGACCATATACCATCACAATATCCCGGTGTTCATGTTCTCCCAGGATCATATACCAGCACAGTATCCCGGTGTTCATGTTCTCCAGGATCATATACCATCACAGTATCTCGGTGTTCATGTTCTCCCAGGATCAAATACCATCACAGTATCCCGGTGTTCATGTTCTCCCAGGATCATATACCATCACAGTATCCCGGTGTTCATGTTCTCCCAGGATCATATACCATCACAGAGTATCGGTGTTCATGTTCTCCCAGGATCATATACCATCACAGAGTATCGGTGTTCATGTTCTCCCAGGATCAAATACCATCACAGTATCCCGGTGTTCATGTTCTCCCAGGACCATATACCATCACAGTATCCCGGTGTTCATGTTCTCCCAGGATCATATACCATCACAGTATCCAGGTGTTCATGTTCTCCAGGATCATATACCAGCACAGTATCCCGGTGTTCATGTTCTCCCAGGTTCATATACCAGCACAGTATCCCGGTGTTCATGTTCTCCAGGATCATATACCATCACAGTATCTCGGTGTTCATGTTCTCCAGGATCATATACCAGCACAGTATCCCGGTGTTCATGTTCTCCCAGGATCATATACCAGCACAGTATCCCGGTGTTCATGTTCTCCAGGATCATATACCATCACAGTATCCCGGTGTTCATGGATCATATACCATCACAGTATCCCGGTGTTCATGGATCATATACCATCACAGTATCCAGGTGTTCATGTTCTCCCAGGACCATATACCATCACAGTATCCCGGTGTTCATGTTATCCCAGGATCATATACCATCACAGTATCTCGGTGTTCATGTTCTTCCAGGATCATATACCATCACAGTATCTCGGTGTTCATGTTCTCCCAGGATCATATACCATCACAGTATCCCGGTGTTCATGTTCTCCCAGGATCATATACCATCACAGTATCTCGGTGCTCATGTTCTCCCAGGATCATATGCCATCACAGTATCTCGGTGTTCATGTTCTCCCAGGATCATATACCATCACAGTATCCCGGTGTTCATGTTCTCCCAGGATCATATACTTTCACAGAGTATCGGTGTTCATGTTCTCCCAGGATCATATACCATCACAGTATCCCGGTGTTCATGGATCATATACCATCACAGTATCCCGGTGATCATGTTCTCCCAGGATCATATACCATCACAGTATCCCGGTGATCATTGTTCTCCCATGATCATATACCATCACAGTATCCCGGGGTTCATGTTCTCCCAGGATCATATACCATCACAGTATCTCGCGGTGTTCATGTTCTCCCAGGATCATATACCATCACAGTATCCCGGTGATCATTGTTCTCCCAGGATCATATACCATCACAGTATCTCGCGGTGTCCATGTTCTCCCAGGATCATATACCATCACAGTATCTCGCGGTGTTCATGTTCTCCCAGGATCATATACCATCACAGTATCCCGGTGTACATGTTCTCCCAGGATCATATACCATCACAGAGTATCGGCGTTCGTGTTATCCCAGGACCATATACCATCACAGTATCCCGGTGATCATGTTCTCCCAGGATCATATACCATCAAAGTATCCCGGTGATCATTGTTCTCCCAGGATCATATACCATCACAGTATCTCGCGGTGTCCATGTTCTCCCAGGATCATATACCATCACAGTATCCCGGTGATCATGTTCTCCCAGGATCATATACCATCACAGTATCCCGGTGATCATTGTTCTCCCGGGATCATATACCACCACAGTATCCCTGTGTTCATGTTCTCCCAGGATCATATACCATCACAGTATCCCGGTGTACATGTTCTCCCAGGATCATATACCATCACAGAGTATCGGTGTTCGTGTTATCCCAGGACCATATACCATCACAGTATCCCGGTGATCATGTTCTCACAGGACCATATACCATCACAGTATCCCGGTATTCGTGGATCATATACCATCACAGTATCCCGGTATTCGTGGATCATATACCATCACAGTATCCCGGTGTTCATGTTCTCACAGGATCATATACCATCACAGTATCCCGGTATTCGTGGATCATATACCATCACAATATCCCGGTGTTCATGGATCATATACCATCACAGTATCCCGGTGCTCATGGATCATATACCATCACAGTATCCCGGTGTTCATGGATCATATACCATCACAGTATCCCGGTGTTCATGGATCATATACCATCACAGTATCCCGGTGCTCATGGATCATATACCATCACAGTATCCCGATGTTCATGGACCATATACCATCACAGTATCCCGGTGTTCATGGATCATATACCATCACATTATCCCGGTGTTCATGGACCATATACCATCACAGTATCCCGGTGTTCATGGACCATATACCATCACAGTATCCCGGTGTTCATGGACCATATACCATCACAGTATCCCGGTGTTCATGGACCATATACCAACACAGTATCCCGGTGTCCATGGATCATATACCATCACAGTATCCCGGTGTTCATGGATCATATACCATCACAGTATCCCGGTTCATGGATCATATACCATCACAGTATCCCGGGGTTCATGGACCATATACCATCACAGTATCCCGGGGTTCATGGATCATATACCATCACAGTATCTCCCGGTGTTCATGGATCATATACCATCACAGTATCCCGGTGTTCATGGATCATATACCATCACAGTATCCGGTGTTCATGGACCATATACCATCACAGTATCCCGGTGTTCATGGATCATATACCATCACAGTATCCCGGTGTTCATGGATCATATACCATCACAGTATCCCGGTGTTCATGGACCATATACCATCACAGTATCCCGGGGTTCATGGATCATATACAATCACAGTATCTCCCGGTGTTCATGGATCAAATACCATCACAGTATCCCGGTGTTCATGGATCATATACCATAACAGTATCACGGTGTTCGTGGATCATATACCATCACAGTATCCCGGTGTTCATGGATCATATACCATCACCGAGTATCGGTGTTCGTGGATCATATACCATCACAGTATCCCGGTGTTCATGGATCATATACCATCACAGTATCCCGGGGTTCATGGATCATATACCATCACAGTATATCGGGGTTCATGGATCATATACCATCACAGTATCCCGGTGTTCATGGATCATATACCATCACAGTATCCCGGTGTTCATGGATCATATACCATCACAGTATCCCGGTGTTCATGGATCATATACCATCACCGAGTATCGGTGTTCGTGGATCATATACCATCACAGTATCCCGGTGTTCATGGATCATATACCATCACAGTATCCCGGGGTTCATGGATCATATACCATCACAGTATATCGGGGTTCATGGATCATATACCATCACAGTATCCCGGGGTTCATGGATCATATACCATCACAGTATCTCGGTGTTCATGTTCTCCCAGGATCATATACCATCACAGTATCCCGGTGTTCATGTTCTCCCAGGATCATATACCATCACAGTATCTCGGTGTTCATGTTCTCCCAGGATCATATACCATCGCAGTATCTAGGTGTTCATGTTCTCCCAGGATCATATACCATCACAGTATCCCGGTGTTCATGTTCTCCCAGGATCATATACCATCACAGTATCCCGGGGTTCATGGATCATATACCATCACAGTATATCGGGGTTCATGGATCATATACCATCACAGTATCCCGGGGTTCATGGATCATATACCATCACAGTATCTCGGTGTTCATGTTCTCCCAGGATCATATACCATCACAGTATCCCGGTGTTCATGTTCTCCCAGGATCATATACCATCACAGTATCTCGGTGTTCATGTTCTCCCAGGATCATATACCATCACAGTATCCCGGTGTTCATGTTCTCCCAGGATCATATACCATCACAGTATCCCGGTGTTCATGTTCTCCCAGGATCATATACCATCGCAGTATCTCGGTGTTCATGTTCTCCCAGGATCATATACCATCACAGTATCCCGGTGTTCATGTTCTCCCAGGATCATATACCATCACAGTATCTCGGTGTTCATGTTCTCCCAGGATCATATACCATCGCAGTATCTCGGTGTTCATGTTCTCCCAGGATCATATACCATCACAGTATCTCGGTGTTCATGTTCTCCCAGGATCATATACCATCACAGTATCTCGGTGTTCATGTTCTCCCAGGATCATATACCATCACAGTATCTCGGTGTTCATGTTCTCCCAGGATCATATACCATCGCAGTATCTCGGTGCTCATGTTCGATGTAAAATTAGTATTTTCCCGGGGAAAAAAACAATTGACTCGTATAGGACCGCAATAATGTCGTCGCTATAACACCCCGGTAACCGGAGCGAGTGACAGCAGAGGAAAGGCTGATAGCGGGGGATAGTGATAGCAGAGGAAAGGCTGATAGCGGGGGACTGCTGATTACAGAGAAGCCAAAATATGCGTGTTTTCACAGCCTACTTGGTAGACGACAGCATTCACGGTAAAGAAATAGCCCATGTATTCACCAATTTGTTTCCCTCGGTACACGACTCGTTCATTGTGATCTTTACTTGTACCCATCATATTTAAATGAAATATCATCATAACAGCGAAACCACCAGTTATGTTGTCCAAAATAAACATCGAGCGTTGTACTGGAGCATGGTTGTACTGGAGCATGGTTGTACTGCAGCATGGTTGTCGAGCGTTGTACGGGGGTATGGCTGTCGCATTTCTGTGACATCTACCATTTTCAGTAAATCCTTTCCTCTCATCTGAATTCCATGATACCATAACACTTCGTTAATTTCTCAATCTCGGGGAGGGAGATAATATACAGTTATCGCCCGCGATTGAGTGAGACACGGGGATTTGTCGCCAGGCCCTCGGTGACATTCCAGGTCGAGAGCGGCGACAAATCCCCGTGTCTCACGAAAACAAGGGTGATAACTGTTTTGTTATCTGACAATGGAGTACACACGAACCTCCTTAATAGCAGGCATAAATGCGCGCATATATTCTTTAATCCAGTTCGAAAAGTTAATTTTATGTTGGAATCATCGCTATTTAGAAAATAAAACATTCGTAATCTGGATCAATTAACAGACCCGTCATTTGCGCAGATATTCTCCGGTCAGTTTGCTGGTTGCATTGTGGAAATCGGTTCACGGAAAGAGGAGTGAAGCAATTTCGAAGTTGAGTAGCCATGTAGCGAAATGTTCGGTTTCGTTTCAAATGAGCGTGAAGACGCCGATAGGCGTGTTAATTTCCAGAATGCTAAAATGTGGAACTAACACGTTGTAGTAGTGCAAAAAGAAATTGACATCTGTCACAGATCGTTACGCAACATACGGGTATTCTCTGAAGTCTGATGAATGTATTGAAGAAAAGAAATAATCAGTTGATAAACATCAAATAGTGGCTATTTGATCTAGTACATAAACGTAGTTGTAACGTATGTACATCGTATGTGCAATTGTCTGCAGCATACCAACTACATAATAAGGTTTATCTATTTGTCCCACGGTCTTTATTATTGATATAAAAAGGTCCAATATGAATATTACACCTTATAACAGATATGTGTCTATGATAACACCATTTATCACATAATTTGGCCATAAAAGCAGTTTCATAATTATCGGTAATAGACACGTTTAATATCAGCGCGTGCGATGACGTCACGGCGTTCTTCAAATAACTTGCGGTCGCTGTAGTTTATGATTGTTGTTTTCGATGAATATTTCGCGTTGCTTCGGGTTTATTTTATCATATGATAAAAGGTATCTCACACTCGTCATATTGTATACGTAATTTATCAACCTCGTCCTCTAAATTCTATTTGAGCCTCGGTAAACCTCGGCTCAAATCGAATTTAGTGAACTCGGTTGATAAATTCCGTATAAAATAGAAACTCATGTGAGATCCTCTATTTATACATAGCGTGCTTTAATTGCAAATAAAAAACCACACAATTATGCAAATTAGCAAACACCACAGTTCGCGGTTGTTATGAAACGGTGGGGTTTATAAACACAGTGTTTTTCGAAATTATCAGAGAGCTGTCAGAGAATCTCTGCGCGGTGAGTTCTTCGTAGTTCTATGTTTACTGGTAACAGCGGAGCGATCAATAACTGAGACAATGTTACCCTCGAGGGTAATATGGTGATTTATCGCCCGCCATGTGACGCACTCTCAGCCAATCAGAAGAGAGGAAAATGGGATGAAGGATAACAACAATTATTATATGCGATGAGACTATAGATGATAAAAGAAATATATCGCTCAAAAATAAGATACTGATTTTGGCTGAGATTGACGATAACTGAGTGGCTGTGCAGCCACATCCATATATGACGACACATCCATATATGCGCCGATAAATAATTGTAGTCAAATTATGCCCGCGTGTGTCATGTAGCACATTATTCAACTTGTTTGTCGATTCTATAATTTAGTGGTGAGAGCATGTAAATGGTATGGTAAATTTTATACATTACAACGATTTAATCGAAGGAACAAATCTAACGATTAGTTATAGAAAAAGCCCACCGATAATCAATGTTGGTCGTACAAACTGCAGGCAGAGTATTTCACACCATATATAGGACCGAGACCTCCATCAAATGGGGCCTGGACGGACCAACAACATTGTTTAATATTGATTTTAGTTCGAATGTTTTCATATAAAATAACTCTGTGCCATTCAATAATGGTCCATGATATTCACGACCATCTTTATTAGTTTATTTGTTATTGTAAGTATTGAACATAAAGCATATACTTCACTCTAGGGCTTATCTACTTGATTCGCGCTTAACATTACAATCAATTGGAGACAGTCTGCGACTCGTATTCGTTCGGAGCACCGCGCTGGATGCCTCAAAATAAAAATATATTTATAGAATAAATATGTGTCCCATTAATTGGTACTATATTTAGAACATTATAATAAAATAATTTCGAAATAAATAAATAAAATTGATATAATCGTTTCCGGGCCGGGGTTGCCATCTTATACGTATTATTTCATACCAAAAGGAACATATCTAAAATTTGTTATTTAAAGAGATAATCCATCTTTAAATAGCAATACAGCTGACGTATCATCGTTAGACTGTGAATAATGATTTGAGAAGAAAATATGATACATTTTAACTGATTGAACGCTCTAAAAAACACCCCAAGATGATAATGAATCCAAAAACGTCTTTGCAGCAAAGCAAATATGCAATTTAATCAAAGACTCCCTAGATATTCCCAACTTAAACATGCTCCAGAATTAATATATATTAAATCAACAAAGAACTACAAATTTGGCGTCTTTCGATCTGCTTCGGTTATGCAATTATAGTAATTAAACTTCTTCCATCATTTTAACATGCACAATGGCGCGTTATTAGGCTTGCAAAATCATCGCCATTTATTGAGAATTGGCTTTAGGTCAAGCATTTTTTTTTTCGCGTTAGCGTTTTTTCAAACTAAATGTTATTAGTCAACTTCTTATTGCCTTCCGTGAACTCTTTTGGGATTCACTTGTTCAGATTTTGAACAACACGAGGAGTTTCCAATTTAAAGAGGGTTGGCTTATTTGAACATGATACGCATTGCTCCTATGATGCCATTTTCGTCACATTGTTATAAATTATCAATCTCTACCAGAGCGCACCAGTCGTACTTCCTTTCTGACTATATCACCGGCTGGGTACCAGTGTGTGTTTTCTATATGTATCGTTTGTTTTTCCAGCGAAAATGGCGAATTCAATCTCCCATACATCAAATGTATGTTCTTTGAACACAATTCCCTCAATAAAACCTTATTGACAGCATGGCAATTTAGAGCGATATGTCGTTTTGACGATTTTTGGTATAATACTCAACAAAACGGCAGCCAATTAAAACTCTTGTATTTGATTGGACTGATTGTGTCATGCGCGTTGTTGTCATGCGCGTTGTTGTCATGCGCGTTGTTGCCATGCGCGTTGTTGCCATGCGTGCTGTTGTCATGCGTGTTGTTGCCATGCACGTTGTTGCCATGCGCGTTGTTGCCATGCGCGTTGTTGCCATGCACGTTGTTGCCATGCGTGTTGTTGCCATGCGCGTTGTTGTGATGTGCGTTTGGACATTTGTGTTGATAACATAACCAGAAAAAAGAAGCACACCATCACGCAATATATAGTTCTTTAGTTCTATTGGGACGATCCAAACTTAATGAACGAAATTGCACAAACTTTGTTAGATATGAAGTGTACTTGATCTGGGCAACATGTTGCTCTGTTCGCTTAACCCTTTACCCAACAGAAGGGCCCTGTGCCAATGCATTCTCTTATATATGCGAGTCGACCATAGGTCGCCTCGCATATATAAGAGAATGCATTGGCTTAACACATATTAAAGAAAAAATGGTAAAAAGTGTTAAAAAAAGTTTTTTTTAGGCCAATGCATTCTCTTATATATGCGAGGCGACCTATGGTCGACTCGCATATATAAGAGAATGCATTGGCACAGGGCATAACTGTAACTATCACAATGTGCTCAATGAGCCGGTTCCAATGATACCCATATTTCCATGGTTTTATTGAGACAGACCGAAGATAATTTAGGCTGTTAGGGCGTTTCTGGGCGTTCTGTTGGGTAAAGGGTTAATACATATCTTAATATCGTGGAAGTCCACCACACATGGGTAAACTTTCGCCGCCTTACCGAGTTATCAAGGGAGGTAAACCCTGCATTTCTCGGGATATGCAATTATTTGTGGCCCAGAAAGCAGTCGTCAAACCGACGGTCTCGGACAAAATTGCGGATGAAGATGGATAACTCTAAAATCAAGTCGTAATACGGCCAAATGTCATGATACTCAAGTGATAATACAGCCATATATCGATGAATAAAATGTTGATAAATAACACGTTTTGGGAAATTTTATACCATAGTTGGCAGTGGTTAGCATTAATTTGTTGCATTTAATCGAATCTGATAACTAAAGCGTTTTTTGAATAAATGTTGTTCTTGTATATTGATGATATGGGGACAATCTGATCGGATTGAGTACCTTTAAAATGACGTTTGTAACATAACCAATTTGGTGGGAGAGTCTGGATTCAGATTACGACGTGGTATGGTAAACGAACATACCATAATCAGTAAACGCACAGACCGTAATCGTTATTTCGTCGTATTATGGATTCAGATTCTGATTCCGAAATCGGAATCAGAACATTCATAATGTAAAAACAAACCGAGATTTCACCACCTCGGAGTTTAAGAACACAATAAAGCACAAGAATCCATCCTTTGGGGACAAATTATTGCAGAATATAAACGATCCATATCAAAGAATTTTAAATGCGGAGACACATTTGTGTTATCGCATGTAAACGGGGAGAATTTTACTGAAAATAGCCAAAATAATAATGTTATTGATAGTAACGCTGGGGGAGCACTTCGGTTGATGGCGAACTTGAAGCAAAATCCTTGTAAATTTCATTGTCACATTCATCATGATCATTTTATAATTCCATCCATAAAATACGGCTCGAACGCATGTCGATTTCAAACTCGGCGGATAACGTCACTGTTGACCGAATTCACGTGAACCTGAATGGATATGTCATCTGCTTTTTTCGTAATTATATGTTCCTTCTTATTCAAGAAACAGTGGAATTATATGATATCTATGGATTGTCAGATACACGTATGAACTATCTAGTTTTTTAACAATTTCATTAAATGCAGTCGTTTTGCACAATAGTCTCTGTAGTGTCGAAACATTGGCACCTTTTGGCTAACGTACTGTGCATTAGTTGGAAAATAAAGCTTTGCCCAAGTAGCTAATGTTGTTGTCTTGTGATCGCACGTGAGCTGCGTCTCCCAATCCCATAAACAAAAATGTAAAGCTTACTCTAGGATCGCATGACTATATAGTGGAAATGTCAGTCAATTTATGTGATTAAATACCCGCACGTACAAGTTCTAGGGAAGTGGCTATAGGGTTTCCATCAGGTTCGCATAATTCCGTTTGCACCCCTTGGAAATATCCAACCTGACACACCCTAAGATTGGAGAATTACCAACTATTACTGGTTGGAAAATCAACAATGAGAACAATTCCAACCTATATATGGTGTCAAATTAATGTCCAACTAATGTTATGTCAGGCATGACATTTCCAACTTTTGGAAATGTACCAAAGTTCGGGGGGGGGGGGGCACACAACCAACCCCGTCGCCACGTCCCTGTACGACTGACAAGTTTCGTGTGTTATCCAAAACATCTTCGGAATATGATTCAGGAGATCTATGGCTGTTAGAAAAAAATGGTAAACACATGCAATTTAACTTGAAAAAAGATTCGATTAAGTCGGATTGGCAGATAATTCGGTGCCATGTATATACACACATAGACAAAAAGTATGACTTTCACAAAAAACATTTAAAACATGAACATTATAAAGATAAGATACAAATGATACTTGTGTCAAATACATGAGCGATTTTTGACGCTGGGAGAACATTAAACCTAGTACCGGCACCACGTGGATTTAAAAATCTGACCTAGAATCCGTGTAATCTCGATTTAGCCCGGCCACGAAATAACGACTCTGTGGTCCAAAACTAAACAATAAGCAGCATAAATAAATAACACTGTACCATATTATGATTGTTGGTATTATTTTATATTGATAACACCACGTATTACCCGGTGGTAATGATCACCCGAATGTCATAACAGATAAATAAACGTTAATAACGTGGTATTATTTTATATTGATAACACCACGTATTACCCGGTGGTAATGATCACCCGCATGTCATAAAAGATAAATAAACGTTACTAACGTGGTATTATTTTATATTGATAACACCACGTATTAACCGGTGGTAATGATCACCCGAATGTCATAACAGATAAATAAACGTTACTAACGTGGTATTATTTTATATTGATAACACCACGTATTACCCGGTGGTAATGATCACCCGAATGTCATAACAGATAAATAAACGTTACTAACGTGGTATTATTTTATATTGATAACACCACGTATTACCCGGTGGTAATGATCACCCGCATGTCATAACAGATAAATAAACGTTACTAACGTGGTATTATTTTATATTGATAACACCACGTATTACCCGGTGGTAATGATCACCCGAATGTCATAACAGATAAATAAACGTTACTAACGTGGTATTATTTTATATTGATAACACCACGTATTACCCGGTGGTAATGATCATCCGAATGTCATAACAGATAAACAAACGTTACTAAAGTGATATTCTTTTGAAGAAAGGTAGGGCCCTGCGAATATTCGAATATTATGAGTGATTCGATGCCGACACCGAATCGGACTCCCGAATATATCCAATTTTGCCCATCATAAATACATTATTGCCGATGTTGAAAATTGCGACGAGGAAAGAGAAGCTATGCATCCGCGATATTTGTCACAACATGTATATTGTGTTAATTTATTAGAGCCTGTTTCTAACAGGTAACGTCAACAAGTGCGACTATGTGATGAACTGATCAAAATGACATACGAACGTGTGATCAATCTGATAACTGGTCAATTGTGTTAATCGTTGTGGGTATATGTCTATTTTTCGTGAGCTATAAACTATTTTATCCACCGCTCATTACCTCTATTGCCTACATAAAGCCTGACTAATAAACGTTACGTTTATTACGTCAATGTAGCTATATTAGGTCTGGGACGTTTTAGTCCATAATTCACCGCAATTGATACAAAATTCGTAAACGGTTATGTGTTTTTGCTCTAAAACATCTATAAACCATTAGTACAAGGCCAGCAGCTTAGAATAACTATAAAAAACCAAACGCACTTTTTCGCTCTAGGCTGCACTCCGTTTTGCACATCATGAATGCTAATTAGTTTACTTGACCTAATAAATGTAATGGCGTCATCGAAGAAACGAATGTAAAACTGAGGAAAATGACAGATTTACTTCACAAAAGGCAAGTTTTGTACGATGGATAAATAAAATATGTAGCTAATATTGTCGCTTAAACTGTTTATGTCCGCTCGGGGGATTTTGCATCTATTGGATTCGGCAGAGCCTCGCCCAATAGATGCTCAAATTCCCCTCACGGACACAATCAGTTTAATCGACGACATTAGCTACATATTATATATGTATGTACATGTATATATATCGATAGTTAGCTACACAAGATTATCTCTAAACATATGTTTCTAAACTTTCCCCATTTAGCCAGCTGCTCTCCGTGATAACGCCGGTGTTGGAAAGTGACGACAATTCTTTTCGTCTGTTCAGTACATCGGCGATACCGACTAGAAGTGTCTGCCAAAACATTTCCTGGCTTTCGGCATTTGTCGGAAACAGAAGGCGAGTTTTTCTATCATAATAATACCCCAATACACCCTGAAGGTCTCGCCGTTTAACTTCGCTAAGAAACACGGGTAGAATCGGTTTCTTCTCTACCCATGAGAGCGAAATTTCTAAATTTGTCCACGCACTTTTGATGAAATCTTCGCTCACTATAGGTATAGTGCATCGACTGGATCGAACTGCTCTAACAATTTCTTCGTCAATATCACCAGGAACCCTGAAATGTTTGTCATTTATGTAGAGCACATCCTCTTCTGTTTGAAGTAGATGCTGTAGAACTGGATTAATCCTATTAAACATCATTAGAGCGAAATCCTTGTCTTTCATAGAATAGGCCACAAAGACTCGATCTGTTATATTCGTTCGTATGTTACGATATCTCCAGAAACGAATCCGAACATATAACTTCAAGAACACTAACCGCTTCCTGTAGCATATAGCACTTACAACGGTGCAAATAACGATAACTCCGATACACGGTATGAACGTTTTCAGTAGAGGAACATAACAAGTGAACTCGATGTCTTCCTTATCGATGCTGAACAGTGGCTTGAACTGGGAGTCAAACACACATGTGTAAGTTTCCGGGGCAATGAGAGCTCCTTTAATATCATTGAGCTGATTGATAAACGAAGATTGTCCACACGAACACGTGATGTTATTGTCACGTAAATCTAGAAACGAAGTTTTCACCAAAGACCTAAGTGATATTATATTCGCAAGCGAATGCTCATCAATGTATTTTAACGGGTTCCCAGCCAAGTTCAGTAACTCTATATTCATGAGGTGACTTATGCTCAGATGGAGGCTGCTTATTTCGTTATATGAGAGGTCAATGGTGCGTAATTTTATGTTGACCCGAAACATATTCTCTGGAATGATCCTGAGCTGATTACAGCAGAAATCGATATCCTCGAGATTTTGCGAGAATGACAATAACTCGGCGAGAGGGAAATCATGGTTAGATCCAATCATGTTTTCGCCCAGTCTCACAATTCTGAGATATTGCAAGTCCTTGAAAATGGTTGGTATCAAGTAAACTATACGGTTACGTCTGACATTTACTACTTCTAAATTACGGGCCATTCGGGCTAACTCTAGCTCAATTCTTTCTATATTGGTATTTTCGAGAGAAATCCGTATCCAAGAATTGTTCCGAGTCAAGGTCGGGCATGGATATCGCAAGTAACAGCGCTGGAGCAGATCGGTGTCAGTAATCGTCACTTCCGTAAGATTTGTAGCTGTCTGAATGTATTCGCTGCACGGATCGCGTCTTTCTTCATCACAGCTGTCGTCCGAGATTATCTGGTATGGCAGTCCACCCCCAACAAGCTTTCTTATAGCAGGAAACATTTTCAATCGATCATAAGTATTTGTCCCGTATTCATGGAAAAATGTACCGAATACATATAACTCCTTGAGTCTCCGAAATGTGTAACCCGCACCGATAAGATCATTCATAATAAAATCTTTAAACGTGAATATTCCTACATGTGATATATCCAGAACCTCTAAATCTAGATCCATCAAGGTCTTCAAAGAATCATAAGTAACTGGGAGGTTACCTATTGGCCAGTTATTTGTCCTAGTGAGATTTAGAAATCTCAGAGTCTTGTTACCCAAATGTCTTAGTATCAAGGCAGCATCTTTCAATTCCAGTGCGCTACTATTAATCAAACTGAGTGAGTTAATATTATACAAATTACTGAAGCAGTTTAGATCCCAACGAGACATCTCGACGTGGGCGATTAACACATCTTCAACGGCAACGAAATTCTGGAACGTGTCGGCCGTAGTTATAATTGCTCTGAATACGGCTAGCGACTTCACATGTCTCCAGGAAGTGTGGTTAAACAGAATATCAACATTTAAAGGAGTGTTAACGTTGAATGTAGCACTTGATAATTCCACTCCATCTATTTTATTTGGCCACCACGACGGGCGCTTTGACCCAGTCGAAACAATTGACGGTTAATTTTGAAGGAGTTTCCTTGCAGACGCATGCGCGTGGACAGACACTAAATCTTATGTCGTCTGCCAGTAGAATATTCAACAACGTCATAAACATACTGACCAATCGATGGCAGCTGCAGAGACGAGATATTGTTGCCATGACAAGTTTGATGTCGTTAATGAATCATTCCTTAGAGTGAATATGTAGCCATGGACTGATAAAATCCCGTGCATTGGTCATGAAATGACATTCACTTCTCAAAATCATTTCTTTTGAAATTTGGTACAAACAATTAGTGTGACAAATAGAATCACCAACCCGCTGGAAATTATAAGACTATTTGCTACACTTAATTGTATGCAGCATTCTAAATCATGGTGGAGCAGAATCTAACCCCTCTGTGATGTAGTGGGGGCAGATGGTTCCCATGACTCATTCGGTTTGGCGTCACACAATGAACAGTTCTCATCAATTAGCGGGATATATATATACATGTAGTAACAGGAAGATGACATTGTAATCCCGCGCGGGCTGTGAGGTGTTCACGAAACGATATTCACCTCCCACTGTCATCCAAAATAGAAAGTGTTCCAAATAATCACGTATCTCTATGTATCCAACGGCGCATGCTGGGTACCACCCCCATATCGGATTCATACTCCCAACTGTACATAATTACGTGATTGTAACATAATCATGATCCTGGCCGCTCAGACCGACGCACTACATACAACATAAATAAATAAGATTTTATCTGAATCTCAAGCGTGACGTGGTGTCTGACTGACGAATGACTCACAAACGTAGAATACTGTTGCAACAATAAAAACATTGAGTCTCATTCATTCGTGTTAATAAAGCATAAAGTGGTTCCATTGTCGACAAAACAGCATTCTATACACTTCAATTCAATTCACAATATAGTAATTGATTACTGTCAACCAAGATTAGACATTGCATAGAGCGATATATAATAGGTCAATACATGGGTACAAGTACATGTGAATGCCATTAACATATTAGAAAAGGGTTGGTAGTTATTTGAGTGTTACACTGTTGCAGTTCGATGGGTACGGATGGGATTAAGTCTCAGTGGAACCTAGTTTTAAGTCTTATGATTATAAGTGATATAGGTCTTCTGTAGTGATATATTTAACCCTTTCAGTGCCAGGAGCTGATCTCATCGGTCCTAAATAAATTTAATTTTTTTTTTAGATTTTGTTATTTTTTGGGTTGAATTTTTTTGGGTATGCTTAACCCTTTGAGTGCCAGGGGCCGATCTCATCGGCCCTAAACCTACAAAATAAGTCTGTTAAAGAATATAAGAATAAATTATTAAAATTGTAAAAAATTGAAGAAAAAAAAAATGCATTCTCTTATATATGCCAGGCGATTTATGGTCGACTCGCATATATAAGAGAATGCATTGGCACAGGGTATATGGGTTGATACAAAAATCGACCTGGCACTCAAAGGGTTAAGCATGGTATAGCGAATTTAAAAACAAACTGGTTAAAACCTTAGGGGCATGTTATAACTCAAAACTATCACCAAGTATTCATAGTAATAATTTTGATGCCCATGAAAAACGTAAGATTCCCTGGCACTAAACCTACAAAATAAGTCTGGCACTGAAAGAGAGTAGAATATAAGAACAAATTATTAAAATTGTAAAAAATTGTAAAAAATAATAACAAATGATGAATTTTTTTTAGGCCAATGCATTCTCTTATATATGCGAGGCGACCTATGGTCGACTCGCATATATAAGAGAATGCATTGGCACAGGGTATATGGGTTGATACAAAAATCGGATCTGGCACTGAAAGGGTTAAAGGAGTACTGTACTCAAATGTTGTTGTTGGTTTATATATTCTCTGAGTCATAGTCTTAGGTAACCAGATTTCGATTATTTGAAAGTCTGTTGAGTATGAAGTAATGTTACGGATGGCAGATTAGTCGGAATGCGAAAATACCAATGGTCGTTTTTGAGTAATTTTGTAGAGTTTTCAAGCAAATGTATCAAATAAATGTTTTAGTATATGCATACTAGTCCCATATACTCACTTAAGTTATTCTATAGTCTCTAGTAAGTGAGTGGCTCGAGTTTACGCCCCGTATCAACATAATTTTAACACGAGCATGTGTGCCAAGCGTTGCCCAATCCAATATCCGTTAATTAATTTGATTTCGTCTTGTACACGGAAATTCGTAATTTATTTTATTCTTTGAAGGGCTGATGTATTTACATAGTATATTCTCTGGGCTCCTTGCAACATATCATTAACCCTTTACCCAACAGAAGGGCCATGTGCCAATGCATTCTCTTATATATGCGAGTCGACCATAGGTCGCCTCGCATATATAAGAGAATGCATTGGCTTAACACATTAAACATTATAAAATTGTTAAAGAATGTAAGAAAAAATGGTAAAAAGTGTTAAAAAAAGATTTTTTTTAGGCCAATGCATTCTCTTATATATGCGAGGCGACCTATGGTCGACTCGCATATATAAGAGAATGCATTGGCACAGGGCATAACTGTAACTATCACAATGTGGTTAAGGAGCCGGTTCCAATGATATCCATATTTGTATGGTTCTATTGAGACAGACCGAAGATATTTTAGGCTGTTGAAGCTTTATTTGGCCGGTTTTGGCCGGTTTGTTGGGTAAAGGGTTAATGTATATAGTGCTTTCCCATCTGCAAATAAAATTCTTCACATGTTATCAAATTCGTCGCCTCGGTGCTAATATCTTCTATAACCATTTTGTCGGGAAATGAGATAACAATTCAATTTCAATTAGTTTATTATCTTAAAGTCATATTTAACAGTTTCATGAGTATTGAGACATAATATATACAAACGGTATCGTTCGATTCGGCGCGGTATTTTCGGTCTGAAAAAAAAACAACACAATCTATTGAGTAGCTTAATACCAGATATGCATGCGATTCTATGAAAATATGTTCAATCTCTATTATTCTATCTTCACTGTGGACCAATGAATTGATTTATTTTGTACCACGTGATCGTTTAAATTTCAGGGCTATAATGTTCTATCTCGAAACGACACACGTATAAGCAATGGGAACCAATGTCCGTTGGTTAAAATAACACAGAAAATTACGTGATGTTGGAGTTTTGTACTTTTAATGATTTAAAAATATGGTGGTGTCGGACATGTCAAATGGGGTCCCCAGATGGTTAATTTAGTGACGCTGCTCAGCACAGCGGGCTATCGTCACCGAATTCACCCTCTGGGGACCTCATTCCGTATGGCCTCATCTGCTACGAAGAACTAGACTCGGATTTATGTTCCAACATCCAAGATGGTGATTTGCACCCATTAATTGGACACCCTCGATTATGCATTGTGTCGTCTACCAATGACATATAGAGAAACTAAACTCAAAGAAATAAAATTCTTAAGAAATTTCTAAAGAAACTTGTTCCAGAGAAGATGCAGACGTTACTCTACTAAAGGATTTGGTCTAACACAGTTTCCATAACTACATATGATTTGGTTTTGAGTAAAATTCTAATATTGGCTTAATGGCTTAATAATTTGGGTTTCTATGTTTCTTTTTAAGAGTATGTACTGTGTAAATAAAGACACTAGTAACAACAATGACAGCGTTGATCCATGTTTTATGTATTGAGTACACTATGCATGCAGTACATTATACATGCTATTAATCAGAATATGGTTGAGGAACGAATATGCGTTCATGTATTCAAATTCCCCTGGCGGGTCAGCTTGGAACTTGTTCCATTATAATGTTGGTGTATTTATTTTTGAGTTTTATATTAATTTTTCAAATGTTGGTCAAGTGATGTAATTACAGAAAAAAATTCTCAAAAATATATTTGTTGCAAAATTTTATAATTTACCAAGCAGAACCGCCAGATAAATACCTGCTTTTTCCAATATCACATCAAGTAACACTCGGAAGAACATTTATATGCAACTCTGTAACTTTTGCTCCGAGGATTTGCATGGAAATCCCCATTCAAAATTGTTCACTTGACCTCCCTCTTAAACTGGTAACTTACACCAGGTCTGAACTGGAGATGCTGATTGGAACCTCTTTATTGTACCATATAAGGAATATACCAAAAAAAATAAATATTCTTTTGTTGTCCCATGTCGAACTATTTTCTGAATTCTATACCTTGAAAACAGATAAGAAAGTTCCCAGGTTTTGAAGGTGTGGAATATGATCTCCACGGGCGTAGCCAGAGTAGAGTTTCATCACATGATCTAGGAACACCCCACAACAAACCGAATATATGAGTAATATGAACGACTTATCTTATCGTTCCTATCCCTGCTGTGCTGGGTGCTCTTGGTAAATATGAGGTTAAAGTCGTGGTTTCTTTTTCTTATATTTTTCTATTTCCTCTGTGGCGTCAGCACACTTTCCGATCGTATTTCCAATAAAGCAGAACCAGAGATTTCATGATTCGCCAAAATCCGTTGAGAATTATCGTTTAAATACTACGATGTATAAACATAACCATCCATTGTCTTTTAAAGCTGAAAATCGATTAGTATGTAGAAAGCAAGCAACCAATTATTTAACCGTTTCAGTGCCAAGTCCGATTTTTGTATCAACCCATATACCCTGTGCCAATACATTCTCTTATATATGCGAGTCGACCATAGGTCGCCTCGCATATATAAGAGAATGCATTGGCCTAACAATTTTTCATCATTTGTTATTATTTTTTACAATTTTAATAATTTGTTCTTATATTCTTTAACTCTTTCAGTGCAAGACTTATTATAGGTTTAGTGCCAGGGAATCTTACGTTTTTGATGGGCATCAAAATTATTACTATGAATACATGGTGATAGTTTTGAGTTTTTACATGCCCCTAAGGTTTTATCCAGTTTATTTTTAAATTCGCTATAGCATGCTTAAGCATACCCAAAACAAAAACAAACCCAAAAAAAATAAAATCTAAAAAGATTATTTTTAAATTTTGTTTTTTAAATTTAAAATGTTTTTTTTAGGGCTGATTTTATCCGCCCTGGCACTCTACATACCGTAACTTAGGGACGATGACATCGACCCCTGGCACTGAAAGGGTTAATAACTAGAAAATTCCTGGAACGTTTTCTTTATTTTATCCACCGACCAGAATCAACAATTCATGGTGTCGAGAGTTGAAGATAACGATGGAGATTGTGATTCGGACAGCGTCGTTTTACAGTGTGATAAATCAGAAGATTTCATTGTATAGTATTGCTGCCGTGCGTCTTTAGAAGCTTCCCTGCACGTACATAATCGGACATTGCTGTCTGTTGTTTCCGCCGAACAAAATGTTTTTATTTCCAGAAAACTTAACTGTATTAGGGTTAAGGTCGATGTCTGTTTCCTCAGAAGAAATCTTGATCGTGTGAGTACATCATCGGAGCTTGTTGCGAGTACATCATCGGAGCTTGTTGCGAGTACATCATCGGGGCAGGCTGGTTGTTGTTTCCTCCGAGCAGACTCAACAAAAGGATCGTGCTGAGTGTTGATGATGACGAAAACATGGACGATGATGATCCGGACGATCCGGACATCACACTCTGTAACAGCAGTAAACTGATCAATGAGTTACCGCCTGCACCACCGCCGCCGAGGAGAGATCCCCCACCCATCCCGGAACCTCCGAATCCTCCACCCACCCCAGATCCTCCGAGCATCTTCACCAGCAGTAATGTCGTTATCATGTTACCTGGTTGGATCGACCAATGAGGACGCTCCGTTGGTAGAGGCATATCAGGAGACATCGGGTCGTCATCTTTATAGCCCGTCCCATATGGAATCCATATCCCCCCTCAGGGTTTCCATATGGGGTCGATGTCCGCCATTTTGTTTTTCATGGAACTCTGCCGCCTCGGGTATATTTTCGGTGTATGTTGGCGCCAAGAAAAGGGATATCTGTCGGAAATCAAGTTATGTTAATTTAAAGACATAGTACCATATACCAAAACCGGCATGTGATATATTTGAGAAATTCTAAACACTCATAAATCAACTATCAAACTCAAGTTTGTTGTCCTGCTTCTGGTGATTAGCCATTGACTCAATGCGTTGACGTTCAACGCACATGACGCGTCACTGTGACGTTACATAAGTTAATAGCCATATACAACAAATTTACTTACTGGCAGGTAATGAACTTCGTATAAGTAATTCAAATTCTCACACGGAAAACATGATATGTGGGTGACATGATAAAATCGTTACAGGGCTCGTTGTTGCCGGCTACGGTGACATATGAGGCTCAGCGAGATTAATATCGGGCTCGTCTAGCGCCTCGCCCGATATTAATCTCACTTCGCCTCATATGACACCGTATCCGGCAACAACTCGCCCTGTAACTTATATTATGAGGTCGTTCGATGTTGACGTTGCCGGGGCGACGGTTGTCGTCGTGGCGAAAGCTCCCTGTAGCAACATGCAGGAGAAGATAACTGCGATAGTTTTGTATCCAATCATTTTTGCGTTTAGGTTCGTCACACTGTGGTTGGTGAAGTGTTGCTGAGTGGTAGCGTGCAACGTGTTTTATAGCCTCGAGAGCCGGAAGGTAATCACACATCATTAGGGAAATTAAACTCGTAATTACATTTAATCACGCCACGTGCCGCAATCGAGTAACGTAAATGCGTAAGTCAGTCATAATTATGTATACAAATAATTATATCATTATAATTGACCACAAGGCGGAAACGAAATAAAATATCAATAAACGCCCTCATTTCATCAGCGCAACACAAATTTCCTAAATATATAGCGCCTGTAATCTACTCGCAATCTACTCACCATCACATGACGTAGTTTCCGGACATGATCCTAATCCAACATGGCCCAATGGATTCCAAGTAAAATTATTTAACACTTTAATTATACACTACAATATGTTTCACTATGAATAACGTTCAATTTCTTTATTTTTTCCCAGGTTTTTCCCAATTAGGGAACCAAGCGAAGAACCAAACATGTTTTAGTTCCGGGAATCACCAAATTAAAAAAATAAATCAAGTACACAACAGACACTTGTTTCTACGTTTTGTCGAATGTGACCTAATTAGGTTCTCTATCTTGTTCCCCGGATAGAACCAGAGCATAGAACCAAATAGGTCATTTGCGTCCCCATTTGGTTCGTTAAATGCTTACCAGGAAACAATTCCCCATGACACTATGTGTGGGATATAAGCACGTTCGATGTGTCTTTGTTCCGGAATGTTCTATTAGTTGTACCGTCTCAAATTGATATCACACGATGTGGTTCACAGTCTGAAGGATATATCGAATTTTATTTACCATTTCCTACGAAATTCCCAGATACAATGGGCGATAACGAATTGACGATAAAAGCATCCGTATCGTTACTGCAGTTGCGATACAAGGCGCTCGTGACGTCGTTGCATGGTTCAAAATCATGAATGAACTGACGTCATATCAATCGCGTGAAAAATCAAAACGACATTCCAACGTATATTCTTTCGTACTATAAACAAATAGTTCCAAGGTTTTAACATTATTTGATTGCGTACCAGGCTTCCATCATGTGTATTATGGTATAACATAACACAAAGTAACTAATATGTATTTGTTCAGTATTTATTATAAGTGTAAGAGATGTTGTCCATTGAATACAATTTCCGTTATGCATATGCACGTGAACTTGCAGGTTGTGAGAATTTACTCAAGAAAGCTAATAGTCGGACGCAAATTCAACAGTTTTGGCATTTAAGAAACTCATAAAATGTAATTTGTGCGGTGGATTCTGTCACACCAATGGTAGATAAATGTGTTATATGCACAATGTGTTTGTAACGATTCATGTATCGCGACTCAGGTAGTTTTCGTGGCCATATAGCGACTTGGTTACCAAGGTCGCCTCGTCGCTATATGGCCACGAAAACTAGCCTCGTCGCGATACATGAATCGATACAAACACATTGTGTATATAACACATATATATCAATACAGTTATTGTTCCATACTCCCCTATTTCTGATATGAGCAATATAGTTAACCACCGCCAGCAATCAAATGATTAGAGTCTATACACATGACTCGAAGAACGTCCATAGTATTTCCAAGGAATCCCGCTAGATTTAGTCTTCCCCGTATCATCCGAACCACAAAAACCGATTTCATGAATATAAACAATGGAGCTTCTAGAATTTTCCCGAAGTGTATTTGTTAACAGCAAATTTTATAGATATAAATACATGAATCACGAAGAGAATATATTATAGTTGTAACTAATAACATAAAATATAGAGTTTTACTCCCCTCCATCGTCGTAAGATTTCCGAAAATAGTAAAATTTGAGATCGATTTCCACTGAAAATTCGCGGCAAATAAAAATGTGACGAAATCAGACATAGAAATTGTTTGAGAATAAGCACCATCTTACATCCTAGTTTAGTAAATCATTAACCCTTTACCCAACAGAACAGCCCTGTGCCAATGCATTCTCTTATATATGCGAGTCGACCATAGGTCGCCTCGCATATATAAGAGAATGCATTGGCTTAACACATTAAACATTATAAAATTGTTAAAGAATGTAAGAAAAAATGGTATTTTTTTTAGGCCAATGCATTCTCTTATATATGCGAGGCGACCTATGGTCGACTCGCATATATAAGAGAATGCATTGGCACAGGGCATAACTGTAACCATCACAATGTGGTCGATGAACCGGTTCCAATGATATCCATATGTGTATGGTGTTATTGAGACAGACCGAAGATATTTTAGGCTGTTGAAGCTTTATTTGGGCGTTTTTGGCCGTTTTGTTGGGTAAAGGGTTAACCAGTATATAACAAGAAAACCATAGTCAGAAATGGTAACTCCCTCAAGATCATATTAGTTGCCATATATACAATATAACAACTTTAATGTGGTCATTGTGAAAAATCTGTATATAGGTAACGCCTATGTAGTTGACTATATGTGATATCCGTTTCTAATGTCATTTGAAACAGTGGTCTGAGTAGCGCATGCAATGCATGCAGAATAATAATCTGACAATAATTTGGGATCTTCGTAACATAGTTCAAATACAAGCACGTTTCTAATCACATTTAGTATCCAATTACGCAAACACCGATTATGTTTTAATCACATTTAGTCCACCACCACTTGCGACAGGGTCAGATATACTTGCCAATATACACCATAGGAGGGCGTAATGCTGATATAAGAATGGCCTCAGGTAATGCACTCTGATATGAACTCTCATAAGGATCAATTGAAATACATGTATGGTTCCATGAGGGTAAAATAAAATATGGCCACACCCAGAGAGGGTTAATTGAAATATGGTCCGATGAGGGTAAATTAAAATATGGTCACATCACGGTTAATAAAATATGGTCCCATGAGGGTTAATTCATATATCGTTCAATGAGTGTTATTAAAAATAGGGTCCCATGATGGTTAATTAAAATTGTACCTTGATTGTTAATTAAAATATCGTCCCATGAGGGTTAATAAAAATATGGACCCATGGGGGATAATTGGAATATGGTCCCATTAAGGTCAATTAAAATATGGTAATGTGACTTAATTAAAGAATAAATATATGGTCCCATTATGAGGGTTAATTAAAATTAAAATATGGTGTCATCAGTGTTGATTAAACTACGGTCACACTGGGGTGAAATACAATATAGTCCCACGAGGTTCAATTAAAATATGGTCCAATGAGGACTAATTATAGTATGCCCCCCATCAGTATCAATTAAATCATGGTCCCAGGAAGGGGGGGGGGGGGGGTAGTAATTTCTGAACATTCTTCAATACATATAGCATTCTGATATATCATAGGTACACATAAATAAAAATGATGTCTAGAATTAGGCCACATTGTATGTTAAACAACCAATGTGAAGGGTTAGTGTTAGAATTTTTCTTAATAACATCTCTATTCATAGCTCCGATATGTTCCGCGTACAAAGGAATGAAAAGTCAATATTTACAATCAGCACGAAGGAGTAACACGAGAATTGGTTAATAATTACCATTCCAATTTATTTAGAATATAACATGCCGATATTTGTCACGTATAACTAAATGAAAAAGTTCACTAAACGATATTAAATAACATGTTAAACACCGATATAAACAAACACCTCGTATGATTCATGTTCGAATTAAGTTTCTTATACCATCGTCCAATCCCCGTGCAGTATAATAGTAGATAGCATTCCGATTTATGTTACGTGAAAATAAACGAAAGATGTTCAAATAACAATGCAACAAAGCAGGTTAAAGAATAATAGAAACACATAACGCGTAGCGCGCTAATGGTTGACGCGCGAATTCCCGTTATAATTAATCGCCTTGCACTTCTTGGCATCAGAATAACAAACCATGTGTCAATCAAGCATGTCTCGAGAGACGCCAGCTGCATGAAATAATAATGTAAACGAAAATAAACGAAATTGAAATTCCCAACTACACCTTTTACCGGACTCGGCCTCCGGGTCGCAGTTCAACTTTTATTCCGTCCCAAAAATTCCCATTTCCATAAATAAGACCCCATGCACCCATAGCTTACTGAGAATCACGATAATATAATCCACCGGGAGCGTAATGAGACAACTATATTCGAACAACATTGCACATCGGTTTTCTTTAGTCGTCACCGGGCAGAGACGTATTATAGTATATTCCGTATTATATAAGCATACGCTATTATAGTCCTTATTATGCGAGGTCGCTAATAGCACGTACCAATTTTTTTACCCTGTGCCAATGCATTCTCTTATATATGCGAGTCGACCATAGGTCGCCTCGCATATATAAGAGAATGCATTGGCCTAACAATTTATTACAATTTTAATAATTTGTTCTTGTATTCTTTAACAATTTTATAATTTCACTCATACAGAGCCCCAGACAAACATGAGCAGACGACACTCTTCTATGTGCTTATATATATGTGTGGGGCTCCCTGCAGGGTAATGAATGTTATGCGGAGATTGCGCAATTAAATTGATGTGAAACACCCAGGTACGGTGATCAAATAGAACTTGACAATAATTTTGCTCAAAGTAGTTATTTTTGTACCAATATTAATCCGGCATTCGTAATTTGTAAATATTAATTACATGCAATGACTCTCGGTGGCGAGATCATTTTTGTTAGTTTATCGCCGATCATTGCGTCCCGAATCGAGATGTAAATAATTAGAATTGAGCGTAGTTCAGACGATGTTTTCTATAGAATGGTATGGTCAATGTCTTGGCAGTTGTCGGCGATATTAGAAGAAAACTGCATTCCCCAGGTTGGCATAGCTCCTGGGTACTAATCAAGTTCACGCACCGGAACAAGTCCATAACATGTCTTTAAACCTTTACCCAACAAACCGGCCAAAACCGGCCAAATAAAGCTTCAACAGCCTAAAATATCTTCGGTCTGTCTCAATAGAACCATACAAATATGGATATCATCGGAACCGGCTCCTTGACCACATTGTGATAGTTACAGTTATGCCCTGTGCCAATGCATTCTCTTATATATGCGAGTCGACCATAGGTCGCCTCGCATATATAAGAGAATGCATTGGCCTAAAAAATCTTGTTTTAATACTTTTTACCATTTTTTCTTACATTCTTTAACAATTTTATAATTTTTAATGTGTTAAGCCAATGCATTCTCTTATATATGCGAGGCGACCTATGGTCGACTCCCATATATAAGAGAATGCATTGGCACAGGGCCGTTCTGTTGGGTAAAGGGTTAAAACACCTTTACAGTTGTTTCCTATTTGTCGCATGCTCAGAAATTAGACAATTTCTCAGGTCCGAAACGACATCTCTAGTTTAACTTAATCTTATTCTAGTTTGAACTAGGCTTTGGTGTGGCATTCGTTGTACCACGATGTTTGTGCAACAATTCAGAATATCTAGATTTGTACCACAAAACGACTTTATATACCCATGGGAACACGAGCTATAGCTATTGACTAATGGACACACTGAGGTTGAGACGGGTGTGTAGATTCTGGTAATGTCGTATTACAAATGTATGCATTTATTATATATTAAGTGCCTATGTTGACTACTACACACGATTGTATCGCTAAGTATGTCATTATATATATCACTAACAGGTGGACCCGACTTCGTCCGGGCTGTTTCCCCTCTGCTTTTCGGCGAATTGCGCGATTTGACCTTGAATTGTCCATTTTGAAGGTCAAGGTCAGGTGGGGTCACGATTTGACCCGTCCAAAAACACTGCCCGGACAAAAGTACCCGACAAAAGTACTCGTCGAAATCCATCCGGTTTTACCCGATTTTACCTTGAATTGGTCCGGGCTGTTTCCCCTCTGCTTTTCGGCGAATTGCGCGATTTGACCTTGAATTTTCCATTTTGAAGGTCAAGGCCAGGTGGGGTCAGGATTTGAACCGTCCAAAACACTGCCCGGACAAAAGTACCCGACAAAAGTACCCGTGGAAATCCATCCGGTTTTACCCGATTTGACCTCGAATTGATCATTTTGAAGGTCAAGGTCAAGCCGGGGTCACGATTGGACCCGTCCAAAACACTCAGTGGACAAAAGTAACCCTACGTATCAAATTTCGTGGAAATCCCATAAAAATTCGCGATTTGACCTTGAATTGACCCGATTTCAAGGTCAAGGTCACGTCACACGGGCAAACGAATAGGCTTACGACACTCCCCATACGAAAGTATCCATAGACACTAATTTTCATCGAAATCCCGCGATACTCGGTCGTTTGACCTTGAAATGACCCGATTTCTATGTCAATGTCACGTCGCACGGACAAATTAATAGGCTCATGCCACTCCTCGGCTGAAAGTATCCCCACATACCAAGTTTCATCGAAATCGGCCGTTTTCGATTCCATCGCGAACACACAGACAGACAGACACACATATTTCCCAAAATATATAATAGACTAGCCGATGAGCCCGACGTTGTCCGGGCTATTCAAAAACAAAATTTCAAGTCGATAGCTCCACCCGTTTCCGAGATCTGGTCTGCGCATGCGCGAAGCTTGCGTCGCACGGGCTCGGCGACCCGATAAAATTCGTATCCGGGGCAAGATACATTCACATAGCAAATTTCAAGTCGATAGCTCCACCTGTTTCCGAGATGTCGTCTGCGCATGCGCGAACGGGCGCCCCACGGGCTCGCCAATACGACAACGACGACCGCCTGGTCAAACTACACACACGTACCAAGTTTCGTCGCGATCGGTCGAGAATCGTAGATTTGTATAAATGACATACATACATACAGACAGACAGACAGACAGACAGAGGTCTTCAAAATATATAGGAGATAATGTAAGCTATATTTGACAGCCAGTCTAGTTTTGGCTATTCCTTATTTCTGCAACACTAATAAGCCAAATGTTTTCTCATTGTTCGGCAAACAAAATGGAACCGAAATACATTTCAGTTGGTTAATTATCAGAGAAGGGAGCAGCGTTGTGCTGTTGTTGTTGGTCATTTGATTGAAAGAGTGATGCTAAGGATTTTTCTGTCTATTTTGCCTTTGTCGCTTTAAACCAGTGTGGATTCTTAATCGTTTAATTTCCTTCTGGCTGGTTCATTGGAATCTCAATCATAAACATGTTATTCTTGGAAACCATTCACATGGAAGTTACAATCACGATAAAAAAATCCACTAATTCATAATATTTACAACGCGGTGTGATAGTTTCGTAGGTAATTAAATATTCATTCTAATGCACTTAAGCCAATATACCCCCGGAAACATCACATATTTGCGGGGGTTATTCATCGATAACCTGTCGCAATGTATAGTCCGGTTCACCGCTTCAATGTTAGATATTCATACGCGCCAATATTGCCGTCAACTAAATTCCTAATCTCGTGCATGCCCAATCCAGCTCCGCTCATTATTCCGTTTCTCTTCATGACGTCACCCTTACGCAGTACATGCCGGCGACGTTACGCAGTAGATGTATAGAGTAACTGTTGGCGCCCGGTCTACTGACTTTCGTTACTAGCTCGTTGCTATATAAACAAACCAGCGGCGTCGCTTTTGTCCAAATTTGACAGTCAGTACAATCGCTCTGTATATACTTTCAGAAAACACAAAACACCACACCGTTATATCCCATCAATACCCATCAATACCATTGTCTCGATATCATTTGACCAAATTTCTTGACATGAAACCGTGACAGACACGTAAACGTAAACAATTTTCCATTGTTTCAATTCAACGCGGTAAAATAAAAACCGCAATTTGTTTGTGATAAAATTCTGAAAAAGACATCAACTACACGCAGAAAATAATTGTTGTGCATATTTATTTCTATTCGAGGCTGTTCGAGGTGGCAATTTTTCATCTTTTTTCAGAATCTTTAACGATAAGAGCGATGTTAATTGGGGGACTATATTTTATCTAGCGCATTAAATTTAAAATAAAAAGTCGTGAATTGGCTGAGTGTTTTCTATGGCCGCACATTTCGTTGATAATTACGAGTCATTTGTTTGTCTAAATAAGTTTTAAGTTCGAAGGGCATTAGAATGCGGATAACAGTGTGGTGTTTTGTGATTTCGGAAAGGTACAGGGCGAATATACTGTGGCAAATACCCGTTAATGGGCTCCGGCTCCGCCGTCGCCCATTAACTAAATTTGCCACAGTATATTCGCACTGTACCTTTCCGAAGTCACAAAACACCACACCGTTATCCCCTAATTCGAATTGTCCATATCTGATCATATATATGCGATGTTGTGATAAAAGAGGATCAAGTCCATATTAGCACGTCGTTCAATTCGGTGGCCATTTTGGACGCCATCTTGTTCGACCATTTGGTATATAATTTCAATGTAAATATTATAGAATGCTGTCTCTATCGTAAACCAAATAAATGAGTAATATGAATGAATGGAAGAGACTTAAAGTATGTTAGACGTTTTATTATATGATCAACGTACATCTGCTTCAATGACATTGATTTCGCTTTCGTCGTTTCTAGCCGTGTTTTTACGGAGCGCACAGTACGCACTCGTAAATTCATTGTCGTCGGCGATTGTGTAGTTTCTTTTTTCTTTAATTTCTCTATTTTCTATGTGGTTTCTGCACACTTTCTGATTGTATTTCTTCATTATTCCAGCGATTTGATGTCCACTGATATTTTGCTGACCGTTTCTATCCACAATAAATACTGATATGATTTCCGTCTAAGTCCGTTGATAATTAACCAATTCTTCAATAATTAACAAATTCCAGAAGCGTGTTCTTTATTTTATCAACCGACCAGAATTAACAATATCACGGTGTCGATAGTTGATGAAGACGATGTAGATCACGGATCGATAGTTGATGAAGACGATGTAGATTGTGATTCGGATAGTGTCGTTTTACAAAGTTGTCATTCAGAAAGATTCTTACCCTGTACCAATGCATTCTCTTATATATGCGAGTCGACCATAGGTCGCCTCGCATATATAAGAGAATGCATTGGCCTAACAATTTTTTATCATTTTTATTAAATAAATGTTTCTTACAATTTTTAGGACATAAAATTAAAAAAACATTCATTACCCTGCAGGGAGCCCCACACCACACATATATAGAAGCATATAGAAGAGTGTCGTCTGCTCATGTTTGTCTGGGGCTCTGTATGGGTGAAATTATAAAATTGTTAAAGAATACAAGAACAAATTATTAAAATTGTAAAAAATATTGTTAGGCCAATGCATTCTCTTATATATGCGAGGCGACCTATCCCTACAAGTACATCATCGGAACATGTTGTCTAGTGTTTCCGCCGAATGAAATGTTTTTATTTCCAGAAAGATGAACTGTATTCATGTCTGTTTCCTCAGAAGAAATCTTGATCGTGTGAGTACATCATCGGAACGTGTTGCTAGTACATCATCGGAACGTGTTGCTAGTACATCATCGGAACGTGTTGCTGGTTGTACATCATCGGGGCAGGCTGGTTGTACATCATCGGGGCAGGCTGGTTGTTGTTTCCTCCGAGGAGACTCAACAAAAGGATCGTGCTGAGTGGTGATGATGACGAAAACATGGACGATGATGATCCGGACGATCCGGACATCACACTCTGTAACAGCAGCAAACTGATCAATGAGTTACCGCCTGCACCACCACCGCCGCCGAGGAGAGATCCCCCACCCATCCCGGAACCTCCGAATCCTCCACCCATCCCGGAACCTCCTCCGAGCATCTTCACCAGCAGTAATGTCGTGATGAGGTCGTTCGATGTCGACGTTGCCGGGGCGACGGTTGTCGTCGTGGCGATAGCTCCCTGTAGCAGCATGCAGGAGAAGATAACTGCGATAGTTTTGTATCCGAACATGTTTGCGTTTTGATTCGTCACACTGTGGTTGGTGAAGTGAGGCTGAGTGGTAGCATGCATCGTGTTTTATAGCCGCGAGAGCCGGAAGAAAATCACTCATCATTAGGGAAATTAAACTCGGAATTACATTTAATCACGCCACGTGACGCAATCGAGTAACATGAATGCATAAGTCAGTCATAATTACATATACAAATAATTATATCATTATAATTGACCACAAGGCGGATACGAATTAACGTGTCAATAAACGCCCTCATTTCATCAGCGAGACACCAATTCCATAAATCTTTTGCGCCTGGAATCTACTCGCAATCTACTCACCATCACATGACGTATTTTCAGGATATGATCCTAACCCAGCATGGCCAAACTGATTTCCAAGTAAAATTATTAAACATACACTACGATAAGTTTCACTATGAAAGTCGTTCAATTTCTGTATTTGTTCCCATGTTTGTCCCAGTTAGGGAACCAATCGAAGAACCAAACATATACATGATTTGGTTCTTGGCAAAGAACCAAAATAAAGAACCAAACATGATTTAGTTCCTCGAATCACCAAATTAATAAAAACAAATTCAGGTTCACAACAGACATTCTGGTTCCACATGGATTCAAACTTGTTTTTATAACTGTTGTCCAAGGTGGTCTAGCTAGTTTGGTTATTTATCGCTCCGCGTGTATACTAATGTAAAGATTCTTGTTTATTCAATTCTTTATTCACTCTCAATAAATCAAAAAATTGACAGGTCTGAGAGGTCACAAATATCATAACATAATCAATATATGACGATGGCGGTCAATACATGTATAAACATAACTATATTTTATTTCTATTGTCTTGGCGGTGAACCCGTTAGCTGTTGTATATTTCTGATAAAGTCACACCTTGTGTGTATTAAAACAGCGTCTTTTGTTCCCATGATGATCTTAAACTGTTTCAATTTAGGGGAACTTGTTATCGACAAAGGTATCACTCGTCTTCTCAATGAACATACTGCGTCACAATTCATTATATAGTGGTATTCGTCTCCAACTCTATCTCCACTGCACAAGTTACAGAATTGAGTGTTTCTGGATTCATTCCATGTACTAGTCTCAATGGGTAAGTGATGGCTTCTGCATCTGAACCTAGCCATAGTTTTGACGTCCTTCATAGACGTGCTATTTAAATAATGTTCGGCTCTAAAATCGGTTTTGAAAACCTTATATAAAGAACATTTACTCATAGAATTTACTCGTTTGTGCCAATCTGCTATATAATGTGTGAGTAACGAACTTTTAACGGATTCTCTCAACCAAGATGATTCGATACGCTCGGACATTTGTATGTCCCACAGGTAATAATGATCAGTTTTCAGTAAAATGTTTTTAACATGCGATATCCATGGGTGCATAAATGACATATTTCTAAACAAGCGTAGTAAGTCCGAATATAAAATTCCGTTAATCTTATTTTCTCCAGCGTTAACAACATTTGCCCAGTAGATTATCATCCTAGTATCAATATCAACACGGAGGGGACAAACGCCTGTTTCTCCATATACCATGACATCTGGTGTGCTCTGTTTCAAATTCAAAATAAACTTCAGGTATTTAATTTGAAGTCTCTCAAGTTCGTCTATGTCTTGGTTACCCCAAATCTCACATCCATATAAGAGAATCGGTTTAACGGTTTTGGAGAAAAGTTCTATTTGCTGTAGTATAGGTATACTAAATTATCCCGATTTGTAAATTAAACTATACATTGCCCGATTTGCCTTCGAGAGCATATATTTACGGGCTTTACTAAAATTATTAGCTTTGGTAATAGGAATTCCGAAGTATGTATATTCATTTACAATTTCGATTTCGTGTCCATTTACATTTAGTCGAATGCGAGGCTTCCTATACCCGACCCAAGCACCATCATTTTGGTTTTCGATGTATTTATGGTCAGTCTCCATAATGAACAATAATCCGAAAATATTTTCATGTTTCTTCTCATATCCTTCATTGATTCTGCAAGAATAACGGTGCCATCTGCATATAATAAAACAAGTAATTTGGTATACACATCAAGTTCATTTGAAAGAGCATTTTGAATGGTACTGAGTCCTTGGACGTTATTGGCTGATAGAAAACCTTCAAGGTCGTTGATGTACAACGAATATAAAAAGGATGATAAGTTCTTTCCCTGCAAAACCCCAGAGTGACACTTAAAGGTGTCTGAAATAGTACTACCTATTTTAACCAAGGATTTGACACGAATATACATATTCATTATAAATTGTAAACATCGACCTGTTATGCCAGAAGTTATCAATTTCTGCCATAGTCCATGTCTCCATACCGTGTCAAACGCCTGCTTAAAATTGATAAACATGAAAAAATAATTTCTTTTGGGACTGTTTGTACAAACTCGAAAGAAATTGTAAAGACATTATGTGGTCCATCGTTGAAAATCCTTTCCTAAATCCGGCTTGATTCTTATCAATATTTTTTTCGGATACTGCATATTCATTCAATCTCTTGTTTAAAATTCTAGTAAAAAGCTTCCCAAGACAGCTCATAATTGTAATAGGTCGATAATTTTCTGGGAGAGAAGGGTCCCCTGGACTGGGCGCTGCATGGGGGTTTTATTTATAGAAATGGGAATTTTTGAGACGGATTTAAAAGACGAACGGTGACCCCGGAGGCCGAGCCGGTAAAGGTGTATTTGGGAATTTCAATTTATGACATTTAAGCTAGGCCGTGTTCCCACACAAACCTTGAATTATGTAGGATTTTGAAGAACTAAACTTGGAATATTTGTTCCAGATGACACCAAATAGTGTTGATACAAACTGTTTGGTTCTATGTTTGTATTTTGTTCTCCGGGGAACTAAATTTGGAGCTGATTTATTAGAGTGTAGTGTAGCGATATATACATGCAACTGTTCCCTCATAAACTCAACTAGGCAGAAAACTGACACATTCGTTCCAAATCGCAGACGCTTTGCCACATGCTTATATGTTCCCCATATTGATAGCTCAGGCTACAGCATTGATCTAGAATCAATCAACATACAGGAATGCACCACTTAAGAGTGCTTAACCCACGATTCGCCGCGATTATCAGGCACCATACGCGTCTGGGTTCCATATTTCACATCATTTCTTGTTATAAAAAATACAAAACAAAAAAACAGTCAACTGTCAAACATTCCCAATTCGATTTTCATATGACACCATAAATCCACCATCTGTACGTATTCTGTGCCAAATAAAATGTCGCCGACCACGTTTCCCCCCGAAAAGGTGGCTTTTTCAGTAAGGAAATGTTTTAATTTAACTCAAAATTCTTCTGACCGTGACCAAATTCAAACTTGGACTTTGTCTTCTGAATTTTGAACAACGTACTAAATATCAAGAAATTCAATTGAATTTTACAACAATTAGATAACAAAAAGTAGTTATCATCCGGAAACCGAAATAATTGGCAAATTTTAAGACTACAAGGACCATAACTCCGTCAAAAATGGGCGGACCGAACCCATGCATATTCGAATTTGACCTGCATTTGAGCTGATAACCTGACATACCAAATTTGGTTTAGACCCGATCGCACAAACTAAAGTTATCATCCGGAAACTTTCCGGATGAACAGATTCAATGTCGAAAAGGGGCCATAACTCCGGCAAAATGGGCGGACCGAACCCATATTCGAACTTGACCTGTGTTTTGACCAGATTTGGTGTCGATCCGATGGCCCAAAATAAAGTTCTCAACCGGAAACATTCCGCACGGACGGGCGGACTCCGGCTATTTTAATAGTCCCCAAACTAATTTGTTCGGGGGACAACAATAATTAGTTAGGAACCATGCATGAGCCCATTAATATGAGTTTTAATTAAATCCGACCAATGAGCCCATTAATACTAGTTTTAATTAGGTCGGACCCATGAGCCCATTAATATGAGTTTTAATTAGATCCGACCTATGAGCATATTAATAGGATGTTTTAATTAGATCCGACATATGAGCACATTAATAGGACGTTTTTTACGGCAAGCTATCGACTTTCAAAAGAGGAAGTTTTTAATAGAGTTTGAGTTTTGATTAGATTAGCAAAAATTCCAATGGGTCGACAAAGAGCGTCTATGTTTCCGTCCCGCAGAAGGAAAAACCACTATCCGAAAATATTATAAATAATGTATATTGTGAAATGATTGCTCTGCACACTAAAACGAAATGTGTAATTCCACCATTCTCCTACTCAGCTTTCTGTCGTGAACGCGAGATGGCATGGTGTCTTTAATATGGAATACTATTTGGGCCACTTCCTAATAGCGCTTTGGTTATTATGCCCCCAACTCCCTTAGGAGATTCTGGGCATATACCCTAGCGCTCCGTCCGTCCATCGAGCCGTTCGTCTGTCCAATCGTCAATATCCATCCGAACATATCACCATGTAGCTCTGGTGTTAATGATCGCTGTCTTTTGGCATGTTAATAGCATGCAGGTTGGTGGAATAGAGACCCACATACTACATGTTTCGTCCATTAATTTGTACCACAGCTACGACCCTTGTTTGACACAAAGTTTCCACCCGTACAAATATTTAGTATCGCCCAGTATCTAACATCAGCGTCGGGGACATATGCTATGTTTAACCCACAGGGAGCCCCATACAGATGGAGGCATGCACCACAGAGTGTCGTCTGCTCCAGTCTATGTGGGGCTCTTTATGGGTTATACCTTTTCCTTTCTTCTTTAACACAGCTCTTGTTTGACCATTAGTCGCTCTCTGTGGGTTATATAAACAATTGTTATGTAATCGGTCGATGCACATGCAAGGGCTTGAAACGAGCCCCATTGGCCGCCCCCCCATGCACTGCCCTTACACACCGTCCCTATTTATACGCGCCTGCTTTATGGTATGGTTGCATACAACAGCTAAGGGGATCGATGACAGCACACGGTACACTCGTTTTGACGATTCAGCGACAAATTTCACGATTCAGTTGTCAACGGCCGTATTGTACATGCTGTTTTATGACAAACTTAGATACAGAGGCTTTTTACTGAATTGGGACGATAAAAGTGGGCTTCTTCGGTATATCCTTCATGTAAGAAGACAGGAAACCATGTACCCCCTCTATTCTCCATATGTGTTAGGGTTAGGGTTAGGGTTATGGTTAAGGCTAGGGTCAGGGCTAGGTTTAGGGCTAGCGTTAGGATTAGAGATAGTGTATCCTTAAACGAAGGACATACCGCTTCTTCTTGTGCTCATTGTATACTGTATAGAGTACGCTTTGCAAGGTCACTAAGTTGACTCACGGAATACATACGGGGATAATCTCTATATATACAATGAGTCACAATCGATTTGGTCAAATCGGGACCATCAGACCAAACCGCGAACCGACTTATTTCTTGGTCTTCTATGGGACATTAACAGTGCGAACATCAAAATCCAATGTAAGTTTTGATATGCAGGATTTGTCCAATTCGTACCTCTGTTGACGCAATATTCGATTGAACTCGACACAGAAAGGCAGTAACAATGTCGACTATTTAGTAACGCCCCAGTCCGACCATGACAACGCCCCGGTTCGACCATGACAACGCCCCGTTTAGAACATGACAACGACGATTTTGCGACTCGTAGGACGGTAATTGTCTGACACTGATTGGGCAGCTTAGTTCTGCAGGTACGGCCATGATACATCAATAATTTGAGGTACCGTGCCCTCGCTGTGATGAGCAGATCATGGATTCAATAATGTGTATAGACTGACCCCAAACTGTGATGCCATAGAGACCAAATCATCTATATAGGAGATGTCCGCCTGTCGCTAGCCGAGCATTCTGAAATTTGAACATGGCCAAATGCCCAGAATAGCATCCCTGAACATCGTCCCTCTTGGTGACCCAGTTGTTTTCTAATTGTTGGAAAGTTGACTTGTTGATTCGAAAGTTCGCCACTCATCATAACATGAGCTATAAGCTATTTTAGTCATATTCTGATTAGTGGCTAGACCATACATATAAAGATATCCTAAACAATATAAAGACGAATTTCACACAGTTTTGTGTGTAAAACATAAACAACCGGTATATTTATGTCAGGATTATGTAATATTTTGCTAACAATCTAGTGATGAACTCTTTACAGATCATCGAATGGAAGATCCCCTATCTGATAGAAATATAATATACTCTCCAAAATTCGCTAATAGGGCGACACTTTTACGAAATAACGTACATTATGACCATGGCCGTTATTCCGTTAATATTATAATTAAGAGGTCACATTCACGGAATAACGGTCATCTTATTACACATGCGCATCAATACTTCCGCCTAATGCGGACGAAAATTTTCTAAAAAATCTGATTTCGCCGCCTTTAGGGGAAGAAACTTATGATGACAGTAAAAGGTCGACTTAAGTTAAAGAACAAAAGAAGCTGTCGCCCTAATAGCAAATCTAGGTATTTAATATATGGTACAGATCTGTCCGTATTTCGAGGTATATTCATTTCGTTATTTTTTTCTGGTTTCTTCCACATCAATTTTGTCACCCACTCATTAAAATGCCATTGGGCCGTTGTTGTCAAGCAATTGAATGGGGAAATTGGCCGCTGAATCGTCAAAATGATTGAGCCGTGTGAATATTTCCCTCGATTTACCATCGCTCGGAAACTGACAAAATTTAGCCCCCATTATCCGAGCAATGACGGACGGGCGGACGGACGGACGGACAAGTTGATTCCAGTACACCCCCCTAACTTCCTTTTCGGGGAGTATAATAATCCACGTTGAGTCATGTTGAATATGTAGATGAGGTCACGAATGAGAAATAAAAAAAGAAATATTTTATTAATAACCACTAACTTCGTCGCTTTTAAAACATTTTACTGACGATGACTCGGAAAAAATGGCGATTTTCGGAGACAATATTCGGTGTTCAAAAATGTAGTAATGCTATGGATAGAAATGGAGTTTGTGGTGTTAATTGAAAGAAGAATCCTTCGCCGATCTATCTGTGACGACGTCGATGTTATTGCTCTGATAAATGGGCTATATTTTGTCAGTTTCCGAGCGATGGTATCTGCTATCGTTCCCCTTGTCTCTTGTATACTACACTCTAAATTCCGTTGGGTAAGATTTTAGCCCAACACCCTAGTAATCGTGTGTTGGTCAGTTTAGTAAAATATGTTTTAGTAAAATGCACCCAATAGATAGTGATATTACACCAAAATTACACCATCCATTGGGTTAATCTGAAATCATCTGTGCAGTAAAATAATATTTGCGTGTGTTATTTTACTAAATTTATAGTAAAAACCACGTGATTCCATTCGGGCCAATGATTCGCCACGACCTGACCACGCCGTGTTGTTAAAACAAAGTAAAAATGGCTGACGTTTTCGTTATCAGCAAGTTGAAAGATTGTGGCTTTATGGAACTAAAGGAGTCGTTTGAAGGTATACAGACTCATTACACAACCATATGTTGACAGCATTTGTGCCACTAACAGGTTTGTGTCTCCGGACCAGCTGCTGGGTATGGAATTTCATTCCCCCAAATTTCATTCAAATTGGAAGTTGAGTTGATAAAACGCGTTTTGTACCAATAATGGTTTGGCGCCTGTTGTACACCATACCGGTATAATAGATACCAATACAACTCAATTTTGTTTATGTTTTTGTCCGTTCGTTCGATTGTTGTCTGTCCGGCTGTGGGCGAACGAACGGGGAGTGTCATGGGATAGTTGACGTCAGGTGTCTTAAACGGGCACTAATACTTAACTAACTAATTGAATATATGCCCAACATGACTAATTAAAGGGGCACTACTAAACAATTTTAATTAAACAATTAATAATATATCCAACGGTTGGACCGTGGTCGCTGAACATTGGTATGCAGTGGTTAATTGGCCCAGTGAGTAATATTGGATGGGTGCCGTTGATCCTAAAGAGGAACTTAAATATTATAGTATCACAAATTAGCAATAAAGAGCGCTCCTTGTCAGCTTAGATGATATGCAGGAACATTGGTATATCGGGGTTACACGACCAGGGGGAATATAAGTGGATATGTGCCTTTGATCTCAGATGACTTATAGTGGACTAATATATTATTTTAAAAATATATTATAAATGAAGAGCGTTTATTAGCAGCTCAGAAGATATGTGGGGAAATGTTCACAGTGATGTAATATGACAAGGGGAATGCCCTGGGATAGATGCTGTTAACCTCAGATGACTTACATATGCACTAATAATCATCAATAAAGAGCGTTTCTCGTTAACTTGAAAGACAGCGGTAACTCATTTAAAATGAAAAAGCATTGTACAATCTTGAAAAAGCATTGTACAATCTTTACGTTGTGGATGTGGCATACTACCTTTGGTTTGGGGATTTTCAAAGACGAACATAGGGCATTAATGACATTAATGACATTAATAACCTCAACCAGAAAGTCTAAGATCGGCATTGCAAAAAATAATGGGACCTGGTGTGACAAAGTAAATTGCACAAGTGAGAAAAAACATGGTAACGTTCAATCAAGAAGTTGTTTAAAGTGGCATTCTACTGCGTGGGGAATTAACACACGAAGGTATAACATCAGTGACGTGGATATTTTCGACCAGAAAGTGTCCGATCACCATTGAAAAATGGGACGTGGTGTGACCGAGTCAAAGTGTGACATTCAGAAAGAAAACATCGTAAAGTACAATCGTGATGATATGGGAAGGCGGCATATCGTTGTATGCATGTAATTGATTCACGAAGACACATAAATACATATCTTAAACCTATAGTAGTTGGCCATATGCCATCCCTGAGTGGATAGTAACTCGTGGGGGCTAATTCTTCTAAAATGGAGAACGTAGCGCATCAATTCAAGGGGGTGTTGAAATCAAGCAGCCATGGAGGATATTAGAGTCAGAGAACTAACTTGCTGTACATATTTGGGGGCTATGTAACAGGTGCTATTGGAATCAAAGAACTAACTTTATGTATATATTTGGGGGCTATATAACATATGATATTAGAGTCAGAGAACAAATCGAAAGTATGCGAAATATGTACTCCATGCGCGGCGGCGCCTGATTATCGCGACGGAGCGTGGGTAAAACGCTCTTAAATGGTGCATACCTGTATGCTCATTGTTTATAGGTGAAGGTCATGGCCAGAACTATGAATCTGGCGTGGGACAAAGAGCATGGGATTTATGTCAGTTTTCTGCCTAATAGGGTTTCTGAAGGAACAGTTGAAAACTGTATATATATCGTAACACTAGCCACATTTGTCATCTCAGTGAAGAAATTGAACGTTATGTTCGTAGTGATACATATTGTAGTTTGATCATGGGTTAGGATCATGTTCTGAGAATAAGTCACGTGATGGTACCTTGCTAGTAGAATCCAGGCACTATATATTTAGCCAATCGGGTTGCGCTGGTGAAATGAGGGCATTTATTGAAGTTTTATTTCGTTTCCGCCTTGTGGTCAATTATAATGATATAATTAGTGTTATACATAATTATGACGCTGACTGGACTGCGTTATTTACATTAATCGGTTGCATCACGTGGCGTAATTACAGGTAATTACAGGTTTAATTTCCCTAATGCTGTGTGATTCCTTCCGGCTCTCGTGGCTATAAAATGCGATGCAAGCCACCACTCAGCATCACTTCACCAACTACCGTGTGACGAACCTAAACGCAAAAATGATGGGACCCAAAATTATCGCAGTTATCTTCTCTTGCATGTTGCTACAGGGAGCTTTCGCCACGACGACAACCGTCGCCCCGGCAACGTCAACATCGAACGACCTGATCACGACGTTACTGCTGGTGACTATGATCGGAGGAGGTTCCGGGATGGGTGGAGGATTCGGAGGTTCCGGGATGGGTGGAGGATCTCTCCTCGGCGGTGGTGGTGCAGGCGGTAGCTCATTGATCAGTTTGCTGATCTTACAGAGTGTGATGTCCGGATCGTCCGGATCATCATCGTCCATGTTTTCGTCATCATCACCACTCAGCACGGTCCTTTTGTTGAGTCTGCTCGGAGGAAACAACAACCAGCCTGCTCCGATGATGTACAACCAGCCTGCTCCAATGATGTACTAGCAACAAGCTCCGATGATGTACTCACACGATCAAGATTTCTTCTGATGACACAGACATATCAACCTTCACCTTAATACAGTTCAGTTTTCTGGAAATAAAAACATTTCATTCTGCGGAAACAACATACAACAAGCTCCGATGATGTACTTGCAGGGATTCTTCTAAAGACACACATTAGCAATAACATACACAGAAACATTCTGATTTACCACTTTGTAAAACGACGCTGTCCTCATCACAATCTACATCGTCTTCATCAACTCTCGACACCGTGCTATTGTTGGTTCTGATCTGTGGAACAAATATCCAACTTGCTGCCGGAGTTTTCTAATTACTAAAGAATTGGTTGCTTTCATTAACAACATTCCCCGCTTCTCGATCTTCAGCTCAAATATTATTTGGACAATGGATGGCTATATTTATATCGTAGTATCTTCACGATAATTCTCTTCGACGGATCACATTATTATTTATTGTGGACAGGAACGGCTGACACAAGATAACATTGAACAACTAGTTGCTGTAATTATGAAGAATATATGGCTGTGCTTCATTGGAAATACCATCGGGAAGTGTGCTGATGACACAGAGATAATATAGAAATAAAAGAAACCACGTGGGACAATCACTGACGACTTTAACCTCAGATTTATCGAGAGCACACATGCAGCACAGCCAGGAGCGATACAAAATAAATGAATGCTGCTGAATAGATATACGTTTAGCATATAATAAAAAGTATAACACACTTAAATCTCATCCATTCATTCATATTACTCATACATTCGGTTTGTTGGTGTTTGCCCATAGATCATGTCATGAATCTCTACTTGCTACGCCCGTAGAGATCATACTACACACGTTAAAATTCTGGGAACTTTCTGACCTGTTATGACGGGGATCGATAGTGCACGCCTCATGACTGTTTGCTCGATTTCCACCCCTGATCCCGCGCTTTGAAGCAAACTATGTCGATAAAAACATTATCTACTTTTCATATGGATTTCATATCCCACATAAATACATAAGTCATTGAATTTAGAGACTTTTTCAACGTGCGATAATAAAGAGTGTTATTTTGCTGGTATGATTGCTAAAAATAAAAAGAGTTCATGGCTGTCGGGAACCAACCCATCCAAATAAATATTTGCTGATAAAAAAATAACATTTTGTCCACACCCTCCGTTGATATTGAATGTATATTCATTCAGTCTGTGATGTATTCGAGACTTTCAGTGGGTTATGGAGTCTTGAAAACATATACTATTTGCCTTTTCTGGAACCAACCCATCGTTCTAGCTTGTATATTTCCTGATAGAACTGTCTTGTGGCCTCACCCTCGGGTAATATTATGAGCATATCCCTTCATTTCATGGTATGTCCAAGATTTCCAATCTGGTATTGTGCATCCCCCAAAACTGAACATTCACCTTTTTTATTTGTCCGCCGCTTTTTTGTAAAGTGCCCCATGTTTAAACTAACACAACCATAAAAATTGTGTACTTGTTCATAAAACAACCCTTTGGGAAAGTGTTCCATTTGGTCGATATACGATAACTATAATGAACATGGATTGGAAGCTCAAACGGGACAATGTCAAACATATTTAGTTTGTGATTATTCTTTAATTTCATGGCAACGTATTTTCGACCATTTTTCCGGCGAGAAATGTTCCTCAAAATGTTGCTATACGTGTAATGTTTGTTCTACAAAGCCATTTGACTATTCCTAATGTGATACTGATTAGAAATATATCGGACCCAAGTTGCTTTAGATCAGCGGGGAGTCAAGTCACAATTTCGACCTAAGCCGATCTGCTAAATATCCGAAACAAGAAAATGGAATCTTGACAGTGCACCCTTTAATAAAGGGACATCGATCGGGACAGGGCCGTGTTTATGGAGTGGGGTATGTGAGTCCAGAGGCTCAGTTGGTTACTGAAGTGGAATAATTTCCAGTCAAATTAACCGCTGAATTTCCTCACCCACAAAGCAGACAATGTCGTGATATAGTTTAGTTTAGAAACGACGATAAATAACAGGTAAACAAAACACTTTAATTTCACCCCTATATGATACAAATTTGACAACAGAATGTCTTTTGGGTCTGCAATTTAATCGATAGTGGAATATATGCAAACAAACTTTTTATTGACAATTGTTTGAATTTAAATCATATCACATAAGAAGACCAAACCTATTTTCTGTCTGTAAACGCCAACAGTTGTTGTTTATAGATACATGCATGACGTTTCAAACTTGTTTTGCCTCTTATTGTTTCGTTCGGAATGAGTTGAGTTCCCCTATTTAATTCCCACTTCCCTGACTGAATGGTTTGTGAGTCAAGAGTTTAATTCCAGGGGGTCAGGAAAACATTTACAAACATTTTTATTCTCCCAGGTTTTTGGGACCCACCCGAAAGGATTCCCAAACATGTTCAAAGAGCAACGCTCGGCATGTTTCGGATACGTATATATAAGATACTACTGTGCCATATCTGCTGTATTATAACGTTCCATTCAATCATCTCATTCCATGATAAACAATTTACAACACCACAAATGATCAACTTTAAATAATATAAATTCACCTATTGGGTTGTGGTCTTTCTTTGGTCATTCTTTAAAACCACTTCAACAAAAAACTAAAAAACGCTCTTTAATAAAAACGCTCTTTATTTAAAAATAGAAATCCGTTCTGAATATTTCCGTTATTTAGTCAATATAAATTCTTCGAAAAAAAATCTTCAAAAAAAAAAAAAATCTGTTTAATGTTTGTTTCATTTCTGAATATCTCCATTATTTCGTCAATTTGATAAATGTGCATTAAAATTTTCCAGACATATATCTTTGTCGTAATCGCTTATATATGCATGGTTATTATATTCCATTACATCACTTGGGCACATTTATCACGATTGAGACATTCAGCCCATTCATTAGATGTGCTGGATCTATATTCTGGTACATTCAAGTATATTCGTATCTTTAGGTGTATTAGACAAGTCCTGTAAATGCATGTGTGCATACTTAAACACATGAGAAGCTTATATATATATTCAATCAGGCTGAATTATGAGGATAAAATGAATTTTTGACTAGCTGTTTAGTTTAATAATATTTTATTCCATTCAAACCACATCATGTATAACACAATAGCATATAATATTGTGCGCTTGAGTAGGAAGTGGATTCGGCTCCACGAGTGACCATGTCTCAATTTGACTCAGTTGTGCTTCTTAGAGGCAGGGAATTTATACGTTAATGTTTCATGTCTCAACGGAGGGCGTGGACAAAATGTTATTTTTTTATCAGCAAATATTTATTTGGATGGGTTGGTTCCCGACAGCCATGAACTCTTTTTATTTTTAGCAATCATACCAGCAAAATAACACTCTTTATTATCGCACGTTGAAAAAGTCTCTAAATTCAATGACTTATGTATTTATGTGGGATATGAAATCCATATGAAAAGTAGATAATGTTTTTATCGACATAGTTTGCTTCAAAGCGCGGGATCAGGGGTGGAAATCGAGCAAACTGTCATGAGGTGTGCACTATCGATCCCCGTCATAACAGGTCAGAAAGTTCCCAGAATTTTAACGTGTGTAGTATGTTCTCTACGGGCGTAGCAAGAGTAGAGATTCATGACATGATCTATGGGCAAACACCAACAAACCGAATGTATGAGTAATATGAATGAATGGATGAGATTTAAGTGTGTTATATTTTTTATTATATGCTAAACGTATATCTATTCAGCAGCAGCATTTATTTATTTTGTATCCCTCCTGGCTGTGCTACATGTGTGCTCTCGATAAATCTGAGGTTAACCCTTTACCCAACAGAAGGGCCCTGTGCCAATGCATTCTCTTGTATATGCGAGTCGACCATAGGTCGCCTCGCATATATAAGAGAATGCATTGGCTTAACACATTAAAAATTATAAAATTGTTAAAGAATATAAGAAAAAATGGTAAAAAGTTTTTTTAGGCCAATGCATTCTCTTATATATGCGAGTCGACCTATGGTCGACTCGCATATATAAGAGAATGCATTGGCACAGGGCATAACTGTAACTATCACAATGTGGTCAAGGAGCCGGTTCCAATGATATCCATATTTGTATGGTTCTATTGAGACAGACCGAAGATATTTTAGGTTGTTGAAGCTTTATTTGGCCGGTTTTGGCCGGTTTGTTGGGTAAAGGGTTAAAGTCGTCAGCGATTGTCCCACGTGGTTTCTTTTATTTCTATAGTTATCTCTGTGTCATCAGCACACTTCCCGATGGTATTTCCAATGAAGCACAGCCAGATATTCTTCATAATTACAGCAATTAGTTGTTCAATGTTATCTTGTGTCAGCCGTTCCTGTCCACAATAAATAATAATGTGATCCGTCGAAGAGAATTATCGTGAAGATACTACGATATAAATATAGCCATCCATTGTCCAAATAATATTTGAGCTGAAGATCGAGAAGCGGGGAATGTTGTTATTGAAAGCAACCAATTCTTTAGTAATTAGAAAACTCCGGCAGCAAGTTGTATATTTGTTCCACAGATCAGAATCAACAATAGCACGGTGTCGAGAGTTGATGAGGACGATGTAGATTGTGATGAGGACAGCGTCGTTTTACAAAGTGGTAAATCAGAATGTTTCTGTGTATGTTATTGCCAATTTGTATCGTTAGAAGAATCCCTGCAAGTACATCATCGGAGTTTGTTGTCTGTTGTTTCCGCAGAATGAAATGTTTTTATTTCCAGAAAACTGAACCGTATTAAGGTGAAGGTTGATATGTCTGTGTCATCAGAAGAAATCTTGATCGTGTGAGTACATCATCGGAGCTTGTTGCGAGTACATCATTGGAGCAGGCTGGTTGTACATCATCGGGGCAGGCTGGTTGTTGTTTCCTCCGAGCAGACTCAACAAAAGGATCGTGCTGAGAGTTGACGATGACGAAAACATGGACGATGATGATCCGGACGATCCGGACATCACACTCTGTAAGAGCAGCAGACTGATCAATGAGTTACCGCCTGCACCACCGCCGCCGAGGAGAGATCCTCCACCCATCCCGGAACCTCCGAATCCTCCACCCATCCCGGAACCTCCTCCGATCATACTCACCAGCAGTAACGTCGTGATCAGGTCGTTCGATGTTGACGTTGCCGGGGCGACGGTTGTCGTCGTGGCGAAAGCTCCCTGTAGCAACATGCAAGAGAAGATAACTGCGATAATTTTGGGTCCCATCATTTTTGCGTTTAGGTTCGTCACACGGTAGTTGGTGAAGTGATGCTGAGTGGTGGCTTGCATCGCATTTTATAGCCACGAGAGCCGGAAGGAATCACACAGCATTAGGGAAACTAAACCTGTAATGACCTGTAATTACGCCACGTGATGCAACCGATTAATGTAAATAACGCAGTCCAGTCAGCGTCATAATAATGTATAACACTAATTATATCATTATAATTGACCACAAGGCGGAAACGAAATAAAACTTCAATAAATGCCCTCATTTCCCCAGCGCAACCCGATTGGCTAAATATATAGTGCCTGGATTCTACTAGCAAGGTACCATCACGTGACTTATTCTCAGAACATGATCCTAACCCATGATCAAACTACAATATGTGTCACTACGAACATAACGTTCAATTTCTTCACTGAGATGACAAATGTGACTAGTGTTACGATATATATACAGTTTTCAACTGTAACCCTATTAGGCAGAAAACTGACATAAATCCCATGCTCTTTGTCCCACGCCAGATTCATAGTTCTGGCCATGACCTTCACCTATAAACAATGAACATACAGGGATGCACAATTTAAGAGCGTTTCCCCCACGCTCCGTCGCGATAATCAGGCGCCGCCGCGCATGGAGTACATATTTCGCATACTTTCGTGTCATAAAATGCACCAATTATATACATAAAATTTGTTCTCTGACTCTAATATCATATGTTATATAGCCCCCAAATATATACATAAAGTTAGTTCTTTGGTTCCAATAGCACATGTTACATAGCCCCCAAATATGTACAGCAATTTAGTTCTCTGACTCTAATATCGCATGTTATATAGCCCCCAAATATGTACAGCAAGTTAGTTCTCTGACTCTAATATCACATGTTATATAGCCCCCCAAATATATACAGAAATTTAGTTCAGAGAAGAGATAGTCTTTAAACGGAGTGGTTTAACCCTTTACCCAACAGAACGGCCCTGTGCCAATGCATTCTCTTATATATGCGAGTCGACCATAGGTCGCCTCGCATATATAAGAGAATGCATTGGCTTAACACATTAAAAATTATAAAATTGTTAAAGAATGTAAGAAAAAATGGTAAAAAAAGGATTTTTTTAGGCCAATGCATTCTCTTATATATGCGAGGCGACCTATGGTCGACTCGCATATATAAGAGAATGCATTGGCACAGGGCATAACTGTAACTATCAGAATGTGGTCAAGGAGCCGGTTCCAATGATATCCATATTTGTATGGTTCTATTGAGACAGACCGAAGATATTTTAGGCTGTTGAAGCTTTATTTGGCCGGTTTTGGCCGGTTTGTTGGGTAAAGGGTTAACCGGGAGATAACGAACCATTGTATGTATACCGTGATATATGGCTTGAATAAAGAGAGTTGATCTCACTCCTCTGCAAAAACATAAAATAAAAGAGCTTGGATAATTGCGACATACATTACTATTAGAGCGTTTAACCATCCACAGTTAGCATCCATATGTTCGGGAAACATGGCGGTATCATGCAGACAATAAGAATGTGCTGGATATACAGAACGTTAATCATGACATACATGGCACACTGTGTAATGATCAGAATACATTAATTCAACGCTGATTCCACGACCATGTCAATACGGACTACTTTGTATTTACGGTTATTCTGCGACAATACATAAATCGTCGAATTCTGGTCGTGGAAACAAAAACTATTGTACATGTGTGTAAATCGCTCCCACTATTTTGTTTGCCTGCGAACCAGATCATTTACAGCTTGATTTTTTTACTCCAGGTAAAGTATCTAAGTTGGTTAAACATAATGTAATTGGATTGGTCTTAATGCACAAATTACTCTTAGCAGCATATTTTACTAAGGGTAAGTTTATACGCTGTAAAATTTACCTGTCAATCTTTTACAGGCAGTTCGGTATAGGAAGCCATACTGTGTAAGAAATCGAATTAAAAAAATCCTTATAAAATTAATATGTACCACAGTCCACAGCTAATAATATGTACCACAGTCCACAGCTAACTAGATGAGACGTAAACATTATCTAGTTCCACTATAGTACCGATTCTATCGACATTTACCTGTAAATAACATGCAATTATCTCGCAAGAATCAGTCCTTCGTGTATTTTAAGACAGCGTGCTTGTCAGCAGCACCGTTGTCCCCAATCTCTTTTGTATTGTTTTGAAATACAAATAAAATATGTTTAAAGTAAAACAGCACCGTTACATGCGGATAAAACCTTAGGGGCATGTTATAACTCAAAACTATCACCAAGTATTCATAGTAATAATTTTGATGCCCATTAAAACGTGAGATTCCCTGGCACTAAACCTACAAAATAAGTATGTTAAAGAATATAGGAAAAAATTATTAAAATTGTAAAAAATTGTAAAAAATAATAACAAATGACGAAAAATTGTTAGGCCAATGCATTCTCTTATATATATGCGAGGCGACCTATCGTCGACTCGCATATATAAGAGAATGCATCGGCACAGGGTGTATGGGTTGATACAAAAATCGGACTTGGCACTGAAAGGGTTAAGCGGTCTAGAATACAATGATATCCATATTCACTTCTCATGTCGTTTATACCTTTGGTAAATTTGCAAAGTATTTATTCTGACACTATATAGGGTTTTCTATGAGAAAATTCCTGCAAAAATGTCATGTGTCCAAACTTACTAGTGTAAGAGCGTACCCTAACGGCATAACTATAACTCATCGGGACCTGTAGACAACACAGAAATGCATGACATTAGCCTCGTGACCAGCCCAGGGACGTGATAGAGGGCCCCGTTGGGTATACAACTTAAAAATTAAAGTTTTGCGGCCTCACAATTTATGTTGGAATGTTGTAGCGGGAACCTCAAGCTTTCCCACTTTGGGAAATATTTGAAAATGTTGGCCACTTCAGTCTAATGCGTTCATAACAAGTAGGAAAACCTCCGAGTTATGGTCTACATGTAAGAAGAACAAAGGCGCCAAAAAAAAAGTATCAGAGTAATTTAACCTATATGGGTTATAAATATCCAACTGATGACCATACTTGGTAATATCTGATGACGACATTGGACATCGATATGTCGTTAGGCCATGCTGCTACACTAGCCTGAGGCCCTCATTAATAAGATCGGCCTAAAATATTATGCAAGAGAATTTGACCCTCTCACATGAACGATGTTCGTAATTACCAATTTCCTGATTACTTCCGCCCTCACGTGGGTATAAAACAGTGCCGCTCCAATAACTCGGCCACAAAGTTCCTAAAGCCCAAAGAAGATACAGAACTTAAAGGTAAGTGTTATGGTGAATCCGGTATCATATCGGCTTTAACCCTTTCTATGCTGAATGGTTGGTGTTATTAGACCTATGTTTAAACGTATTGTGGGAGGGAGCATGGACCAAACAATTACCGAAAATTCGCTCTATACTAGCTGGGTTGTTTCTCTAAGCTGTTCACCAGCATAATTAACGTCAATTTTCTCGAGACCAATTGCTTGCAGATAAAAGCACAGACATTGTTCAGAAAAGGTTACTCTACAATAGACCATATCTTCTCGATCTATATATGCACTCATTCATCTCACGAAAGCAAACACAACCAATGTGTACCTCATATAATTTTCGAAGGCTTCTGATAATGTGTGCAGAGTTTGGCTCTGGATAAAATTTATCGCTTTTTGGTATCAATGGAAAAAAACTTTAAATATTATTCAGTCACTTTATAGACACCTCAAATGTGCGTCCGCGGGTTTCTTTCCTTGCCACATTGGCTGGCTCAATACGTTGTGACAATTTATCCCCTATGATGGGTATGTTAATGACCTTAGACAATTATTTATGTTTTAATGGCAGTACATACTGGCCAACACACAAGGGTTACATATCGCCTTAGATCATTTATCTGCGTACATATAGTATACGTTGGAAACTGAATGTGAACATTGCTAAATCACAAGTTGTTGGACATAAGCCGAAAAGAAAGCACAAAGTACGAGCTTTTACGATTAACGACCAAAGTATTGACCAGGTTGGTCATTTTAAGTACATCGGAACTACATTTCAAAACGATGCTCTTTTGTAATGCAAACAATCTAATGTGCCAATCCGCAAAATACGGCGATATATGCATTAACCCAACAGAAGGGCCCTGTGCCAATGCATTCTCTTATATATGCGAGTCGACCATAGGTCGCCTCGCATATATAAGAGAATGCATTGGCTTAACACATTAAAAATGATAAAATTGTTAAAGAATGTAAGAAAAAATGGTAAAAAGTGTTAAAAAAAAGATTTTTTTTAGGCCAATGCATTCTCTTATATATGCGAGGCGACCTATGGTCGACTCGCATATATAAGAGAATGCATTGGCACAGGGTAACCATCACAATGTGGTCAATGAGCCGGTTCCAATGATATCCATATTTGTATGGTTTTATTGAGACAGACCCAAGATAATTTAGGCTGTTGTAGCTTTATTTGGCCGGTTTTGGCCGGTTTGTTGGGTAAAGGGTTAACGAACTTAGCATAAAATATCTGGAACCATACTACCACCAGAGACCCAACACTTATAAACTATAGCCCCTCTATTAAACCCCAGAACTTTCAAGACTTATCAGAAACTCACTGTACAAAGTCTCTTGGGGATCTATGAAAAATCGATTTGACCAATTACTACATACGGGGCATGATGAGATATGGGACTTTGAACACCTAACATGTTTTGAATGCTTTCGCTTATGTGGAACTAGGAATGTGTCCCATGATAACGGTGAAAATCAAAACCCATTTCCTATCAAACCAATATATTGCCTCTTATTTAGTATTATGTTATTATTGTTTATACTGTGATAATGTTTTATAATAATTACCTGATTATTCGCAATCGTGACAGTCTTAACTGCTTAGGTATGACTAGTACATGGACCAACCAACAAAACCCATTTCCTCTCGTATTGGGCTAAGCTGATCTGATGGCCTCTTATTTTGTATTATGTTATAACTACGTGGCATATACATACAAGAACGGCGGCAACAATATAGAAATTAAGCAAATTCGCATGTTGACGGATTATAAAGCCAAACTTCGAACGAGAGAATTATCTATCCTTTGACAACAACAGACAAATTACCATATTATGGCTTTCCTCACAAGAAAGCACTCATTATCGAGCACGGTGCTAAGACAAATACGGATTATTCAGACATAATCTGCGTTCTCTGGAATCTTGAAATCGGCGACGAATACCACTTTGTACTGAAATATAGTAAACTTAATGAACTTAGCATAACATACCTGAAACCCTAGTACCGCCAGAGACCCAACATTTATAAACTAGCCGCTCTATTAAACTCCAGAAACATCAAGACTCTTAAACACTGGTCAGTAGTTATTAAGAAGGTCCTTGAAATATGTAGCCCCCCCCCCTCTGAGGCTTATACACACAGCCTGTCGAACTGAAACCGTGAAACTAACGAATATCGACAACCCCATTTCTATAATGTCATATATAATGTATATGTATATTTATAATGACATATATTGTATTTCTATATATACATATGTAATATTTAAAATAATTGACAATCAGAATAAACTGAATTCATTGATTGAGTGCGCGGGCATTCCTCCATTTGTAAAACTGACTAATTCGCGATTTCGCCTTGCAGCTGAAACTACAATACCCCCCTAAAAAAACTAGAACAAACAGATATTTATATTCTAACATTCAATATTTCAGATGTATTCGACAATAATCGTCGCCGTCATTGCCTGCCTGGCATCATCACACATGGCGCTCGGCGACAGTCAATTCATAGATCCCTTCGACAACACGGATCAGATGACGCTCATGCGGGGTCAGGTACCCGTGAGCCAATCAATGTCTTTCGGTGGAGTCGCCAGCCAGCCTATATCATTCGGCGGAGTCCAGTCAGCCTATGTCCTTCGGTGGAGCCGTGAGCCAGCCTTTGTCTTTCGGTGGAGCCGTGAACCAGCCCATGTCCTTCGGTGGAGCCGTAAACCAGCCTATGGTTATGAGTGGAGCCGTCAGCCAGCCCATGGTTATGAGTGGAGCTGCTAGCCATCCTATGTTTATGGGTGGAGCGGCTAGACATCCTATGGTTATGGGTGGAGCTGCCAGTCATCCCATGGTTATGGGTGGAGCGTATCCCATGGGACCGGCTCAAATGGGTATGTAAATCGATAAAAAAGCAATTACGTATTTCCTAATATCACATGGTGTACATGCCACTAGTGACGAATATGCGCGTGCTTCCCGCCAACTTGGCAGCGCGCCAACACAATTACTTTACAATGATGGGACGGATTATTACTATTTTGAAAAGCCATGCAAGATACCAAAACCAGAAAATGCAAAATGACTGATTTGTTCATGAAAGTTAAATTCTTGTACAACTTCGTTGCACTAACGAAAATAAACACAAAAACAAAGAGGCAAATTGGGTGACTATATTGTTCGGCGCAATACTGTCGCATACGGTTGTGAAGCGTCTCAGCCAACGATGTAAATGCACTCTGAAGTGTCTGTTAAGGATTTTATTTTGTTAAAAAGGCAAGTTCTAGTTTTTTCATGTGATATACAAGAACTTGAACTCGTTATGTTGGGATATAAAATTTTATGAAACTCGTTTGATAAATTTGATTCAAACTCGTCTACGACACGTTGTGAATCAAATCTATCAAACTCGTTTCATACAATCGTATATCCCAACATAACTCGTTGGAGATCCACTATTTATTACATAACAACCATATATATCGCTATAGATCTAGTTCGTTCATTTCATCGTTTGATTTCCTCCAATTAATACCATAATATGTTTTTGTTTGTTCAGTTCCTGCTCGACGACGTGGTGGTCTCCTCGGAGGAATGGGAGGGTCCGGAGGATCCAGCGGCCTTATGATGCTTCTCCTCCTCACTAGCGGAGGTCTCGGAACATCGACGTCATCATCATCATCCGGCAACAGCATGTTGAGCACCATTCTCCTACTCAGCATGTTGTCGTGAACACGAGAGCGCGTGGAGTCTTGGGAGACATATTTATTAATTGCGAATTGAACTTGTTCTCTTCGTTCAACTGAATAAAGTTTATGAACTACACGAAGCTTCGTTTGCTTAATATCAGAACTGGAAATTGGTAAACAACCCATGGTCACGTGGTCCTATATTAACTGTTGTTTGGGGTCTTTAAATCATTGAAACACTACCACGATAAGCTGGACAAAGTTTGTGTATATTCTGTTATTGCATACTGTACAACCTGATTGAGAGCTTAAGGTCATTAATCCTGAAAATTCCTAATAATATATATGCATATAATCGTTATTTTTCTCCAATAATGAACAGTTACATGTACATAACACACAGCTATGTTAAATTACTAATAAACATAGTTTACAGAGATAATATATATGTTTGGTGTGCTAATATAAATATTCAAACTTCAAAACCTGTTTTGTTGGTGCACTTTCTGATGTCTCATTAATATGGTCTGACATAAGCACGTAAACCACACAATAAAGCATTTAAACACCCTATCGTTTATCTTGCCGAACATAGCACATTATGACTCGTTAGTTATCGCAGTCCGATGTTCCTTGGCATGTTAATAGCGCATGTTGGGGGAGGGTACCCGCACACTACAGGTTTCGTCCAATATTGTTTACAGTTACGACCCTTAATTGTTTGACTTGGAAATATGTGAATTGTGTGTCCGTCCGAAAATACAACCTTGCAACTTACTCGGGTGTTAATTATCATATTTCGTTGCCATGGTGATAGCACGTGTTTGTGAAAACAATACCCACATACTACGGGTTTCATCAATTAATGTCAACCAGATTAACGGCCATTATTTGACGGTGTTCAAAAAGTTTATAAATGCTGTGGATAGAAATAGAATTGAGGGGCGTTTGTGATATTACTTGCAAGAAGAAACCTTCGCCGATCTATGCGCGAGGACGTCTATATGACATTGTTCGAATAAATTGGCTCAATTTTATCAATTTCCGAGCGATGGTATAGATATGTGGAAATGCTATCGTGCCCCTTGTATCTTGTATATTACCATAACGTAAAACAGGCGTGTATATATGGAGGGGGGTTGGGTTGGTAGCGGTGCGAGTTTCACGCCCATGTGGTCGAGTTAGTGTTGTTGACGACACGCCAATCTGGCGCTAGGCCAGAATATGTCGCAATGCCAGTGTTGTCTGTATTCTTGTCGAATCCTAGAATTTCGCGAACTATCGCCCGGGTTATAGTCTTTGAACTTTTTATACCCCTGCTGACGTCACGGTTGGCGCATGGAAAAAGTTTGTTAGCTATCTATATCAAAGCCGCGTGTGTGCACGTGTCGGTGACGGTGTATGTGTTTGTTTGTTTGTAATTATGTCATGCTTTTGGCGTGTTAAAAATATATGGCCCTCATAATTGATTGCACCCAAAATGCTGACCATGCCATGTACCACATCTTCGAATACGACACGCAAAATATCAGGCCAATCGGTTGAAGATAACCGGAAATATAACGCATTTTCCAACGGTTTTCAAGGCGATATTTTCCGTGAGATAACGAGTTTCTCCGAAGATGAATGTGGTTTCAGAGGCGTCCGTCATTAGAAAACAACAAGGCCACACTCCGGACAATCTCTGCGTACCGTTTGCCGGCTTTATTTATATCGTTATCAGCGGTGACGATGTTTTCCTGCATGTCATATTTGTCGCCACGTCATTTTGACGGCCACACCTCTGGGAAATAATAAACTATAGTTGGCTACCTAGTGTGGAATAGTGTGCCTTATTTCCCTCCGATGGTGTCTTTGAACAGCAAATATGACTATTGACCTTGGTCTAGGCCAACAGTCCTGCTTGTTGTTCAAATGAAACCATCGAAGGAAAATGGTTCTCGCTGCTCCACCCTATACGGCAGTCAATATGTGTATACTACTCTGCTCCACCATACGGCAGTCAATATGTGTATAGTACTCTGCTCCACCATACGGCAGTCAATATGTGTATACTACTCTGTTCCACCTTACGGAGTCAATATGTGTATACTACTCTGCTCCACCCTACGGCAGTCAATATGTGTATACTACTCTGTTCCACCTTATGGAGTCAATATGTGTATACTACTCTGTTCCACCTTACGGAGTCAATATGTGTATACTACTCTGCTCCACCCTACCGCAGTTAATATGTGTATACCACTATAATATTGGTCCTGATGTGATATAACTGTTGTAATAATACTTGTAATATCATGTAGTTCGGTCTGCATCACCCCACCCCCGGCAATGAGACGATGTCGGGTGGTCCTGATCTACTGATATAATAAAAATAATAATCGGTTCATTTATATAACATTTTACAGTGAATTATTTTCAATGCACTTCACAACCATGCCACCATTGTCGCCACCTTCCCCCAATCAGTCACACTACAATCGACCTTGCGCAGGGGTCTCACATTGGCGCAATATTTGAAAACAGTACGATCCGACAATCCGTCGCTTAAATCGACCAAGCAACAGTTGTGTGACTCACAATAATCCACGGCGGGTTGCGAACCCATCTCGATGTGCTGAATGCGAAGACGGGTCCGATACGCTAACCAATGGGATATGATGTTGATGGGTATACATGTGTTGAGTGATAAGATGTACATAAAAAATGGTCAACATGTACAACTGTGGTGCTGCGACGATTAATGTTCGTGCTAATTATTCTAAATTATTTCTTAATTTAATTTATGACTAAGGGTAACTTAACGCGCTGGCAAATTAACATAGACAAAAATCAACAGTTAACAACACGCGGAATGAGATATATGTAATTCCTTAAGTGATTATTTAACTAACATTATTACGGAATAACGGCGAAATTAGTCCGAAATGTGCAATATATAGAATTTCCTGAAAACAGCCAGGCAAATTAAGATGCGTGTGAAGTACACAACATCGTAGTAACATCAACACTATAACAGCATATTATATCAAATTAGCATGCGTGTGAACAAACCTAACATCATAGTAATATCAACACTATAACAGTATATTATATCAAATTAGCATGCCTGTGAACGGACCTAACATCACAGTAACATCAACACTATAACAGTATATTATATCAAATTAGCATGCGTGTGAACGGACCTAACATCATAGTAACAAGAGCATCATAACAGTATATTATGTCAAATTAGCATGCGTGTGGACGTACCTAACATTATAGTTACATCAACACTATAACAGTATATTATATCAAATTAGCATGCGTGTGGACCTACCTAACATCCCAGTAACATCAACACTATAACAGTATACTCTATCAAATTAGCATGCTTGTGAACGGACCTAACATCACAGTAACATCAACACTATAACAGTATATTATATCAAATTAGCATGCTTGTGAACGGACCTATCATTATAGCAACATCAACACTATAACAGTATATTATAACAAATTAGCATGCGTGTGGACGGACCTAACATCATAGTAACAAGAGCATTATAACAGTATATTATGTCAAATTAGCATGCGTGTGGACGTACCTAACATTATAGTTACATCAACACTATAACAGTATATTATATCAAATTAGCATGCGTGTGGACGTACCTAACATTATAGTAACATCAATACTATTATAAAGTTATTATACAATGTTGTGTACAGTATGTGTTTTTCTTGTACGAGTCCAGGTTGTGGTGAAAAGTCATATTGTCCAATATGACTTTTCACCACAACCTGGACGAGTACAAAAAAACTCATACTGTACACAACATTGTATAATGACATTTTTATCATCCATCTGTATGTTTATCCAAATTTTGGGAATAAAACTTTTGTGGTTAATTTTGGTATTTGTCGGCACTTAATTCTCTATAAAAGCTTGTATTTTGATCATCAGAAAGCATGATTTGGAAAAGTAAACACGGAAGTGAGAAAAAAAAAAACTCAGTGCGGAAGTGAAACGTCTGCTAAAATCCATCAGTGTTGCGCGTGCATCACATTTCGCAATATAATTAATTCGTGACGTCACGGAGTCCAATAAAAAGTGATATTGTACAGTCGGGAGTCCAATATGACATTCGGGAGTCCAATATGACATTTTCCAGGACTATCAAGTGGCGGCTTTTGCCCAATCGGAAATGGTGTTAGTTAAGGGATGGATCATAAAACAGTATAGTATATCAAATTAGCATGCATGTTAACGTACCTAACATTATAGTAACATCAACACTATAACAGTTTATTATATCTAATGTGACTTTTCGCGTTCTGATTGGCTATACACAGCTATACTATTTTCCGATAGTACACAGTAGCCAGCCTACTCACAAGTCTCACATACATGTCCTATTATTGATCTAATTAGTAACAGACTCATTTCGCACAATCGGATTAACACCTCGACACATGGCCAACCTGAAACTATATTGTATACGTTACTAGTTACAATATCGTTTATAATTATATTTATTGATGAATAAACATGTCCGATCATAGCTATCCAATATATACTAATAGCTTGTCCGTTTAGATTGGCAAGCGGACAGTCCTAATTATTTGTGGATGTTAATAACATCCTTTTCCGATTTCATGACTATAAACAATGGAAGTTCTCAAAATTTGTTAACAGCGAATTTATAGAAATAAATACATGAATCACGAAGGAATGATGTTATGTGTAACTAATAACACAGTTTTACTTCCCTGCCATCATCGAAAGATTTCCGTAAATTGTAAAATCTGAGACCGTTTTACAAATTTCGCGGGAAACAGAAATGCAGCACAATCAAACAAAACAATTGTGTGCAATTGACACCAGTTCTATAATTCAGTATTCTATCCCCTAGTAGTGTTTTAGTCTGATAAATTATTAACAAGTTATTAGCGAGACAGCTATATTCATGTCCACGTGAAAGTCGAACAACATTCCATATCGGTTTCCGTTAGTCGTCAGTGGGTCGAGAGACGTACCATAGTATAGACCGTATTATATAAGCATACCTTATTATAGTCCGTATAAAAGCACGTAACAATTCACAATTTCACCCTTGGTGTTAGGCGGAGATTGTCAAAATGTTATTCGTCCATTAGAACACCTTTATATCTGTTCCTTTTTGAAGCACAGAAGTTAGACAATCTCTCTGGAAGGAATCGGCATCTCTTGTTTAAACTTGATTGTATTCTAGTTTGAACTGGGCTTTGGTAACAAATGATTATAGAAAACAAACCCAGTTCTTATAAACATTCCCTTAACAATGTCTTCAAGTGCTATTATTCCGCCGAAGATAAAATAGCCGGACTATGTTGTTGCAAACCTTGTTAATTAATTAAATATCATCATTTCTCATAATCAGTGCAAATTTATCTGCGTCATTCAAGTTATTGAATTCATTATCGTGTTTCTCAATTTCGCTGAATAAATTAGATCTTAAATCATCGTATGCGTTAGATTCAATGTTAAATGCATTTCAGATTCGACACATTGTTTGTCCCACATGGAACACAACCGATTTTCTAATGGTATTACTGGTTGGCAATGCCTCCCTTTTTCTATTGCCAATATGTGGTTGCTCACGCGCAATCTAGAAAACATTTCGCGAGCAATTTGTGATCTTGTGTGAATTGTATGATATTGATTGTACCACGTTTTTTGTGGTACAATTCATAATATCCAAATTTGTACCACATAACGACGTTATATGACCATGAAAACACAGGCTACATCTACTGTCTAATGAATCAGCCTCTTGTATGTAGGTTTTCGCAATATCGTAGTATAATTTACAAATGTATTTATTTAGAAGTGCCTATGTTGGTTACTGCAGCCGACTTTATCGCTAATTATGTCACCGGTTATAACAATGGAAGCTTCGAGTTCTATCCTTCCGCGACAAAACGAGTGCCGTATCGACAAACCAATTTACACATCGTGTCGTTCTGTGTTTATTACACGCTTCGTGTCCTAGAATCCGTGCATTAAAAATACAGGATCAGAATGTTTATTTAGGCTCAGACATGGCATGTTTGTCATGTTTGATGATTTTTTTATTTAAATAGTTCCAGTTTCATGGTTGAAGCGAACGTCATGTACGTCATTTTACGTCAACGAGATGCGTATGGAACGTACGTTCCATACGGATTTGTTAATATGGAACAGCAATAACACTGTACTTCTAGGAAAAAGCGTGTAATAAAATGTATTTATAGACATTGTTTGCTTCACATAGCCGGAGCGGGAGTGAACAATCGAACAAACAGACATTAGGACGCTCTATAGTTCCTCGTCTGAACAGGCCAAAGAGTTCCCAGGTTTTGAATGTGTAACATGATCTCAACGGGCGCAGCCGGAGTAGTGATTCATGACATTGCCATAATTCATTCATTAATCTTCTTACTCACATGTATCATGATTGTATGTCAGAATTTGCACAGGTGACGAGGAACGCTTTCTGGTATGCAATAATCGACAGACATGGGATAGAAACATTCGCGCTCCTAGATAGCCTCAGCAAAAACACATTTCTAGCGTACTGCTTTGGTGGGTGTATCCCACTGCAGATCCATCTTCTCTGCAACGAGAATCTCTTATTAAAGCGATGCGTTCGCTTCATTTGTTTCCTCTGCTCGGAATAGAAAGTATATACCCTCAGCATATAAATGAACACCTCTGAATGGCGACCAATTATATGGATATGTTTTATTGCGGTTAAACATATCCTAGCCATTATGTATATGTTGGCGTTTAATACCAAATGCGGCTGTGTTGAGAACTGTTCACGATACTGGCAGTAAAATTGCACTAAAACTTAGCAAATGTGTTTACGCGCATAGCTCCCAGCTTGTATTAACAAATTATATGTAATTATTTTGTTGTATATATTTGTAATATATGTAATCTCCGTTGATATGGAGGAATAAAGTATCTCTCTCTATATTTCCTCTGTTGTTTCAGCATAATTTCCGAGTGTATTTCTTCATGATTATAGCGATTAGATGTCCACTGATCTTTTGCCGACAATTCCTGTCAACAATAAATAATAATATGATACGCAAAGTCTGTTGAGAATTATCGTCCAAATATACTAAGATTTAAACCAAACCATCCAAGATCGAGAAGTGGGCAGTGTTTTAAAGAAAGCAACCAATTCTTAGAAAACTCCGGCAGCATGTTGTATATCTGTTCCACCGATCAGAATAAACAATATCATGGTGTCGATAGTTGACGACGACGATGTAGATTGTGATGCAGATTCGTTTTACAATGTGATGAAACAGAATGCTTCTTTGTGTGATATTGCTGTCGCCTGTCTTTAGAAGAATCCCTGCAAGTACATCATCGGAGTTTGTTGTCTGTTGCTTCCGCAGAATGAAATGTTTTTATTTCCCGAAAACTGAACTGTATTAGGGTGAATGTTGATGTATGTTTCCTCAGAAGAAATCTTGATCGTGTGAGTACATCATCGGAGCTTGTTGTGAGTACATCATCTGAGGAGGCTGGTTGTACATCATCGGGGCAGGCTGGTTGTTGTTTCCTCCGAGCAGACTCAACAAAAGTATCGTGCTGAGTGGTGATGATGACGAAAACATGGACGATGATGATCCGGATGATCCGGACATCACACTCTGTAACAGCAGCAAACTGATCAATGAGCTACCGCCTGCACCACCACCACCGCCGAGGAGAGACCCTCCACCCATCCCGGAACCTCCGAATCCTCCACCCATTCCGGAACCTCCTCCGATCATAGTCACCAGCAGTAACGTCGTGATCAGGTCGTTCGATGTTGACGTTGCCGGGGCGACGGTTGTCGTAGTGGCGAAAGCTCCCTGTAGCAACATGCAAGAGAAGATAACTGCGATAATTTTGGGTCCCATCATTTTTGCGTTTAGGTTCGTCACACGGTAGTTGGTGAAGTGATGCTGAGTGGTGGCTTGCATCGCATTTTATAGCCACGAGAGCCGGAAGGAATCACACAGCATTAGGGAAATTAAACCTGTAATTACCTGTAATTACGCCACGTGATGCAACCGATTAATGTAAATAACGCAGTCCAGTCAGCGTCATAATTATGTATAACACTAATTATATAATTATAATTGACCACAAGGCGGAAACGAAATAAAACTTCAATAAATGCCCCCATTTCACCAGCGCAACCCGATTGGCTAAATATATAGTGCCTGGATTCTACTAGCAAGGTACCATCACGTGACTTATTCTCAGAACATGATCCTAACCCATGATCAAACTACAATATGTGTCACTACGAACATAACGTTCAATTTCTTCACTGAGATGACAAATGTGGCTAGTGTTACGATATATATACAGTTTTCAACTGTTCCTTCAGAAACCCTATTAGGCAGAAAACTGACATAAATCCCATGCTCTTTGTCCCACGCCAGATTCATAGTTCTGGCCATGACCTTCACCTACAAACAATGAACATACAGGGATGCACCATTTAAGAGCGTTTTCCCCACGCTCCGTCGCAATAATCAGGCGCCGCCGCGCATGGAGTACATATTTCGCATACTTTCGTGTCTTAAAATGCACCAATTATATACATAAAGTTGGTTCTCTGACTCTAATATCATATGTTATATAGCCCCCCAAATATATACATAAAGTTAGTTCTTTGATTCCAATAGCACATGTTACATAGCCCCCCAAATATGTACAGCAAGTTAGTTCTCTGACTCTAATATCACATGTTATATAGCCCCCAAATATATACAGAAATTTAGTTCAGAGAAGAGAGAGTCTTTAAACGGAGTGGTTTAACCCTTTACCCAACAGAACGGCCCTGTGCCAATGCATTCTCTTATATATGCGAGTCGACCATAGGTCGCCTCGCATATATAAGAGAATGCATTGGCTTAACACATTAAAAATTATAAAATTGTTAAAGAATGTAAGAAAAAATGGTAAAAAGTGTTAAAAAAAGATTTTTTTAGGCCAATGCATTCTCTTATATATGCGAGGCGACCTATGGTCGACTCGCATATATAAGAGAATGCATTCGCACAGGGCATAACTGTAACTATCACAATGTGGTCAAGGAGCCGGTTCCAATGATATCCATATTTGTATGGTTCTATTGAGACAGACCGAAGATAAGTTAGGCTGTTGAAGCTTTATTTGGCCGGTTTTGGCCGGTTTGTTGGGCAAAGGGTTAACCGGGAGATAACGAACCATTGTATGTATACAGTGATATATTGGCTTGAATAAAGTGAGTTGATCTCACTCCTCTGCAAAAACATAACATAAAAGAGCTTGGATAATTGCGACATACATTACTATTAGAGCGTTTAACCACCCACAGTTAGCATCCATATGTTCGTGAAACATGGCGGTATCATGCAGACAATAAGAATGTGCCGGACATACAGAACGTTAATCATGACATACATGGCACACTGTGTAATGATCAGAATACAATAATTCAACGCTGATTCCACGACCATGTCAATACGGACTACTTTGTATTTACGGTTATTCTGCGACCATACATAAATCGTGGAATTCTGGTCGTGGGAACAAAAACTATATCCACTATCGATCAAATTGCAGACCCAAAATACATTCAGTTGTCAAATTTGTATCATATATGGGTGTATAGTATAGGGGTGTATCATATAGGGGTGTATCATATAGGGGTGTATCATATATGGGTGTATAGTATAGGGGTGTATCATATAGGGGTGTATCATATAGGGGTGTATCACATAGTGGTGAAATTAAAGTGTTTTTTTTTACCTTTTGGTTTATCGTTGTTTCTAATGTCCGCCGCTAAATTATATCATGACCTTGTCGGCTTTGTGGGTGAGGAAATTCAGCGGTTAATTTGACTGGAAATTATTCCACTTCAGTAATCAACTGAGCCTCTGGACTCACATACCCCACTCCATAAACACGGCCCTATCCCGATCGACGTCCCTTTATTAAAGGGTGCACTGTCAAGATTCCATTTTCTTGTTTCGAATATTTAGTAGATCGGCTTAGGTCGAAATTGTGACTTGACTCCCCGCTGGTCTAAAGCAAGTTGGGTCCGATATATTTCTAATCAGTATCACATTAGGAATAGTCAAATGGCTTTGTAGAACAAACATTACACGTATAGCAACATTTTGAGGAACATTTCTCGCCGGAAAAATGGTTGAAAATACGTTGCCATGAAATTAAAGAATAATCACAAACTAAATATGTCTGACATTGTCCCTTTTGAGCTTCCAGTCCATGTTCATTATAGTTATCGTATATCGACCAAATGGAACACTTTCCGAAAGGGTTGTTTTTATGAACAAGTACACAATTTTTATGGTTGTGTTAGTTTAAACATGGGGCACTTTACAAAAAAGCGGCGGACAAACAAAAAAGGTGAATGTTCAGTTTTGGGGGATGCACAATACCAGATTGGAAATCTTGGACATACCATGAAATGAAGGGATATGGTCATAATATTACCCGAGGGTGAGGCCACAAGACAGTTCTATCAGGAAATATACAAGCTAGAACGATGGGTTGGTTCCAGAAAAGGCGAATATTATATGTTTTCAAGACTCCATAACCCACTGAAAGTCTCGAATACATCACAGACTGAATGAATATACATTCAATATCAACGGAGGGTGTGTACAAAATGTAATTTTTTTATCAGGAAATATTTATTTGGATGGGTTGGTTCCCGACAGCCATGAACTCTTTTTATTTTTATCAATCATACCAGCAAAATAACACTCTTTATTATCGCACGTTGAAAAAGTCTCTAAATTCAATGACTTATGTATTTATGTGGGATATGAAATCCATATGAAAAGTAGATGTTTTTATCGACATAGTTTGCTTCAAAGCGCGGGATCAGGGGTGGAAATCGAGCAAACAGTCATGAGGCGTGCACTATCGATCTCCGTCATAACAGGTCAGACAGTTCCCAGAATTTTAACGTGTGTAGTATGATCTCTACGGGCGTAGCAAGAGTAGAGATTCATGACATGATCTACGGGCAAACACCAACAAACCGAATGTATGAGTAATATGAATGAATGGATGAGATTTAAGTGTGTTATATTTTTTATTATATGCTAAACGTATATCTATTCAGCAGCATTCATTTATTTTGTATCCCTCCTGGCTGTGCTGCATGTGTGCTCTCGATAAATCTAAGGTTAACCCTTTACCCAACAGAAGGGCCCTGTGCCAATGCATTCTCTTATATATGCGAGTCGACCATAGGTCGCCTCGCATATATAAGAGAATGCATTGGCTTAACACATTAAAAATTATAAAATTGTTAAAGAATGTAAGAAAAAATGGTAAAAAGTGTTAAAAACAGATTTTTTTTTAGGCCAATGCATTCTCTTATATATGCGAGGCGACCTATGGTCGACTCGCATATATAAGAGAATGCATTGGCACAGGGCATAACTGTAACCATCACAATGTTGTCAATGAGCCGGTTCCTATGATATCCATATTTGTGTGGTTCTATTGAGAGAGACCGAAGATATTTTAGGCTGTTGAAGCTTTATTTGGCCGGTTTTGGCCGGTTTGTTGGGTAAAGGGTTAAAGTCGTCAGCGATTGTCCCACGTGGTTTCTTTTATTTCTATAGTTATCTCTGTGTCATCAGCATACTTCCCGATGGTATTTCCAATGAAGCACAGCCAGATATTCTTCATAATTACAGCAATTAGTTGTTCAATGTTATCTTGTGTCAGCCGTTCCTGTCCACAATAAATAATAATGTGATCCGTCGAAGAGAATTATCGTGAAGATTCTACGATATAAATATAGCCATCCATTTCCAAATAATATTTGAGCTGAAGATCGAGAAGCGGGGAATGTTGTTATTGAAAGCAACCAATTCTTTAGTAATTAGAAAACTCCGGCAGCAAGTTGTATATTTGTTCCACAGATCAGAATCAACAATAGCACGGTGTCGAGAATTGATGAGGACGATGTAGATTGTGATGAGGACAGCGTCGTTTTACAAAGTGGTAAATCAGAATGTTTCTGTGTATGTTATTGCTAATGTGTGTCTTTAGAAGAATCCCTGCAAGTACATCATCGGAGCTTGTTGTCTGTTGTTTCCGCAGAATGAAATGTTTTATTTCCAGAAAACTGAACTGTATTAAAGTGAAGGTTGATATGTCTGTGTCATCAGAAGAAATCTTGATCGTGTGAGTACATCATCGGAGCTTGTTGTGAGTACATCATTGGAACAGGCTGGTTGTACATCATCGGGGCAGGCTGGTTGTTGTTTCCTCCGAGCAGACTCAACAAAAGTATCGTGCTGAGTGGTGATGATGACGAAAACATGGACGATGATGATCCGGATGATCCGGACATCACACTCTGTAACAGCAGCAAACTGATCAACGAGCTACCGCCTGCACCACCACCGCCGAGGAGAGATCCTCCACCCATCCCGGAACCTCCGAATCCTCCACCCATCCCGGAACCTCCTCCGATCATACTCACCAGCAGTAACGTCGTGATCAGGTCGTTCGATGTTGACGTTACCGGGGCGACGGTTGTCGTCGTGGCGAAAGCTCCCTGTAGCAACATGCAAGAGAAGATAACTGCGATAATTTTGGGTCCCATCATTTTTGCGTTTAGGTTCGTCACACGGTAGTTGGTGAAGTGATGCTGAGTGGTGGCTTGCATCGCATTTTATAGCCACGAGAGCCGGAAGGAATCACACAGCATTAGGGAAATTAAACCTGTAATTACCTGTAATTACGCCACGTGATGCAACCGATTAATGTAAATAACGCAGTCCAGTCAGCGTCATAATTATGTATAACACTAATTACATCATTATAATTGACCACAAGGCGGAAACGAAATAAAACTTCAATAAATGCCCTCATTTCACCAGCGCAACCCGATTGGCTAAATATATAGTGCCTGGATTCTACTAGCAAGGTACCATCACGTGACTTATTCTCAGAACATGATCCTAACCCATGATCAAACTACAATATGTGTCACTACGAACATAACGTTCAATTTCTTCACTGAGATGACAAATGTGGCTAGTGTTACGATATATATACAGTTTTCAACTGTTCCTTCAGAAACCCTATTAGGCAGAAAACTGACATAAATTCCATGCTCTTTGTCCCACGCCAGATTCATAGTTCTGGCCATGACCTTCACCTATAAACAATGAACATACAGGTATGCACCATTTAAGAGTGTTTTACCCACGCTCCGTCGCGATAATCAGGCGCCGCCGCGCATGGAGTACATATTTCGCATACTTTCGTGTCATAAAATGCACCAATTATATACATACAATTTGTTCTCTGACTCTAATATCATATGTTATATAGCCCCGAAATATATACATAAAGTTAGTTCTTTGATTCCAATAGCACATGTTACATAGCCCCCAAATATGTACAGCAAGTTAGTTCTCTGACTCTAATATCACATGTTATATAGCCCCCAAATATATACAGAAATTTAGTTCAGAGAAGAGATAGTCTTTAAACGGAGTGGTTTAACCCTTTACCCAACAGAACGGCCCTGTGCCAATGCATTCTCTTATGTATGCGAGTCGACCATAGGTCGCCTCGCATATATAAGAGAAAGCATTGGCTTAACACATTAAAAATTATAAAATTGTTAAAGAATGTAAGAAAAAATGGTAAAAAGTGTTAAAAAAAGATTTGTTTAGGCCAATGCATTCTCTTATATATGCGAGGCGACCTATGGTCGACTCGCATATATAAGAGAATGCATTGGCACAGGGCATAACTGTAACTATCACAATGTGGTCAAGGAGCCGGTTCCAATGATATCCATATTTGTATGGTTCTATTGAGATAGACCGAAGATATTTTAGGCTGTTGAAGCTTTATTTGGCCGGTTTTGGCCGGTTTGTTGGGTAAAGGGTTAACCGGGAGATAACGAACCATTGTATGTATACCGTGATATATGGCTTGAATAAAGTGAGTTGATCTCACTCCTCTGCAAAAACATAAAATAAAAGATCTTGGATAATTGCGACATACATAGTATTAGAGCGTTTAACCATCCACAGTTAGCATCCATATGTTCGGGGTATCATGCAGACAATAAGAATGTGCTGGATATACAGAACGTTAATCATGACATACTTGGCACACTGTGTAATGATCAGAATACAATAATTCAACGCTGATTCCACGACCATGTCAATACGGACTACTTTGTATTTACGGTTATTCTGCGACCGTACATAAATCGTCGAATTCTGGTCGTAGAAACAAAAATTATATACATGCGGCAATTGAACATGTGTGTAAATCGCTCCCACTATTTATTTTTTGCCTGCGAACCAGATCATTTACGGCTTGATTACTCCAGGTAAAGTGTCTAAGTTGGTTAAGCATGATGCCCTTGGAATGGTCTTAATGCAGAAAGTACTCTTAGCAGCATATTTACTGAGGGTAAATTTATACGCTGTCAAATTTACCTGTCAATCTTTAACAGGCATTTCGGTATAGGAAGCCATACTGTGTAAGAAATCGAATTAAAACAATCCCTATAAAATTAATATGTACCACAGTCCACAGCTAACTAGATGAGATGTAAACATTATCTAGTTTCACTATAGTACCGATTCTATCGACATTTACTTGTAAATAACATGCAATTATCTCGCAAGAATCAGTCCTTCGTGTATTTTAAGACAGCGTGCTTGTCAGCAGCCCCGTTGTCCCCAATCCCTTTTGTATTGTTTTGATATACAAATAAAATATGTTTAAAGTGAAGCAGCACCGTTACATGCGGTCAAAACCTTAGGGGCATGTTATAACTCAAAACTATCACCAAGTGTTCATAGTAATAATTTTGAAGCCCATGAAAAACGTGAGATCCCCTGGCACTAAACCTACAAAATAAGTATGTTAAAGAATATAGGAAAAAATTATTAAAATTGTAAGAAATTGTAAAAAATAATAACAAATGACGAAAAATTGTTAGGCCAATGCATTCTCTTATATATATGCGAGGCGACCTATGGTCGACTCGCATATATAAGAGAATGCATCGGCACAGGGTGTATGGGTTGATACCAAAATCGGACTTGGCACTGAAAGGGTTAAGCGTTCTAGAATACAATGATATCCATATTCACTTCTCATGTCGTTTATACCTTTGGTAAATTTGTAAAGTATTTATTCTGACACTATATAGGGTTTTCTATGAGAAAATTCCTGCAAAAATGTCATGTGTGCAAACTTACCAGTGTAACAGCGTACCCTAACGGCATAACTATAACTCAGCGGGACCTGCAGACAGCACATACATGCATGACATTAGCCTCGTGACCAGCCCAGGGACGTGATAGAGGGCCCCGTTGGGTATACAACTTAAAAATTAAAGTTTTGCGGCCTCACAATTTAGTTGGAATGTTGTAGCGGGAACCTCAAGCTTTCCCACTTTGGGAAATATTTGAAAATGTTGGCCACTTCAGTCTAATGCGTTCATAACAAGTAGGAAAACCTCCGAGTTATGGTCTACATGTAAGAAGAACAAAGGCGCCAAAAAAAAAGTATCAGAGTAATTTAACCTATATGGGTTATAAATATCCAACTGATGACCATACTTGGTAATATCTGATGAGGACATTGGACATCGATATGTCGTTAGGCCATGCTGCTACACTAGCCTGAGGCCCTCATTAATAAGATCGGCCTAAAATATTATGCAAGAGAATTTGACCCTCTCACATGAACGATGTTCGTAATTACCAATTTCCTGATTACTTCCGCCCTCACGTGGGTATAAAACAGTGCCGCTCCAATAACTCGGCCACAAAGTTCCTAAAGCCCAAAGAAGATACAGAACTTAAAGGTAAGTGTTATGGTGAATCCGGTATCTTATCGGCTTTAACCCTTTCTATGCTGAATGGTTGGTGTTATTAGACCTATGTTTAAACGTATTGTGGGAGGGAGCATGGACCAAACAATTACCGAAAATTCGCTCTATACTAGCTGGGTTGTTTCTCTAAGCTGTTCACCAGCATAATTAACGTAAATTTTCTCGAGACCAATTGCTTGCAGATAAAAGCACAGACAGGGTTCAGAAAAGGTTACTCTACAATAGACCATATCTTCTCGATCTATATATGCACTCATTCATCTCACGAAAGCAAACACAACCAATGTGTACCTCATATAATTTTCGAAGGCTTCTGATAATGTGTGCAGAGTTTGGCTCTGGATAAAATTTATCGCTTTTTGGTATCAATGGAAAAAAACTTTAAATATTATTCAGTCACTTTATAGACACCTAAAATGTGCGTCCGCGGGTTTCTTTCCTTGAACACATTGGCTGGCTCAATACGTTGTGACAATTTATCCCCTATGATGGGTATGTTAATGACCTTAGACAATTATTTATGTTTTAATCGCAGTACATACTGGCCAACACACAAGGGTTACATATCGCCTTAGATCATTTATCTGCGTACATATAGTATACGCTGGAAACTGAATGTGAACATTGCTAAATCACAAGTTGTTGGACATAAGCCGAAAAGAAAGCACAAAGTACGAGCTTTTGCGATTAACGACCAAAGTATTGACCAGGTTGGTCATTTTAAGTACATCGGAACTACATTTCAAAACGATGCTCTTTTGTAATGCAAACAATCTAATGTGCCAATCCGCAAAATACGGCGATATATGCATTAACCCAACAGAAGGGCCCTGTGCCAATGCATTCTCTTATATATGCGAGTCGACCATAGGTCGCCTCGCATATATGAGAGAATGCATTGGCTTAACACATTAAAAATGATAAAATTGTTAAAGAATGTAAGAAAAAATGGTAAAAAGTGTTAAAAAAAAGATTTTTTTTAGGCCAATGCATTCTCTTATATATGCGAGGCGACCTATGGTCGACTCGCATATTTAAGAGAATGCATTGGCACAGGGCATAACTGTAACCATCACAATGTGGTCAATGAGCCGGTTCCAATGATATCCATATTTGCATGGTGTTATTGAGACAGACCCAAGATAATTTAGGCTGTTGCAGCTTTATTTGGCCGTTTTTGGCCGGTTTGTTGGGTAAAGGCCCTTTACTAAAGGGTTAATCAACAAAATACTGAAATATAGTGAACTTAACGAACTTAGCATAAAATATCTGGAACCATACTACCACCAGAGACCCAACACTTATAAACTATAGCCCCTCTATTAAACCTCAGAACTTTCAAGACTTATCAGAAACTCACTGTACAAAGTCTCTTGGGGATCTATGAAAAATCGATTTGACCAATTACTACATACGGGGCATGATGAGATATGGGACTTTGAACACCTAACATGTTTTGAATGCTTTCGCTTATGTGGAACTAGGAATGTGTCCCATGATAACGGTGAAATCAAAACCCATTTCCTATCAAACCAATATATTGCCTCTTATTTAGTATTATGTTATTATTGTTTATATTGTGATAATGTTTTATAATAATTACCTGATTATTCGCAATCGTGACAGTCTTAACTGCTTAGGTATGACTAGTACATGGACCAACCAACAAAACCCATTTCCTCTCGTATTGGGCTAAGCTGATCTGATGGCCTCTTATTTTGTATTATGTTATAACTACGTGGCATATACATACAAGAACGGCGGCAACAATATAGAAATTAAGCAAATTCGCATGTTGACGGATTATAAAGCCAAACTTCGAACGAGAGAATTATCTATCCTTTGACAACAATTGATAGTAATGAAATATATCTTATTGCATTGCTGTAGTTTTATACAGACCAACAATACTCGAGACATGACGCGCGATCACGACAGGGCATGAGTTAATCTGCTAGAACGTGTTCCCACACAGAGCCAGGCCATGTGGTGTTATTTAAGGTCGACGCCGCTTACCATGGCACCTCTCAGATTCCAGAGCAGACGGTGTTACAGTAAAACCGAGTGGTATTCGTGTGGAATCATTTATACAGATTACTTCTCAAAGATAGGCTGTTCAGACAAGCTTTTGTTAATACCGTCAGTGCCGTAGACGTGTGTGAAATATGGCTCCTAGGAAGAAGTCGGTAACAAAAAAGGCTACGCCTAGCCCAGTTTCAACTTCGGGACGCACGACCAGCCGTCGTTCCCCTACTCGAGCTCGGACCCGTGACGAATTGGTGTCACGATTGGAACTGATGGGCATTGTCGTGCCAGAAAAAATGACAAAAGACAATATTCTGTTGTTACTTATGGCAAATTGGGGGTTTTCGTTTCGCTTCACTACACTCAACTTGGGCTTTGGATACTGATATATCCTCCCCAATAAAGCCTGACAGGCATTTCACTCTAAACCACCGCGGTGAAACCCGGTGTAAAATACTTAACTACAATAGCCTGCCAGGCCTCTCATGTTTTCAATCGCTGTGGTAGACAAGACACTTAACAGACATTCTAGTATCATATGCAATCTTAACTCATTTCTGCATCGTCTGTATAACGGGTCTACACAGTGCCTACATAGTTGATTGTCAGGTGGAGCGAAAAATGAACATTCCCCATGAAGCCAAACGTATATTTGTGTTTTATGTGTATATTTTATATAATCAAAATAAATATAGAAATCGTAATATGGTTGGTCTGTCTTAAATTGATAGTAATGAAATATATCTTATTGCATTGCTGTAGTTTTATACAGACCAACAATACTCGAGACATGACGCGCGATCACGACAGGGCATGAGTTAATCTGCTAGAACGTGTTCCCACACAGAGCCAGGCCATGTGGTGTTATTTAAGGTCGACGCCGCTTATCATGGCACCTCTCAGATTCCAGAGCAGACGGTGTTACAGTAAAACCGAGTGGTATTCGTGTGGAATCATTTATACAGATTACTTCTCAAAGATAGGCTGTTCAGACAAGCTTTTGTTAATACCGTCAGTGCCGTAGACTTGTCCGTCCATCCACCCCACCTCCGCGGTGCGATGTACATATGTACATCGGTTTGGTTTTACAGTTAATAGATATTATAACTGTATTTTGTATGAAGAATCACACACACCAACTTAAAATAAAAATATTACATCTAGCTCGTGTCCAGACGTGATCTTGTGCTCATAGTCTCCAAAACATAACCTGCCAATATATTATAAATTTATGTTGTACTCTGTTTCAGCTTAGCATTCTATGTACACGCTTATTATTGACCATATATCTATAGTTTCACACATCTTATAATTTTCTACTAGTCCGATAGAGAAATTGGGAATGTTCAGTTTGCGAATAATTTAGCTTTATGCAGCTCGGTTTACGACTAGTTTACACTAAATTAAATTTACTGGCTTACATTTTTGCTCAGCTGATAAATATTCACGTTTAATTTTAAGTCTAGTCAGCTTCTCCTTATGTCGGTCGTGGAATCTTGCGGTAATGCTGTCACCATTCGTGCAGGTTATCACCATCGCATATGCGTTCTCAACATTTTTTCTCATGGTTATCACCTGTGCCCAATTAGTCTTCCAAAACGCTCTGACAGACCGGGCACCATGGGTTAATTCGGTCACAGTTGTTAACCATATACTTGTGGACGTCTATGCTTTGGTGACACCCGCGCCCGCCACCTGTGCATTTGCGCGATAGCCTTGTTATGGACGCAATGCCTCACACACTCCTCATCGAGCACGTATCTTCATTGACGTCGTTGTACCTACCAGTTCAATCATACTGGTACACGTGAACGCTTTTGCTGCCTTTATCAGAGAATACGTTGTACCTACTAGAGTCACCGATTCCTAGTACACGTGAACTGTTCTCCGGGAGGCATCTGCAGGTAGCTCGATACTGCCATGTGTGTGGTTCATTGCTCCTAAGGTGTGTAACCATTTGCACTCGTGCGCGACTCTTATCTGGCGTGTAGCCGTTTGAATACGATAGCACAGCTGCGTATCACGCGTGAAAGTCTTCTCATCCAAGGTCTGGCCAGTAACCATATGGTAATGGTACAAGACTGTCTATCATTGACATCTCTACCATTCGCGTATGCGCGAAAGCTCCTTGGATCTACTCGATATGCATGATTGTCTGGTTCCACGCTTGGTTGGCTTTGGATACTGATATATCCTCCCCAATAAAGCCTGACAGGCATTTCACTCTAAACCACCGCGGTGAAACCCGGTGTAAAATGCTTAACTACAATAGCCTGCCAGGCCTCTCATGTTTTCAATCGCTGTGGTAGACAAGACACTTAACAGACATTCTAGTATCATATGCAATCTTAACTCATTTCTGCATCGTCTGTATAACGGGTCTACACAGTGCCTACATAGTTGATTGTCAGGTGGAGCGAAAAATGAACATTCCCCATGAAGCCAAACGTATATTTGTGTTTTATGTGTATATTTTATATAATCAAAATAAATATAGAAATCGTAATATGGTTGGTCTGTCTTAAACAGACAAATTACCATATTATGGCTTTCCTCACAAGAAAGCACTCATTATCGAGCACGGTGCTAAGACAAATACGGATTATTCAGACATAATCTGCGTTCTCTGGAATCTTGAAATCGGCGACGAATACCACTTTGTACTGAAATATAGTAAACTTAATGAACTTAGCATAACATACCTGAAACCCTAGTACCGCCAGAGACCCAACATTTATAAACTAGCCGCTCTATTAAACTCCAGAAACATCAAGACTCTTAAACACTGGTCAGTAGTTATTAAGAAGGTCCTTGAAATATGTAGCCCCCCCCCCCCCCCTCTGAGGCTTATACACACAGCCTGTCGAACTGAAACCGTGAAACTAACGAATATCGACAACCCCATTTCTATAATGTCATATATAATGTATATGTATATTTATAATGACATATATTGTATTTCTATATATACATGTAATATTTAAAATAATTGACAATCAGAATAAACTGAATTCATTGATTGAGTGCGCGGGCATTCCTCCATTTGTAAAACTGACTAATTCGCGATATCGCCTTGCAGCTGAAACTACAATACCCCCCTAAAAAAACTAGAACAAACAGATATTTATATTCTAACATTCAATATTTCAGATGTATTCGACAATAATCGTCGCCGTCATTGCCTGCCTGGCATCATCACACATGGCGCTCGGCGACAGTCAATTCATAGATCCCTTCGACAACACGGATCAGATGACGCTCATGCGGGGTCAGGTACCCGTGAGCCAATCAATGTCTTTCGGTGGATTCGCCAGCCAGCCTATATTATCCGGTGGAGACGACCACCAGCTAATGTCCTTCGGTGGAGTCGCCAGCCAGCCTATATCATTCGGCGGAGTCGCCAGCCAGCCTATGTCCTTCGGTGGAGCCGTGAGCCAGCCTTTGTCTTTCGGTGGAGCCGTGAGCCAGCCCATGTCCTTCGGTGGAGCCGTAAACCAGCCTATGGTTATGAGTGGAGCCGTCAGCCAGCCCATGGTTATGAGTGGAGCTGCTAGCCATCCTATGTTTATGGGTGGAGCGGCTAGACATCCTATGGTTATGGGTGGAGCTGCCAGTCATCCCATGGTTATGGGTGGAGCGTATCCCATGGGACCGGCTCAAATGGGTATGTAAATCGATAAAAAAGCAATTACGTATTTCCTAATATCACATGGTGTACATGCCACTAGTGACGAATATGCGCGTGCTTCCCGCCAACTTGGCAGCGCGCCAACAAAATTACTTTACAATGATTGGACGGATTATTACTATTTTGAAAAGCCATGCAAGATACCAAAACCAGACAATGCAAAATGACTGATTTGTTCATGAAAGTTAAATTCTTGTACAACTTCGTTGCACTAACGAAAATAAACACAAAAACAAAGAGGCAAATTGGGTGACTATATTGTTCGGCGCAATACTGTCGCATACGGTTGTGAATCGTCTCAGCCAACGATGTAAATGCACTCTGAAGTGTCTGTTAAGGATTTTATTTTGTTGAAAAAGCAAGTTCTAGTTTTTTCATGTGATATACAAGAACTTGAACTCGTTATGTTGGGATATAAAATTTTATGAAACTCGTTTGATAAATTTGATTCAAACTCGTCTACGACACGTTGTGAATCAAATCTATCAAACTCGTTTCATACAATCGTATATCCCAACATAACTCGTTGGAGATTCACTATTTATTACATAACAACCATATATATCGCTATAGATCTAGTTCGTTCATTTCATCGTTTGATTTCCTCCAATTAATACCATAATATGTTTTTGTTTGTTCAGTTCCTGCTCGACGACGTGGTGGTCTCCTCGGAGGAATGGGAGGGTCCGGAGGATCCAGCGGCCTTATGATGCTTCTCCTCCTCACTAGCGGAGGTCTCGGAACATCGACGTCATCATCATCATCCGGCAACAGCATGTTGAGCACCATTCTCCTACTCAGCATGTTGTCGTGAACACGAGAGCGCGTGGAGTCTTGGGAGACATATTTATTAATTGCGAATTGAACTTGTTCTCTTCGTTCAACTGAATAAAGTTTATGAACTACACGAAGCTTCGTTTGCTTAATATCAGAACTGGAAATTGGTAAACAACCCATGGTCACGTGGTCCTATATTAACTGTTGTTTGGGGTCTTTAAATCATTGAAACACAACCACGATAAGCTGGACACAGTTTGTGTATATTCTGTTATTGCATACTGTACAACCTGATTGAGAGCTTAAGGTCATTAATCCTGAAAATTCCTAATAATATATATGCATATAATCGTTATTTTTCTCCAATAATGAACAGTTACATGTACATAACACACAGCTATGTTAAATTACTAATAAACATAGTTTACAGAGATAATATATATGTTTGGTGTGCTAATATAAATATTCAAACTTCAAAACCTGTTTTGTTGGTGCACTTTCTGATGTCTCATTAATATGGTCTGACATAAGCACGTAAACCACACAATAAAGCCTTTAAACACCCTATCGTTTATCTTGCCGAACATAGCACATTATGACTCATTAGTTATCGCAGTCCGATGTTCCTTGGCATGTTAATAGCGCATGTTGGGGGAGGGTACCCGCACACTACAGGTTTCGTCCAATATTTTTTACAGTTACGACCCTTAATTGTTTGACTTGGAAATATGTGAATTGTGTGTCCGTCCGAAAATACAACCTTGCAACTTACTCGGGTGTTAATTATCATATTTCGTTGCCATGGTGATAGCACGTGTTTGTGAAAACAATACCCACATACTACGGGTTCACATCAATTAATGCCAACCAGATTAACGGCCATTATTTGACGGTGTTCAAAAAGTTTATAAATGCTGTGGATAGAAATAGAATTGAGGGGCGTTTGTGATATTACTTGCAAGAAGAAACCTTCGCCGATCTATGCGCGAGGACGTCTATATGACATTGTTCGAATAAATTGGCTCAATTTTATCAATTTCCGAGCGATGGTATAGATATGTGGAAATGCTATCGTGCCCCTTGTATCTTGTATATTACCATAACGTAAAACAGGCGTGTATATATGGAGGGGGGTTGGGTTGGTAGCGGTGCGCGTTTCACGCCCATGTGGTCGAGTTAGTGTTGTTGACGACACGCCAATCTGGCGCTAGGCCAGAATATGTCGCAATGCCAGTGTTGTCTGTATTCTTGTCGAATCCTAGAATTTCGCGAACTATCGCCCGGGTTATAGTCTTTGAACTTTTTATACCCCTGCTGACGTCACGGTTGGCGCATGGAAAAAGTTTGTTAGCTATCTATATCAAAGCCGCGTGTGTGCACGTGTCGGTGACGGTGTATGTGTTTGTTTGTTTGTAATTATGTCATGCTTTTGGCGTGTTAAAAATATATGGCCCTCATAATTGATTGCACCCAAAATGCTGACCATGCCATGTACCACATCTTCGAATACGACACGCAAAATATCAGGCTAATCGGTTGAAGATAACCGGAAATATAACGCATTTTCCAACGGTTTTCAAGGCGATATTTTCCGTGAGATAACGTGTTTCTCCGAAGATGAATGTGGTTTCAGATGCGTCCGTCATTAGAAAACAACAAGGCCACACTCCGGACAATCTCTGCGCACCGTTTGCCGGCTTTATTTATATCGTTATCAGCGGTGACGATGTTTTCCTGCATGTCATGTTTGTCGCCACGTCATTTTGACGGCCACACCTCTGGGAAATAATCAACTATAGTTGGCTACCTAGTGTGGAATAGTGTGCCTTATTTCCCTCCGATGGTGTCTTTGAACAGCAAATATGACTATTGACCTTGGTCTAGCCCAACAGTCCTGCTTGTTGTTCAAATGAAACCATCGAAGGAAAATGGTTCTCGCTGCTCCACCCTACGGCAGTCAATATGTGTATACTACTCTGCTCCACCATACGGCAGTCAATATGTGTATAGTACTCTGCTCCACCCTACGGCAGTCAATATGTGTATACTACTCTGTTCCACCTTACGGAGTCAATATGTGTATACTACTCTGCTCCACCCTACGGCAGTCAATATGTGTACACTACTCTGTTCCACCTTACGGAGTCAATATGTGTATACTACTCTGTTCCACCTTACGGAGTCAATATGTGTATACTACTCTGCTCCACCCTACCGCAGTTAATATGTGTATACCACTATAATATTGGTCCTGATGTGATATAACTGTTGTAATAATACTTGTAATATCATGTAGTTCGGTCTGCATCACCCCACTCCCGGCAATGAGACTATGTCGGGTGGTCCTGATCTACTGATATAATAAAAATAATAATCGGTTCATTTATATAACATTTTACAGTGAATTATTTTCAATGCACTTCACAACCATGCCACCATTGTCGCCACCTTCCCCCAATCAGTCACACTACAATCGACCTTGCGCAGGGGTCTCACATTGGCGCAATATTTGAAAACAGTACGATCCGACAATCCGTCGCTTAAATCGACCAAGCAACAGTTGTGTGACTCACAATAATACACGGCGGGTTGCGAACCCATCTCGATGTGCTGAATGCGAAGACGGGTCCGATACGCTAACCAATGGGATATGATGTTGATGGGTATACATGTGTTGAGTGATAAGATGTACATAAAAAATGGTCAACATGTACAATTGTGGTGCTGCGACGATTAATGTTCGTGCTAATTTTTCTAAATTATTTCTTAATTTAATTTATGACTAAGGGTAACTTAACGCGCTGGCAAATTAACATAGACAAAAAATCAACAGTTAACAACACGCGGAGTGAGATATATGTAATTCCTTAAGTGATTATTTAACTAACATTATTACGGAATAACGGCGAAATTAGTCCGAAATGTGCAATATATAGAATTTCCTGAAAACAGCCAGGCAAATTAAGATGCGTGTGAATTACACAACATCGTAGTAACATCAACACTATAACAGCATATTATATCAAATTAGCATGCTTGTGAACGGACCTAACATCATAGTAATATCAACACTATAACAGTATATTATATCAAATTAGCATGCTTGTGAACGGACCTATCATTATAGCAACATCAACACTATAACAGTATATTATAACAAATTAGCATGCGTGTGAACGGACCTAACATCATAGTAACATCAACACTATAACAGTATATTATATCTAATTAGCATGCGTGTGAACGGACCTAATATCATAGTAACATCAACACTATAACAGTATATTATATCAAATTAGCATGCGTGTGGACGTAACTAACATTATATTAACATCAACACTATTATAAAGTTATTATACAATGTTGTGTACAGTATATGTGTTTTTCTTGTACGAGTCCAGGTTGTGGTGAAAAGTCATATTGGACGAGACACGCAAGTGTCGAGTCCAATATGACTTTTCACCACAACCTGGACGAGTACAAGTAAAACTCATACTGTACACAACATTGTATAATGACATTTTTCTCATCCATCTGTATGTTTATCCAAATTTTGGGAATAAAACTTTTGTGGTTATTTTTGGTATTTGTCGGCACTTAATTCTCTAAAAAAGCCTGTATTTTGATCATCAGAAAGCATGATTTGGAAAAGTAAACACGGAAGTGAGAAAAAAAAAACTCAATGCGGAAGTGAAACGTCTGCTAAAATCCATCAGTGTTGCGCGTGCATCACATTTCGCAATATAATTAATTCGTGACGTCACGGAGTCCAACAAAAAGTGATATTGTGCAGTCGGGAGTCCAATATGACTTTCGGGAGTCCAATATGACCTTTTCCAGGACTATCACGTGGCGGCTTTTGCCCAATCGGAAATGGTGTTAGTTAAGGGATGGATCATAAAACAGTATAGTATATCAAATTAGCATGCATGTTAACGTACCTAACATTATAGTAACATCAACACCATAACAGTTTATTATATCTAATGTGACTTTTCGCGTTCTGATTGGCTATACACAGCTATACTATTCTCCGATAGTACACAGTAGCCAGCCTACTCACATACATGTACTATTATTGTTCTAATTAGTAGCAGGCTCATTTCGCACAATCGGATTAACACCTCGACACATGGCCAACCTGAAACTATATTGTATACGTTACTAGTTGCAATATCGTTTATAATTATATTTATTATATGATCATACTCTTATTCCATTCAATAAACCCATTCTATAAATTGTGATATTAAACGTTCGTTTAATAACAGGAAATAGTGCCAGGTGACCTTTGACTTCCGGATTATCGTATGTTTCTATTCCGTACGCTACGTCTTAATTCCAATATTTTTCCAACAAACTATAATGATTGAAGAGTTTGAAAAGTTATGTCATTAGATATACGCTATTAAATACGCCAAAGAGTCTTTATTTATATGGGACTATTTCTTTACGGGGACAAACAACGAATAGTTCAGTGAAACGTCATCGCATGCCTTATACAAGCTGATCTTAGTTTCGCGTCCTATTTGTTGATTTAAGTATGTTTTGTCGAGGTTTTGGATCATGTAATAAATAGAATCTACAATTCGTCCCCAGTTTATAGCGGAATTTACAAAACTCGTCCAGTAAATTAGGTCTGAACCTCGCCAAAGGCTCGGTCCAGACATAATTTACTGGACTCGTTTTGTAAATTCCGCTATAAACTGGGGACTCGTTGTAGATCCTCTATGTATTGATGAATAAATGTGTCCGATCATAGCTATCCAATATATACTAATAGCTTGTCCGTTTAGATTGGCAAGCGGACAGTCCTAATTATGAGTGAATGTTAATAACATCCTTTTCCGATTTCATGACTATAAACTATGGAAGTTCTCAAAATTTCCCGAAGTTTCTTTGTTAACAGCGAATTTATAGAAATAAATACATGAATGATGTTATGTGTAACTAATAACACAGTTTTACTTCCCTGCAATCATCAAAGGATTTCCGTAAATTGTTAAATCTGAGACCGTTTTCCAAATTTCGCGGGAAACAGAAATGCAGCACATCAAACAAAACAATTGTGTGCAATTGACTCCAGTTCTATAATTCAGTATTCTATCCCCTAGTTGTGTTTTAGTCTGATAAATTATTAACCAGTTATTAGCGAGACAGCTATATTCATGTCCACATGAAAGTCGAACAACATTCCATATCGGTTTCCTTTAGTCGTCAGTGGGTCGAGAAACGTACCATAGTATAGACCGTATTATAGTCCGTATAAAAGCACGTAACAATTCACAATTTCACCCTTGGTGTTAGGCGGAGATTGTCAAAATGTTATTCGTCCATTAAAAACACCTTTACATCTGTTCCTTTTTGACGCACGTAAGTTAGACAATCTCTCTGGTCGGAATCGGCATCTCTAGTTTAAACTTGATTGTATTCTAGTTTGAACTGGGCTTTGGTAACAACTGATTATAGAAAACAAACCCAGTTCTTATAAACATTCCCTTAACAATATCTTCAATTGCTATTATTCCGCCGAAGATAAAATAGCCGGACTATGTTGCAAACCTTGTTAATTAATTAAATATTATCATTTCTCATAATCAGTGCAAATTTATCTGCGTCATTCAAGTTATTGAATTCACTATCGTGTTTCTCAATTTCGCTGAATAAATTAATCTTAAATCATCGAATGCGTTACATTCAATGTTAAATGCATTTCTGATTCGACACATTGTTTGTCCCATATGGAACACAGCCGATTTTCTAATGGTATTACTGGTTGGCTATGCCTCCCCTTTTCTATTGCCAATATGTGGTTGCTCACGCGCAATCTAGAAAACATTTTGCGAGCAATTTGTGATCTTGTGTGAATTTTATGATATTGATTGTACCACGTATTTTGTGGTACAATTCAGAATATCTAAATTTGTACAACATAACGACGTTATATGTGATCCGCCATATCAAATCCAGTCGTAAGTCGGGATTTTTTTTACTCTGTGCCAATGCATTCTCTTATATATGCGAGTCGACCATGTCGCGCATATTAGTAAGGTATTTTCTCAAATTGCATTGGGCATGTAATGGATGTTTTTTATTTTATGTCCTAAAAATTGTGAGAAACATTTATTTAAAAAAAATGATAAAAAATTGTTAGGCCAATGCATTCTCTTATATATGCGAGGCGACCTATGGTCGACTCGCATATATAAGAGACTTCATTGGCACAGGGTAAAAAAAATCCCGACTTGGATTTGATACGGCGGATCACATGTAACGACGTTATATGACCATGAGAACTCTATCGCTAATTATGTCACCGGTTATAACAATGGAAGCTACTATTGGCAGCTAGTCCAGTTTGGCGATTTATTATTTACAATTTCTAAAACTAAAGTTACTAAACTCAATGTTAGGTTACTGTTCAGCAAACAAAATTAAACCGAAATATATTTCAACTGGTTTAGTTTTCAGAGTGGAAAGATGCAGCGTTGTGCTGTTTTGTTTGTGATTTTACTGAAAGTCTGATGCTAAGGATTCTAAATTATATACATTATATGTTTTTCTTTCTAAATTGTCTTTGTCGTTTTAAACCAGTGTGGACTCTTATTCGTTTAATTTACTTCTGACTGGTTCATTGGAATCTCAATCACAAACACGCTATTCTTGGAAACCATTTAGCTGGATGGTTCAACCACGTTCATACAATCCGCTGAGCCATATTATTGAGGACACAGGATATTAGTTTGTTATGTCATTAAATACTCATTCGAATTGTCCATATATGATCATATCTATGCGGTGATTTACTCAAAGTGGAACAAGTCTATAATATAACGTCGTTCAATTCGGTGGTCATTTTGGACGCCATCTTATGCTACCTCTCGGTATATAATTACAATGTAAAGATCATACACTGGAGTATCTATCATAAATTGACTTAATTGTCACCATGTGCCCAATGCAATTTGAGAAAATACCTTACTAATATGCGCGACATTCACACAAGATTGGTTTTCGGTTGCCACAGATGGGAGGGGGGTTAATAAAATGACAATATAATCAAAATAGGTTGCGGAATGATTATCGCTATACATATTTAATATACGACCAATAAACAGGGAAAGTATTGATATATAACATGAGGAGATATCTTACAGGACTGTTGCTCAGATCGTAGTTTTTCCGAGAACATTAAAATAAACTGAGTTTAAAATAGTTCTGAACTGTAGATGCCGATCTTTGTGTTTACCATGTGAGGAATATACCAACAAAATAACTTTCTTTATTGTCCCATGTTGAAGAGTTTTTTAATTCTATGAATTAAAAAAAAATTCTATGTATTTATGTGGCATATGAAATCAGCCTAATAGTAGATATACACAGAACGACACGATGTGTAAATGGGTTTGTCGATACGGCACGAGTGCTGTCGCGGAAGGATAGAACGAGAGGCGCTTGCGCCTCGAGTTCTATCCTTCCGCGACAGAACGAGTGCCGTATCGACAAACCCATTTACACATCGTGTCGTTCTGTGTTTATTACACGCTTCGTGTCCTAGAATCCGTGCATTAAAAATACAGGATCAGAATGTTTATTTAGGCTCAGACATGGCATGTTTGTCATGTGTGATGATTCTTTTATTTAAATAGTTCCAGTTTCATGGTTGAAGCGAACGTCATGTACGTCATTTTACGTCAACGAGATGCGTATGGAACGTACGTTCCATACGGATTTGTTAATATGGAACAGCAATAACACTGTACTTCTAGGAACAAGCGTGTAATAAAATGTATTTATAGACATGATTTGCTTCACATAGCCGGATCGGGAGTGAACAATCGAACAAACAGACATAGGGACGCTCTAGTTCCTCGTCCGAACAGGCCAGAGAGTTCACAGGTTTTGAATGTGTAACATGATCTCAACGGGCGCAGCCGGAGTAGTGATTCATGACATGATATAGGGGCGCACCACAACAAACCAAATACATGAGTAATATGAATTAATGGATGAGAAATAAGTATGTTAGACGTTTTATTATATGCTGCTTCCATAACAGTGTAACATTTTGTATCGTTCCTCATCGTCTTCGCTGAGCTGGATCCATGATCTCGGTAAATCAGAAGTCAGAGTCGCCAGCGATTGTCCCACGTTGTTTCTTTTATTTCTATATTTCCTCTGTTGTTTCAGCATAATTTCCGAGTGTATTTCTTCATGATTATAGCGATTAGATGTCCACTGATCTTTTGCCGACCATTCCTGTCAACAATAAATAATAATATGATACGCAAAGTCTGTTGAGAATTATCGTCCAAATATACTAAGATTTAAACCAAACCATCCAAGATCGAGAAGTGGGCAGTGTTGTAAAGAAAGCAACCAATTCTTAGAAAACTCCGGCAGCATGTTGTATATCTGTTCCACCGATCAGAATAAACAATATCATGCATGGTGTCGATAGTTGACGACGACGATGTAGATTGTGATGCAGATTCGTTTTACAATGTGATGAAACAGAATGCTTCTTTGTGTGATATTGCTGTCGCCTGTCTTTATCATCGGAGTTTGTTGTCTGTTGTTTCCGCAGAATGAAATGTTTTTATTTCCCGAATACTGAACTGTATTAGGGTGATTGTTGATGTATGTTTCCTCAGAAGAAATCTTGATCGTGTGAGTACATCATCGGAGCTTGGTGTGAGTACATCATCTGAGGAGGCTGGTTGTACATCATCGGTGCAGGCTGATTGTTGTTTCCTCCGAGCAGACTCAACAAAAGTATCGTGCTGAGAGTTGATGATGACGACAACGTGGACGATGATGATCCGGACGATCCGGACATCACACTCTGTAACAGCAGCAAACTGATCAATGAGCTACCGCCTGCACCACCGCCGCCGAGGAGAGATCCTCCACCCATTCCGGAACCTCCGAATCCTCCACCCATCCCGGAACCTCCTCCGATCATAGTCACCAGCAGTAACGTCGTGATGAGGTCGTTCGATGTCGACGTTGCCGGGGCGACAGTTGTCGTCGTGGCGAAAGCTCCCTGTAGCAACATGCAGGAGAAGATAACTGCGATAGTTTTGTATCCAATCATTTTTGCGTTTAGGTTCGTCACACTGTGGTTGGTGAAGTGAGGCTGAGTGATAGCATGCACCGTGTTTTATAGCCGCGATAGCCGGAATGAAATCACAGATCATTAAGGAAATTAACCTCGGAATTACATTTTATGACGCCACATGATGCAACCGAGAAATATTGCAGTCATAATTATGTGTAGCAATAATTATATCATTAGAATTGACCACACGGCGGAAACGAAACAAAATATCAATAAACGCCATCATTTTAACAGCGCAACCCCAATTGGCTAAATCTATAGCGCCTGGAATCTACTAGCAAGGTTAAATGGCACCATCATGTCATATATTCTCAGGACATGATCCTAACCCATGACCAAATTACAATCTGTTTCAGTATGAACATAACGTTCAATTTTTTTATTGGGTCTGAGATGACAAATGTGGTTAGTGTTGCGATCAGTTTTTAACTGTTCCTTCAGAAACCCTATTTGGTAGAAAACTGTTACATTCGCTATAAATCCCAGGGGTTTTGTCCCATGCCCGGTTAATAGTTCTGTCCATAATTGTTCTGGTCTATAATCAATGAAAATGACATTGTGTATGACACCTAGGATGAGCATACAGGGGTGCACCACTGAAGAGCGTTTTTATATACGCTCCTTCGCAATTATCAGGCGCCGCACGAGCATGGATTTCATATTTCGCATACTTTCTTGTAATGTTTTTTTCGATTTGCATTTTGATACTGCAGTGCACCATCTGTGCGTTTTCAATACCCGAAAATAATATGAGCGAACCTATGAGCCCTTTGATATGAGTTTTAATTAGATCGGACCCATGAGCCCATTAACATGAGTTTTAAATAAAATCGGACCTATGAGCCCATATATATTAGATCGGACCTATGAGCCCATATATTAGATCGGACCTATGAGCCCATATATATTAAATCGGACCTATGAGCCCATATATATTAGTTTTAAATAGATCGGACACATGAGCCCATATATATTAGTTTTAAATAGATCGGACACATGAGCCCATTAATAGGATTTTTTTTTATGGCAAGCTATCGACTTTCAAAAGAGGAAGTTTTTAACACGGTTTGGGTTTTGATTAGAATAGCAAACAATCAAATGAGCTGATAAAGAGCGTCTATGTTTCCGTCCCACATAAGCGACACCATAAAGAGCGTTTTCTATTAAGAGCTTTTGCCATCGATTTCGACTTATTACTTGTGGATGCTTCATGGATTTTCGCGATTCATACAAATGATGGTCATTGCAGGTGTTTTTCTTTTGTTCGATAAACCGAAAATTAACGGGCAATTTTAGTAATTTTCTCTCTAATCGGAATATGCATTCAAACGGACATAGCTCGTTCGAACATGACAATTATGTATAAACTGTTAACAATACATAGTATCTCAAAACATACCTACACGGAAGATTATACGGAACAAAATTAATTCTTCGATATAGTGCTGACAAGACGGGGGTTTTTCCTTATATTTTTCAATACAATACAATACAATAGTGTATTTCTTATAAATCATACATCGTATGACATAAAGAAAGTATATATATAGACAGACCGACCCCTGGTTCATATTTAACTAAACAATCATTGAATCATTACAATCATTGCATCGAACTTTGAAGGATAATTATGACATGTATATGTACTTATAGAACAACATAATAAAGGTGGGGGTCGGTCCAAATATAAACGATTGCATGCGTCGGTCCTTGTGGACAATATATCTATCGACTTCGATTATAAACGGTATAATAGCTATAAATGAATAGCATATATTAAATAATATGGATTAATATATATAATTTATGTATATATAGCGCTGATTATTAGCATTCCCCATAGATGTGCGAAACATGGAGTTGGCGTCGGCCGATATACCAGACTTCCCCGTGTATGGACAAATGTCCAGTACACGCGGAGTCCCGGACCACATCCGACGCCGACGACCGGTCCACACATCCATGAACGGAATGTATATATTCGAGTTAAATAGCATATAGTTAACATGCATATCGAAACTTTTTCGCAGTCAGTGGTCTCGTAAAAATTGCAACTACAGCCCCATGGGTAGAAAATCTAGATTTGTCGTCTCTTTGAAATGTGTATCTGGTACAACGTAATTTTGATGATTAAAACGAAGAAAAATCAGTTCGTCAAGTTTTATTTAGTGTGTAAAGTATCATTTTTCGCATTCTCATACAGATATCGTGGATGGCGCCAATCAAAGTTTCAAAGAAATTTAACATATCTTGGTTAGACATATCAACTGATGACCAGACTTGGTAATATCCGAAGAGGACACTGGACGTCGTTACGTCGTTAGGCCATGCTGCTGCACTACCCCGAGGCCCTCATTAATAAGATCGGCCTCAAATATTATACAATCGTCGAATTGGGTGCGACTTATTTGCATTAGGATAATTGGAATCCAAATGCAAATAAGTCGCACCCAATACCTATACATTATACAAGTGTATCTGCCATCGATTAATTATACTGATGATTTTTATAGTGAATACCTGGTAAAAGTTAAAAATGTCGTAGATACATTCAGAGCACTAGGTAGAGTGATTGTTATGGGTGATCTGAATGGAAACCTCGATAAGTCCAATTCGAGGAATATAGAGTTTCAGAAATTTGTTGAAAATTGCAATTATTTTTCGGTCAACCACACTATGGTTACGGGTCCAATGCGAGCAACGTGTGTACCATATAACTGTGATCGTGATGCCGGCACAGTTATTGACCATGTTTTATTTCCTTGTGAAGATACAAGCTTGGTATCCAATGTTGAAGTAATCGACGACGATTCTCTAAATGTATCGAATCATCGACCGATTTCTTTCTCATTACATATACCTTCCTCACATGAAATAAGTTCCCCAAATCTCACTTCAGATAACTCTAAAATAAACTGGACCAAAGTTAAATCTGACCAGTCTATTTTAAAATCGTATCACTATTCTCTTGATGTAACTTTGTTATCGTGCATGGATGAAATTAAAAATGAAGATGATCTGAACAAAACATACAATAGTATCGTTGAGGCAATAAATTGCGCTTCAAACAAGTGCTTGCCACGGAAAAAATTCCAACGGCATCTCAAACCTTTTTGGGACGATCATCTGACTGATCTACACAAAGAAATGAAACGTCTCCGTTCTTTGTGGTTAGCCGATGGTCGTCCCAGGCAAGGTTTGGGGACTCTTAGTTACACGAATTACAAAGAAGCAAAAGCAAAATTCAGAAGAATATATCGACAAATGTCGTCTAAATACATGCAGCAAATTGATAACGAAATAGATGAGAAAGCAGAAATGGATCAAGATTCGTTTTTCAGATTATTTAATCGAAGGCGTTCTGAACGTAAAGGTTCCAGTAATAATATGTTCAATTACAATGGCACATTGCTAAGAGATCCTGGAGAAATAGTGAATGCATGGGGGGACTATTTCGAAGGGTTGTATACGCCATTGGTATCGGATGACTTTGATGAGCAGCACTTCACAATGGTTAATGATTTTGTACAACGTAACATCTCTGAGAAGTCACCATCATCTATTGATAAAATTCTGCTATTTCCAGTTAAATCTGAAGAGTTGTTATTAAGTTACAAGTCACTTAGTTCCAACAAAGCTTCCGGTTGGGACAATATCTCTTACGAACATATAATCTATGGTACGGAATTATTAAATAAAATAATTGCAAAATGCATAACAGCAATGTTCAATTTTAGCTCCGTCCCTATAAATGCAAAGAAGGGAGTTATCGTAACTCTTTACAAAGGCGGTTCTAAATCTAGAAGTGACTTCAATAGTTACAGAGCCATAACACTCATGCCAGTATTATATAAATTAACAGAGCGCATACTTCAGAGACGATTTGAGCAATACTCACCAACATTATTAACGGTTGATCCATTACAACATGGTTTTCAAAAGAAATTGAGCTCCAACATGGTGTCATACATAACACGAGAATGCATTGATTATACAAGAGAAAAGGGGCACAAATTATATGCTTGTTTCCTCGACGTCATGAAGGCCTTTGACATGGTGTGGGTCAACGGGTTGCTATATAAACTTCACAATCGTGGTATTCAAGGCCACACATTTTACTTCATACACGATCTTATATCGGGAGTAAAATGTTCAGTTAAGTATAATGGTTTGACATCCCGTTGGTTCACAGTATGTCAGGGGACAAGACAGGGAGGAATATTATCACCTGCATTTTAATTGATCTATGTCAACGATCTTATCTTAGAATTAAGAAATTCACAATGTGGTCTATACATGAATGATGTAAACCGTACAAGTCCCACTCAGGCGGATGACATGTTACTCCTATCCTTAACAATGAATGGATTACAACAACTATGTGAACTATGTTATTCATATAGCAAACAATGGAGGTACTTATATAATCCTTCAAAATGCTGTATGGTTGTATTTAATGAATCCAAACATACTAGTAACAGGTGCATGGCCAATAGGACGCTATGTATGGGTTCTACAACTATACCGGAAAAGATTGAAGTCACTCATCTGGGAATTCCACTGAACAAATACGATTTAAATAGTACTTTTGTAAAACATGTCTGTGATAAGATAAGAGGTACATATTTAATGTTATCAAATGCAGGATTATATGCAGGTGGAATTACCCCGATGAGTTGTAAAACTATATATGAGTCTATAGTTTTGCCAAGAGCCCTTTATGGTACAGAAATATTATGGAACCTTAACATTAAAAATACAGAAATGCTCGAGAAATGTCACCGATTCTGCTTGAAACAAATCCAGGGGTTACCCGTACGTGCCAGGACTGATGTAGTACTAGGTCTCCTTGGAATATATCCACTATTATATTATATACGTAAACTTAAACTTTCATTCTTAAGATCAATGTGCAATCTTGACAGGATAAAGACTGCCAAAGAAGTGTTTCTCTTGAGAATCCACCAACATGGATTTGAGGGTCAATGCTCTATGACATCATTTACAACAGATATAATTTCCACTCTGGATAAGTATGGCCTGAATGAATATTTTAATGTGTATATTGATGAAACGTGTTTTCCAGACAAACTAGAATGGAAGTCTATCATTAGAAATAATATGTCTGAGGTTGAGAACTCAGGTTGGATGACTCGGATTAACTCCGAAAGAACGCTGAGTAGATTCCAAAAGATCCAACCGGAGTTCTACACCTCACGTCTTTGGAATACATGTAGAAGATATCCAACCGATAAACACTACTTCATCAGAGTTGGAAAAATCATAAATTTTTCATGTATGCAGTATGAGCAGAAAGTATGTGAAAAGTGCTCTCGTCTGTATACTGACTATGTGAAACATGTTTTAATTGAATGCCCTGATGTAAGCAATATAAGAAATGAAATTGAGTTCTCCCTCCTTACCGACTTTGATATAAATCTCTACATGTATTATGATTCTTTATCGGACGACGACAAACTTATATTTTTCTTGACTGGTGGTCTGAATGAATTGAACTCATTTATTGATGATTTGAATATATTTATATACTTTATAGTGAGAAATACGTGTAAAATATGGGAAGCATACCACAATGTGAAAACCTAATATGCTAATTAGTAGCATTACTATTATGCAAAACATAACTTGGTCATGTTTTTCTTGAATGTGTGTCATATGTGAGTAGCATGTACATGGGTTACGCGTGCTTATACTACAATCCACCTTAAGCTGAAGCAGTTTTGATTATCAATTCTTGTCTCACATCAAAAAAAAAAAAAAAAAAAAACAAAAAAAAACATAGGTTACAAAAGCTTTTGATTCTAGGTAAACTATTAACAACTCTCCCTATGATTTCAGTCATATTCAATTAAACTATAGTATAGTGCACACGTATCCAATGTACATAGCAATACCCATTATATGTTATGTATATATATATGTTGATTTTTGTACTTCTATGCATAATTTCCACACTTTTGTCATGTTTATATATGTTCTCAATATACTCTCCCATGGAGGAGGAGGAATAAAAGGATATATATATATATAGTTAACATGCATATCGAAACTTTTTCGCAGTCAGTGGTCTCGTAAAAATTGCAACTACAGCCCCATGGGTAGAAAATCTAGATTTGTCGTCTCTTTGAAATGTGTATCTGGTACAACGTAATTTTGATGATTAAAACGAAGAAAAATCAGTTCGTCAAGTTTTATTTAGTGTGTAAAGTATCATTTTTCGCATTCTCATACAGATATCGTGGATGGCGCCAATCAAAGTTTCAGAGAAATTTAACATATCTTGGTTAGACATATCAACTGATGACCAGACTTGGTAATATCTGAAGAGGACAATGGACGTCGTTACGTCGTTAGGCCATGCTGCTGCACTACCCCGAGGCCCTCATTAATAAGATCGGCCTCAAATATTATACAATCGTCGAAAAGGTGATCCTCCCACGTGAATGACGTTCGTAATTACCAATTTCCTTATTACTTCCGCGCTTCACGTGGGTATAAAACAGTGGCGTTCAAATAAATCGGCCACATCGTTCTTCAAGCCCAAAGAAGAAACAGAACTTAAAGGTAAGTGTTATGATGCATCCGGTATCTTGTCGGCTTTAACTCTTCACATGCTGAAGTGTTGGTGTTATTAGAGCTATATATAAACGTTATTAAAGGAGACAACATGGACCCAAACAATTACCGAAAATTAACCCTATACTAAATGGGTTGTTTCTCTAAGCTGTTCACCAGCATAATTAACGACACTTTTCTCGAGAACAATTGCTTGCAGACAGAAGCACAGACGGGGTTCAGGAAAGGTTACTCTACAATAGGCCATATCTTCTCGATCTATATATGCACTCATACATCTTATTCATACATCTCACTCATACACCCCACGAAAGAAAACAAGCACAACTTGTCCAATGTGTACTTTCATTTAATAGATTTTTCGAAGGCGTTTGATTCTGTGTGGAGAGTTAGGCTCTGGAGAAAACTTATCGCTTTTTTGATATCAATGGAAACACTCTTTAAATGTTATTCAGTCACTTTATAAACACTTCAAGATGCGTGTCCCCGTGAACGATGCAGACCCCTTCCTTTCCTAGCCACATATGCTAGCCTTAAACGGGTAACAATATATCCCGTCTGATCTATGATGTGTATCTTAATGACTTTAACTACATTTCAAAACGAGGTTCTTTTGAAATGGCAACAATCTGATATGCCAATCCACACAAACGGTGATGTGTGCATTACTCAACAAATCCCGTTATCATAATCTCACTCTACAAAATATCTTGGGGATCTGCAAAAAATCGATGGTACCAATTATGACATATGGGGCTGCATGAGATGCGGGGCTTTGAACACCTAACACGTTTTGAAAAACTTGAATTAAGGTTGATATTCGCCAGTAAACTGAAAAAGTCCACACTGAATGCTTTCGTTTATGGGGAACTAGGAATGTGTCCCATAACGGTGAAAATCAAAACCCTTTCCTATCAAACCAATATATTGCCTCTTATTTAGTATTATGTTATTATTGTTTATATTGTGATAATGTTTTGTAATAGTTAACTGATTATTCGTATGACATCATTGACCCTTTACCCAACAGAACGGTCCCTCGGCGCTAAACTTAGTTTATCAATTTTGGTGCCCCTCTCCCCTTCCGTGCATCCCTGACTCGAACGGCGCTACTTTTGACCTATTTAAACCACACCATCAGATTCCTTATATCATGGGGATGATTATAATTAAGTTTCGCGGCAATCGGTGACCAAAAAATGTCTGCTCCTGACAACAACGGCTTCACTTTAAAAAATACAAACCCGCGCCATTATCTTTCTCATAAAAAGTTACCCCTAGTAGACCCCTTGGGTGCTATCTAGATGTTCCCCTGTGAATTTCTATAGAACACAGACAGACCGACATACATTCGCAAATATAGATATAGATAGATAGATACAGTAACAACCATATATTTCGCTCTAGTTCTAGTTCGTTCATTTCATCGTGTGATTTCCTCCGATTAATATCATAATATTATATACTATGGACTATTTTAGTGCCCGCTCGACGTGGTGGTCTCCTAGGAGGAATGGGAGGGTCCGGAGGATCCAGCGGCCTTATGATGCTTCTCCTCCTCACGAGCGGAGGTCTCGGAACATCGACGTCATCATCCGGCAACAGCATGTTGAGCACCATTCTCCTACTCAGCATGTTGTCGTAAACACGAGAGCGCCTGGCGTCTTGGGAGACATATTGAATTGCATTGAACTTATTCTATTCGTCCAATTGAATAAAGTTTATGAATTACACGAAGCTTCGTTTGCTTAATATCAGCACTGGCCACATGTTCAAACACAGCTATTGGAAATCTATATTACAGACCCCTGGTCACGTGATCCTATATTACAGACCCTGGTCACGTGGTCCTATATTACAGACCCCTGGCCACGTGGTCCTATATTACAGACCCCTTGTCACGTGGTCCTATATTACAGACCCCTGGTCACGTGGTCCTATATTACAGACCCCTGGTCACGTGGTCCTATATTACAGACCCCTTGTCACGTGGTCCTATATTACAGACCCCTGGTCACGTGGTCCTATATTACAGACCCCTTGTCACGTGGTCCTATATTACAGACCCCTGGTCACGTGGTCCTATATTACAGACCCCTTGTCACGGGTCCTATATTACAGACCCCTTGTCACGTGGTCCTATATTACAGACCCCTGGTCACGTGGTCCTATATTACAGACCCTTGTCACGTGGTCCTATATTACAGACCCCTGGTCACGTGGTCCTATATTACAGACCCTTGTCACGTGGTCCTATATTACAGATCCCTGGTCACGTGGTCCTATATTACAGACCCTTGTCACGTGGTCCTATATTACAGACCCCTGGTCACGTGGTACTATATCACAGACCCTTGTCACGGGACCTATATTACAGACCCCTGGTCACGTGGTCCTATATTACAGACCCCTGGTCACGTGGTCATATATTACAGACCCCTGGTCACGTGGTCCTATATTACAGACCACTGATCACGTGGTCCTATATTACAGACCCTGGTCACGTGGTCCTATATTACAGACCCCTGGTCACGTGGTCCTATATTACAGACCCCTGGTCACGTGGTCCTATATTACAGACCCCTTGTCACGTGGTCCTATATTACAGACCCCTGGTCACGTGGTCCTATATTACAGACCCCTGGTCACGTGGTCCTATATTACAGACCCCTGGTCACGTGGTCCTATATTACAGACCCCTGTTCACGTGGTCCTATATTACAGACCCCTGGTCACGTGGTCCTATATTACAGACCCCTGGTCACGTGGTCCTATATTACAGACCCCTGGTCACGTGGTCCTATATTACAGACCCCTGGTCACGTGGTCCTATATTACAGACCCCTGGTCACGTGGTCCTATATTACAGACCCTGGTCACGTGGTCCTATATTACAGACCCCTGGTCACGTGGTCCTATATTACAGACCCTGGTCACGTGGTCCTATATTACAGACCCCTGGTCACGTGGTCCTATATTACAGACCCCTTGTCACGTGGTCCTATATTACAGACCCCTTGTCACGTGGTCCTATATTACAGACCCCTGGTCACGTGGTCCTATATTACAGACCCCTGGTCACGTGGTCCTATATTACAGACCCTGGTCACGTGGACCTATATTACAGACCCCTTGTCACGTGGTCCTATATTACAGACCCTGGTCACGTGGTCCTATATTACAGACCCCTGGTCACGTGGTCCTATATTACAGACCCCTGGTCACGTGGTCCTATATTACAGACCCTGGTCACGTGGTCCTATATTACAGACCCCTGGTCACGTGGTCCTATATTACAGACCCCTGGTCACGTGGTCATATATTACAGACCCCTTGTCACGTGGTCATATATTACAGACCCCTGGTCACGTGGTCCTATATTACAGACCCCTTGTCACGTGGTCCTATATTACAGACCCCTGGTCACGTGGTCATATATTACAGACCCCTGGTCACGTGGTCATATATTACAGACCCCTGGTCACGTGGTCCTATATTACAGATCCCTGGTCACGTGGTCCTATATTACAGACCCCTGGTCACGTGGTCATATATTACAGACCCCTTGTCACGTGGTCCTATATTACAGACCCCTGGTCACGTGGTCCTATATTACAGACCCCTTGTCACGTGGTCCTATATTACAGACCCCTGGTCACGTGGTCCTATATTACAGACCCCTGGTCACGTGGTCCTATATTACAGACCCCTGGTCACGTGGTCCTATATTACATACCCTGGTCACGTGGTCCTATATTACAGACCCCAGGTCACGTGGTCATATATTACATACCCTGGTCACGTGGTCCTATATTACAGACCCCTGGTCACGTGGTCCTATATTACAGACCCCTGGTCACGTGGTCCTATATTACAGACCCCTGGTCACGTGGTCCTATATTACAGACCCCTGGTCACGTGGTCCTATATTACAGACCCCTGGTCACGTGGTCCTATATTACAGACCCTGGTCACGTGGTCCTATATTACAGACCCCTTATCACGTGGTCCTATATTACAGACCCCTTGTCACGTGGTCCTATATTACAGACCCCTGGTCACGTGGTCCTATATTACAGACCCTGGTCACGTGGTCCTATATTACAGACCCCTGGTCACGTGGTCCTATGTTACAGACCCCTGGTCACGTGGTCCTATATTACAGACCCCTGGTCACGTGGTCCTATATTACAGACCCCTGGTCACGTGGTCCTATATTACAGACCCCTGGTCACGTGGTCATATATTACAGACCCCTGGTCACGTGGTCATATATTACAGACCCCTGGTCATGTGGTCATATATTACAGACCCCTGGTCACGTGGTCCTATATTACAGACCCCTGGTCACGTGGTCATATATTACAGACCCCTTGTCACGTGGTCCTATATTACAGACCCCTTGTCACGTGGTCCTATATTACAGATCCCTGGTCACGTGGTCCTATATTACAGACCCCTGGTCACGTGGTCCTATATTACAGACCCCTGGTCACGTGGTCCTATATTACAGACCCCTGGTCACGTGGTCCTATATTACAGACTCCTGGTCACGTGGTCCTATATTACAGACCCTGGTCACGTGGTCCTATATTACAGACCCCTGGTCACGTGGTCCTATATTACAGACCCCTGGTCACGTGGTTCTATATTACAGACCCCTTGTCACGTGGTGCTATATTACAGACCCCTGGTCACGTGGTCCTATATTACAGACCCCTTGTCACGTGGTCCTATATTACAGACCCCTGGTCACGTGGTCCTATATTACAGAACCCTGGTCACGTGGTCCTATATTACAGACCCTGGTCACGTGGTCCTATATTACAGACCCTGGTGGTCCTATATTAACTGATGTTTGGGGTCTTTAAATCATTCAAATACAACCACGAAAAGCTAGACAAAGTTTATGTCCACACTGTCACTGACAGTCTATGTAAACATACACTCAGATTCATACTGACACTGAGTCTATTGCATTCCCATCAACTTTTCATTTCTGAACGGTTGTGGGCTTCCCCCAAATTATGTCACACCACACTAAATATAAATCTGAAATTAGTTGTGATTGACAGGCGTAAACATGGTCACATGCCAGTGCCGTCATGGCCGCTTCAACCCTGTGAAGCCGATTCTAAGAATCGGAATTAATAGTTGCAGGGTTTGTGACTTTTCGTTCGGCGGTTGTTTTACTGACAATAAAGGGAAACAGCTAGCTTCCGGGATCCAAAATAATATGTACAATAACAAAGACAGATCTTCTTGAAATTATAAAAAATGTAAATTTATGTGGATCTCTTGGACTCAGAACGAATTATTTTTGGGACATGACAATCTGCGGGATGGGATGGGATATGGGACAAAACGACAATCTGCGGGACAGAATTTCAAATTGCGTGGGACGGCCGATATCTCGAGGAATACAGGGCGTAGGGGGCTCATTTTGGTGTCTAACGAAAGGCCCACGTTCGCCCTATCCAAACATACTAACCCCGCCACTGACCGGACACCAGAAGTTGCATTATTTGATCGACAACTGACCTAACATGGGGTGGAATTTGGGATAGCATGACAATCTGCGGGACAGGATTTTCAAATTGCGTGGGACGGCCGATAGCTCGAGGAATACAGCGCATAGAGGGCTACTTTTGGTGTCTAACGAAAGGTCCACATTCGCCCTATCCACACATATTAACCCCGCCACTGACCGGACACCGGAAGTTACATTATCCGGTCGACAACTGACCTAACATAAAATGCCACAAACACGAAAAATTTCGTTCGACATTAATGTTTAGAATTTAGATTTCTCGATGAATACACTAGCAAACAACAAGTTTTAGGTATCAAATAACGCAGTGGAATACTGTGCATTCGTTTTTAGCTACAATATGGCTGTTTTAGTGCGAATATTGTAATGGCGAACACGCAAACACGCTCCGATAAAACAGCTAAAAATAGACTCGATGTTTACAATTACAGTATCGATTTCAGCCGGTATATTCAATATAATGGGGCGTATAGTATATCAAAATGTAGAATTAGACACAGGGAATGTCTTTTTTTCCAAATGGGTCCACCAGGCGGTGAAATTGTTGCAGAAATTCGCTCCAAGATATTCGCACTTATTTTTATTTCAGTTGTGACTAAAAGCACAGATGCCGGAGCCCAGCGACTAAAAGCCAAGTTACAAAATAGATCAACTGGTTTGAACGAATGAATATGTCAATGGTAAGACTATTCAAAAGAATATTCAAATCAAATAGTGTTTATAGACTTAAAAGCTTATGTTTCCGCCATTCATATATGCGGTGAAGTTCTCATATTATCTCCCAGTAATACGCGGGGGAGGTTCTCATATGAACATATTATCTGCCGGTCATACACGGTGGAGGTTCATATTATCCGCCGATCATACGCGAGGGAATTTTTCTTATTAGCCTCCAGTCATACGCGGGGGAGGTTCTGATATGAACATATTATCTGCCGGTCATATGCGGTGGAGGTTCATATTATCCACCGGTCATACGCGAGGGAGGTTCTCATATTATCCTCCGGTCATACGATGGGGAGGTTCTCATATGAACATATTAACTGCCGGTCATACGCGAGGGAGGTTCTCATATTATCATCCGGTCATACATAGGGGAGGTTCTCATATAAGAAATAAACGGCGGTTTCAATGTGGTCATGGGATTTTGACCGCGGGAAAAAATCAGCAAACTGCATGAACCCCGAAGGGGTTCATGCGGAGTTTGCTGATTTTTTATCGCGGTCAAAACCCATGACCACGTTGAATCCGCCGTTTATTATTTATATTTATATACTTAAATTCATTATGAACTAGGATCGTCTATCTTTCCCACTATTTATTCATCTATTTAAATGAACGCATGGGCCAGCTCGCCCCGGGCCAGCTCGCCCCAAGGGACAATGTCTTATTTAAGTTGTCGTTTTGGGGTGGTTTTGCTTGCTTTCTCTGGCTTACAGTCAAGTGATACCCGAGTCAAGTGATACCATACAAAGTGATACCCAAATCGGTCAACTGATACCCAAGATGTGTATCATTGAATTTGGAATGTTGAATCAAATATACACACATTCGAGATCATTATTTGTCCGAACGTCATGTCGGAATATACTCCATTCCTCGATCGAAAATGTGCTTGAGTCGAGCCACTGCCATTGTATATAGTCGCAGATACAACGGAACATATTTGTGGTTATGATGTCAGATAAATATTGCACTGCTTATATACGGTATGTGGTCGGCATATGAAAGTGATTATCTATCACACTGAAGCCATCTCATCCTCTGAAGTGTGAGGTGTGATTAGTCGATTGGTTACTGTGTGAACAACCTGCTTCTATTGTTTTGATAGGATATGAATGGGGATATAATATAACGGCTTCTAAGGGTTTCCCAAACTCCAGAGATAGTGAGATGAACTCAGAGAATAAGAGAAACTTTAATATCCACAATGTGAAAACAGTTCATTATTGTTATTTATGAATTCGCCGGTAATTCGTCGTTCAAACCAACTAGTGTGATAAACTGCATGGCTATTATTTTTGCTAACAAACGTGCCTAAAGTAATCTAAATGTCAAAATTGATGGACATAACTCTGAAATATATCATAATCTGAACTTAAGAAATTAATATATTAATATATATTAACTTATTTACAACTTTAATACAAATGTAATACCCAGGCCAGCTCGCCCCTGAAAGGTGGGCCAGCTCGCCCCAAAAACGGCCTGGGGCGAGCTGGCCCTGGGGCGAGTGGGCCCGGATCCGTTCAGAAAGTGCGAATCCTCGTTTTTTTGGAAAACCAAACATTTTGAGAATCCGTTCTTGAAGAACGGAAAAAAACGCAATTTCACAGTTTAGTATACACATATGACAAACTGTATTGTTTTGCTAGTAACTAATGTAGATGTGTTGATTTCAAGAATGATAACTGAAACTAACAATTAAGTTTCGGCTGTGGATAAGAAATCGACAACCCGCCGTTCTACCATAATGATATATTTGTGAGGTTGGGGGAATATTTGTAGCGGTAAGGAAAATGATAAGTAACGGGATTTTTGAACATCAACGTTCAGTACGTAACACTGATTATAGACCAAAATAAATTTCTTGCCAAATTCGGACGTACTGTATAGATACTCAAGCAGTCGGCAATGTCCGACAATCCCCGGTCATTTCCGGGACCAATGTGTTCATAAACCTATGAACGACATTGGAAGTGACGTCACGTTGCGTTCATAGGTTTATGAACGCATTGAATATGGGGGCGTGTCTACCGTAACGCTATGGGGGAATCGGAGGAGATATTAGGTGTATGTAAATATATGAACATATTATCTGCCGGTCATACGTGGTGGAGGTTCATATTATCCGCCGGTCATACGCGAGGGAGGTTCTCATATTATCCTCCGGTCATACATGGGGGAGGTTCTGATATGAACATATTATTCGCCGGTCATACGCGGTGGAGGTTCATATTATCCACCGGTCATACACGGTGGAGGTGCTCATATGAACATATTATCCACCGGTCATATGCGGTGGAGGTTCATATTATCCGCCGGTCATACGCGAGGGAAGTTTTCATATTATCCTCCAGTCATACGCGGGGGAGGTTCTGATATGAACATATTATCTGCCGGTCATACGCGAGGGAAGTTCTCATATTATCCTTCGGTCATACGATGGGGAGGTTCTCATATGAACATATTATCCGCCGGTCATACGCGAGGGAGGTTGTCATATTATCCACCGGTTATACGCGAGGGAGGTTCTCATATTAGCCTCCGGTCATACATAGGGGAGGTTCTCATATGAACATATTATCTGCCGGTCATACGCGGTGGAGGTTCATATTATCCGCCAGTCATACGCGAGGGAGGTTCTCATATTATCCTCCGGTCATACGTGGGGGAGGTTCTGATATGAACATATTATTCGCCGGTCATACGCAGTGGAGGTTCATATTATCCACCGGTCATACACGGTGGAAGTTCTCATATGAACATATTATCCGCCGGTCATACGCGGTGGAGGTTCATATTATCTGCCGGTCATACGCGAGGGAAGTTCTCATATTATCCTCCGATCATATGTGGGGGAGGTTCTGATATGAACATATTATCCGCCGGTCATACGCGAGGGAGGTTGTCATATTATCCACCGGTCATACGCGAGGGAGGTTCTTATATTATCCTCCGATCATACGTTGGGGAGGTTCTCATATGAACATATTATCCGCCGGTCATACGCAGTGGAGGTTCTCATATGAACATATTATCCGCCGGTCATACGTGGTGGAGGTTCTCATATGAACATATTATCCACCGGTCATACGCGGTGGAGGTTCATATTATCCGCCGGTCATACGCGAGGGAAGTTCTCATATTATCCTTTGGTCATAGGTGGGGGAGGTTCTGATATGAACATATTATCTGCCGGTCATACGCGGTGGAGGTTCATATTATCCACCGGTCATACGCGGTGGAGGTTCTCATATGAACATATTATCTGCCGGTCATATGCGAGGGAGGTTCTCATATTATCCACCGGTCACACCCGAGGGAGGATATGACCGGCGGATAATATGTTCATATGAGGACCTCCCCAACGTATGACCAGAGGATAATATGAGAACCTCCCTCGCGTATGACCGGTGGATAATATGAACCTCCACCGCATATGACCGGCAGATAATATGTTCATATCAGAACCTCCCCCGCGTATGACCGGAGGATAAAATGAGAACTTCCCTCGCGTATGACCGGCGGATAATATGAACCTCCACCGCGTACGAACGGCAGATAATATGTTCATATGAGAACCTCCCCCGCGTATGACTGGCAGATAATATGAGAACCTCCACCGCATATGAATTGCGGACACATAAGTTTTTAAGTCTATAAACACTATTTGATTTGAATATTCTTTTGAATAGTCTTACCATTGACATATTCATTCGTTCAAACCAGTTGATCTATTTTGTAACTTGGCTTTTAGTCGCTGGGCTCCGGCATCTGGGCTTTTAGTCACAACTGAAATAAAAATAAGTGAGAATATCTTGGAGCGAATTTCTGCAACAATTTCACCGCCTGGTGGGACCCATTAAAAAAAATACATTCCCTGTGTCTAATCCTACATTTTGATATACCATACGTCCCATTATATTGAATATACCAGCTGAAATCGATCCTGTAATTGTAAACATCGAGTCTATTTTTAGCTGTTTTATCGGAGCGTGTTTGCGTGTTCGCCATTACAATATTCGCACTAAAACAGCCATATTGTAGCTAAAAACGAATGCACAGTATTCCGCTGCGTTATTTGATACCCAAAACTTGTTGTTTGCTGGCGTATTCATCGAGAAATCTAAATTCTAAACATTAATGTCGAACGCAGTTTTTCGTGTTTGTGGCATTTTATGTTAGGTCAGTTGTCGACCGAATTATGTAACTTCCGGTGTCCGAGCAGTGACGGGGTTAATATGTGTGGATAGGGCGAATGTGGACCTTTCGTGAGACACCAAAAGGAGCCCTCTACGCGCTGTATTCCTCGAGATATCGGCCGTCCCACGCAATTTGAAAATCCCGTCCCGCAGATTGTCATGCTATCCCAAATTCCACCCCATGTTAGGTCAGTTGTCGATCAATTAATGCAACTTCTGGTGTCCGGTCAGTGGCGGGGTTAATATGTGTGAATAGGGCGAATGTGGGCCTTTCGTTAGACACCAAAATGAGCCCCCAACGCCCTGTATTCCTCGAGATATCGGCCGTCCCACGCAATTTGAAATTCTGTCCCGCAGATTGTCGTTTTGTCCCATATCCCATCCCATCCCGCAGATTGTCATGTCCCTTATTTTTTAGATTGGCCAGGCGATTTGTCGCCCATGTTGTCAAAAAATAACACAAATCAACGACCACGAATCAAAAATACATGAATGTCGGGACTATCTGCTAAAACAACTATAGAACTAAAAAAAAAGTTAAATGACATAACAAAACGATCTATCAGTTCCCCTGAGTACCGGCAGTAGTACCACCGCAGCCAAAACGAGCGAAGAGCAACACAATTCTACCACCAACCCCACCGAAACCCTCCCGACCTTACACAGCCGTATTATTAGCTCCAACGATTGGCCAGTTGTACCCTAATTACAGTTGCCTGCAATCCAAATTCCGGTGATTCTTGATTTTAAACTTTCGACCGCTCGTCAACAATCTACTTTATTTGTCGATTTGTGAATTTCTCTTCCGGTATAACATGACGTCATGGATACTATTTTAACAACATTTAGCCACACCTTCGGAATTTCCACACCGAGAGCACGTGACATGTTACTAGTTTTTTTTATTGGGGCACACATTTCTTGGAGCTAAGTCTTGATTGGCGGTAATTACAAGGAATCCCGGGTTTGGGAAATAAAAACTGAACGAAAGGTCGTCAGACCCACTATTTTTTATATGTGGGTATGTAGTTTACTCCAGACTGTGTCACTGCATACCACGCAACCTGATTGAGGGCTTAAGCTCATTAACCATGGACGTTCCTAATAATATATATATATAATCTTTACTTTCCTCCAATAATGAACAGCATAACACATAGCTATATACACATTAACTTATATAGAGATAATATATAATTATGTTGTATAATGTGGTATGAAATATAAATATTGGAATGGAATGGAATGGTTTATTGCTCGACATGAATTAAAATGTTACATGCAAATCATATATAGATTATACATTATTCAAATTAGCCCTTGAACCTGTTTTTGTTGATGCACTTTTTGATGCCTCATTAATATGGATTGACCTAAACACGTAAACCATAAAGCCCTTAAACACCCACATACTACATGTTTCGTCCACTATTTTTTTCCACAGTTACGGCCCTTGTTTGACTTGGAAATGTGTTAATTTTGTGTCCGTCTGAACATATCACCTTGGAACTTTCGTTGTCCTTTACATATGGATAGAACAGGTTAGTACTCACATACTACGGGTTTCATCATTCATTTTCACCAGAGTTACAGCACTTGTTTGACTTTTACATGTCTGAATTTTGTATCCATATGAACATTTCAGCTTGTAAATTGGGCATGTATCATCTGGTTGTGCTTTGATATAGTGATAGTCCAGTTTAAGGGGATTTAGAAACTAACAAAAAGTTTCCATCCATACAATTATTTACTGTAGCGTGGAACCGCCACCCCCTATTTTGTTACTAACTTGTTTAATATAGTTAGTTAGTTAACTTGTTAAAACAAGTTAGCTAATTTGTTCAAAGAAGTTTGTAACTTGCTTAAACAAGTTAGTTAACTTGTGTAAATAAGATAGTTAACTTGTTTAAACGAGTTAGTTAACTTGTTTACACAAGTTAGTTAACTTGATTAAACAAGTAACTAACTTGTTTAAATAAGTTATGGAGCTTGGGTAATTGGACAATATCTGTCAAACATAATTAGGGTAGTTATAAAACTCAACAGTCCGTCGGTGGATTTGTACAATTATCGATGTGTGTTAACAGCGCGACAAGCCGAACCATCAGGCTCCATAAACGGTGTGGGTGTTTTGATATAGCATATTGCCAGCCCCCACACACTAGACCAAAATCAGTCTAAAGGCTGATACTTACAATGTGATGCCCTGTTTGATTCCCAAGGGTGGGTGGTCATCGTTAGGTGACTGCATGCATGGTTAGGCTTTCAGGTTTATCGAGATAAATATATTAACGTGGGGCCAACATAGTCTACTTTGACCAAAATCGTCTACGGGAAGGGGCTGAGCCACCATACAACACATTGTGTAGCCGAACATTGACCGTTGGGTCGAGTTACGTGTTGATGAGTGGGTTGTGTAATGTGGCTGCCTAGATATCTCGAGGCATACCCCGGCATCTCGACCAATATCCGTGATATTCGCATGAAAGGGCCAATATGCCATTTCTAGGAATAATATGCGATTCCGGTCCAAACAAGGGGATGGATTTTTGTAAATGCTCCCAAGATAGCGTCGCAAAACCCCGAAAAGCCTTCATCCACCAAGATTGGCTCTGGACTATGCCGGCAATGAGGCAACTATGTTATTTCTCAGGCCCTTCCATTTGGCGATTTCGGTCAAAGGAGACTATGTTGGCCCAACGCAAAGTATTTTTTCTCAAAACACCCCGAAAGCCTAACCAGTCAACCAAATATGGCCACCACCCATGTGGGTCAAACATGGCATCAAAGTCTTAGCCTCTATAGATTAATTTTGGTCTAGTAAATTGTCGGCTCGTGTGTGCATGGGAGCTGGCATGGCGTTATTTCGAAACACACACCCCGTATATATGGAGCCTGATGGTTCATGTGTTAGACGTTCGGTCAAGGTCAAAAGTCCTGCTTGATGTTAAAAATACACCATCGAAGGAAACTAAGGCACACTATTCGTCACCAGGTATAGCCAATGGGTGATTATATACCACAGGTTTGCTCGTCGAAATGATGGGGTGACAAACATGGCGTGCAGGAAAACATCGTCACCGCTGATTGGTCTGACATTTTGCGTGTCGTATTCCAAGATAACAAGGTCAACATTTGGGTGCAATCAGACATGAGGGTCATATATTTTTAAACGGGCCAAAAACATGACATAACTACACACAGACAAACGCACACAGCATCGCAACACGGGCGCGCACACATGCTTTTATATAGATACTAGCAGGGTTACCCGGCGTTGCCCAGGTTAAAGTGATGTGAAACCCTCTGCATATTGTGGATATATGGTGGGAATAGCGGGTACTTTTGTTCAAAGCGTTACACATATTCTCATAAATTATATATCCAAATATCATCAGAAAACATGATTCTTACACCCGGAATATAAGTAGTAGCTCACCTTGTCGGATCGGAGTGATTGTCATTTTGTTTATCGCGATTAATCCGTCCCACAATAGAGAACTATTTATGTATTTATTTATTTACAACTGCGTATATTTCAGACGTTATAACATGAACACCATAAACACATTAGTTCTCAAAAATAAAAGACGACAATTGGGTTTTACATAGAGATGTATCAATCAATCTAGTGGGTTTCACTAAGATTTTGAGGACACCTGGTTATCATATCTCCATGATGATACAGATATTTGCAAGAAATGTCCAGGTGCTCCTCTGTTCATGTTGCTATATACTGGCTAATTATTCTGAGTTTAAAAGAAATGTTGATATGCAACAGAGCGATATTTTGAGTTGTTTATGTTAAGCGATGAATCTGTTCTAAAACATGAAATATATGCTCTGCATATTGGGCAGGTATAACCTTGTCATATGTCAGTATTGGAGGATCCTGAAAAGTCATGTGCCACTGACTTCGTTTTCTTTTATCTCAGAAGAAATTATATTTGACGGCACACTGTGACCACTGTTGTTGAACACGCGTCTATACATTTCCATATCTCTTGTAACTTTTTGTGTGGAAACTATATTGAATGGGGCAGACTCAATTGTGTTATAATTTTAACATGTACTATTCTAATATTTTAACATGCACCATTATCTTCCCCGTAAAAAATTACCACTGTTTGAATTCCTTGGTGCCATCTCGATTGTACCCCGAGAAGTTATATATTGAACACACACAGACAGACATATATTTGCAAATATATCCAGGCACCAAATGTGACGTTTTTAACAAACACGATTTGATTCCTCGTATTGTTTGAGAAGAACCTGTATTAATTTGATGTTAACTGGCACTAAACATATTTCTATCAGTTTTTGTGACCCGCCCGTCCATATTTCGGACTCAAGCGGCGCCACATTTGACATCATTAAACCACAAACTTAGACTCATTATGGAGATAAAATTGTTGAAAATTGGCGAGTATTCAAATTCGTATCAAATTTAGGGCCCCCATATCTCTCACTCAAACGGCACCAATTTGGCTTATTTAAACCACACGATTAGATTCCTCGAATCACGGAGAAGAATATGTATCAGTCTGGTGGAAATCGGCGCTAAACATAATGTTTATAAATTTTTGTGTCTCTCTCATCCTCTGTTTGCCCCTGTCTTGAATGGCACCACTTTTGACATCTTTAAACCACACAATTAGACTCCTGATATCATTGAGATGATTACTTATAAGTTTGGTGCTAATCGGCCACTAATCAATTTTTTTGATCAAATTTAGTGGCCACCCCACACCATCTATCACACAAACAGCACCAACATAGAGTCTTTAATTCACATGATTTGATTCCTCGTATCACGGATAAGAATTTGTATCAATTTGGTGAAAATCGGCGCTAAAATTATTGTGTATCAATTCTGGTGCCCCTCTCCTTTTCAGTACACCCATGACTCGAATGATGCCACTTTTAACAGTTTTAAGCCACACCATTAGACTCCTCATACCATGTGGATGATTTTGTATAAGTTTGGTATCAATTGGTGACTAAACCAATTCTTATCAAATTTAGTGCCTACACCCCCCCCCCCGAATCTCACATCCAAACGACACAAATTTTGCGTCTTTACATCACACAATTATATTTCTTGTATAATGGAGAAGAAGTGCATCAATTTGGCGGAAATCAGCGCTAAAATTAATTTTATCAATTTTGGTGCCCATCTCCCATTCCGTGCATCCCTGACGGGAATGGCGCCATGTTTGACATATTTAAACAAACCATTAGATTCCTCATATCATGGGAATGATTATATAAAAGTTTCGTGGCAATCGGCGGCAAATATTTTTCTGCCCCTCCCCTTTTCTGCCCCTGAAAACAGCGTCACTTTAGAAAATTATAATCTGCACATTATCTTTCTCGTAAAAAGTTACACCTAGTAGACCCGTTTGGTGCCATCTAGATGGTCCATCGGTGCTAAACTTAGTTTATCAATTTTAGTGCCCCTCCCCCTTCCCTGACTCGAACGGCGCCACCTTTGGCATATTTAAACCACACCACCAGATTCCTTATCTCATGGGGATGATTATATATAAGTTTCGTGGCAATCGGCGACTAATTTTTGTTCTTCCCCTCCCCCTTTTCTGCCCCTGAAAACAACGGCGTCACTTTAGAAAATCCTAACCCGCACCATTATCTTTCTCGTAAAAAGTTACCCCTAGTAAACCCCTTTGGTGCCATCTAGATGGTCCCTGTGAATTTCTATAGAACACAGACAGACAGACAGACAGACATTCGCAAATATAGATATAGATTTGGAAAGTATGAAAAGCACGGGCACAGGTCGGTATCCGATTTCTTATGTAATTATTTATTTGGAACTAGCTAAATTTTGTTAGGTTGTGTCGGAAATTGACATGAAATAGTGTGTTGAGCATTGATGCCATTAAAAGATGGAACTAGCTAAATTTTGTTTAGGTTGTGTCGGAAATTGGCATAAAATATTGTATTGAGCACAAACAAAGGGTAATGGTGTTGAAATTGCTAAAAGATAATTAAACTGTGTGTTAATCAAGGTCTGAGTCTTGATCGAACGAACATATCGCGCAAACTGGGATTTTTCTTGTAGGCAATAATCACCCGTTTGTCGAGAGGCTCGGTCAATTTAGTGTTTAATAATGCAAAGTTTTTTTCTGAAAATTCTTGCGATTGTAAATTAGAGGAAAACACAAGAAACTTCGAGAAACACCTTTGTAGTCAATGTTAAGTCCGAACGGAAATTACGTTTTAAGAACGCCCATCCATTATGTCAGAAAGATGTTTGATTGCATTTTAGAAATGGACTGGATCCCTCCAACGATCAAAGCTGACATTGTGAACCCTTTGTATAAAGGCTATCCCAAACCGGCATCTTTGCAAGACAGCTACAGGGCAATAACACTGCTTTCTGTGGTTTATAAACTTTTCGAAAGCGTTTGTGGCCTTTCTAGACTCGCAGAAAGCTTTCGACAAGGTCTGGCATGTAGGCATTCTATATAAATTGATAAAACTCGGATTCTCGAGCAAGCTTATTCGTCTCCTCTTAAGTGTCCACACGAATGTGACTAGTAAAGTGCAGTATGGTGGCCGCATCTCGGAAAGTTTCGCGGTGAAACAAGGAACAAGGCAGGGGGGTCTATTATCCCCTTTCTGCTACTTAATCTACATTAACGCCCTTCTAGTGGCTTTGAAACAATCAACCGTTGGCCTGCAGATTAACGGAGTTTCGTTTTCTGCTCCCACAACAGCAGATGATATAACATTATTATCACTATCAAAGTCTGGGATCGACAAACTTTTACAAATATGTCACACATATAGTTTTAAATGGAGATTTAATTTTTCACACATCAAATCAAAAGTTATTGTATTCAACGAACAAAGAAAAGCTCCGACGGATGAACATATGATGTGGATGCTTGGAAGCCAGGTTATCGAGGGGGTAACAGACTACGTCCATCTGGTGTGACACAGAATAAATCTGCCACAACGTTGTCTGTCGCGTCTCTCGTCTCTGATAAATTGAGAAAATCATTCTTTGGAATCATGGGAAACAAAACCCTCCAAACGATCAAGCCGATAACTATGTGCACAATCATACAAACCACAGTTCTTCCCAAAGCATTGTACGGAACAGAACTCTTACCAATTCAGCAAACAACTGCATTAAGTATCATGGACAAATCACTCAGAACCTGTGTAAAATATGTACAGTCATTTCCAAAGCGAACATCCACTAAATTTTCACTCGGTTTATTGGGTATACTGCCGGTTGAGAATGAAATACACATTCGCAAACTGTGCTTTGTCGGGCAACTTGTTCGTCTGCCAGAGTCACATCAGTTACCGCTCCGGATCTTTGTAACGAATTGTCACATATATAGACTGTTCAATCGCCAAGCTACTGGCTCTGTTCCAGATATATTCGCCATTATGGACAAATATAAATTGCGTAACTATTTGGATGATTATTTGATGAAGGAACATTTCCTGCGAAATCCGTGTGGAAAGACATTGTCAAGACTGCTGTTCAAAACACATATGTGTCTTCTTGGCATTCATCTGTCGCTAGTGATCCTGCTTTAGTTGTTCTCTGGAAAACACATCCGTATCCGTTGACATGATGGTCTTTCTGAAAACGACTGCATGGTAATGATCATCACAGTACAGCGATAAAAAAAAATTGCTTTCCTACTGCACAGAACCACATACCCGAACAACCTTCAGTGCCGTCTTTGCCAATCAAGGTATAACAATGAAATTCAGCACATATTATTCACTTGCCAGTCACAACCTCTGCTTTTTCTACGGAACCAATTATGGGAGGGAATACTGACACGCTATGGCGTGGCCACTTCGGTGGAGCTGCTTGCTCTTGATGAAATTCATCTGTTTGCTCTATTTCTTGGTAGCACACTTCAAACACTCACCGAGAAGTTCCTGGATTGCCTGCAAGACTTACTTCTGGACGCTGCTACATTTCTTCATATTGCTTGTAGACTAATTCGTACCCGACCTATGTTCGAATGCGTCATTGAAGTTCTGAAACCACCACGAACTTCGATATGTTCTCCCTTATAATTTAGCCAGCCACAACGTTCTTCTACTGCATATAACTACGAACACATGCGTGCGACATATGCCAGGGACAATAAAGTACATCGATATGTCGTATAGCCGTATGCATGCGACATATGACTCTCTGTATATAGCGATATTGTATTTTAGTATTTATCGTTCTTCTACTGTATATATCTACGACCGAATTTGTGCGAGATAATTATGTCTGGGGCAATGAAGTACATCGATGTCTCGTATAGCCGTATGCGTGTGACATATGACTCTCTGTTTATATCGATATTTTATTTATTTGTGAGTGTGTGTGTGGTTGTTTTTTGTTTTTTTTGTTTGTTAACATCTTATTATATTTATTTTATTATTATTTTTATATGCATGTGCTTGTTATATAACCCTTGCATGGCATACTTTCGTGTTGTCTGATTTGTAAATACTGCCAGTCACTCTCCAAACTTGGAGGTCAATACATAAATAAATAATATATATGTGGTGATGTGATCAAAGAGGAACAAGTCCGTAATATAACGTCGTTCATTTTGGATGCCATCTTATGCGACCTCTTGGTATATAATTACAATTTAAAGATAACACACTGGAGTATCTATCGTAAATTATTGCCACCGTCTGCCCAATGAATGTTGTGAAAATACTTCACTAATATGCGTGACATTCACCCAAGATTGGTTTTCGGTTGCCACAGATCGGGAGGGGGTTAATAAAATGACATTATTGTCAAAAGAGGTTGAGGAATGGTTGACACTATATATATCATACGACCATAGATCAGGGAAAATATGGACATATAACATGAAGAGATAACTTACAGGACTGTTGGTCTGTTTCTACTTTACGGGTGTTCAAAGGCTAAAACTGGAATTGTTTTCCCAAGAAAACAAAATTCAAATAAACTGAGTTTAAACTGGTACATATAGTTTAAACTATGTCTGAACTGGAGCTGCTGATCTGATGTTCACCATGTGAGGAATATACCAACAAAATAATGGTCTACATTGTCCCATGTTAAAGAATTTTCTAAATTCTATGACTTGAAAAAGTATTTGTGTGGCATATGAAATCACCCTAAAACTAGATAATGTATGTATATACATAGTTTGCTTCACATAGCCGGATCGGGATTGGGAAATGGAGCAAACAGTTATTGGGACGATCAAGATCCCCGTCAGAACAGGCCAGACTGTTCTCAGGGTTTTAACGAGTGTAATATGATATCTACGGGCGCAGCCAGAGTAGTGTTTCATCACATGATCTGGGGACACACCACAACAAACCAAATGTATGTGTAATATGAATAAATGGGTGAGACTTAAGTGTGTTATTAGACATTTTATTATATTCTCAAACTACATCTGATTCAATAACATTGATTTATTTTGTATCGTTTATATAGTCATGTTGATCGATCATTCTGGATCGAAATACTCGGTAAATCAGAAGTTCTAGTCGTCAGCGATTGTACCAATTTCCAATAAAGCAGAAGCAGAAATTCTTCATCATTCTGGCGCGATGATCAGTATGATATTTTGCCGACCGTTCCTTTGCACAATAAATAATAAATAATAAGTTCCGTCAAAGTCCGTTGAGAATTATCGTCCAAATATACTAACTGTAAACATAACCACCCATGGTCCAGAAGCTTTTTGAGCTGAAGATCGAGTAGTGGACACTGTTGTTAATGAAAGCAACACATTCTTAGAACACTCCAGGAGCGTGTTGTATGTCTGTTCCACCGAACAGAATCAGCAACATCACGGTGTCGAGAGCTGAAGACGACGATGTAAATTGGTATGCGGACAGAGTCGTTTTACAGTGTGATCAAACAGAATGATTCATAGCATGATATTGCGACTGCGTGTCTTTAGAAGAATCTCTGTAAATACCTCGCAGCTTGTGTCTGATGTTTCCGCCGAACAAAATTATTTTATTTCCAGAAATCTGAACTGTATTAGGGATAAGGTTGATGTCCGTTTCCTTAGAAGAAATCTTGATCGTGTGAGTACATCATCGGAGCTTGTTGCGAGTACATCATTGGAGCAGGTTGGTTGTACATCATCGGGGCAGGCTGGTTGTTGTTTCCTCCGAGCAGACTCAACAAAAGGACCGTGCTGAGAGTTGATGATGACGAAAACATGGACGATGATGATCCGGACGATCCGGACATCACACTCTGTAACAGCAGCAAACTGATCAATGAGTTACCGCCTGCACCACCGCCGCCGAGGAGAGATCCTCCACCCATCCCGGAACCTCCGAATCCTCCACCCATTCCAGAACCTCCGAGCATCTGCATCAGTAGTAACGTCGTGATAAGGCTGTTACTGGTTGAGGTGGCGGCTGTTGTCGTCGGGGCGACTGTTGTCGTTGTTGCTGCGAAAGCTCCTTGTAGCAGCATACAGGAGAAGATAACTGCGATAGTTTTGTATCCAATCATGTTTGCGTTTAGGTTCGTCACACTGTGGTTGGTGAAGTGAGGCTGGGTTGTAGCATGCATCGTGTTTTATAGCCGCTTGGGCCCGAATGATATCACACATCATTAAGGAAATTAAACTCGGAATTACATTTAATGACGCCACATTATGCAACCGAATAATATTGCAGTCAGTCGTAATTATGTGAAGCAATAATTATATAATTATAATTTACCACAAGGCGGAAACGAAATAAAATATCAATAAACGCCATCATTTCATCAGCGCAACCCCAACTGGCTAAGTCTATAGCGCCTGAAATCTACTAGCAATGTTGAATGGCACCATCACGTGACATATTCTCAGGGCATGATCCTAACACATGACAAAACAACAATATATTTCAATGTGAACATAACGTTCAAATTCTTTATTGGGTCCGAGATGACAAATGTGGCTAGTGTTGCAATATATACAGTTGTTATCTGTTCCTTCAGAAACCTTACTAGGCAGAAAACACAGATCACATACTCTTTGTCCCACGCCAGGTTAATAGTTCTTGCCATGACATTGGCCTAGAATCAATGAGCACACATGGTTGCACCAGTTAAGAGCGTTTAACCCACGCATACGTTCTTGTTATAAAATACAAAGCGGACCCATGAGCCCATTAATATGGGTTTTAATTAGATCGGACCTATGAGCCCTTAATAGGATATTTTGTTTATGGCGAAATATCGACTTTCAAAAGAGGAAGTTTTTAACATAGTTTGCGTTTTGATTAGATCAGCAAAAAATCCAAATGAGCTGATAAAGAGCGTCTATGTTTCCGTCCAACATAAGCGACATATAATTAAGAGCCTTTGTGATAGTTTTCGACTTATTACTTGTGGATTTTTCGTGGATTTTACATACAAATAATGGTCATTGAGGGTATTTTTCTTTTGTTTACTGGAAATTTTTACTAATTTGCTGTCAAATCGGAAAGTGCATTCATACGGACATGGCTCGTTCGAACCTCAGAAAAAAATGTGTACATATTTTGGTAAGAGGTATCTCAACATAGCTAGGCGGAAGATTACGCAACAAATTATTCGATATAGCGCTGATATGACGGGGGTTTTCCTTATATATTTCGTAGAATGTATTGGCAAAGGGTTTTTAAAGTTGCGTCATAAGAACGATCACCCAGCATCATCCTAAAAGGCCAACAATTGATAAAAAATGATAACAAATTGTTGGGCCAATGCATTCTCTTATATATGCGAGGCGACCTATGGTCGACTCGCATGCTATAAGAGAATGCATTGGCACATGGTTTATATATATATATATATATATATATATATATATATATATATATATATATATATATATATATATATATATATATATATATCGGCTGACCTGATTTCGATGAAACTTGGTATGTGGGGGTATTTTCGGCCGGGGGTGACATAGGCCTATTGATTTGCACGTGCGACGTGACCTTGAAATAGGATCATTTCAATGTCAAACGCCCGAATATCACTGGATTTCGATGAAACTTGGTATGTGGGTGTATTTTCCGCCGGGAAGTGGCATAAACCTATTAATTTGCCCGTGCGACGTGACCTTGAAATCGGGTCATTTCAAGGTCAAACGCCCGAATATCACGGGATTTCGATGAAACTTGGTATGTGGGGGTACTTTCGTATTGGGAGTCTCATAAGCATATTCATTTGCCCGTGCGACGTGACTTTGACCTTGAAATCTGGTCAATTCAAGGTCAAATCGCCAATTTTGATGGTATTTCGACGAAATTGTATACATAGGGTTACTTTTGTCCACTGGGTATTTTGGACGGGTCAAATCGTAACCCCGAACTGACCTTGACCTTCAAAATGATCAATACAAGGTCAAATCGGGTAAAACCGGATGGATTTCGACGGGTACTTTTGTCGGGTACTTTTGTTCGGGCAGTGTTTTGGACGGGTAAAATCGTGACCCCACTTGACCCTGGCCTTCAAAATAGAGAATTCAAGGTCAAAGCCCGGACGAAGTCAGGTCACCTTCTAATATATATATATATATATATATATATATATATATATATATATATATATATATCTATATATATATAAACCCTTTGCCAATGCATTCTCTTATATTATGCGAGTCGACCATAGGTCGCCTCGCATATATAAGAGAATGCATTGGCCCAACAATTTTTTATCATTTTTTATCAATTGTTGTCCTTTTAGGATGATGCTGGGTGATCGTTCTTATGACGCAACTTTAAAAACCCTTTGCCAATACATTCTACGAAAAATATAAGGAAAACCCCCGTCATATCAGCGCTATATCGAATAATTTGTTGCGTAATCTTCCGCCTAGGTATGTTGAGATACCTCTTACCAAAATATGTACACATTTTTTTCTGAGGTTCGAACGAGCCATGTCCGTTTGAATGCACTTTCCGATTTGACAGTAAATTAGTAAAAATGTCCAGTAAACAAAAGAAAATACCCACAATGACCATTATTTTTATGTAAAATCCACGAAAAATCCACAAGTAATAAGCCGAAAACTATCACAAAAACTCTTAATTGAGAACGCTCTTTCTTATATGTCGCTTATGTTGGACGGAAACATAGACGCTCTTTATCTGCTCATAAAGTCGACATTTCGCTATAAAATAATATCATATTAAGGGCTCATAGGTCCTTTCTAATTAAAACTCATATTAATGGGCTCGTAGGTCCACTTTGTATGTTATAACAAGAAAGTATGCGATATATGGAATCCATTCACGTGCGATGTCTCGTATAGCCGTATGCATGTGACATATGACTCTCTGTTTATATTGATATTTTATTTATTTGTGAGTGTGTGTGTGTGTGGTTTTTGTTTTGTTTTTTTGTTTGTTATCATCTTATTATATTTATTATTATTTTTATATGCATGTGCTTGTTATATAATCCTTGCATGTAATACTTTCGTGTTGTCTGATTTGTAAATACTGCCAGTCACTCTCCAAACTTGGAGGTCAATAAATAAATAAATAATATATATGCGGTGATGTGATCAAAGAGGAACAAGTCCATAATATAACGTCGTTCATTTTGGATGCCATCTTATGCGACCTCTTGGTATATAATTACAATTAAAAGATAACACACTGGAGTATCTATCGTAAATTATTGCCACCGTCTGCCCTACGAATGTTGTGAAAATACTTCACTAGTATGCGTGACATTCACCCAAGATTGGTTTCCGGTTGCCACAGGTCGGGAGGGGGTTAATAAAATGACATTATTGTCAAAAGAGGTTGAGGAATGGTTGACACTATATATATTTATCATACGACCATAGATCAGGGAAAATATGGACATATAACATGAAGAGATATCTTACAGGACTGTTGGTCTGTTTCTACTTTACGGGTGTTCAAAGGCTAAAACTGGAATTGTTTTCCCGAGAAAACTAAATTCAAATAAACTGAGTTTAAACTGGTACATATAGTTTAAACTATGTCTGAACTGGAGCTGCTGATCTGATATTCACCATGTGAGGAATATACCAACAAAATAATGGTCTATATTGTCCCATGTTGAAGAATTTTCTAAATTCTATGACTTGAAAAAGTATTTGTGTGGCATATGAAATCACCCTAAAACTAGATAATGTATGTATATACATAGTTTGCTTCACATAGCCGGATCGGGATTGGGAAATGGAGCAAACAGTTATTGGGACGATCAAGATCCCCGTCAGAACAGGCCAGACTGTTCTCAGGGTTTTAACGAGTGTAATATGATATCTACGGGCGCAGCCAGAGTAGTGTTTCATCACATGATCTGGGGACACACCACAACAAACCAAATGTATGTGTAATATGAATAAATGGGTGAGACTTAAGTGTGTTATTAGACATTTTATTATATTCTCAAACTACATCTGATTCAATAACATTGATTTATTTTGTATCGTTTATATAGTCATGTTGATCAATCATTCTGAATCGAAATACTCGGTAAATCAGAAGTTCTAGTCTTCAGCGATTGTCCCAATTTCCGTTAAAGCAGAAGCAGAAATTCTTCATCATTCTGGCGCGATGATCAGTATGATATTTTGCCGACCGTTCCTTTGCACAATAAATAATAAATAATATGATCCGTCAAAGTCCTTTGAGAATTATCGTCCAAATATACTAAATGTAAACATAACCACCCATGGTCCAGAAGCATTTTGAGCTGAAGATCGAGTAGTGGACACTGCTGTTAATGAAAGCAACACATTCTTAGAACACTCCAGGAGCGTGTTGTATGTCTGTTCCACCGACCAGAATCAGCAACATCACGGTGTCGAGAGCTGAAGACGACGATGTCAATTGGTATGCGGACAGAGTCGTTTTACAGTGTGATCAAACAGAATGATTCTTTGCATGATATTGCGGCTGCTTGTCTTTAGAAGAATCTCTGTAAATACCTCGCAGCTTGTGTCTGATGTTTCCGTTGAACAAAATTATTTTATTTCCAGAAATCTGAACTGTATTATGGATAAGGTTGATGTCCGTTTCCTTAGAAGAAATCTTGATCGTGTGAGTACATCATCGGAGCTTGTTGCGAGTACATCATTGGAGCAGGTTGGTTGTACATCATCGGGGCAGGCTGGTTGTTGTTTCCTCCGAGCAGACTCAACAAAAGGACCGTGCTGAGAGTTGATGATGACGAAAACATGGACGATGATGATCCGGACGATCCGGACATCACACTCTGTAGCAGCAGCAAACTGATCAACGAGTTACCGCCTGCACCACCACCGCCGAGGAGAGATCCTCCACCCATCCCGGAACCTCCGAATCCTCCACCCATTCCGGAACCTCCGAGCATCTGCATCAGCAGTAACGTCGTGATAAGGCTGTTACTGGTTGAAGGGGCGGCTGTCGTTGTCGGAGCGACGGTTGTCGTTGTTGCTGCGAAAGCTCCTTGTAGCAGCATACAGGAGAAGATAACTGCGATAGTTTTGTATCCAATCATGTTTGCGTTTAGGTTCGTCACACTGTGGTTGGTGAAGTGAGGCTGATTTGTAGCATGCATCGTGTTTTATAGCCGCTAGGGCCGGAATGATATCACACATCATTAAGGAAATTAAACTCGGAATTACATTTAATGACGCCACATTATGCAACCGAATAATATTGCAGTCAGTCGTAATTATGTGAAGCAATAATTATATAATTATAATTTACCACAAGGCGGAAACGAAATAAAATATCAATAAACGCCATCATTTCATCAGCGCAACCCCAACTGGCTAAGTCTATAGCGCCTGAAATCTACTAGCAATGTTGAATGGCACCATCACGTGACATATTCTCAGGGCATGATCCTAACACATGACAAAACTACAATATATTTCAATGTGAACATAACGTTCAATTTCTTTATTGGGTCCGAGATGACAAATGTGGCTAGTGTTGCAATATATACAGTTGTTATCTGTTCCTTCAGAAACCTTACTAGGCAGAAAACACAGATCACATACTCTTTGTCCCACGCCAGGTTAATAGTTCTTGCCATGACATTGGCCTAGAATTAATGAGCACACATGGTTGCACCAGTTAAGAGCGTTTAACCCACGCATACGTTCTTGTTATAAAATACAAAGCGGACCCATGAGCCCATTAATATGGGTTTTAATTAGATCGGACCTATGAGCCCTTAATAGGTTTTTTTTTTTTATGGCGAAATATCGACTTTCAAAAGAGGAAGTTTTTAACATAGTTTGCGTTTTGATTAGATCAGCAAAAAATCCAAATGAGCTGATAAAGAGCGTCTATGTTTCCGTCCAACATAAGCGACATATAATTAAGAGCCTTTGTGATAGTTTTCGACTTATTACTTGTGGATTTTTCGTGGATTTTACATACAAATAATGGTCATTGAGGGTATTTTTCTTTTGTTTGCTGGAAATTTTTACTAATTTGCTGTCAAATCGGAAAGTGCATTCATACGGACATGGCTCGTTCGAACCTCAGAAAAAAATGTGTACATATTTTGGTAAGAGGTATCTCAACATAGCTAGGCGGAAGATTACGCAACAAATTATTGGATATAGCGCTGATATGACGGGGGTTTTCCTTATATATTTCGTAGAATGTATTGGCAAAGGGTTTTTAAAGTTGCGTCATAAGAACGATCACCCAGCATCATCCTAAAAGGCCAACAATTGATAAAAAATGATAACAAATTGTTGGGCCAATGCATTCTCTTATATATGCGAGGCGACCTATGGTCGACTCGCATGCTATAAGAGAATGCATTGGCACATGGTTTATATATATATATATATATATATATATATATATATATATATATATATATCGGCTGACCTGATTTCGATGAAACTTGGTATGTGGGGGTATTTTCGGCCGGGGGTGACATAGGCCTATTGATTTGCACGTGCGACGTGACCTTGAAATAGGATCATTTCAATGTCAAACGCCCGAATATCACTGGATTTCGATGAAACTTGGTATGTGGGTGTATTTTCCGCCGAGAAGTGGCATAAACCTATTAATTTGCCCGTGCGACGTGACATTGACCTTGAAATCGGGTCATTTCAAGGTCAAACGCCCGAATATCACGGGATTTCGATGAAACTTGGTATGTGGGGGTACTTTCGTATTGGGTGTCTCATAAGCATATTCATTTGCCCGTGCGACGTGACTTTGACCTTGAAATCTGGTCAATTCAAGGTCAAATCGCCAATTTTGATGGTATTTCGACGAAATTGTATACATAGGGTTACTTTTGTCCACTGGGTATTTTGGACGGGTCAAATCGTAACCCCGAACTGACCTTGACCTTCAAAATGATCAATACAAGGTCAAATCGGGTAAAACCGGATGGATTTCGACGGGTACTTTTGTCGGGTACTTTTGTTCGGGCAGTGTTTTGGACGGGTAAAATCGTGACCCCACTTGACCTTGGCCTTCAAAATAGAGAATTCAAGGTCAAAGCCCGAACGAAGTCGGGTCACCTTCTAATATATATATATATATATATATATATATATATATATATATATATATATATATATCTATATATATATAAACCCTTTGCCAATGCATTCTCTTATATTATGCGAGTCGACCATAGGTCGCCTCGCATATATAAGAGAATGCATTGGCCCAACAATTTTTTATCATTTTTTATCAGTTGTTGGCCTTTTAGGATGATGCTGGGTGATCGTTCTTATGACGCAACTTTAAAAACCCTTTGCCAATACATTCTACGAAAAATATAAGGAAAACCCCCGTCATATCAGCGCTATATCGAATAATTTGTTGCGTAATCTTCCGCCTAGGTATGTTGAGATACCTCTTACCAAAATATGTACACATTTTTTTCTGAGGTTCGAACGAGCCATGTCCGTTTGAATGCACTTTCCGATTTGACAGTAAATTAGTAAAAATGTCCAGTAAACAAAAGAAAATACCCACAATGACCATTATTTTTATGTAAAATCCACGAAAAATCCACAAGTAATAAGCCGAAAACTATCACAAAAACTCTTAATTGAGAACGCTCTTTCTTATATGTCGCTTATGTTGGACGGAAACATAGACGCTCTTTATCTGCTCATAAAGTCGACATTTCGCTATAAAATAATATCATATTAAGGGCTCATAGGTCCTTTCTAATTAAAACTCATATTAATGGGCTCGTAGGTCCACTTTGTATGTTATAACAAGAAAGTATGCGATATATGGAATCCATTCACGTGCGATGTCTCGTATAGCCGTATGCATGTGACATATGACTCTCTGTTTATATTGATATTTTATTTATTTGTGAGTGTGTGTGTGTGTGGTTTTTGTTTTGTTTTTTTGTTTGTTATCATCTTATTATATTTATTATTATTTTTATATGCATGTGCTTGTTATATAATCCTTGCATGTAATACTTTCGTGTTGTCTGATTTGTAAATACTGCCAGTCACTCTCCAAACTTGGAGGTCAATAAATAAATAAATAATATATATGCGGTGATGTGATCAAAGAGGAACAAGTCCATAATATAACGTCGTTCATTTTGGATGCCATCTTATGCGACCTCTTGGTATATAATTACAATTAAAAGATAACACACTGGAGTATCTATCGTAAATTATTGCCACCGTCTGCCCTACGAATGTTGTGAAAATACTTCACTAGTATGCGTGACATTCACCCAAGATTGGTTTCCGGTTGCCACAGGTCGGGAGGGGGTTAATAAAATGACATTATTGTCAAAAGAGGTTGAGGAATGGTTGACACTATATATATTTATCATACGACCATAGATCAGGGAAAATATGGACATATAACATGAAGAGATATCTTACAGGACTGTTGGTCTGTTTCTACTTTACGGGTGTTCAAAGGCTAAAACTGGAATTGTTTTCCCGAGAAAACTAAATTCAAATAAACTGAGTTTAAACTGGTACATATAGTTTAAACTATGTCTGAACTGGAGCTGCTGATCTGATATTCACCATGTGAGGAATATACCAACAAAATAATGGTCTATATTGTCCCATGTTGAAGAATTTTCTAAATTCTATGACTTGAAAAAGTATTTGTGTGGCATATGAAATCACCCTAAAACTAGATAATGTATGTATATACATAGTTTGCTTCACATAGCCGGATCGGGATTGGGAAATGGAGCAAACAGTTATTGGGACGATCAAGATCCCCGTCAGAACAGGCCAGACTGTTCTCAGGGTTTTAACGAGTGTAATATGATATCTACGGGCGCAGCCAGAGTAGTGTTTCATCACATGATCTGGGGACACACCACAACAAACCAAATGTATGTGTAATATGAATAAATGGGTGAGACTTAAGTGTGTTATTAGACATTTTATTATATTCTCAAACTACATCTGATTCAATAACATTGATTTATTTTGTATCGTTTATATAGTCATGTTGATCAATCATTCTGAATCGAAATACTCGGTAAATCAGAAGTTCTAGTCTTCAGCGATTGTCCCAATTTCCGTTAAAGCAGAAGCAGAAATTCTTCATCATTCTGGCGCGATGATCAGTATGATATTTTGCCGACCGTTCCTTTGCACAATAAATAATAAATAATATGATCCGTCAAAGTCCTTTGAGAATTATCGTCCAAATATACTAAATGTAAACATAACCACCCATGGTCCAGAAGCATTTTGAGCTGAAGATCGAGTAGTGGACACTGCTGTTAATGAAAGCAACACATTCTTAGAACACTCCAGGAGCGTGTTGTATGTCTGTTCCACCGACCAGAATCAGCAACATCACGGTGTCGAGAGCTGAAGACGACGATGTCAATTGGTATGCGGACAGAGTCGTTTTACAGTGTGATCAAACAGAATGATTCTTTGCATGATATTGCGGCTGCTTGTCTTTAGAAGAATCTCTGTAAATACCTCGCAGCTTGTGTCTGATGTTTCCGTTGAACAAAATTATTTTATTTCCAGAAATCTGAACTGTATTATGGATAAGGTTGATGTCCGTTTCCTTAGAAGAAATCTTGATCGTGTGAGTACATCATCGGAGCTTGTTGCGAGTACATCATTGGAGCAGGTTGGTTGTACATCATCGGGGCAGGCTGGTTGTTGTTTCCTCCGAGCAGACTCAACAAAAGGACCGTGCTGAGAGTTGATGATGACGAAAACATGGACGATGATGATCCGGACGATCCGGACATCACACTCTGTAGCAGCAGCAAACTGATCAACGAGTTACCGCCTGCACCACCACCGCCGAGGAGAGATCCTCCACCCATCCCGGAACCTCCGAATCCTCCACCCATTCCGGAACCTCCGAGCATCTGCATCAGCAGTAACGTCGTGATAAGGCTGTTACTGGTTGAAGGGGCGGCTGTCGTTGTCGGAGCGACGGTTGTCGTTGTTGCTGCGAAAGCTCCTTGTAGCAGCATACAGGAGAAGATAACTGCGATAGTTTTGTATCCAATCATGTTTGCGTTTAGGTTCGTCACACTGTGGTTGGTGAAGTGAGGCTGATTTGTAGCATGCATCGTGTTTTATAGCCGCTAGGGCCGGAATGATATCACACATCATTAAGGAAATTAAACTCGGAATTACATTTAATGACGCCACATTATGCAACCGAATAATATTGCAGTCAGTCGTAATTATGTGAAGCAATAATTATATAATTATAATTTACCACAAGGCGGAAACGAAATAAAATATCAATAAACGCCATCATTTCATCAGCGCAACCCCAACTGGCTAAGTCTATAGCGCCTGAAATCTACTAGCAATGTTGAATGGCACCATCACGTGACATATTCTCAGGGCATGATCCTAACACATGACAAAACTACAATATATTTCAATGTGAACATAACGTTCAATTTCTTTATTGGGTCCGAGATGACAAATGTGGCTAGTGTTGCAATATATACAGTTGTTATCTGTTCCTTCAGAAACCTTACTAGGCAGAAAACACAGATCACATACTCTTTGTCCCACGCCAGGTTAATAGTTCTTGCCATGACATTGGCCTAGAATTAATGAGCACACATGGTTGCACCAGTTAAGAGCGTTTAACCCACGCATACGTTCTTGTTATAAAATACAAAGCGGACCCATGAGCCCATTAATATGGGTTTTAATTAGATCGGACCTATGAGCCCTTAATAGGTTTTTTTTTTTTATGGCGAAATATCGACTTTCAAAAGAGGAAGTTTTTAACATAGTTTGCGTTTTGATTAGATCAGCAAAAAATCCAAATGAGCTGATAAAGAGCGTCTATGTTTCCGTCCAACATAAGCGACATATAATTAAGAGCCTTTGTGATAGTTTTCGACTTATTACTTGTGGATTTTTCGTGGATTTTACATACAAATAATGGTCATTGAGGGTATTTTTCTTTTGTTTGCTGGAAATTTTTACTAATTTGCTGTCAAATCGGAAAGTGCATTCATACGGACATGGCTCGTTCGAACCTCAGAAAAAAATGTGTACATATTTTGGTAAGAGGTATCTCAACATAGCTAGGCGGAAGATTACGCAACAAATTATTGGATATAGCGCTGATATGACGGGGGTTTTCCTTATATATTTCGTAGAATGTATTGGCAAAGGGTTTTTAAAGTTGCGTCATAAGAACGATCACCCAGCATCATCCTAAAAGGCCAACAATTGATAAAAAATGATAACAAATTGTTGGGCCAATGCATTCTCTTATATATGCGAGGCGACCTATGGTCGACTCGCATGCTATAAGAGAATGCATTGGCACATGGTTTATATATATATATATATATATATATATATATATATATATATATATCGGCTGACCTGATTTCGATGAAACTTGGTATGTGGGGGTATTTTCGGCCGGGGGTGACATAGGCCTATTGATTTGCACGTGCGACGTGACCTTGAAATAGGATCATTTCAATGTCAAACGCCCGAATATCACTGGATTTCGATGAAACTTGGTATGTGGGTGTATTTTCCGCCGAGAAGTGGCATAAACCTATTAATTTGCCCGTGCGACGTGACATTGACCTTGAAATCGGGTCATTTCAAGGTCAAACGCCCGAATATCACGGGATTTCGATGAAACTTGGTATGTGGGGGTACTTTCGTATTGGGTGTCTCATAAGCATATTCATTTGCCCGTGCGACGTGACTTTGACCTTGAAATCTGGTCAATTCAAGGTCAAATCGCCAATTTTGATGGTATTTCGACGAAATTGTATACATAGGGTTACTTTTGTCCACTGGGTATTTTGGACGGGTCAAATCGTAACCCCGAACTGACCTTGACCTTCAAAATGATCAATACAAGGTCAAATCGGGTAAAACCGGATGGATTTCGACGGGTACTTTTGTCGGGTACTTTTGTTCGGGCAGTGTTTTGGACGGGTAAAATCGTGACCCCACTTGACCTTGGCCTTCAAAATAGAGAATTCAAGGTCAAAGCCCGAACGAAGTCGGGTCACCTTCTAATATATATATATATATATATATATATATATATATATATATATATATATATATATATCTATATATATATAAACCCTTTGCCAATGCATTCTCTTATATTATGCGAGTCGACCATAGGTCGCCTCGCATATATAAGAGAATGCATTGGCCCAACAATTTTTTATCATTTTTTATCAGTTGTTGGCCTTTTAGGATGATGCTGGGTGATCGTTCTTATGACGCAACTTTAAAAACCCTTTGCCAATACATTCTACGAAAAATATAAGGAAAACCCCCGTCATATCAGCGCTATATCCAATAATTTGTTGCGTAATCTTCCGCCTAGGTATGTTGAGATACCTCTTACCAAAATATGTACACATTTTTTTCTGAGGTTCGAACGAGCCATGTCCGTTTGAATGCACTTTCCGATTTGACAGTAAATTAGTAAAAATGTCCAGTAAACAAAAGAAAATACCCACAATGACCATTATTTTTATGTAAAATCCACGAAAAATCCACAAGTAATAAGCCGAAAACTATCACAAAAACTCTTAATTGAGAACGCTCTTTCTTATATGTCGCTTATGTTGGACGGAAACATAGACGCTCTTTATCTGCTCATTTGGATTTTTGCTGATCTAATCAAAACGCAAACTATGTTAAAAACTTCCTCTTTTGAAAGTCGACATTTCGCTATAAAAAAATATCATATTAAGGGCTCATAGGTCCTTTCTAATTAAAACTCATATTAATGGGCTCATGGGTCCACTTTGTATGTTATAACAAGAAAGTATGCGATATATGGAATCCATGCACGTGCGATGTCTCGTATAGCCGTATGCATGTGACATATGACTCTCTGTTTATATCGATATTTTATTTATTTGTGAGTGTGTGTGTGTGTGGTTTTTGTTTTGTTTTTTTGTTTGTTATCATCTTATTATATTTATTATTATTTTTATATGCATGTGCTTGTTATATAATCCTTGCATGTAATACTTTCGTGTTGTCTGATTTGTAAATACTGCCAGTCACTCTCCAAACTTGGAGGTCAATAAATAAATAAATAATATATATGCGGTGATGTGATCAAAGAGGAACAAGTCCATAATATAACGTCGTTCATTTTGGATGCCATCTTATGCGACCTCTTGGTATATAATTACAATTAAAAGATAACACACTGGAGTATCTATCGTAAATTATTGCCACCGTCTGCCCTACGAATGTTGTGAAAATACTTCACTAGTATGCGTGACATTCACCCAAGATTGGTTTTCGGTTGCCACAGGTCGGGAGGGGGTTAATAAAATGACATTATTGTAAAAAGAGGTTGAGGAATGGTTGACACTATATATATTTATCATACGACCATAGATCAGGGAAAATATGGACATATAACATGAAGAGATATCTTACAGGACTGTTGGTCTGTTTCTACTTTACGGGTGTTCAAAGGATAAAACTGGAATTGTTTTCCCGAGAAAACTAAATTCAAATAAACTGAGTTTAAACTGGTACATATAGTTTAAACTATGTCTGAACTGGAGCTGCTGATCTGATGTTCACCATGTGAGGAATATACCAACAAAATAATGGTCTATATTGTCCCATGTTGAAGAATTTTCTAAATTCTATGACTTGAAAAAGTATTTGTGTGGCATATGAAAACACCCTAAAACTAGATAACGTATGTATATACATAGTTTGCTTCACATAGCCGGATCGGGAGTGGGAAATCGAGCAAACAGTTATTGGGACGATCAAGATCCCCGTCAGAACAGGCCAGACTGTTATCAGGGTTTTATCGTGTGTACTATGATCTCTACGGGCGCAGCCAGAGTAGTGTTTCATCACATGATCTGGGGGCACACCATAACAAACCAAATGTATGTGTAATATGATTAAATGGATGAGACTTAAGTGTGTTATTAGACATTTTATTATATTCTCAAACTACATCTGATTCAATAACATGGATTTATTTTGTATCGTTCATACAGTCATGTTGATCGATCATGCTGGATCGAAACACACGGTAAATCAGAAATTCTAGTCGTCAGCGATTGTCCCAATTTCCATTAAAGCTGAGCCAGAAATTCTTCATCATTCTGGCGCGATGTTCAGTATGATGTTTTGCCGACCGTTTCTGTCCACAATAAATAATATGATCCGTCAAAGTCCGTTGAGAATTATCGTCCAAATATACTAAATGTAAATATAACCACCCATGGTCCAGAAGCATTTTGAGCTGAAGATCGAGTAGTGGACACTGTTGTTAATGAAAGCAACACATTCTTAGAACACTCCAGGAGCGTGTTGTATGTCTGTTCCACCGACCAGAATCAGCAACATCACGGTGTCGAGAGCTGAAGACGACGATATAAATTGGTATGCGGACAGAGTCGTTTTACAGTGTGATCAAACAGAATGCTTCTTTGCATGATATTGCGGCTGCTTGTCTTTAGAAGAATCTCTGTAAATACCTCGCAGCTTGTGTCTGATGTTTCCGCCGAACAAAATTATTTTATTTCCAGAAATCTGAACTGTATTAGGGATAAGGTTGATGTCCGTTTTCTTAGAAGAAATCTTGATCGTGTGAGTACATCATCGGAGCTTGTTGCGAGTACATCATTGGAGCAGGTTGGTTGTACATCATCGGGGCAGGCTGGTTGTTGTTTCCTCCGAGCAGACTCAACAAAAGGACCGTGCTGAGAGTTGATGATGACGAAAACATGGACGATGATGATCCGGACGATCCGGACATCACGCTCTGTAACAGCAGCAAACTGATCAATGAGTTACCGCCTGCACCACCGCCGCCGAGGAGAGATCCTCCACCCATCCCGGAACCTCCGAATCCTCCACCCATTCCAGAACCTCCGAGCATCTGCATCAGCAGTAACGTCGTGATAAGGCTGTTACTGGTTGAGGGGGCGGCTGTTGTCGTCGGGGCGACTGTTGTCGTTGTTGCTGCGAAAGCTCCTTGTAGCAGCATACAGGAGAAGATAACTGCGATAGTTTTGTATCCAATCATGTTTGCGTTTAGGTTCGTCACACTGTGGTTGGTGAAGTGAGGCTGAGTTGTAGCATGCATCGTGTTTTATAGCCGCTAGGGTCGGAATGATATCACACATCATTAAGGAAATTAAACTCGGAATTACATTTAATGACGCCACATTATGCAACCGAATAATATTGCAGTCAGTCGTAATTATGTGAAGCAATAATTATATAATTATAATTTACCACAAGGCGGAAACGAAATAAAATATCAATAAACGCCATCATTTCATCAGCGCAACCCCAACTGGCTAATTCTTTTGCGTCTGAAATCTACTAACAGTGTTGAATGGCACCATCACGTGACATATTCTCAGGGCATGATCCTAACACATGACAAAACTACAATATATTTCAATGTGAACATAACGTTCAATTTCTTTATTGGGTCCGAGATGACAAATGTGGCTAGTGTTGCAATATATACAGTTGTTATCTGTTCCTTCAGAAACCCTACTAGGCAGAAAACACAAATCCCATACTCTTTGTCCCACGCCAGGTTAATAGTTCTTGCCATGACATTGGCCTAGAATCAATCAGCACACATGGTTGCACCAGTTAAGAGCGTTTAACCCACGCATACATTCTTGTTATAAAATACAAAGCGGACATATGATCCCATTAATATGGGTTTTAATTAGATCGGACCTATGAGCCCTTAATATGATATTTTTTTTATGGCGAAATATCGACTTTCAAAAGAGGAAGTTTTTAACATAGTTTGCGTTTTGATTAGATCAGCAAAAAATCCAAATGAGCTGATAAAGAGCGTCTATGTTTCCGTCCAACATAAGCGACATATAATTAAAAGCTTTTGTGATAGTTTCGACTTATTACTTGTGGATTTTTCGTGGATTTTACATCCAAATAATGGTCAATGCGGGTATTTTTCTTTTGTTTACTGGAATTTTTTTACTAATTTGCTGTCAATAGGAAAGTGCATTCATACGGACATGGCTCGTTCGAACCTCAGAAAAAAATGTGTACATATTTTGGTAAGAGGTATCTCAACATAGCTAGGCGGAAGATTACGCAACAAATTATTCGATATAGCGCTGATATGACGGGGGTTTTCCTTATATTTTTCGTAGAATGTATTGGCAAAAGGTTTTTAAAGTTGCGTCATAAGTTCGATCACCCAGTATCATCCTAAAAGGCCAACAATTGATAAAAAATGATAACAAATTGTTGGGCCAATGCATTCTCTTATATATGCGAGGCGACCTATGGTCGACTCGCATACTATAAGAGAATGCATTGGCACAGGGTTTTTATATATATATATCGGCCGACCCGATTTCGATGAAACTTGGTATGTGGGGTTATTTTCGGCCGGGTGTGACATAGGCCTATTGATTTGCACGTGCGACGTGACCTTGACCTTGACATCGGGTCATTTCAAGGTCAAACGCCCGAATATCACGGGATTTCGATGAAACTTGGTATGTGGGGGTACTTTCGTATGGGGAGTCTCATAAGCATATTCATTTGCCCGTGCGACGTGACCTTGAAATCGGGTCAATTCAGGGTCAAATCGCCAATTTTGATGGTATTTCGACGACATCTCGTGACCCCGACCTGACCTTGACCTTCAAAATGATCAATTCAAGGTCCAATCGGGTAAAACCGGATGGATTTCGACGGGTACTTTTGTCGGGTACTTTTGTTCTGGCAGTGTTTTGGACGGGTCAAATCGTGACCCCACTTGACCTTGGCCTTCAAAATAGACAATTCAAGGTCAAAGCCCGGACGAAGTCGGGTCACCTTCTAGTATATATATATATATATATATATATATATATATATATATATATATATATAAACCATGTGCCAATGCATTCTCTTATATTATGCGAGTCGACCATAGGTCGCCTACATATATAAGAGAATGCATTGGCCCAACAATTGTTTTTATCATTTTTTATCCTTTGTTGGCCTTTTAGGATGATACTGGGTGATCGTTCTTATGACGCAACTTTAAAAACCCTTTGCCAATACACTCTACGAAAAATATAAGGAAAACCCCCGTCATATCAGCGCTATATCGAATAATGTGTTGCGTAATCTTCCGCCTAGGTATAATGAGATACCTCTTACCAAAATATGTACACATTTTTTTCTGAGGTTCGAACGAGCCATGTCCGTTTGAATGCACTTTCCGATTTGACAGTAAATTAGTAAAAATTTCCAATAAACAAAAGAAAAATACCCGCAATGACCATTATTTGTATGTAAAATCCACGAAAAATCCATAAGTATTAAGTCGAAAACTATCACAAAAACTCTTAATTGAGAACGCTCTTTCTTATATGTCGCTTATGTTGGACGGAAACATAGACGCTCTTTATCAGCTAATTTGGATTTTTTGCTGATCTAATCAAAACGCAAACTATGTTAAAAACTTCCTCGTTTGAAAGTCGATATTTCGCTATAAAAAAAAATCATATTAAGGGGTCATAGGTCCTTTCTAATTAAAACTCATATTAATGGGCTCATAGGTCCACTTTGTATGTTATAACAATAAAGTATGCGACATATGGAATCCATGCGCGTGCGGGGCCTGATTATCGTGACGGAGCGTTGGTAAAACGCTTTTAAGTGGTGCAACCCTGTGTGCTCATTGTTTCTAGGCCAATGTCATGGCAAGAACTACTAACCTGGCGTGGGACAAAGAGCATGTAGTTTATTTGTTCTGCCTAGTAGGGTTTCTGAAGGAACAGATAACAACTGTATGTATTGGAAAACTAGCCACAATTGTCATCTCAGACCCAATAAAGAAATTGAACGTTATGTTCATATTGAAATATATTGTAGTTTGGTCATGGGTTAGGATCATGTCCTGAGAATATGTCACGTGATGGTGTCATTTAACCTTGCTAGTAGATTCCAGGCGCTATAGATTTAGCCAATTGGGGTTGCGCTGATGAAATGATGGCGTTTACTGATATTTTATTTCGTTTCCGCCGTGTGGTAAAATCTAATGATATAATTATGACTGCATGACTGCAATATTACTCGGTTGCATAATGTGGCGTCATTAAATGTAATTCCGAGTTTAATTTCCCTAATGATGTGTGTTTTCCTTCCGGCTCTTGCGGCTATAAAACACGATGCAGGCTACAACTCAGCCTCACTTCACCAACCACAGTGTGACGAACCTAAACGCAAAAATGATTGGATACAAAACAATCGCAGTTATCTTCTCCTGTATGCTGCTACAAGGAGCTTTCGCAGCAACAACAACCGTCGCCCCGACAACGACAGCCGCCCCCTCAACCAGTAACAGCCTTATCACGACGTTACTGCTGATGCAGATGCTCGGAGGTTCTGGAATGGGTGGAGGATTCGGAGGTTCCGGGATGGGTGGAGGATCTCTCCTCGGCGGTGGTGGTGCAGGCGGTAACTCGTTGATCAGTTTGCTGCTGTTACAGAGTGTGATGTCCGGATCGTCCGGATCATCATCGTCCACGTTTTCGTCATCATCAACTCTCAGCACGGTCCTTTTGTTGAGTCTGCTCGGAGGAAACAACAACCAGCCTGCCCCGATGATGTACAACCAACCTGCTCCAATGATGTATTCGCAACAAGCTCCGATGATGTACTCACACGATCAAGATTTCTTCTAAGGAAACGGACATCAACCTTATCCCTAATACAGTTCAGATTTCTGGAAATAAAATAATTTTGTTCGGCGGAAACATCAGACACAAGCTGAGAGGTACTTACAGATATTCTTCTAAAGACAAGCAGCCGCAATATCATGCAAAGAAGCATTCTGTTTGATCACACTGTAAAACGACTCTGTCCGCATACCAATCTACATCGTCGTCATCAACTCTCGACACCGTGATGTTGCTGATTCTGGTCGGTGGAACAGATATACAACACGCTCCTGGAGTATTCTAAGAATGTGTTGCTTTCATTAACAGCAGTGTCCACTACTCGATCTTCAGCTCAAAATGCTTCTGGATCATGGATGGTTATGTTTACATTTAGTATATTTGGACGATAATTCTCAACGGACTTTGACGGATCATATTATTTATTATTTATTGTGGACAGGAACGGTCGGCAAAACATCATACTGAACATCGCGCCAGAATGATGAAGAATTTCTGGCTCAGCTTTAATGGAAATTGGGACAACCGCTGACGACTAGAATTTCTGATTTACCGTGTGTTTCGATCCAGCATGATCGATCAACATGACTATATAAACGATACAAAATAAATCCATGTTATTGAATCAGATGTAGTTTGAGAATATAATAAAATGTCTAATAACACACTTAAGTCTCATCCATTTATTCATATTACACATACATTTGGTTTGTTGTGGTGTGCCCCCAGATCATGTGATGAAACACTACTCTGGCTGCGCCCGTAGAGATCATAGTACACACGATAAAACCATGAGAACAGTCTGGCCTGTTCTGACGGGGATCTTGATCGTCCCAATAACTGTTTGCTCGATTTCCCACTCCCGATCCGGCTATGTGAAGCAAACTATGTATATACATACATTATCTAGTTTTAGGGTGATTTCATATGCCACACAAATACTTTTTCAAGTCATAGAATTTAGAAAATTCTTCAACATGGGACAATATAGACCATTATTTTGTTGGTATATTCCTCACATGGTGAACATCAGATCAGCAGCTCCAGTTCAGACATAGTTTAAACTATATGTACCAGATTAAACTCAGTTTATTTGATTTTTTTTTTCTCGGGATAACAATTCCAGTTTTAACCTTTGAACACCCGTAAAGTAGAAACAGACCAACAGTCCTGTAAGTTATCTCTTCATGTTATATGTCCATATTTTCCCTGATCTATGGTCGTATGTTAAATAGATATAGCATCAACCATTCCTCAACCTCTTTTGATAATAATGTCATTTTATTAACCCCCTCCCGATCTGTGGCAACCGAAAACCAATCTTGGGTGAATGTCACGCATATTAGTGAAGTATTTTCACGACATTCGTTGGGCAGACGGTGGCAATAATATACGATAGATATGTGTTAGATGTGTTATCTTTAAATTGTAATTATATACCAAGAGGTCGCATAAGATGGCATCCGAAATGGCCACCAAATTGAACGACGTTATATTATGGACTTGTTCCTCTTTGATCACATCACCGCATATATATTATTTATTTATTTATTGACCTCCAAGTTTGGAGAGTGATTGGCAGTATTTACAAATCAGACAACACGAAAGTATGACATGCAAGGGTTACATAACAAGCACATGCATACAAAAATAATAATAAAATAAATAGAATAAGATGATAACAAGCAAAACAAAAAACAAAAAAAAACCCACTCACAAATAAATAAAATATCGATATAACAGAGAGTCATATGTCACATGCATACGGCTATACGAGACATCGATGTACTTCGTTGTCCCAGACATAATTATCTCGCACAAATACGGTCGTAGATATATAGAGTAGAAGAACGATAAATAATAAAATAAAATATCGCTATATACAGAGAGTCATATGTCGCATGCATACGGCTATACGACATATCGGTGTACTTTATTGTCCCTGGCATATGTCGCACGCATGTGTTCGTAGTTATATACAGTAGAAGAACGTTGTGGCTGGCTAAATTATAAGGGAGAACATATCGAAGTTCGTGGTGGTTTCAGAGTTTCAATGACGCATTAGAACATAGGTCGGCTACGAATTAGTCTACAAGCAATATGAAGAAATGTAGCAGCGTCCAGAAGTAAGTCAAGCAGGCAATCCAGGAACTTCTCGGTGAGTGTTTGAAGTGTGCTACCTAAAGCAAACAGATGAATTTCACCAAGAGCAAGCAGCTCCATCGAAGTGGCCACGCCATAGCGTGTCAGTATTCCCTCCCAGAATTGGTTCCGTAGAAAAAGCAGAGGTGGTGACTGGCAAGTGAATAATATGTGCTGAATTTCATTGTTATACCCTTATTGGCAAAGACGGCACTGAAGGTTGTTCTGGTATATGGTTCTGGGCAGTAGGAACGCAATATGTTTTATCGCTGTACTGTGATGATCATTACCATGCAGTCGTTTCCAGAAAGACCAACATGTCAACGGATACGGATGTGTTTTCCAGAGAACAACTAAAGCAGGATCACTAGCGACAGATGACTGCCAAGAAGACACATGTCTTTCCACACGGATTTCGCAGGAAATGTTCCTTCATCAAATAATCATCCAAATAGTTACGCAATTTATATTTGTCCATAATGGCGAATATATCTGGAACAGAGCCAGTAGCTTGGCGATTGAACAGTCTATATACGTGACAATTCGTTACAAAGATCCGGAGCGGTAACTGATGTGACTCTGGCAGACGAACAAGTTGCCCGACAAAGCACAGTTTGCGAATGTGTATTTCATTCTCAACCGGCAGTATACCCAATAAACCGAGTGACAATTTAGTGGATGTTCGCTTTGGAAATGACTGTACATATTTTACACAGGTTCTGAGTGATTTGTCCATGATGCAGTTGTTTGCTGAATTGGTAAGAGTTCTGTTCCGTACAATGCTTTTGGAAGAACTATGGTTTTTATGATTGTGCACATAGTTATCGGCGTGATAGTTTGGAGGGTTTTGTTTCCCATGATTCCAAAGAATGATTTTCTCAATTTATCAGAGACGAGAGACGCGACAGACAACGTTGTGGCAGATTTATTCTGTGTCACACCCAGATGGACGTAGTCTGTTACCCCCTCGATAACCTGGCTTCCAAGCATCCACGTCCTATGTCCATCCGTCGGAGCTTTTCTTTGTTCATTGAATACAATAACTTTTGATTTGATGTGTGAAAAATTAAATCTCCATTTCAAACTATATGTGTGACATATTTGTAAAAGTTTGTCGAGCCCAGACTTTGATAGTGATACTAATGTTATATCATCTGCTGTTGTGGGAGCAGAACACGAAACTCCGTTAATCTGCAGGCCAACGGTTGATTGTTTCAAAGCCACTAGAAGGGCGTTAATGTAGATTAAGTAGCAGAAAGGGGATAATAGACCCCCTACTGATGATACCCACCCTGTTTGGCCCCCAGATCAGGAACGATAACTCTATATGCCTCAGTACTACCGTCGGAGTTTGACCTATATTCTCCGCCCACGCGTCGGTCTATGATCCCCATTAGCATATAATTATACGTAAGGGATATTTTTGGCCGGGCATGTTCAAACACGTTCGCCGCCCACGCCTGCTCACGTCATATACTACGAGTCAATATCGATTTACTATCGACGATGTGCTTCTGTATAAATTATCTATTAATACGTGTCATGACACAGCCGCTTTCTGACGGCCAGTCGATTCGCTATAACACGTTCAGACTCGTGGCCCCCAGATCAGGAACGATAACTCTATATGCCTCAGTACTACCGTCGGAGTTTGACCTATATTCTCCGCCCACGCATTGCATCATGGTCTATTTGTATGCCGGTTGTGCATGTCCGGACATGACCCGTTGGTTATATCCAATGGGATAATGTTAAAGTGACACTCGCATTGAAAACTTACAAAAAATTCAAAAATTCAAAAACTTCAAAAATTTCAAAAATTTCAAAAACTTCAAAAACGTCAAAAACTTCAAAAACTTCAAAAACTTCAAAAACTTCAAAAATCGCAAAAAATTTCAAAAAAGTTTAAAAACTTCAAAATACTCAAAAATTTCAAAAAACTTAAAAAACTTTTCAAAAAGAAACAAAAATGAAAAACAGAAAAAAATTCATAAATATATGAAAAACTTAAAAAACTTCAACTTTTTCTAAAATTCAAAAATACTTTAAAATTAAATTAAAATTAACTGTCTTTTAATATATCTAACCCACTGCCACTTCTAAGGGTTCCACACTACACCTGAGGGGATATTGAGTGGTCTACACACGTCTCCTAAACCCTAGAATAAGATCCAGCCCATAAGAAACACCGCCTCCTGCAATGCCTGTCATTCGAATCTGACGCAATCCCTACTTCTGGCGCAATGCCTGAGTCATTCGAATCTGGCGCAATCCCTACTTCCGGCGCAACGCCTGAGTCATTGGAATCTGACGCAATCCCTCGCGAAACCTACCGGCTGACTCCACACCCATCGGCTAAACGTTGTATCACATGCTTATTATTTGATCATATCGTGGAAATTCAATGTTTTGTCATCACTCATGAGATATAACCCATATCCACTGAAAAAGGGTGGATATCCTCTATTTATTTATAATTTTTTCTTTGTTATCTTTTTTTTATCCCTCTTTTTTATCTACCACTTCCTGTTTTTATTCGCTCTTCTTTTTCTTACAACTTCTAATCCCTCATAATCTTCGAATATCCACTTTCATCTCCAAGTTTTTGAAAAAATTCCTTGTTTAGTAGCACCTCCAGATGGGCTCTATAGAATTTGAACGAGGCATCCATCTTGGATATTACTCTTTCTATGACTAAATCCGTTAGCACGCTCTACAGATATCATATAGGTAGCACGCTCTACAGATGTCATATAGGCCTCTTCACATCTTGTTTTCCATAATTTATTCATTCCTAATCGCTCCATTGACTGTAACAAATTAAATTACCCCCTCCCCCTGTATTTAGAATACATCCTTGATTATTAATATTTCCTCCTTTCATGGTGTGCATGTTCCTTGGGACATCTTTGCTAATGTGAAGCCACACCTATTATATATATATATATATACAACTTTAAAAGCCCGCGAAAATATTACTCATATTATAGACTTCCCTTTGAAGACCTTTGTATGTGACAATGATCCGTAATATTGTTTCTAAGTGACACTGGCCAGTGAAACTGATACTACGGGTATGAACTAGCCAACTTCACATCGTAACAATAATAAAAGGGACACTTCATCTATATCAGTCTCAAAACGTGTTGGTACACATCTGTGTGGAAACTAAAACCAATCACTCTTCGTCCGTCATCCGTACATAATTGTAATATAATTTTCTCAGAAACCACGGGATCCCTTTGGCTGAAATTTGGTCTCAACATGGGATAAGAAATTATCCATGGAAGACAACAGTGTCCGTGTGGGGGAGAAGCTTCGTAGTGTTTCGCTGTCGCCATGGTGTTTGTTTGGGTATAGGCATGGGTGGTGAGTGTGGTTCTCATATGGTATGAACTAGCCTTTACTGACTGAGGTAATTTAGTGCACATGTCATCACTTCACTGATAACCATTATATGGTCAAATCCCTACACTATCAAACGCAATGTTTCAATAATGGGTTTTCTTAAAATTTTGACTAAATATTGGTTATATTATACGCATCAGCGATCCTTCTTAATAACGCTCTGTATATTTTCAAACGCATTGCACTAAATGGGTTTGGAATAGCCATACAGGAAAGGAGAAACTGAGGTCCTGGGTAGGTCGACTGCATATAGCAGTATATATGGGGTACAGACATGGACAGCAATGGGTTCCTCGTGGCTTCTGGTCTACACATGACATATTAAAGTTAACCACACCCATCGGCGCGCCTTTATTGGGCTATGAAGCGCCATACAGGCTCGAATCATGGCCTTCGCCATGTGTTTCTATTTGAACCCACATTAGTAACTAAATAAAATCTTTCTCTCCAGGTTGTTTCACGCCATAACCTTGATTTGGAAAGCTTGAAGGGCTAATTAAGCTTCAATTTAAATCCCAACATTTTCTTATTTGAAGAACGTATCTGGTTAAACATGTCCACCATAGTAAGCTCATTTAATTCAAAGAGCTTCACACATAGTCCCACTAGTAATGATGTGTCGTTATTTACTACAGAAATGGTCATATAGAATACAATACAACACATTTTGGTCACATACCTTAAAGGTGCACGTCACTTTCGCAAGATATCGAACTGACCATGTATAGAGTGGAATGACATGTCGGGTATCAAATGTATAATCAGTTCCAGTATTTCGTCCATAAGGCAGTTTTGGTTGTAACATCATTGTGTATGACGGTTCATTCATATGATATCTTAGCGGTTGCACACGATACTGTCTGTTGTATTTTATGTCTTATATCATGTATATTAATTGCTCCATGGATGGTAGGAGTATGGCATTGGTGTCTGGTTCTTCGATGTATTCTAGTCATAGTTCATTCATATTATTACTCTAAAATCTCCATTAAATGGAGAAACTAAAGAGCCCATATTATGTAGACTAGTGTATAAATACTTACTTCATGCATTATTTTTATCAATTATATGTATTATAACTCCCATCAAGATAGGCTGTTATACAGAGGAAACAAAGCATGTACCAAGTGACAGTCTGTACCAAGTGACAGTCTCATGTCACGAAAGGCCTACTATGTGGACACATTTTCTTATCAAAACGCTCTATTATGTAGGGGGTTATCAACCATTGGTCTGGAAAAGGCATACGAGCGGAAGGCGTGTATACACATTTATTCGATGTACTCTTTAATCGTCGATTTCTCTTTATTGTCGTTAATTTATAGCATTATTAGTAGGAATCTAAACTCGCCGTTATATTGAGAAAATAATGCGTCAATACCAGTCAATACTGCTTTATTGGCGGTAAATGAAATTATTGAATCATGTATCGCAGCTAAACAAGCGAGACAACTGATCACAACACAAAAATTAGTAATATTTCTGAAGCCTTGAGTGGGTTGTAATACACAGTGTAAATTTTCATTATTGCTACCATTTAAGGAAACATGCCCCCGATAGGGCTACTATGCGAACACATGTCTATATTAATTTCACATATTCCTTACCGTTCATTCATATATACTCCAAGCTCTCTGTTAATACAGAGGCATCAAAACATTGGTCTGGAAGAGACCTACTATGTGGATGCGTGTATACATATTTACTTGATGTATTCTTTAATCGTTCATTTCTCTTTATTATCGTTCATTTATAGCATTATTAGAAGAAATTTAGTCTAAAATCTCCATTACATGGAGACAATAAAGAGCCCATATGGTGTAGACTAATGCATAAATACTTACTTCATGTATTCTTTTCACCAATTATATGTATTGTACATCCTATACATTTAGTCCGTTATACAGAGGAAACAAAGCATGTACTACGTGGCAGTTTCATATGACGATAAGACCTACTATGTGAACACATGTGCATATTAATTTCACATATTCTTCTCAAAACGCTCTATTTTATACGGGGGGTATCAAACATTGGTCTGGAAAAGGCATGCTATGTGGACGCGTGTATACATATTGACTTCATATATGCATTCATAGTTCATTTCTCTTAATTGTCGTTCATTTAATAGCATTATTAGTAGAAATATAGTCTAAAACCGTCGGTATATGGAGAATATATAGCGTCAATACTGTTTTATTGTTGGTAACTCAAATTATTGCATTATGTATCGCAACTAAACAAGCGAGATAACTCATAAATTCTTAATAGTTCTGATGTCTATGGCAGTTCACACAGTGTATATTTTCATTGTTGTTACCATTTTAGTGCATACATTACTGATTTCTGTGTAAGAACGCCGGTCTCCATTGTTGTTATGATTGTGCCTATAACTGTCCATATTCTTAAAGCAAGTACGGTACCTCTATGTGATATGATCTATAAAAATTTCCATTTTCACAGGTAAATCACGTATAAACGCTCTTTAATGTATAGTTAAACTGAGTTTTCACATGCAGGGCTATGTCTTTGTGGACTATATACGTGGTATACTTCAGTATATACACGAAGTGAATGTGTTCTAAGTATACGTATCTGATTTATGTATACGTCCGTGTTTCTTAAAGCAAATCCAATACATATTAGTGCGTTATATTATGATGTACATTAAGTGCCCTTTTCACTGTTAAATCAAGTAAAAAGGCCCTCTACTATAGTTAACTATTCAGTTCCACGTACGCTATAAGATCTATGGTGGTCCGGTGTGTCTTATCAATATGCCATTATATGCACGAATGTAATGTGTTCAAATATGTGGGTTATGATGTATACTTTAATGTTAAAGTATATAAGCACTCTTTAAGATATGCATATGCAGAATGTTGCCTCTTTACACTGACAGAAAAAAAAGGAATATATAATTTTGAGTACTACTCTTCATAAAACGTTAGAAAACCATAATCTAACAACGAATATCGAAGAACAATGTAATTACTTGATAAGCATTGTAAATATTTCGTCTGTTTTAAATAAAATGGAAATATTTCGTCTATTTGAAATACAGTTGGAAGCAACAATCAAGTATTTAAATGAAATTTGGACCAAAATCTTATAATTTGAGAAAACGTATATAATTTCTATCGAAGTCTTATAATAAAGGAAGGCTTTGTGCGAATCCATTCGGTCTAATGTGTGAATGTGTTCATCATCGCAAATATAATGATGCAGAAATGAATATTTCCTAGAATAATGTTAACATAGCTTGTATTTAACCGAAATAATATAGCATTTGAGTTAAAATGTTTCATATTAGGACCATAACGAACCAATGCATAAAAATACAATATTTTGTTTTTCATTCTCGATCAAAATAATGCAGGGTTGTCAATTATCAACAAAAAACAAATACTTTGAAACAAAAACGATGACATAAGAAGGAATATCCAAGAGCTAGTGTGAAAATAACCCTCACATTTATAAAAAAAAAACAATAAAATTAAAGTTTTCGAGTAAGTCCTTCAAATTTATTGAATTTTTTCGTCTATGTTGGATCAAATTTGACACAAAAATCAATTAGCTCACTAACAGTTCGCGCAATATCTCATATTTTGAGAAAACGTTTGCAATTTTAGACAACAATATTGCTAGTGAAGGTGAATATTTCATCCTGGAACTCATGAAATATGATAAAAATAGATGTAAAGACACTTCACGAGCCCTCATATATTTGAGTTATGAACATAAAGTCATCTCATAGTGCCATTGTACCCCATAATTTGGTCAGGAGAAATATGTATTTCATATTTGACCCTTCATCTGTGGTAAAAAATGAATTAAGGGACATGGGAGTGGTGTCCCTGGACATTAACCTAGAGCATAAATTGACTCAATTATGCAATTTTAGGCAACATTCTTGCCAGGGAAAGTGTATATTTCATGTTGGAACTCATCCAATGTGATAAACATGCATCATAAGACACTTAATGAGCTCTGATGACTTTGAGTTATGACAACAACGGCATCTCATACTAGATTGTAAGCCATAATTTGGTCAGGAAAAGTGTAAATTTCATATTTTATCCTACATGTGTTTTAACAATCAATGTAATTACACCCCATCGGTCGCCTAGACACAGCGTAAATGTTCTCAAGTTTTCAATTGTAGGCCACAATGTCGGCAGTGAAGGTAAACATTTCATATTGGAACCCATGAAATGTGATAAAATGGATAAAAAGACACTTCCTGAGTCCTTATGACTGAGTTATGAACATAAAGGGAACTCATAGTGTATTGTAGGTCATAATTTGGTCAGGAAAATTGTAAATTTCATGTCTTAAGCTCCATGTGTTTTTAAAATATATGTAATTACAACCATTGGGTCCCTAGAGATCAATCCACAGTCCATGTGTAGTCCATATGCAATTTTAGGGAACAGTTTTGCTAGTGAAGGTGAACATTCCATGCTGGAACTCATGAAATATGATAAAAATAGATGAAAAGACACTTTCTGAGGCCTTGGTCGGGAGAAATGTGTATTGTATTTTGACCCTTGATGCGTGGTAGCAATCAATGAAATTACACCCCATGGTATCCTCAGATATGAAGCAACATCATAAATGCACTCAGTTTTGGCAATTTAGACAACATTGTTGATGGGGAAGTTGTACATGTCATGTTGGAACTGGTGAAATGTGATAATAATTGATCAAAAGACACTCGATGAGCCCTGATGGGTTTCAATTATGGTCATAAAGGCATATGATAGTGTCATTATACAACGGGGAAATTTGGGAAGCGCTAACAAAGCGTATCTACACGGTGTTATACGATCCAAAATGATCCTGATATAAGAAATGCAATCTAGATCATACTCAGTATCTTCGTATCGACTGAATATATCGTTATTCGATGGTGTTTCCGACATACCTCCGTCTTTACTTTTCTTATGCTTTTGTAGATTGTAGTTCGACGATAATATCTTTCTTCACAAATGGCACCCGTGTATTGTCTCGAATCATGGGAAGAACTATCGTCCTTATACCAGCGAAAAGATGAGCGAATATGGTGTGGTATTATAAACTCGCCGCGTTCGTACCTCTATTTATCGTTTAGAGTAATTGTTCTTAGATAAAAAAAATAGGCGCGGCGGCAGTGGGGATGAGGGGGCCGCACGCGCGCCTATTTTTTATCTAAGAACATTAACTCTAAACGATAAATAGAGGTACGAAGGCGGCGAGTTTATAATACCACACCATATTCGCTCATCTTTTCGCTGGTATAAGGACGATAGTTCTTCCCATGATTCGAGACAATACACGGGTGCCATTTGTGCAGAAATATATTATCGACGAACTACAATTCACAAAGGCATAAGAAAAGTAAAGACGGAGGTATGTCGGAAACACCATCGAATAACGATATATTCAGTCGATACGAAGATACTGAGTATGATCTAGATTGCATTTCTTATATCAGGATCATTTTGGATCGTATAACACCGTGTAGATACGCTTTGTTAGCGCTTCACAAATTTCCCCGTTGTATAATGACACTATCAGATGCCTTTATGACCATAATTGAAACCCATCAGGGCTCATCGAGTGTCTTTTGATCAATTATTATCACATTTCACCAGTTCCAACATGACATGTACAACTTCCCCATCAACAATGTTGTCTAAATTGCCAAAACTGAGTGCATTTATGATGTTGCTTCATATCTGAGGATACCATGGGGTGTAATTTCATTGATTGCTACCACGCATCAAGGGTCAAAATACAATACACATTTCTCCCGACCAAGGCCTCAGAAAGTGTCTTTTCATCTATTTTTATCATATTTCATGAGTTCCAGCATGGAATGTTCACCTTCACTAGCAAAACTGTTCCCTAAAATTGCATATGGACTACACATGGACTGTGGATTGATCTCTAGGGACCCAATGGTTGTAATTACATATATTTTAAAAACACATGGAGCTTAAGACATGAAATTTACAATTTTCCTGACCAAATTATGACCTACAATACACTATGAGTTCCCTTTATGTTCATAACTCAGTCATAAGGACTCAGGAAGTGTCTTTTTATCCATTTTATCACATTTCATGGGTTCCAATATGAAATGTTTACCTTCACTGCCGACATTGTGGCCTACAATTGAAAACTTGAGAACATTTACGCTGTGTCTAGGCGACCGATGGGGTGTAATTACATTGATTGTTAAAACACATGTAGGATAAAATATGAAATTTACACTTTTCCTGACCAAATTATGGCTTACAATCTAGTATGAGATGCCGTTGTTGTCATAACTCAAAGTCATCAGAGCTCATTAAGTGTCTTATGATGCATGTTTATCACATTGGATGAGTTCCAACATGAAATATACACTTTCCCTGGCAAGAATGTTGCCTAAAATTGCATAATTGAGTCAATTTATGCTCTAGGTTAATGTCCAGGGACACCACTCCCATGTCCCTTAATTCATTTTTTACCACAGATGAAGGGTCAAATATGAAATACATATTTCTCCTGACCAAATTATGGGGTACAATGGCACTATGAGATGACTTTATGTTCATAACTCAAATATATGAGGGCTCGTGAAGTGTCTTTACATCTATTTTTATCATATTTCATGAGTTCCAGGATGAAATATTCACCTTCACTAGCAATATTGTTGTCTAAAATTGCAAACGTTTTCTCAAAATATGAGATATTGCGCGAACTGTTAGTGAGCTAATTGATTTTTGTGTCAAATTTGATCCAACATAGACGAAAAAATTCAATAAATTTGAAGGACTTACTCGAAAACTTTAATTTTATTGTTTTTTTTTTATAAATGTGAGGGTTATTTTCACACTAGCTCTTGGATATTCCTTCTTATGTCATCGTTTTTGTTTCAAAGTATTTGTTTTTTGTTGATAATTGACAACCCTGCATTATTTTGATCGAGAATGAAAAACAAAATATTGTATTTTTATGCATTGGTTCGTTATGGTCCTAATATGAAACATTTTAACTCAAATGCTATATTATTTCGGTTAAATACAAGCTATGTTAACATTATTCTAGGAAATATTCATTTCTGCATCATTATATTTGCGATGATGAACACATTCACACATTAGACCGAATGGATTCGCACAAAGCCTTCCTTTATTATAAGACTTCGATAGAAATTATATACGTTTTCTCAAATTATAAGATTTTGGTCCAAATTTCATTTAAATACTTGATTGTTGCTTCCAACTGTATTTCAAATAGACGAAATATTTCCATTTTATTTAAAACAGACGAAATATTTACAATGCTTATCAAGTAATTACATTGTTCTTCGATATTCGTTGTTAGATTATGGTTTTCTAACGTTTTATGAAGAGTAGTACTCAAAATTATATATTCCTTTTTTTTCTGTCAGTGTAAAGAGGCAACATTCTGCATATGCATATCTTAAAGAGTGCTTATATACTTTAACATTAAAGTATACATCATAACCCACATATTTGAACACATTACATTCGTGCATATAATGGCATATTGATAAGACACACCGGACCACCATAGATCTTATAGCGTACGTGGAACTGAATAGTTAACTATAGTAGAGGGCCTTTTTACTTGATTTAACAGTGAAAAGGGCACTTAATGTACATCATAATATAACGCACTAATATGTATTGGATTTGCTTTAAGAAACACGGACGTATACATAAATCAGATACGTATACTTAGAACACATTCACTTCGTGTATATACTGAAGTATACCACGTATATAGTCCACAAAGACATAGCCCTGCATGTGAAAACTCAGTTTAACTATACATTAAAGAGCGTTTATACGTGATTTACCTGTGAAAATGGAAATTTTTATAGATCATATCACATAGAGGTACCGTACTTGCTTTAAGAATATGGACAGTTATAGGCACAATCATAACAACAATGGAGACCGGCGTTCTTACACAGAAATCAGTAATGTATGCACTAAAATGGTAACAACAATGAAAATATACACTGTGTGAACTGCCATAGACATCAGAACTATTAAGAATTTATGAGTTATCTCGCTTGTTTAGTTGCGATACATAATGCAATAATTTGAGTTACCAACAATAAAACAGTATTGACGCTATATATTCTCCATATACCGACGGTTTTAGACTATATTTCTACTAATAATGCTATTAAATGAACGACAATTAAGAGAAATGAACTATGAATGCATATATGAAGTCAATATGTATACACGCGTCCACATAGCATGCCTTTTCCAGACCAATGTTTGATACCCCCCGTATAAAATAGAGCGTTTTGAGAAGAATATGTGAAATTAATATGCACATGTGTTCACATAGTAGGTCTTATCGTCATATGAAACTGCCACGTAGTACATGCTTTGTTTCCTCTGTATAACGGACTAAATGTATAGGATGTACAATACATATAATTGGTGAAAAGAATACATGAAGTAAGTATTTATGCATTAGTCTACACCATATGGGCTCTTTATTGTCTCCATGTAATGGAGATTTTAGACTAAATTTCTTCTAATAATGCTATAAATGAACGATAATAAAGAGAAATGAACGATTAAAGAATACATCAAGTAAATATGTATACACGCATCCACATAGTAGGTCTCTTCCAGACCAATGTTTTGATGCCTCTGTATTAACAGAGAGCTTGGAGTATATATGAATGAACGGTAAGGAATATGTGAAATTAATATAGACATGTGTTCGCATAGTAGCCCTATCGGGGGCATGTTTCCTTAAATGGTAGCAATAATGAAAATTTACACTGTGTATTACAACCCACTCAAGGCTTCAGAAATATTACTAATTTTTGTGTTGTGATCAGTTGTCTCGCTTGTTTAGCTGCGATACATGATTCAATAATTTCATTTACCGCCAATAAAGCAGTATTGACTGGTATTGACGCATTATTTTCTCAATATAACGGCGAGTTTAGATTCCTACTAATAATGCTATAAATTAACGACAATAAAGAGAAATCGACGATTAAAGAGTACATCGAATAAATGTGTATACACGCCTTCCGCTCGTATGCCTTTTCCAGACCAATGGTTGATAACCCCCTACATAATAGAGCGTTTTGATAAGAAAATGTGTCCACATAGTAGGCCTTTCGTGACATGAGACTGTCACTTGGTACAGACTGTCACTTGGTACATGCTTTGTTTCCTCTGTATAACAGCCTATCTTGATGGGAGTTATAATACATATAATTGATAAAAATAATGCATGAAGTAAGTATTTATACACTAGTCTACATAATATGGGCTCTTTAGTTTCTCCATTTAATGGAGATTTTAGAGTAATAATATGAATGAACTATGACTAGAATACATCGAAGAACCAGACACCAATGCCATACTCCTACCATCCATGGAGCAATTAATATACATGATATAAGACATAAAATACAACAGACAGTATCGTGTGCAACCGCTAAGATATCATATGAATGAACCGTCATACACAATGATGTTACAACCAAAACTGCCTTATGGACGAAATACTGGAACTGATTATACATTTGATACCCGACATGTCATTCCACTCTATACATGGTCAGTTCGATATCTTGCGAAAGTGACGTGCACCTTTAAGGTATGTGACCAAAATGTGTTGTATTGTATTCTATATGACCATTTCTGTAGTAAATAACGACACATCATTACTAGTGGGACTATGTGTGAAGCTCTTTGAATTAAATGAGCTTACTATGGTGGACATGTTTAACCAGATACGTTCTTCAAATAAGAAAATGTTGGGATTTAAATTGAAGCTTAATTAGCCCTTCAAGCTTTCCAAATCAAGGTTATGGCGTGAAACAACCTGGAGAGAAAGATTTTATTTAGTTACTAATGTGGGTTCAAATAGAAACACATGGCGAAGGCCATGATTCGAGCCTGTATGGCGCTTCATAGCCCAATAAAGGCGCGCCGATGGGTGTGGTTAACTTTAATATGTCATGTGTAGACCAGAAGCCACGAGGAACCCATTGCTGTCCATGTCTGTACCCCATATATACTGCTATATGCAGTCGACCTACCCAGGACCTCAGTTTCTCCTTTCCTGTATGGCTATTCCAAACCCATTTAGTGCAATGCGTTTGAAAATATACAGAGCGTTATTAAGAAGGATCGCTGATGCGTATAATATAACCAATATTTAGTCAAAATTTTAAGAAAACCCATTATTGAAACATTGCGTTTGATAGTGTAGGGATTTGACCATATAATGGTTATCAGTGAAGTGATGACATGTGCACTAAATTACCTCAGTCAGTAAAGGCTAGTTCATACCATATGAGAACCACACTCACCACCCATGCCTATACCCAAACAAACACCATGGCGACAGCGAAACACTACGAAGCTTCTCCCCCACACGGACACTGTTGTCTTCCATGGATAATTTCTTATCCCATGTTGAGACCAAATTTCAGCCAAAGGGATCCCGTGGTTTCTGAGAAAATTATATTACAATTATGTACGGATGACGGACGAAGAGTGATTGGTTTTAGTTTCCACACAGATGTGTACCAACACGTTTTGAGACTGATATAGATGAAGTGTCCCTTTTATTATTGTTACGATGTGAAGTTGGCTAGTTCATACCCGTAGTATCAGTTTCACTGGCCAGTGTCACTTAGAAACAATATTACGGATCATTGTCACATACAAAGGTCTTCAAAGGGAAGTCTATAATATGAGTAATATTTTCGCGGGCTTTTAAAGTTGTATATATATATATATATAATAGGTGTGGCTTCACATTAGCAAAGATGTCCCAAGGAACATGCACACCATGAAAGGAGGAAATATTAATAATCAAGGATGTATTCTAAATACAGGGGGAGGGGGTAATTTAATTTGTTACAGTCAATGGAGCGATTAGGAATGAATAAATTATGGAAAACAAGATGTGAAGAGGCCTATATGACATCTGTAGAGCGTGCTACCTATATGATATCTGTAGAGCGTGCTAACGGATTTAGTCATAGAAAGAGTAATATCCAAGATGGATGCCTCGTTCAAATTCTATAGAGCCCATCTGGAGGTGCTACTAAACAAGGAATTTTTTCAAAAACTTGGAGATGAAAGTGGATATTCGAAGATTATGAGGGATTAGAAGTTGTAAGAAAAAGAAGAGCGAATAAAAACAGGAAGTGGTAGATAAAAAAGAGGGATAAAAAAAAGATAACAAAGAAAAAATTATAAATAAATAGAGGATATCCACCCTTTTTCAGTGGATATGGGTTATATCTCATGAGTGATGACAAAACATTGAATTTCCACGATATGATCAAATAATAAGCATGTGATACAACGTTTAGCCGATGGGTGTGGAGTCAGCCGGTAGGTTTCGCGAGGGATTGCGTCAGATTCCAATGACTCAGGCGTTGCGCCGGAAGTAGGGATTGCGCCAGATTCGAATGACTCAGGCATTGCGCCAGAAGTAGGGATTGCGTCAGATTCGAATGACAGGCATTGCAGGAGGCGGTGTTTCTTATGGGCTGGATCTTATTCTAGGGTTTAGGAGACGTGTGTAGACCACTCAATATCCCCTCAGGTGTAGTGTGGAACCCTTAGAAGTGGCAGTGGGTTAGATATATTAAAAGACAGTTAATTTTAATTTAATTTTAAAGTATTTTTGAATTTTAGAAAAAGTTGAAGTTTTTTAAGTTTTTCATATATTTATGAATTTTTTTCTGTTTTTCATTTTTGTTTCTTTTTGAAAAGTTTTTTAAGTTTTTTGAAATTTTTGAGTATTTTGAAGTTTTTAAACTTTTTTGAAATTTTTTGCGATTTTTGAAGTTTTTGAAGTTTTTGAAGTTTTTGAAGTTTTTGACGTTTTTGAAGTTTTTGAAATTTTTGAAATTTTTGAAGTTTTTGAATTTTTGAATTTTTTGTAAGTTTTCAATGCGAGTGTCACTTTAACATTATCCCATTGGATATAACCAACGGGTCATGTCCGGACATGCACAACCGGCATACAAATAGACCATGATGCAATGCGTGGGCGGAGAATATAGGTCAAACTCCGACGGTAGTACTGAGGCATATAGAGTTATCGTTCCTGATCTGGGGGCCACGAGTCTGAACGTGTTATAGCGAATCGACTGGCCGTCAGAAAGCGGCTGTGTCATGACACGTATTAATAGATAATTTATACAGAAGCACATCGTCGATAGTAAATCGATATTGACTCGTAGTATATGACGTGAGCAGGCGTGGGCGGCGAACGTGTTTGAACATGCCCGGCCAAAAATATCCCTTACGTATAATTATATGCTAATGGGGATCATAGACCGACGCGTGGGCGGAGAATATAGGTCAAACTCCGACGGTAGTACTGAGGCATATAGAGTTATCGTTCCTGATCTGGGGGCCAAACAGGGTGGGTATCATCACCCTACCTTGTTTCACCGCGAAACTTTCCGAGATGCGGCCACCGTACTGCACTTTACTAGTCACATCCGTGTGGACACCTAAGAGGAGACGAATAAGCTTGCTTGAGAATCCGAGTTTTAATCAATTTATATAGAATGCCTGTATGCCAGACCTTGTCGAAAGCTTTCTGTGAGTCTAGAAAGGCCACAAACAGTTTCGAGCCATTATCTCGGGCATAGTGAATTGATTCCGTCAGTATGAAAGAAGGCATGGCACAACTGATACCTTCACGAAAGCCATGTTGAAGATCGTCGGGGAAACTATGAAGTTGATGACTTTTGATAATTCGAAAAGTTTATAAACCACAGGAAGCAGTGTTATTTCCCTGTAGCTGTCTGGCAAAGATGCATGGTTTGGGATAGCCTTTATACAAAGGGATCACAATGTCAGCTTCCATCGTCGGAGGGATCCAGTCCATTTCTAAAATGCAATCAAACATCTTTCTGACATAATGGATGGGCGTTCTTAAAACGTAATTTCCGTTCGGACTTAACATTGACTACAAAGGTGTTTCTCGAAGTTTCTTGTGCTTTCCTCTAATTTACAATCGCAAGCATTTTCAGAAAAAAACTTTGCATTATTAAACACTAAATTGACCGAGCCTCTCGACAAACGGGTGATTATTGCCTACAAGAAAAATCCCAGTTTGTGCGATATGTTCGTTCGATCTAGACTCAGACCTTGATAAACACGCAGTTTAATTATCTTTTAGCAATTTGAATACCATTACCCTTTGTTTGTGATCAACACAATATTTTATGTCAATTTCCGACACAACCTAAACAAAATTTAGCTAGTTCCATCTTTTAATGGCAACAATGCTCAACACACTATTTCATGACAATTTCCGACACAACCTAACAAAATGTAGCTAGTTCCAAATAAATAATTACATAAGTAATCGGATACCGACCTGTGCCCGTGCTTTTCATACTCTCCAAATCTATATCTATATCTGCGAATGTCTGTCTGTCTGTCTGTGTTCTATAGAAATTCACAGGGGACCATCTAGATGGCACCAAAGGGATCTACTAAGGGTAACTTTTTACGAGAAAGATAATGGTGCGGGTTAGGATTTTCTAAAGTGACGCCGTTGTTTTCAGGGGCAGAAAAGGGGGAGGGGCAGAAAAACAAATTAGTCGCCGATTGCCACGAAACTTATATATAATCATCCCCATGAGATAAGAAATCTGGTGGTGTGGTATAAATATGTCAAAGGTGGCGCCGTTCGAGTCAGGGAAGGGGGAGGGGCACCAAAATTGATAAACTAAGTTTAGCGCCGAGGGACCATCTAGATGACACCAAACGGGTCAACTAGGGGTAACTTTTTTACGAGAAAGATAATGGTGCAGGTTATAATTTACTAAAGTGACGCTGTTGTCAGGGGCAGAAAAGGGGAGGGGCAGACAAATATTGCCGCCGATTGCCACGAAACTTTTATATAATCATTCCCATGATATGAGGAATCTAATGGTTTGTTTAAATATGTCAAACATGGCGCCATTCCCGTCAGGGATGCACGGAATGGGAGAGGGGCACCAAAATTGATAAAATTAATTTTAGCGCCGATTTCCACCAAATTGATGCACATTCTTCTCCATTATACAAGCAATCTAGTTGTGTGATGTAAAGACGCCAAATTTGTGTCGTTTGGATGTGAGATTCGGGGGATGGGGGTAGGTACTAAATTTGATAAGAATTGGTTTAGTCACCAATTGATACCAAACTTATACAAAATCATCCACATGGTATGAGGAGTCTAATGGTGTGGCTTAAAACTGTTAAAAGTGGCGTCATTCGAGTCATGGGTGTACTGAAAAGGAGAGGGGCACCAGAATTGATACACAATAATATTAGTGCCGATTTTCACCAAATTGATACAAATTCTTATCCGTGATACGAGGAATAAAATCATGTGATTTAAAGACTCTATGTTGGTGCTGTTTGTGTGATAGATGGTGTGGGGTGGCCACTAAATTTGATCAAAAAAATTTATTAGTCGCCGATTAGCACCAAACTTATAAGTAATCATCTCAATGATATCAGGAGTCTAATTGTGTGGTTTAAAGATGTCAAAAGTGGTGCCATTCGAGACAGGGGTTCACAGAGTGTGAGAGAGACACAAAAATTGATAAACAATATGTTTAGCGCCGATTTCCACCAGACTGATACATATTCTTCTCCGTGATTCGAGGAATCTAATCGTGTGGTTTAAATACGCCAAATTGGTGCCGTTTGAGTGAGATATATGGGGGCCCTAAAATTGATACGAATTTGAATACTCGCCAATTTTCAACAATTTTATCTCCATAATGAGCCTAACTTTGTGGTTTAATGATGTCAAATGTGGCGCCGCTTGAGTCCGAAATAGGGACGGACCGGTCACCAAAACTGATAGAAATATGTTTAGTGCCAGTTAAAATAAAATTAATACAGGTTCTTCTCAAACGATACGAGGAATCAAATCGTGTTTGTTAAAAACGCCACATTTGGTGCCTGGATATATTTGCAAATATATGTCTGTCTGTATATGTTCAATATATAACTTCTCGGGGTACAATCGAGATGGCACCAAGGCATTCAAACTGTGGTAACTTTTTACGAGGAAGATAATGGTGCATGTTAAAATATTAGAATAGTATATTATAACACAATTGAGTCTACCCCATTCAATATAGTTTCCACAAAAAAACGTTACAAGAGATATGGAAATGTATAGACGGCGTGTTCAACAACAGTGGTCACAGTGTGTCGTCAAATATAATTTCTTCTGAGATAAAAGAAAACGAAGTCAGTGGCACGTGACTTTTCAGGATCCTCCAATACTGACATATGACAAGGTTATATCTGCCCAATATGCAGAGAATATATCTCATGTTTTAGAACAGACTCATCGCTTAACATAAACAACTCAAAATATCGATATGTTGCATATCAACATTTCTTTTAAACTCAGAATAATTAGCCAGTATACATGTATAGCACCATGAACAGAGGAGTACCTGGACATTTCTTGGAAATATCTGTATCATCATGGAGATATGATAACCAGGTGTCCTCAAATCTTAGTGAAACCCACTAGATTGATTGACACATCTCTATGTAAAACCCAATTGTCGTCTTTTATTTTTGCGAACTAATGTGTTTATGGTGATCATGTTATAACGTCTGAAATATACGCAGTTGTAAATAAATAAATAAATAGTTCTCTATTGTGATAAACAAAATGACAATCACTCCGATCCGACAAGGTGAGCTACTACTTATATTCCGGGTGTAAGAATCATGTTTTTCTGATGCTATTTGGATATATAATTTATGAGAATATGTGTAACGCTTTGAACAAGAGTATCCGCTATTCCCACCATATATCCACAATATGCAGAGGGTTTCACATCACGTTAACCTGGGCAACGCCGGGTAACCCTGCTAGTATCTATATAAAAGCCAAGTGTGCGCGCCCGTGTTGGTGATGCTGTGTGTGTTTGTCTGTTTGTAGTTCTGTCATGCTTTTGGCGCGTTTAAATATATATTATCCTCATGACCGATTGCACCCGAATGTTGACCATGTTATCTTGGAATACGACACGCAAAATGTCAGACCAATCAGCGGTGACGATGTTTTACTGCATGCCATGTCTTTTGAACATCAAGCAGGACTTTTGACCTTGACCGAATGTCTAACACATGAACCATCAGGCTCCATATATACGGGGTGTGTGTTTCGAAATAACGCCATGCCAGCCCCATGCACACACGAGCCGACAGTTTACTAGACCAAAATTAATTTATAGAGGCTAAGAATTTGATGCTATGTTTGACCCACAAGGGTGGTGGCCATATTTGTTTGACTGGTTAGGCTTTCGGTGTGTTTTGAGAAAAATTACTTTGCGTTGGGCCAACATAGTCTCCTTTGACCGAAATCGCCAAATGGAAGGGCCTGAGAAATAACATGGTTGCCTCATTGCCGGCATAGTCAAGAGCCAATCTTGGTGGATGAAGGCTTTTCGGGGTTTTGCGACGTTATCTTGGGAGCATTTACAATAATCCATCCCCTTATTTGGACCGGAATCGCATATTGTTCCTAGAAATGGCATATTGGCCCTCTTCAGACGAATATCACGGATATTGGTCGAGATGCCGGGGTATGCCTCGAGATATCTGGTCAGCCACCTTACACAACCCATTAATCAACACGTAACTCGACCCAACGGTCAATGTTCGGCTACACAATTGGTTCTATGGTGGCTCAGCCCCTTCCCGTAGGCGATTTTGGTCAAAGGAGACTATGTTGGCCCACGTTATTCTATTTTTCTCGATAAACCTGAAAGCCTAACCACGCAGTCACCTAACGATGACCACCCACACTTGCGAATCAAACAGGGCATCATAATGATCACATTGTAAGTATCATCCTCTAGATTAATTTTGGTCTAGTGTGTGGGGGCTGGCATGACGTTATTTGGAAACACACACCCCGTATATGCAGCCTGATGGTTTGTGGGTTAGACGTTCCGCTTGTCGCGCTGTTAACACACATCGATAATGGTACACACCCCACCGACGGACTGTTGAGTTTTATAACTACCATATGTTTGACAGATATTGTCCAATTACCCAAGCTCCATAACTTGTTTAATCAAGTTAACTAACTTGCTTAATCAAGTTAACAAACTTGTGTAAACAAGTTAACTAACTCGTTTAAACAAGTTAACTAACTTATTTACACAAGTTAATAACTTGTTTAAACAAGTTACAAACTTCTTTGAACAAATTAGCTAACTTGTTTAAACAAGTTAACTACCTAACTATATTAAACAAGTTAGTAACAAAATAAGGGGTGGCGGTTCCACGCCACAGTAAATAATTGTATGGATAGAAACTTTTTGTTAGTTTCTAAATCCAAGAAGGGAGTATCTTTCCACTTTAAACTGGACTGTCAATACTTCAAAGCACAACCAGGTGATACATGCCCAGTTTACAATCTTCTATTTTCATATGGATACAAAATTCAGAAATGTCCAAGTCAAATAAGGGCTGTAACTCTGGTGAAAATGAATTGATGAAACCTGTAGTATACCGGTATCCTCACCAACCTATGCTATGTACATACCAAAGAACAATTGAATCAGTATATCCTTGCCCAAGCTGAAATGTTAGTTCGGACAGATAATTCACAAATCGCCAAGTCAAACAAGGGCCGTCACTCTGGTAAAAATCATTAGACGAAACCAGTAGTATGTGAGTATCCTTTGCCATAACCTGTTCTATCCCTATGACAAAGGACAACGAAATCGAATAATTAACACCCGAGTAAGTTACAAGGTGATATGTTCGGACGGACACAAAATTAATACATTTCCAAGTCAAACAAGGGCCGTAACTGTGGAAAAAATTAGTGGACGAAACATGTAGTATGTGGGTGTTTAAAGGCTTTATGGTTTACGTGTATAGGTCATTCCATATTAATGAGGCATCAACAAGTGCATCAACAAAAACAGGTTCAAGAGCTAGTTTGAATATTTATATTTCATACCGCATTATACAACATAATTATATATTATATATTAATGTGTATATAGCTATGTGTTATGTAACTCTTCATTATTGGAGGAAAATAAAGATTTTATGTATATATATTATTAGGAACGTCCATGGTTAATGAGCTTAAGCCGTCAATCAGGTTGCGTAGTATACAGTGACAGTATGGTCATAAACTTTGTCTAGCGTTTCGTGGTTGTATCTGAATGATATAAAGACCCAAAACAACAGATAATGAAGGACCACGTGACAAGGGTTGTTCACCAGTGCTGATATTAAGCAAACGAAGCTTCGTGTAGTTCATAAATTTTATTCAGTTGAATGAAGAGAACAAGTTCAATTCAATTCAGTATGTCTTCCAACACTCAACGAGCTCTCGTGTTTATGACAACACGCTGAGTAGGAGAATGGTGCTCAACATGCTGTTGCCGGATGATGATGATGACGTCGATGTCCCTAGGCCTCCGCTCGTGAGAAGGAGAAGCATCATAAGGCCGCTGGATCCTCCGGACCCTCCCATTCCTCCGAGGAGACCACCACGTCGAGCAGGAACTAAAAAAGGGACCATATTATGGTATTAATTGGAGGAAATCAAACGATGAAATGAACGAACTAGAACTATATAGCGAAATACATGGTTGTTACAGCATATATTATAAATCGATTTACATACCTATTTGAGCCGGTCCCATAGGATACGCGGCTCCACCCATAACCATGGGATGACTGGCAGCTCCACCCATAACCATAGGGTGACTGGAAGCTCCACCCATAACCATAGGATGACTGACGGCTCCACCGAAGGACATAGGCTGACTGACGGCTCCACCCATAACCATGGGCTGGTTGACGGCTCCACTCATAAACATAGGCTGACTGACGGCTCCACCGAAGGACATAGGCTGGCTGGCGACTCCACCGAATGACATAGGCTGGCTGGCGACTCCACCGAATGACATAGGTTGGCTGGCGACTCCACCGAAAGACATTGATTGGCTCATGGGTACCTGACCCTGCATGAACGTCATCTGGTCCGTGTTGTCGAAGGGATCTATGAATTGACTGTCGCCGAGCGCCATATGTGATGATGCCAGGCAGACAATGACGATTATTGTGGAATACATCTGAAATATTGAATATTAGAATAAGAATATCCGTTCGTAACTTTGGGTGATTTGGTTGGATTTTTATTGGGGGGGGGGGTGGGTATCGTAGTTTCAGCTGCAATGCAATATCGCGAAAAATAGACAGTTTTACAATTGGAGGAAAGACCGCACAATCAATCAATGAATTCAGTTTATTCTGATCGCCAATATTATACATTACATATGTATATGAGATATATGACATAAGAATATAAATGGGTGGTCGACATGCGCTAGTTGTACTGTTTCAGTTCGACAGGATGGGTTGTGTAATAAGCCTCATGGGGGTGGGGCCTGGTGTAAATACTTCAAGGACCCTCTTAATAAATACTGACACGTTTCTAACAGTCTTGTTATTTCTGGAGTTAAATAAAGTGGCTAGTTTATAATTGTTGGATCTCTATAGAGCGGCTAGTTTATAATTGTTGGATCTCTATAGAGCGGCTTGTTTATAATTGTTGGATCTCTATAGAGCGGCTAGTTTATAATTGTTGGATCTCTATAGAACGGCTACTTTATAATTGTTGGATCTCTATAGAGTGGCTAGTTTATAATTGTTGGATCTCTATAGAGCGGATAGTTTATAATTGTTGGATCTCTATAGAGCGGCTAGTTTATAATTGTTGGATCTCTATAGAGCGGCTAGTTTATAATTGTTGGATCTCTATAGAGCGGCTAGTTTATAATTGTTGGATCTCTATAGAGCGGCTAGTTTATAATTGTTGGATCTCTATAGTGCGGCTAGTTTATAATTGTTTGATCTCTATAGAGCGGCTAGTTTATAATTGTTGGATCTCTATAGAGCGGCTAGTTTATAATTGTTGGATCTTTATAGAGCGGCTACTTTATTATTGTTGGATCTCTATAGAGCGGCTAGTTTATAATTGTTGGATCTCTATAGAGCGGCTAGTTTATAATTGTTTGATCTCTATAGAGCAGCTAGTTTATAATTGTTGGATCTCTATAGAGCGGCTAGTTTATAATTGTTGGATCTCTATAGAGCGGCTAGTTTATAATTGTTGGATCTATATAGAGTGGCTAGTTTATAATTGTTGGATCTCTATAGAACGGCTAGTTTATAATTGTTGGATCTCTATATAGTGGCTAGTTTATAATTGTTGGATCTCTATAGAGCGGCTAGTTTATTATTGTTGGATCTCTATAGAGCGGCTAGTTTATAATTGTTGGATCTCTATAGAGTGGTTAGTTTATAATTGTTGGATCTCTATAGAGCGGCTAGTTTATAATTGTTGGATGTCTATAGAGCGGCTAGTTTATAATTGTTGGATCTCTATAGAGCGGCTAGTTTATAATTGTTGGATCTCTATAGAGCGGCTAGTTTATAATTGTTGGATCTCTATAGAGTGGTTAGTTTATTATTGTTGGATCTCTATAGAGCGGCTAGTTTATAATTGTTGAATCTTTATAGAGCGGCTAGTTTATAATTGTTGGATCTCTATAGAGCGGCTAGTTTATAATTGTTGAATCTCTATAGAGCGGCTAGTTTATAATTGTTGGATCTCTTATAGAACGGCTAGTTTATAATTGTTGGATCTCTATAGAGCGGCTAGTTTATAATTGTTGAATCTCTATAGAGCGGCTAGTTTATAATTGTTGGATCTCTATAGAGCGGCTAGTTTATAATTGTTGGATCTCTATAGAGTGGCTAGTTTATAATTGTTGGATCTTTATAGAGCGGCTAGTTCATAATTTTTGGATCTTTATAGAGCGGCTAGTTTATAATTGTTGGATCTCTATAGAGCAGCTATTTTATAATTGTTGGATCTCTATAGAGCGGCTAGTTTATAATTGTTGGATCTCTATAGAGTGGCTAGTTTATAATTTGTTGGATCTCTATAGAGCGGCTAGTTTATAATTGTTGGATCTCTATAGAGTGGCTAGTTTATAATTGTTGGATCTCTATAGAGCGGCTAGTTTATAATTGTTGGATCTCTATAGAGCGGCTAGTTTATAATTGTTGGATCTATATAGAGCGGCTAGTTTATAATTGTTGGATCTCTATAGAGCGGCTAGTTTATAATTGTTGGATCTCTATAGAGTGGCTGGTTTATAATTGTTGGATCTCTATAGAGCGGCTAGTTTATAATTGTTGGATCTCTATAGAGCGGCTTGTTTATAATTGTTGGATCTCTATAGAGCGGCTAGTTTATAATTGTTGGAACTCTATAGAACGGCTACTTTATAACTGTTGGATCTCTATAGAGTGGCTACTTTATAATTGTTGGATCTCTATAGAGTGGCTAGTTTATAATTGTTGGATCTCTATAGAGCGGCTAGTTTATAATTGTTGGATCTCTATAGAGCGGCTAGTTTATAATTGTTGGATCTCTATAGAGCGGCTAGTTTATAATTGTTGGATCTCTATAGAGCGGCTAGTTTATAATTGTTGGATCTCTATAGTGCGGCTAGTTTATAATTGTTTGATCTCTATAGAGCGGCTAGTTTATAATTGTTGGATCTCTATAGAGCGGCTAGTTTATAATTGTTGGATCTTTATAGAGCGGCTACTTTATTATTGTTGGATCTCTATAGAGCGGCTAGTTTATAATTGTTGGATCTCTATAGAGCGGCTAGTTTATAATTGTTTGATCACTATAGAGCAGCTAGTTTATAATTGTTGGATCTCTATAGAGCGGCTAGTTTATAATTGTTGGATCTCTATAGAGCGGCTAGTTTATAATTGTTGGATCTATATAGAGTGGCTAGTTTATAATTGTTGGATCTCTATAGAACGGCTAGTTTATAATTGTTGGATCTCTATATAGTGGCTAGTTTATAATTGTTGGATCTCTATAGAGCGGCTAGTTTATTATTGTTGGATCTCTATAGAGCGGCTAGTTTATAATTGTTGGATCTCTATAGAACGGGTAGTTTATAATTGTTGGATCTCTATAGAGCGGCTAGTTTATAATTGTTGGATCTCTATATAGCGGCTACTTTATAATTGTTGGATCTCTATAGAGTGGCTAGTTTATAATTGTTGGATCTCTATAGAACGGATAGTTTATAATTGTTGAATCTCTATAGAGCGGCTAGTTTATAATTGTTGGATCTCTATAGAGCGGCTAGTTTATAATTGTTGAATCTCTATAGAGCAGCTAGTTTATAATTGTTGGATCTCTATAGAACGGGTAGTTTATAATTGTTGGATCTCTATAGAGCGGCTAGTTTATAATTGTTGGATCTCTATATAGCGGCTACTTTATAATTGTTGGATCTCTATAGAGTGGCTAGTTTATAATTGTTGGATCTCTATAGAACGGATAGTTTATAATTGTTGAATCTCTATAGAGCGGCTAGTTTATAATTGTTGGATCTCTATAGAGCGGCTAGTTTATAATTGTTGAATCTCTATAGAGCAGCTAGTTTATAATTGTTGGATCTCTATAGAGCGGCTAGTTTATAATTGTTGAATCTCTATAGAGCAGCTAGTTTATAATTGTTGGATCTATATAGAGCGGCTAGTTTATAATTGTTGGATCTCTATAGAGCGGCTAGTTTATAATTGTTGGATCTCTATAGAGCAGCTATTTTATAATTGTTGGATCTCTATATAGCGGCTAGTTTATAATTGTTGAATCTCTATAGAGCGGCTAGTTTATAATTGTTGAATCTCTATAGAGCGGCTAGTTTATAATTGTTGAATCTCTATAGAGCGGCTAGTTTATAATTGTTGAATCTCTATAGAGCGGCTAGTTTATAATTGTTGAATCTCTATAGAGCAGCTAGTTTATAATTGTTGGATCACTATATAGCGGCTAGTTTATAATTGTTGAATCTCTATAGAGCGGCTAGTTTATAATTGTTGGATCTCTATAGAGCGGCTAGTTTATAATTGTTTGATCTCTATAGAGCAGCTAGTTTATAATTGTTGGATCTCTATAGAGCGGCTAGTTTATAATTGTTGGATCTCTATATAGCGGCTAGTTTATAATTGTTGAATCTCTATAGAGCGGCTAGTGTATAATTGTTGAATCTCTATAGAGCGGCTAGTTTATAATTGTTGAATCTCTATAGAGCGGCTAGTTTATAATTGTTGGATCTCTATAGAGCGGCTAGTTTATAATTGTTGGATCTCTATAGAGCGGCTAGTTTATAATTGTTGGATCTCTATAGAGCGGCTAGTTTATAATTGTTGGATCTCTATAGAGCGGCTAGTTTATAATTGTTTGATCTCTATAGAGCGGCTAGTTTATAATTGTTGGATCTCTATAGAGCGGCTAGTTTATAATTGTTGGATCTTTATAGAGCGGCTACTTTATTATTGTTGGATCTCTATAGAGCGGCTAGTTTATAATTGTTGGATCTCTATAGAGCGGCTAGTTTATAATTGTTTGATCTCTTTAGAGCAGCTAGTTTATAATTGTTGGATCTCTATAGAGCGGCTAGTTTATAATTGTTGGATCTCTATAGAGCGGCTAGTTTATAATTGTTGGATCTATATAGAGTGGCTAGTTTATAATTGTTGGATCTCTATAGAACGGCTAGTTTATAATTGTTGGATCTCTATATAGTGGCTAGTTTATAATTGTTGGATCTCTATAGAGCGGCTAGTTTATTATTGTTGGATCTCTATAGAGCGGCTAGTTTATAATTGTTGGATCTCTATAGAGTGGTTAGTTTATAATTGTTGGATCTCTATAGAGCGGCTAGTTTATAATTGTTGGATCTCTATAGAGCGGCTAGTTTATAATTGTTGGATCTCTATAGAGCGGCTAGTTTATAATTGTTGAATCTCTATAGAGCGGCTAGTTTATAATTGTTGGATCTCTATAGAGTGGCTAGTTTATAATTGTTGGATCTTTATAGAGCGGCTAGTTCATAATTTTTGGATCTTTATAGAGCGGCTAGTTTATAATTGTTGGATCTCTATAGAGCGGCTAGTTTATAATTGTTGGATCTCTATATAGAGGCTAGTTTATAATTGTTGGATCTCTATAGAGCAGCTATTTTATAATTGTTGGATCTCTATAGAGCGGCTAGTTTATAATTGTTGGATCTCTATAGAGTGGCTAGTTTATAATTTGTTTGATCTCTATAGAGCGGCTAGTTTATAATTGTTGGATCTCTATAGAGTGGCTAGTTTATAATTGTTGGATCTCTATAGAGCGGCTAGTTTATAATTGTTGGATCTCTATAGAGCGGCTAGTTTATAATTGTTGGATCTATATAGAGCGGCTAGTTTATAATTGTTGGATCTCTATAGAGCGGCTAGTTTATAATTGTTGGATCTCTATAGAGTGGCTAGTTTATAATTGTTGGATCTCTATAGAGCGGCTAGTTTATAATTGTTGGATCTCTATAGAGCGGCTTGTTTATAATTGTTGCATCTCTATAGAGCGGCTAGTTTATAATTGTTGGATCTCTATAGAACGGCTACTTTATAACTGTTGGATCTCTATAGAGTGGCTACTTTATAATTGTTGGATCTCTATAGAGTGGCTAGTTTATAATTGTTGGATCTCTATAGAGCGGCTAGTTTATAATTGTTGGATCTCTATAGAGCGGCTAGTTTATAATTGTTGGATCTCTATAGAGCGGCTAGTTTATAATTGTTGGATCTCTATAGAGCGGCTAGTTTATAATTGTTGGATCTCTATAGTGCGGCTAGTTTATAATTGTTTGATCTCTATAGAGCGGCTAGTTTATAATTGTTGGATCTCTATAGAGCGGCTAGTTTATAATTGTTGGATCTTTATAGAGCGGCTACTTTATTATTGTTGGATCTCTATAGAGCGGCTAGTTTATAATTGTTGGATCTCTATAGAGCGGCTAGTTTATAATTGTTTGATCACTATAGAGCAGCTAGTTTATAATTGTTGGATCTCTATAGAGCGGCTAGTTTATAATTGTTGGATCTCTATAGAGCGGCTAGTTTATAATTGTTGGATCTATATAGAGTGGCTAGTTTATAATTGTTGGATCTCTATAGAACGGCTAGTTTATAATTGTTGGATCTCTATATAGTGGCTAGTTTATAATTGTTGGATCTCTATAGAGCGGCTAGTTTATTATTGTTGGATCTCTATAGAGCGGCTAGTTTATAATTGTTGGATCTCTATAGAACGGGTAGTTTATAATTGTTGGATCTCTATAGAGCGGCTAGTTTATAATTGTTGGATCTCTATATAGCGGCTACTTTATAATTGTTGGATCTCTATAGAGTGGCTAGTTTATAATTGTTGCATCTCTATAGAGCGGATAGTTTATAATTGTTGAATCTCTATAGAGCGGCTAGTTTATAATTGTTGGATCTCTATAGAGAGGCTAGTTTATAATTGTTGAATCTCTATAGAGCAGCTAGTTTATAATTGTTGGATCTCTATAGAGCGGCTAGTTTATAATTGTTGGATCTCTATAGAGCGGCTAGTTTATAATTGTTGGATCTCTATAGAACGGCTAGTTTATAATTGTTGGATCTCTATAGAGCGGCTAGTTTATAATTGTTGGATCTCTATAGAGCGGCTAGTTTATAATTGTTGGATCTCTATAGAGCGGCTTGTTTATAATTGTTGGATCTCTATAGAGGGGCTAGTTTATAATTGTTGGATCTCTATAGAGCGGCTAGTTTATAATTGTTGGATCTCTATAGAGCGGCTAGTTTATAATTGTTGGATCTCTATAGAGCGGCTAGTTTATATTGTTGGATTTCTATAGAGCGGCTAGTTTGTAATTGTTGGATCTCTATAGAGCGGCTAGTTTATAATTGTTGGATCTCTATAGAGCGGCTAGTTTATAATTGTTGGATCTCTATAGAGCGGCTAGTTTATAATTGTTGGATCTTTATAGAGCAGCTACTTTATAATTGTTGGATCTCTATAGAGTGGCTAGTTTATTATTGTTGGATCTCTATAGAGCGGATAGTTTATAATTGTTGGATCTTTATAGAGCGGCTACTTTAAAAGTGTTGGATCTCTATAGAGCGGCTAGTTTATAATTGTTGGATCTCTATAGAGCGGTTAATTTATAATTGTTGGATCTCTATAGAACGGCTAGTTTATAATTGTTGGATCTCTATAGAGCGGCTAGTTTATAATTGTTGGATCTCTATAGAGCGGCTAGTTTATAATTGTTGGATCTATATAGAGCGGCTAGTTTATAATTGTTGGATCTCTATAGAGCGGCTAGTTTATAATTGTTGGATCTCTATAGAGCGGCTAGTTTATAATTGTTGGATCTATATAGAGCGGCTTGTTTATAACTGTTGGATCTCTATAGAGCGGCTAGTTTATAATTGTTGGATCTCTATAGAGCAGCTATTTTATAATTGCTGGATCTCTATAGAGCAGCTATTTTATAATTGTTGGATCTCTATATAGCGGCTAGTTTATAATTGTTGAATCTCTATAGAGCGGCTAGTTTATAATTGTTGAATCTCTATAGAGTGGCTAGTTTATAATTGTTGAATCTCTATAGAGCGGCTAGTTTATAATTGTTGAATCTCTATAGAGCGGCTAGTGTATAATTGTTGAATCTCTATAGAGCAGCTAGTTTATAATTGTTGGATCTCTATATAGCGGCTAGTTTATAATTGTTGAATCTCTATAGAGCGGCTAGTTTATAATTGTTGAATCTCTATAGAGCGGCTAGTTTATAATTGTTGAATCTATATAGAGCGGCTAGTTTATAATTGTTGAATCTCTATAGAGCGGCTAGTTTATAATTGTTGAATCTCTATTGAGCAGCTAGTTTATAATTGTTGGATCTCTATAGAGCGGCTAGTTTATAATTGTTGGATCTCTATAGAGCGGCTAGTTTATAATTGTTGGATCTCTATAGAGCGGCTACTTTACAATTGTTGGATCTCTATAGAGCGGCTAGTTTATAATTGTTGGATCTCTATATAGCGGCTAGTTTATAATTGTTGGATCTCTATATAGCGGCTAGTTTATAATTGTTGGATCTCCATATAGCGGCTAGTTTATAATTGTTGGATCTCTATAGAGCGGCTACTTTATAATTGTTGGATCTCTATAGAGCGGCTAGTTTATAATTGTTGAATCTCTATAGAGCGGCTAGTTTATAATTGTTGGATCTCTATATAGCGGCTCGTTTATAATTGTTGAATCTCTATAGAGCGGCTAGTTTATAATTGTTGGATCTCTATAGAGTGGCTAGTTTATAATTGTTGGATCTCTATAGAGCGGCTAGTTTATAATTGTTGGATCTCTATAGAGTGGCTAGTTTATAATTGTAGGATCTACATAGAACGGCTAGTTTATAATTGTTGGATCTCTATAGAGTGGCTAGTTTATAATTGTTGAATCTCTATAGAGCGGCTAGTTTATAATTGTTGGATCTCTATAGAGCGGCTAGTTTATAATTGTTGGATCTCTATAGAGCGGCTAGTTTATAATTGTTGGATCTCTATAGAGCGGCTAGTTTATAATTGTTGGATCTTTATAGAGCGGCTACTTTATAATTGTTGGATCTCTATAGAGTGGCTAGTTTATTATTGTTGGATCTCTATAGAGCGGCTAGTTTATAATTGTTGGATCTCTATAGAGCGGCTAGTTTATAATTGTTGGATCTCTATAGAGCGGCTAGTTTATTATTGTTGGATATCTATAGAGCGGCTAGTTTATAATTGTTGAATCTCTATAGAGCAGCTAGTTTATAATTGTTGGATCTCTATAGAGCGGCTAGTTTATAATTGTTGGATCTCTATAGAGCGGCTAGTTTATAATTGTTGGATCTCTATAGAGCGGCTTGTTTATAATTGTTGGATCTCTATAGAGCGGCTAGTTTATAATTGTTGGATCTCTATAGAGCGGCTAGTTTATAATTGTTGGATCTCTATAGAGCGGCTTGTTTATAATTGTTGGATCTCTATAGAGGGGCTAGTTTATAATTGTTGGATCTCTATAGAGCGGCTAGTTTATAATTGTTGGATCTCTATAGAGCGGCTAGTTTATAATTGTTTGATCTCTATAGAGCGGCTAGTTTATATTGTTGGATCTCTATAGAGCGGCTAGTTTATAATTGTTGGATCTCTATAGAGCGGCTAGTTTATAATTGTTGGATCTCTATAGAGCGGCTAGTTTATAATTGTTGGATCTCTATAGAGCGGCTAGTTTATAATTGTTGGATCTTTATAGAGCGGCTACTTTATAATTGTTGGATCTCTATAGAGTGGCTAGTTTATTATTGTTGGATCTCTATAGAGCGGATAGTTTATAATTGTTGGATCTTTATAGAGCGGCTACTTTATAATTGTTGGATCTCTATAGAGCGGCTAGTTTATAATTGTTGGATCTCTATAGAGCGGCTAATTTATAATTGTTGGATCTCTATAGAACGGCTAGTTTATAATTGTTGGATCTCTATAGAGCGGCTAGTTTATAATCGTTGGATCTCTATAGAGCGGCTAGTTTATAATTGTTGGATCTATATAGAGCGGCTAGTTTATAATTGTTGGATCTCTATAGAGCGGCTAGTTTATAATTGTTGGATCTCTATAGAGCGGCTAGTTTATAATTGTTGGATCTATATAGAGCGGCTAGTTTATAATTGTTGGATCTCTATAGAGCGGCTAGTTTATAATTGTTGGATCTCTATAGAGCAGCTATTTTATAATTGTTGGATCTCTATAGAGCAGCTATTTTATAATTGTTGGATCTCTATATAGCGGCTAGTTTATAATTGTTGAATCTCTATAGAGCGGCTAGTTTATAATTGTTGAATCTCTATAGAGCGGCTAGTTTATAATTGTTGAATCTCTATAGAGCGGCTAGTTTATAATTGTTGAATCTCTATAGAGCGGCTAGTTTATAATTGTTGAATCTCTATAGAGCGGCTAGTTTATAATTGTTGGATCTCTATATAGCGGCTAGTTTATAATTGTTGAATCTCTATAGAGCGGCTAGTTTATAATTGTTGAATCTCTATAGAGCGGCTAGTTAATAATTGTTGGATCTCTATAGTGCGGCTAGTTTATAATTGTTGGATCTCTATAGAGCGGCTACTTTACAATTGTTGGATCTCTATAGAGCGGCTAGTTTATAATTGTTGGATCTCTATATAGCGGCTAGTTTATAATTGTTGGATCTCTATATAGCGGCTAGTTTATAATTGTTGGATCTCCATAGAGCGGCTAGTTTATAATTGTTGGATCTCTATAGAGCGGCTACTTTATAATTGTTGGATCTCTATAGAGCGGCTAGTTTATAATTGTTGAATCTCTATAGAGCGGCTAGTTTATAATTGTTGGATCTCTATATAGCGGCTCGTTTATAATTGTTGAATCTCTATAGAGCGGCTAGTTTATAATTGTTGGATCTCTATAGAGTGGCTAGTTTATAATTGTTGGATCTCTATAGAGCGGCTAGTTTATAATTGTTGGATCTCTATAGAGTGGCTAGTTTATAATTGTAGGATCTACATAGAACGGCTAGTTTATAATTGTTGGATCTCTATAGAGTGGCTAGTTTATAATTGTTGAATCTCTATAGAGCGGCTAGTTTATAATTGTTGGATCTCTATAGAGCGGCTAGTTTATAATTGTTGGATCTCTATAGAGCGGCTAGTTTATAATTGTTGGATCTCTATAGAGCGGCTAGTTTATAATTGTTGGATCTTTATAGAGCGGCTACTTTATAATTGTTGGATCTCTATAGAGTGGCTAGTTTATTATTGTTGGATCTCTATAGAGCGGCTAGTTTATAATTGTTGGATCTCTATAGAGCGGCTAGTTTATAATTGTTGGATCTCTATAGAGCGGCTAGTTTATTATTGTTGGATCTCAATAGAGCGGCTAGTTTATAATTGTTGGATCTCTATAGAGCGGCTAGTTTATAATTGTTGGATCTCTATATAGCGGCTACTTTATAATTGTTGGATCTCTATAGAGTGGCTAGTTTATAATTGTTGGATCTCTATAGAGCGGATAGTTTATAATTGTTGAATCTCTATAGAGCGGCTAGTTTATAATTGTTGGATATCTATAGAGCGGCTAGTTTATAATTGTTGAATCTCTATAGAGCAGCTAGTTTATAATTGTTGGATCTCTATAGAGCGGCTAGTTTATAATTGTTGGATCTCTATAGAGCGGCTAGTTTATAATTGTTGGATCTCTATAGAGCGGCTTGTTTATAATTGTTGGATCTCTATAGAGCGGCTAGTTTATAATTGTTGGATCTCTATAGAGCGGCTAGTTTATAATTGTTGGATCTCTATAGAGCGGCTTGTTTATAATTGTTGGATCTCTATAGAGGGGCTAGTTTATAATTGTTGGATCTCTATAGAGCGGCTAGTTTATAATTGTTGGATCTCTATAGAGCGGCTAGTTTATAATTGTTTGATCTCTATAGAGCGGCTAGTTTATATTGTTGGATCTCTATAGAGCGGCTAGTTTATAATTGTTGGATCTCTATAGAGCGGCTAGTTTATAATTGTTGGATCTCTATAGAGCGGCTAGTTTATAATTGTTGGATCTCTATAGAGCGGCTAGTTTATAATTGTTGGATCTTTATAGAGCGGCTACTTTATAATTGTTGGATCTCTATAGAGTGGCTAGTTTATTATTGTTGGATCTCTATAGAGTGGCTAGTTTATTATTGTTGGATCTCTATAGAGCGGATAGTTTATAATTGTTGGATCTTTATAGAGCGGCTACTTTATAATTGTTGGATCTCTATAGAGCGGCTAGTTTATAATTGTTGGATCTCTATAGAGCGGCTAATTTATAATTGTTGGATCTCTATAGAACGGCTAGTTTATAATTGTTGGATCTCTATAGAGCGGCTAGTTTATAATCGTTGGATCTCTATAAAGCGGCTAGTTTATAATTGTTGGATCTATATAGAGCGGCTAGTTTATAATTGTTGGATCTCTATAGAGCGGCTAGTTTATAATTGTTGGATCTCTATAGAGCGGCTAGTTTATAATTGTTGGATCTATATAGAGCGGCTAGTTTATAATTGTTGGATCTCTATAGAGCGGCTAGTTTATAATTGTTGGATCTCTATAGAGCAGCTATTTTATAATTGTTGGATCTCTATAGAGCAGCTATTTTATAATTGTTGGATCTCTATATAGCGGCTAGTTTATAATTGTTGAATCTCTATAGAGCGGCTAGTTTATAATTGTTGAATCTCTATAGAGCGGCTAGTTTATAATTGTTGAATCTCTATAGAGCGGCTAGTTTATAATTGTTGAATCTCTATAGAGCGGCTAGTTAATAATTGTTGAATCTCTATAGAGCGGCTCGTTTATAATTGTTGGATCTCTATATAGCGGCTAGTTTATAATTGTTGAATCTCTATAGAGCGGCTAGTTTATAATTGTTGAATCTCTATAGAGCGGCTAGTTTATAATTGTTGAATTTCTATAGAGCGGCTAGTTTATAATTGTTGAATCTCTATAGAGCGGCTAGTTTATAATTGTTGAATCTCTATTGAGCAGCTAGTTTATAATTGTTGGATCTCTATAGAGCGGCTAGTTTATAATTGTTGGATCTCTATAGTGCGGCTAGTTTATAATTGTTGGATCTCTATAGAGCGGCTACTTTATAATTGTTGGATCTCTATAGAGCGGCTAGTTTATAATTGTTGGATCTCTATATAGCGGCTAGTTTATAATTGTTGGATCTCTATATAGCGGCTAGTTTATAATTGTTGGATCTCTATAGAGCGGCTAGTTTATAATTGTTGGATCTCTATAGAGCGGCTACTTTATAATTGTTGGATCTCTATAGAGCGGCTAGTTTATAATTGTTGAATCTCTATAGAGCGGCTAGTTTATAATTGTTGGATCTCTATATAGCGGCTCGTTTATAATTGTTGAATCTCTATAGAGCGGCTAGTTTATAATTGTTGGATCTCTATAGAGTGGCTAGTTTATAATTGTTGGATCTCTATAGAGCGGCTAGTTTATAATTGTTGGATCTCTATAGAGTGGGTAGTTTATAATTGTTGGATCTACATAGAACGGCTAGTTTATAATTGTTGAATCTCTATAGAGCGGCTAGTTTATAATTGTTGGATCTCTATAGAGCGGCTAGTTTATAATTGTTGGATCTCTATAGAGCGGCTAGTTTATAATTGTTGGATCTCTATAGAGCGGCTAGTTTATAATTGTTGGATCTTTATAGAGCGGCTACTTTATAATTGTTGGATCTCTTTAGAGTGGCTAGTTTATTATTGTTGGATCTCTATAGAGCGGATAGTTTATAATTGTTGGATCTTTATAGAGCGGCTACTTTATAATTGTTGGATCTCTATAGAGTGGCTAGTTTATAATTGTTGGATCTCTATAGAGCGGCTAATTTATAATTGTTGGATCTCTATAGAACGGCTAGTTTATAATTGTTGGATCTCTATAGAGCGGCTAGTTTATAATTGTTGGATCTCTATAGTGCGGCTAGTTTATAATTGTTGGATCTCTATAGAGCGGCTAGTTTATAATTGTTGGATCTATATAGAGCGGCTAGTTTATAATTGTTGGATCTCTATAGAGCGGCTAGTTTATAATTGTTGGATCTCTATAGAGCGGCTAGTTTATAATTGTTGGATCTATATAGAGCGGCTAGTTTATAATTGTTGGATCTCTATAGAGCGGCTAGCTAATAATTGTTGGATCTCTATAGAGCAGCTATTTTATAATTGTTGGATCTCTATATAGCGGCTAGTTTATAATTGTTGAATCTCTATAGAGCGGCTAGTTTATAATTGTTGAATCTCTATAGAGCGGCTAGTTTATAATTGTTGAATCTCTATAGAGCGGCTAGTTTATAATTGTTGAATCTCTATAGAGCGGCTAGTTTATAATTGTTGAATCTCTATAGAGCAGCTAGTTTATAATTGTTGGATCACTATATAGCGGCTAGTTTATAATTGTTGAATCTCTATAGAGCGGCTAGTTTATAATTGTTGGATCTCTATAGAGCGGCTAGTTTATAATTGTTTGATCTCTATAGAGCAGCTAGTTTATAATTGTTGGATCTCTATAGAGCGGCTAGTTTATAATTGTTGGATCTCTATATAGCGGCTAGTTTATAATTGTTGAATCTCTATAGAGCGGCTAGTGTATAATTGTTGAATCTCTATAGAGCGGCTAGTTTATAATTGTTGAATCTCTATAGAGCGGCTAGTTTATAATTGTTGAATCTCTATAGAGCGGCTAGTTTATAATTGTTGAATCTCTTTTGAGCAGCTAGTTTATAATTGTTGGATCTCTATAGAGCGGCTAGTTTATAATTGTTGGATCTCTATAGTGCGGCTAGTTTATAATTGTTGGATCTCTATAGAGCGGCTACTTTATAATTGTTGGATCTCTATAGAGCGGCTAGTTTATAATTGTTGGATCTCTATATAGCGGCTAGTTTATAATTGTTGGATCTCTATATAGCGGCTAGTTTATAATTGTTGGATCTCTATAGAGCGGCTAGTTTATAATTGTTGGATCTCTATAGAGCGGCTACTTTATAATTGTTGGATCTCTATAGAGCGGCTAGTTTATAATTGTTGAATCTCTATAGAGCGGCTAGTTTATAATTGTTGGATCTCTATATAGCGGCTCGTTTATAATTGTTGAATCTCTATAGAGCGGCTAGTTTATAATTGTTGGATCTCTATAGAGTGGCTAGTTTATAATTGTTGGATCTCTATAGAGCGGCTAGTTTATAATTGTTGGATCTCTATAGAGTGGGTAGTTTATAATTGTTGGATCTACATAGAACGGCTAGTTTATAATTGTTGAATCTCTATAGAGCGGCTAGTTTATAATTGTTGGATCTCTATAGAGCGGCCAGTTTATAATTGTTGGATCTCTATAGAGCGGCTAGTTTATAATTGTTGGATCTCTATAGAGCGGCTAGTTTATAATTGTTGGATCTTTATAGAGCGGCTACTTTATAATTGTTGGATCTCTTTAGAGTGGCTAGTTTATTATTGTTGGATCTCTATAGAGCGGATAGTTTATAATTGTTGGATCTTTATAGAGCGGCTACTTTATAATTGTTGGATCTCTATAGAGTGGCTAGTTTATAATTGTTGGATCTCTATAGAGCGGCTAATTTATAATTGTTGGATCTCTATAGAACGGCTAGTTTATAATTGTTGGATCTCTATAGAGCGGCTAGTTTATAATTGTTGGATCTCTATAGTGCGGCTAGTTTATAATTGTTGGATCTCTATAGAGCGGCTAGTTTATAATTGTTGGATCTATATAGAGCGGCTAGTTTATAATTGTTGGATCTCTATAGAGCGGCTAGTTTATAATTGTTGGATCTCTATAGAGCGGCTAGTTTATAATTGTTGGATCTATATAGAGCGGCTAGTTTATAATTGTTGGATCTCTATAGAGCGGCTAGTTTATAATTGTTGGATCTCTATAGAGCAGCTATTTTATAATTGTTGGATCTCTATATAGCGGCTAGTTTATAATTGTTGAATCTCTATAGAGCGGCTAGTTTATAATTGTTGAATCTCTATAGAGCGGCTAGTTTATAATTGTTGAATCTCTATAGAGCGGCTAGTTTATAATTGTTGAATCTCTATAGAGCGGCTAGTTTATAATTGTTGAATCTCTATAGAGCAGCTAGTTTATAATTGTTGGATCTCTATATAGCGGCTAGTTTATAATTGTTGAATCTCTATAGAGCGGCTAGTTTATAATTGTTGGATCTCTATAGAGCGGCTAGTTTATAATTGTTTGATCTCTATAGAGCAGCTAGTTTATAATTGTTGGATCTCTATAGAGCGGCTAGTTTATAATTGTTGGATCTCTATATAGCTGCTAGTTTATAATTGTTGGATCTCTATATAGCGGCTAGTTTATAATTGTTGGATCTCTATATAGCGGCTAGTTTATAATTGTTGGATCTCTATAGAGCGGCTAGTTTATAATTGTTGGATCTCTATCGAGTGGCTTGTTTATAATTGTTGGATCTCTATAGAGCGGCTAGTTTATAATTGTTGGATCTCTATAGAGCGGCTTGTTTATAATTGTTGGATCTCTATAGAGCGGCTAGTTTATAATTGTTGGATCTCTATAGAGGGGCTAGTTTATAATTGTTGGATCTCTATAGAGCGGCTAGTTTATAATTGTTGGATCTCTATAGAGCGGCTAGTTTATAATTGTTGGATCTCTATAGAGCGGCTAGTTTATAATTGTTGGATCTCTATAGAGCGGCTAGTTTATAATTGTTGGATCTCTATAGAGGGGCTAGTTTATAATTGTTGGATCTCTATAGAGCGGCTAGTTTATAATTGTTGGATCTCTATAGAGCGGCTAGTTTATAATTGTTGGATCTCTATAGAGTGGCTAGTTTATAATTGTTGGATCTCTATAGAGTGGCTAGTTTATAATTGTTGGATCTCTATAGAGCGGATAGTTTATAATTGTTGGATCTTTATAGAGCGGCTAGTTTATAATTGTTGGATCTCTATAGAGCGGCTAGTTTATAATTGTTGGATCTCTAAAGAGCGGCTAGTTTATAATTGTTGGATCTCTATAGAGCGGCTAGTTTATAATTGTTGAATCTCTATAGAGCGGCTTGTTTATAATTGTTTGATCTCTATAGAGTGGCTAGTTAATAATGGTTGAATCTCTATAGAGCGGCTAGTTTATAATTGTTGAATCTCTATAGAGCGGCTAGTTTATAATTGTTGAATCTCTATAGAGCGGCTAGTTTATAATTGTTGGATCTCTATAGAGCGGCTAGTTTGTAATTGTTGGATCTCTATAGAGTGGCTAGTTTATAATTGTTGGATTTCTATAGAGCGGCTAGTTTATAATTGTTGGATCTCTGGCCGTAGTATATTTTATTTGAAGGTAATTGTGTTATTGAAGCTTTTCGAGCTTAGATTATGTTGGTTGTTCGAGCCACTACTCATACTTAGGCAGTTAAGGTTACACGAATATCTGTTATCGTTGGATTATTAAAAACATTATATCAATATAAACAATACATAACATAATACAACTGAGAGACAATATATTGGTTGGCATACAAATAATCGTAACCCAATATGAGAAGAAGCTGGTTTTAATTTTCACCGTTATGGGACACATTCCTAGTTCCCCATATAAACTAAAGCATTCGGGTGTACATTTTCAGTTTAAGCGCAAATTTCAAGAACCTTAATTCAAGGTTTTTCAAAACATGTTAGGTTTTCAAAGCCCCACACATCAGCCCCGTATGTCATAATTGGTATAATCGATTTTTGTAGATCTCCAAAATGCTTTGTACATTGAGTTTAGGATAACGGGATTTGTTGAGTAATGCATACATCGCCGTTTTTGCAGATTGGTATCTTAGATTTCTTTCCATTACGAAAAGAGCATCGTTTGTGAAATGTTGTTCCGAGATACTTAAAATGATTTATAATTAAAGGCACACTTAATTTTCGAACCCCCAGATAATGTTAGATAAAACATATGCCATATTATATACCATTTGAAAGAGAAAGCTCCAAAATGTTGTATTATCAAGTTATTCGATGTAATCAACTGTGAACATGTTTTTTTTTAGATACCGACTTTGTGTTCTGTGCTGAAGTTTCATTATTTTCAATGAAAGGTGAATAACTCTATATCTTAAGATATACGGTTATTCCCCTTCCATTGAAAATATAGTTTTAGTTTTAATTATGTCGCATTCTGGGAGGCATAACGGGGGAATCATTTTATGATTTCAGCTGTGTTCTATTTCTCTATGGGCATCTTCTGAGGCGCATACGTTTCAATTATATGAATTATAGTATTTAATGATATTGTATGACATAGATTGTTAGTTAAACCGTATATCAAAGCACTATACACAAAATCGGGACTCGAACATTAAATGGGCCTTTAATGTCTGTGGTCTGATTTTACCGTCTGAACACACTTCCAAATGAGCAATAGACCGCTCCGATGCATACTATTATAAATGAGTGAGAGAATAACATACTTAACATAGAAAGGGTTAAAGCCGATAAGATACCGGATGCACCATAACACTTACCTTTAAGTTTAAGTTTGGTTTCTTCTTTGGGCTTGAAGAACGATGTGGCCGAGTTATTTGAGCGGCTCTGTTTTATACCCACGTGAGGCGCGGAAGTAATCAGGAAATTGGTAATTACGCACTTCGTTCATGTGGGAGGATCAACTTCTCGACGATTGTATAATATTTTAGGCCGATCTTATTAATGAGGTCCTCAGGCTAGTGTAGCAGCATGGCCTAACGACGTATCGATGTCCAATGTCCTCATCAGATATTACCAAGTATGGTCATCAGTTGAATATTTCTAACCAAAATATGCTAAATTACTCGGATACTTTGATTGCCACCAGCTACTATTATGTAAGAACTCTTAATTATGTTAAACTAACATGGATTCTGATCATTACACAGTGTGCCAGGCAATGTCGTGATTAACGTTGTGTATGTCCAGCACATTCTTATTGTCTGCACCATAACGCCATGTTTCCCGAAGATATAGATGTGACAATGCAGTAATGCAGTAATATGTAAGGATTAACTGTCATGTGGACTGTTTTTATGGAGATGTAACCGTGAGGTAAGTGGACATAACTTATGTAAAACCCGAAGTGTTTTACATACAAGTTATGACCACTTACCTCACGGTTACATCTCCATAAAAATAGTCCACATGACAGTTAATCCTTATAGTTATATACATTTAGCGAAAAAGCCACTTTTGTAAATGTATTTAAATCGAAAAGATTATCGTTACAAAAACAGCCCAAAATACCCAATAGCACCCTTGGCAAAAGTTAATAGGAACAATTTCTCTTCATATTGAAACCCGATGATGTATTAAGTAAATCCTGCGCGAGTCCAAATGCGCCCAAAACATTACGCGTTCGTCTTTCCAAACCCAATGACGTATCGATGGTGTTATGAGCTTGGTGTTATGATCCGTTGCGCATTCACCGAGAAATAACTGCAACTAGCCACGTGGGCGCCGACCAATCAGAATGCTGGATTTAGTGATGACAACACTTAGTATGTAAATATATCAGTATGATAATGCAAAAACAAAAACATATTGTACACACTAAATAAAACTTCACGAACAACTGCCTTTCTTCGTTTTAATCATTAAAATTACGTAGTACCATATAAACATTTCAAAGCGACGACAACTCTAGATTTCTTCCCATGGTCTGCAGTTGCAATTTTTACGCGACCGCTGACTACGGACATTATAATTATATACATATATATAAGAGAATTCATTGGCCCAACAATTTTTTTTATCATTTTATTTTATCAATTGTTAGCCTTTTAGGATGATGCTGGGTGATCGTTCCTATGACGCAACTTTAAAAACCCTTTGCCAATACATTCTACGAAAAATATAAGGAAAACCCCCGTCATATCAGCGCTATATCGAATAATTTGTTGCGTAATCTTCCGCCTAGGTATGTTGAGATACCTCTTACCAAAATATGTACACATTTTTTCTGAGGTTCGAACGAGCCATGTCCGTTTGAATGCACTTTCCGATTTGACAGCAAATTAGTAAAAATTGCCAGTAAACAAAAGAAAAATACCCACAATGACCATTATTTGTATGTAAAATCCACGAAAAATCCACAAGTAATAAGCCGAAAACTATAACAAAAGCTCTTAATTGAGAACGCTCTTTATTATATGTCGCTTATGTTGGACGGAAACATAGACGCTCTTTATCAGCTCATTTGGATTTTTTGCTGATCTAATCAAAACGCAAACTATGTTAAAAACTTCCTCTTTTGAAAGTCGATATTTCGCCATAAAAAAAATATCATATTAAGCGCTCATAGGTCCGATCTAATTAAGACCCATATTAATGGGCTCATAGGTCCGCTTTGTATTTTATAACAAGAACGTATGCGTGGGTTAAACGCTCTTAACTGGTGCAACCATGTGTGCTCATTGATTCTAGGCCAATGTCATGGCAAGAACTATTAACCTGGCGTGGGACAACGAGTATGGGTTCTGTGTTTTCTGCCTAGTAGGGTTTCTGAAGGAACAGATAACAACTGTATATATTGCAACACTAACCACATTTGTCATCTCGGACCCAATAAAGAAATTGAACGTTATGTTCACATTGAAATATATTGTAGTTTGGTCATGTGTTAGGACCATGCCCTGAGAATATGTCACGTGATGGTGCCATTCAACATTGCTACATGTAGTATATTTCAGGCGCTATAGATTTAGCCAGTTGGGGTTGCGCTGATGAAATGATGGCGTTTATTGATATTTTATTGCGTTTCCGCCTTGTGGTAAATTCTAATTATATAATTATTGCTACACATAATTACGACTGACTGCAATATTATTCGGTTGCATAATGTGGCGTCATTAAATGTAATTCCGAGTTTAATTTCCTTAATGATGTGTGATTTCATTCCGGCCCTAGCGGCTATAAAACACGATGCATGCTACAACTCAGCCTCACTTCACCAACCACAGTGTGACGAACCTAAACGCAAACATGATTGGATACAAAACTATCGCAGTTATCTTCTCCTGTATGCTGCTACAAGGAGCTTTCGCAGCAACAACGACAACAGTCGCCCCGACGACAACAGCCGCCCCTTCAACAAGTAACAGCCTGATCACGACGTTACTGCTGATGCAGATGCTCGGAGGTTCCGGGATGGGTGGAGGATTCGGAGGTTCCGGGATGGGTGGAGGATCTCTCCTCGGCGGCGGTGGTGCAGGCGGTAACTCATTGATTAGTTTGCTGCTGTTACAGAGTGTGATGTCCGGATCGTCAGGATCATCATCGTCCATGTTTTCGTCATCATCAACTCTCAGCACGGTCCTTTTGTTGAGTCTGCTCGGAGGAAACAGCAACCAGCCTGCCCCGATGATGTACAACCAGCCTGCTCCAATGATGTACTCACAACAAGCTCCGATGATGTACTCACACGATCAAGATTTCTTCTAAGGAAACAGACATCAACCTTCACCCTAATACAGTTTAGATTTCTGGAATTAAAATAACTGTGTTCGGCGGAAGCATCAGACTCAAGATCCGAGGTAATTACAGAGATTCTTCTAAAGACAAGCAGCAGCAATATCATGCAAAGCATTGTTTGACCACACTGTAAAACGACTCTGTCCGCAAACCAATCTGCATCATCGTCATCAACTCTCGATACCGTGATATTGTTGATTCCGGTCGGTGGAAAAGATATACAACACGCTCCTGGAGTGTTCTAAGAATGTGTTGCTTTCATTATCAGCAGTGTCCGCTACTCGATCTTCAGCTCAAAAAGCGTCTGGACCATGGATGGTTATGTTTACATTTAGTGTATTTGGTTGATAATTCTCAACGGACTTTGACGGATCATATTATTATTTATTGTGGACAGGAACGGTCGGCAAAAGATCATACTGAACATCGCGCCAGAATAATGAAGAATTTCTGGCTCTAATTTAATGGAAATACAATCGGGAAGTGTTCTGAAACCACAGAGAAAATATAGAGCTAAAAGAAACCACGTGGGACAATCGCTGACGACTATAACTTCTGATTTACCGAGTGTTTCGATCCAGCATGATCGATCAACATGACTATATGAACGATACAAAATAAATCCATGTTATTGAATCAGAAGTAGTTTGAGAATATAATAAAATGTCTAATAACACACTTAAGTCTCATCCATTTATTCATATTAGACAAACATTTGCTTTCTGGTGGTGTGCCCCGATATCATGTGATGAAACTCTACATTGATTGCGCCCGTAGAAATCATATTACGCACGTTCAAAACCTGAGAACTTTCAGTCCTGTTATAACCGGGGTCTAGAGCGTCCCAAAAACTGTTTTCTCGATTTCCCACTCCCGATCCGGCTTTGTGAAGCAAACTATGTATATACATACATGTACATTATCTACTTTTATGGTGATTTTTCATATGCCACACAAATACTTTTTCAAGTCATAGAATTTAGAAAATTCTTCAACATGGGACAATATAGACCGTTATTTTGTTGGTATATTCCTCACATGGTGAACATCAGATCAGCAGCTCCAGTTCAGACATAGTTTAAACTATATGTACCAGTTTAAACTCAGTTTATTTGAATTTTGTTTTCTCGGGAAAACAATTCCAGTTTTGGCATTTGAACAACCGTAAAGTAGAAACAGACCAACAGTGCTGTAAGATATCTCTTCATGTTATATATCAATATTTTCCCTGATCTATGGTCGTATGTTAAATATATATAGCGTCAACCATTCCTCAACCTCTTTTGATAATAATGTCATTGTATTAACCCCATCCCGATCTGTTGCAACCGAAAACCAATCTTGGGTGAATGTCACGCATATTAGTGAAGTATTTTCACAACATTCGTTGGGCAGACGGTGGCAATAATTTACGATAGATAATCCAGTGTGTTATCTTTATATTTTAAAAATTATATACCAAGAGGTCGCATAAGATGGCATCCAAAAAGGCCACCAAATTGAACGACGTTACATTATGGACTTTGAGCACATCACCGCATATATATGATAAGATATGAACAATTCGCATGATTATTTAATGACGTAACAAACTAATACCCCGTGCCCCCAATACCATGACTCAGCGTATTGTATGAACGTGGTTGAACCATCCATCTGAATGGTGTCCAAGAATAATGTGTATAATTTTCAATCCTTAGCTTCAGACTTTCAGTCAAATCACCAACAAAACAGCACAACGCTGCATCTTTCGTCTCTGTAAAGTAAGCCAACTGAAATATATTTCGGTTCCATTTTGTTTGCTGAACAGTGACCTAACATTGAGTTTGGTAACTTTAGTTTTAGAAATTATAAATTATAAATCTCCAAACTAGACTAACTGTCAATAGTAGCTTCCATTGTGATATCAGGTGACAGAATTAGGCGATAGAGTCGGCTGCAATAACCAAACATAGGGATGTCCCACGAGATATCCATAAAAGCGCGATGCTCTCTAACGGAAACTACACTATAACAATTCATCGTGCTTATATTTTCAGTTGTCAATAGAAAATTTGGTAAGAATGCCGGCGAGAAATGTCCCTCAAAATGTTGCTACGGCGAAGATTTGTTGTACAAAACCATTTAAATGTTCCTAATTTGAGGCTGATTAGAAATATAACGGTCCCAACTTGTTTTACACCAGCGCGGAGTCAAGTCAAATTTTCGACCTACGCCGCTCTACTAAATATCCGAGACAAGAAAATGTAATCTTGACAGTGCACACTTTGATAAAGGGACATCGATTGGGACAGGGACGTGTTTAGAGAGTGTGGTAGGTGAGTCCAGTGGCCCGGTTGGTTACTGAAGTGGAATAATATCCAGTGAAATTAACCGCTGAATTTCCTCACCCACAAAGCCGACAAGGTCGTGATATAGTTTAGCGGCTGGACGTAAGAAAGGACGATAAATCAAAAAGAGAACCCACTTTAATTTCACCCCGATATGATACGAATTTGCTAACTGAATGTCTTGTGGGTCTGCAATTTGATCGATAGTGGAATAGTATATAAAAAATGTTGGTTCATATATGCAACTAAACTTTTCACTAACATTTGTTTTAATTTAAATCATATAACATAATAAGACAAACCTAATTTCTGCTGTAAACGCCAACAGTTGTTATTTTGAGATGCATGCATGACGTTTCAAACGTGTTCTTTCCCTTTTTATTCCTATAAATGAGTTGAGTTCCCCTATCCCCACGTCGCTTATTGAATGGTTTATGGCGGCATGTGAGTTAAGCGTTTACTTCCAATCCACAATCATATTAGGGAGAGGAGGGTATTCTAAGTGATTTAGCACTTGTCCTCCAATCCCTTTTGTCATAAACTAATTTAATTTATGAACAAATAAAATATGTTTAAACAAAAAAAATCATATTATCCTCTATTAACCAGGGGCAAATCATTTACAAACATTTTTTACAAACAGGTTTTTGGGACCCACCATGAACTCGCATTTCAAATGACTTTACCAAGCTTTTCCTTACTGTTCTGGTATATTATACTGTTCCATTCCCTCACTCATATTTAATCCATATCCATTATTCACTCTGATGCTACAGATCAATTTATAATTCACAAGTAGGAAGTTCAAAGTTCAATTTGAGTGAAACCAATCACAGCACATGTCCAAGCAGCTGGTCAAAAAATCATGTTATCCTCATAATTCAGTCTCATTGAATATACATAAACGTATCATATGTTTTGGTATATGCACACATGCATATACAGTACTTGTTTAGGAAACCTAAATATAATATATATATATACCTGAATAAACCAGAATATAACATCAATAGATGTGATGATGATTTGCAGAGATAGTCATATAGCCAAATATCATAGTTGTTGAACGTTGTTGTTCATTATCTCCAGCACATATACAGAGAGTAGTTATATCACCCTGTCGCGGTAAAAGGGTTCGAAAACACGTGATGCTAAAATTGCAAAATTGCAAAACAAATTGCAAAATGCAAACACCTGGCTATCTACATAAATTAAAATAAGTAATATTGCACTGTGACGCGCACTTCGATTCTCATCGGACGATTTAAGTTATGCAACACCGAGCCTTGTTAGTATTTTACCGATCTGTAAATGCACTAAACCTCTTAATTCATGCGAACACTTGCTGTGATAACTGTACCATACACAGTTTCGTTCATATACATACACGCTTTGAATAATAAAGTCACCAAACACTTCAACTTTCTTAGGCCAAGCTGATCACGGGACACCCGATCCGCATAGCAGTATAATATATAGATACCTAACAACGGTATTTATTTTACCATCTATACTATCATATAGTGTACGTCCATCCAGCCCAGCATTACGATATATAAATCTTAACCCTTTACCCAACAAACCGGCCAAAACCGGCCAAATAAAGCTTCAACAGCCTAAAATATCTTCGGTCTGTCTCAATAGAACCATACAAATATGGATATCATTGGAACCGGCTCCTTGACCACATTGTGATGGTTACAGTTATGCCCTGTGCCAATGCATTCTCTTATATATGCGAGTCGACCATAGGTCGCCTCGCATATATAAGAGAATGCATTGGCCTAAAAACAATCTTTTTTTAACACTTTTTACCATTTTTTCTTACATTCTTTAACAATTTTATAATTTTTAATGTGTTAAGCCAATGTATTCTCTTATATATGCGAGGCGACCTATGGTCGCCTCGCATATATAAGAGAATGCATTGGCACAGGCCCGTTCTGTTGGGTAAAGGGTTAATACTGATATGATCATGGACACATGATGATTATATTGACGAAATAACGGAGATATTCAGAAATTAACATATACACACATTAAACACAAAAGTTCCTTTTATAGATTGTTTTTTTCTTCCGAAGAATTTATATTGACTAAATATATATATTTATAGCTGAATTATTTTTAATAAAGAGCGATTATATTAAAGAGCGTTTTCTTTTGATGAAGTGATTTTAAAGAATGACCAAACCTCTACCAAGACCACCCACCCAATAAGTGAATTTGTCTTATTCAAAGTTGTTCATTTGTGGTGTTGTAAATTGTTTCAGACATATCCGTTATTTAGTCGAAAATACGTTCTATATTGCCATTATAGGGCTATCACATTTCCGATAATTTGTCTGTAATATGTCCATTAGTAAGTTGTGTATAACATAATGGTGGACTCGATGGGCGTATACGGTACACAAATAAGTAGCTATAGATGACGGTCGTCATTAAAGCTACGCGGATCGCATGTATCTAGTATATTTAATATGCTATATGTGTAATATAGATCATACACAATCAATCACCACATTGGGTAATTACCTTGTAATTTGGTGAAGACAAGCTAAAAGGAAAACCATTGCAAACGTGTGTCTCGACATATGTGACACATCAACCCATGCACCCCGGCCCTGTGTAAGGAATTGTTTGCGCATAACGCCCTGTATTAACCAGAACATTGTGCGGCTGATTCTTGCATCAATCGACAGAGCGGGCTTTGAAATTTAGGTGACCCCATCGAAAATAAATATCTGAATAAATTAAATGCGACAGGTGATTTGTTGGGCTCCTTGTTGTAGAGTATCCTTCCGGCTCCACCCAAACTCAAACCCACCCTACAATCAGCTTAGCAAGTCAGAATAACCCATCAGCATCATACCCATTCAACATGACCCACCAGCATCATTGCCATTCAGCAGGACCCACGAGAACGATAGCCACCCAACAGGACCCACCAGCATCATTCCCATTCAGCGGGACGCACCAGGATCATTGCCATTCAACAGGACCCACCGGCATCATAGCCACTCATCAGGACGCACCAGCATCATACCCAATCAATAGGACCCACCAGCATAATTGCCATTCATCAGGACCCACCAGCACCATAGCTATTCAGCAGGACCCGCCAGACGATAGCCATCCAGTATGACCCACCCACCCAGAACCATATGCATTTAGCAGGATCCACAACCACCGTAGCCATTCCCGGGACGCACCAGAACCATAGCAATTCAGTAGGACCCACAAGCATCATAGCCATTCAGCAGAACCCACCAGCATCATATTAATGCAGCATGACCCACCATCATCATATCAATTCAGAAGGACCCACCAGCATCATAGCCATTCAACAGGACCCATCAGCATCATATCCATCAATCAGGACCCATCAGCGTCATATAAATTCAGCGGGACACACCAGCATCATATCAATTCAACATGACTGACCAACATCATATCAATTGAGCAGGACAACGTCACCCGGGGTGTATCAGTGCTGATACTAAGCCAACGAAGCTTCTTGTTGTTCATAAACTTTATTAAGTTGAACGAAGATAACATGTTATATTCTCAATTTAGTAAGTCTTCCAAGACCCATTCGCTCTCGTGTTTATGACAACATGCTGAGTAGGAGAATGGTGCTCAACATGCTGTTGCCGGATGATGATGATGACGTCGATGTTCCGAGACCTCCGTTTGTCAAGAGAAGAATCATCAGTAGGCCGCTGGATCCTCCAGACCCTCCCATTCCTCCAGACCCTCCCATTCCTCCGAGGAGACCACCACGTCGAGCGGGAACTGTAACATAGTTCATTCATTATTATTAAGTAATTGTGTTGCGTGTTTATGTTAGAATAAACAGAGAACACTATATCATTCGACATACCAACAACTTTGGTATAATTGGTGGTTTTGAAACCACAATTGAACTCCACATAGATGGGACCCATACCACCATGACACCACCAAACAGATGGGACCCATACCACCATAACACCACCACTTAGACGGGATACATTACACCATATAACATCACCACATAGATGGGACCCTTAGCACCATAACACCACCACATATATGGGACACATAACACCATAACACCACCACATAGATGGGACCCATAACACCATTTAACACCACCACGTAGATGGGACGCATTACTCCATATAACACCACCACATAGACGGGACCCATAACACCATACCACCACCCCATAGATTGGACCCATTACAACATAACACCACCACATAGATGGGACCCATACCACCACAACAGCACCACACAGATGGGACCCATACCACCATAACACCATAACACCACCACTTAGACGGGATCCATTACACTATATAACACCACCAAATAGATGTGACCCATAACACCACCACATAAAAGGAACCCATAACACAATAACACCACCACATAGACGGGACCCATTACAACATATAACACCACCACATCGGGGATCCATAACACCATATAACAACACCACATATATGGGACCCATTACACCATATAACACCACTACATAGACGGGACCCATAACACCATAACACCACCAAATAGATGGGATCAACATAACACCATAAAACCAGAACATAGATGGGACCCATAACACCATAATACCACCACATAAATGGGACCCATAACACCACTACATATATGGGACCCATAACACCATAACACCACCAAATAGATGGGACCAACATAACACCATAAAACCAGAACATAGATGGGACCCATAACACCATATAACACCACCACATAAATGAGACCCATTACACCATATAACACCACCACATAGATGGGACCATTAGCACCATAACACCACCACTTAGCGGGACCCATTACTCCATAACACCACCACATAGATGGAACCCATTACAGCACAACACCACCACATAGACGGGATCCATTACAACATAACACCACCACACAGATGGGACCATTACAACATAACACCACCACATAGATGGGACCATTACAACATAACACTACCACATAGATGGGACCATTACAACATAACACCACCACATATATGGGACCCATTACAACATAACATCACCACATAGACGGGACCCATTACAACATAACACCACCACATAGATGGGACCCACTACAACATAACAACACAATATAGATGTGACCCATTACAACATAACACCACCACATGGACGGGACCCATTACAACATAACACCACCATATAGACGGGACCAATTACACCATAACACCACCACATAGATGGGACCCATGGCTCCATACCACCACCACCTTGATGGGACCCATAACAACATAACACCACTACATAGATGGGACCCATAATACCATAACACCACCACATAGATGAGACCAATGGCACCATACCACCACCACCTTGATGGGACCCATAACAACATAACACCACTACATAGATGGGACCCATAATACCGTAACACCACCACATAGATGAGACCAATGGCACCATAAAACTACCACACGGATGGGACCCATAACAACATAACACCACCGCATATATGGGACCCATATCACCACCACACAGATGGGACCCATAACACCACCACATATATGAGATCTATGGCACCATAACACAACCACATTGATGGGACCCATAACACAATAACACCACTACACATGTGGGACCCATATCACCAGCACAAAGAAGAGACCCATGGCACCATAACACCACATCATAGATGGTACCCGTCATAACACCACCACATAGATGGGATCCACCATAACACCACAACATGGATGGGACCCATACCACCACCACATAGATGGGACCCATAACACCACCACCACCACAAAGATGGGTCCCATAACACCACCACATAGATGGGACCCATAACACCACCACAACCACCACCACCACAAAGATCGGTCCCATAACACCACCACATAGATGGGACTCATAACACCACCACATAGATGGGTCCCATAACACCACCACATAGATGGGACTCATAACACCACCACAAAGATGGGTCCCATAACACCACCACATAGATGGGACTCATAACACCACCACAAAGATGGGTCCCATAACACCACCACATAGATGGGACTCATAACACCACCACAAAGATGGGTCCCATAACACCACCACATAGATGGGACTCATAACACAATTACACCACCATGAGCACACCAATATGAGGTTCTGATTGCCAGATATCGACTTTCAAAAAAGGCGGTTTTAACGCATGTTTCCGTCGCCCAAAAATCGTAAATAATAAAGAGCGTTCTAGATTATGAGCTTTTGTGATCGATATCTCCGAATTACTTATAAATGGATGATTTGCAGATTTTTGAGATGCCTGTTTCACACGACTGATAATAATTTCAAATATTGTTCATATTTCTGTTGCACAGTAAGTGAATATAACCTGCTGACATTTTGTAAAAGTTAGTGTCAAATTGGACCTGGCATCTTTAACAATTATAGATGTTTGTGACATCCCCGACCGGTTCCAGGGATAACATATTATGTTGATAAATATGTGAAATAGTTGTGATTTATATGCTTGGAAACAACGGACCTCGTGTTTTCAGCTCGTCCTTATCCTAAAATGTATGAACAAAGAGCTTTTGTTTCATTCTGTGCGAACGATTGAAAACAGAAGATTCCGTAAGTTATTTGAGATATATGTATACTAGAAGGTGACCCGACTTCGTCCGGGCTATTCAAAAACCAAATTTCAAGTCGATTGCTCCACCCGTTTCCTAGATCTGGTCTGCGCATGCGCGAAGCTGGTGTCGCGCGTGCTCGGCGACCCGATAAAATTCGTATCCGGGGCAAGATACATTCACATACCAAATTTCAAGTCGATAGCTACACCCGTTTACGATATATATAGCCCAATGTCATTTGCGGATACCTCGGCCGGTGATGAGTTAACGCGACACAGTCAAATGCATCGGCAGGGTGAGAGTTAACGTAATCTAACTTTATGACCTCTGACGACGTCATAGAAATTACGCATTGATTTTATCCCGATAAAAGCATTGTACCACTTGTACCTAATAATTGAGGCAGATAACTAAAACGGATACATACATATTATATATCGTTGGAAAGATGAAGCCACACAGATTCTAATCGTGCAAATTATATGACTGGCAATTTATTATTCGCGCTATATCGAATCGATTTGTGAGCACCGAACTGAAATATATTAGCGCAAAAACGGCGTAAAAATAGATTTGACCTCCGCACGTGAAAAGTTGACCTCGCACGGACAAATAAATATGCCTATGTTCGTCTCCGGCCGAAAACACATCCAAATACCAAATTTCATCGGAATTGGCTTAGTCGTTTTGGAGTCCATCGATTTCAAACACACAAACAAACACACCCTCACACACACATACACACACACAGATCTTTCAAAAATATATAATAGACTAGAAGGTGACCCGACTTCGTCCGGGCTATTCAAAAACCAAATTTCAAGTCGATTGCTCCACCCGTTTCCTAGATAGAAGGTGACCCGACTTCGTCCGGGCTATTCAAAAACCAAATTTCAAGCTCCACCCGTTTCCTAGATCTGGTCTGCGCATGCGCGAAGCTGGTGTCGCACGTGCTCGGCGACCCGATAAAATTCGTATCCGGGGCAAGATACATTCACATACCAAATTTCAAGTCGATAGCTACACCCGTTTCCGAGATATATAGCCCAATGTCATTTGCGGATACCTCGGCCGGTGATGAGTTAACGCGACACAGTCAAATGCATCGGCAGGGTGAGAGTTAACGTAATCTAACTTTATGACCTCTGACGACGTCATAGAAGTTACGCATTGATTTTATCCTGATAAAAGATCGTATCACTTCTCCTTAATAATTGAGGCAGATAACTAAAACGGATACATACATATTATATATCGTTGGAAAGATGAAGCCACACAGATTCTAACCGTGAAAATTATATGACTGGCAATTTATTATTCGCGCTATATCGAATCGATTTGTGAGCACCGAACTGAAATATATTAGCGCAAAACGGCGTAAAAATAGATTTGACCTCCGCACGTGAAAAGTTGACCTCGCACGGACAAATAAATATGCCTATGTTCGTCTCCGGCCGAAAATACCCTAAAATACCAAATTTCATCGAAATTGGCTTAGTCGTTTTGGAGTCCATCGATTTCAAACATACAAACAAACAAACACACACACACACAGATCTTTCAAAATATATAATAGACTAGAAGGTGACCCGACTTCGTCCGGGGTTTGACCTTGAATTGTCTATTTTGAAGGCCAAGGTCAAGTGGGGTCACGATTTGACCCGTCCAAAACACTGCCCGAACAAAAGTACCCGACAAAAGTACCCGTCGAAATCCATCCGGTTTTACCCGATTTGACCTTGAATTGACCATTTTGAAGGTCAAGGTCAGGTGGGGTCAAACACCAACACCCCAAAAATGGTGGAAATCGGCCCAGCGGATACCGGGAAATCGGCCCAGCGGATACCGAGATACCCTATGCATCAAATTAATTTCGTCCCCCGAGTTGATTTCCACTGAAGTATATAAACGCGCCTCATATACACACACTCATTAATTATCAAGTTTCAACGTAAAGCTAAATTACCATCGGTGCCCGAGATATCGCCAAGACGTCTGAAACAGTCAAATGCATCGTTTCAAGTCGATTGCTCCACCCGTTTCCTAGATCTGGTCTGCGCATGCGCGAAGCTGGTGTCGCACGTGCTCGGCGACCCGATAAAATTCGTATCCGGGGCAAGATACATTCACATACCAAATTTCAAGTCGATAGCTACACCCGTTTCCGAGATATATAGCCCAATGTCATTTGCGGATACCTCGGCCGGTGATGAGTTAACGCGACACAGTCAAATGCATCGGCAGGGTGAGAGTTAACGTAATCTAACTTTATGACCTCTGACGACGTCATAGAAGTTACGCATTGATTTTATCCTGATAAAAGAGTCGTACCACTAGTCCCTAATAATTGAGGCAGATAACTAAAACGGATACATACATATTATATATCGTTGGAAAGATGAAGCCACACAGATTCTAACCGTGCAAATTATATGACTGGCAATTTATTATTCGCGCTATATCGTATCGATTTGTGAGCACCGAACTGAAATATATTAGCGCAAAACGGCGTAAAAATAGATTTGACCTCCGCACGTGAAAAGTTGACCTCGCACGGACAAATAAATATGCCTATGTTCGTCTCCGGCCGAAAATACCCTAAAATACCAAATTTCATCGAAATTGGCTTAGTCGTTTTGGAGTCCATCGATTTCAAACACACAAACAAACACATACACACACAGATCTTTCAAAATATATAATAGACTAGAAGGTGACCCGACTTCGTCCGGGCTATTCAAAAACCAAATTTCAAGTCGATTGCTCCACCCGTTTCCTAGATCTGGTCTGCGCATGCGCGAAGCTGGTGTCGCACGTGCTCGGCGACCCGATAAAATTCGTATCCGGGGCAAGATACATTCACATACCAAATTTCAAGTCGATAGCTACACCCGTTTACGATATATATAGCCCAATGTCATTTGCGGATACCTCGGCTGGTGATGAGTTAACGCGACACAGTCAAATGCATCGGCAGGGTGAGAGTTAACGTAATCTAACTTTATGACCTCTGACGACGTCATAGAAGTTACGCATTGATTTTATCCTGATAAAAGATCGTATCACTTCTCCTTAATAATTGAGGCAGATAACTAAAACGGATACATACATATTATATATCGTTGGAAAGATGAAGCCACACAGATTCTAACCGTGCAAATTATATGACTGGCAATTTATTATTCGCGCTATATCGAATCGATTTGTGAGCACCGAACTGAAATATATTAGCGCAAAACGGCGTAAAAATAGATTTGACCTCCGCACGTGAAAAGTTGACCTCGCACGGACAAATAAATATGCCTATGTTCGTCTCCGGCCGAAAATACCCTAAAATACCAAATTTCATCGAAATTGGCTTAGTCGTTTTCGAGTCCATCGATTTCAAACACACACACACACAAACAAACACATACACACACAGATCTTTCAAAATATATAATAGACTAGAAGGTGACCCGACTTCGTCCGGGGTTTGACCTTGAATTGTCTATTTTGAAGGCCAAGGTCAAGTGGGGTCACGATTTGACCCGTCCAAAACACTGCCCGAACAAAAGTACCCGACAAAAGTACCCGTCGAAATGGTTTTATCCGATTTGACCTTTTAACCCGATTTGATTTCCACTGAAGTATATAAACGCGCCTCATATAACGTAAAGATAAATTACCATCGGTGCCCGAGATATCGCCAAGACGTCTGAAACAGTCAAATGCATCGGCCTGTTAAGAGTTAACGTGATCTAACTGTATGACCTCTAACGACGTCATAGAAGTTACGCATTGTTTTTACCCTGATAGAAGATCGTACCACTTCTTCTTAATAATTGAGGCAGATAACTAAAACGGATACATACGTATTATATATCGTTGGAAAGAGGAAACACGAAAGATTCTCATAGTGTCATTATTATGACTGGCATGTTATTATTCGCGCTGTTTCGAATCGATTTGTAAGCACCGAACTGAAATATATTAGCGCAAAACGGCGTAAAAACAGATTTGACCTCGGCACGTGAGAAGTTGACCTCGCACGGACAAATTAATAGGCCTATGTTAGTCCTGACCCGAAAATACCCCCACATACCAAGTTTCATCGAAATCGGCTGGGCTATTTTCGAGTCCATCGATTACTGACAGACAGACACACACACACACAGATCTTCCAAAATATATAATAGACTAGAAGGTGACCCGACTTCGTCCGGGCTATTCAAAAACCAAATTTCAAGTCGATTGCTCCACCCGTTTCCTAGATCTGGTCTGCGCATGCGCGAAGCTGGTGTCGCACGTGCTCGGCGACCCGATAAAATTCGTATCCGGGGCAAGATACATTCACATACCAAATTTCAAGTCGATAGCTACACCCGTTTGCGAGATATATAGCCCAATGTCATTTGCGGATACCTCGGCCGGTGATGAGTTAACGCGACATCGGCCGGGCAAGAGTTAACGCGATCACGTCACGATATGTTGATGGCGTAATATATTTTTTTACGCAATGATTTTCGATGAGCGAAGCATGATCCTGTGTTCTTCCCGATAATTAAGGTAGAAACTTTAAACGTACACAGGCGTGTGATACATCATTGGAAAGGTGAAACGCCACAGATTCTAACCGTGCAAATTATATGACTGGCAATTTATTATTCGCGCTATATCGAATCGATTTGTGAGCACCGAACTGAAATATATTAGCGTAAAACGGCGTAAAAACAGATTTGACCTCGGCACGTGAAAAGTTGACCTCGGATCTGAAAATCAATATGCCTATGTTCGTCTCCGGCCGAAAATACATCCAAATACCAAGTTTCATCGAAATTGGCTTAGTCGTTTTTGAGTCCATCGATTTCAAACACACACACAAACACACACACAAACACATACACAGATCTTTCAAAATATATAATAGATAGATAATAGTCCAGGCACATTAGGCGTGAAAGGGGAAAAGTAAGGAAATAAATAGGGGAAAGCTTATTTTTTTATATTATTTAGGCCATAACATCGCGGATGCGTCACGAAAAGTCCCCTAAAATCCGAGTTGAGCTTTTTGAGTTAGACCATTTTTTCCATATAAAAAAACAAACTTTTATATTTTTCACAATCATGGGAATAATTGGATGCTATATCAATTTTTCAGTCGAAACATATACCAAATGTACTCAATATTGTTCAATACACAATTCTCGAACCAGATATACCAATTGAACGGGAACATTTGAATGAATTTAGCACATTATGGACAAAAATAACTTAATGACCCCAAAAAATGACGATTTTTTCAGACAACTGTCGTAGTCGATGTCAAATTTCTCGGGCTACTCATTACGTAGACGCGAGCAATTTGTTTTAAAAACTGCACGTACACCACTCCTTCAATATAACATGCGGAATTAGCGACTATACCTATGATAAGTGGCAAATACTTGTAAAAACATAACCCTACCCCCTAAATTGACTCTCGTCACATTTTGCCCTTCTGCTAGTCCATGCGGTTGTTGTAGAAAACACAACAACTGTGAAAAAGGCGATAAAAGCATGACACTTGGCACATATGTTTCTTATACACTACTGCTCATTTTCACATGTGGCGACATTCGCAACAGGCTCTTCTTAGCAACGGATGCTAGGCAACTACCCGGCATAGAATTAATGCATATGACTGATATTATGTTAGAACTAACAAACTAAATTACGTAGTGTAGCATTTTATGGTGAAAATAATTGTTGTCAGTTTTGACCTGACTGACAAACTGCCATATGTTTTACTTACAGGGCAGTGGTGGTGAAGGTTGCTAGGGACACACCCAAAATAAAAAAATTCACATATGACTGATATTTATTTGCTTTAACAAACTAAACTACACCAAATGGCACTTTTATGTTGAAAACAATGATAATAGTTGTTGTTAGTGTTGAGCTGGCTGAAAATAGTACCATATAATTCTTACTTATATGAGTGGTGTCTGTTGCCAGGGTCATACACGAAATACCCAAAATGCACTGATATTATGGTAGTTTTAACTAAACTCGTTTTTTATGTTGTTAATGTGAGCCTAACCAGAATGTGCTACAAATTTAGTTTCCATATGGGTACAATTATCCAATTCAGATATCGAGAATTCAAAGTGAGAGTTGAAAAGTCGTTGCTTATATTTTATATGAGGCATGACCATAATAGTTATATAAGCCATAGACCAACACAGCTAGATGTATAATGTAAGTCACGGACCCACTCTTCTATATATGAAGAACAAAGGGCCAGCCACCAATATGTTAGCCATGGACCTATCCTACAATAGTTGGGTTAGGACCCAGGCACATATACGTAGTCGTAGGACCCATGGCCATACATTTAGACTAGGATATGTATAGTCCATGAACCAGACCGCTTCATATAAACCCTTATATATTGGCCTTGGGTCCAAGAATCTATAGACTGGGCATACACTATTTAACTACGATGTTAGACGGGTTATACATGGTCACCAATGCCGCAATGGAGCGATGCCGTGTTATATAAATACATTAGTATACTCTATGGCGATGGACCCAGCCCATTATGCATGTATGATACCTAAGCTGCATTTTCAAGGACCATGACACGGTTGCATGGTTCAAATACCCAAGTGCCCATGTACTCAGATACCATAGACCAAGTCCGATGCACAATACATTAGTACACCGTGGATTCAGGACCATGTATATGGTATGAACATATGGGACAGTTTTGTGACAGATCAACCTATACATAGATATTGGACCGATGCCTCATATATGAAGGTTAAGGGTGGATGCGCCTATAAATAGCCCACACACATGGAGCTGTAGGTTGGCCATGGACACATGCCCATATGTGTAGACCATGAACCAAGGCCGATATATGTATGCCATATAGCATTGTACCCAGGCATAAGCAGATGCCTATATGTAGGATATGGATCCACCCCTTATACGTGATATATCTACACCAAAGACCCAGGCACGTTTAAGTAGTCCTAATACCCAGGTGACTATAATTATGTATGCATTGGATACAGGTCCCTAAATATAAGCTACGGAACCGACGTTATTAGTCAGTTCATATATTCACATATATGCTGGTAGGCAATGGACTGATCCACATATATAGGAGACATATGGACTCCAGGCCCTACGGGTAAGACATGGACCAAAATGCCTGTGCATGGATCCACGTCTCTATATGCATGTCATGCAACGCCCTATAGGATGGAGGAGATCCCTATAAATTGGCCGTGTGCACCACTATGGCTATGGACCCAGGCTCATCCAAGTAGGAAATGGAGACGTCCAATATGGACTGCCCATGTATCCAGGCCGATTTAGGTATGACCTTATCCAACAGTTATGACCTTATTACCAGGCACAGCCCTAAATAGTATATCATCGGTCCAGACCCATTTCTATGACATGGACACAGTAGTTAAGACACGTCATTTGATGCAGTTCCATATAGATAGGTAATGAACCATGGTAACTATGGGTTGATAATGGGCACATGGCTGCCCATGTAAATAGGAAATGGGCACCGGTTCCTAAATGTAGTTCATGGTATCGCAGTCTGAAATATATAGGCCATGCTCATGTACGAGCTCCTATAGACATGTAAATGACACATGCCAATGTATTGACATATATGTAGTTATGGCATGGATAGGAAGGACACATAGTTCCTACCATATAGCAACTGGTGGGTATGCTACCACACCATGATATAGTGTTCTGCATGGATTCCATTGTCAATTGTAGTGTGAATGTCGGATTCCATGGGGGGGGGGGGGTCAGGTGGTATCGACATAAATGTGGGTCAATATGTTTTACATGTCTCGTTAAAATGCATTCCAACAATCGATTGATGGAAGATACAATCATAAACTCCACACAGGTATGTCATTTTGATAAAAATAACTGAATAGTCTGTCAGTTTTAAGTAGATTTGTCAATGGTAGGTGGTTACCTAGCAACATTGAAACCTCAATACCAATCTGCCACATGGGAATCACATGAGAATACATCAGTACACAATACAGCAACCTTTAGTGATGCATTATTGTCAATATAAGCATAATGTGGCATATTATGAAACAATTATATCATGTAAATTGCCCGAAACGCATACCATATTATGAAACAGTTATATCAGTTAAATTACCAGAAACTCATACATATCGTATGTTTTTAAAGGTGGATATGTCCATAGCAACCATTACACCACCCGTTAGGTAACGAATGCAGCAACTTTACTGTCATGTTCACACATACAACAATTATAATAATTGTGTTCAATGTATGTATGTTACATGGCGTAGTTTAGTTTGTTTAAACTACCATAATATCAGTCATGTGTGAATTTTTCGATTTCGGGTATGTCCCTAGCAACCGTTACCAGAAACATATAGTAATTGTTTAAGTCGAACCCACACTAACAACAACTATTAAAGTTGTTTCACCATAAAATGATAATGACGTAGTTTATATTAGTTTGAAACTACCATAATATCAGTCAGTTCGGCATTTTTCTATTTCGGGTATGTCCCTAGCAACCGTTACTATTCCAGTAAGTAAGAAATATGGTAACTTTCCAGCCAGATCCACTCTAACAACAACTAATTTTATTTTCACCATAAAAATGCTGCATGACATAGTTTAGATTGTTAAAACTGCCATAATATCAGTCATATTTGTATTTCTTCGATGTCGGACAGTTGCCTAGCAACCGTTGCTAAGGAAGGACCTGTCGCGATGTTTACACATCTGAAAATGATTAGCATTGTATAGGGAACCTACGTGCCAAGTTTCATAGTGTTATCACCATTTGCACAATTGTTACGCCAAACGCCAGGACTATTATGTGGTAGTTTGGTCTGTTATACACTCAAAGCCATGGCGTGCAATTTAGGGGGTAGTGTTAAGTTTCCGGCTATAAAATCTTAAGGATGGTGATAGTTCGATATATCTTATCACTTTCCTTTTCTGAATTAACCACTGGTCTAATATAATGGTTCATATTTGAGCTCATTGTCGTCTGAATACCTTTACTCGCCCTCTTTTATTAGGAAAATGTTGAATCACCATGCGATTTATATGCTCTCTTCGGCAATAAATGTCATCACAATTATGGAATATCGACCGTTAGTAAGCTCTAGTATCAATTACACATATCTAGCGACACCTGCTCCACGATGGACGGGTATGTGTGAAGAATGAGTCCGTAAATTAGCCTACATATGACTGCATTCGCGTATGGTCTGATGGAATTTCGTCAGAATCTGCACCGTTACGAAAAATCATGATATCTCAAAAAGCTCAACTCGGATTCTAGGGGACTTTTGCCATATTGTCCATAAGCATCTTCTTAGTAGTCCCTGAAAAATTCAGCTTTCCCCTATTTTTTGCCGTAGTGAAACCTAATGTGCCTGGACTATAATACAGTCTGAATCGGTAGTTCGTGTAATTAGCGACATATGTATCCTCTACGCACTAGAAGTATAGAGAGATATGGTTGTTACAGTGTATACAATAAATCGATTTACATACCTATTTGAGCCGGTCCGAAAGCCATAGGATGCGCGGCTCCACGCATAACCATGGGATGACTGGCAGCTCCACCCATAATCATAGGATGGCTTGCAGCTCGACTCATAACCATGGGCTGGTTGACGGCTCCACCCATAACCATAGGCTGACCGACGGTTCCACCCATAAACAGAGGCTTGCTGATGGCTCCACCCATAACCATAGGCTGACTGGCGGCTCCACTCATAACCATGGGCTGGTTGATGGCTCCACCCATAACCATATGCTGACTGGCGGCTCCACCGAAGGACATAAGCTGGAGGTCGTCTCCACCGGACTCTATTGGCTGGCTGACGACTCCTCCGAAAGACATCTGTTGGCTCACGGGTGCCTGGCCCTGCATGAACGTCATCTGGTCCGTGTTGTCGAAGGGATCTATGAATTGACTGTCCATTCCGAGCGCCATGTGTGATGATGCCAGGCAGGCAATGACGGCCACGATTATTGTGGAATACATCTGAAATATTGGATAATAGAATATGAATATCCGTATGTAAATTTGGGTGGTTTGGTTAGTTTGTTTGTGGTTTATCGTAGTTTGAGCTTCTATGCTCTATCGCGAATTAGACATTTTTATAAACGGAGGAAAGACCGCACAATCAATCAATCAATTCAGTTTAGTCTGATCGTCAATATTAGCCACTACATATGTATATATAGAAAACATACAATATATGTCATACAATTACACGTATATCATATACATATATATGACATTATAATCGAATTTTCAGTTCGACATGCTGGGTGTTAATTAGCCTCAGTGGGACCGAACAATAACATCCTGAACGTTTGAGTCACTTCAACTTGGATTTTTGACACTCTTGGTAGACACTATTCCGTGTTCGTACATTTATTAAATGCCATGGATATAAATGCAACTGAGGGTAAATTGTGATAATAATTGAAAGAGGAATCCTTCACCATTCTATCTGTGACGACATCGATGTAATTGCTCGGATTAATGGGCTAAACTTTGACAGTTTCCGAGCGATGGTAAATCTGGGGAAATCATATCGTTTTCCTTGTCTACAACCCTAACTTTTAGAACACATGATTGTGCGTATACAGGGACGACTTGTAAGGGCATTGCAGGCAGGGAGGGGAGGACGACGGAGCGTGTTTCAAGCCCATGCATTTGGACTTGATCCTTGAATACACTGAATTTAACCCCTTCGTTACCAAAATGTTATACTCATTGATGAGTAGTCCCCTTATAGGAAATGTTCAGATAATAAGTTCAACAGACATCGTTTAATGAACTTGATATCTGAACATTTCTCTTCAATGAATATGAGTTATTCTGCTCTTGTATTATATGTTCGCAAGTCTGTCGTCTGCTTTTACTACACGAACACCCCTCCAAATTAATAATAGACCGTTTCAATGCATACTATAATATGTAGCGGAAGAATCTATTCAGTATATAAAGGGTAAAAACCGATAAAATACCGGCTTCACCATAACACTTACCTTTGAATTATGTTTCTTCTTTGGGCTTGAAAAAAGGATGTGGCCGAGTTATTTGAGCGCCAATGTTTTATACACACGTGGAGCACGGAGGTAATCAGGAAGATAGTAATTACGAACATCGTTCGTGTGGAAAGATAAATTTTTCGACGTTTGTATGATATTTTAGGCCGATCTAATTAATGAGGGCCTCAGGCTAGTATATCAGCATGGCCTAACGAAGTATCGACGTCCAATGTCCTCATCGGATATTACCAAGTCTGGTCATCAGTTGAATATTACTGGTTAACCCTTTACCCAACAAACCGGCCAAATAAAGCTTCAACAGCCTAAAATATCTTCGGTCTGTCTCAATAGAACCATACAAATATGGATATCATTGGAATCGGCTCCTTGACCACATTGTGATAGTTACAGTTATGCCCTGTGCCAATGCATTCTCTTATATATGCGAGTCGACCATAGGTCGCCTCGCATATATAAGAGAATGCATTGGCCTAACAAAAATATAATTTTTAATGTGTTAAGCCAATGCATTCTCTTATATATGCGAGGCGACCTATGGTCGACTCGCATATATAAGAGAATGCATTTGCACATGGCCCTTCTGTTGGGTAAAGGGTTAAATAGGTTAAATTGTTCTGATACTTTGATTGGCGCCAATCACTATCGGGCATGAACTATGTTCTTATATGTAGACTATAAGTCGAATCTTTTCCTACTTTTGATGAACGCATCACACAGAAGTTGCCATCATTTGGAAATATCCAACCATGAGTTGGAAAGCTTGAGGTTCCCTCTACAAAATTCCAACCCAATTGTGCGGGAGGTGCAAAAATATAATTTCTAAATTGTATACCTCTATCACGTCCCTGAGCCCGGTCAACTAGTTCTGCACACAGATAAAATTTTATTGTTTCTCCTTTTGGTAATCTGAGCAATAGAGTTACCCCCCCCCCCCCCGCGCAAGCAATCCAATGATTAGAGTATGATATATTTGTATTTCAAAGGAATTCCGCTTGGTCTGGTCTTCCCTAAATCACCATAACCCCAAACGCGTGGACTGTTTGTTAAATGTTAGACCAGGGCATTTAAGATAGGTCGTGTTCCAACCCACATCTCGGATTCAGTTTGGTTCTACGAAGAACCAAACTTAAGATGGAACCAAAGAAGATTGGAACCAAACTACTTGGTTCTCTGCTATTTTCTTTTGTTCTCAGGGTAAACAACACGGTAACTAACGGGCTGATGTCATGCTTTTATGTGCCGTTGGTCTGCAGATTCAACTGAGTTCGTTATACCGATAGATTGTGTTCGTATACTGGCATGTTTGTCATAGACAATATATAGTGTCAGAACATGAACGGCATCCATATTTACCAAAGCTGATGACATACGGGGCATCATTGACTGTTGACTTTTTTGTATTTTATAACAAGAAATGATGTGCAATTTGAAATCCATGCGCGTATACGGTGCTTGATAATCGCGGCCAATCGTGGGTAAAACGCTCTCATGTGGTGAATCCCTGTATGAGACTTGATTCTAGGTCAATGTTGTAGTCAGAACTATTAATATGGAGAACATATAGGTATGGGACGAAGCGACTGGGATTCAGAACGGAAACTGGAAACACAAGCCATATTTGTCATCTTGGAACCAATAAAGAATATTCATATTGAAACACATTGTAGTGTATATTAATAATTTGACTTTAGAATAAGTTCGGTCATGTCTTAGGATAATATCCTGAGTAGATTCCAGGCGCTATAGATTTAGCCAATTGGTAAAATGCAAGAGGGTTATTGATATTTATTTTATTTCCGCGTTGTGGTCAATTCTAATGATATAATTATTGTGATACATAATTATGACTGACTGGTCTGCGATATCTACATTACTCGTTTGCATCACGTTGCGTGATTTAATGTAATTCCGAGTTCAATTTCCCTAATGACGTGTGATTTCCTTCCGGCTCTCGTGGCTATAAAACACGATGCAAACTACCACTCAGCCTCATTTCTCCAACCACAGTGTGACGAACCTAAACGCAAAAATGATTGGATACAAAACTATCTCAGTAATCTTCTCATGTATGCTGCTACAGGGAGCTTTTGCCACGACGACAACCGTCGCCCCGGCAACGTCGACCAGTAACAGCCTTATCACGACGTTATTGCTTATGCAAATGCTCGGAGGTTCCGGGATGGGCGGAGGATTCGGAGGTTCCGGGATGGGTGGAGGATCTCTCCTCGGCGGCGGTGGTGCAGGCGGTAACTCATTGATCAGTTTACTGCTGTTACAGAGTGTGATGTCCGGATCGTCCGGATCATCATCGTCCATGTTGTCGTCATCATCACCACTCAGCATGGTCCTTTTGTTGAGTCTGCTCGGAGGAAACAACAACCAGCCTGCACCAATGATGTACAACCAGCCTGCTCCAATGATGTACTCACAACAAGCTCCGATGATGTACTCGCACGATCAAGATTTCTTCTGATGAAACAGACATATCAATCTTCACCACCATCACACAGTTCAGTATTCTGGAAATACAAACATTCTGTTCGGCGGAAACAACAGACAACAAGCTCCGATGATATACTTGCATGGATTCTTCTAATCAGCAGCATCATAAAAAACCATTCTGCTTGATCACGCTGTAAAACGACTCTGTCCACATCACAATCTACACCATCGTCATCAACTATCGACACCGTGAAATTGTTGATTCTGATCTGTGGAACAAATATACAACACGCTGCTGGAGTTTTCGAATTAATAAATAATTGGTTGCTTTCATCAACTGCACTGACCGCTACTCGATCTTCAGCTCAAAAATGATGTGGACGATGGATGGTTATGTTTACATAGAAGTATTTGGACGATAATTCTCAACGGACTAATGTGATGGATCACATTTGTATTTAGTGTGGACAGGAACGATCGGCAAAAGATTATTGGACAACTAATCGCCGGAATCATGACGAATCTCTGGATCTGCTTTATTGGAAATAAAATCGGAAGGTGTGCTGAAACTAGAGAAAATATAGAAATAAAAGAAACCACGTGGGGAATATAATAAAACGTCTAACATACTTATGTCTCAGCCATTCATTCATATTACTCATATATTTTGGTTTGTTGTGGTGTGCCCCTAGATCATGTCACGAATCTCTACTCCGGCTACGCCCGTATAAATCATGCTACACACGTTCAAAACCTGTGAACTTTCTGGCCTGTTCTGACGGGGATCTAGAGTGCACGCCCCATGACTGTTTGCTCGATTTCCACCCCTGGTCCGGCGCTTTGAAGCAAACTATATCGATTAAAACATTATCTACTTTTAGATGGATTCCATATGCCACATAAATACATTTTAAAGTAATTGAATTTAGAAACTTCTTCAACGTTCGACAATAAAGAGTGTAAATTTGCTGGTATATTACTCACATGGAAACTAAAATTAAAAAAGAGTTCCGAATCGGCATTTCCAGTTCATACCTAGTTTTCTACCAGTTCCAACTCAGTTGTTAGTAGTTTTACGCCGGGACGACTCTGTTTTGGTTGATCACTCAACTTACAGTAATGCCCTAAATAATCGTCTCCTTAACCACAGCAGAATTATGAGTAATTTTCAGGATTTAGTCGGAATTATGGCTTGTTGTCATTCATCGGATCTCTCACTGAGACCTTTCCGATGAATGGCAACAAGCCATATTTCCAACTAAATCCTGAAAAATTACCCATATTTCTGCTGTGGTAAAGGAGTTGATTATTTAGGGCATTACTGTATATTCGTACTGTTCAGAGTTTTGTTGAGACTATCGACCGGTTATCTGTGTCTAATTCGTTGATCCCGAGGAACCATAGTCTGTTCCGTATTTCAAGCTGGCCCACCGCCAGCTTGGAGTGAGGAACAGACTAGAGGAACCCGTGCATCCGGTATATATCATGGGATGCACACAGACTTCAATTGCTATTCATCTGAACGGCCACACAAAAATCGCCGCTTTTGGTGAAGTGTCACAGACTGTCGGGAAACAATCCATCCCAATACATATTTCCTGATCAACAATAGTATTTTGTCCACATCCTCCGTTGATATTGAATGCATATCCATTCATTCCGTGATGTATTCAAGACTTATGAAATTATGAAATTAGTTATGGGGTCCTCAAAACATGGAATATTCGCCCTTTTTATTTGCCATCCGCTTTTTGTAACGCACCCAGTATTTCAGGAACCACCCAACGATCTAGCTTGTATATTTCCTGATATGACTGCTATTGTCCACACCCTCGGGCAATATTGTGACCACATTCCTTCATTTCGTGGTATGTTCAAGACTCCAATTTTGGTAGAGGGGTCCCAAAATAAGATACTTGTATGATGTTTCAAACTCTTCTTTTTTTTCGTTCCGAATGAGTTGAGTTCACCTATCTCCACGCCCCTAACTGAATGGTTTATGGCGGCTTGTGAGTCGAGCGTTTATATCCAATCCACGAATTGTCCTCTATTAACCAGACATCAATGCTGATGATTCTTGCATCAATCGACAGTGTCTGCTTTGAAATTTATGTGACCCCCCATCGAAAATAGCAGTGATATTGTAGCACATGGACACAGCATAAAAGTTGTGTGTGTTTAACACCATGCACCCCAAGTTCACTGAAACTATCCCACAAATGTAAACAGACACCATACATGTTTGCCGAAAAATGTCAAGCAAATAATAAAGTCGATATCTCCACCCGTTTCCGAGATCTGGTCTGCGCATGTGCGAAGCTGGCGTCGCACGGGCTCGGCGACCCGATAAAATTCGTATCCGGGGCAAGATACATTCACATAGCAAATTTCAAGTCGATAGCTCCACCCGTTTCCGAGATCTCGTCTGCGTATGCACGAAGCGGGCGCCGCACGGGCTCGGCGACCCGATAAAATTCGTATCCGGGGCAAGATACATTCACATACCAAATTTCAAGTCGATAGCTCCACCCGTTTCCGATATCTCGTCTGCGCATGCGCTGCACTGGCGTCGCACGGGCTCGCCAATACGATAACGACCACCACCTGGTCAAAATACACACACGTACCAAGTTTCGTCCCGATCGGTCGAGAATCGTAGATTTGTATTAATGACAGACAAACAGACAGACAAACAGACAGACAGACAGACAGAGGTCTTCAAAAAAAAAAATATATATATATATATATATATTGTATTTTTCTACACCCACCATAACAGAGAACGCTCTCACTGGAGCATATGAACGGTGGGTTCCAAATCCAATCAATAAGATATTGTATTGATATATATAGTTATCATGTCACCTGGTAGGATGGACAATTGAGGACGCTCCGTTAGAGAGGCATATCAGGAGACATCGGGCAGTCATCTTTGTAGCCCGTCCATATGAAAGCCATATCCCCCCTCAAGGTTCCCATATGGGGTCGATGTCCGCCATCTTGTTTTAGTCAATTAAACATAAACTTGTATTATTGTCGATGATCAATGTGCAAAACCAGTCTGTGTTACTGATCAAACACGAAATACGCGAAAAAAAATCTTTATAAGGGGGCTAATTCAATACTATTTCGTGTCATAGTTGCCATGCAAAACACCAGCTCGAAATAATTAGGATTACTCCCCATACGCCGTACGTTTCAAACAAACGTCTACTTTTCTACGGAAACCCGTTTCGAGACTTGAATTACTATATTCATTACAAACAAAATGAAACGCGTCGCTTCCTCTTCAAACGCAGAAATCGAACAAAAAAGAAGAGTGGTGCATTGCAGTAGTACAATAAACCAGTAGTACCAATCAACATTCTAATACCTTTAGAGAATATCTTAAAGAAAAGTGCATGAATACCAATTTTGAAGAATTTGACAATGTTGCCCCCAACGAGACCCTTGGTCATATCTATATCGACGCCAGGAAACCTGATGGTGAACATTATAAGGCAAATCACTAGAGAATATTCGACACAGCTTGAATAGGCATTTGAACACACCACCCCATGATAGGAAGGTAGACATCATAAAGGATCCTGAATTTGCAGCTTCAAATGCGAGCTTCAGAGCAGCTCACGCCGAGTTGAAAAGACATGGGCTAGGATCAACAGATCATCATCCCATGATCAATGAAGAAGACAGGACAGCGGCACGAGTCCATTCACATAAAGTTCAATAAAGTTCAATATGACGTTCGACACTATTTCTTCAGGCGAGGAAGGGAAACATGAGAAATGTGACAAAATCAACATTCGCCATCAAATATGACAACAAAAATGGATTGAAATACATCATGAAAGAAGAATACGAGCTGAATAAAAATCACCGTGATGGAGACCGGGAACTTGTCAGTGGGATTATGCCAGAGGTAAGAGGTAATCCATAATGCTCGGTTACCAAAAGTTATTTTGCAAAGTTACACACAAGTTTCGAATTGCTATGGCAAAGACAACTGGACAGTTTTGAACCAGAGTCCTCTACCTGCTACTACAGTACTGTCAATAGTCCATGTTGGCGAGAACACACTGGATAGATTCATGACGGAATTGGGTAGAGGTTAGAAGGAACTAAATAAGTAGAATTACGTCCCTTTCGTTTTTACAGGGTATCTCGAATACGAGTTAAAAAAATTCTGGCGCGCGATTGGCGTATAATATGTCAAATAATTTTACAAATTCAAGAAATATAATACCCATAGCATGTAAAAACGTGGGCGTTTCCTAGTTTGAAATGCGTTCGTGTCCAAACAATGGCGGGATATTGAGGCTGTGTATTGGCCTTCGTCAGACTGTCAAATTCTGTGCAAAAAGTTGGGTAGTGTGGAAAACATATGCTGGTTTTTAAAAAAGGCGTGGCTCGAAAGGTACTCCTATGTGCGAACAGATTCCGAAAAGGTTGGTCTTTACGAACGCATGCATCGTGCACCTCGGAACTCGAAAATTTAGCGTGGGCGTGGTCAAACACTGTGGCCTATGGAAAACATTTAGTTCCTTCTAACCTAGATTCATGACGGAATTGATTAAAAACAATACAAGTTATCGCAGATTTATACAAATCATAGCATCACAAGCACAGGAGCCAGCATTTTATCTGCAAACTCTTTCGTTGCAAGCCAAATAATGTCAGTAACCGGAAATAGGTCTGATTCGTCCCTGTCAATTTAACAACAAGTCACCGACGATGAAAAAGGACATATGGGACTGACAATAGCAAATGGGATGACGAAGGACACCGAACATCCATCTTATTTGGCATTACCAAGTTCCAGCACTGCTATTATGAAATCTAACAATATGAAAGCAATTGAGTTCCCTGTGTCAGCTTCTGGGAGTTCTATTTCAGTTGAAGGACTGGAAGTTTCGAACACTACTCCGCAAAAATCAGCAAAATGTTCAAATTCAAAAGATTCTCATGATTTTTATCTCAATGGAGTTATTGAGTCGGTGTCTGGTTGAGAAACATATATACTGTCTCAGAATCACAGTCAAAAGGAAGGGAGGAAATTCGTAGAAACTCTTCCTGAACACAACAATTGCACAATTCACAAAATCAGTATAAAATTCAACAACAAATAACCACAAATTATTCCAAAATGTGACATTGTGACGAACTATCATAATGCATATCCAAGTTGTAGTTGTTATATATGTTTACATTAAAAACTGAATTATTTTCATTTCCAATTTTAGTTGTGAAGAATTGAAAATCGCCGACACAACGTGCTTGACATTCTCAAGTCAATAATACAAACCAGCCCAGTGAAATCGCAAATGGGCACGATTGATCCGGCAAGTGTGGGTGACATGATGAAATCGTTACAGGACTCGTTGTTGTTAATCTCACTTCGCCTCATGTCACTTTAGCCGGCAACAACTTGCAATGTAACTTATAATATCTATTATATATTTTGGAAGATCTGTGTGTGTGTGTGTGTGTGTGTGTGGGGGGGGGGGGGGGTGTGTGGGTGTGTGTGTGTGTGTGTGTGTGTGTGCGAGGGGGGTGTTTGTGTGTGTGTGTGTGTGTGTGTGTGTGTGTGTGTGTGTGTGTGTGTGTGTGTGTGTGTGTGTGTGTGTGTGTGTGTGGTGTCTGTGTGTGTGTTCGCGATGGACTCGATAACGGCAGACCCGATTTCGATGAAACTTGGTATGTGGGGGTATCTTTCCAATGATTTATCACACGCCTGTGTACGTTTAAAGTTTCTACCTTAATTATCGGGAAGAACGCAGGACCATGCTTCGCTCATCGAAAATCATTGCGTAAATATATTACGCCATCAACATATCGTGACGTGTTCGCGTTAACTCTTGACCGGCCGATGTCGCGTTAACTCATCACCGGCCGAGGTATCCGCAAATGACATTGGGCTATATATCTCGAAAACGGGTGGAGCTATCGACTTGAAATTTGGTACGTGAATGTATCTTGCCCCGGATACGAATTTTATCGGGTCGCCGAGCCCGTGCAACGCCAGCTTCGCGCATGCGCAGACCAGATCTCGAAAACGGGTGGAGCAATCGACTTGAAATTTGGGTTTTGAATAGCCCGGACGAAGTCGGGTCACCTTCTAGTCTATTATATATTTTGAAAGATCTGTGTGTGTGTGTATCTGTCTGTGGTGTGTGTGTGTAATCGATGGACTCAAAAACGGCTGAGCCAATTTCGATAAAACTTGGTATGTGGGGGTATTTTCGGGTCAGGAGTAACATAGGCCTATTAATTTGTCCGTGCGAGGTCAACTTTTCACGTGCCGAGGTCAATTCTGTTTTTACGCCGTTTTGCGCTAATATATTTCAGTTCGGTGCTCACAAATCGATTCGATATAGCGCGACTCGATAACGGCAGACCCGATTTCGATGAAACTTGGTATGTGGGGGTATCTTTCCAATGATGTATCACACGCCTGTGTACGTTTAAAGTTTCTACCTTAATTATCGGGAAGAACGCAGGACCATGCTTCGCTCATCGAAAACCATTGCGTAAATATATTACGCCATCAACATATCGTGACGTGATCGCGTTAACTCTTAACCGGCCGATGTCGCGTTAACTCATCACCGGCCGAGGTATCCGCAAATGACATGGGCTATATATCTCTTAGACGGATGGAGCTATCGACTTGAAATTTGGTATGTGAATGTATTTTGCCCCGGGTACGAATTGTATCGGGTCGCCGAGCCCGTGCGACGCCAACTTCGCGCATGCGCAGACCAGATCTCGCAAACGGGTGGAGCAATCGACTTGAAATTTGGTTTTTGAATAGCACGGACGAAGTCGGGTCACCTTCTATCTATTATATATTTTGAAAGATCTGTGTGTGTGTGTGTGTGTGTGTGTGTGTGAGGGTGTGTGTGTGTGTGTGTATCTGTGGGTTTGTGTGTAATCGATGGACTCAAATACGGCTGAGCCAATTTCGATGAAACTTGGTATGTGGGGGTATTTTCGGGCCACGAGTAACATAGGCCTATTAATTTGTCCGTGCGAGGTCAACTTCTCACGTGCCGAGGTCAAATCTGTTTTTACGCTGTGTTACGGGACTTTCATTTGAGTTCGGTGCTTACAAATCGATTCGAAACAGCGCGAATAATAACATGCCAGTCATAATAATGACACTATGGGAATCTTTCGTGTTTCCTCTTTCCAACGATATATAATATTTATGTATCCGTTTTTAGTTATCTGCCTCAATTATTAAGAAGAAGTGGTACGATCTTCTATCAGGGTAAAAACAATGCGTAACTTCTATGACGTCGTTAGAAGTCATAAAGTTATATCACGTTAACTCTTACCCGGCCGAAGCATTTAACTGTTTCAGACGTCTTGGCGATATCTCGGGCACCGATGGTAATTTATCTTTACGTTGAAACTTGATAATTAATGAGCGTGTGTATATGAGGCGCGGTTATATACTTCAGTGGAAATCAAATCGGGTTAAACTGGCGGATTTTTACGGACGAAATTTGATGCATAGGGTATCTCGGTATCGCCGGTATCCGCTGGGCCGATTTCCACCATTTTTGGGGTGTTGGTGTTTGACCCCACCTGACCTTGACCTTCAAAATGGTCAATTCAAGGTCAAATCGGGTAAAACCGGATGGATTTCGACGGGTACTTTTGTCAGGTACTTTTGTTCGGGCACTGTGTTTTGGACGGGTCAAATCGTGACCCCACTTGACCTTGGCCTTCAAAATAGACAATTCAAGGTCAAAGCCCGGACGAAGTCGGGTCACCTTCTAGTCTATTATATATTTTGGAAGATATGTTTGTTTGTTTGTGTGTAATCGATGAACTCGAAAACGGCCGACCCAATTTCGACGAAACTTGGTATGTGGGGGTATTTTCGGCCGGGGGTGACATAGGCCTATTGATTTTCAGATCCGAGGTCAACTTTTTACGTGCCGCGGTCAAATCTGTTTTTACGCTGTGTTACGGGACTTTCATTTGAGTTCGGTGCTTACAAATCGATTCGAAACAGCGCGAATAATAAAAAGCCAGTCATAATAATGACACTGTGAAAATCTTTCGTGTTTCCTCTTTCTAATGATATATAATGGGTATGTATCCGTTTTAGTTATCTGCCTCAATTATCAAGAAGAAGTGGTACTATCTTCCATCAGGATAAAAACAATCCGTAACTTCTATGACGTCGTTAGAGGTCATAACGTTAGATGACGTTAACGCTTAACCGGCCGATGCATTTGACTGTTTCAGACATCTCGGGCACCGATGGTAATTTATCTTTACGTTGAAACTTGATAATTAATGAGCGTGTGTATATGAGGCGCGTTTATATACTTGAGTGGAAATCAAATCGGGTTAAACTGGCGGATTTTTACGGACGAAATTTAATGCATAGGGTATCTCGGTATCCGCGGAGCCGATTTCCACCATTTTTGGGGTGTTGGTGTTTGACCCCACCTGACCTTGACCTTCAAAATGGTCAATTCAAGGTCAAAGCCCGGACGAAGTCGGGTCACCTTCTAGTATATATATATATATATATATATATATATATATATATATATATATATATATATATATATATATATATATATGGTCCAATATTGATATAAGACATGTCTATAGAAAATAATTCGTTTAAACGGACATGGCTCATTCGAACCCTAAAATTTATGTATACGTAATTCGAGAAAAGGGGTCTCAAAACATGCATATGCAAACTATTCCCGAGCTAATTCGTCGATATAGCGCTAAAAACGCGTTTTGTTAGTTATATTTTTGCGTAAATTTGATATCGTTTCTCTGTTCCGGTTAAATGTTTCTAATCAGCCGATCTTCCGAGTTATGCCGACAGCGCTCGTGTATTTTCGGAAATAAGTGCATTCTCGATATCGCCATGTTTGTGACGTAATATTTTTCAAGTTTCCCCAGCGTCTCTATCATTTTCGGTACGCGATAATGTGTTTCCGTTGGATCTTATTTGTCCATGCGAGAATAATAACCTTTATCTTACAATATAGCTATATTTCATCAAATACACGCGAAAACGCCTAGGCGGTTTCCGATCTTGTATCCTGGATGGCAACAAGGATATCTTCGATGTCAACAGCTGGTGCACGTGCGTTTCGACAACTGGCTTGTTTTCAAAACAAAACGTCTAAATAACCAACTAAAAGTCGTAAAATAATATACTCGTGTGCTACGAATGTAAAATAATCAATAATTAGTTCAATAAAGTTGACAAAATGTGGAGACTGGGCCCAATAAGCTCAAAATAACCACCCAAAAATGTTTGGAAATCGAAAAAGTAACGAAGTTTACGCATTGTTAACAGCGCGCACGAATACGGACTATTTTGACAATTTCTATTTTAGCGAAGTAGGGAATTCCCCGTAATTCAGTACGGTCTTGATCAAAAGCTACTGAACTCATTTTTTATTCGATAAAATACAGAATGGAAAATCAAATTAATTTTTATCTTATGTTAAGGATATAAAACACAATACTTACGAAAAGTCCGTGATTTAGTGCATTTCCTCTAAATGAAGTTTAATGGGTTATTTTAGTGCGAGTCAGAACTCGATTGTCGAAGTGTCGGAAAGTTCAAAATTCACCAAAACTCTGAATGGACAGTCATCTCCGGCAATGCCTCTCGCCAACGCTATCACTATCCAAGGAGATTGCACCATAAAATAATACAATTATCCTGTTAAAAGTGACAATTATGTCGAACATATGAAACGAAAATATCGTCGCCTCTTCATTGAATCGGATTCCAGCCAAAGTGAATTTGAATAGTGACGTGAATTTCTCAGAATTTGACTTATCACAACGTCGCGTGCTGAGAATATTGTGTACGTTGTGTGTTGCGCGTAATAAAATAGTTCCTGTTTTAAATTGAGTTTTATTGCATTTTTATGGGACGAATTGTAAGATAAATTGGTTATCATCACCCTGTGTGTTTCCGAGATCCGTATTCAAGTCTCGCTGCCTTCTCTGGGCTGTCTATCGACTCGTCCTACGGACTCGTCGATAGACTGCCCAGAGAAGGCAGCTCGACTTGAATACGGATCTCAGAAACACACATGGTGGTGATAACCTATATTTATTGACAAGGATGTATAAAGATAGAACGGTTTTCCAGTTTGATACACAATGTCAACATGAATTTTAGTCATTTACATTGATCCTTGGAACACATTGAATTTTTTCAAATATTCTCCAGTCGCAATTTTGTAGGCAATAATTTTCAGTTGAGTGTGTCGATGAACTGCAGTTAGTTAAATTCCGTAGTTCTTTTTAAAGGTACTCTATACGTTCAGACGGTCCCCATACCATCAATATACAACAGCAACAACATTTCTTCAAAATACGCTTTAGTTATAAGAATCGATATATTGCAACAACATAATGCTAATCGCTGCCAACTATAGTATCAAATTTCCCAAAACTGGTTGTTTATCAACATTTTGTTCACCAAAATATGGCCGTATAATCACTGAAGTATAATTTTTTTTACCGTATTACCACTTGACTTTAGAGTTATCCATATTCATCCGCAATTTTGTCTGATACCCTCCGGTTGACCACGTGTTTCTGGGCCACATATTATTACACATATCGAGAAATAACAAACTTCGACAATCGATATATGTTCACTCTGAGCTTTGGTGGGTGGGGTCATCAACTCAAGTCTAATATTTTGTTAACCCCCGAAGCCAGAGAAACACTAATTTAGGACCGAAATGAAAATTGGGAAAATATGTTTCTACCTCTAATAAAAAAGGAACGATATTGAAAACTGTCACTTCCCTGGTGACATACTGGCATCCGTGTGAGTTTAGAGTCTATATACATAGACACAACCAGTACATATAGGTTACTTGAAGCACCCAAAATTCGTTTATTTTATTTAAAACCACCTGCCTCTGAGTCACAAGACGAAACGTGGGGAAAGTGCAAACATGTATATGTAAGACCTCCAGGTCAGGGGTAAATGCTGAAAAAAACTAGTTTTGACCTAGTAAATATTTGGGCAAAGTCAGGGGGGTGGAGGGTCGAAAAAAAAAATTCAGGCACGTATGGCATTTTTTCCCTTTCGATCATTTTTTGTACCCACCCACTCCCACCGCCAATTTTTTTTTCCGTTTTCGGCAGTTTTTTCCGGCCATTTTTTGACACCCACCCCCATTTTAACACTAAAACAGAGATTTGCAGGGGAATATTCACTGTAAACAGCTGTATATGAATTTCTGTGCATACTATTTATCATGGTTGTTAACATGGACATGTAAATAGGAATGAGTCATTTTGAGGTCATTCGGCCAAAAAAAACATGGCTGCCAGCGGCCATCTTGGATTTCAAAATTTGCAACAAAATACAACACGATAACCGCCTGCAGGTCAGTTTACCAGTTAGAATTACATTATTTCTCTCATCCAAAGTGGTTTTGAAGCCCAACTCATTGCCAAAACACTAAAAAAACAAGCAGGAATATTTTTTTTAGTTGCGGAAAAAATTGCTTGTTGGTGGCTTTGACCACCCACCACCCCGGCATACGTGCCGGAATTATTTTTTTCACCCCCCCCCCATGGCTAAGTTGGTTTTTATTCCATTTTGAAGAGGAATACTAATCATATCCTCTATAGCCCTTTACCCAACAGAAGGGCCCTGTGCCAATGCATTCTCTTATATGTGCGAGTCGACCATAGGTCGCCTCGCATATATAAGAGAATGCATTGGCTTAACACACTACAAATTATAAAATTGTTAAAGAATGTAAGAAAAAATGGTAAAAAGTGTTAAATTTTTTATTTTTTTAGGCCAATGCATTCTCTTATATATGCGAGGCGACGTATGGTCGACTCGCATATATAAGAGAATGCATTGGCACAGGGTATAACTGTAACTACCACAATGTGGTCAAAGAGCCGGTTCCAATGATATCCATATTTGTATGGTTTTATTGAGACAGACCCAAGATAATTTAGGCTGTTGAAACATATCCTAAATCCGATAAATCCGCTTAGAGCACAATGTTCTATTCAAAATGGCATCCATGATGACAATAATTGGTATTTAAAAAATGCTGATTTTCTGTGATATGTGGCTTTAGGCGCACCAACTATCGCCAAGTTAGTAATAAAATGAAATATAAACAAACAGTGCTTAATCGTAAACCATATAACTATGTAGAATGACTGTACCAACTTGGCCATATCACACCTGTTAACCCATTTGATATTGGAATAGTTAGAAAATAGACATGAAAAATAACACCAAAAACAGCGTCTTCACCAACGGTTTCAGTAGTAGAATAGAATTAAATTTGTTTTAAATAATGTTTTCTCAAAATGTGTCTACATTGTTTACACGCCGTACCCACGACACAACTTTCAAATTATACGGCAGTGCGGAACACAAAGCTCACATCTTCTACTTTCATATGATATCTAATTTTTCAGTGTGTTCAAAATATATATTCAAAACAGTTAATCCATGTAAATAATTAGCACAGCTCCAATGCTACGTGCGTGTGTACACACTCCCCCGCCTGTCTATTTTGCCTACAGTTGATTTCAACAGATACACATGCAATGGACGGATCTACGTAAATTGTGAAAACTATATGCATATATACTTAGCTAGATCATATCATGAATCGCTACCATGGCTACGCCGTAGAGATAATTCTACACCAGTTCAAGTAATGTGAAATGTTTCATGTTCAGATATATAGGGAAGTTTATAAATATTTAAAAAAAACCAGTGCAGCTAATATATTCTTAATTAATATCGTTCCTCAGTAAATAGTGTATTCCACTGTGTACGTAGTTCACGAATATCCTAACTCGATGTTGCATGAAATATGGAGTATAACACCCCCTATTGTGAAATATAGTATGAAGGAACAAGTAATAACTAAATATATATAGTCACTGGGTTTTTTTTTTCAATGCTATAAAGTTCTCCATCAGAAAAACGTTCCCATAATTATAACTGGTTGAATATGATAACCAGAGTATAAATTCATGACATGATCTAATATACTTGGCGACCCATTCCTATATTCTATAAGAAATATATTCAACATATACTGCAAATCATGCAATTTACTACGATAATGATGTTGGATTGAAATTTAAATACAAATACATCTCAACAAAATTACTTATAATATTATGTTCCTTTCTGAACCCCCTTCCCAATCGCACCATCGCCACGTCTCGGATAAATTCAGGATGACCGTCTTAGCATTAAATGCTTGTCAACAGAGACAATTTTCTCACAGGGATACATATACGATCAAATTGAAACACCTTTATCGGGTACCGGAAATTATAAGACGCTGGGGAAGCTTATTTACGAAAACACCCGAAAATCATCGGCTGCTGTCGGTGGTTATTGCATCATCCAAAATGGCAGATTGAAACAAATTGTTCGGGACCCAAACATTTCGATTTTGTCGTAGAAAGGTAGTTTGGGTATTCATCTACCTATTTTGATACCGGGAAAATTTCAAAAGCGAATATTATTTTGTGTATTCTGGAGCGCAACCGCCATGTGTCTTTAAATAAAGTGTCGTTTGGCATTTTGATTGTGATGTCATAGCGTCAAGGGAATTACTCAATTTAGTTTTTGAAACGGGAAATCGAACATTTCCCACCCCCTTATTCATCCAAGTGGCCACTGAGCGGAATTTTTCGGTATTCTGGTTGTTTAATTTGCTGCTTATGAATACTCGGTCTTTCTGGCAGTGTATTGCCCGTTTCGGCGATGTACAGTTTGTTCCACACCGGGTGCGAGCGAGCGATTATAACGGCCGTTTCCTAACGTCCGTAGCAGATAAAAGCGCGCGATTTTTATGTTCACACTGCAAGCGACCGACTCGCTGACCACGAGGCGATTATAGCAGTGATTTTATGCTTCGTCGAATTGTCGCTTTGTTGCAAACCAGCGAGATAATTGGACGGCTCTCAAATAGGTGTTTATACGACCGTTATTTTTCTATTTGATGACTGTATACTGATTTGTCGCCGCGTTATTGGAGGACTTTAGCGAGAGGCTAATAATCGAAGTACAATGCATGTGTGTCTGTATAGCACCTGTATGTCTGTATGACTGTGTGTCTGTATGACTGTATGTATGTATGTATGTATGCATGTATGCCAAGTGTGTCTGTATGACTGTATGTCTCTATGACCAAATAATTAAACCATTTATTTTTGTTATTTTTCGTGACTGAAATTCCACCTTAGATTACTATATTCAGTTTATTCCTTGTAAAGAACTAAAATCATGGACCGTATAATCTGCTCCATTGGCTGGTGAATTATATTTTGGTATAATCAGGGGAAATGATAAAGAATATAAGGAGGCTAGTTCATTACAAAAGACGTTGTGGTAAACATGAGACAATGCATTCATCAACTAATAATAATCGCGTATTACCGGGTGGGAGCACTATTATAACTAATGTGTAGAAACGATTACACATTAAATGTGTAAACCAGGTTAATACACATAGCAATGTGTAGTTTTACATACAAATACATTGACCAAGTACCGTTCTACACATAATGTGTACATTTTATTACACACACTTGTGTAAGAATGTAGATCGTGCGCATTGCGTGCCTTCAGTTTCATAGTCTGCTACATGACGACGATATTGTTTGAGTATATGTTTTGGAATAGAATTTACTACTGTCTCAATACCCATGTACTTTTGAGTGACGAGAATAAACAAATTGTAGACAAGGAATTTAAGTTCAGAATTCCGACTTGTGAGTATTGTATTAATGATATATGAGGATATATTTGTTAAAACTTTCATGAAGAATACTGCTCTTACTCTTGTTTATATGATTGTTGTAATACGTTAATACTAACCACATGTTCATTTAAAACGAAAACTCACACACGACAGAGCAAAAAATATTACGTACCATTGTACGCCATGAAAGTTTTAACATATAAATCCCCATTTGCCATGAATACTATATACTCACAGTTCGGAATACTGAACATTCTTGTCTACGATATATATGTGTAAGAATTTACACAACATGTGTAAGGCATAGGTGTTGATTTTATGCACACCAGTGTGTATACATGTGTATAAATTGACCCATTTATTGTGTAAAATATGTTTAAGATAAAAAATGAATAATGGTTGTGTAGCAGCGCTACACGTTGTTTGTATAGAAACCCTACACATTAGTCATAAGTGTGTGGGGTGGGGCTGTCCCCCATGCAGCCACCTGACTCCCCTGAAATTAGCGTACACACAGAATAATAACCTGACTATCGCGCGCGACGAACCGTTTCAGTCGCTTGCGGTGTGGACATAAACATCGCTCGCTTTGAACTGCTACGGATGTTAGAAATCGGCCGTTATAATAGCTCGCTCGCGCCCGGTGTGGGACAACCTTTACTAAATTAAATTAAATATCTTGTCCCACAGTGCATAGAAATATTCGGATAAATTTTCATCCCATATTTTAGATTTTTAGTGTTAGGTTTCCACCGGTTTGGACATATTTGCATGTCCTACATCGTTTGTCACCACATTTATCAAATAAATTTTGTTTCCGTGAATCTTGCTTTTGTCGGAATTTTTTTCAAGTTTTTCGGCTGACATATGCTCGGTAAAATATCACCTGATTTCATTACGGCGTTCATTATTTCACTTTTCTGTAGGATGGGAATTAGTTGTTTTGCAACTATTGCCATATTAGGATGATGTGGGTTAGGTGTGGAAACAAATGGAGTTGGATCCGATTTTTGTTTTGGTAACTTTTCTGCGCATAGGTCCGCTATGGAAATGGCTCTTGCGCGGTCTATACCATCCTGTATCAGTTTTTTCGGATGGTGTTGTTTTTCTAGTAAAACCTTTAGAATTGGTGGGACTAATTTTTATAATTTAGTCATTATATGTCGTATTGAACCTTATTATGACTGAATACCCTATATATCGCTAATATTGGAGTATATCGGTCCGGCGGAAAGGGTCAATACGACCTTAAATGACTAAACTATAAAACTTAGTCACACCGATTCTGATAGACGGGTACTATATGATTTCAAATCTGCAATATAATCATCAATGTATCGAGTAGTTCGTGCGCCTAAGATGACAGAACATACCCTATACATCTCTGTGGGCGCACTAAGTCTTGCGCGGGTACGCGCGGGGCGGGTACCTGTCGCAATTTCCCATATACATATACTGCATTTAACCTATATTAGTGATATTGACTAACTTCGGTGGAGTAGCCTGCTTGCCTCTTGTTATAAGATTCCATCGCTATGTGGAATTCAGGTGCATTTGGGTTGGGTTCAATACGTGCACTTTCGGAAATTATAGGATGGATACCCTATCACCAAACAGAGCCCCTATATAGCCGCGTCACTGCCTCGATATGTTATAAGAGGGCGGATCAGTTTGAAGCTATAGGATGACTACCCCTCCTCTGAGAGCATATAACATGCCCTTGCTTCTATGATATGGTGGATACTCCCTCGCCAAACATAATCATATAACCACGTGTCTGCCTCGATATGTTATGCTAAGAGGGGCGGATCAGTTTCAAATTATAGTCTGGTGAAGGTCAAATGCTTCTATTGGGTATGTGGATTTTGGGAGGTTAGAAAATGGCATTTAAGACACTTCTTCATGAAGTTCAAATAATTCCGTTAATTCGTTAATAATAATAATTTCCTACTTCTATATTTCGCCAATTCGCTGCATGTTTTTATTCTGCTATTTCGCTGTATATCCTATTTCTCTTTTTCGCTGTATTTCATATTTCGGCAACTCGCAATATTTGACATATTATGGGATTATATCATATCTTATATTGCGGTATTCAATCGAACATCCCGTACCACGTGTTACTGGGATGTACTATCATTATGTACCTCATCACGAACCCGAATACATATTGTTTGCTATATAATCATTGGAGTACTGGCTGAACTACGAAGACCGAATAGTCCGAGTTTGAAGTCGAAGACATTTTTCCTGGGTTATGGCTCCTACATAAAGTCATTTATAAACTGATTCGCACCCCTCGACCAATGAAATTGCTTGAATTGCTGAACAATAATCCTTGTATGAATCTGTACTTCTGCGGACCGAAAATATTAATCTGAACAATGGTGTCATTGGAAAACAATCAACGCTCAGAAATTAACCGCTTGCAAACTTGGGGTAGGTGTGAAATCACACCGCGAATATATTGTAAGTGATCACGTGGCGTTGGGATTGGATTGTGAACTCGCTCCAGTGTACAGTGATTTCCAAATGTTTGGCGGGGGGGGGGGGGGGGTGGTCAGTAAAACGAAAATCTTAGAATCTTCAAATATATAGTATTCAAGATGTGATTCGGAATATAGTAGAAGTACAACACAATAATAATCCACAATGCGTTATTGCACAATCATGTCAATTCACAGATCTTAGAACATCACGCACATTAGTTCATCCACTCAGTTTAACCTGTGTCACTTTACCCTTCCATGTGTACACGAATTCGTCAATGCAGTCCGGAATTTCCACACTCAGGCGTTTGCCGGTTTGACTAACCGTCAAATTATGTCCACCCACACAACACAAAGATGTTTCCTTCGGAATCAAAAGGGTGGGTTCCTCTGCCTTTACCAAACTTTCGGCAGTAACTTTTGTAGGTGGGGGCGCAAGCGCAGCACTTACTTCTAGCTTTCGCTTCACGCTGACTCGTTTGTAGACGTCCACTGCATTCGAACGATGTCCACTGATCGATTTCACAGTTTTGTCATCAAAACCTTGGTCATATAAGGTAGTGACACAAGAAGAAGCACCGAACTCCGAACCAGAGGACATAATTATAAATTATTCTTGGAAGGAGCAAACAGGGATGTGAGGAAATACTCATTTAGCCTAAGAGTGGTGGAGCCATGGAATCATCTAGCAGAAAAAGTCGTCTATGCAGAAGACATGAATTCATTCAAAAACAATCTCGATTACCATTGGCAGGACCAAGAGATTAAATTAAATTTCAAGGCTGAATTGAGGCTGACAGACCCTGATACGATCAGTCAAACAAAAAACAAAAATGCAGGAGAGTTCGGAGAAATAGAAGATGAAGAATCAGAGGTGGATATAGTGGCATCTATAGAATCCAGCGTCCACTAACAACATAAGGTTACATAAGGTATAAGTAACTTTTCCTGAATGATTTGTGATATTTCTCCCTTCCATACTTATTCCAGAAGAAATAAAAAGAGTTTTCATCATTTTGGATAATGTGTTTTTACCAACCGGTTGCTGTCCAAAACGTGGTTTATTGTCCTCTGATAGTTTCACAAGTGGCTTCCTATAGAATGGTCCATTTTCAGGAATCGAAGATAAATACAATGACATTAACTTTACAAAACATCTGGGGTTTTCTTTCAACTCAAAATGTTCAATCTGTTTTGGTTTCACGCCACGCTGGTTCAAACCACCTTGAACATTTTTGGAACTTCGGCCCTGGAACATTATTTTATTCAGTTCAACTTCTGTGTCAAAGACAACTTTGAATTGTGATGAATCTAAATCACGGTGCTCATCCATAGCTCTCATTCCAAAACACTTGCAGTTATAAAAAAACACTGCATTAAACAGTCCCTGTGCGCTATCCAAGCTAAACGTTCCGGTATCCCAAAATGCAAGTTCGTCCTTGGTTAAAATGGGATCAGCATGTTTCTGGGACACACCTACACCTTCGGCCGTCAACTTCTTCATTCGACAATCAATCGATTTTCTAAAGTTTACAAATGTTGTATCAGTCTTTGAAAACATACTTGTCTCCACGTGACCAACGTTCCGGAGTTCCCGCTGAATGCTGGAGGCAATATTCATGAGGGTAGATGACGGGTAATCACTTCCATCTTTTCTACGAATTTCCGTGATGAATCTTTCTAACCAAAAATCCATAACGGGTAACGGAATTTCAGATGTAATATCCAGAGGCACCAGCGAATTCGCCTCTATCATTGTTGTCTCCAATGAATTTCTATGCTCTGCCCACTCTCGCCAAACGTTTAATCCCCACGATGTTGAGTATCTAGTGTTCCGTGGAATACTTTGGCGGTAACGGCTTTGGAGTACATCGCCATCAACTGGTGCCGCAAATCTGCTATTTGCGATGGTCGGACTTCCATATGAAGCCATATCAACTGTCGTTAAATCCAAATCGTCCCAATGATTTTCAAGTGAAAAATCGCCCGTTGATAAATCCATTTGAAATAGTCGTGTTATACCAGTAATCAAACTAAGAAATGATATTGTGAGCGGACTGAAGCGTTATATACTAATATAAGGTGGCAAATTCATTGGGTCAATAGAATGAGTTTCTTTCAAATTGAGTACTCACGGTCGAGTATATAGTGAATATGTCGGTGCTAGATTAACTCTGCTCACATGTGATTGATCTGATAGGTTAATATACGTAATTGATATCTTCAATGACAATCTGTTCCTCGGGGTGCGAATCAGTTCATAAATATGTTATTACCCGCTTGGGTGTCTGTACAAGGAATATAGACCTCGGCAGCTCCGCTGCCTTAGTCTATATTCCTTGTACAGACACCCAAGCGGGTAATAACCTATACATATGACGATTGTCCGCATTCTGGTCGCCACAAAGAAACTGGTTCCGAGCGGGAATTCGGCAGGTATACCATCATCATTTCATTTTATGAAGTCAGAATGAATTATCCTTCTTCATACGATGGATTGAAAAGACGTAGTTTGAGTAACCAAATAGATGAAAACGTCACGGTTCACACAATGTGCCCCAATCGACCACAGCGCAATATCCTTCAATTACACACACCCACCATATTTATTTCTTAAATGCAAGTGACACTGACATACAGGGATGTGGCTAGAGGGGGTGGGGGGGGGGGGGTTTCACCACCCAGCAGAGAGCTATATTTTCAATAGTTGGAAAAATTCCTAATTTCAGGTAAAAAGAATTTATTGGGGGAATTTATTGTTTTTCGATCAATATTTGCATATGTTCCTAGTTTTGGTCAAAATTTTTGACAGAAATGGTCATCAGTTGGAAATTGTCCAACCTTAGGGGGTGACAGGTTGGAAATTTCCAACACTTGGAAAGCTTGTGTCCTGGTCCCTCCCCCGTGGCCAGTCAAGAACTTCTAGTTAATTTAAGAAAACAATATTGTCATACAATTGGTCAACATTGTCATTGGAATTGTCATCAGTTGGACATTTTCCAACCTAAGTGGGGGTGTAGGGTTTGAAATGTCCAACAATAGGAAGGCTTGAGGCTAGTCTAGATGTTAGGATTTTGCGATTTTCTTGTTCAGATTTCAAAATTTTCGCACACCGGACCGAACCATGGTCGGCCCGGTGTGTCATAGCCCAACCCACATGGCCAATACAAAACTGCTAATTAGTTTAGCAAAACAATATTTTACTACATTTGGTCAAACTTGTAGACATAAATGGTCATCATTTGAAGAATTTTCCAACCTGAGGGGGAGCATGAGGTTTGAAATTTCCAACACTAGGAAAGCTTCAGTTGAAGCCAGTCTATATGCTAGGATTTGCGATTTTCTTGTATAGTTTTCAAAATTTTCTCACACCGGGCCGAACAACCATGGTCGGGCCGGTGTTTCCTGGTCTGTTGTCGGTATCTGTGTGCATTTGTCTAGAATTAGACCACTAGATGTTTTTTTCTTTTGGGCAATTTTCAGGTTAAAATATCTTAATGTTCTCATACTGGGAACATAGAAGCATGGCTTATGAATATATAGGAAATTAGGCCTGAGCATGAGGTACAAAGGGGGGGGGGGTGCAAATGGAATTATGCAAAAAGTTGTGTTGGTATGATTCCGACTCAAGGGGGGGGGGGTTCAGTTGGAAATTCCCAAGGTGGACACTCCCCAACTGAGACCCTCTAGCCACATCCCTGCTGACATAATGGAACTTCGACAGTTATACGCAGTGGTTGCGGCGCACAAAAAATATTTTCAGTTCGAGTATGCTGCGCTCATTATAAGAGCACAGTTTGATAAAGTCATAAATATGCTACATTTGTGTGTAGGTTCCTGCAGAATAATCAAAATCCGTTTGCAAGTCCCATGATATACTAGGGTACATATACCAGCGGATATTGGCCAAATGCGAGGGTACAATTTAGGTCGGTATCCCGGGATACGTGCACCCAGCTATATAATACAAGTACCCTGATATCCGGCGTAAATTATAGGCTGTGATTTGGGCGATATCCGCTGGTACATGTATGCAGGTACTTGCATCCTGGTATGCATACTGGTGCCATGGAGATTCTCTAGCCACGTCCCTGGATATAATATGTCATTTGTTTACCAGATCGATCTACTTCGAAGTTAAGAATGAAATAGCCATTGCAAGAACAGTGATACTGCACTGAGAAAAGTAACGGGTCAATAATACTACCTTTGGGTTAGTCATGGATATTTGGAGTAATTTTGACTATACCAGTACCGTCCCACGAGTCATCATGACTAATCCTGGGGTAGTCAACTTGACAATGAAAAAAAATAAATAATTAGAAGTAGATATATAGCTAGAGAACATAAACTACGTTTTATAGCTCATAGCTTATCATATTTAAAGTGTCCATAAACTATAACTTTATCATTCAAGCCGCATATTTTACCCCTGCACGTATGGTACGAGGTATATAGTACGAAATTATGCTTCCGTTGTATGACCCACGCGCGTTTGTTGTTCGTGTAAACTTTTCGTTTCAGATTGATTGACCTAATTGCATCTTAATAACCTTGAATATTGTTAGCACTGTCTGGATTATGTTTGTATATGAAAGGAACAAGATGTTATAACCTCCAAAACAGGCTGAGCCAATGGGAGTATTACACTTGACCAGTGTCGACATGCACGACAATCTGACAATCACAATGTTGTGAATTTCAAAAGACAGATACTTAAGTTTCTCAAAATCAAAGGATTACGAGACATTCAATTATGTAGAAATTAGTCGGAATTATGACGTCACAGATCAGTCATGACTCATGAGTCAGTCACAAGGTTGTTATCGGGTCGCCGAGCCCGTGCGACTCCGGCTTCGCGCATGCGCAGACGAGATCTCGGAAACGGGTGGAGCTATCGACTTGAAATTTGGTTTTTGAATAGCCCGGACAACGTCGGGCTCATCGGCTAATCTCATATATATGTTGAAGACCTCTGTTTGTCTGTCTGTCTGTCTGTATGTCCTTTGTACAAATCTACGATTCTCGACCGATCGGGACGAAACTTGGTACGTGTTTGTAGTTTGACCAGACGGTCGTCGTTGTTGTATTGGCGAGCCCGTGCGGCGCCCGCTTCGCGCATTCGCAAACGAGATCTCGGGAACGGGTGGAGCTATCGACTTGATATTTGCTATGTGAATGTATCTTGCACCGGATACGATTTTTATCGGGTCGCCGAGCCCGTGCGACGCAAGCTTCGCGCATGGGATTTTGGGATTTTTCACAAAGTCGTTTTGTGATTCAGCACAAATATTTGATCCCCTGGTTTGATTTTAATTCTGGCTGTGAATGACCAATCGGTCGGTCTATTTTAGTCTGACCGTGCTATTATTGAGCGATTGGAGTTCACCCAGACCTCTCTGATTTATGTCTATATGGTTAAAGCAAATTGATTTGATTAATTGCAAACCTTTGCACTAAATCACAGGCATGTATATTTGTTGTATAGAAGTTTGCGATTTATTGGAAATTAGATTTTTCATTTTATTACACACAAATTAAGAATTACGGCCCATTATTTTAGACATTCAGACACATTTTACTCCACGTTCAGGAAACAGGCCGAGGATATCCTTACTCAGTTCTAGTCATGCTGACTAAACTTACTTTAGTAATTTTGACACAAATATAACTCAAATCATAGTAGTCATTGTGACTCATGCAATATTAGTCAATATGACTCAATGTTAGTCATGTTGACTAAGCATATGCTGGCCATGTTGACTACTGCTAACCTAGTCATGATGACTAACTTTTCCAGGTAGTCATTATGACTAACCTAAGTTAGTCATCTCCAGGACAAGCTGTTGACTAACCTAAGTTAGTCATATTGACCAACCTTTTTTCTCAGTGTGACCGTTTCGGGTACATTAATAGTTCATTCAGACAAGATACATACTCTAACGTACTTAATAATAGTGATGGGCGGCATTTATAGCTAAAATAAATAATAGTGATGGCATTTTCACGATGTATCTTGGGATAGGATAATATTTTAGTTTCTTATATACTATGTTATACATGACAATAATATTTGTTATTCATTCATGTATTGTGCAGAGTGCCGTGTTCAATGGTGAGCTTCTACTCGGCAGAATTCTATCAACAATTGTTTTTTCCAAATAATAGTGATCTGGAGATGGGAAATTTTCCCCAAAAAATCACTAGAGGTGTGACTGTCCCAATGGGACTAATGAAGCCCCCATCCTTGTTTTTAAAACACTTAGATGTTCACGTATCAGTACACATTAAGTTAACGGAATAAAATAACAGATTCCCACAAATATTAAAACATGACTGAGAAAAACGCAGGACAAAGCTTATGAACGGACGGACTACCTGAATTCCAGTTTGTAGCAAGGATAAAATGACATAGTAGTCGGAGGTTTTTCATGTCAATCTGTTATACAAATATACGTGACATGTATTCAACAGACATACGACTGGTGTCAAATATTAGCAATCAACAGTAAAATTGACTTAGAATATAATTAATGTGAGAGATCTTCTGCATTGCAAATAATTGGTAATAAAATATTGCTAAAATAATGATATTTTAATAATATTAAAAGTCAAGAAGGCCAATAATTCTGCCAAACTAAATCTGACCAACATTAAAATCGCAGGTCCACATGCATATTCCCATGCTGGTTGATGTTTGTGCAAAGTTTAACAAAAAGGGTTCATAAAAAAAACTCCGGACAGGGTCTGGGCCAAGTTTCACAGAAAATGATTAAAAAACAACTGAGGAAAGAATCCGGATAAATTTGTGTCCACGGGCGGACGGCTAACCTGATTATAATGATACTATTTTGTTGACACTGTGATTAGGCACATGTCGTCGGTGAAATTCGAAATTGTCGTAAAAACGACTTTTTCCAAATTTGGTGGGAATTTTTTTTTATTGCAGAATCAGAATATGTGGCTTCGGTTACATAGTATATATCTTATCCACAGTGATCAACCTATCGGATACACACTTTTAAGCCACGTGGACAATATTCATAAATCTGATTGGACGAATATCATACTTCAGAAATGTCGTATAAATTATACGACATTTCTGAAGCAAACTGTACTTTTAAAGTTTGCTTCAGAAATGTCGTATAATTTATATCACTTTTGGATAGAAGCATGTAACTTTCAGAGATGGTTGGGTATTTGGTCCTTATCAACCAGTTAGCTGGTTCCAGGTTTCTGGTGACCCCTTGACCTTCAAATTGACCTTGACATTTCGAACAATTTAGATTTAGGGGTATCTATTTTGTATCGAATACACTGGTTATATTAAATGATATATATACATTGGAGATTATTGAGGCGATGCCATGGATGTTCGCCTTTATATTCACATTCAATTTGTCCATGATAATCAAAAATGGCCGCCATAATGAACGCCAAAATAAAACAAATACGTTTTTTCACTAATATTTTTCAAATCAGTACCTGCTTTTTGGAACTGTTTGAGAATTGCAACTTTATTTTGTATTGGTGATGTTAACTGAACATTGGAGCAATGAAATGGGCTCAATGCCAAAACCGATCCCTAAAACATTCGATTTTAAAGAAAGTGGTATAAAAATGTACAAACAATCACAATTGGGATTCTAGTCATTTTCCGTCAAGAAATGGGAAGAACTGAGCAATCTAAGTTACAAATTCCATTTCTTATGAATACTCCAACTCAATTGTACCCAAATTGTCAATTTGGCTCAAAATGGCTGCCAAAATGGCAGCCACAATGGCAGCCAAAATGGCAGCCACAATATGGAAAAAGTAAATATTGCCCCAGCGAGTCATGCAACCACATACCAGTTGTGGTTGATGAAAAATGACTATTCTGTCTTATAGATATTGAATACTACCATTTCTGATTATACCTTGGTTAATTGTTAATATTTTTAAACACTGAAATTACCAGAAATATTGGATTTTCTATCACAAACTTGACATCAAAATCGGCAAAAATTAACCATTCAGGTTAAGACAATTTTTTCAAGTAAAATGGTATCGAAGGTGTTTATTGCCATGATCTGTCTTAAATGGGTCACACTTATCTGTTGTTGGACAAAATTACTCAAGATGGCTTGCAAAATGGCAACCAAATTTGGTAAAAAAAATATTTTTTATATGTATCCTGCATATTATTATCTGATGTTCCGAAAAGGTAACAAATTGTGACTCACTTTGTATTAACCATGTTACCTATGAGGCATGACACATTAATTATTAACGATGTAGTACGGAATTTTGGGATTCTGATCATGTTTTTTGTACAGAAATGGACAGCACTGAAAGGAGCATTATTATGAGGCTACGACAATACAATTGTGGCTAATTGGCATCGAAATGACTATAAATGTCAGGAAAAGCATTTCCCCAATTGTGCATATAAACCACCATCAGGATGTAGAACTCTATAACATTACCTCTATACCGATTAATATGTCCCTGAGTTATTGTGTAAAGTGATACCCACCCTTAAATACACATGTACAACAACCCATGATCATGCACTCGCTCCATATATACATAAACACCACATAAATGACCATGTAGCCACTCGTTTTCACACACGCACTTCATACATGACCGTACAGCCATATTTATGTATAACCGTACACCACACACTTGACTATATAGTCACAAGTCACCATGCATGTATACTTCTACGCCTCGCCCACAACAGTATAATCACTCTATATATAGCTCTACACCCCGATCATGGTCATACATTCACTTCATGTATATACACATGTATTCGCCCCACCATTGGTCATATAATGACTCCATGTATATACATTTGCCACACCCATGACCATGTAGTCACTCAATGTTTATATATACACCACACCCATAACAATAGAATCACTCCAAGTACGCATGTATGCATCACCAATGGCCATGCAGACGTTCTATATATACCAATACCCCGCTCATGCGACCATTCATTCACTCCAGGCATGCATATGTATACACCTCACTCATGACAATTCAGCCACTCGCTGTATACTCATAACCACATTCGTGGTCATATAGTCAATCATTGTTTACCAATTCACATTTCCATTGGCCATTCCATATACACATATTGGCCACACGAATGGTCATATATCCACTAAAGATATACATATGCACCCCACTCATGCCTATAATGTCACTCCCGGTATACATATACACCTCACCAGTGGCCATGAAGCTTTCAAGACATGCCAATACCCAGCACACCATCTCACCATTGGCCATACGGTAACTCCCTGTACACACATGACCATATATAGCCACTCAAGGTATGCATATACGTCCCACATATGACAATATAGTCACTCCATTTGTGCATATACACCTCACTAATTGCCATACAATCCTTCAAGACATACCTGTACAATGTACACCACCTCACCATTGGTCATATGGTATCTCCCTCATACATATTTGCCACAAACATGGCATATTAAGATATAAATATACACCCACACATGGCCATAAGAGTTATTCTATGTATACATATACACCTCAGCATTGAATAGATACACCAATAAACACGTGGTCATTTCTATACTCCAGTATTGCATATACACCTCACACATGACAATTCAGCCATTCGCGGTATATTCATACATCCGATCCATGATAATACAGCGACTCCCTGTATACATATGTATCCCCTAATCGCCTAATGACAATACACCAACAGTAAAGATGCACACACATGCCATATACACTTAAGATCACAATGCCACTTTATAAGCATACAACCACTCCTTATCTATCCATACAGCCCATCCATTTTCATACAACCAACACATGTATATATATATACACACCCACCCATGACAATAAAGCTATCAAATTTACACCTGTACATTCCACACATGATCATAAGATCACTCCATAGATACATAAACAACACACGGATGGAATGTAGCTACTCTTGTTATACCCATACACCACTTCAGTGACTATACAGCCACTCCACGTATACCTATTCACATCATGCATTAGCACTCCTTGTTTATCTGCATCTCACCATAAATACCACACACATGACCATATAGACACTCCACCATTCGTGATTAGATTTCATGTATACATATTTACATCATCCGTGACCACAAAGTCACTTTACAAACAACAAATTAGCGTCGAAAGTTATCAATATTGATCAACTTAATACATGACGCTAATTTGTGAGAGTAGCAACATCAATTGGTCCCGCTCAGCTCAGTTTCGAAGTTCTGCATGCCCATTTCCCTTAAGAAACATGGCCAGAATCTCAAAAGACGTTTTTTAGGCAAACTTCCATACTGCATCCTATAAAATGAATTTGTCATGCCTCATAAGGTACTGGGAGGACAACCATAATAGAACCTAGAGTTTTCACTTGATTAAGCAACATGTTTAATAACCCAGCAGATTACTACCTTGCTACCTTTTCGGAACAGCAGAGAATAATGTTTGGGATATATATGAACAATTAACTTGTTAGGTTCATAAGAAATGTTAGTATTCAATCTAAATAACACATAATAGTCAAACTTTGTCATCATCCACAAATTGTATGTGGCTGCATGGCACGCAACATGGGCAATATTTACAATTCTTCACATTTTTGCCGCCATTTTGAGCCAAAGTGACAATCTTGGAACCAATGAACTGGAATATGTATCATATATGGAATGTTTCACTAAAATTGCACAGTTGTGCCCATTCCTTGATGAAATATAACTATAAATCACAATGGTGTCAAATCGAATTTTTGAGATATCAGGAGGGTTTCTGACTTCATGAATGTCACATTTCATTTCTCCAATGGTCAGTTAACATGAATAGTACAACATAAAGTGAGAATTCTCAACCAGTACCAAATAGCATAAACTGATCTTAAAGATATTAGAGAAAAAAAATTCCACTTCCAGCTGCCATTTTGGCAGCCATTTTTTCAGCCATTTTGAGCCAATGTGACAATTTTATACTAATGGTTTGGAACATGCATAAAAAATGGAATGCTTCACTAAAATTTCACAGTTCTGCCCATTTCTTGATGAAATAATACTAGAAATCTCAATGGTAATTTTTGGTAAAAGTTTATACCACTTTGTGTAAAATCGAATGTTTGAGGGATCAGAAAGGTTTATGATTCCATGAATGGCATATTTCATTGCACCAATGGTCAGTTAACACGAAAAATACAACATATAGTCACAATTCTCAACCAGTACCAAAAGCATAAACTGATCTTAAAGACATTAGAGAAAACAAATCAAATTTTCCACTTCCGGCTCTCATTTTGGGTGCCATTTTTGCAGCCATTTTAAACCAAAGTGACAATTTTGGTACTAATGAGTTGGAATATGCATAAGAAATGGAATGTTTAACTAAAATTTCACAGTTCTGCCCATTTCTTGATGAAATATGACTAGAAGTACCAATGGTGATTTTTGGTAACATTTTATACCGCTTTCTGTAAAATCTAATTTTTGAGGGCTCAGAAGGGTTTCTGACACCATGAATTGCACATTAACATGAATAATCCAACATAAAGTCACAATTATCAACCAGTACCAAACAGCATAAACTGATCTTAAAGATATTAGAGAAAACAATAAAATTTTCCACTTCCATCTGCCATTTTGACGGCCATCTTGGACGGTGAGTTCCAATGTTACCCTATTATAGTGGCATTTTGTCTTATCTTCACACAAATCTATACATTTGTATATATATGACAACTTGACAAGACTGTCTCACTATAATTTGCATCAAACTGATTTAGTGACCCGTCTGAAAAACGGCGGCCATGTTGTACGCCATCTTGAATTTAACGGGTTCCACTTAACCGAAAGCTGCAACCAGCTGGATTATGATTATGGATATAGTGAACAAAATAACTATGTGCGAAGTTTTCTATTATTGTCGGTTAAGCGACTCCACTGAAACGGTGAACGACTCAATCAAATTATTAAATTTGACCGAGAGCAGTAAAATATACGAATTTCAACTGTCGCCAACTCCCTGCTTTTGGGGCACTTCAGAGAATTATTTAGGGGTCTTAGTAAACACCAAGACACTGACATTCCCTCCCCCGAATAGTCTATAACCATACAGACTCAATTGAAGTTTCTCGATCCGGTGAATTAGCTGTTCACATATCTTTATTCCAGAAAATTGGAGATAGTAATAACTAAATACACATTAAAAATTATAATTAAGCTTATGATGGAAGTTCTTCAAATGGTATTATAAACTGATATTAATGCAACAGTTTACATAAATTGTGTTCTATTTTGTCGTAAAAATAAACAAAATGTCGTAAAAGTTTGCCGCGAGAAAACAGTTTGTTCAAAAATGTCGCAAAACTTAAAACTTATATATATATATATATATGTTTTGCTATGGTGTGGAATAATCTCAATTATTAATGCCTGGCCACAATGAAATGTTTATAACACTTTAACAGAGCCAATGAGTTACTCAGTTAGATGATCAAAGATGCCTGCATATACCGTACCGTACTAGTATGTACTTGCACACAATGCAGGGTTTAAAATCATAAGAGAATCGGATCGTGATTCTCAGTTTGGTTCTCTTAACCCCTTGAGTGCCAGGTCAGATCATATCAACCCATATACCCTGTGCCAATACATTCTCTTATATATGCGAGTCGACCATAGGTCGCCTCGCATATATAAGAGATTGCATTGGCTTAACATTTTTTTTTTTTTTTTACAATTTTTAATTTTTTTTTTACAATTTTAATATATTTTATTATATTCTTTAACAGACTTATTGGGTAGGTTTAGGGCCGATAATATCGGCCCCTGGCACTCAAAGGGTTAAAATAGCTAATTCGCTGTAGAAATACTATAGATTGATTCTTGTAAAGCTGATATATTTTAAGGCGGCTTGTCGTTGGTCAATCGGTAAGTTTTCACAGAGGCTCCATGTATAATTATGATAGTTGTATATATTACAATAATTGAATTGTGGCGGTCCTGTTACTGACAAACTGCGGTTTCTGAGTACTGGTATATATAATGACTACTCGGTGTTAGTCATTGATAGCATAAACTCATGGGTCCGAATCGGCATCTCTGGTTTAGACTAGGTTTTATTCTAGACCAGGTTTAACTCCAGTTTAAACTAGGTTTAAGTAGGGTTTAAACTTGGTTTTCCAGTAGTTAAACCAGGTTTATGGGAGTAAAACTGGGTTTTAGCGTACTTAAACCAAGTTTTGTGATAAACTGAGTTTAAGTTGAAACTAGGTTTTATTAACGTGATAAAGTTATGGTAATATTACTAATTGTTTGTGGTGAATTGGCAATATAATCATCAGTATAAGCTTAGGTATATATGATTTATACGTACCATACGTCTCACCTCGAACATACACCTTTAAATATACTTTGAAAAAAATTCAAAGTTAAACCACCCTACCCCAGGTTTGACTAAAGCCTAGTTTTTTGGGTTTAATTATTCGGCCGATATTTTTCGCCCAATATTGATGTTGTTTCTTCGTGAATATGGGAGTGTTTATTTTGAATTGGGGGGGGGGGGGGGCGTTTATGCGCGGGCGTTTGTCACTCAATGTAGATGCAGGAGAGTCTTAGTGGAATTCGGGGAGGCGATGTCGGTACTTATGAGATAAATTCTAACAAAATATGTGCCAGTGTAATGGATGATTTCTTGCTATATATGTCTGTTTGCAATTCGCTCGTTCGGATGTCGATTTGGCGGCTGAGAGCATGGCGGGATCGGACTGATCAGATTGACACGTTAGACACGAACATGACTTTTGAAACTGATTCCTTATTAACAAAATGGACTCTTTCGGTCAATTTGACGCATGGGTTGGTGGCCCGCCCAAATACCTATCAGAGACACCCCTGACTTCACCCGGGGGAGGGTGACGGCCACTCTGAGGGGGTGGAGTAGGGACTATTTTGGAGAACATTAAGCATTTCGGCCAATTTGAAAGTATGGGTAGGTGGCTCGCCCCATATAACCCACAGAAACACCCCACCCCTCACACCGGGGGGGGGGTACCACCCGAGAGGGGTGAACGTGGGATATGGACCATTTTCGAGACTGGTAAGGATTTCGGCCAATTGACGGCATGGATGGGTGGCCCGCTCAAATGTCCCATAGAAACAGCCCACCCCTGAACGATGGGGGAACCACCACAGGAGGTGAAAATGGGGTATGGACCATTTTCGAGAACGGTAAGGATTTCGGTCAATTTGACGTCAGCAGTGTGGGTAGCCCGCTCCAACTACCCCCTAGAAACACCCTCACCCGGAGGTACCACCCCGAGGGGGTGAAATGGGGTATGGACCATTTTCGAGAACGGTGGGTGGCACATCCCAAATGCCCCCCATAGAAACACCCCACCCCCACACCGGACCCCATTTTCACCCGCGGTAAGGGTGGGGGTGTTTCTATGACAATATTTGAGGGCGGGCCGCCCACCAATGACGTCATATTAGCCGAAATCCTTACCGTTCTCGATAACGGTCCATACCCCATTATATGGGGTATTTGGGCGGGCCACCTACACATGCCGTAATATTGACCAACAGAGGCATGTTTTGCGAATAATGAATAAAATGATCCATACCCCATTTTCACCCCAGCAGGGTGGTACCATCCCGGGATGAGGGTAGGGTGTCTATATGGGATATTTGGAGCGGGCCACACACCCCTGTCGTCAAATTGGCCGAAATCCTTACCGTTCTCGAACATGGTTCATATCCCATCTTCACCCCTCGGGTGGTAACCCACCCCACCCCGCCCGGATGTGAGGGTGTGGTGTTTATATGCGTTATTTGAGGTACCCTTCCCCGGGGGTGAGGATTGGGGTGTTTCTATTCTGTATTTGGGCGTACCCAATTTCCATCTCCTCTGGTGGGACCCCCCCCCCCCGGTGAGGGGTGGGTAGGGGTGGTTCTATGGTGTATTTTGATCGTGCCACCCACTCCTGCTGCCAAATTAATTAGCCTAAATCCTTACCGTCCATACCCCTGTTATCCCTGGTGAGGGGTGATGTTTCTATCGGGTATTATGGGCGAGCCACCCATTCATGCCGTCAAATTCGTCGAATTCCTTCCCGTTCTCAAAAATGGTCCATACCCCATTTTCACCCGCCAGGATGGTACCCCCGGGGTGGTGGTGTTTCTATGGGGTATTTGTGGCGGGCCCTCACCATGCCCTCAAGAGATATTTTTGAGTTCCAAAAGTCACGTTCGTCCATGATATTAGATAATATATAACCGTTATACAACAGACCGTGCATTCGTCGTGATTTCTCAAAGCGCACGGATTATTCCCCTGATTAGGAGATTATATAGCGACAACAGGTCGCGTGACCGGACAATGCATTGACAAGTAGCGATAATAAACAGACAGACCACGCCTCCTATTCTTGCAATTGGACAAATGAGGCCCACAGGTAACGCAATCGACCAAATCTATGTTGTCCCAGCGGTGGAGAAAAACTTGGTTTTACTACTAAAACCCAGTTTAAACTGGTAGTTTAAACTAGGTCTAAACTGGAGATGCCGATTCGGACCATAAAGTTAATATACAGAATAGATACATCTATTGCCTGAGTGACTAATATTTATATTTGTTACAATGACGTCAAATAGTTGCGAAGCCAGCACCACAATTCTTTCCCTCCATAGTAAATCTTAAAACAACTTCTAAAGAATTAATAATTCACCTTATATTTGGTATGAAGCGTCCTTGGTTAACTGGAGTTCAGATTTGTTAACATCACGTCACCAAGGTAATTACTTGCGAAGCCACAGCCCCAACTATTTCCCTCCATAGTAATTATCAAAACAACTTCTTAAGAACAATTGACCAGGTCAGGCGCGCAATTATTGGAAGAGCCACGGTCAATCATTTTTTTTAAACCAAATGTTACATTTAAATTATTGCTTTATTTAACCAAAACAAAAATGAGAAAATTTAACTTTTACTACTTGCTAAATTTTATCTTTTAATTATTTCATTTAAATTTTAGTATTTATAGTATACTATGTCCAAGTCGTTATAAGCTGTTGAGTGACCCCACAGTCGTTTACTTTGTTAGTAATAATGTGAAGGATTACTTGTTTAAAGTGATGTGAAACGTAAATTGAACCTCACAATTGAGTTCCCTGCGTTATTCTGTGGAAAGACTGAATAAAATAACCCCCATACACGAAATGCCCCAACCAGATATCAGTTTGTACTAATTATACGGCCACGTAACTAACTATTTACTTTCCCTCAATCGGGACGAATAATTCCACTGTAAACGCGAAATAAATACACTAACGAGTTGTCGTTTGCAGTCGCGGAAACACCCGAACACTTCCGACTTGGTCGGGATTGAGTCGGCTTTCGTTCTCAGAAAATAGCTTCCGTGGAGGGAGGCCGTTTGCTGGAATAGCGTAACATCAGCTTAATAAAACGAAAAACAAGCGGTATATAGTCAATTCGAATGGGAGGGATATAAAAGGAATTATTGCCTGAAATCACCAACGGAAGAACATTGACCGAGTTATGAAAGAATTATAATCAAAGTGGTCATGATCGAGCAATGAACAACGGTAACAGTTGAAAATGTTACTATTTATAGAAATTTGTAATCGTTGCAGATCGTTGACCGATTTTATGATCGATATACAGCAGGTACAGTCTCGTGCAGAAAGAGTTGTCTTACATGTGTATTTCAAACTGTTTAATTACCTGTGCAATGCTACATGTGTGCCATATTGCTATTCACTATTCTAGTACAGACCGTATTTGTTTGGGACAGCGATGGTGATATAGATATCCATATGGAATTATGTTTTCTTCAATTTTTGAGTTTATATAGGCCCAAATAAATAAGATGGACTCAATCATTGACAGTTAAAATTGGATGGAAGTAAAGAAGTGTTGTGTATTTGCACTAAGTAAGCGCAATTGCTTTATGCTTAAGCGCAAATATTTGTATGCAAATAAATAATAAATGTAAAAAAGACTCCCATGTGATTTGCTCTAAACTCAAATTAACTCAGGCCTTAAAACATTACTCAAACATAGGTGAGGACTCCACCCAGATCCCATACTAAGATGGATATTCAGACTGAGGAAACCAGTTGGAGATAGGTACATGTATTTGCTTAAGCATAATTCATTTCAATTACGCTTAAGTGTAAATGAAATCCACTTAAGCGTAAATGAGTTGCGCTTAACTGTAATTCATATACACTCCCATTGAACTCCACATACTCAAGCTGAAATGGATGCAACCACATTACTAATGCCAGTAAGTTAACATACATCAGATTATACAAATATACATATAAGGTAAGACAGCCGATGAAATTATTGCTCTTAATATAATTCCAATGTATTATGATAACGCATAAGTCAATTATGCTTAAGCGTAAATGATTACATTAAGCGTAACTGATTTATGCTTAAGCGTAAATTATTTACGATTAAATGCAATTAGTTAATATAAAATGTGAAAATGAATCATTTGCGCTTAAGCGCAAGTATATGTCTATCAATATATTTGCGCTTAAGCGCAAATACCTAACACTCCCTTACTTCCCTCTGATTGTGAATGATAGAGTCCATCTCATAGTATATTATCATGGACCCATAGTAGTAGCCCCATATATAATACTGAAACATTGAAGAAAAAATATTTCCATATGCATATATCAGCATCTCTGTCCCTGGTGTCCCAAGAATTGGTGCCTCACTCCCAGAGCTCTAGTATATTTTATTAAAGGGACATCTCCTACACAGATATATATACCATTTCCATGGCCATAAATATGGAATTCGGGGTTACTGGGGACTCACTTCCCTCATATGGTGTACTTATTGACTTGAAATTGGGGAAAACCCCAATTTTCATATTATCAGCGTCCCTGTCCCCAAGAATTTGTGTCTCCATCCCAGAGATCTAGTATATTTTATAAAAGAGATATATCCTGCACATATCTCTATACCATTTCCATGGTCATAAAAGAGATATTGGGGTTACTGGGGGGGGTGCTTCCCTCATATGGTGGGTCTGTGCCATTTAAAATTAATTCAGGGGGGTGATATCAATGCATATTAATTTTTATTTGCGCAAATGATTTACACTGAAGCGCAAATGATAGATGTTATTTTGCGAAATATTTGCGCTTGATCGTAAATGAATAATAAATGTGAAATGGGTATCCCATACATGAAATGCCGTATGCTATAGCGCGTATATCCTACAGGTCTGGGTGAACCACCGATCAATCAATAACAGCCCGATTGGGCTAAAGTAGACCGATCAGGCTAAAATAGACCGATCGTTCTTTCACAGCCAGCTTGAATCTTTGATAAAGGGAGTAGGCCTACTCTAAATTGTTCTTTCAAGTGAAATAGGCCTCCCATACATGAAACGCCTTATCTATATACTATAGCGCGCTTACCCTAAAGGTCTGGGTGAACCACTGATCAATCAATAATAGCCCGATCGGGCTAAAATAGACCGATCGGTCTTTCACAGCCAGCCTGAATCTTGGATAAAGGGAGTAGGCCTACTATAAATTGTTCTTTCAAGTGAAATAGGCCTCCCATACATAAAACGCCTTATCTATATCCTATAGTGCGCATATCCAAAAGGTCGTGGTGAACCACCGATCAATCAATAATAGCCCGATCGGGCTAAAATATACCGATCGGGCTAAAATAATCCCATCGGTCTTTCACAGCCAGCATGAATCTTGGATAAAGGGAGTAGGCCTACTCTAAATTGTTCTTTCAAGTTACAACCATTTTTTTGTAAAAAAAATTATTCTGATTCATTTTGAAACTAATGAAAGACAATTTTAAAACTAATGAAAGACAATGTATAATTTTTTGCTGGTATATTCATCATAAATTTGAACAAATCTTCAAGCAAACAAAATTTCAATATTCAAGAAATCTCTTACAACAGTGTCAGAAAGACCAATCGATCTAGCTCAGCACGATTGGTCTATTGTGATGTCAAATATTATTGAAATATTGCTTATAATTTTCATTTACAGAAGTCAATAATTCGCATGCAGATAACTTCACCTTGTATTCGGCCAAATATGTTGACGTTAGATTAGAAGGCAGAATTCCCAGATTTGTTTATTATTGGTGAACCTGGATAATTTCGGAGGTGTGCCAATTGTCTTTTGCACACTGTGAATACGTAGTCGTACTCATTCTCTCCTAAATTTGCAAAAATCCATATATATATAAATATATATACAGAGTGTGAAAACGTTGTTAGTTGCCAAATAATTGTCGACATTTTAATTAGAAAACTTGAATGCAAAAACTATGATAGGCCCCCTATTATTTTTTTTTTTTTTTCTCTTTTTGTAGAATCTACTTTCGTTATCGACATTCCGGCCTTTGTTTTGGCTGTTCTCCCAGTCGTGCGTGCCAGCCGATCGTCGTTATTCGGGTGGTTCCGATTTCCTCCGAATATAATTCCACGAGACTCCGCGCGCTGATTCGCTCCGAAAATGTGTTAGTATCTGAGAAGATTTCTTACTCTGATCGCAGTTTTCAACAATTTAATACAGGGCGAGTACCGCACTAATAATATGCCACATTGGGGTTTTCTTTCTAGTTTTTTATGACCTTTCTTGTGGTATATCGGGCACAGTTCTGTCTGACATCAAATATATGCCCACCGGGAGTGAGCTAATGACTTTAAACGCAATTGTTATCAAAATATTTTATCTATTTTTTATAATTTCTATTTATATGTAATACCATAATCTTGGTGGCGTTACCATTTCTGACTATGGTTTTCTTGTTCAACGCTGTAACCCAGTGTCCGCTCGGCTGTGCTGATGCCGTGGATTAGCCTGGATGACTCGACAGCCATTATCTATCCCGCTTCGATCTCAGATTTTGGTTTTGTTGACACAATGGAGGGCGCAGTACTACGCTGGAATATCTGCCTTCTCCTGCTAGCGGTCTACCAGAGCGGAAGACTCGGACTTCGGAGACCAGCGGGGGAAGATGCCCTTCAGAAGGTCAACGTAATGATGTCAGGAGAAGACATGAGCTGCTGAATAAAAGTTACCAAGACATCCGGACGACATCCAGCTGGCCTTCTTCTCCTTGGATTTGACTGCACTATACCGTCAGCCATCCCTTTGTTGCAGCCCAGACTCTGGATAACATCTACCAGGATTGCTCCATCACTACCACCGTCACCGACGAGGCAACAAAACCCGCGGGGGCACTGCAGCTACCATCAAGCTACAGTGTTCCGGAGGGCTAAATACTCCCTCGTCTGGAATCCAGCGACGGAAAGAAAATTAGTGTAAAAAAATGCCTATTCATTTTTTTCTTTTATTTTTAATAAATGCTATAAAATGAGGGGTTAATGAAAAGGGCTTCACGGCCCATTCGAGAATCCCGGAATTAGCCCCCCCCCAAACAGTCTCAGCTATCATATGAGTATTCATTATTTTGTTATTATAGTTCCGAGTCCAGTGAGACACGAAGCACAACGCCCAATGTGCAAAATAAGGTCAGCAGTATATTTGAACCCAGCCACTGAACATTATAAATAACTCCATATATATATTGCTCGAACGGAACTGTGCAAACAGCATGTTAGCAAGCACGTCGTTGTTAAAAAATCAATTACACCCAACTTTGGATTTTTTAACTAATCACATAACTAATAGTTATTTTGTGTGTAGTTTTGTATGCAGTGTGCTGTCATTGTTATCGACCTCCACCATACAAAGACATGCAGTAACGTTGCACCAACACGCTGCATGCATCTTAACTATGTCAAATACTTTCGCCCTGTATCGAGTGATGCTGATTCTGTTAAACACAGGCCAGGTTTCTATACGTGTGTAATCATTCTGATGCACTATATGTTTGATGGAGCCAAAATCCTAGGCACATATGATGTTACTCAAATATACATGATAGTGAAAGAAAGCACTCGTGCGATGCAATGGCTCAGTGCAACATCGTGCGTGTGACTGACGGTGATTGTGTTCTTTAGAGATCGGATAGGGATCTACTAAAAGACGGGACGATTTTCCGGGACGGGATGGAAAGATTTGTCTAAAAAGACGGGACGGGACGGAACGAATATTTAAAAGTCATTTTATTCGGAAATGAAAGAGTCTAGAGGCACAAATATGGTCTCAACTTGTTTATTGGTATCTACTCTATACGAATGTGATGTTTTCCCGATAAAATTGAGCGTATTTTCTGAACGGTGGGCGTTCGAATAACGAAGCGTCGAAATTAGGGAAATTTATCACTTCTGGGACGATAATCTAAACACTAACAGTCATATTTCGTTTACATTTTCATGTTTGGGTGACGGATTATTGCAGAAAATGCAGGCAATACTACCTAGGTATAAAGAGCGTTTATTATTAACTTAAAAGCTAGATGTGACTGTATATATAGAGTCAGTCATGCAATAAGTGTTGTGTACCCCATATGCATATTAATTATTTTAAATGGCGAACAGTTTACGCATTATTCACCCGACCAAGGAAGTGTACCCCAGCTTGTATATGATTATAAACTATATAAATAATTACTTATCACAGGGCTAGAGCTATAAAGCATATTTTGATATATACTCATCCTTTGCCAAAATGGTTCTCAGTGTGATATCAGCTGCTTGACTCCCACAATTTCTGGTTACATACTATAGTTCGCACGCGTCCAAGAATCATAACCTAGTGTTTGTTTGCTCCACGCGCATCGTGTGGATAAACGGATTATTCTTCCAATTGTTTCAAAAACATATACAAAGCAAATCGTGGATGTTGTTAAAGTCCAACGCTCTGATATGTAATGTTGCATTCGATATCAAAACTCTATTTTATACTGGATTCCTATGCTAGACAGGGGCAGAGTGTCGTATCTGCTATACTCCCTATACACAGATATATAGTTTACTTAACGAACTTGAAAATTCACCATAGGTTATGCAATGCATGGTATTAGTTGCTGCTGCCATACTCATGCATATCCAATTGTCATAGTGTCACGTTTTGCCTCCGGTTTACAGTCGTTTATAGTTGATATGTCTGTATGGTACAGTTCCAAACATAACCCGTTAAAAATGACCCATGGATGTCCCTAGATGGTCCTGATTGGCTGGAAAATGGAATAGTTGGAAATTTCCAACTATTCAATTTCCAGCCATAAAATTTCCAACAGGCTATGGTCTGGATATATAGGTAATATAAATGGTTAATACTTAATGAATTTATCTAATGATTTTGCCACTTCTGATTCCAAGGCTTTGGATCAGTCCAGTGTTGCAGTTTAATCCAAGAGTTTCACTTAACATAAAATATTGATCATAGCTGATATTGAAGGTTCTGAACTCAGTTATCTGGATATATGCTAGCTTAGTATCTTGCTAATTTGTTGAATGATAGTTACAGAGTACTGACATTGCTCTATATATGTAAATCAACAAAAGAGCAAACTGCACTGTATGGAATAATGTATATTGGTATTCCAACATTAATTGAAGGATAGAAAGTAAGGAAAAATATCTTATCAAGAATTACAAGACATGGACTGATCCAGATAACGATTTGCACACTTGTAGCATGTATGAGTCTATGCTCATTTCTGGCTTTCAGAATGAAAAAATCAGTATGCAAGATAGATCATGTGTAAGCTATCAAACTGACTTTATGGTGCAACTCAATGATCAAATTATTAGACCATGACTGAATAAATTGTCATTGTTTGAATTTCCACACCCGTTTCGATAACATACCGGTTAACTTGACATTTCCGGGTACTACTGGTAGATTAAAAAACCCAACTCCTCAATCAGAAAGATATCAGTTGACAAACACGGACAAGTTATCTCGTCCTGTAATTGGAAAAGCAATGTTGATGGAGGTTGTAGTTGCAGTTCAGATAAATCGGAGTCGGAAAATTGAGAAAACAAACATCGACTCAGTCGAATAATCACAATTAATTGTCACTATGAAGTGTTTTGAAGTTTCCAACTATTGGAAATTTTGTAAACTATTGGAATTTTAGGGCATTATTACCCCCACTACCAGTAGGGACATCCATGAGTCGACTAAATACAGACTGAAAGTCATAACAAAAACTTACTCTGGCTAAGTTTGAATTCGGAACAGCAACCAATGTACAGATCATGTTTTCAGATAATTACATAGTGTTGGTGGGGGTTGCCGTTGATCAACGACATACATAATACAGGCATGCAAAAATGCCGGGGGATAGAGCTGTCATTTCTTCAAATGCAGGAGGTCGAGTGCCCCCTCTTATTCTGAATTTGCGATGGCGATAGACAGCGAAACGGACGCCGAAAGGCAACTCCCCTTCTTCAAGTTCTTGCCTGGCGGGAGATATGGACTGGGAAGTACTACTGTTATTGTGTGTTATATATTTTGTTTTGTCATCACTCATGAGATAATTCCCATATCCAACCATAAAGTGTAGATATCCTCTATGTATTCTTTTTTCGATGGCCGTTTGAACTTTGCAGCCTATGTATGGACAGCCCCATCGCGATATATAAATATAACTAATTGCAATTATTTTATATACAAAATTATCCTGTTATATGTGAGTTTAGTAAAGATTCGGGTTCGTGCAGAAATCTAGCCCAATCTGCCGTGTATGGATGCCGTAGTAAATAGATAATTATGTAAAATCTGACGTTTCTATAGGACTCGGGATTAAAATGAAATCTACCCCAGTGGTGGCGATATTTCAATAGAGACTTCCTATGGACTTTGTGCTACTCGGGTTACGCCAGAAATATACACCACGCTGCTTTATAGTAAATTGGTATGTAAAATCTGACGTTTGGAAACCGTTCAAACAAATATTCATCATGGACATCATGGCTCATTCGAGCTTCCAAATTTTTGTCTACGTAATTGGAAGGAGGTACATGTATAAGATAGGCTGACAAATACACGAGATATTCACATAAGTGAAACAAACCCTCTTAATTTATACCATATCAGGATTCAGGAATAGACAAACACGGAAAGCTCTGTCTGTTCTGTTCGATGCCCTAAACACGTTAGTCCATGAGCCAGGACCGAGAATGGTACCATTTTGGTGGGCAAATTCTATCAACATTTTTCTCAAAGGTTATAATCTGAAATTTACCGGAGTGCTGGGGCTCACTGTGGCAGTGTAGCTTAGTGTGCAACATGTGTGTTTCCATGGCAACGAAGAGTGTTTTTGGCCAGCATAAAAATATACTTATTATTGTCTACTACTAGAAAGTTTAATGCAGTAACTCTATCTTTACACTGATATGGGGTGACACCCTTGTGGGCTTTCTTTTGACGCGGGGATTTCACCTCTAGATGTCAAGGTCATACACAAAGGTCAACGTCATTCACCAAAATATTATCTTTTTCCATATCGGGTCATACATTTTCTACCCACTGATTTTATATATCAGTTTTGAGTACGTTATCTTTGCTCCTAAATAATCTGTAGCGTATATGCTACATGGAGAAATTCGTTATTGTCGAAAAAGACATGTCATTCATGAGACATATGCCTTTAAACTTGGTGACCATTTCCCAAAATGGGTGAAAATTTCCCAATATATCATGCTTCTGTGTAGTCCAGGCGCTTGGTGTATGGAAATGTAAGAATTGCACAAATATTGATAAAAGCATGAAACATCCACATATGTTCCTTGGACCATACTGATCATTTTCAGAATAGACCCCATCGAGATTTGGCCCTGCTTAGCAACGGTTGCTAGGCAACTACCCGAAAGTATAAACATGCTCATATAAGAATGTATTACAGTATTTCATTCAACTTTAGTTGTTCTGAATTGAATAATTTAGGTATATTTGTGACATAGGATGAATTACAAAGACTTGTGACCTTGTTTCCTATAATAATTTCAATGACAACCGTTTCTATGCAGCTACACAAACATTAAATATTTATAACTCCGCCAAGTGTACCCCGAGTCCCCACAGCAAATTTGGTTTAAATAGGTCCTGATAAAGAAAGCTATGGTATCTAATTTTAAAAAAATGTTTCAACATTACACACGACATGCTATTAACAGTTGACTAGAACATCTTTGCTGCTATGCACAGCTGAATATATCGCCCTACAGATGGTCTGAGGTCAATATAAAGGTTATAGGTTTAATATAGATGCCAATGTTCAGTATAACAAAGCCAGTGATTAGTTGACAGCTCTGCTATATAATTGATATTAATAGGTCAGCAGTGAGGTGTCTTATCGTGATGGCTGTTGTTGGTATAATTTGATACATTATCATTGTAAACTTAAATTGGCCCTATTATCCAAATTATTCCATGTCCGGGTCACCTTTCACATTTAATCCAAAGCTGCGCTGGTGCAGCATTACCTGTCCTGTGCCAGTGAATTCTCTTATATTTGCGAGTTCCCCATAAAATCCAATAAGTTGTGTTAAGTACAGCTGTCTATAGTAGTACATAACACTATACTCTATTATTCAACATCAACACTCTAATTTATGATTCCGATCATAGTAATTTACTATCGCCAAGGGATGGGTTAAACATCTGCCAATCGTGATCGGCCTCTCGTTTTCTGTTGCTGATATATCGTCACTGGTGGGTGTATATGTATACAGGAAGTGAATGTCATGGCTGGGGAGTGACCATATGGCCAATGGTGGAGGGAATATGTATACAAGGTGTGACCGTATGGTCACAAATGTAGCGTATGGGTATACATTATGAGGTGAAAATGCAAGTCTGGAATGCATGAATGGCCATATGTACATGGTATAGGTATATGTTGAAGGACTGTGTCGCCATGGATACATGTATACAGGGAGTGGCCGTATTGCCAAATGGTGGAATGAATGGATATACACAGAGAGACTGTATGGTAAAACATTTGGTATATTATTTCCACGGGTGAGGTGTATATTCAAGTCTGGAGTGTATGAATGGCCGAGTTTGTGGGATATTGGTATAGACAAGGGCTGTATGGCCATTGGTGGGGTGTATATCTATATATTTGGAATGACTATGGTTATGGGTGTGGTGTATATGTATATATTGAGTGGCTATATGGCCATGTGTGTGGCAACTATATATATATATTTGAAATGACTCTATGGCTATGGTGTGATGTATATATATATTGAGATGCTATATGGCCATGTGTGTGGCGAATATGTATACAGGGGTGACCTTTGGCAAAAGGTGGTGTGAATATGTATACAAGGAGTGACTGTATGGTAATGAATTTGCTATGCGATTGTCAAGGGTGATGTGTATTTTCAAGCCCGGTGTGTATGAGTTGCCGTGTGTGCGAGGTATTGGTATAAAAAGGAGGACTTTATGGCCATTGATGGTGTGTATATGCATAAATGGAGTGAATCTATGGTTATGTGTACAAGGGGTGATTGTATGGTAATATATTTGGTGTGTGTGATTGCCAAGTGATGTGTATATAGAAGGGCTGTATGGCCGTTGGTGGGGTGTATATCTATATACTTGGAATGACTATTGTTATGGGTGTGGTTTATATGTATATCTTGAGTGGCTATATAGCCATGCGTGTGGCGACTATATATATTTTCAAACCCGGTGTGTATGAATTGTCGAGTGTGCGAGGCATGGTATAAAAAGGACTTTATGGCCATTGATGGGGTGTATATGCATAAATGGAGTGAATCTATGGTTATGTGTGTGGTCCGAATCTATGATTATGTGTGTAAGGCCGAATTTGTCCCATATTTTGGTTAGGGAATATTTAGTCATATTAAGTAAACAATGGTTTGGAATATGTTAACAGATCGAAGGGTCGGGGCAAGGGAATCATTTATCCCAAGAATAGGGATTTTTCTGGATCTTAACCCGGAGGTAGGTTGAAAAGTTAAACTTGGTAACGATAACATGTGTTAAAATGTAGTCTGTTTATTATAGGGATTGAATAAAGAGCATTCATTTCACATCTGTGCGAAACACAGAAAACAGCTGAAACTCCATCTGATTATGCTTAGATTTTGTTGAATATGTATATGTATTTCGTGTCTTCAGCGACATATATTATCCCCACTATAATATACACCTACATATACATACGATAATATAACTAAACGGTCGTATTCAAATGGGTTACTTTTATTATGTTTGTAAAACATATTAAAAGATTTATTTTTCTCGGAGTAACTATTAATGATCTGTATTTGCGTTCATTTGTCCTACAAATAAAGTAATTATGCTTGATGTTGGCAGTTTAACATGCCTTCGCCTATATGTCTTCGTATCCCAATTAATAATTCATATGGCCTAATTCATTCTTCGTTCATGCGCCCCAATACGCATGCCGCACATTAGCCTGTCAATTAATAACACGCAATGAGTTGTTCTCTTCTTACCATGGTTCGACATGCAGACGCGGTTATTTCATACTGAATTGACTTTTACTGACGACTGGTCGAACTATATGGAGTTCGACGTATCAATAACTTTATTGATGACCGTGTACAAGGGTTGAGACAGCCCCCCCCCAAACTTTGGTCAAATGTTCAACAGTTGGAAATTTTATATATTTGACACAATATTTGTTGGAAATTTCACACCAACAATAGGTTGAAATTGTTCCCGTAGTGTAATATTCCATCAATTTATTAGTGGAGAATTTTTCCTATTTTTGGTAAAACGTTTGGACTGAAATGGCCATCAGAAACTGTTGAAACGTTTGGGGGGGGGGGGGGGGGGTGTCAGGTCTCAAAATGTCCAACAAATGGAAAGTTTGACGCCAGTCTGGATGCTAGGATATAGAAAATTTCATGTTCAGATTTCAAATATTTCTCACACCGGGACGAACTATGTTCGATCCGGTGTGTCTCGGTCCCTCCCCATTTGCCAGTCAGAAACCGATAATTAATTTAAGAAAAAAACAAATCGGGGTGAATTTGCATGGCGTTAGACCACTATAGATATTAGCATATTAGGATTGTTCAGGCTCAGATATACACATTTTCGTGTACTGGTCGGCCTAATGGATTATACCCACCCCCGGCTAGTGACAAAAAGATTCATTTAAAATATGCTACCATTCAGGCGGATGTGGGGGACCAGTTGGGAAAATCAAAGTCCAACGGGATGGGGAGGGGTGAAAATGGGGTCTAGTTAGAATGTGGACGCCCCCCGTAACGCGGATACAATCTATAGAAACGTCCCTGCAATGGGTCGAGACTGCGTTATAACACCATCTATACTCACTCTGTCAACCACAACCTCTCATTAATGTAGTGAACACCGTTGTTAGTGAGAAAAGTGCTAGAAGCCGCCTCGAGAATTTGAACATAGAACCTGGTTTAAAATGACAACTTTATCAATGCATGATGTGTGCCCATGAAATCTTGCATATATAGGTTAACGCATAGCTGACTGGAATTACATATATATAATTAATGAACATTTGAGTGAGAAATCGTAGTGAAAGGTTACCTGTCAATGGGACACGTCTACCCGTTCTAAATCGATATTGCTTTATGAGCTGCATTGAAAGTACCGAAATAACCATGACGATGTTCATCGATTTACCCGTACCTGTTCCCGTGTATTTTGTTGAATTCAATGCAACTACATGGACACAATAGCAGGTTTTGATAAGTGGACCATGAATGAGACCAATTATAGATCCAATTATAGTGTGATATATTTTTAGATACTTATTTTTCGTTTAACAGTATTGCATATTCAATGCTCGCCCAGTACCAACTAAAGCCCATGGCTCCGCCCCTACGGGGCGTCGCGTACGTGGGCTTATTATGTCTTATAAATGCCTGATACATGCACTTGCATTCTTTCACTTAACTGTGTCACGACGTGTATTTACATGTTTTGTGGTAACCGACGTCAAATACTTCTTTTCTTATTTTTTGTAAAGAGCCCCGAGCCCCATCCGCGCCATCAAGATAGAGACACATGTGTTAGCTCTAATATGATCGTACGCGACACGTAATGGAGCAACCACCAAGTTGATCATTAAATTATAGGATGTTACGTACAAGGTACTACATGTGCTAGACCTCTCGGAGAAATGTCTGTGTCATCAAACTAAAATACCATGTATCAAAATTGGATTGATATATTCGTAATCGTATATATAGTCACGTAATATCAATTTATCTCAGCACTTTCAACGCATTGGAGGTACCCTCGCGGGGTCTAAATAACCATACATGCAGTGCGGAATAAGAGTACAGGGTGGATAATTCTGCCAATGTCGATACGAGTATACGGGGCGACACGGTAGCAATTCCCAACATAGCATAGTCAGCCTGGAAAGCTCTATTATGTCAATCATATAAATGTCCCAAATTCAGAAATGTTTTGTCGAAAATAGGTTTTACCAAACAGCAACATCATTTCTTGATCTGAGTAAATAATCCATTCTGATTGGCCTTTAGTATATATATGTAGTCTGCCTGAAAATCCCACAGTTTAAATAAACAAACGGACACAAATACACACTATATAGGGCAGCACATTAAAAACATAATTAAGCATACAAGTATAAGAGTACAGGCTGGACATAGAAGCATACATGTACGCTTATTTAGATCCCCAAGAGTAGTTGGGTGAGCGTACTTAGCAGAACGGCACGTACCCCTGTTACGTGTATTTGGTGGAACACTCTGTTACATGTAGCAAGCATGCATACGGACAAACTTCCGGGAATATCAACAACTCTGAAACGCACTGTGAACTTAAGAAATAGCCATGAATTAAAATGAGCAATTAACAGATTTGTGGACTGTTGTCACATTGCATGTCGCAAGCATACGGACGCACCTGCCACTATATCAATACCACACGCTTGTTACGAAAGATAATTATACACAAAATCGCATGCATTTCTTATACGGTACTGTCGTCAATTTATCGGGCAATTGTAATGTCACAAGGATGGCACGATCAGTCAAATTCCCTTAGGGTTATACTTCTCTGATCGCAGAAGTCTCATAACATATTGACAAGTAACTTTGTTTGATTTGGGGTTTAACGTAGTTTCAGCCGCTAGGCCATATCACGACTATGTCATTTCCCACTTGACAGGTAACACACGTATGCGGTTCTGTGTTTATCTCACACTGAACTGATATAATAATGCTATATGATTCCCCCTACATCCCTGACAGAAAGGTGAGTGGTTCAATGGAAGCGGGAAATTTCAAGTTGGAAACTCATAGATTTAACCACACGAACTGACACGAATGGAAAATTTAAGCATTTTATAGTGACAATATTTCTTGGGATAATTGTCATATCTCACAATATTTAATCGACACCAAATACTCGGGCATGTCAAGTAGCGTCGAGAATACTGTAACGGTACCCATTTACTGGCTATGTAACAACCAAAAGGCTGTATATTTAAATAAAATTGTTTACACTGCGCTACTGCCTTAATAAAGAAATGTCAGAAGTTCATATCTATTATATATTTTTGGAAGATCTGTGTGTGTGTGTGTGTGTGTGTGTGTGTGTGTGTGTGTGTCTGTAATCGATGGACTCGAAAACGACTAAGCCAATTTCGATGAAATTTGGTATTTTAGCGTATTTTCGGCCGGCGACGAACATAGGCATATTTATTTGTCCGTGCGAGGTCAACTTTTCACGTGCCGAGGTCATATCTGTTTTTACGCCGTTTTGCGCTAATATATTTCAGTTCGGTGCTCACAAATCGATTCGATATAGCGCGAATAATAAATTGCCAGTCATATAATTTGCACGGTTAGAATCTGTGTGGCTTCATCTTTCCAACGATATATAATATGTATGTATCCGTTTTAGTTATCTGCCTCAATTATTAAGAAGAAGTGGTACGATCTTTTATCAGGATCAAAACAATGCGTAACTTCTATGACGTCGTTAGAGGTCATAAAGTTAGATCACGTTAACTCTCACCCGGCAGATGCATTTGACTGTTTCAGACTTCTTGGCGATATCTCGGGCACCGATGGTAATTGACCTTTACGTTGAAACTTGATAATTAATGAGTGTGTGTATATGAGGCGCGTTTATATACTTCAGTGGAAATCAAATCGGGTTAAACTGGCGGATTTTTACGGACGAAATTAATTTGATGCATAGGGTATCTCGGTATCCGCTGGGCCGATTTCCCGGTATCCGCTGGGCCGATTTCCACCATTTTTGGGGTGTTGGTGTTTGACCCCACCTGACTTTGACCTTCAAAATGGTCAATTCAAGGTCAAATCGGGTAAAACCGGATGGATTTCGACGGGTACTTTTGTCGGGTACTTTTGTTCGGGCAGTGTTTTGGACGGGTCAAATCGTGACCCCACTTGACCTTGGCCTTCAAAATAGACAATTCAAGGTCAAACCCCGGACGAAGTCGGGTCACCTTCTAGTATATATATATATATGCAATATGCGTTCACTGCGTTGATCAAGGTATGGACGAATCTTCCGGAATATCGATATATCCATCCAACCATGATACATAGATTAAACAACAGAAAATGGTAGTAAGGCTGTGTTACAAAACTTATTTCCTTTGAAATATCGCATGATTTCAAATTGCTGTGCATAACATATAACATCTACCTGGAAGAGGGGATTGATTGGAATCCTTCAGTGGCATATGTGTTTTCTTTGATAATCTAATTGAACGTATTAATAATTGCTTTTTGTTTTCATGGTTCAGGAATTTTAGATAGTGGTACGTGTAGGTCAGAAATACTGAACTTTGATGTCCAGTAAATAGTTTATTTGGAATTTTATTTCGCTCGATCACACGCATGTGATATTGCTAATCAGGTTTTTAAATGGCAACTCTATGCCTTCCCATTTCTAAATCCTCTAGATTATCATCGATCTCACTAACACATAAAAATACCAGAACCTGGCCGCATGCGTGTGACATGACATAAACACTGTATGATTAGTATAACATTTGCATACATATTTATATAACATGTATATATTAGTCATCTATATATATATGCTCTTCAAAATTTAGGTTAACAATAAATAAACTTATTGTGAAACTAAGAACTTGCCACGATTGAACTAAGTGCCAGTAACAAATTAAGACTATTTCCGTTGTGTACGTCACAATCATATGGGCGCACGCTTGGTACGAGATAATATACATGACAATAATAATGCGTGATTGAAGATGTTTGTATCGGGGTCTCGGTCATACCAGGTAGCGACGAGAATACTGTAACGGTACCCAATTACTGGCTATGTCCCAACCGTAAGTCTGTATTTTTTAAAACTGTCTTTACAATTCGTTCCAGCACTTATCATGTTACACTGCGCTACTGCATCAATAAAGGACTGTCCGATCAATATGCAAGATGCGTTGATCAAGGTCGTTAAACTATATGGACGAATCTTCCGGAATATGGATATATCCGAACCATGATACATAGATTTAACACAAAATGGAAAATTTAAGCATTTTACTAACAATATTTGTATGTCAAAACCGTAAGGCTGTATTACAAAACTTGTCTCCTTTAAACTATCGCATGGGTTCAAATTGATGCGCATAACATATAACATCTACCTGGAAGGGGGATTGACTGGAATCCTTCAGTGGTGTATATTCTTTCTTTGATAATCTAATTGAACCTATTAATAATTGCTTTTTGTTGCCATGGTTGTTACGCCAGCTTTTGAAGTAACTGACCACTTTTGGAATTAGGTCTCCACTTTTGAAGTAAAAAACGCCAGCTTTTGAAGTACCTCACCACTTTTGTAATAAAATCGCCAGCTTTTGTAGTAAAGTGAGGTCTCCGCGTTTGAAGTAAAACACGCCAGCTTTTGCAGGTCTCCACTTTTGTAATAACAAAAGTGAAGCCTTTGAAGTAAACTGACTCAATACATTTTGACGGGCGCTGAACGATTTTCACGACAAAGTCAACACGATAATACATTGTGGCTATCGCCCATACGAGTGTGATGTGGTTTGAATAGTTTTAAGGCAAACCAACACAAGATAAATAACAGTCAATCGCCCATACACGTGTGTTGTGTACCAAAAGGCACTTAGTGAGTCCGGTTACGTGACAACAGAATACACACCGGTAATCGACCATACGAGTGTGACGTGGTTTGAATATCTTTCAGTTAAACTATCACACAGTCAATCGACCATACACGTGTGACGTGTACCAAAAGGTACTTAATGAGTCCTCTCCGTGACAAAATAATCTACACCGGTAATCGATCATATGAGTGTAATGTGGTTTGAATAGCTTTCAGTTAAACTATCACAAGACAAATCACACAGTCAACCTTCCATACACGTGTGATGTGTACCAAAAGGATTGAGGAACGTTTCTGGGTGAACTGTGAACTTGATATATTATATTTTGGCTTCAGTAAACGTGAATCAGTGGACGAATTTGGATGGCTGGTAGATTTAGAGATCTGGTATATTACTAAAATTATAAGACTTTCTTTATAAACTACACACATCAAGATTAAAACTAATTGCTAAAATATAAGTGCATGCAATATTTCGAATCAGTGACCATTAACAATATAGACTACCAACTAGAATATGTATCTACATATATTGTGTTTTGATATGTGTGTTTTGTTGTGTTCTGAGATATCTCAAAATAATTCATCATTGTTTTTATGTTAAGTTATCAGTCCATGAGACAATATGTATACCATCATATATTGTCTTCATGGTAGAATATTGATTTAATTTATTGACCATAATAAACAAAACAGATTTAGATAGCAGAATTGTGGTGTATGGGAGGCGATAAGGGGTCAAGCTATACAATATTATACATAACTATTCAAGAAATATAGCGTCTAAGGGGAGGTTAAGGATAAATTTGATTAATTATTATTTAACTACATCAACAACATCGTTCCATCCATTCATTCTTGTTATGCGTTTCATTATGTATTGTTGTGACTGAAAATTAACAATGAACTGAATTATAACTGAACCTTTGGCATCAAGAACATTGAGATTTGAAAGTTTAACTTTCCCTGTATATAGCGACAAAACGCCATCGACTCCGTTATTTTATATATTCAATCACCAGAGGATATGTGAACCAATCGGTTTCCACACAACACATTACTGGGCCCCGTGTTTTATAGCTGGCCACGTTTGACGTAGTTATGTGACATAATTTCAATGATCAAAATTTGTTGTTAATGTCGCCTTCCAGAGACGAAGCTAATAAACCGAACATTTTCTGCTGTCCCTAAAGCGTCGGCGGATCACCTAATTTCGAAGGTATGAATATGCAACTAAAAGTGAGGCCAAATATACCAACTATGTTCCGTTGGAACTACTACATCATCTAATTTCGATAAACTATAGTTGTTGTCATGTTACTGGACTGACAAAACGTCTTGTCTCACTCAATGTCACATCAAACTTCTTCTGACAAAGGTAGTACTTGTGAGGGCATTCAATGAGGTGGGTTGTCAGACTGACTGGGAACAGTCGTATATACTCGTATGATTGGTCACCTAAGTGTGTTAATAAGCTTAGGCGGGAAAACGGGCACACTAATGCCTTTTGGAACACGTCACAGTTGTATGGGCGATGACGCAGTAAATTATCTTGTGTTGGTGTGATTGAAGGCTATTCGAACCACATCACATGCATGTGGTCGATTACCGATGTGGATTGTTTTCTCACGGAACATCAGAGACTATACCACCCCTATTCCTTACAATAAGGAATATCGGTCTATATGAATATTATAAATCAGTTGCTACAACCCCTACCCCATTATACCGGTATATATGAATTATTATAAATAATTGATACTATATCCATTATAAGATGTGAATCTGGGACATGTCATGTTCGTTGAGAAATCAAACTACCAAAATATTTACAGTTTGCACAATGTTACCTAAGCAATGCTTATAGATAATCTTTCTTTGTAACAAAGAGAGCGTGCGACAAATGACGTCATGTGTGTATTTCCGCAGAAAAAGGGAAACCCCCTCATTATTATATCATTATCATATCATTATCATACATTTGCATTCGTTACTTCGGCAACTTTCGGCTCTTCTCGTCACATGTATTAGATTCGAGTTGTCAAAAATCCGTCGTTTGAAACCAAGACGGATTTCAGACGAATCACCGACGAAGATTCGTCTGAATTGGACGGAGTTTCATCTGTGATGCGTCTGACACGGATCTAATTGTTTCAAACGTCGCATTTGTGACACATTTAATACATTTGTGGGTCTGGTATTAGATTCGAGTCGACAAAAATCCGTCGTTTGGAACGGGCCTTAGTCCTATATCTATAGATGATAGCCTCGTTATTTTCTAAAAAATAGTGGACATGCAGACAGGCACATATTCGAACATATACAGATACTATATAAAACCGGCTGTGTCATTATATTGTATCCTTCAATCACAGGCCTAAAATGTTATGTTAATATATTTAAATACAGTAAAATATAAATAAAGGGCGTTTGCTTCACTTCTATGCGAAACAAAAACCAAAACAGCTGAAAGTCGCTCTGACGAGGGTAAGGTTGTGTAGAGTATAAAGTGTGTACATCGGTATTTCGTGTCATTGTCGGCCTATATATCTCCACCACTACAATATAGAACAGTCTTGAGGTTCAAATGCGCCATGTCCGTTCAAATGGTAAATATCTAATCTATATTAAAATGAGAAATCAGTTACCACCCACATAGGATAAAATAACTAAGCGGTTGTATTTAAAAGTGTATTACATTCACGATGTGTTTATGCTCATGCACAAAGGGTCGACACAGAGACGTGACGAGAGGGGGTGGGGTATTTCACTTCAACTGTTGTAAAATTGTTCAACAGTTGGAATATTCATATACTTAGCACGTCAGTTGGAAATTTCACACCAAAACAAGGTTGAAATTAATCTGGCAGTTTGATTTTCACAAAATAATATTAGTTGGGAATTGTTATTGTTTCAGACCAACATTTGCATATTTTCCTCCTTTTGGTAAACAAATTCGGACTGAAATGGCCAACAGTTGGAAATTTTCCAACCTTAGGTTTGAAATATCCAATAAATGAAAAGCTTGGGGCAGTCTATAGATACTAGGATTATCAATTTTCATATTCAGATTTCAAAAAGTTCTCACACCGGAGTGACCGGACCGAACCATGGTCGACCCGGTGTATCCTGGTCTCTCCCCACGCAGTGGCCCGTCAAAACTGATAATTAATTGAAGAAAAACAAATCAGGGCGTGATTTGCCTGGCATTAGAGCACTATATGTTATGCTTGTGCAATTTCCATGTTCAGATCTACAAATGCTCTTATATTAGTCGGCACAGTGGAACCCTCCCACAACATGACTTCTGGTAACAAGACTACTGATCCATTTAGAACGTACTACAGTTCAGGCACGTGGAGAAACAGTTGGGGAAAATAAAACACAACGGGGGTGCACAATTGGAATTATTCAAGGCTCAATGGGGTGTATAGTTGGGAATTTGAAGCTGGACACCCGCTCTCAACGCGGAGACCCTCTATAATCACGTCAATGGGCCGAGACTGCGTATAGTACCATCAACTCACTCTCATGCATAATCCGAATAAACGCTCGCAAATTACTATTTCCTCGGCGTTGGGGCGTAACAAATATTTGATTCGAATAGAGGAACCCACACATCAAAGCTAAGAGTTATCATATATCCATTTTTGAAATCTATTATTTTTCACCACCGATAATTTTTAGAGGCCCAGTAAACAGTCGACGAGAAGACTGTCTATGACCAAATTTCGGATGAAGATGTATAACTCTAAAATCAAGTGTTTTGTTTCATTTAACAACATTTTTATAAATAACAGGTTTTGGGCAAATGTATATTATAGTTGACTGTGGTTAGCTTTATTTGTGTTGGAATCTGATGACATGGGGACCATTGAATAAAAGGTTCGAGTAATTTTAATCATGACATGCCTTTACTGGAGTGGAGATAGTTGTTAGTGAACAAATTGGCTTTCCGTTGTTATCTAAGTGCAAGAAGCCGCCTCGATACTTTGAACATTAAACATGGCATAAATGACAGATTTATCAATGAGATTTGCCCATGACATCTTGCAATGAATAGATTAATGCATAGCTGACTATTTCATAGAATTAATGCACTTTTGAGTGAGAAAACTTTAGTGAAAGATTACCGGTCAATGGGATACGTCTATCCGTTCCAAACCCTTACCGCTCTATGCGCTGCATTGAAAGTACTCAAGTGAGCGTGACGAATTTCACCGACTCATCGGTACCCGTCGGACGGATATCGCAAACTCGCTAGCGTCATTGGCATGGGAACTATATCGTATCTGTATATATGACCCCTCAGCTAGGCACGATTCCCTCTAAAAGGTTCCCACTATAACCACGAAACAGATAAGTTCAGTATCGTGCTTTAGTTGATGTCACAAATCGTGTTTATTTCGTTCTGATTGTATCTCAAGGGTAATGAATCATGAGCCATGTATTACCACAAAGTTATGCATGATGATGGGGATTGCTTTCATGACTAACCCACTAGAGGTAGTGATCCCACTTATAAAAACTAGACCAAATATCACCCTTTTCCAATGACATTGACTGTAGCAATTGACCTTGACCCTATTGGGCATATAGCCCAGTCCATTGATGGATCCTTAATGGCAATATGAGTTCATATCATTTCTTCATACAAAATTAGGCTCAGGTTTCCAGCAGTTGGATTTTCAATAATAATATTTGATGCCGTTGCCATGGAAATTAGATTTTATCTCGACAGTTTGTCAAAAATCTCACTGGGAATCCCCCAAAAGGTGTCAATTATAACTACGGAACACATATGTGAAGTTTCATGATTTAGTTACTAAAGTTACAAAATTGCAGTTATTTTGGTCTTGATGGTAATGCATCGTCACTTATGCACTGTCACAATTACCACAACAAGGTAGTACTTAAAATGCCGATTAAAATGTGACTAAAATGTGCCATACAAAAAAAATAAGGTTCGTTGATTGCCAAAAGCGGCATATTTTGTATTTTTCTTCAAATATATGGTGTCGTTGTCACGGAAACCTGGGTTTTATCATGACATTTGACACCACCCCACCTTGGCACGCCCTCCAAAACGTTTTCCCTATAACTAAGTATATATTTGTATAAGTTTCGGGCTTTAGTCAATAAATTCACAATTCAACCCCTAACGGACCCAAGATAAGTAAATAACTCTATAATATACACAAAAGTACGATATCTTGGGAAATAACTGATTTCGACCTATTTTGAAAATGGCCACACAGTTTAGAGGTCGTTATCTCATGACTGGCGTGTCAGTTGCAACCATAACACAGTTCTCCGTGTAGCATATATGCTCTAGATTATTTCCGAGTAAAGATAACGTATTCAAAACTGATATATAAACTTATTGGGTACAAAATGAATGACCCGATATGACTAAAGCTAATATTTTGGTCAATGACCTTGACCTTTGAATTTGACCTTGACATATATTGGTGAAATCTCCAGTGTCAAATTAAAGCCCACCGAGGATAGCACCCCATATCAATGCCAAGATAGAGTTACTGCATTAAACTTTGTTGGTATAGACCATGATAGGCATATGTTTTATACCGGAAAAAAACACTCCGTTGCCATGGAAACAAACATTTTCCACACTAAGCTACACTGCCCCAGTGTGCCCCAGCACTGACATAAACTTCAGACTATGAGATTTCAGAAAACTTTTGGTAGAATTTGCCCACCAAATTGGTACCACTTTCCATTTTTGGGGAGCCTAGCTCATGGACTACGTCTCTTGTTTGTGTGGGACTCAAATATCGTGTTCAAGCTTGTATTTTTTTTTTAGAAAGGTAGTTGAATTATGTATCGACCTATATCGATAGCGAGAAAAATTCAAAAGCGAATATTATTAGGTGACATGTAGCTTTAAACTGTACACACGCATATATTCACACAATAACCAATCATGAATCGGATTCGACTAAATGTGCAACCGTTGGCTTATTTTTATTATTTCCAATGATGAGCTGCATGTGCCCCGATGTTGCCGGAGATAACCTACATGCATGTATATTAACCGCCAAATCATTACAATGTTATACAGGGGGAAACCTGTTAAAAGGGTAAAACAAGATATCTCATCTTTATGTTGCTTGAGATACGGTCTCCTTGCTTTAACGGCGCTAAATAAACATTAGTTCAAAGAGAAATATATTTCTCAGAAACGACAGAAAGGTCTATTTTCAATATTGATCCATAAATTTACGCACATTATACCGTAAAACATGAAGTTTCTCACAGTCAACACCAAATAACCGAACACAAATATATTTATTCTAATTAACATAATAAAGTTCCGCCATTGACATCGGCATCATTGCATTAAGCCATATGCCACAGCACGTACCGATAATACACGTGTGTCTTACTAAAAATATGAGGTTTGGTTTGGGGGCTAATTATGTGATAAATAGAGGATCTCACATGAGTTTCTATTTTATACGGAATTTATCAACCGAGTTCACTAAATTCGATTTGAGCCGAGGCTCAAATAGAATTTAGTGGACGAGGTTGATAAATTACGTATAAAATATGACGAGTGTGAGATACTTTTTATCACATGATCAAATAAACGCGAAGCAATGCGATATATCCATCGAAAACAACGATAATAAATGGCAGCGATCGCAAGTCATTTGAAGAACGATGTGACGTCATCGCACGCGCTGATATTAAACGTGTCTCTTATCGATAATTATGAAACTGATTTTATGGGCTAATTATGTGATAAAACATTTTAAGGATCGTGTGGGTTAACACTACAGAAGTTTGTCGGTGCGAAAATCCGTATTTATGCTCATATCTAGTAATGAGGTCCGGGTGTCCTAAGATCAATAAACAAAAATATAATAAAAAAAATACATGTACGGCAGCTTAAATTTTGTACACATTAACATTCGCGTTTTCTCAATTAACCGAGCAGACCTAAGAATTGTCATTTTGAGGCCTCCTATTAACATTAGCAGAATTTGGATTTTGAATGACTATATTTACTGGCATTTCACTGTCGGTGAACTGAACTGACCGAATTGTTCAAGTTTGGGTCCTTCTGGATTCCGTCTTATCGAATGTCCATTCTTTGTTCCACTACATATGATCATTTAGCATACACAACCCTAAATGGATTTGGATTGAACTTTGGGTATTGTTTGTCAAGTTGCTGGTTTATCACCAACAGTGTCACCAACTTTTACTCCCGAGTGTTTAAAATGACGTTTCTTATCAGCATATTCTTTCATATGAGTTTTCCGCCTCTATGATCATGATCACGAACTTGCTGAATCTCCGGATTAAAAGGAAGTTTTGTATATGCTGAATAATTATAGATTAAACTGTATCTAAGACGTCGCGCCGGTCGTTGAATGTGGAGTTGCAAAAATAGTTTCTCAGGAACTGATACATTTCCGGTTGATATGGTTTATTTTCTACATAGGCAACCTGTATGACCTTCGAGTTTGAATTCATATTTCTGGATTCGAAAACACCACATTTCAACTCGCGCAGAAGGACGCGCGAAAAATGCTCTCCAATGGACGATGATCCGAATAAACTGAATTTCTGACTGTAAAATAAATTCGAAAATGTTAAATCGCCCAAACAATTGCCAAACACTCGCGTCGAATTTGACTGTATTTTGCCTCAGTAGGTGTACAGAGCGCGACCTGCATATGAAACTGGCTTAATATCCTAATCTTACTTTGCACTCATAATTGATCCTAAACCTATAGGAGACGCATCGACAGTTATAATTATTTCAGCATTATATTATTATTATAGGGTTGAAATATCTTATAAGAGTGTCACTTAGTAGGGCTTTTTTCAGTTGATGAATATATGGCCATGTCCAGCTAGCATTTTTCTTTGTCAGCGTACGGAGAAGTTCGGTTATATTCGAAAAGGTTTGAATATAATGCGGGGTGAATAAGTGGCCATTTCAATAAATGAACGCAGTTCTTTAGGGTTTTGAGGTTCTGAAATGTCCATGATAGCACACATTTTATCAGGATCTTGTTGAATTCCTTCTTTAGTGAGTATTATTCAAAAGAACTTAACACGTGACTGATTAATTTGGCACGTTCCTTTTATTGAACGGCAAACCATTCTTGTCTAGTCCTTCAAGCACGACAGAACGAATATCATTATGCTCAAACTGAGATGATGCATGAATGAAAATATCATAACTGAAGTTGAAAAATCTTTGTCCCATATTGGACACACAACCAAAAGTGTGTTTCGAAATTGTCGAATACCCTGTATCTCATATTTGGTTTAATTTGAAGATTTCATTGTATAATAATTCAATTGGTGACGTCCCTCGTTGTCAACTGAAGTTGAATAATGTTTGCCCCCTATTGGATACACCACCAACGGTTTGTTTCTGATTGGTCAAATATTTTGTACCTCCTATCTAGTTTGAAGATTTAATTTTATCACAATTCATTTGGTCCCGTTGTCAACGGAAGTTGAAAAGTATGTGTCCCCTATTGGATACACAAGGCTTATATTTCGACGCGAATCAACTGAACAAACGAGTTCCAGAGTCGTTTGTACCCTAGACCACACCTGTTTCATTTGTCTTAATTTTTCCCAAAAAAATTCTGTATTCCTAATAAACGTACAGGGCGGAATAAAATTACAGGGTGGAAATTCTATTAAAAAATTAGCTGGAACAAAAACTTTGCTGGACTCTCTGAACAAACGTTTTAGAACATACTATCCTGCACTTCGTTAGTAGTATATTATGTAACCCACCAATATCATAACGTGGTATAACCTCATGGTAGTAACTACATGTAATCATAACAAAGAATGTGGGCGCACCCAAATGATCACATAAAACCAAAGGCATAACCGCCACGCACCTAGTGGTTCTCATAGGTTATAGGGAGGTAACGGTAAGGCGTTCCATCTGTCTATTGCCAGGTCAATCGCGACAAAATATCCCAACGACCCAGCGATCAGCAGAGAGTCTACTGTATGTCATAGCATAGTTTACATATAACTACATTTGAATATTTTACGCGAGAGTTTTGCTATGGTTATCGAGATCCTGATAGTTTCGTCGCCCATGTTATAGACAAGCGGTGCATGGCCTAGTACAATGCGCATATGAGCAGTTTATCAAAATTAAATATTAACTTCTTGAGTTGAAGCGTCTTGAATTTTGGTACTGTGGTTTATGGCGATGGCCCCATTTTCGGCGGCCTTAACTCGAAATAACATGCAAACCCAGCCCCAAATAAAAAATACATAGGCGTATGCACCAGGCACTCCAGAGGGGTGGCTGCATCTCCGGTCACACCACCACTATTGATGAAATTTCTTAAATATTCAAAAGTAAACAAGCAAGAATGGTGGTTAAGGGTGTAAGTGTTACGCTTTTAAAGAAATACCCCAGCTCAATAGTTATATCCGACGTGGAGGTGGCATGATTTTGCTTTATTCAAGACTGCCATCCGATAATAATTCATATTGTAACAATGAACAGTTATTGTACTTGTTTATTCGCCATAGTTTTCCGAGTGTAGGACTGGGGACGAACAACATTGAGCAAATTTAGAAGGTATGTAGTAACAGTCCCCTCTCGGCACACAACTTCAAGACAGAGTGTTCGAATCGGGGACACACTCTGTGATTTCTGCGCTTGTGCAAGTTTTACGAATTTCTTACATGATAACTGGGGAATCGGACACACAAAGTTTTGTACATGTAAAATGTTACTGAAAATAGAAGACACCAAAAATGACCAGAACAAAATTCGAAGGGGAGACTTTTCGAGATTTTAAAGTCAGAACCATTTTCTGATCCTGGGAATTTGATTTTCTATGCTGTATTAAAACGGGGACGTCCTCGGTTGTCGACTGTCCCCGTTTTGAAGGTTTAAAGTCTCAAGTGTGTCCCCGATTCTGCTTTCTACCATGATGGGACCGTACTTGAAATTCTGCATTAAGGGAACATAATGTATGTCCTTTACTTATGTTGCAATATAGATAACACTTTAAAATATCTCTATTTTCATCAACCAGATTAAAAATGCTATCTATCCCAATGAGGAGTCAGCCTTATAGGATATACATTTTTTTCCGGTCCCCTTAATATTTTTGAGAGTTTGTTGCATTCTTTGAGGAGACCGGTGTATATAAATAACATTAAGGGGCTTATCACAGACCAAAAATCAACATTATCGGCATAATAATAACGACATAAACTAAATTGAAATTCCCAACTGCAACTTTCACTTGGCTCAAGTCGGACTCGGACTACAACTTTTAGTGTGTCCCATGAGAGTCAATAATGTCAATAATGTCAATATGACCTATCCTGATAGATATTCACATAATCCCTTGAAGATCACATGCTGGTCGGGTATTCATATTGTGATATTTCCCTTTTTACTCAGCAAACGAACAGAATACATTTTCCAATGGCGGCCATTGCTACTGCAGATAGTTGTCATATTGGAATCCGTCTCCAATGGCAAAGCAGCTCATTTCACGAACAAAACATGGCTCCTCTCATTTAAATCAGATACCAGAGCATACCATGGTCCATTATTTGGGACAAACGTTTTAGTTATTTAAAATTTCTTGGTACCTAAAGAAACGTCATTTCCCCATATGACAAACCTAAGTGTTTTCAAAGGAAACACTCCACCATACTATGGCGGCATATACTAATGATGTATTGTTCGTCTCCTAGCGCTTCCATACATACGGTGCATTTCCTATCGGAATACGGGATATTTATCCACGAACCAGTTTCCAATGGTTTCCAGTTCTGAATCATAGGAGGGTCAGCAAGGCTCTGTTGTCATCTAAGGATATATATTTCGGCCTACCGAAGTTCGATTTTATAAAATCTATAAAACGCAAATTATCAAAGACGAATGCCATTCGGTGGTGTATGCATCCATGAGTTTCTGTTTTACAACACAAGAAAATATATTGACACTACTGAAGAGGACGATTAATTAGATAGCTGAAGTTGTAGTGCAAGATGCAGGAGAGAATTAAAAAAACTTCAGGGCCCTGGTTGGCTAATAGCAGTAGTCTTGGTACAAACAATCAGTCCACGTAAAATTTCATTTTCCAAAGACAAAACATTGGCACATTGTAAAGCGCGTGGTTCCTAGTTTGAATTTGTTTTCTGTGAAAGTAAAACAATGTCACTATTTTCTTCATGCAACATGCAATTCTGACTATATTATAAATCTGAAATTTAAAGGTTCATTCCAGACGATATGATTGTTTCATGCATACAGTTTGTCAGATGCCTTTCCTCGTTATCATGTTCTCATTTATACCACAATTCGTTGGTACTAAGGGCTGCAGTCCATAATGTGTTAACACTGTGACCTATGGTAAATAATTACAGAAACATACTCCCATAATGTTCTGCTCAAGTTCTTGCCATATATGACAAAACGAGTTGAAACGGAGGCTGTATAGCGAACTGCATGAGAACCAGGAAGTATATTCATGGAGCGGTATTATTAAATAATGGTCACGTGAGTTATTGGTTGGTGCATGTTACTCTAGTGTATGTGCATTCTACCGCATAACAGCTGTATCTGGACATAGATATAGTACGCCGGTTTGTTTTAAGACTTTAATACTTGCGCTATTCTGTTTTACAGTTCTTTGCGGAGGATATCCAATATAATTCTAAATAGGTGTGTATATCTTGTTGGATTTAGTTTAAACATAATTATTCCATAAATATTACGACAGCAATCGTTACAAAATAAATATGTTACACTATGAACCAAATTCGACACCAAGCGTATGGGCGTTAGTCTAAAATTATTCGTACCAATAGGTTAGACTCTTATTTACAGGTTAATGACATTATTTGTAGAGACCAGACTGGTTTTAGAAATGGAAGCCGAACGACAGACCAGAGCTTAACATTGAAGATTATAATCGACAATACTATGAAGAAACATAAGTATTTCTATGCATGCTTTATAGACTTTAAAAGCTTTTGATTTGGTTATTCGAGAAGCTTTACTCAAGACGATGTTACATAAAGGTGTAAGTGGACCATTTCTAAATATTTTAAGAAGTATGTATGACGATGTTCAATACGCGGCGAAATTATCAGAATGTGTGATATCAAATATTAATTCGTCAGTTGGATCCAGGATAAGTTCTTAGTACTGAACTCGTTTCTTTCTATTTAAACGATTAGCCTTATATATTTGAATTGAATAAAGGCAAACGTCTGCAGAAAGCACTCAACAAGATTGAACCTTACTGAGAACTTTTGGAATTTAACGGCACAGATTAATAAAACCATCGTAGTTATTTTTAACAAATCTGGTGAAGTGTTGAAGAACGTGAATTTCTTTTATGGAACAAACGAGGTGAAACTCACCAAAGAGTATACATATCTCCGATTATCTCGGCTTTATTTTCAAACCTCGCTGGCAGTGGAAATTTTGGCAAAAGAGCTGCTAAACCATCTTGTGTATAACAAAGAAAATAATATGAGAAAAGGGGAATATTAAGCCACTCTTGAAATTATTTAAACCAGTTCTATTACATGATGGTAAACTCATCACTTTCTACCATATTATTATATATGATATGGATGGTGGTAGATATTATACTGGTATGTAGATATGCAACGGTATGCAAGTACACACATTGGACTGAGATGTATGTGTGTACAATATGTATGTTTGTTTGTTTTGTTTTTTGTTTTGGTTTTTGTATTTTCTCATTTCACTGTTTGTTCTTGAGCATAATATATATATAAGTATGTGTTCTGGTGATAATCCGGATATCGGGTTCATTCCAATAAAGTTATTGGAATGCGAATTTGTCCGGGAAAATGATTTCAGAGATGACCACATAGACCGTGAGTTACTATATGTCCACCCTCCCCTATGTGGATTTTTGCCTATTATGTTTTTTTTTCGATAGACTTATTCATTTCACACATTCCTCTGATTGTTGGCAACTCGGGCGTTGGGTCTTGTTTTTTATAGCGATTTTCAACAAACTCCTGTGATTTTTGCAATAAAATCCGTACTGGGAGTAGGGGGAATATTTCTCTCAAAATTAATACTAAAACTATATGTATCATTACAAACTCAGTTTAATTTTAACGGTATGTAATAATTGTCCACGTCGATAGCGTACATGGGCACCTGGCTAGATATTTTAGTTATATTGACACCGACGATATGATTTTTTTATTTAGTTTGAAGATATGTCTGAAAAAGTACAGTGTGTGAACTTACGCACGCATACCAAACTTAAACTATGAACAATACCGATGTTTCCATGATTTTTCACGACAACATAGGCCAGGACAGTGTTCTATGGCAACATACGAGCACTTGGATGTATATAGGTAGTCAATGCTCACATTTGTGTTTACAATTTTTTCAAAAAATTCACAAAAAAATCACTTGTCATATTTCAACAAGAAATGAGTAGAACTGTGGAATGTAAGTGAGGCACATCATAACCCATGGATATTCCAACTCATGGGCGAAAAAATATTACTTTGGCTCAAAATTCCAACCAAAATGGCCGCAAAAATATGGAAACTGATAGATATTGCCCCAGTGTGCCTTGAAATCGCGTACAAGTTGTGATTTATGAATAAATTTGGCTATACTGCCTCCTATATATTGAATACTAACATGTCTGATGCACTTTGTTAAGTGTTTCATTGTAACCAAGATATTACCAGAAATATTGGATTTTTGTCTTACAAAAGAAAATCACTTCTCAGGTTTTTGTATATCTTAAATGTGTCACACTACGGTGTTTCGTGAACAAATTACTCAAGATGGCTTCCAAAATGGAGACAAAATTGTGTAAAAAGTTTATTTTTCACATAAATCCGGAACATAAGTATCTGCTGTTCCGAAAAGGTATGCTGTTCAGAAAAGGTAACAAAATGTGACTCACTTGCTTGGTTATTAGACATGTTAGTTAATCGACTGACAACTTAATATTATATTCTCATTGTTGTTGTCCCAGTTCAAATTTATTTTAAAGCATGAAGTGTGGAATTGTGCCGAAAACGTATATTGGGATTCTGGCCATGTTTTGGGCAGAACTTTGAAACAGAACTGAGAGGGACTATAATATGTGGGTAATCTAGCCCAATAGGATAACAATTTATCAACTATTTTCAGAAAAATCGTTTAACATGTCCTCCATTCTGCATAAACGCCACCAAGATGGATAGGTATCTGACATTACCTCTCTATCGATTACTATATCCTTGATTTATAGTGAAAATCGTTAGTCACCCAATGTACACATGTACAACATACACGATCATAGTGTGAATCCATATAAACATACACACCACACATGTGACATATTAGTAGCTCGTTTTATACACATACACCTCGCCGATTAAGATACACACCACATGACCATACATCCACCAGTAACAATGCAGCACACCGGGTATACTTCCTACACCTGACATATGACCATATTGTTTCTGTCTGTATACATATTCACCGCGTTCATGGTCATACATTCAATCATTGTATACCTATTGACCTCTTCCTTTGCCATAGTCACTCAGTGGATATATATTCTCCACGCCCATGGTCAACTAGCCACTCAAGATATACCTATACACCACCATAGTCCATGAGCCAGGCTCCCCAAAAATGGAAAGTGGTACCAATTTGGTCGGCAAATTCTACCGAAAGTTTTCTGAAACTCATGGTCTGAAGTTTATGTCAGTGCTGGGACACACCGGGGCAGTGTAGCTTAGGGTGGAAAATGTGTGTTTCCATGGCAACGGAGTGTTTTTGGCCTATATAAAACATATGCCTACAGGCTATAATGGTCTATACCAAGAAAGTTTAATGCAGTAGCTCTATCTTGGCATTGATATGGGGTGCTATCATTTGTGCGCTTTCATTTGACACTGGAAATTTCACCACTATATGTCAAGGTCATATACAAAGGTCAAGGTCATTGACCAAAATAATAGTTTTTTTCATATCGGGTCACTACCCACTGAGTTTATATATCAGTTTTGAATACGTTATCTTTACTAGTAAATAATCTAGAGCATATAGGCTACACGGAGAACTGTGTTATGGTTGCAACTGACAAGCCAGTCATGAGATAAAGACCTCCAAATTTTGTGGCCATTTTCCAAAATAGGTCAAAATCAGTTATTTCCCAAGATATCGTGCTTTTGTGTATATTATAGAGTTATTTACTTATCTGGTGTCCGTTATGGGTTGTATTGTGAATTTATTGACTAAAGCACAAAACTTATACAAATATATACTTAGTTATAGGGCAAACTTTTTGGAGGGCGTGCCCAGGTGGGGGTGGTTTCAAATGTCATTATAAACCCAGGTTTCCATGACAACAACATCATATATTTGAAGAAATTTTTTTTAAATCCCGCTTTTGAGAATCAACGAACCTTCTTTTTTTTGTATGGCACATTTTAGTCTCATTTTAATCTGCATTCAAGTACTACCTTGTTGTGGTAATTGTGACAGTACATGAGCGACGATGCATTACCATCAAGACCAAAATAACTGCAATTTTGTGACTTTAGTAACTAAATCATGAAACTTCACATATGTGTTGCGTAGTTATAATGGACACTTTTGGGGGATGCCCAGTGAGAGGTCTGACAAACTGTCGAGATCAAATCTGGTTTCCATGGCACCGGCATCAAATATTATTATTGAAAATCCAACTGCTAGAAACCTGAGCCTAATTTTGTTTGAAGAAATGATGTGAACTCATATTGCCATTAAGGATCCATCAATGGACTGAGCTATATGCCTTATAGGGTCAATGACAATTGCTACAGTCAATGTTATTGGACAAAGGTAATATTAGGTATATTTTTTTTAATTTGGCTCATAATCCACTACCTCTAGTAGGTTAGTCATAAAAGCAATTCCCATCATCATGCATACCTTTGTGGTAATACATAACTCATGATACATTACCCTTGAGATACAATCAGAACAAAATAAACACGATTTGTGATATTAACTAAAAGCACGATACTGCACTTATCTGTTTCTTGGTTATAGTGGAAACCTTTTATAGGGGGCCATTCCTAGCTGAGGGGTCATATATCCAGATAAAATATAGTTCCCATGTCAATGACATTAACTATTTGCGGAACAGTTGAAAAAGCAAAAGCTTACACTGGACAATATGACGAGCCTTGTATTTATACATATACAAAGTCATGCACGATAAAACCCGACTTAAGGGTTTTTCACACCTGAGCTAGTAGAAAGTCCACACGGACATATATATATAGAAAACTTGTTAATTGTTAACCCTTTGAAACGATACGCTAAATATTAGCGTAACTCCTATTTTACGTTAACCCATTACGCTAATATATTAGCGTACACACTATTAGCGTAGAGACAATTGTTTTTGTCATCTTTGTTTTCATGTCCCAAAAACCACTCTCAGAGGATGATGTGTTCAAATTAGCTATCGCAACACCACATACTGCATAAACATAATATATCTCTCTCTCTCTCACACACACACACACACACACACACACCAACACACCCACAAACACACCCTCACACCCTCCCTCACACATGTCATAAACAGAGAATATATAGCAATATTGTAGTATTACTGTTATGTTAGAAAGTGCATTCATATGCATGTTCAGCAGAAAATATATTATGTTCATAAGTACTATTAATGCCGATTCCAGATATAAATTCACACTGCAAGATAATGATACAAATTATTTTGTTATTAGAGAAAATGTTGCCATACTACTATGTAGATTAAATGCTTCCGATCTGGGTGCGCATGCGTCGGTATGAGGCTGATACGGACCCTGCCATTTATACGGACCACCGAATGTTACGGACCTCGGCTTATACGGACCCCATACTGATATGGACCCCAATTAAAAAATGCAATTTTATTTATCTTTTACTTTATTTAAATATATTAACATAACAATTTAGGCCTGTGATTGAACCGGTACAATATAATGACACAGCTGGTTTTATCTAGTATCTGTATATGTTCGAATATCTATATGACTAATAGAGCTAATAATTACCAGAAATGTAACGGTGTGGTTTATAGAACTACAGTAGCAAAGATTCTCTATTTTGATGGCGCGGATGGGGTTCGGGGCTCTTTACAAAAAAATAATAAAAGAAATATTTTGACGTTGGTTACCACAAAACATGTATATACACATCGTGACAGAGTGAATACAAGTGTATCAGACATGTATAAGACATAATACGTTTTACATTTACTCTATATATGGATCGATATTTGGTCTCATTCGGGGTCCACTTATCAATACCTGCTATTGACGTAGCAGAACACGTGCTGTGCCCATGTAATTAATTGCATCGAATTCAACAAAAGAAGACACTAGCGAATTTGCGATAGCCGTCTGACGGGAACGGGTTCGGGTAAATCGATGAATATCGTCATTGTTACTTGGGTACTTTCAATGCAGCTCATAAAGCAATAGCGAGTTGGAACGGGTAGATGTGTCCCATTGATCGGTAACCTTTCACTACGATTTTCTCACGAAAATGTTCATGAATTGCATGACATTCCAGTCAGCTATGCGTTAACCTATTCATTGCAAGATTTCATGGGAAAACATCATGCATTGACAAAGTTGTCATTTTAAACCAGGTTTTATGTTCAAATTCTCGAGGCGGCTTCTAGCACTTTTTTCACTAACAACGTTGTTCACTACATTAATGACAAGTTGTGGTTGATAGCGCAAGTCCCCAAAACAAAACTTGACCCCACCTCAATAGTACTTATTGAGGTGTGGTCAATTTTTGTTTTGGGGAACTGTGGTTGATAGAGTGAGTAGATGGTGCTATATACGCAGTCTCGACCCATTGCAGGGACGTGTCTATAGATTGCATCCCCGTTAGGAGGGGCGTCCACCTTCTATATAACAACACCCTATTTTCACCCTCCCCACCCCGCTGGACTTTGATTTTCCCAACTGGTCCCTCACATCCGTCTGGATGGTAGCATATTCTAACTGAATCAGTAGTCTTTTGTCACTAGCCGGTGGTGGGTATAATCTATTAGGCCGACCAGTACAAGAAAATGTGTAGATCTTAGCCTGAACAATCCTAATATGCTAATATCTAGTAGTCTAACGCCATGCAAATTCACCCCGATTTGTGTTTTCTTAAATTAATTATCGGTTTCTGACTGGCCAATGGGGAGGGACCGGGACACACCGGATCGACCATGGTTCGTCCCGGTGTGAGAAATATTTGAAATCTGAACATGAAATTTTCTAAATCCTAGCATCCAGACTGGCATCAAACTTTCCATTTGTTGGACCTTTCGAGACCTGACACCCCCCCCCCCCCAAAAGTTGGAACATTTTCACCAGTTTCTAATAGCCATTTCAGTCCAAATGTTTTACCAAAAACAGGAAAATATGCAAATGTTGGTCTAAAAACTACAAATGCTCCACTAATAAATTGATGGAATATTAAACTACGGGAACAATTTCAACCTGTTGTTTGTGTGAAATTTCCAACAAATGTTGTGTCAGGTATATCAAATGTCCAACTGTTGAACATTTGACCAAAGTTTGGGGTGGGGGGGGGGGGGGGCTGAGACACCTGTTGTCACGTCCCTGTCTCAACCATTTGTACAAGGACATCAATATATTGTGGATTTATCGATGTATTGCACATTTGAATATACGATCGTTTAGTTACTTTATCGTATGTAGGTGGGGACTGATTTCTCATTTTAATATATATTTACCATCTGAATGGACATGGCATATTTGAACCTCAATACTGGTGTATATTGTAGTGGGGATAATATAGGTAGTCGAAGACACGAAATACCTATACATACTCTACAAAATCTAAGCATAATCAGAGCGAGTTTCAGCTGTTGTCTGTGTTTCGCACAGATGTGAAGTGAACGCTCTGTATTCAATCCGTATACTAAACAGACTACATTTTAACACATTTTATCGTTACCAAGTTTAACTTTTCAACCTACGTCAGGATTTGGATCCCGAAAAATCCTTATTCTTGCAGCTGATTCTTGGGATAAATTAATTCCATTGAACTGTTAAAAAATTCCAAACCATTGGTCACTTAATATGACTAAATATTTCCCAAGTAAAATCAAGGACAAATTCGGTCTTATATCTGGCCACACGCATAACCATAGATTCACTCCACGTATGCATATGCACCCCATCAATGGCCGTAAAGTCCTTGTTTTTATACTAATACCCCGCATACTCGGCAATTCATACACACCAGGCTGAGATATACACCACACCATGACAATCACATAGCAAATGTATTACCATAAGAGTCACCCCTAGTATACATATTCACACCACATTTTGCCAAAGGTCACCCCTGTATACATATACGTCACTCCCATGGCCATGTAGCCTCTCAATATATACATATACATCATACCCATAACCAGAAAGTCACTCCAAGTATATATATATAGTCGCCACACCCATTGTCATATAGCCACTCAAGATATACATATACACCACGCCCATAACCAGTCATTCCAAGTATATAGATATACACCCCACCAACGGCCATACAGCCCTTCTATATACACCTCACCCATGACAATCACACGAACTATATTGCCATAGTCACTCCTTGTATAGTCATTCCAAGTATATAATATATACAAATCACCAATGGCCATACAGCCCTTCTACAATGTATATAGACCAATACCCCGCAAACTCGGCCATTCATACACTCCAGGCTTGAATATACACCTCACCGTGACAATCATATACCAAATGTTTTGCCATACAGTCACTCTGTGTATACCTATTCATTCCACCATTTGGCCATACGGTCACTCCCTGTATACATTTACCTATTCGCCATACCCATGGCGACACAGCCCTTCAATATATACTTATACCATGTACACATGGCCATTAATGTACTCCAGACTTGCATATACACCTCATTCTGGAAATACGGTCACACATTGTATACATATGCCCTCCACCATTGGCCATATGATCACCCCCTGTGTACCCATTTGTCATACGCATAGCCATATAGCCACTCACGATATACATATACACCCCGCACTTGACAATATATTCACACCAGGTATATGCATACACCCTACCATTGAATGCATATACCAATACCCCTCACTCGTGATCATGTGTACATTCCACACTTGCATATACACATCACTCATGGTAATTCAGCCACCCGTTGTATACTCATAACCCCCAGCCATGACCATACATCTAATTCCTGCACAGATATAAACCCAGCAGTGACAATATATCAGCAACAGAAAACGAGAGGCCGATCACGATTGGCAAATGTTTAACCCATCCCTTGGCGATAGTAAATTACTATGATCGGAATAATAAATTAGAGTGTTGATGTTGAATTATAGAGTATACTGTTATGTACTATTATAGACAAAAGTACTTAACACAAAATATTGGATTTTATGGGTCACTCCCAAATATAAGAGAATTCAATGACACAGGATAGGTAATGCTGCACCAGCGCAGCCTTTGATTAAATGTGAAAAGGTGACCCGGACATGGAATACTTGGGTTAATAGAGTCCAATTAAGTGTACAATGATAATGTATCAAATTCTACCAACAACACCGCCATCACCACGATAAGACACCTTACCGCTGACCTATTAATTTCAATTATATAGCAGAACTGTCAACTAATCACTGGCTTTGTTTATGCTGAACCTTTGCATCTCTATTAAACCTATAACATTTATAATGACCTCGGACCATCTGTAGAGCGATATACTCAGCTGTGCAAAGCAGCAAAGATTTTCTAGTAGCATGTCATGTGTATTGTGGAAACGTTTTTAAAAAATTAGATAACATAGCTTTCTGTTTATACTTTCGGGTAGTTGCCTAGTAACCGTTGCTAAGCAGGGCCAAATATCGATGGGGTCTATTCTGAAAATGATCAAGAAGGCTCAAGGAACATATGTTGGAAGTTTCATGCTTTTATCAATAGTTGTGCAATTCTTACATTCCCATGCACCAAGCGCCTGGACTACACAGAAACATGATATATTGGGAAATAACCGATTTTCACCCATTTTGGAAAATGGTCACTTAGTTTAAAGGCCTATATCTCATGAATGACAGGTCTGTTTCCACAATAACGAAGTTCCCTATGTAGAATATACGCTGCAGATTATTTAGGAGCAAAGATAACGTATTCAAAACTGATATATAAAATCAGTGGGTAGAACATGTGTGACCCGATATGAAAAAAGATAATATATTGGTGAATGACCTTGACCTTTATGTATGACCTTGACCTCTAGAGGTGAAATATTCCGTGTCAAAAGAAAGCCTACCAAGCGTGTCACACCTATATCAGTGTAAATATAGAGTTACTGCATTAAACTTTCTAGTAGTAGACCATTATAAGCATATTTTTTATATTGGCCAAAAGCACCCATCGTTTCCATGCAAACACAAATTTTGCACACAAAGCTACACTGCCACAGTGCGCCCCCCGCACTCAGATAAATTTCAGATTATAAGCTTTGCGAAAAATGTTGAGAGAATTTGCCCACCAAAATGGTACCATTCTCGGTCCTGGCCCATGGACTACCATGGCGATATAGCCTGGTCGTTGAAGCATTGGACCTAGAACAAATTGTTTACAAGCTGTTTTTGGTGTCATATTGTCGGGCAGAATGTAGGGAACAACATATCCAAAATCCGCTAAAATCCGCTTTGGGGAAAATTCTCTATTGAAGATGGCGTCCTTTATGTCTGTTGTTATCTGAAAATACTGAATTCTGCGGCAGGTGCTCCAATTAATGCCAAATTCGTAATAAATTGAAATATACACAAACATTGCTCAGTCGTAAACCATATATGTAGAATATTTTTCCCAAAATGGCCACCAAAATGGACAAAATCGAATGAAATTTACATTAAGTGCAAAATTGAATAGCTAGTCCTATACGAGTGAACAAACGCTCGAATATTGCGAGGAAGAATGACTACAAGTATAAGAGAAACTTTTGATTAGAGATGTACGAATTCTTTCTGATGTATCTCACGAGAGAGCAAGCGAAATCAGGGTCTTATGGAACGGTTAAATCTGGACTTTTGGGCGCCCAGAAACGGAAAAATGACGCAGTTTTATCTGTACCGCTGATCTTGAATCGTGTGATATATGTGTAATTAAACAGCTAAACGGGATTTAGTAGGGATGTATTGACTATGCGGCCTTTCTCTAGAAGCAGAAATATATGTATTCCGAGCAGTCTCACGAATGAGACCGATCACCATTTATTTTGATATCTACGGTATAAAACCTTAAAAAATGAATTGCTATAAAACGGTATGAATTATGTTCATATTGTACTGGGGAGAATGCGTGTATCCTATTGTACGTGTCTCAAAATAGTACTTATAGTTTCCTCAGATCAAGTGATAAAACACGAATATTTCGCTTTTATCACAAGAATGCGTGATGGTGTACCATGAACTAAATTTATTAAATCACAAATGAGTACCATAGACTGTCTTCAATAAATTCCAAACTTGACCAAAATTGCCTACATAATCTGTGACAGAGACTGTGTTTATACCTGGAAATTATATTTGGTTGAATTCACCAAGGCCACATCTACGCGAAACTTACTACGTTGTCGTCAACCGCATCACCGCGTTTACCCATTTTCCATAACGTTACACATGTTTGTTGCACACAGAACCACAACTAACAATATTGGGTGCATGTTCAACGTTGGAATAACATCTTAAACGATGATCACCTGATATTTAGCACGATTACGTGGGTGGTAATGGTAATATATTTTCAAACAAAAATATACTGAAAACTAATAGTGTGCATTGCGCTGTAGCTTATTCTAGTTGTAAAGTGGCCACGGAAGTAATTTTAACAAAATTGTCTACTAAGAAACCGGGTTGGTAGCAGAATGAAAATTAGTCTTGCATACAATGTACTATGTACAGTCTCTTTGACCTGGTGAGATTCGGTGCTAACCCATTGAAGATATGAGTGTATATTTACAGTATAATAACCATTGCTACATACGTGTATCGTTTATTATCACCGGGAGTGTTGACAATTCCGGAAATATAGCTAGTATTTATACCTCTAGAGTATGCACTTAAATTTCGGCGTTGCATTCAATATTTAATCACCATGCCGAATGAAACTACCATGTACTGTGAGGCGGAACATTAGTTCGTGTGTTGCATGCACGAGCTATTTTTGTTTTGCCCAACAGTTGGATGTTGGATAAGCAGAACACCCAAACGTTAAAGACGTAAATCATTGGGGGGTTGACTTGCTGTGCAGTGACCGACGATCCTTCAGATTGATCTGTTTTAATGATGTGTGTACCTGTATAGATATTTAACAACCGACTTGTATATTGCCAATACATATTTCACTCTTATGTGGTTACCCAATTATGTTGCTTTCTACGTGGTATGGTTTGGAGTTGCGGCCATTTTCACAGCCATTTCATGGCCACGATTGTATAATTTTCTGTCCGTGTCACTCTACTCGCTCCCGCATTCTAATTGAACACAAACTGATATAACGGCATAATTCTGATGCCACTATATATCGTATAATGACTTATATCGAGAACAGATGTAGTATAGACAACCATGTTGGACGCCATCGTGGATAACAAAGTTTCCCCAACGCGGATTTTTGCGGATTTTGGATATGTTGTTCCTGATGCTTTTCCGCGTCGAATGACACCGAAAACAGCTTGTAAACAATTTGTTCTAGGTTCACCTCAAAATCGAGTCTCAACGACCAGACTAATTTATGTTTATACCCTGTTTATACATATGCACCTCGCCCATGGTCATATAGCCACTTGCTTTATACACATACCCCTCACCCATAACCATACAGCCACACGTGTACACGTACACACCACATAGCCACGAGTCGCCACACAGGCAATGCACCACTATACACCACACCCATTACCATAGTCACTCCAGGTATACATATGCACTTCACCAATGGTCATATAGCCATAACTGTTATACACATATTCCTCATCCATGACCATGCAGCCACGCTTGTTTTCCCGTGCACATCAAAACAGGAACATACACACATAAGTCACCATGAATGTACACCAGGTATACTCCTACACATAACACGTGACCACACAGTCACTGCATGTATACCTGTGCACCACACTCATGAGCCTACAGTCACTCACTGTACACATATTCACCCCACCATTGGCCACAGTCACTCACAGTATACATATTTGCCAGGCCCATGGCCATATATCCACCATGATATATACATATAGACCTCACCCATGACCATATAGGCACTGTTTAATCGCTACAAAGTTCGCGATTTCATTCGCAGCTGCGGCAAAAGGCTAAAGGGGAGTAGAATCTTCATAGGTGAACAATTCCCAGAAGAAATCGAGCAATGTCGCAAGGGACTATACCAGCACGCAAACAAGCCACATAAAAATAATCAACGTGTGAAAATTGTAAAGGATAGACTGTACATAAATGGAAAGTTATTTCAGATGGAATAATGTGATTCTGACGGCATTTCGCGGGAACAGACGCAGCCAAAAGAACAGCTCATATTTTTCGCGTTTTTTAACGTTGAATAAGAAATTAGCTAAAAACGAAAAAATCCGAGTACCGGGAATGAGGAACAGAGATATAAGCTAATATTTCTCGCGTTTTACGCCATGTAACAATACATATTATACATCATTCGAAAGGTTAGCATCTTCCCTTCATTAACATTGCATTAACAATTAGACCCTAATGTTGCGAACAAAGCGTACAATTGGCCAGGAACGGTGCGCGTTGATTAAGAAATTAGCACCCCGAAGAACGTAACTTATTCTTTGTAGAAAGTCGCAGATTTCTCACGAATTACACAATGTCAATGCCAAGTATTTACAGAAATGGAAAGAGTATCATTCACTGTATTCATTTCTGTCGCATAAAATGCTTTTTGTGCAATAAAGTTCAGACAAAGTATGAAAATAATTGATATCTTTTAGGCGAAATCTTAGATGCCCCAAACAAATATTTATATATAGGATATATCACTCATCCAATCAGAAAATTCGGTAGGCGGAGTTATCTCAAACCAGGAATAGGAACAGATTAGGGCCGGCTCTCGGTTTCCTGTTCAAAGCATCCACCACAAGACGAAAGAAAGTGGACACAAAAAAGTCCAAAATTGCTCCTTTTTTTCTTGTTATTTACGCAATAAAGGCAAAAATATGAGGGGTGAAGGAAAGGGCCTATTGGTCTATTGGCCCTTTCGACAATCCCGGAATTACCCCCCCCCAATCACATTCTTCACAATGAACAGGAACAACTCCTTTTTTCTTGTTATTTACGCAATAAACAGGGGGAGTCGCACAAAAGTGTTATCATACAGGGCCGGGGTGGGTGGGCAAAAGGAGTGTCAACGCGTTGAATGATGATGGGTGTGTGTTTAGTGCACCACCGAAACGTTCTCAATTATGAGGTTTTTTTATGAACGTTTACGACGTATAACTTATCGATAATTTTGAGGATACTATATAGCGACGACAATTTTTGCGGGGTAATATCAGTTTTACACGGGGCATACGAGATTGTTATGACCTTGTAAATTCTGTCTTCTCTATATAGCGACGACAATTTTTGCGGGGTAATATCACTTTTACACGGGGCATACGAGATTGTTATGACCTTGTAAAATCTGTCTTCTCTATATAGCGACGACAATTTTTGCGGGGTAATATAAGTTTTACACGGGGCATACGATATTGTTATGACCTTGTAAAATCTGTCTTCTCTATATAGCGACGACAATTTTTGCGGGGTAATATCACTTTTACACGGGGCATACGAGATTGTTATGACCTTGTAAAATCTGTCTTCTCTATATAGCGACGACAATTTTTGCGGGGTAATATAAGTTTTACACGGGGCATACGAGATTGTTATGACCTTGTAAAATCTGTCTTCTCTATATAGCGACGACAATTTTTACCGGGTAATATCAGTTTTACACGGGGCATACGAGATTGTTATGACCCGTCTAAAATCTGTCTTCTTTATATAGCGACGACAATTTTTGCGGGGTAATATCACTTTTACACGGGGCATATGAGATTGTTATGACCCGTGTAAAATCTGTCTTCTCTATATAGCGACGACAATTTTTGCGGGGTAATATCAGTTTTACACGGGGCATACGAGATTGTTATGACCCGTGTAAAATCTGTCTTCTTTATATAGCGACGACAATTTTTGCGGTGTAATATCATTTTTACATGGGGCATACGAGATTGTTATGACCTTGTAAAATCTGTCTTCTCTATATAGCGACACGACAATTTTTGCGAGGTAATATCAGTTTTACATGGGGCATACGAGATTGTTATGACCCGTGTAAAATCTGTCTTCTCTATATAGCGACGACAATTTTTGTGGGGTAATATCAGTTTTACACGGGGCATACGAGATTGTTATGACCCGTGTAAAATCTGTCTTCTCTATATAGCGACGACAATTTTTGCGGGGTAATATAAGTTTTACACGGGGCATACGAGATTGTTATGACCTTGTAAAATATGTCTTCTCTATATAGCGACGACAATTTTTGCGGGGTAATATAAGTTTTACACGGGGCATACGAGATTGTTATGACTTGTAAAATCTGTCTTCTCTATATAGCGACGACAATTTTTGCGGGGTAATATAAGTTTTACACGGGGCATACGAGATTGTTATGACCTTGTAAAATCTGTCTTCTCTATATATCGACGACAATTTTTGCGGGGTAATATAAGTTTTACACGGGGCATACGCGATTGTTATGACCCGTGTAAAATCTGTCTTTTCTATATAGCGCCGACAATTTTTGCGGGGTAATATCAGTTTTACACGGGGCATACGAGATTGTTATGACCTTGTAAAATATGTCTTCTCTATATAGCGACGAAAATTTTTGCGGGGTAATATAAGTTTTACACGGGGCATACGAGATTGTTATGACCTTGTAAAATATGTCTTCTCTATATAGCGACGACAATTTTTGCGGTGTAATATAAGTTTTACACGGGGCATAGGTATTGTTATGACCTTGTAAAATCTGTCTTCTCTATATAGCGACGACAATTTTTGCGGGGTAATATCACTTTTACATGGGGTATACGAGATTGTTATGACCCGTGTAAAATCTGTCTTCTCTATATAGCGACGACAATTTTTGCGGGGTAATATCAGTTTTACACGGGGCATACGAGATTGTTATGACCTTGTAAAATATGTCTTCTCTATATAGCGACGACAATTTTGCGGGGTAATATAAGTTTTACATGGGGCATAGGAGATTGTTATGACCTTGTAAAATCTGTCTTCTCTATATAGCGACGACAATTTTTGCGGGGTAATATAAGTTTTACACGGGGCATACGAGATTGTTATGACCTTGTAAAATCTGTCTTCTCTATATATCGACGACAATTTTTGCGGGGTAATATAAGTTTTACACGGGGCATACGAAATTGTTATGACCCGTGTAAAATCTGTCTTTTCTATATAGCGACGACAATTTTTGCGGGGTAATATCAGTTTTACACGGGGCATACGAGATTGTTATGACCTTGTAAAATATGTCTTCTCTATATAGCGACGAAAAATTTTGCGGGGTAATATCAGTTTTACACGGGGCATACGAGATTGTTATGACCTTGTAAAATATGTCTTCTCTATATAGCGACGACAATTTTTGCGGTGTAATATAAGTTCTACACGGGGCATAGGTATTGTTATGACCTTGTAAAATCTGTCTTCTCTATATAGCGACGACAATTTTTGCGGGGTAATATCACTTTTACATGGGGTATACGAGATTGTTATGACCCGTGTAAAATCTGTCTTCTCTATATAGCGACGACAATTTTTGCGGGGTAATATCAGTTTTACACGGGGCATACGAGATTGTTATGACCTTGTAAAATATGTCTTCTCTATATAGCGACGACAATTTTTGCGGTGTAATATAAGTTTTACATGGGGCATAGGAGATTGTTATGACCTTGTAAAATCTGTCTTCTCTATATAGCGACGACAATTTTTGCGGGGTTATATCACTTTTACACGGGGCATACGAGATTGTTATGACCCGTGTAAAATCTGTCTTCTCTATATAGCGACGACAGTTTTTGCGGGGTAATATAAGTTTTACACGGGGCATACGAGATTGTCTTTAACGGTGACCACAAACATATCACTTGTGATACACTCCCCCGCGATTAAGTCGACACATCCTGCTCTTCAACGGGTAATATAACAACTAATCTATGCACTGATCTCTTGATGACAATGTCACTCGAACCTTTGTAAACACCACCCTTGAGCTGGTTCTTGTATCTCAATACAACGTCTCGGACTTTCCCATCTCTACAAGGGGCGGCGACAATCACTTGAGCTAATTTCCAATTACTTCGCAGCTTATTGTTATCTGGAACAATGACAACATCACGAATTTGCAGATTCCTTTCTGATGTGTGCCATTTCCGCCTAATCACAAGAGTGTGGAAATAATCCCTCTGCCATTTCCTCCAAAACGAATTTACTAACTGTTGTACAAACTTCCAACGGAGTCGCACGCATTCGGTCTCCGACCATTCTCGTGTAGGTACCCTAGTAGTAGCACGTCCTAACAGCAAATCGTTTGGACACAAGTAACTTCCATCATTCGGATCAGCTGTTTTCGTTCCGATTGGGCGTTCATTGACACAATTCGCTACATCAAACATTACAGTCTGCAGCTCAGAAAATGTCAGATCGTCATTACCAAGAGTTGTCATTAAGCACCTCTTTACTGATTTTATCAGAGCTTCGCTGCACCCATTCTCCCAAGGAGCGTCAGCAGATTTGGTGAACTCCCAATCCATTCCATTTTCCCTACCACTGGTTCGTACCTGGTCCCAATTCCAAGCATTCCGGTCCCAATCCAATTCCTTACTCGATGCCACCAGCTGTGATCCTGAATCTGATAAAAATTTTCGTGGATACCCACGCTGGGAAACGAATCGCCGGAGAACCATGAGGAAATTGTCCGACCCGTATCCATCCATGATATCTACATACACGGCCCGACTGGACAAACAATTAAACAATACCCCATAAGCTTTACCGTGAACCCCCTTCTTAACAGTGTCCTTTATGGCGAATGGTCCGAATATATCCACTGCACAGTGATAAAATGGTGGAGATGGAAACAACCTTTCTTCTGGTAACATCCCCATCTGTTGCGAAAGCCTGTTCTTTTCGAGGTAGCGACAGACAACACATTTCATTTTCGCTAGCTTAACAAGTCTGCGGGCACCGGGTATCCAAAACTTGCTTCGCAGCTTTGCAAGTGTCGCGTCGACTCCGCCGTGATTCTTCCTGTGAAATGATTCGATGAGTATGGGCGTAATTGGAGAGTATGGCTGCAGCAAAACGAAATCTGACCTATTCCACGTTTTCTTAATCCATTCAGCCATTCTCGAACCTACAACTACAATTCCATCGGCAGATACAGCCGGACCAAGTTGTCGGTATCTCGTCTCCCAGTTGTCGGGAAGTTGAGCTTGAGCATACTTGATAAGCTCTATCTCTGCCCTCTCCATTGTCGCTGCTGTCACATGCGCAATTGCGCCCACAATCGACTTCCTTTCACGCGCAACTAGTAAAAGCGAAATTGCTCTAATAAGTTTGTTCCAGTCGTTGAATCTCGTGAAGTCCAAGAAACTGAGATCCAGAGCAATGTTTCTCACATCCGCAGATTCATTCGATGTAGCCGATGAGACAACTTGGTCCGGTTGTATCTGCCGATGGAATTGTAGTTGTAGGTTCGAGAATGGCTGAATGGATTAAGAAAACGTGGAATATGTCAGATTTCGTTTTGCGACGACAATTTTTGCGGGGTAATATCAGTTTTACAGGGGCATACGATATTGATATGACCCGTGTAAAATCTGTCTTCTCTATTTAGGGACGACAATTTTCGCGGGGCAATACGAAATAAGTGTTTCCTGTTTAGATAACATATATCGAACAAGGACATCGGGATACGGCGTGGTATGGCCCTAGAAGAACAATGGTGCCTAAGAAGGCTTACAATTCTACAGAGGGGATAAACATTATTATGCAGTTGGTATTTGCTGCAGACAATTGCACATACGATGTACATACGTTATAACTACGTTTATGTGCTTGTTCAAATAGCCACTCTTTGCTGTTTATCAATTGAGTATTTCTTTTCTTCAATACATTCCTCAGACTTCAGAGAATACCTGTATGTTGCGTAACAATATGTGACATATGTCAAATTATTTTTGCACCACTACAACGTGTTAGTTTCACATTTTAGCAATCTGGAAATGAACACGTCTGTCGGCGTCTTCACGGCCATTAAAATTTGAAACGAATCCGAACATTTTGCTGCATGGCTACTCAACTTCGAAACTGCGTTGCTCCTCTTTCCGTGAACCGATTTCCACCATGCAACCATCAAACTGACCGGAGAATAGCTGCGCGAATGACGGGTCTGTTAATTGATCCAGATTATGAATGTTTTATTTTCTAAATAGCGATGATTCCAACATAAAATTAACTTTCGAACTGGATTAAAGAATATATGCGCACATTTATGCCTGCTATTAAGGAGGTTCGTGTGTACTCCTTTGTCAGATAACAAAACAGTTATCACCCTTGTGTTCGTGAGACACGGGGAATTGTTGCCGCTCTCGACCTGGAATGTCACCCTCGGGCATGTCGGCCCTCGGGTGACATTCCAGGTCTCGAGCGGGCGACAAATGGTTAGAAGGAACTAAATAAGTAGAATTACGTCCCTTTCGTTTTTACAGGGTATCTCGAATACGAGTTAAAAAAATTCTGGCGCGCGATTGGCGTATGATATGTCAAATAATTTTACAAATTCAAGAAATATAATACCCATAGCATGTAAAAACGTGGGCGTTTCTTAGTCTGAAATGCGTTCGTGTCCAAACAATGGCGGGATATTGAGGCTGTGTAGAGGCTTTCGTCAGACTGTCAAATTCTGTGCAAAAAGTGGGGTAGTGTGGAAAACATATGCTGGTGTTTTAAAAAGGCGTGACTCGAAAGGTACTCCTATGTGCGAACAGATTCCGAAAGGGTTGGTCTTTACGAACGCATGCATCGTGCACTTCGGAACTCGAAAATTTAGCGTGGGCGTGGTCAAACGTTAACACTGTGGCCTATGGAAAACATTTAGTTCCTTCTAACCAAATCCCCATGTCTCACTCAATCGCGGGCGATAACTGTATACTATTTTGCTCATTTGAATTACTGGTTTGTGTGCTGTGTCACGATGTGGATAACTAGAGTTATTGCGCTTTGATCGTAACACATCTAGTGATGCTACATGGGAACAGACGCGACGAAAAGCAGTGTTCGGTCAGCCTGAGAATCACCATAATGAACCCCAACACAGAAAACCCCATCGTACACAGTCAACAAGTGTGGAATCGCGCGAGCAGGACGAACCGCTCAACCTCAGTACCGGGACGACACCCAAACATAACAGCAAGCGAGCGCGAACGATATCAACGCCGAAGGACCAGGGATGCGGCGGTGACCCCCCCCCCCCGACCACAACAACAGCAATACCATTGCAATACAATATGTTGTTGAATGTGTGTGGCGTTTCCAAAATGTATTGTCCTGAATTTCATGAACTGGTGCAAAGTTATGACATAATTGGGCTATGCGAGACCAAAACTGATAATGCAGATCAAAGTGTTATGCATGCATATTGTATAACGGCTATTTTTGTAACCGTAAAACTTTGACACGAAATAAATCGGGCGGCATCTATTTGTTTTATAATAACTTCAATAGAAATTCTTAATAACGAATCGAAATACATTTTATGGTTTAAATTGAATAAACGCGACTTACATTTCAATGTCGAGAAGATATTATTTTGGGATTGTATATATCCCACCAGAGAATAGTGATTATTCTACTATTGAAATGTTTTCTGAGATAGAGCGAGAAAAGATACATATTTTCCAAACTAAGGGACCATATGTGCTTAATGGGGGACTTCAATGCGAGAACGGGACATCTGGACGAAAATATTGAATCAGAGAAAAAATTAAGTTCATCTAAGATATTATCTGATTCTGTTTTTTCGAGTGACTCTCCCAATATCACAATTTCCATGTTTCCGAGAAAATCGGAGGACGGGGCTGTCAATGGCTATGGCCGTAGGCTAATTGAGCAATGTATTAACATCGAAATACGTATTTTGAATGGGAGAATAGGAACAGATAGATATATTGGACGAGTCACAGTGTTAGCGTAATCGATTATTATGTAGCAACTGAACATTTGATGAAATTGTGTAATTAATTTATGAGTGCTTGACTTTAGCCCATTGTTCAGTGATTGACACTCAGCAGTAGAGTTAGTAATAGGACCCCGGAACCAAGCTGAAAGCGACGACTCATTAGAACACATACATGTAGGCTCAACTTTTAAAATCACTCAACCTATTTTGTGAAAATCCGGTAAAGCAGATCAGTTCTGTGAAAATATTAATAGAATGGATTTATATTCCATTGACAAAACAGTTAAATTGTATTCAAACAACATAGGATTATTCACGCAGCATACATCAAGTATGTTGGTAATAAGATTTGCTCACTATTCGAGTCTGCTGCTAGGAATACTTTTGGGAACAAAAAGTGAAACACATAGATGCAGATATAAATAAACCATGGTTCAATACCAATTGTCGACAAGCACGTACACGTTATAATAACGCACGGCAATGGTATTCAAAACTACATACGCCATGCAGGTAATAAAATTATCTTACACGACGAACGTAAATTATAAACACTAAAAAAGTGTATCAGTCCATAGGAAACAAATGTCAAGTAGAATTCGGATGGCGAATAAAAATAATCCACGATAATTTTGGAATATACTGAACACAGGGCATAAAAGTCAAGCATAACTAAACACCAATGGCATGTATGAATATTTGGAAAACAAGCAAGAAAATGACGAAAGTGATTTGTTTAAAAACTATTCATTATATCAAGATAATATTCTTGATATTCCTATTACACATAATGAATTTTTTAATGCAGTACCTTATCTGAATAATGGGCGTAGTCATGGAATTAATAACACACGGAACGAACACATTAAGTGCACTATAAATTATATGTTGCCGATATATAGTCATTGGTTTAACTTGATTTTTAATTCAGGATGCTTACCGGAATGTTGGTTAACCGGATTAGTAGTTCCAGTGTATAAGAATAAAGATGACCACACATTGCCTGAAAACTATAGACACATATCTATACTTAGCTGTCTTGGCAAGTTGTTCACGCGCATCATAAATGCACGACTGACTGATTTTGCAGAGTCGACGAATCTCATTACTGTAAACCGAGCTCGATTCAGGAAGAATTTGTCTACCATTGATCATATCCTATTCTTTGAGTTTCTCACAGACATCTATCGCAGGGCAAATAGGAAATTATTTTGCACATTCATCGATTTCAAACACGTTTTTGATACTGTTTGGCATGATGAACATTGGCAAAAATTAATTACGGCTGGTATAAATGGACGATGCTTTATGTGCCGTTAACACATAGCCGGTGACTGATCTAAGCGGCGAACCCATTAACCGGCGAAGGTTACTGCAGTGTTTACACATCACCGGCGAAGTTACGCATATATTCATGTGTCTCATTTACTTGTTATATGCCATTGCTGTACACCTGTAAACATCTAGCCGCTTCCTGCTTGATGTATGGTTGGGCAGTATAGTGAATTTGATATGGAAATTCCGAAATTATTAATATCCAACTCAAACTTTCAGGTATTACTATTGGTAATTTTAAAGATATTTAAACAACATTGTTAAAGGTTTGTTTGAGTTCATAGACAATCTGTGAAGTGAGTCATTGTCAGTTTTGAGATATTTTTGTAGCATACATCTAAAAATTGGATTGGATTTTATATTATATATTATATACTAGCCGATGAGCCCAACGTTGTCCGGGCTATTCAAAAAATTTCAAGTCGATAGCTCCACCCGTTTCCGAGATCTGGTCTGCGCATGCGCGAAGCTGGCGTCGCACGGACTCTGCGACCCGATAAAATTCGTATCCGGGGTAAGATACATTCACATAGCAAATTTCAAGTCGATAGCTCCATCAGTTTCCGAGATCTCGTCTGCGCATGCGCGAAGCTGGCGCCGCACGGGCTCGTTGACCCGATAAAATTCGCATCCGGGGCAAGATACATTCACATAGCAAATTTCAAGTCGATAGCTCCACCCGTTTCCGAGATCTCGTCTGCGCATGCGCTGCACGGGCGTCGCACGGGCTCGCCGATACGACAACGAACACCGCTTGGTCAAACTACACACACGTACCAAGTTTCGTCCCGATCGGTCGAGAATCGTAGATTTGTATTAATGACATACAGACATACAGACATACAGACATACAGACAAACAGACAGAGGTCATCAAAATATATATGAGATTATATACGTTTCAACATCGCGAATCAAATGTGACACATTTTCCGTTTGCACATTTTACAATAAAATATGTTTTTCATTGTACTTGGGCGTTCACCATGTCCATGTATACAGGGTCGTGGCGATGGGGGTATCTCATCCCAACTTTAATCAAAATATTCAAAAGCTGGAAATTTCATACCTGACACGACATTAGTTGGAAATTTGACATCAACAATATATTGAAATTGTTCTCGTAGTTTTATTTTCCAACAATTTATTAGTGGTGATTTTGTTAGGCAACATTTGCTTATTTTTTTTACCAAATTGTTGGACTGAAATGGCCATCAGTTGTAAATGATAAAACCTTAACGTTGTGTCAAGTTTGGAAAATGTCCAACTATTGGAAATCTTAAGGCAAGTCTGGATGCTAGGATTTTGCAATTTTCAGGGTTCAGATTAAAAAAATTGATCACACCTGATACATAATATACCCCACCTCCCAGTAACATCCATAAGGCGGAGTAATCGCATCTATTTCTCGTGTACTTTTAACCTCGTATATTTTCTATCTATTTCTCGTGTACTTTTAACCTCGCAGAGATTGGGTCAGTTGGAATGTATTATGACACAACATTAATTAGCCTTCATCTGCCCTCTCCTTTGTCTACCGCAATATGGTATGTAACCTTTATCTGACCTCTCGTTGTGCATGGCGGTCAGCGAGTCATTAGGGAATGCGAGTAATGAGTCGAGATATAAAGGAGTTCGATTCCGGAGAACGGGGGATCGGAAGATGGGAATCGCTCTTTGGAGTTTACATGGATCTCTACCATGCGATTTCCATATTGACACAGTTCTCGACGCTCAGATATATATTTATGTACCATTGTTGCTGTCACCTTTGATGCTTGATATTTCCACATCACAATTAAAGTTATCTTCTGAAGATCTATTCACTCGTCACTTACCACTAGACCGTCACATCGGCCCAGGTTGTTGGCATGCCCCATTATGTAACACACCTGGCCATAACCATGGTCGGTCGATAATATTATGTCTTGGTCCCGCCCCTATTGTCAGTTAAACAGATATCTAATTTAACTGAATCAAATCGGGGTTCAAGCTGCTTGACGTCAGACCAATAAACATGTCAGGCCAACACAAAAAAGATAGTATGTTTCCGCTAACGGTGTGAAAAAATTAGGGTAGTTAGGTAGGGAATTTTTATTTTTTGTTATTTTATTTTTTATTTTTGATCTAGCTGCAGAAATATTGAACTACGTTACCTCGACCGAAGTGGCATAAAATGCTTGTAGGGAAAGTATTACTTGAACAATGCAGTGGAAACATACATAAAGAATGAATAAAAGATCAAACTTGGTTTATGCTTATGTGTGTGATTTCAACTGATTTGTTATTCACATACCGCATTTTCATAATTTTGGCTATGTATATTACTTGGTATGCAATTGATGTCACTAACGTTTTATGAGAATTTTACCCATACCGCCAATACACCGGTACTTGTATTGGGATGACTATATCCCATTGTTTGGATGCAGCCAGTACATGAACATCCAACCTAGCATGCGTGGTTTTTGGAAAGAGCAGTTATACCCTACCATGTGTGATGATAACCTCTCTCTTACGAATACATGAATCCAAACCTGGAGTTTTAACGTTTGAGGTCCAGATGTCACTTTTCAGTCACTTTACAAGTCCATGAGATATTGGTCGACCTCTGCACGTTATATGCACGAAAATAGAAAATTTAATTAATATTTTACCATATCTTCCATTCTTCTTCACATTAATCATTAGTAAATGGCCATGTTTTTGAGACAGTCATCAAGCATGATATTATAGCGTCAGTTTAAGACATTTGCCATTGACGAGGGTTCCGTAATAGATACAGAAAGAGGATTTGAAAAATAGGAGTGAAATTTTCGATTTTTTTTGCAAGACGATTTTGCTGTATTTAATCGTTGTAATAGATCGGTTGTTAGCAAAAGACACAGACAAAATGTATGCCATTTGTTGGTATGATGTCTTCTTCAAAACGACGGCAAATAATTTCGAAAAAAATTCAAAATGGCCGCCGAAAATGACGTCATATGCACGAAAATAGGAAATTTAATTAATATTTCACCATATCTTCCATTTTTCTTCACATTAATCATTAGTAAATGGCAATGTTTTTGAAACAGTCATCAAGCGCGATATTATAGCGTCATTTTAAGACATTTGCCATTGACGAGGGTTCAGTAATAGATACAGAAAGAGGTTTTTAAAAAGAGGGGTAAAATTTTCAATTTTTTTTGCAAGACGATTTTGATAGTCATTTTAACGACAAACCACACAGGATGTTAATAGAATGTCAACAACTATGTGCTTTATTTTATTTTACGGATGTTTTACTTCAATTGGAATGAAATTGGTGTAGAACATTTCCAAAATGGCCGCCGAAAATATGAAAAATGGTAAATATTGCCCCAGGATGTCCTGCAATGGCTTACAACTTACAAGTTGTGGTTGATATATAAAATTGGCTAATCTGTATTCTATACATTGAATACTAACATGTCTGATGCACCATGGATCATTGTTTCTATTGTCACCACTGACATCACCAGAAATATTGGATTTTTCTCTCACAAACTTGACATAAATATCGGCAAAAATTCACTTTTCAGGGTTGGACAATTGTTTTAAGTAAAATGCAACTACCATTGGTATCAAAGGTATTTATTGTTATGGTCTATCTTAAATGTGTCACACTACGGTGTTTATAGACCAAATTGCTCAAGATGGCTTCCAAAATGGCAACCAAAGTTTTTTTTACATATATCCCGAACATTATTCTCTGCGTTATCCGACAAGGTATTAAATTGTGACTCACTTGGTTATTATACGTGTTAGTTAATTAGCTGACAACCACGTTCTATTATGTTTGTCCCAGTTCCGGACGGTGCATGACAAATTCATTTTAAAGTTGCAGTATGAACATTGGCGGAGAACCTCTTTTGTGATTCTTGCCATATTATTGAAAGGAAATCGGCAGAACTTTGAAACGGAACTGAGATGAAACATAATATGTGGCTTTACTGGTCCATTATGATAAAACATATCAACTGGCTATAGGGTGAATGTCAGGGAGTTACTATATGATCATATGTAAGGTGAATAGGTATACATGGAGTTATTGTATGGTCAACGGTGAGACGAGTACATGTATGTTGTATACAATGAGTGACTGTATGATCATAAATGTAATGAATAGCTATGCAGGGAGTGACTAAATTGTCATGTATCAGGTGTTTGAGTATACCCGGTGTTCCTGCTTGGTGATTCGTTGCGGTATGCTCATGTGTAGGTTATACGGGTATACACATGTGTTGCTATATGGTCATGGGCAAGGGGTATGTGTATATAGCGAGCGGCTATATGGCCAACGATGATGTGCATATGCATACATGGATAGAATATACTGACATGGCTGGGGAGTATTAGTATATCTTGAGTGGCTATTCTGCTATGGTGTGACAAATTGGGATACAGGGAGTGACATGGCCAAGGGTGAGGTGAATATATATGACCATTGGTGATGTGGATATGTATACCCGGGGCGACTCTATGGTCATTGTTGTGGTGTTGATGTATATATTGAATGTCTATTTGACCATGTGTGTGTGGAGAATAGGTATACATGGGATGACCGTATGGCCAATGGTGAGCTGAATGGGTATACAAGTAGTGACTATGGTTATGGGTAATGTTTGGGATTATACCCGGTGTGCTTGCATTGTGGCGCATGGCTGTATGGCAATACATGGTCATGTGTCAGGTGTACGTTTATACAGTTGGTCACTATATTGTTATGTCTGTGGTGTTTATGCATATATGGAATGACTGTGTGGTAATGGGTGGCTATCGCTTTTCACGTTTAAAGTTCCCCCATGTACACAAACACTACCAAGGTGGAGAACTCTTTGACACGACCTCTCTATTGATTAACATATCCTTGAATTATTGTGGAAAGCGATAGCCACCCAAATTACACAAGACCTCATATGTACATAAACACCACACAAATGACAATATAGTCACCCACTCTATACACGTACACCTGACCATACAGCCTTATTTGGCTATACCGGTACATGCCACAAATGACGATACAGCCATGAATCACCATGCATGAACACAAGGTATACCCCTACACCGGACCATATAGTCACTCACTGTATACCTATTCACATCATTCATGACCATACAGTAACTCCCTGTATACCTATTCACATCACCTATGATAATACAGTAACTCCCTGGCTGCCATATTGGCATCCATCTTTTATCCAGTTGATCACTTTTTATCATAATGGGCCAGAATAGCCACATATTATGGTTCATCTCAGTTCAATCTCAAAGTTTTGCCCATTTCCTTTCAATAATATGGCCAGAATCACAAAAGAGGTTCGCCGCAAAATTCCATACTGCAACTTTAAAATGAATTTGTCATACCCCATACGGAACTGGGACAAACAGAATAGAACATAGTTGCCGGTTAATTAACTAACACGTATAATAACAAAGTGAGTCACAGTTTGCTACCTTGTCGAATAACGCAGATAATAATGTTCGGGATATATGTAAAAAATTAACTTTTTACAAATTTGGTTGCCATTTTGAAAGCCATCTTTCCATCATTGTTTCCATCAACTATGTTAAATAAATGATATGATGAGATAATAAATTGTGTATTGCTTGATTGATTGCTTTATTGAAGTTTTTGCAATATTGTAAAGCCGATACACTGGAGAAAATGTTTCAGTAACCATTTTTCAGCCGAACTGAACCCACCTAAAGGAGTTCTTCCAATTAGTGCTAATTTGGTTAGCACTATCGTGTCATAATGAGTTGTGTGGGTGGAACTTCGAGATTAACTATCATATAAGTCACCAGAATTGTTATGTCGCAGATTGGGAAGCATCTTCACATATCTGGGCACTCAATGCAATCGTTATGCATGCATACCTGGGACCCGCGACACCAATGATGTTATTTTTGTTGACATTATATCAAGTTGGACTCAACTATGCATATGTATTCCCATCTGCATGGAATTGGAACCCTAATGTCAATGTTTGTCCTATGGTAAATACGTATCCAGCTAATTATAAATTGTTCCCTAAAAATTGATATCACTGTGATGGCATGGCTCGTGGTACTAAACATATCTGAGTAGACTTGATACTTCAGTTCAATCTAACCATGGGTAATTAAAGTTGATGTGTCAACATATATGTCGTCACCCCCTAAAAACATACTTTATCACCCACCCAGCCCTGTGTATTATTTGTTCGTTAAACCGCCATCCCGATTGTTCAAAGAGGATATTCTAGCCTCATATGATATAGGGGGATGTGAGCACTTGGAGGAAGGAATGCATTCGAATTCAGAGCCGCAATACCTTACAAAACGCGGCGACCCTTAAACTCTGCTGACAAGGGTGACGGGCGTTACAGTCAATCAGATATGTTGTTACAACCGGGTATTGGCACAAAGGAATGCATAGTTATGGCGAGGTCGTTAAAGTTTGTATGAGGAATAAAAAGCGGCCGGTCATATCAAATTTCTATGGAATAATTAACATATGGGTTATACACAATTTACCATACCATTGAAACGGATTAATTTGATAATGAATAGTGTCCTTGCGGTGCAGTACAACATGCACCAACCAACAATCGACATATAAGAATCTATGTGTCCGATGGTCAAAATAAATCCGTGGTTTCCGATTGTTCAATGAGGATCTTCCAGCCTCATATGATATATATGATGCATACTTGGAGTTCACTATTCCTCCTCGATGATCAATACTTTTGGCATAGTCAACCGGAAGCTGTAGGTGGGCCTATACATGACGAGGAATGTAATTTAGTTATCAAATTATTGTCGCCCCTCTAAACTATACCTTTAGTTCGAACTATATATGAAAATCAAATATTTCGAAACAAACAAAAACTAAAGTTGTTATTTAAACGATAGTACTGTTCGCGAATTGTTATCAAGGAACATACTATAGTATCAGAAACCTCATGCTATTTAACTGCGCATTGGTGCTCCGCAGGGTCTACTTATCCAATTTAGCCCTTACTATTGTCGAGTCGTATTGCCGTGTCTTCATTCATCCTTTTGGAACTTATACAATTCACCATTGGTAATCCAAAAGTGCACTCTATTGTCAGGTGTTGTGATTTCTTTCAATCCAAGTGCTAGCGGAGGATTACTTGTGAGGGCCTCCATCAATTCACTGCTTGCTTCTTATAATTTTCACGTGACTTCCATTAAGGCTGAATACTGAACCGTTAGTAGATCATGTGATAGGTTGTCTAAAATGTAATATGCACTTTGTTGGGATTCTGAAAATACATATGGTAGAATGAGTAAGATGGCTGCCTTGTACATTTTTACAAGATATATCAGTGTTATAACCGTATCATTAATGAGTTTTCTAGAACTGGATATTACTCTTTGCATGAGTGGTTATATAAATCATTTGGCACACTCTACAGACCACATCTCTTATTCGACCATCAACAAACTTCATTGGGTGATTGGAGTGACCACTAGATGGAAGCCATCTTGGGTTTTACTCTTTGCATGGCTAATTACGTCGGTATGCCACACAGCCAACACTTGTCATTATTTTGAACCCAAAATACATATGGCTCCTTTGTTGACCTCTAGTATCACTTAAACATTACAACTTTCTGCATGCGTTATCGCTCCATTGACTGTACTGTATTACAGTACCCACGCTCCAGATTGAGCTGTAGTGTTATTGGCACTTTCAATTACTTTCCTTTCTGTCACTTTTAATATTGTCCGGCTGAATGTTCGGTGAGAATTTGTTAGCCATATGTGGGGATATATACATACAATCAGTGCTATGTGTATTCATGATCAGGGGACCCAACTATTTACCTTCAAATTTGGTGACTTGTTCGGACAACATCGATTTTTTTTCTTCAGAATGTTATGCTCATCATTTGTGTTCAGAACAATGTAGTTTGGCCAATGGCTCTATTCAGCAATGTAAACTACAATATTTTATGAATATTGCATCGGTGACCTTGATTCTCCGTGCACATGTGCCATTTGTTACACCAATTGCTGATGTGCTTAAAATTTGGGTTAATGTCCTCCTGATCAGCAATAGGATGTGTGGCTGATGTTCAGATATATTTTAGTCATTTTGCAGTATCCTATGATGTTCATTCTACTTGTGTAATGAACGAAAATAACCGGGCTAATGACCGACCCTTGCACTACACCGATGTTTGTTACACTCCATTCATTGTTGTAATTGTTGACTCTCTATCTCATAGAAGATGCGTTATATTGGTCGGAATTCTGCCTTTCATAATTACCAGTCCATAATGTTATATAGTACGCCGTTCCTCATAACAATGATTCGAATGTCCCTTCCATGTCTTGACATGCGAAAAGTCACACCAACTCCATATGGGGATCGACGCCATGCACCTGTGGGGAGAATCTACGCTGACAATAAATGGGGAGAGTAACGACGGATAAAAAACTCAATATGATATTTACATGTGCGATCTAGTTCGCTCTAGAATTTACTTTTCTTATCTTGGATTAACACAACAGTCTACCAGAGTATATTATTTATATGAGATGTACGTTTGTGTGAGGACAGAGGATGTGCGTGTTTCTTCCGAACATTGGTTTAAATATTAAAAAGTTGGAAATATCATTCCTTACAGTTTGAAATTTGACAACAAATATAAACTTGGACTGAAATTGGTACTATTGGTAATTTAAAACATGATGGGAAGTGTCAGATTGGCTTTTCCAACTTATTCGAGATAATACAATGTCAGCTTGACTGAGATATTTGCGCAATTTTCTATTTTCTTATATTGTTTTGACTATCTTGTCGCATAATATCAACAATAATAATATGAGGATTAACTACAAAAACTAATTGGAGGATTATATGTCCTTGCTAATAAAGCCACTTTTGCTCAATGGTGAAGTTCGCATGTTTCCGTTGATTAGGTTACCCATGATATCAAAACATTTATTTGAGTACACAGGATAACCGAAACGTTAATGTTCAGTTAAATTAGTGTGTGTGTGTATTATTGTTCCAGATTCTGTTTTCGCAATGATCCCATATTTCGGTTATTAATTTGGGCCAAAATTTCAGAAAAATGGGCAAAAAATTCAGAAATGGCCAAAACACAGTGTGAACCCTGCATTCGATGGGACATCATAGTCTTACATGTATATCTGTAGATACCTTGTCCGCATGCAATATCAAATCGGCGCTTCTAGTCAATGTCCATTTTGACGTTACAAAAAGCAACTCTATATCATATGTTTATATCATAATTCCATCAATCCGCCTGTATAATTTGAAACATTAATAATCAAAATATGCCGCCATTTTATTAATAGCCTCATTGATAGCGTGCCAATTGGGCGATATTTGGATATGTTTGCATTACTATTTAGTGTCCTAGTCAGCCCTAGTCAACATTCTGGAGATCAATGTATCGTAGACCTCGCCTGGTCACCTTAATAAACGGAAATATACATGCACACTTGACCAACTCATCTTCACCTTTGTATAGTGAACATGTGATTATATACTCAACACCTCAGTTTCCTTTAGAGGTTTTAGTCGATGTATGTAGCGCTTTAAAATGAGTGAAAAATAAGCGCATAACCACTCGCTGTGTGTTAACATTTGTTATCCGCAATGTTCCGATTCTATTTACACAGAACTAGCATGTAGAACTATGAAGGTTGAATCTTCATCAGAGGCACGACCTTATATTGAATGGGTATTTACATTATATATGTATGTACTCATTTTTGTTTTTGTTTTTTCGGTAATTTATCTCTTTCTTATTAAAAGAGGATTTACGGGACATTTGCATGGTCCCAATCTGTGCATCTGTGTGCGTTTTGTAGATGTCGTTTGCACCCAACGCGATTTAATGTCACAATTTGCATATATCCAGCGTCTGTGCCACAGTGCTAATTTAGATTTACTTGTTTTTTTGTTGATGCCATCGATTTTATTATCATTATTGTGCATCAAAAGTTTCTTAATGCTATATGCAATGAACTGTGTCCACTTTATTATAAGTAGGGGACACTGTCAGTGTTTGTCCAATGGAGTTAATGACCGTAAATTAAGATTTGCACCACAAGCTTCTCAGTGCTTGAATCATCGAAATGTGCTCTTTTGTCGCATCATAACCAGAATATTTGCTGTAGGTATGTGGTCAGATTTGTTCTAAGATTTCCAGGATTTGTCCTTACTAGGAATGTCTTGACTAGCCCTAGTCAGTGTGTATGCTTTATAGATGCTGGCGATTTGTATCGATATGCATCAATAGCTTTTCACTGCTTGAGCCTTGTTTCGGCTGTGCATAAAAGTAATGTTTCGCATTATACCCCCATTGCGCGCGGTTCGTATGTGCTTTCATATATAAGAGACATATGACCGGAACCCCCCTGAGTGGCTGGAGTTAAATAATTTTCCTGGCTGTGGTCCTGCCTATTATTTAAGATTGTCATATTGAGAGCCTGGTTAATTATCAGACAGTGTGGAATCTGTTACCTGATGTTGGTCATGGTGTTTTAAGCACACTTGTGAAGTTCCCTTGATGTACAAGGTCATAAAAATGAAATACATCCAACATGCCATGTTACACCATGTAGTTGCATGGTTCTCTCTGATAAGTTTTTATTAATTGTTTTCTCTGGCCTTTCTGCCATTACCAGACAGATGTTCGGCCTTTATCTGTTAATTGCTGTCTTCCAATTGAACATATCAATGAAATCATGCATATAACTGGAAATATAGCAGCTTGTTTTTTGTTAGATCGTTTGAGTAGACTCCATGGATATTTTTAAGAACATTTTATGGTGTCCTCATTCATTGTAGGCTACTTTGATGGTTCGGTCTTAGCGTGCTATGGTGATCACATTTCTAAATAAACCTCTGAACTTTCCTGAGTATGCTCAATGTATAAATAATGCAGTCGCATTCTGTCCTTGTAGTATATTCAGTTATATGGTGAGGATTCTCGCGATGACTGTACATATGGCATTTTAGATAGTATGTCCATATCAGTTATCGGTATTATATGACATATTTTGTAACCATGTATGTCGATTCGATAACATACGCAATACATTCCTTGGTGTGATCATGTACATGGTTGCCTGGCGTTCTATGGTTGAAACCAGTAAAGTCATTGTGATGTTATACTTGATTCCTCAGTTTTCTTCAGAGGTTTTGTCGACGCAAATCACAGTACAGTATGATTACACATCGCCGGGTGTATTACACATATCAATATGCTATTTGTCGGTTTTATAGCTACATTGTGTCCGCATTATTTTGATCATTGCCTGGTCATACATATATCTGAATTTTAGGTTCAACTCCGATGTGTGTTATTATCTGGCATATATACATGTAAATTGTATGTATAGTCACTAGATGTATAGTGATATGAAATACTAGCTATGCCATGACACTGTCGGGATGCCGCCATGCAGGTGCCTGGATGTTTAATATTAAAGCCATTTGAGACATTTTTATTTTTATTTTTTTCTCGTTAGCTTTTTTGGGGGTTTTATTTCCTAATTGATTTGTTTGAACATATTTGTCTAGACACTCGAGTGAAAGTATATATATTAATGCATGTTCATTGTGATATGAACAGTTCATATCTCTGGAGTTTTGAGGCTTATGTCCGATGTAATTATTATCGTAGAATAACCATCTGCGAGTATGCTCTGTTCTTGCTTAAAACCATTATGTCATGTGCATGTGGCAAATACATATCATGCATGTAGACACGTAACGCCCATGCAGGGATGTGGACTATTAGTATTCCATGAAATATTCGCAGCGCATTTCGGGCTGACATCATGTAATAGTTTGGATGTTTAATGATAAAGTGATTTCCGACATTTTAGATTTTGTTGTCGGCATTACAATTTAGGAGATCACACTGTCTGGCTTTTGAGGATCCAGCCTATAGCTTTCGAAATTGAACCACGGATTAAGGTTCTCAAACTCTTGCTTGACATTTCGGAATGTCGTTGTGCATGTCTGGATTTTGGAGTTAATTAGCCATTCCATGTTGGCGTGATAGAGCACGGTACCCATCAGAATTTCCCAAATGAGTGGGTTAAACTTGTGATGGATATATGTGGGCCCATCTGTGTAACATACATTTCTTGTTTAAGATATGTACTATCCGTTGGCATGGATTGTTACAAAAGAGCATGGTACCAATCTGAATTTCCCAAATGTATGGGTTAAACTCGTGATTGATACCAGTAGGCCACTGCGTTTAACATACATGTTTTGTTTAGAACCATGTAATATATATAGCCATTGCCATGGATTGTTACACAAGACCATGATACCAATCGCAATTTCCCAAATGTATAGGTTAAATTCGTGATATATAACAGTCGGCCCCTGCGTGCAACACACTTGTCTTGTTTATGAGCATGTAATATATATCCATTGGCATGGATTGTTACAAAAGAGCATGGTACCAATCGGAATTTCCCAAATCGGTGGGTTAAACTCGTGACAGATATTATAGTGGGCCCTTGTGTGCAACATACATTTCTTGTTAAACATGCAATATCCATTGGAATGGATTGTTACAAAAGAGTATGGTACCCATCTGAATTTTACCCACTGTGTATATCATATATATATTCGTATGGGAAATCATGTGCTATCCATTGGCTTGGGTTCTTACAATGTCGAGTTACCCGCACAATTTCGCAGGATATTTTAATATGTCGACTTGCATATAATTTATGTCAGCAATTTTAGTGTTAAGTTCGTTGCACGTTATTATCGCAAGACACTTTTTTTCCTTTTTTTGTTTGTTGTTGTTGTTGATGAAATTATGCATGTAACTGGATTTCTGACAGCTGGCGCGTGTTTAAAGATTGTTTAGGTGAAATTGTTTGACCCATTCGAAGAATATTTTATGTTGTGCTCATTCATGTGTCTATATATAGCTTTTGAGGATTCAGCTTACGATATGTAATTTCGTAAGACATTTCGTGGCCATGATATTGTATATATATGGCTGTTTTCGTGTGTAGTTATTCAATGTCATGTCATTTCACTTATATACGACGCTCCGCGATGTGCGTGACTGACTGGCGTTTTATGGTTGAAGCCATCTATAATGTGGACATGTGGTTATATACTCAACACCTCAGTTTCCTTCAGAGTTGGTATGTATATTTATACGTAGATTCGTGTCATGGTGGTGTAATAGGACCATACGTAAACGTAATAATGCCCACGTAAATTAAATCTGGTAGTTTGCGATCCAAAATACATTTATAATAGTAACCGCATTAAATTATACCGGTATCGAAATTAGTCGACGAAATTGTTGTGACAAAGATAAAGGGAAATAATAACATTTCTTCCCGTGCTCAAATAGAACTTTCGAAGAGGTGTTCTATTGTGCGACACTGTTAACATTTTCACAACATGGTATCTACTCGATGTGTTTACTGGTAACACCGAAGATCTGGTATGTTTGATAGCGTGGAGATATAATAAAATTACATTACACTATGATCCAAGTTGTGTGTTGAAATTCGGCGCTACATGTGGAATGATTACAGAATGTGCTGTATAGCTGTAATGTCATGTAGTCCGAAAATATCCGACGTCTATTCAAATCTGAGATGGAAATGCATATTTGCATAAGTTGGAGGGAATTGTGTGAGCACATGGTGACGTCATATAATATAGTACAGTTCACAATCTGAAGGAACAAGGCCTGTTACAGTCATGTCGCAAGCATATGGGTTCTCAACGGAAGACCGCATTTCGTCCCATATCCCAACTAAATAACACATGTGTGACATTAAGAACTAACCACGATTGAACATAGTGACATTAACGGATTGACAGACCCATGTCACAGTGTATGTCGCAAGCATATGAACGCATGCATTTGACACTATATAAATATGTGGGATACATACACAAAACCGCACGCGTGTGTTACTGGTATCAGTATATCGACGATTGCAATGTGTAAGGACAGCACGTTCAGCCAATACCCTAAGTGTCATCCTTACGCGACGCAGGCATGCATATAATTCCCAAAATCCAGTCATACCAATTACAGGTTATGTCACACCATTATAACGTTTGTGTGCAGAGTGTTCCTACATAAATAATTTTCAGTCAATATATACCAGGATATGTTTATCAATGTCGCAACAATGGGAGAGCACCTTCCGGAACATCGACTTATCCCAACTTGGGAACGCAATGTGAAATTAAGAAGTAGCCACGATTGAATACAATGTGCCACTTCCGGTTGGACAGACTATTGCAATAACTAGTGTATGTCGCAAGCATATGGATGCACTTATGACACGATATCGATGTGGCACGCTTGGTATGACATATATATATACAAAACTACGCGTGTGGGTTACTGTTATCAGTATATCGGACGAGTTCAATGGCGTAGGATAGCACAATCTGCCAAAAACCATTATTGTGCTCCTTAAGTGACCTATGCATGAGTATCCTACACTATCGGACAGTAACAAACATGCATGTGGGTCTGTTTACCACACGCTCGATCGATATATTCAAACTGACTCTTCCCCACCGATGTCTCTATATCCCGTCAAGATAGATGTTGGCTAACACTGTTTCTTGAATGAAAGTGCTCAATTGCAGGTACAAAAACCGCATAGATTTAACCATAAAACCTGCATTTTAGTAACTTCATATGTATTTTTTCTTGCGATAATTGTCATATCTGTTTCAATTTAATACGGACACCAAACACCATCAGCACCAACATTCAGTCATACACGTAGTCGAGAATAATGTACCCAATTACTGGTTATGTAAACATTTTAAGGCTTTATTTTGTGTACACTTTGTGCAGTGCGCTACTACGTCAATAAAGCAATGTTCAGTCCTTATGCCAGGATCCATTGATCGATTTCGCAACCATGTGAGCGCCCCTTCCGAAATATCGACTTATCCCAACTCTAGAATGCAATGTGAAATTAAGAATTAGCCACGATTGAACATATAGTATACCACTAACGGATTGTCAAGCTACTGCCATATACTGTATGTCGTACGCATACGTACGCACTTGACACGACATCACTATCGCACGCTTGGTACGGAATATATACACAAAATCGCATGCGCGAGTTACTGTTGCCGCATATCGGACGAGTGCAATGGCGTAATGATCGCACGATCAGTCAAATACAAATTGTTATCCTCACACGACGTATGCAAGTATGCCATATCCCAGGGGCCACTAACACACATATGCGGGGCTGTTAGTCACACGCTGGAACTGACCCTTCCCCACAAGTTTCTCTTCATCCCTGCAATATGGATGTTGCTTGAAACACTTTCTTCAATGAAAGTGCCAAATATATATAAAGATTTAAACTCATAGATTTAATCACACAACCTGGAAATTTTAAGCATTTTAGTGACTGTTTTTATTTTTTCTGCAATATTTGTTTAACCTTTTAATTCTGAGAGCTGCACTGTTGCAACATTACATACCATGTTCCAGTGTCTTCTCTTATATATGAAGCCTCGTATATGTAAGAGAATGCGTTGGCACAGGGTTTTCGTAATATTTCCGGAAAATCAAGTCATGAAATTGTTAAATTTAATAGACACCAAGCACCATCAGCATCAAAACTCTAATAGCAGCTAACGTTGAGAACACTGTACACAATTACTGGTTCTGTCACAATTCTAAGGCCGTATTATATATTTTAATGCGCTCTCACATCACTCATGTTCACACTGTGCTGGTACATCGATAAAGGACTTTCAGTGTATATTCTAGGATGAGTTGATCAATGTCGCAACCATATGGGCGATATGGGCGTCCCTTCTGGAATATCGACATACCCAACTATGGAACGCATTGTGAAATTAAGTAATAGCCACCATTGAACTTCCTACCACTAATGGGTGGACAGACTATTTCCATAGTGTATGTCGCAAGCATATGAAAGCACTTGCCACCATATCAATATCACTCGCTTGGTATGAAATATGTTATACAAAACCGCATGTTTGTGGTCATGTCAGTTTATCTGACAAGTACAATGGCGTAATGATAGCTTGACCTGTCAAATACACTTCTACGATCGCATGAATTTCATAAACATTCAGGAAGTCCACGCCACATCTTAACATATTTGCAAGGTGTGCATTCCTACATGTACAATGGATTCGCGAAATTGCCAGTTAGAAACAGAATTTATTTTCGGATTTTAATGCGATTTCTTGTAGTTATCTGCTTAAATATAACTGACACCACAAACCATCAATATCAAATACCACGAAAATTATAAAAATGTTGAAATTTGTTAAGTCGAAAAGGGTTAATAACTCTGTAAAAATTAAATTGCCCGTCATCTATATAATCTTCCACATCTTCAATATATGGGCAACAATATTCTGGAGTTTCAAATCTCTAGGATGAAAACTGTAGGAGTTGATTACACCATGAAGGTACCCTCATACAGAAAATTATAAAAAGTGTTGAAATTTTCCAAGTCGAAAAGGGTTAATAACTCTGTCAAAAAATAAGTTTTCCGTCATCTATATACCTGTTGCACATCGTCAATATACGGCAACAATATAGTGAAGTTTCAAATCTCTGGGATGTAATGTGTAGGAGGAAATGATTACACCACGAAGGTACTCAAAAGTGTGACGGACGGACGGACGTACCAACGAAACGAGGTAAGATGTTTAGGAGCTCAAATATGTTAATGAGTTTCTGAATATTGTTCCAACATTTCTCTTTTATGGGGTTAACCAACGTCTAAATGTTAACGGGGTCAAGCTTGTAACGTCCCAATGTTAAAGGGGTCAAGCTTCTAAAGTTAACGACGTCATTATTTATTTATTTATTTATTTGTGTTTAAGGTCACTTTGAGCATCTATGGCTATATCATGACTGCAACAAGTATAAAGTCAAGTTTAACCAATCATTAATACTGCTGCCAACTTTAGAGGACTTCCACCACAGGCATTGGTTACCGGGTCCTATTTTACAAGTAAAACCAGGGGGTGCAGATGAAAAGTGCGATACGCAATGCCCCCCCAATCACGGCAGGAGAGCGGCTAGATTCCCGAAGCTAGCATTGCATATTTCCCCGATTGGGGTGGGGTTAACCCTCCACGACGGAGGGACTTACAACCCTCCTGTCCCTTCCATGGCGCCACCGCTGGGTATGTTCTATATTCACTTCAGGCAATTAATGTTGTATAGACTTTAGCGTGGGCAGGCAGCATGGGGTGTCTAGACCATGTGCACAGAACCGTTTGTTATGCCAATTAACACCTGTTGGAACGGGCATAACCACCGATTTCAGTTGTTTTATATCTTTATTATTATATAAGCTAAGTAATTATTGCTAACCATATAAATTAAGATGTCTAAATTTCTGTAAATTGAGCAGAAATAGTGATTAAATTTGCAATTCTGAGCAGTTCTTAGTTTGGATATAAACAGGAAGTCAGAACAATTTCGGTTGATAAAAACTTTTTTAGGAGGCAGACACTTAAAGTAATCAAATTCGATATGGACAGGGATGGGTGTCAAAACTTTTAGGGATGAAAATTACATGGAAGGGTTGGTGGGTCCTAAAACTCGGGAAACAAAAACAATCAACCTTGTGTATGCACTTTTTAACCATTCCCCTCATCCCCATCGTCTGGTAAACAGAGCTTTTTTAACACAGTAAACAAACATTGCTCCACTTCCCGGGGTTCCCGCAGGGAAACGAGCTCATTAAGCCCATAACGCATTTCAAAACAAAAGTTAACACCTCTGATTCAATATAATACATTACACCATCACTCTCAGAAAATGCTGTCCATTTTGGTTTTTCACAGAACCCGATGTTTCTAAAAAATACCATGTTTGTTCTTCAAAGAACCCGTTGGTTTCAAAGCTTCCTGGGAACACAATCTGCACATAGCGTCGCAATCAATTTCCAACAGAGAGGATTTTAAACTCCCACCTCCACTGGTTGGGAATGTTTCAATTGTTATCTTAGTTTGTATTGGTGTTTATGGTCACTTTCAGCATCCAATGCTATATCATGATCACAACCCAGCACGGCCAGCATGCATAACAATTAGGGGAAGAGCTGACAGCAAGTGAATAGGGAATTAACTTTGGAGAAACAAATATTCCTGGGCTATTTTTGCGGGTGACACGGTCTTACTGTCTGAGATTGACGAGAGACTGCAGAAATTGTTGACCATTGTTATAATTCCCACTTATAATGCACACTGCACTAAAAAAGTGCCACGCCCACTTATAACGCAAGCTGCACTAAAAAAGTGTCACGACAACTGTACTAAAAAGTGCCACACCCACATATAATGCATGCTGCACTAAAACAGTGCCACGCCCACTTATAACGCACACTGCACTACATATATATTCATCTATATACACACATGTATGAGTACGTACATACATATAATACATACACATACAAATATATTTATATACATATATATATGGGTATAGAGATACATGTATATGCATACTTCATAAAAAGGGTTCCCTTTAATGATATATACATCATGATTGATACATATCTAGTATCTATACATCTATATACTGTTATACAGATAGGTGTACATAATTACAGTAATGCCACAAGTAATCGACATCTTAACCAAAGCAGAATTGTGGGTAACTTTTCAGGATTTGGTCGGAAATATGGCTTGTTGCCATTCATCGGAAAGCTCTCCCCGAAAAATTCCTCTGAAAGGCAACTTGCCATTTTTCCGACTAAATCCTGAGAAGTTACCCATAATTTTGCTGTGGTTAAGAGGTCGATCACTTATGGCGTTACTGTATACTACATGCATGTACATCTATATATGTGCACATACATATGTATACATATACATACTGTGTAACACTGATACTGTATTCATACCAAATTTCCGGGTACATACATTGACCAAGCAATCTTAACCAAATATTTAGCATTTAAATTACCATTGCGAGCTATTTGTGAATACTGAATAGAACCTGGCGTGAAATCACTATTGTTAGGGCTACGAGCAATTTGCCCTTCCACATTACAAACTGGTCATAACACCATGCATATATGGCATCAATAGCTCGCAGACGAGTGTGACTCGCCACACAGTAGTATTCCAACCAGGCTCTGCTCATGATTCAAAGAACTGGATAATTTTACATGCATACCCCGGGGGAGCCATGAATTTGACGTGTTAATGACCTATTGTTTTTTTCTTCAAGTTAGAGTCCATATTTTATGTTGAATATTGTCTTTATTTTGTGTGGCACAACTCATCTAGCGAATACTTGCATGTATAAGAGTGAAATTTCAATCAATGACGAAATATAAGCAATCTGAACAAGAGCCATGGGCCACAGCAGGCCTGGCCTGTTCAGAACCCTAGGGTTACCATGATCGCCCACCAAAATGAACCCAAGGGAGAGAAAATAAGGATGTTTATTTTTTTATTTATTCAAGTTCGAGTCCATATTTTATGAGGAATATTGTCTTCATTTGTGTGGCATAACTAATCTAGGGCAGGGCTTAAAATTCGACGAGAATCCAGAATCAGAATCAAATGGACTTCAAGACAGTACAAATGTAATTTTGGATTCGCGCAAATTAAAATAGAATTTAAGCCCTGTAGGGAATACTTATAAGAGTGAAATTTTAATCAATGACTGAATATAAGCAATCTGAACAAGAGCCATGGGCCACAGCAGGTCTGGCCTTTTCAGAACCCTAGGGGAACCATGACCGCCCGCAAAAATTACCCCAAGAGAGAATAAATAGGGAGGTTTATTTTTTTTCCTTCAAGGTAGATTCCATATTTTATGTGGAATATTGTCTTTATTTTGTGTGGCACAACTCATCTAGTGAATACTTATAAGAGTGAAATTTCAATTAATGACGGAATATAAGCAATCTGAACAAGCGCCATGGGCCACAGCAGGCCTGGCCTTTTCAGAACCCTTGGTGAACCATGATCGCCCACAAAAATTAACCCAAGGGAGAGAAAGTATGGATGTTTTTGTTTTATTAATTCAAGTTCGAGTCAATATTATATGAGGAATATTGTCTTCATTTTGCGTGGCATAACTAATCTAGGGCAGGGCTTAACATTCGACGAGAATCCAGAATCAGAATCGAATGGACTTCCAGACAGTACAAATGTACTATTTGGATTTGCGCCAAATAAAATGGAATTTAAGCCCTGTAGGGAATACTTTTAAGAGTGAAATTTTAATCAATGACGGAATATAAGCAATCTGAACAAAAGCCATGGGCCACAGCAGGTCTGGCCTTTTCAGAACCATAGGGGTACCATGACCGCCCGCAAAAATTACCCCAAGAGAGATTAAATAGGGAGGTTTATTTTTTTCCCTTCAAGGTAGAGTCCATATTTTATGTGGACTATTGTCTTTATTTTGTGTGGCACAACTCACCTAGCGAATACTTATAACAGTGACATTTCAATCAATGACGGAATATAAGCAATCTGAACAAGAGCCATGGGCCACAGCATGCCTGGCCTTTTCAGAACCCTAGGTGTACCATGATCGCCCACAAAAATTAACACAAGGGAGAGAAAGTAGGGATGTTTTTGTTTTATTAATTCAAGTTCGAGTTCATATTTTATGAGGAATATTGTCTTCATTTTGTGTGGTATAACTAATCTAGGGCAAGGCTTAAAATTCGACGAGAATCTAGAATCAGAATCAAATGGACTTCCAGACAGTACAAATGTAATATTTGGATTCTCGCAAAATAAAATGGAATTTAAACCCTGTAGGGAATACTTTTAAGAGTGAAATTTTAATCAGACGGAATATAAGCTAGCTGAACAAAGGCCATGGGCCACAGCAGACCAGGCCTTTTCACAATGCTAGGGGTGCCATGACCGCCCACCTAAATTGAATCCAGGGGAGCGATTAATTTGACGTGTTAGTTTGCCTTACTCTCACCTGACAAATAATAGTGATGTCATTACTATTAATTATGGAGACAAATATTCCCCATCACTATTATTTGGTAATGAGACATAGTGCAAAAATGGCATCACTATTATTAATTTTCTTTGAAAATGTGCATAATCACTATTATTCAGCCATCACTATTATTTGGCAGGAGAGTGTAGAAAAAGGGACCTACATTGTTTTTCTTCAAGTTAAGAGTCCATATTGTAGGTGGAATATTGTCTTTATTTTGTGTGGCATAACTCACCTAGCGAATACTTATAAGAGTGGAATTTTAATTAATGAACAAGAGCTATGGGCCATAGTAGGCCTGGCCTTTTTCAAAACACTAAGGGTGCCATGACCCCCCATAACAAAATAACATCAAGGGACAAAACATAGGGATGTTTATTCATTTATTTTTTATTCAAGTTCGAGTCCATATTTTATGGGGAAAATTGTCTTCATTTTATGCGGCATAACTCGTCTAGCTAATATATTTAACTCTTCGGGCCTCGAATTAATTTTAAAGTAGTTACTACCTATATGCTTACACTGTTGTTGATGACTTGGCAGTGGTTCTACACCATTGTTGGCTGCCTGTTCAGGCAGCCAACAATGATGTAGAACATATGCCAGGATAAATTTGGCCTACACGTGATAGTTATCAAGGACGATTACACTTGGGAGCACCTGTTTCAAAGAAATATAACAATGGCGGTTTGGGCTACATTAGGACTTAAGGGATAAGAGTGAAATTTTAATCAAAGATGGAATATAAGCTTTCTGAACAAAAGCCATGGGCCACAGCAGGCCTGGCCTTTTCAAAATCCCTGGGTGCCATGAGTCTGCCGCCCACCTTAATTGACCACATGAGAGCGATCAATTTGACGTGTTAATTTGTCGTAGGGAGAAAATAGGCCAAAATGAGGAAAATATATACCTTAAAACATTTTGTTGAAAGGTTGGATACATCGGATATAACCCTTAGGTCCTCAGATGTTTTCCCATAATTCACCTGACACATCCCAGAAATCGTAGTGCCTTAGCAGTGATTTCTAGTCAAGTGCTGGCTGTCTGTATAGGCAGCCAAGACTTGACTAGAAACCACTGCCTAGTTAGTTTGATGATTGTCTCATATACTTCTAAGTAATAGCGAAGTGGAGCACCTGTTAAGGGGCCACAAGATTCATCAAAGTTGATATGAGGCTTTAGGGTTAAAATAAGGGGTGGTACATATTACTACATAAATATTCTTAATTGTCCCCACTTGTCTATCAAGTCACGCCACTTGACTCTGAAGAATCCCAATTTTTTTCTGGAGGGAGACATCAAGTTTCCCTAAATTTTCCCCTAGGCTGATCCCTGCACTGCACGCCAACATCTTGGCGGGCCCCCAATAACACCGGCCCCTGTGTTACTACATCGGTTCTTCCCACCCCCACCCAATCTTGACGACCCTGATGTGCTGTTGTGTATGACAACCAGATGAAAGGGGGCTGCATTCGTACAGTACGTGGAGAGTGGATTACTACTAAATCGTGGTGGGGTAGATTTCCCACCCGAAGAGTATTTACAATTACTGAGAACAAAGCATAAGAAGCACTAGCAAATGTTCAGCTCATGGATCACAAGGTGGAACCTTGTGGTACGTGAGCTGAACATTTGCAAGTGCTTCTTGTGCTTTGTTCTCAGAAATTGGAAATATTTGTCGGATAGAAAATTTGTCCCACCGCGATTTAGTATTAATCCACCCTCCACGTACTGTATTGGTGTGGAAGAAATATAGGCCGACTGGAAGCTAAAGATCAACTGGATGAGAATTTGTTTCACTTTACGTTTTGAGTGACGTGGGGAGGGGGTGAGAAGATGTGGTCGTACAATGGTAAGTGTTTTCTATTCCTAAGCGAGAGCGGAGTTAAGGCATGCTTTCCGCTAGTAGGGCAGGGGGAGGGTCCCATTCCCCCAGCCAATTTGTCCCCTTCTGTCATACCATAGGACATATTCCATATTTATAAAGGTATAAAGATGTTTACTTTTCAATTTTGTTGGGACAGTACTAAGAAATTTAAATAGTTGGCAACTTTATTTGATTTCTAGCGAGAATACACACTCGGACCGATCTAACACTAAAAGTTGGATGTCAGTATGTCTGGAGCTAACATTCAACGTGCAGGGTCGATGTGTTTCATTTATAATATAGAGTACACTTTATTTAGTTTTTACTGAAATGCTCCGGATTCTGAACGAGCGTTGCCACAAGTTCAAAGCCGCAGTGCCACCAAAGTAGAATATACATGTACCACCATAATCAAAATAATTGACTTGAAAATTGGGGCGATACCCCGGTAATGACAACGGTATTACCGGTAGTATACGGTATCCACATCAGTATCGAAACGGTGACTGCGGTGGAGTTACGTTACCTATCGTTCGGTTATCATACCGTTATCTATTAGCGGGCTGTCGCACTAAAAGTTGAAGAAAATAATACGCCCATAAGGATCTTGTTACATATCCGGTAAGCATTGTCGGTGGGTAATGATGTTAAAATAATCACATCCATACAAATTGCCATAAACAGAAATAGTATTGTATTATCAGCCATGGGAATTAGTCAAGGCAATAGGCAATGCCTATGCAAAAGCAGAGGCAAAATCAGTTTGCCTAGGCAAAATCAGTTTGCCTAGGCAATTATATTGCCTAGGTAAAATAAGTTATTTTGGGTTTAATACTAAACTTTCATTGTGTCTATCAGCAATATAATCTCTTTAACCAAATGACTTCCTTTCACTCTTATCATATATTGTGCTGCAATAGCATACATGGCACTGGGATATTAACAATAACCACTGGTATACGGACACTTACTTTCGAGATGGTTTGGGGAATTGTACATTTAATGTTGAGTAGTGGCCTGGAAACAATGTTCCCCAAATATAACTGATAATTTATAGATGACATTAATTTGAATGAATAATATTAAGCATACAGTCTCGGCTACAATTTCTTTGATAACTATAATCGTAATCAATTAGCATACCTGGGTTGTAAAGTTATTATTGATTTTAGATGGCAATATTGTAGCAAATAGCAATATTGCTGCAAACTTGCCTAGGCCGATTTCTTTCACCTAGGCAAAAATATTGTCTATGCATCTTTTACTAAATTCCCAGGGTTGTATTATAGACAAACCTTGTTCTTATACCAATCATAAATATCGCGTAAATTGCGGCATGTTATTGTCATGTTAGTACTCTGTGTTATGTAAACAAACGACATGCTATGTAAACAAACAGCACACGTACGTAAAGAGTATACAATATTAGCAAAACACTCAACACTGAGCAGACGCCCCCACTAATTGAACTTTAAAAAAAAAATACCACTGTCAAGTTATTTACAAGCTAATCTTACCGCTCATGCTTTCGGTGTTCAATGGGTCACCATGAATCACTCTCGACCTAAACAATCGCCACGGTGTTGAGTGTTTTGCTTATTGCTCACTATTTACGTGCTGTATATAAACAAACGCTTGGCGCACACAAAGTGTGTTTTGTGGATAATAACGCATTCATAATATGATCATTATTCTATACTGTTAGAATATTCTTGTGGAAATTTTTATAATTAGGTAACTGTTCTAAATTATAACTTCTAGCTGATGTGCCCGACTTCGTCCGGGATATTTAGGGAACAACATTGAAAAGTATTAAGAGAAAGAGAAAAAAACTATTGTTCGATCAGTCCAGAAACATGCCTATATGAGCGAGGTCAAGGTCAATGACACGGTCGCACGTGACATTTGACCCGCCCATATTGTTCCTGGATCAAATTAGGCTTACATCAGTCAGGTCAGGCGAGGTGTAGAAACATGTATATTTGAGCGTATATGAGCGAGGTCAAGGTAAAGGACAATCGCATGTGAAATTGGACACGCTCATATTGTTCCCGGGATCACTGTAGGCTTTCATACCAAATTTGAGTCGGATCGGTCGAGCATTTTTCAAGTCTATAACTAGTGTTGAAACGATTAATCGACTAGTCGAAATCGACGCGATTATCAAATTATTGGCGACTAGTCGATTCCTTAAAACCACTAATCGTTTCAACACTATCTATAACAAACATACATACCGGTACACACACAAACACAGATAGACAAAAGTTCCAAAATATATAATAGATAACGAAGGCCACCCATGCCTTTAAGTTCCACAGATATAAGGAGAATCACTGCATTTTATTGTCATGCCTGCAAACCAGAACCACATGCATCGTGGTGTAACCGCGATACACGCAGTGTCGGAGCGGTAACCTTACTGCGGTGTTGGAGGTAACACCACATTAGTGGTGGTCAATTACTTTAAGTATAGCTGTAGAACGACCCAAAGAGTAACCATGTCGTATTATCAAATGAACTGCCCACTGCAACATATAGTAGTAGTAATCATGTTGTTGGAAGTTCTTTGATGCATGATCAAAGGTTTTTAACACTTCGGTTGTAGATTACACTGTGTAAAACAAACACGGTATTCAATAATACCTGGCACATTCCAACGTCCGAAATAAATAATGCAGATTAATCGACGACGGAAATTGTAATCGATTATCGGCTTTATCAATGGTTCATCGATTATACGATTAGTATGCAAAACGATCAGCAAATCTACTCTCTGATTCTTCTATTGGCCGATACAACACAAGTAGGTCCACTAGTGTGTCAACGACATTGTAAACATTGACTGCATTTTCCCCTCGGCAGATACAGGACCCGTTCCCCAAAACCTGACGGAAAGCCTTGTTAAGGGGGTAGTTCACCTAAACATTCCCGCATTTCACGTGAAACTTCCGATTGTAATAAAAATCATTTGCATGAACCATACCGGTATGTATCATGTTGTATACCGTTTTCTCCGTTGGGAGATTTTCTAGGCAATTGTCGAGGATTTTTTTTTAATATTGTGCAGTTTTCGGTGCTTTTCACATAATACTCTTGCGTATTTGCTACCACACGATTAGAATAGTGCAAATTCCCCTCACATATATATACTTACGTATCATGCCCACAACATCCGAGTAATATTTTTTAATTATTTTGTCGAATAAATCCCGTTTTTGGCAAATTATTGCAAGGGGGTAAATTCAGAACAAAAACAGAATCATTGTTTACATTTTCGTATGACGCGATGAGAAATGGGCAGGAGCAATAACTTGCTAAATGGGACGAACAAATTTAAATCTTGCGACGCAAGTTATTGTGTGTATATAATGGTGTGTTACCACAACATGACACACACAACCGCCTCTAATAACAAACAAAGCACATAATATTCTGTTTACAGGCGTCTATTTCAAGATTTCTTAAAAACTAACTCATTATGACTTTCCAAAAATGTTTACTTGACGGGTAGAACATATCACAACAGTCGGTAAATTAATATTAATATAAAGATAAGATATGCAATGTGGTATAATTCTCATTCTTATTGATAACTGATCGCATTTTGCTGCCACGTGGATTGCTGAAAAATGTACACAAACACGATTCGTTCCTCGAAATACACAGGGCAGTGAATTTTCCACAAATTCATCATTTATCCACAGAAAATATGAAAAATAGATCTCGCATGTTCTTGTAAAGATATTCAAGTATGTGTTCCTGCAGGGAATTTTCTATTCTTGTACTATTTAAATCGTTTAGTTGCGAATGCACAGGATAGTTATGTAACAAGAACATGCATCGATATCTGTATGCACAGTATTCAAAACATTTCTCAACCAGACACTAGAAAATTTTCTAACAAAAAAACGGTATATATCATGATACATATGGTTTACGCAAATGTATTTTATGGCAATCGAAAGTTTCTCGTGAAATACTGGAAAGTTTGGACACAGGGGTTTGACAAGATGATAGTAAATATAAATAAATATAAGATATAAGAATACATTATAATATAAAGAATATGGAAGCAATAGAGGATTAGCGATTTGGCATTTGCGTCATATTTTTTTTATTTTTGGTAACACGAAAATCAGAAACGGTAAACACGTTATCGATCGTAGTCATCTCCATATTCATTGCTATTATGACTATTATACACCAATCTGAACGCTGTGACTTACATTTAGCATAGCATTGATATAACCTTATGTTGTCTTTAAACCGCGAAGGCAGGTTTCATTTGCAAAGCGTTTTCTGTCTTCGCCACACGGTCGACAATTCACTTACGCCCAAATTACATGTGGTAACCGATGTCCGGGCAAAATTGTACACATAAAATAAAAGGGCCGAGGATATATATTCGGACCACAGTTGAAAAGAGATTCCTCCAGAGCGTTCATAAATTTTACGGAACCCCTGGGACACCAGTAACTTCCTGTGGGTGTAAGAAAACGCTTCGCAAATGAAACCTGCCTTCGCTGTGATATAGAGAAAACATAAGGTGATGTAGTCAATGCCAAGCTAAATATCAATCACATGCGGTCAGGCTGTTGTATAATAGTCATAATAACAATCTATCTGAAGATCTGAACGATCGATAACGTGTTTACCGTTTCCTATTTTCGAGTCAAATAGTTTAATACAAATAAAATTGTATAGGTCAAATCACTAATCCCTTAGATTCAATCCTTGTCTTTTATTACTATTTCTATTTGTACATATGTATGACTACTATTACTATTATTTATTATCATTCAAACTCCTGACTTGTGGCTTGGGTGAAGAACGAGCGCGACCTCATTTTTCGTTCCGAGTCATTATCTAATATTTTTCGCCTATCAAATCCAGAAAATTACCCGGACAATTCAAATAAGTGTTGTCGTTCAATGAACTTCAGAAGGAAACAATGAGGTCGTGACACTTCTAACATTAATGATGTATACTCACTCATCAGATTTTCTTGTTCTTCAATTTTGATCAAAATCAAAATGGTGTCGATTACTCCAAAGTTTTCAATCGTTTACAAGCATGCGCCACGGAGCTTGGCGGAGACGACCGAGGTGTGCCGAATAAAGCTTCGTAATGAATACGCCGATGATCTGGCGTAGACGACCGGGGTATGCCGAATAATGCTTCGTCACACGTATTCCCAAACTATGTAAGGGGGTAACTGAGGCGCCAGTGTCCGTACAATCAGACACGACGCGGACGCCGTTGTTTATGTGGTATTCACGAGTGGCTCTTAAACGATTAGAAACCTCATAAACAGTCACTGGACACATTTGTGCAAAAGTTAAGGAGGTTAACCCCATAAACTAAGAATACCTCCTAAGCATGATTTGGACCAAAAATATACCTCATAAACGGCATTGTTGGCGCGGACGAACGGCTGGACGAACGAACGGACGGACAGACGAACGGACGGAACCCGTTTCTATAGTCCCCCAAAAATAAATTTTTCGGGGGACAATAATACATACACAATACAGACATGATTTTAACAAGTGTGGTTGCACAACTAATCAATCGACCAAGTGTATTCTGCATTGTAAGTAATATGGCTTCTTATCAGGGAGTTGGAACTGTTAAATAAAAGGAGCGACTAACAGTCCTTTTTTATGCCGAGCAGTTTGAACTACCGAGTACAACCATGTACATTTTGCTGACTTCTAATTTAATAGCATTGTTGGCAACATTAAAAACAACAGTAGTAACTACTAGCTTTAATGAGGGTTAAATCATTATTGTGCTTACAAGTCATCCAAGCTAATTATTAGTGTCTCTTCGATTTACCTGGGGTAAAACACACCTATTCCATGAGACACATGGGAAAATTCCCCCTACATATATTCTAAGCTGAGGATAAACACTCTTTATTGCTAATTATTAGTGCCACTTTGAAATCATCTGAGAAACACACCACCTACCCCACGACAATCCCTGGGTCACGTTACAGTACACCTGTGTATTAATTTTCCTACATATATTGATTATCTTCTAAGCTGATACTGCTTCTAAGCTGATGCTATTTATTAACCCTTTCCTAACTGGAGCTTCCTGAAATTTTGAAAAAACCCTGTGCCAATGCATTCTCTTATATATGCGAGTTACCAGTAGGGCGCCTCGCATACTAGTATAACAGAGAATGCATTGGCCAAGTCCTTCCCAGGAAATGGGAGCGATTGCTCCCACACCGATAATTACTCGCAATATTTTATTCACAGGTGCCAAAATTTGCACTTGTCCACTTGTCAAAATGTTCAGGGTCACTGTAATAGTTGATTAACTATTGAATTTTTTTTCGAAGGTATATTATGGGCATGTGAAAAGTTTAACTGGACATATATCTATCCCACAATCCGACAGGTATTATTACTTTTTGGCCTAATATGCTTCAGGATTATCAGCGTTGGCCATGTGTTCTGTGATGGGAACCATTATTTAAACAGTTGCTACTATGATGGTAATAAGACATTTATCTTTCATGCAAGTTTGCAGAGGTACGTGTAACTTAAAAATGGTTGAGTTTTAACATGTACGTTTCCATGGTAACTGTGATGAACAGTGCCTTGTCACTGGGGATCAGTGTCCACTGAGCCACTGACCATGCACACGAGAAGATAAATTTACTTTCAGAAAAGTTCTCCTTGTGCGAAACAAAAGGAGAACAATGTAATTGTACATGCTCTCACTGGCCGTTAGCGGACTAAACAATAAAATAATTGAAAGACAGACCAATTGGGTGTTAACATAACCACAAATCATATACCGTAGCGATTTCGAATTCAGTAAGTTAATCCATTTTATATCTCAGCTTACACATGGATAGGTCAAAATATAGAGTAGGTTAGCCCACCACTGGCGTGCTTGGTCAGAAACATGAAACATGACAATGTTTTATGTTTTGTTTGTGTTTTTCAATGAGTTAATATTGGGTTTTTCAATATTTTACCCGATTTGACCTTGAATTGATCATTTTCAAGGTTACGGTCATGTCGGGGTCACAATATATAATTTGTGGGTACCCGTTTGAAGGTTAAGACTGAACCGATGAAAAATTCCCCCGTTCCTAGGAACGACAGACATAAGAATGTTTCACACAATGCGACGTCGACGATCCCCGTGTGTTTTTACACTTATATACGAAGTTTGAGCTCACCTAGGGCGGAAAAACTTACCCGATCCGCGTTCTGAGGAACACAACACGCTCCGCGTTCTTAGGAACACAACACGCTCATGTCTATACACGCCCAGACCCAGAAGAGGTATGATTTGTTTTTAACCTGCCCGTGGCCATTTAGCAGCCCATGACAGAGGTTGTCCACCCTTACGAGATGGTCAATAGTCCACGCAAAGTTAATCTCGTCGTGAACCACATCCTCGCAAAGAGCGGATAGCCAATTAATCCCGTCGTGAACGCCATCACCAACGCGACGTAATTTTGTTCTCCCGTATACGTTTGCATAAATACGAAATTGTGAGTGTTGGTTTGTAACCGGGATTTCTGAGAAGCATTATGCCTATAACTCCCACCCCTAAGCCCTGGCCTAAGTGTCATACATACTACAACAATGATGTTGTAAGAGTACTATGGCATCCAATAATAACGCTAATACCGTTGAATGGTAAATAGACGCTCTTTATAGCGATGCGTCAAAAACAAACGCTCATTAAATAATCACATGATCAACCCACGCCGTGCCTTTGCGGTGATTTGGGAGTGGATAAAGGGTGCTCAGAGCTTCTCCAAAACGCGGCAACTACGGTGTTCGTGGGTTTTTACCCTTAGATGGGAAGTTTGAACTCAATCGAGCCAGCCGTTTTCGATTCTATAAAGTACACACACACACACATATATATATATATATATACGTAAGTCTCAAAATATAAAGTATATATGCGATAGCAGGTTAGCCCGCCACTGGCGGCATTCGTCCCATGGCTTTGTTCGAAAAAGCAATTGCAACAGGTTCCGAGACACTTGTGCTGCATTTGCACCAAATTTCGGCAATAGTCAGAAACATGACAATTTTAATGAATTGTTTTTGTTTTTCAATGAGTTAATTTTTTTGTTTTTCAATGAGTTAATTGTGCCTTTTTAATTTTTTAATTAAATTTTTTTTTTTTAATTTTACCCGATTTATTTTGGTTTTTCAAGGAGTTAATTGTGCCTTTTTAATTTTGTTTTTCAATTTTACCCGATTTTTATTTTTTCAATGAATGCCTCCATGACACTTCCCGTATTTAGCAAGTTTGAGCTCAATCGGTTCGAGTCTATAAAGGACACACACATATATATGACACTTCCCGTAGGTAGCAAGTTTGAGCTCAATCGGCATTCCCTGGAATTTCCCAGTCAATATTTAGCAAGTTTGAGCTCAATCGGTTCGAGTCTAAAAATGACACACTCATATATATGACACTTCCCGTAGGTAGCAAGTTTGAGCTCAATCGGCATTCCCTGGAATTTCCCAGTCACCAACGGGGCGTAATTTTGGTACATATATAGAGACCAATTGGCCATCGGCTGTCGTGTAGTAAAGATGTCTTTACATTGCCGTGGGGATGCCCGTTCCTACACGCATTTTCGATTCTATGAAGTACCCACATATATACACACATACATATATATACTAGCTGGTTAGCCCGCCACTGGCGGCAATCGTCAGAAACATGACAATTTAAAAAAAAAAAAATTAATTTTTTTAATTAATCAAATTTTTTGTTTTTCAATGAGGTAATGATGAGCCCGACGTTGTCCGGGCTATTCAAAAACCAAATTTCAAGTCGATAGCTCCACCCGTTTCCGAGATCTGGTCTGCGCATGCGCGAAGCTGGCGTCGCACGGGCTCAGCGACCCGATAAAATTCGTATCCGGGGCAAGATATATTCACATACCAATTTTCAAGTCGACAGCTCCACCCGTTTCCGAGATCGGGTCTGCTCATGCGCGAAGCTGGCGTCGCACGGACTTGGCGACCCGATAAAATTCGTATCCGGGGCAAGATACATTCAACACTTTGAGGAAATTATATTGCAGAAATGTTGTAAGAGTACTACATGTATGGCATCCAAGAAATCTCCCCACATAGGAAACCACTCAAAATCCCGTATATCTCTTTGCAGATACTAATAACGTTGAATGGTAAACAAACGCTCTTTATAGCGATGCGTAAAAAACAAACGCTCATTAAATTATCACTTGATTAACCACCACAGTGCCATTTTTGGTGACTGAGATTGCAGAACGGGTGCTCTGAGCTTCTCCAAAACGCCGCGACGACGATTCCCGTGGGATTTTACCTTTAGATAGGAAGTTTGGTCCTGATCGGTCGACCCGTTTTCGATTCTATGAAGTACACATATCTATACGGAAGTCCCAAAATATATAGTACTAGCAGGTTAGCCCGCCACTGGCGGCATTCGTCTCATGGCGTTGTTTCAGAAACATGGCATTTTTTTAATTTAACCAAATTTCAAGTCGATACCTCCACTCGTTTCCGAGATCTGGTCTGTGCATGCGCGAAGCTTGCGTCGCACGGGCTCGGCGACCCGATACAATTCATATCCGGAGCAAGATACATTCACATAGCAAATTTCAAGTCGATAGCTCCACCGGCTTCCGAGATCTCGTCTGCGCATGCGCTACACGGGCGTCGCACGGGCTCGGCGATCCGATAAAATTCGTACCCGGGGCAAGATCCATTTACATACCAAATTTCAAGTCGATAGCTCAACCCGTTTCCGAGATCTCGTCTGCGCATGCGCGAAGCTGGCGTCGCACGGGCTCGGCGAACCGGTAAAATTTTTATCCAGGACAAGATACATTCACATAGCAAATTTCAAGTCGATAGCTCCACCCGTTTCCGAGATAACGCATTCTTTGTTTTCCAATGAGTTAATTCATGGTACCCGTCCTCCCCGTCATAAACTTCAGAGCGGACAGTCAATTAATCCCGTCGTGAAATCCCTCTGCATAATATTTCGAGCTCTTAGATCAATTCTGCCTTTTTAGTCGAGATAATTTCATTTCGTCCGCATCCATATTTCGGACGCATGGGGTCAGTCGTTTAGCCACGTCCATTGGAATCTGCAACGGACGCATGGGGTATCGTTTAGACACGTCCATTGCAATAAAGAGCGTTAATGGTTAAAACCTCCGTATAAGGTATAGATAAAGAGCGCTGTTGTCTTAACCCCCCGCCGTGCCTTTGCGGTGATTTGGGAGTGGGTAAATGGTGCTCAGGGCTTCTCGAAAACCCGACTACGACGGTGTCGGTGAATTTTACACTTACATAGGAAGTTTGAGCTCAATCTGTACACGCGTTTTGGATTCTATGAAGTACACACATATATACACATATACGAAGTCTCAAAATATATAGTAAAGACAAGCACCGGCGTGCTTGGTCAGAAACATGACATTTTTTAAATACATTTTTTAACGATTGATTCGTTAATTGAACTGCGACCCGATAAAATTCATATCCGGAGCAAGATACATTCACATAGCAAATTTCAATTCGATAGCTCCACCCGTTTCCGAGTTCTCGTCTGCGCATGCGCTGCACGGGCGTTGCACGGGCTCGGCGATCCGATCAAATTCGCACCCGGGGCAAGATACATTTACATACCAAATTTCAAGTCGATAGCTCAACCCGTTTCCGAGATCTGGTCTGCGCATGCGCGAAGCTGGAGTCGCGCGGGCTCGGCGAACCGGTAAATTTTTTATCCAGGGCAAGATAAAACCTCCGTATAAGGTATAGATAAAGAGCGCCGTTGTCTTAACCCCCGCCGTGCCTTTGCGGTGATTTGGGAGTGGATAAAGGGTGCTCAGGGCTTCTCGAAAACCCGACTACGGCGGTGTCGGTGGGATTTTACTTACATAGGAAGTTTGAGCTCAATCTGTACACGCGTTTTGGATTCTATGAAGTACACACATATATACACATATACGAAGTCTCAGTATAGACTAGCTGGTTAGCCCGCCACTGGCGGCAATCGTCAGAAACATGACAATTTAAAAAAAAATTTAATTAATTTTTTTAATTAATCAAATTTTTTGTTTTTCAATGAGTTAATGATGAGCCCGACGTTGTCCGGGCTATTCAAAAACCAAATTTCAAGTCGATAGCTCCACCCGTTTCCGAGATCTGGTCTGCGCATGCGCGAAGCTGGCGTCGCACGGACTCGGCGACCCGATAAAATTCGTATCCGGGGCAAGATACATTCAATACCAAATTTTAAGTCGATAGCTCCGCCCGTTTCCGAGATCTCGTCTGCCGGGATTTCTGAGAAGCATTATGCCTGTATCCACACTAACTACCCCATAAGCCCTGACCTAAGTGTCATACATACTATAACAATGATGCTGAACACTTTGAGGAAATTATATTGCAGAAATGTTGTAAGAGTACTATGGCATCCAAAAAATCTCCCCGCATAGGAAACCACTCAAAATCCCGTATATCTCTCTGCAGATACTAATAACGTTGAATGGAAAACAAACGCTCTTTATAGCGATGCGTAAAAAACAAACGCTCATTAAATTATCACTTGATTAACCACCGCAGTGCCATTTTTTGTGACTGAGATTGGAGAACGGGTGCTCTGAGCTTCTCCAAAACGCCGCGACGACGATTCCCGTGGGATTTTACCTTTAGATAGGAAGTTTGGTCCTGATCGGTCGACCAGTTTTCGATTCTATGAAGTACACATATCTATACGGAAGTCTCAAAATATATAGTACTAGCAGGTTAGCCCGCCACTGGCGTGCTTGGTCAGAAGCATGACATTTTTTAAATACTTTTTTTAACGATTGATTCGTTAATTGAACTGCGACCCGATAAAATTCATATCCGGAGCAAGATACATTCACATAGCAAATTTCAAGTCGATAGCTCCACCCGTTTCCGAGATCTCGTCTGCGCATGCGCGAAGCTGGCGTCGCACGGGCTCGACGAACCGGTAAAATTTTTATCCAGGGCAAGATACATTCACATAGCAAATTTCAAGTCGATAGCTCCACCCGTTTCCGAGATAACGCATTCTTTGTTTTCCAATGAGTTAATTCATTGTACCCGTCCTCCCCGTCCTAAACTTCAGAGCGGACAGTCAATTAATCCCGTCGTGAAATCCCTCTGCATAATATTTCGAGCTCTTAGATCAATTCTGCCTTTTTAGTCGAGATAATTTCATTTCGTCCGCATCCATATTTCGGACGCATGGGGTCAGTCGTTTAGCCACGTCCATTGGAATCCGCAACGGACGCATGGGGTATCGTTTAGCCACGTCTATTGCAATAAAAAGCGTTAATTGTTAAAACCTCCGTATAAGGTATAGATAAAAAGAGCGCTGTTGTCTTAACCCCGCCGTGCCTTTGCGGTGATTTGGGAGTGGATAAAGGGTGCTCAGGGCTTCTCGAAAACCCGACTACGGCGGTGTCGGTGGGATTTTACACTTACATAGGAAGTTTGAGCTCAATCTGTACACGCGTTTTGGATTCTATGAAGTACACACATACACACATATATACGAAGTCTCAAAATATATAGTATAGACTAGAAGGTGACCCGACTTCGTCCGGGCTTTGACCTTGAATTGTCTATTTTGAAGGCCAATGTCAAGTGGGGTCACGATTTGACCCGTCCAAAACACTGCCCGAACAAAAGTACCCGACAAAAGTACCCGTCGAAATCCATCCGGTTTTACCCGATTTGACCTTTTAACCCGATTTGATTTCCACTCAAGTATATAAACGCGCCACATTTACACACGCTCATTAATTATCAAGTTTCAACGTAAAGATAAATTACCATCGGAGCCCGAGATATCGCCAAGACGTCTGAAACAGTCAAATGCATCGGCCGGTTGAGCGTTAACGTGATCTAACGTTATGAACTCTAACGACGTCATAGAAGTTACGCATTGTTTTTACCCTGATAGCAGATCGTACCACTTCTTCTTAATAATTGAGGCAGATAACTAAAACGGATACATACATATTATATATCGTTGGAAAGAGGAAACACGAAAGATTCTCATTATTATGACTGGCATGTTATTATTCGCGCTGTTTCGAATCGATTTGTAAGCAACGAACTCAAATGAAAGTCCCGTAACAGAGCGTAAAAACAGATTTGACCTCGGCACGTGAGAAGTTGACCTCGCACGGACAAATTAATAGAAAGATGAAACGCCACAGATTCTAACCGTGCAAATTATTTGACTGGCAATTTATTATTCGCGCTATATCGAATCGATTTGTGAGCACCGAACTGAAATATATTAGCGCAAAACGGCGTAAAAACAGATTTGACCTCGGCACGTGAAAAGTTGACCTCGCACGAACATATTAATAGGCCTATGTTACTCGTGGCCCGAAAATACCCCCACATACCAAGTTTCATCGAAATTGGCTTAGCCGTGTTTGAGTTCATCGATTACACACCCACAGACAGATACACACACACACAGATCTTTCAAAATATATAATAGACTAGCAGGTTAGCCCGCCAATGGCGTGCTTGGTCAGAAACATGACATTTTTTAAATACATTTTTTAACGATTGATTCGTTAATTGAACTGAATGGTCAGAATACAGAATTGAAAACGTGAGGAGACAATCAATGAGTTAATTCTGCCTTTATATCAAGAGAAATTATGGTCTCACCATGGACCAATAACAATTCAAGTACAAAAGTTAATTAAATTGTAAATTGTTTTAATTAATTTTTGTGTTTCTGGCTGAAAAATTTACCCGTAGAAATCCCGCCTTCCTAGGAACGACAGACAACGCATTCTTTGTTTCGTGTAATCTCTCAACGATAACATTGCATTGAATTTAAAACAAACGCTTCCGTCGGGAAATCTGTCTTCGAGTCGTTGTTGTTGGCATCACGGCTCCCCGAAAACTCTCACATTGCCGAAAACGTGTATTTAGTAATATCGTTGTTGTTGATATTTACGGCTTGGGGGCTATTTTCTTATTTAGCAAGTTTGAGCTCAATCGGTTAGAGTCTATAAAGGACACACTCATATAAATTATATGACACTTCCCGTAGGTAGCAAGTTTGAGCTCAATCGGCATTCCCTGGAATTTCCCGTAGATTGGCAGATTCTAGTAGCTTTATAACGATATATCTGGGGAGAAATCTGATGCTTTATTCGTGATTATCTGGGATGATTTCGGTATCTATATATATATAACCCGTCGTCTGTGTGTGTGTGTGTGTGTGTATCTGTGTGTGTGTTTAACTCGGTCACTCTTTTGGCGCGTTTATAACTTTTCAACCATGCGTCCAATGTGGCCCAAATTTGTACCCCGATCTATAGTGTGTCATAAAAGGTGACTCACCAAATTTCACGCCGATTATTTAAAGCAAACCTGAGATCTAACATGCTCCCCAAATGCAGCATTTGCACTCAAGTAGACACTTTTTCTTATGACGTTTGTCGAAATGACGTCATTGACGTCGAACGCAAACCAAAATTTATATATATATGTAAAAACAAAGCGCGCCATCCGTGCTCGCAGGGAATAAATTTCGAGCGATAACGTTTGCGTTCCCGTATAACCCTGCAAATGCGAATAACGTTGAATGGGAAACAGACGCTCTTTATATAGATGCGTCAAAACAAACGCTCATTAGATAATCACTTGATTAACCCCCGCCGTGCCTTTGCGGTGATTTTGGGAGTGGAGAACGCGTGCTCTGAGCTTCTCCAGAACGCCGCGAGGACGATTCCCGTGGTTTTTTACATTTAGATGGGAAGTTTGAACTCAATCGAGCGAACCGTTTTCGATTCTATGAAGTACATATATATATCTATTATATATTTTGGAAGATCTGTGTGTTTGATCGCGATGAACTCAAAAACGGCTAAGCCAATTTCGATGAAATTTGGTATGTGGGGGTATTTTCGACCGGAGACGAACATAGGAATATTGATTTTCAGATCCGAGGTCAACTTTTCACGTGCCGAGGTCAAATCTGTTTTTACGCCGTTTTTGCGCTAATATATTTCAGTTCGGTGCTCACAAATCGATTCGATATAGCGCGAATAATAAATTGCCAGTCATATAATTTGCACGGTTAGAATCTATGGCGTTTCATCTTTCCAACGATATATAATATGTATGTATCCGTTTTAGTTATCTGCCTCAATTATTAAGAAGAAGTGGTACGATCTTCTATCAGGGTAAAAACGATGCGTAACTTCTATGACGTCGTTAGAGGTCATAAAGTTAGATCACGTTAACTCATAACCGGCCGATGCATTTGACTGTTTCAGACGTCTTGGCGATATCTCGGGCACCGGTGGTAATTTATCTTTACGTTGAAACTTGATAATTAATGAGCGTGTGTATATATGAGGCGCGTTTATATACTTCAGTGGAAATCAAATCGGGTTAAACTGGCGGATTTTTACGGACGAAATTTGATGCATAGGGTATCTCGGTATCCGCTGGGCCGATTTCCCGGTATCCGCTGGGCCGATTTCCATCATTTTTGGGGTGTTGGTGTTTGACCCCACCTCACCTTGACCTTCAAAATGGTCAATTCAAGGTCAAACCGGGTAAAACCGGATGGATTTCGACGGGTACTTTTGTTCGGGCACTGTGTTTTGGACGGGTCAAATCGTGACCCCACTTGACCTTGGCCTTCAAAATAGACAATTCAAGGTCAAAGCCCGGACGAAGTCGGGTCACCTTCTAGTATATATGTATATACGAAGTCTCAAAATATATAGTATAGATAGATACATTGGCAGATTCCAGTAGCTTTATAGCGGTATATCTGGGGAGAAATCTGATGCTATATTCGTGATTATCTTGTATCATATCGGTTTATACCGTAAAAACAAAGCGCACCACACTCACGTATATACCAAGTTTCGTCCCGATCGGTCGAGGTGTTGGTATCTGATGCAAAAGACGAAATTGTGAGTGTTGGTCAATAGTCCCCGTCGTGAACCCCAACGCGACGTAAACATGTGTTGCGTTCTAAAATAGGAAAGCACTTTCTCTCTGCATAATAAATTTCGAGCGATAACGCTTTCGTAAATACGAAATTGTGAGTGTTGGTTTGTAACCGGGATTTCTGATAAATTTTATGCCTATAACTACCCCCCCCCCTAAGCCCTGACCTAAGTGTCATACATACTATAGCAATGATGTTGTAAGAGTACTACATCCAATAAATCTGCCCGCATCGGAAATGCACTCAATGTTCCCGTATAACTCTGCAGATGCTAATAACGTTGAATGGAAAACAGACGCTCTTTATAGCGATGCGTCAAAAACAAACGCTCATTAAATAATCTCTTGATTAACCCCCACCGTGCCTTTGCGGTGATTTGGGAGTAGATAAAGGGTGCTCTGAGCTACTCCAAAACGCGACCACGGCCGTGTCGGTCGTATTTTACACTTACATACGAAATTTCAGCTCAATATGTACACAAGTTTTGGATTCCATGAAGTACACACACACATATATATATATATATATATATATATATATATATACGGAGTTCTCAAAATATATAGTATAGACTAGCAGGTTAGCCCGCCACTGGCGACAATCATCAGAAACATGACCATTTTTAAGTTTTAATTTTTTTTAATTAAATTGTTTTGTTTTTCAATGAGTTAATTGTGCCTTTTTAATTTTTCGTCTCATGGCTTTGTTCGAAAAAGCAATTGCAACAGCTTCCGAGACACGTATGCTGCACCTAGGTGTACAATTTCGTCGAAATAAGCGAGTTTTACCCGATTTGACCTTGAATTGATCAGTAGGCTTCAATATTCGACACGGCAATGGACTGCCGTGGGCCACGGACTGCCGTAATAGTTGATAACATGTTCACATTCGGCGGATCGGGCACTGCGGTCAGTCAAAAAACATAACGCGCACGCTATAACTCCATATCACTAACGTACGCGGCATTGGAAGGGTCAGGTTAACTCCCGCCTGGACCCACGTGGCGTGACGTAATTCACAACCACGTGTATTTACCTCGAAAGTGTTAAAATTGCGGGACCGCGACACACACAATGGCCCGATAATGGGCACACGTTCCCTGGCATTTCCCAGAAGATATTCATGGGGAGGTCAAGTGACCAATTTTGAAATTTGCTGGTCGCATTCATCTGTATGTCTGAGGAATTCTTGGCTAGATATTGTTACCAACATGACATATTTAAATTAATCCCGCCGTGGACACACTTCACCAACGGCAACACGACATGTGCTGCGTTCTAAAAATAGGTCGATTGCAGTGGATTCGTACAGATGACGAAATATGAGTGCGACAAATAATATTGTTTGATCGAAAGCATTTGAATTAATACGTCGCAAAACTCGCCTTGGTGTTGGCTAATAGATAGTTGTCCCTGCTAGATGTTGGGAATGTCGTCACACAACACGCTCATGTATGCATACAGTCTTACACGCACACGCCGAGACCCAGACGTAAGAATGACATCAGGCATATACGCTCTTTATCAACTACAATGCGATAGGAACGCTCTTTAACTATCAATGCGATTAACCCCTGCCGTGCCTTTGTGGTGATTTTGGGAGTGGAGAACGCGTGCTCTGAGCTTCTCCAAAACGCCGCGACGACGATTCCCGTGTGTTTTTACATTTAGATGGGAAGTTTGAACTCAATCGAGCGAACCGTTTTCGATTCTAAGAAGTACATATCTATTATATATTTTGAAAGATCTGTGTGTGTGTGTGTGTGTGTTTGAAATCGATGGACTCAAAAACGACTAAGCCAATTTCGATGAAACTTGGTATTTGGGGGTATTTTCGGCCAGAGACGAACATAGGCATATTGATTTTCAGATCCGAGGTCAACTTTTCACGTGCCGAGGTCAAATCTGTTTTTACGCCGTTTTGCGCTAATATATTTCAGTTCGGTGCTCACAAATCGATTCGATATAGCGCGAACAATAAATTGCCAGTCATATAATTTGCACGGTTAGCATCTGTGGCGTGTCACCTTTCCAATGATGTATCACACGCCTGTGTACGTTTAAAGTTTCTACCTTAATTATCGGGAAGAACACAAGTTCATGCTTCGCTCATCGAAAATCATTGCGTAAAAAAATATATTACGCCATCAACATATCGTGACGTGATCGCGTTAACTCTTAAGAGGCCGATGTCGCGTTAACTCATCACCGGCCGAGGTATCCGCAAATGACATTGGGCTATATATCTCGGAAACGGGTATGGCTATCGACTTGAAATTTTGTATGTGAATGTATCTTGCCCCGGATACGAATTTTATCGGGTCGCCGAGCCCATGCGACCCTACTTTCGCGCATGCGCAGACCAGATCTTGGAAACGGGTGAGCAATCGACTTGAAATTTGGTTTTTGAATAGCCCGGACGAAGTCGGGTCACCTTCTAGTATATATATATATATATATAGCTAACAACACTAACGACCTTAGGGAGACTGTTGAAATAATCCGACCTTAGGGAGACATCTCGATATATCATTTTCTATGCAACGCATAGCTTCTGTGTGTGGTGAGACCATTTGGTATTAATCGAAAAACCATCTATGATGTCATTTGTTATGACTATTATAATATTTAAAAATATATAACAAGTGTCCCCCTAATACCGTCTCCCTAATGTTTGGTCATTTTACATACAACATGAACCATATTAGGGGGACATATGCAATAAATACCACTACATGCGGTATTAGGGGGACACATATTAAAAATCAATGTTATGGAGATACATAATATGTACTTTATATTTTGAAGCCACATTCTTGAAATAGTCTTATAACATGACTAGATATAATATAAGACGGTAGCATACGCGAGAAATTTAACCCTCAATACACGAATGCGGGGACCTGGTTTAATCTTTGTAAAACGCTATATCAGTACATGGCATTGGTTATAATAATCAAAGGCACGTGCGGCGTTCGTTGCAGAAATATCATATGTGTTCAAATCGCAACAAACAGAAGGAATATTAAAAAATATATAGTTTTGTTCATATGCAAACATAATCAGCACGTAAATAGTATATTGTCCTCAATGTGTACTATGGTGGTGTAAACAGCAGTCTGCTCGTGTTACAGAAGTTTTGCTTTTATTTACACAACACAACGCAAGTATAGTGGTTGACCACACACAAATTATATAAACGCTCTTTATAATTTCCATATAAGGAACAAATAACGCTCTTTATGTTTACCATATCCGGATCTAAACAAAAGCAAGGAAACGTAACGGTTTTTCCTTTGTTTACATAATATGGAATATTAAAATATGTACAGTTTTGTTCATATGCAAACATAATCAGCGCGTAAATAGTATATTGTCCCCAAGGTGTACGATGATTGCCAACACCGCCCATATCTTTAATATAGCAATAAAAGAAGTTTTTTTTCGATTAATAACAAATGCTCTCACCTTACCCAGAAGCCACGCGCTGCATAGAAAATGATATATTGAGATGTCTCATTAAGGTCGGATTATTTCAAGAGTCTCTTAATTATTTCCAAATAACGAAAGTAGTAACAAATAACGCTCTTTATGTTTACCATATCCGGATCTAAACAAAACCCAGGAAACATGACATTTTTTGCTTTTGTTTACATAACACATTTAACGGAGGTGAATATTTTCACAGCATGCACACCGCCAACACCCCCAGTATCTTTAATATAGCAATAAAACATGTTTTTTTTATTAATACCAAATGCTCCCACCACACCCAGAAGCTATGCTTTGCATAGAAAATGATATATCGAGATGTCTCCCTAAGGTCGGATTATTTCAAGAGTCTCCATAAGGTCGGTAATGTTGTTAGCTATATGTATATTTATATCAGTACACGGCATTGGTTATGATAATTAAAGACACGGGCGGTGTTCGTTGCAGAAATATTCATGTGTTAAAATCGCCACCATCAGAAGGAATATTAAAATATATATAGTTTTGTTCATATGCAAACATAATCAGCGCGTAAATAGTATATTGTCCTCAATGTGTACGATGGTTGTGTAAACAACAGCCTGCTCGTGTTACAGAAGTTTTGCTTCTGTTTACATAACACAACGCAATCATATTAATTAATCACACAAACATTATATAAACGCTCTTCATTATTTCCATATGAGAAAAACAGTAACAAACAACGCTGTTTATGCTTACCATATCCGGATATAAACAAAAGCCAGGAAGCGTAACGGTTTTTTCCCAAAGTGAAAACTGTTTATGCCATAGTTATGTATGATATAACAACAAATTCTGCCTATAGTTTACTATTTCTGTTTATGGTGGTGAATATTTTAACAGCATTCCCACCGCCAAACACCGCCCGTATATTTAATATGAGCAATAAAAGACGTTTTTTATTTATTAATATCATATGCTCTCACCATACCCAGAAGCTGCACGTTTTATGGAAAATGATATATTGAGATGTCTCCCTAAGGTCGGATTATTTCAAGAGTCTCCCTAAAGTCGATAATGATGTTAGGTATATGTATATCATTACATTATTGGTTATAATAATTAAAGGCACGGGCGGCATTCGTTGTAGAAATATTCATGTGTTCAAATCGCCACCAACCGCTGGAATATTAAAATATATATAGCTGTGTCGAAATGTCTCCCTAAGGTCTGATTATTTCAAGAGTCTCCCTAATGTCGTTAATTTTGTTAGCTATATGTATATCAGTAAAAGGCATTGGTTATAATAATTAAAGGCACGGGCGGCGTTCGTTGCAGAAATATTAATATGTGGTCAAATCGCCACCAACAGAAGGAATATTAAAATATGTACAGTTTTGTTCATATGCAAACGTAATCAGCGCGTAAATCGTATATTGTCCTCAATGTCTACTATGATTGCGTAAACAACAGCATGCTCGTGTTATGGAATTTTTGCTTCTGTTTACATAACACAACGCAATTATAGTGGTTAATTACACAAACATTATATAAACGCTCTTTATTATTTCCATATAAGGAAAGTAGTAACAAATAACGCTCTTTGTGTTACCATATCCGGATCTAAACAAACCCGAGGAAACGTAACGTTTTTTGCTTTTGTTTACGTAACACATTTGACGGAGGTGAATGTTTTAGCAGCATGTCCACCGCCGACACCGCCCGTATCTTTAATATAGCAATAAAAGATTTTTTTTCCGATTAATACCAAATGCTCTCACCATACCCAGAAGCTCTGGGTTTCATAGAAAATGATATATCGAGATGTCTCGCCACCAACAGATGGAACATTACAGTATGTACAGTATTGTGCATATGCAAATATAATGAGGCGTAAACGGTGTATTGTGTAATAGTATACTGTCCTCAATGTGGGCGATGATTGCCAACACCGCCCGTATCTTTAATATAGCAATAAAAGATGTTTTTTTCGATTAATAACAAATGCTCTCACCTTACCCAGAAGCTACGTGTTGCATAGAAAATGATATATCGAGATGTCTCCCTAAGGTCGGATTATTTCAAGAGTCTCCCTAAGGTCGGTAGTGTTAGCTATATGTATAATTATGTATATCAGTACACGGCATTGGTTATAATAATTAAAGACACGGGCGGCGTTCGTTGCAGAAATATTCATGTGTTCAAATCGCCACCATCAGAAGGAATATTAAAATATATATAGTTGTGTTCATATGCAAACATAATCAGCGCGTAAATTGTATATTGTCCTCAAGGTGTACGATGGTTGTGTGAACAACAGCCTGCTCGTGTTACAGAAGTTTTGCTTCTGTTTACATAACACAACGCAGTCATATTGGTTAATCTCACAAACATTACATGAACGCTCTTCGTTATTTCCATATAAGAAAAACAGTAACAAACAACAAATTCTGCCTATATTTTACTATTTTTGTTTATGGCGGTTTTTGACGGAGCTGAATATTTTAACAGCATACCCACCGCCAAACACCGCCCGTATATTTAATATGAGCAATAAAAGATGTTTTTTGTATTAATACCAAATGCTCTCACCATACCCAGAAGCTGCACGTTGCATGGAGAATGATATATTGAGATGTCTCCCTAAGGTCGGATTATTTCAAGAGTCTCCCTATGGTCAATAATGTTGTTAGGTATATGTATATCATTACATTATTGGTTATTATAATTAAAGGCACGGGCGGCGTTCGTTGTAGAAATATTCATATGTGTTCAAATCGCCACCAACAGCTGGAATATTAATACATATAGCTGTGTCGAGATGTCTCCCTAAGGTCGGATTATTTTAAGAGTCTCCCTAATGTCGTTAATTTTGTTAGCTATATGTATATGTATATCAGTACATGGCATTGGTTATAATAATTAAAGGCACGGGCGGTGTTCGTTGCAGAAATATTAATATGTGGTCAAATCGCCACCAACAGATGGAATATTAAAATATGTACAGTTTTGTTCATATGCAAACGTAATCAGCGCGTAAATAGTATATTGTCCTCAATGTGTACTATGATTACGTAAACAACAGCATGATCGTGTTACGGAAGTTTTGCTTCTGTTTACATAACACAACGCAATTATAGTTTTTAATCACACAAACATTATATAAACGCTCTTTATTATTTCCATATAAGGAAAGTAGTAACAAATAACGCTCTTTATGTTTACCATATCCGGATCTAAATAAAACCCAGGAAACGTAACGTTTTTTTTGTTTTTGTTTACGTAACACATTTGACGTATGTGGATATTTTAGTAGCATGCCCACCGCCGACACTGGCCTTATCTTTTATATAGTAATAAAATATATTTTTTTCGATTAATACCAAATGCTCTCACCATACCCAGAAGCTCTGCGTTTCATAGAAAATGATATATCGAGATGTCTCGCCACCAACATATGGAATATTAAAGTATGTACAGTATTGTTCATATGTAAACATAATGAGGCGTAAATGGTGTATTGTGTAATAACGAACGGTCGTATATAGGCTATATCTGATTTTGTGACGTCATCAATTTTTAAGTAATACGACCCTTGAATTTTGAATTTTGAGGAGCACAACTGTCGCACATAGGATCGGTGGGCCTAAAGCATTAGTGTCGTAATCGGCTGTCAAGAGGCCAACACAAATCAGTCGATGTGCAACATTCTCCTATTTATATAAACGTCATACACTCATTGATGTGTTTTGTTATTTATAACTTATAAGGGCAAGTAGCTAGTTTATACTGCATTTCTAACAGGTCTATTCACTCTATTGGATTATAATTGGAAACATATCAAACTAAAGCGCTAGAGTTTTAACAAAGCCCGAATTATATTGCATGACAAAGTTTTGTTTACAAAATTAAAAAAAATATTAAAAACATTTGCCCAGAAAATCAATTCCAGCGCACGAATGCACATGTAGAGAATATCTTCAATTTTCTATCGGTATTTTCGTCTGAAAGATTGATGCAATATTCACAAAGTTCAAACCTAAACAATACTATAAGATTCGATTGAGTGCTTCAATTTAAGTTTATCGATACAATCTAAAATCGATAAATAAAATTGGAAGATAACAACATATAGTTCCAAACGTATTAACCATTTAAACCCATACTATTCTGTGAGTGTACGAAACAAACTATTTATGTAATTATAAGTATTGAAAATGTTATGTATTTCTATCAACAACGGCTAAACGAGCGAAGAGATATGAGTGTGTGCTATAAATTAATACGCAATCACAAAAAAAAAGTCCTGCCACAGAAATAATTCAGCGATGAATATTATGTGATTGTGATAGGAATATGAGCATAATCAGATAATATGAACACAACAACTGAGATAAGCAGGTAAGCTATGTGTGCATATTTGTGAACTCAATTCTTCTAAGTATCTATAGATACTTTTAACGTGATGACAGGCAAAATTTTGAAAATGAAAACAACACAAAAATTGCATTGCGAAAATTCGATGCAACATGTGGTATGTCATTCTGAGCACAGTGTCAAAGTTCATCCACGATACAATCGTACATGTATGCTCATGTCAAAATCGTATGTCAAAAATAATATCAAGCACTGTTTGATTTTAGTCTTTAGATGCAAAATCGTGGCGTATCCTTGGTCTTGTGTATGTAAAAATCGTAGCTGGAAATGACCGTAGGGTAGTCAATCACATGCTTTAGGAACAACATACGATATCAATATCAGAATGTACGACAACATCGCAATCGTATGAACAAACTATCCACGATCTCGTCGGGCCCGATTCCTCCACTTATGATTGAATCATGGTCGTCTGAATGTTCACTTACTTTACTGATATTCATTCAACAACTATTGATAGGTGTCAACATAGGGACCTGCAAATATTCCAGATTCGATTCGATGTCAATATCGGGGACTTGATTCAAGCTCGACACCGAATATTTTCGAATCGGTGTTACTTTGGTGTAATCTTGTTATTTTGAGTTAGATATAAACACATGGCAAATGACCTAAGTGTACGTTCAGATAACCACGATTCAATCGTAAGTGGGGGAATCGGGGCCCGATGTGATCGTAGATAATTTGTTCATTGCGATGTCGTCGGACATGCTTATACCGTAGGTAGTTCCAAAAGCATGTGATTGACTACCCTACGGTCATTTCCAGCTACGATTTTTACGTACACACGACTGCGATTACGTAGCAAGTGGAGGTAACCAAGGACACGCCACGATTTCGCATCTAAAATCAAACAGTGCTTGATATTATATATTGACCTACGATTTTGACCTGAGCATGCGCAGTCCAATTACCGGTCACTTCCTAAGACGGAAATCTTTCCACTTACGATTGAATCGTGGTCGGTTGAACGTACACTAAGATCACAAAAATTTATACACAAGTTTGCCAAGTTAGCAAACGTAACGGTAGGTAATTTTGAATGTATGCCGTTCAGAATAGACATGCATTATGCAAAGTATGTTCTTCGATCGCAACCCGTGATCAATGGTGATTAATCGCCGCATATATTTGTAATCTGGATCGACACTATATAAATTGTCTACACGGTGTGTGATCGCTAGATGCTGAACTCAAATGATTACCTTTCATGTATGTTTAGAACTTGAGATATCCAATTCAGATTATATGAATAAAATTCAATGTCAACCGCCACTATGCATGACAAAACATAGATTGGAATTAACAGAAACCTTGAACAATCGGTCTATTACGTTCTTAAATGGACGTCATTGTTTGCAACCAGTTATCTGCCGGCATAATGGTAGAAATTTCCTACTTTCTGTTTCCCGGGAAATCTAGCGCGTTGCACCAACTTTCGATCTATTGAATCTTGTTAATTAATAACATTTAGCACTTGTAATTTGTGTCTGTTTTCTGGGACCCCCTACGTGGAGACGTGATGTAGGTCTATTGTGGGGTGAACAGTTTAACAGATATCTACCATTAGTATCGACTACAACAATTACCGGTATATCGCTGAACAGTGTACCCATGTCCAAGTGAGTCAAATCTTTATTATCTTTATTAACGAACCAAAGACTCTTTGGGTCGTATATACAATGTAGGCTATATCTGATTTTGTCACGTGACCAATTATTAACTAATACGACGTTGTAATTTAGATTTTTTGGGAGCACGATTGTCGCACATACATGTAGGATCGGTGATTATTGTCGTAATTGAAAAAGAAGTTGTTGCTGTGTCTTTCGATTACCGGTACTGGTAATGCAAACGAGAATTGTGAATATGAATTACAATTTACATGTAAGTTCATTGCTAGCGGTAGTACCTTTTATTGAGAAAATATGACAAAATAAATAACGACAATAGTGTGATGAATGTTGAGGCAGGGAGAAAATTAACTAGTATTGCATCGCAATTTGCTACCCAAATGTGGATAAAAGCTATCCATTTTGGTATGAATTTTATATGATTTTAGAACAATGCTATTTAATCAAGTCAATGTGAGGTTATTTGCTAATCAAAATTTGAAAAGTAATTTGCTTCCTGTGTTGAGGTACGAAAAACACATGGACTGGGCACATGTATTTGTTGACTATTTTTGTGAAAGATCATATGAAAGGTCACGACATCAGGTGACAGAATTGTGGTGCGTAGGAATACAGGAATCTCTCTCTCCCTCTCTCTCTCGTTGTTTGATCGCCAGTGGGGCAAGTCGACATTGACTTCAGATCTTATTTAGAACGGTTGGCCGAATCAAACTACCGGTACTTCATCTACCCGGTATCATCACATCTGCCATCATTGATAAAGACCACGGACAACGCCCCACGACTACGACGATTCTAAACGGACCACACTGAATACACTTTATACAAACGAGAGGAATTAGGTGAGCCGTCTTTCTTTTGAGTCTTGATCCCTCTTTCGCCCCGTTTGTATTCAATGTCGGAAATATAACGCAATGTTCCATGCAGTTAGAACTTTGGCCCATCGCCAGAAATTTAGGCAAAATTCTAACAATAGTCACCCTGCGGGGCGAGTTCAATTGAAAGTGATCAAAATTTGACATTTTGTGATGTGAAATATGAACACAACAACTGAGATAAGCAGGTAACCTACTAGTACATGTATGTGCGCATATTTGTGAACTCCATTCTTCTAATCTAAGCATCTGTTAGTATTATCTATATATACTTTTATTAGGCTATCGTTTTTCTTTCCCCAATATCACTATATGTATATGTAAAGCGATCATTTCCCGACCATCGGATCAGCTCCAGTTTGATCCGATGTCATGCCACCCTTCTCTACCTCGCACACTGCGCATGTCCGTAAAAATCCAGACGATTTATTGTCCAAAAATATTTCCTTTATTAGCTCAACTTACTTTGTAAATTTGAGCTATTGCCAAGGGTTGGCGTCCGTGTGTGCGTGCGTGTGTGCATCCGTCAACAATTTCCTTTGGTGCGGGCTTCATGTCGTATCTATGGTCTGATCTTTATGAAATTTGTCACGAATGTTGGCATTGACATGTACGGTAGATGGGAACGAGTCATTTAGGGGTCATTCGGCCAAAAAACATGGCCGCTGGTGGCCATCTTGGATTTAAAAATTAAATCCATTGGCGCGGGCTACAGGCCGTACTGTTTGTGTGATCATCATACAATTTGTCATGAATGTTGACATTTCCATGTAGATGGGAACGAGTCATTTTAGGATCATTCGGCCATCTTGGATTTGACTCTTTTTATCACTAAATCCTTTGACTCATGCTTCAGACCACATCTCTGATCCGATCATCACCAAACTTCATATGGATCATATGGGGCGACCTCTAGATGGGAACGAGTCATTTTGGGGTCATTTGGCAAAAAAAAAAGGCCGCCGTCAGCCATCTTGGATTTTACTCTTTGCATCACTAAATACTTTGGCGCGAGCTACAGGTCGTATCTTTGGTCTGGTCTTTATGAAATTTGTCATGAATGTTGACATGTAGATGGGAACGAGTCATTTTAGGATCATTCGGCCATAAAACATGGCGCTGGTGGCCATCTTGGATTTTACTCTTTGCATCACTAAATCCTTTGACACACCCTACATACCACATCTCTGATCCGATCATCACCAAACTTCATATGGATCATCGGGGTGACCTCTAGATGGAAAGAGTCATTTTTTGGGTCATTTGGCCCAAAAACATGGCCACCGTCAGCCATCTTGGATTGTACTCTTTGCATCACTAAATACTTTGGCGCGGGTTACAGGTCGTATCTTTGGTATGATCTTTATGAAATTTGTCATGAATGTTGACATTGACATGTAGATGGGAACGAGTCATTTTGGGGTCATTCGGCCAAAAAACATGGCCGCTGGTGGCCATCTTGGATTTCAAAATTGAATCCATTGGCGCGGGCTACAGGCCGTACTGTTTGTCTGAACATCATAAAATTTATCATGAATGTTGACATTTACATGTAGATGGGAACGAGTCATTTTAGGATCAATCGACCAAGTAAGACAAGATGTAACTCGGCGTGATACTTCGCTCAGATCAATTCACTGCAGCGATAACATGTATTTAACGTGATGACAGGCAAAATGTTTTAAATGAAAACAACAGAAAAAGTTGGAAAATCGCATTGTGAAAATTTGATGCACCATCAAGTTCAACGCATCATTATCATGACCATGTGGTATATCATTCTGAGCACAGTGTCAAAGTTCTACATGGTGATCTTACTCTACTGATATTCATTCAACAACCATTGATACCGGTAGGTGTCAACAACAATTAATGAATCGTTGCACTAAGTTAACGTTCAGATGACCATGATTCAATCGTATATGGGAAGGAATTCCGTCGTAGGAAGTAACCGGTAGTTAGACTGCGCATGCTTACGTCAAAATCGCAAGTAAAAACAAATATAAAGCACTGTTTGATTTTAGATTCAAAATTGTGGCGTATCCCTGGATACAATGTACATGTACCTCCACTTGCGACATAATCGCAGTTGTGTATACATAAAATTCATAGCAGGAAAGATCGCAGGGTAGTCAACCACATGCTTTATGGACAACATATGATATCATCATGTACGACAACATCGAATCGTGTGAAAAAACTATCCACGATCTCCTCTTGATTGTATGCACATGTGACTTCAAAGTTGTCGTTTGGTCAGTGAATTTTATATAGCTTGACCTTTTTCTAGTTCCCGTCTTCAATTTTCTATTTTGGCGAGGCTGAATAATTTGATCACTTCTATTGAGATGATTAAGTGGGACACGTTATTGTTCTATTTTTAGAATAAACCATTCAGGCGATACCATATAGCGATATAGACCATTAGGGTGTCCCATAGCTATGTTCCGAACGTCAAATGTTCCATGTTGATTGTTTGTATTTTTTATTACAAAGTTATAAGCGATAATGAGTCTAATTAATGTTTATATGTAACAAAATAAAATGTCTGGTCTCTGTTAACAGTAACTACTAATGTTTGTTAGCTAAACAACCACACGTTTTTAGACCAAAACATATTCGAAATATTAATATTAATATTAAAGGTACTCAATTCGATTAAGCACCCCTAAATTACTATTTCTTTGGGTTCGGGGTTAAACAATATTAGATTCGAGTCGAGGAACCCACCCATCAAGCTCAGAGTGATCAGATACCGATTTTTGAAGTTTGTTAATTTTTGGAGATGTGGATCAGAACCATGTGTTCAAACGGATAAATTACGGTTGTAAGATGGATAACACGAAAATCAAGTGGTTACTATTAACAATAATACCCACTTGATTTTAGAGTTATCCATCTTACACCCGCAATCGGATTGAGTACCTTTAATCTTTAGAAGCATTTCCGGACAGGGGTCTTCGATTCAAATTTAATAGTTTATACCCCGGTAACTATATAACACATGTTTACAAAGAGAAAGACCATCTTTAAATATAGCCCTTTTTCGTTGATCACCGCAGCCAACTATGGAAGCAGTACTGAGGCAGTAGGCCTGCTCTATATTCTGTTTGGGTCACATATCGGGTGTGATGTCATAGCGTTATTGGGGCCATTGTGGTATTACTGCAGTTAAATATATATTGCGAGGTGCTTGTCTATATCACTTGGAATGCCGTTAGCTGTCACTTAACACGTACATATAATAATATTAATCATTTCTTGAATTACTGAACCAACGTTAAGTGTACACATATCGGGCGCATATATACTTTCAAAGGTGTGATTTTGAACATAGAAAGGTTAACCGTACCTGACTGCACATTGATACTAACTTAGCATGCTGATACAGTTGTCAAACATATCGGACCAAAAGAAATGCGTCGCTGTCAGGATCCACACTCCCTAATATGAAATCACGTACCCCACACATTATGAATCTCCTTAAGGAGATGAGATTAAAATGCACCACCTTATACCTTATGATACATTATGCAGTTAGTGGACGCTGGCTTATGCCACTATGTCCACGTCTTCTGTATCTGGTTCACCGAATTCACAAAATTCAGGCCATATAGACTCGTCTGGGAACTTGTCACCCCTAGTTTAGCTTTATAATCAAGTCTCACTTCCTGTTCTTTCCAATAATCGTCGAATTGATTTTTGAAGTGATTTACATGTAGTGTATCGGCGTTGACTGCCTCTTCTGCTAGTTGGTTCCAGGGCTCCACAACTCTCTGACTAAAAGTATGTTTCCTTGTATCTCTGGTTGCCCCTTCTAGAAACATTTTGAAGTTGTGGCCTCTGGTTTCGGATTCAGTTTTCCGTGTTAATATATTTGCTACTTCCGGGTCGTATAATATAAATGGACGTTCAACTTTACCACAACTTGGAGAGCCGATTTTATCTAATAAATTTGAACTTCAGGACAGTACATACACTGGTATATTGTTCACCGATGACAAGGAAACGCCTTAGTCATTCTACACTTCGTTAGAACCTCTATATAATTATTGAACCCAGAATTTACGGGCAGTATGTACACTATATTCAAAATTTGACCACAACTTGCATCTAGAGCCGATTCGTCTAATCGATTTGAACTTCCGGGCAGTATATATACACTGGTATATTGTACACAGAGGACAAGGAAACGCCCTTGACATTCCACACATCACTGGAATTTAATCATAATTAATTTCTATAATTACACGGACAATCTGCAACAATGGAATAAAATGTGTTAGTATGTGTACGGGATTAGATGCATATCATTCACAATCTACGTGTGTTCCCTCTGGGGTTGAGTTGCCTAATTCCTTAATCGTCTACATTTAACAAATAATTGTTTTTTAGCGCTCAAAACATATCGAATTCAGGCCATATTCCCTACTTATATGACAACCCGTTATTATAGGGATTTCCTGACCACACATTAGCTTGAAAGCGTAACACATTTAACGAAACAAACCCTAATTCTGATATAACATACATATCCAAACATTATTCAGGCCTGCATATATATGTTTTCTGTTAAACCGCTGTAGAAATTAAAGGGGCTTTAAAATTGGTTCTGCGGGATATCTATGTTAATTGGAATTGACTACGTGGCTTCGCCCGATTCAGGACACCGTGTAGGAGCGATAATTAACAAAATAGAATAAAACTCCACTTCTTTGGTGATTAATCAAATATATGAGGGCTCAAAACTCATCTAATTTGGGCAATATTTCCTACTTCTATGAAAATCCGTTAGTATAGGGATTTCCTGACCATACATGAGCTTGATTCGCGAGAAAACGGAGCACAATTAACGCAACAAATTAAATTCTGATATATATGGCCTATAATATAATTATGTTATCTGTCAAACCGCTATGGAAATTAAATGGGCTTCAAAATTTGTTCTGCGGGATAACTTTTCAGGAAGAAGTGGTTGGTTCAAGTTTTGCAGAAATGGGCGATCCATGACTCAGGGTGCATGGGGACGGGGAATCAAAATTGACAAAACTGTTTTCGTCGCCGATTTCTATCAAACTCATTTGAAAGCATTACCGTGATGATACGGATAATGTAGCTATGTTATTTTAAATTGCCTAATTATCTTCACACGATTCAGTGGTGGGGTGGGAGGAACATTTGGAGGAGCATAATTAAGAAAATACAATAAAATAAAATTGTGTTGTTACCGATTTCAATCAAATCTCGATCTCCACAGTATACGGATAATCTGATAGTGCATGTGATTCAAAACTGGTAAATAATTAGTGCTATGGGTTGTATTTTATTCCTTTCATGTCATACTTTATGACATAATTGTATCTTCCAGATCTAGAATATATTATTTCCGCTAAGTCCGCTAAGCATCTTTTATAGCATACCATTACACATATCTTGAGTAGTTTCCTGGCTTTTGATGTAACTTAGTGCAGTACTTCTGGATGCGTGGAAGTTATCGATACTACTTCAGCAAATGTGTGAAAACTATGATATTAGTGTAAAAATTACTAAGCATTGTATACCATATATTTTAACTGGTGTTCAAGATCCAGAGGTAGGATGACACCCTTACTATATTTACATGTTCAAGTTATCATTCCAATCACCCCCCAATGAGTACTTCTATAGTCAATATAATGTGCACTTGGCCGATTTTTGTCGTTTCCGCATTAAGGAATTTCCTACCCTTTGACGACGCCGGTGTATCTGGAAAACATTCAAAATCTATTGTGGTTTAAATTGAGATTTTAATATGTTACGTCACTTTAACTAGATATTTCAATACGCTGTCACATACATTCATCCATTCATGTAGATGAAGTGCCACATGCGCGATGGCAATGATTTGCATTGTTTTATAATATGGATAAAGGGTTGCAAAACTGACGCCCTGACAGAATGTAGCGAAAAGTTGCATTGCTAAAATCTGATTTCTCCGTTGCGTTCACATCAGTCTATCCCACTATTTGAGCCACATTAGGGTAATTTTGAGCAACTGAACAAGGTATCCCATGGGCATAGGACGCACATGTAACGAGTAACCCCATTGCCGGGGTGACTTGAGACATATATTTCGGACACTGTATTGGACATGTATAATGGTGGAATCAAATGCAACAGTACAGTCAGGGATCAATCCATGAGAGGTTGTATGATAAACTTCTAGTGATGGCACTATGGACCGAATAATTCATTTCAAGTTAGATTTGAATAAACATAAAAACTGTCTCAAGCACACTGCTCGAAGGAGAATGCAATAGAATTACTAAGCGAACCGAGCTTATATTGTATATCTGATTATGGATGATTTCACTCACAACCACTATAAACATATATATTATAGCTCTAGTATTATTGCGTATACATGTAAGGATATATAGCACATGTTTACAGTGAAACTGGTAACGTAAATTGCATGATGTGTATTCTAACTTTCAATGTAAATTTATCGTTTTTACGAAGTTTGGCCTGGGATATAGAAATGGGCTCCGTTGTTCCGTCCACGCATCATGAGTCTGTCCATGCGTCGTACCGTCATTCGGTCCGTAACACATTTGAAGCTCAATAACTTGGTCATCGTCTGTCGGATTTTAATGATCTTCGATATTTTGATGAAGCACAACATGGTGGGGTGTTTACATACAGCGGGTTTCGTCCATTGATTTTCTTTCAGAGTTACGGCCCTTATTATGCAAATGGGACTTAATGTGAGAATGGATTTTACGCTTGGCATGACTAAATTCTTCAGGACAACCTACTGACCATATCCCTCAACCAATCATCACCAAGCTTCATACGGATCGTTGTGGTGGTCTCTAAATGGGATCAGTCAATTTGTTTCTCAAAACTTGTTTAAAAAATGGCCCCCAGCAGCCATCTTCTATATCTGGAATTGTGTTGTGTTTTGTCCATCCATGCATATATCTCAACCAATGTTCATATGATTTAATTTAGTTCGGAGCTTCATCATCATGAATGCGAACAAAATAGGGACGAAGGACGCTGTTAACTTTTTCCATTTTGGAGTTATCCTTCTTTGTTTATCTGGAAGTCAATTCTTTTTTTGTCTGTTGAAGCAGATATCCCAGCCATGTGTTGTCAAATCTTAATGAAATACGTGTATGTTTGCCACCATCAATGCTTTTAAATGAATGTCAAATGGCATTGTTTCCATTTTCAATTTGTCTCAGTTATTTAGTTTGTCAATTCTTCGAAAATCGCTTGCCATTTTTGGCTGGATCTACACAAAACGTGCATCTCACCCTTAAATTGCTTCTTTCTCATTTGGTGATATCCATTTCTTTCGTCGATGGTGGTTGGCCAACTATCAATTCTTACTATTATATAAACATTTGCAAACAAAACATATGACTTTGTGTATATGATATTGTGTTAAATTACACCTTAGACCTTAAATGGTATACGTGACCAGTTCAAGATTGAGTGCGCTTGTCGTGTCCTATCCAACCACAATACGCTGTTCTGTTGCATTGTCGCGGTAATATTGTTGGCACAATCAATTGATTTCATTTAGGTATTTGCAGCTTGTCCCGAGAACTAGGTCGTGACAAAAATGCGGGTGTCTTAATCACGAACCTAACAGTAATTATGTGTATGAGCTGGTTTTTTTCTGGTATTAGTTGATCCACGAACATCATGACGATAGGCCAAATATGAAAAACGAAGCAGAACAATTTAGTCTGAATTTTCCAACTGATGTTGTGTCGGATGTCCGTTGAATTTCCAACTGTTGAAAATGTTGATACCCCTCTCCCAAAACCCTGTCGTCACGTCCCTGTCGGTGGGCGTCTCACCTATACCTGAATGGTACAGTTATTCTCTTAACATTATGGCGGATATGCTTAATGAAATCAAGAAATTATGTGGCTGTGTATTATAATAGTTGATCGACATGTCATTATGGCGACGTTTTACTTGAAATTGCCAGATGACACACACCCCACCTGATGGGATAGATTTTTACACCAAACAGTTCTTGGTGCTTCTGGGGCTATGGGGTTTGGTTGTCTTGTATTTGTATTAGTTCGCTTTGTGAACATCATTTCAAAAAGATTCAGGCAGACGGTGATAATAGCAGTCATGCATAAATACGGATGAATGAAAAGTGTGAAGGTCGTATATATTCAATATGTTCTCCATTTTGAAGAGTGGTTGAGTATGACTTCTATACTTCTATACATTCTTGACTTCGTGGACATGTTCCCAGAACTGCATAACTTAAACTTAGCTGATTTCCAGGTCCATTTTGTATGTTTTTGAGATATTTGATTTTTAATGTTTGAATCTCCGATGGGGTCAACTACTAAGACTATGGACATATTTATAACACTATCCGATTGGAAAAAAATCGTTTCGTTAATATAATAAATGAGCATGATAAATCGTAAATTAAATGTAATCCTGGTTGTGTGAAGAATACTACAGACAGTGTGTCCATTTTGGTACTTATGACAAACTGAAAATTACATACACTATGCATAGTTGAAATTACGCCATTGAGCTGGAATTCGTAAAATGGCAACCCGTTCTATACGTGGCGGAAATAATATGATAAGAACGTACTACGTTATTCGAAACTTACTCCATCCAAGGCCATGATATGTAAATATACAATTAGATTAGATGAATAATACCGGTAATTGTAACCGCACAGGTTGATACTTTGAAGTATATTCTCAAGTCGCATGCATGTGCCGGTTTAAATCCGGTTTCAATGGTTCCGTGTATTTATATTTCACGGACATGTACCGGTATATAACAATTGAATGTATGTTCCACGCACTGTTACTGAAAGCATACATATCATTTGGACCGTATTGAGCAATAAGAACAACACTCAACACCGCGGAAATGTGTTTAGGAGACTTATTCGCAGTGACTCATTCAACACAAAATCTTGAAAGGTGAGGGTTAGCTAGCGCTATACTGATATAAACAATTTGGTTGAATTTCTAACCAAAGTTCACTTAATGCATGGGTATATCTGGCGATTAGTGTTTTGGTTATCTCATACTCTTTATATACTGTTTGTTTACATAACATGTGGTTCATATACATGTACATGATTTAGAAATGGCATTTAATACAACTAATTGTTATTTAAGTCAGGCATTTAGGTTCATTGTGCCTCTGTATATCTGGTGGGCTAAGTCCTCATTTTGGAAGATTTGTAGGACTCTATATATCAGCCATTTATTAACTCTGAAATATGTTTGTAAAAGTAAAACATAAAGTGATCCAGACAGACTGGTGGACAAAACAAACCAAAGCACTGCCACTGATGGTTATTTAAACCAAATATCCGGCTACCACCTTTGACCAAAAAATCTTAACAAAATATGTACCATGCAAATTTCCATTGCGAGCTATTTCTGAATACTGAATAGAACCTGGTATAAAATTGTCTACTGTGAGGGTTTACGAGCAGATAATTTAACCCATTCACAATACAAACCGTTCATAACACCATGCATACATGGCCTCAATAGCCCGAAGACGAGTGTGACTCGCCACACAGTAGTATTTCAACCAGGCTACACTCATCATTCATTCAATGAACTGGATATTGCATGTACACTTCTGCTACAGTGATTGGTACTTGATAGCACTATTGGTGCTAATGATATGATATTATATCCACATCGCGATTCAATTTAGTCTTTTAGACTTGGAAAAATTATTGAAATTTCAGCACGCAGTGACGAATGGTGACCTTGTATAATGATAATTTTGTTTCTCATTTAAAATAGCATCCTATTCCATGCCTAAGCTAAAATAAACACTCTGTAACAAATAAATTTGGTACACTATCAGTTCAGAATATGCATTGCATGTACGCAGCAAAACCCATTTCAAATGAAAGTGTCAATGACACTGTAGCTCAACTTGGAAAGGGAATAATTTAATGTATTACAGTCAATGGAGCGATTAGGAATGTGGAAAGTTGAATGTCTAATACTAGTTTATAGACATGAAGAGAAAAGTAAAATCCAAGATGGCTGCTGGCGGCCATGTTTTCGGCCGAAAATACCCCAAGATGAGTCGTTCCCATCTACATGTCATCGATAACATCCATGACAAATTTTATGACGATCAGACTAAAGGTACGACCTGTAGCCCATGCTAAAGAATTTAGTCATACAAAGAGTAAAATCCAAGATGGCTGCTGGCGGCCATGTTTTTGTCCGAATGACCCCAAAATGACTCGTTCCCATCTACATTCCAATTTCAACAACCATGACAAATTTTATGATGATCAGACTGAAGGTACGACATGTAGCCCGTGCTAAAGGATTTAGTCATACAAAGAGTAAAATCCAAGATGGCTGCTGGCGGCCATGTTTTTTGTCCGAATGACCCCAAAATGCCTCGTTCCCAGCTACATGTCATTATTAACATTCTTCACAAATTTTATGATGAGCAGACTAAAAGTACGACCTGTATCCCGTGCTAAAGAATTTAGTCATACAAAGAGTAAAATCCAAGATGGCTGCTGGCGGCCATGTTTATGGGCGGAATGACCCCAAAATTACTCGTTCCCATCTAGATTTCAATATTAACATCCATGACAAATTTCATGATGATCAGACAAACAGTACGGCCTGTAGCCCGTGCTAATGGATTGAATTTTGAAATCCAATATGGCCACTGGGGCCATGTTTTGTTTCCAAATGACCCCAAAATTAATCATTCTGGTCTAAATGTTGATGTCAACAGGCAGCTATGACATATTTCATAATGATCCGACCAAAGTTATGACCTGTAGCCTGCATTGTTGAGTATGTTCACGCCTTACGTACACAGGCACACACGGACAACGGACGACAAAGCCATGGCAATAGCTCAAGCTTTACAAAGTAAAGTTGAGCTAATAACTTGAATTATAGGTATAAACGGACTGAAATGTAGAAATTACAGTTAGTTTGCACAACCTTCCACGAAGCAGCATGCAATTTGCCCAAAAGTTCCACAAATAGAGAGCGCCACTGTGTGGTAGGATTTACATGTCATCATGACATAAACTAGATCATGCCATGAATCTCTACTAAAGCTGACACCCGTAGAGATCATATTCCACCTGTACAAAACCCGGGAACTTTTTTTAAGTTTTGACAGGGAACCGTATAAAGTAAAAAAAAAACATGGGGAATGTACTTCTTTGTTCATACATGTACCTGTGGCTTAATTATTTATTCATCGGTACGTGAAGTTCCCAGCTCGATATTACAGAATTGCTTTCGCGTTATGTCGCTTAGGCCAAAGAAAAAAGATTGTATGTTTCCGGTAACGGAGCGAAAAAATTAGGGTAGGTAGGTAAGAATTTTTTATTTTTTTTTATTTCAATATTTTTTATCCAGCTGCAGAAATGTTCAACAACATTGACCGAAGTGACATAAAATGCCAACCTGTGTTGTGGGGAAAGTATTACTTGATCAACACAGTGGAAACTGGAAATATACATTAAGGTTGATAACAAAAATCAAATTTCATGCTTAGGTATGTTTTTTATTATTCACATACATGACATGTAGCACATTTTCATAAATTTGGCTATAAACTTGGTAGGAAATTGATGTCACTAACTTTTTATAAGAAGTTTACCAATAATACCACCATTATACATGTATATACTGTACTGTACACTAAAGGTCATCAATATTTATGAGCATTAGTGGTAAAAAAACAGTAAATTTTAGATTTTTTTTTACTTTTTCTCAAAATATCAATAAAAAGTTTAGGGTCGGCGGGTTATTTTTAGGGTCATCCAATGTACGGAAACATAGTATCTTTTTACTTTGGCCTAACAACAATAATTTTCGTGACAGGGAATAAAATAAATATTTATCGCGGAATCGGGAACTTCACTTACCGTACCGATGAATAAATCCTTACTACTCTTGAGTGCCTAATAAAAGTACAGGGTGGAAAATGTCGCGTAACGGAATAATAGTACGGGGCGGAATAAACGTAGACTGGAAATATTAGTACCATACATCCCAACAAAACGCACCATCTGACTGGTTTACTGATGCCATGTGACAGAAATAGTTTCGATGGATAGCCAGGTCTGTGAATCTACAGTGTACTGATCACTGTCAACAATCAGAGTTCATTTATCTATGAATAACACAATTTAAGATTGGTGAATTATTTCTTTTGGTTAATTTAATAAACGTACAGGACCAAATAACGATCGTACAGGTGGGAATTTTACCTCGATTTTAATAATCGTACATGTATGTTTATTAGGCACTCAAGAGTAGTAAGCAACAGGTATGAACAAAGAACTTCATTCCCCGCGTTACATTATAAGGTTCCCTGTCAAAACTTAAAAAATCTTCCTGGGAATTGTAAAGGTGGAATATGATCTCTATGGCGTTCTAGCTTTAGTAGAGATTCATGAATCATGGCATGATCTAGATATAAACAATCAGCATCCATCCTTACTTCTTCTTACTTGTGTTGATATGTGGTTTGTGACAAGCGTGTCTCTGTGTATATATGTATCCTATTTATGTTACTTTCACAAAACTCGCACTAGTAGTATTCACATTCAAATTAAATAAAGCGGAATGTATATACAAATAGTACAAATTACAATCCTTGAATTCATGAATCATGTTGTGACAAGTGAGTAGTGTAAACTGGAATTATGGCCATTAATTAGAATCAGATAATTTTTAACTAACGCCCGCTAAATCCACGATGAAAAGACGAAGTCAGAATAATTCCTCACGTCCAACATGAAGCCTAATTTCATTTCAATTTCAAGGATTTTAATTTTTGTTTTGAGAATTGTCCCGACCTTGTCCAAGTACGTTAATCAGATAAAGGTTAATCTGGATAAAGGTACATGCCTTGTCCTTCACCTTGTTGGAATAACCGGAAATATGTTTTGATTTTTTTTCCGGTCTTCGCTAATGACAACTGTTGTTAAGCTTTGGAGTTGGAACAGAGACTGCTGATAATTGATAAATTAGACGCATTTTTGCGATTAAATTCATTCAGTTGATGGCAACTATGATCTAGTTATCTTGCCAAGTTAACTTTCAGCTAATCATTCATTGAAACATAAACGGCAATAACAAAGACTCAGAGTTTGAAACTGTCAATTTCAAACACAAACTTGACCAAGTCAGACTCAGACTCAAACAACGGACGTCTCAAATCGCAGTAAAAGAAGTGTTTTGGTGACATTTTTCGGTCCGAAACAATATAGGAAGTACATTTTTTTATTTAGATCACTCACCTTCTATGTATATAGTTTTCATCTCATCCTTTTGTTGTGTTATAATAGGTAATTTGTGGAAATACTAACGCCGAGGTGGTGAGTTCTGTATTTAAACTACAAGGCTTAGCAACAACCATGTCTATGCAACGTCAAATCTGATTGGTTAAGATAGACAATCTGACCAATCGGATAATCGTTTTTATTGCGCCTTTCGTTTAAGAGAGCGCCACTTTACGTTACGTTAAGCGCGTGCTCTGATACTATTCTCAGGTAACGTGAGCTATATATAGAACACAATAATACAGCTTCATAGGTATACGGATCTCATACGCGTTACCGTCATGAAAACTTTCAGATTTCGCTTCGCGAAATCTGATTAAGTTTTCTATTAGGATAAGTATCACTTAGAACAAACAAAATAATCTCACAGGCCTGAAGTTTAATAGGATATATTGGAAATCAGAGAGCATATGACATATAATGGTTCTATGTACGCTAACCCAGATGATATTCTACGATGCATTGTTTTCATTTCAATCAAGGTGTTGTCTAACTTTGGTATGTATGTCGGAATTTGGTGAACTAGAGCACCGACATCCACCCAAAAACTGGAAGCCGACACTCGACACTTGACACTCGCTCTGAAACGGAGGCCACTATAGTCCAGTAGTTTAGACCCGATGTTGTAGTGAAACTAGAACAAATTGGTAATAGGCTGTTTTTGGTGTCATTATGCCAGACAGAATATGGGGTAAACATATTCAAAATCCGCTAAAATCCGAAATTTTCGGCAATTCTTTGAATAGGGTTCTATTATCACTTGTATGTCCATTTTTTTTAATTTTTCAATGTGACCATACCCATATAATAACATATCAAAAATCTCAATTAATCCCAGGATGGGAAAGTCATCATCGTTTGATCAAAAGAGAGGGAGATGTAAACAAAAATGATGAAATTGGAATCTTGTTAGTATACTAATCTGCCGACTACAAAATATGACCACACAATAAAATATCCTAAATTTTGATTCGTTTCTTGGAGGGAAAGTCGTTATATTTCGGTAAAAAATGCAAACAAAAACACAATGTGAGAAAAGTGGAATTTTAAAAACAATAAATATAATTGCTATCGTTAATCGTATGAAGACCATTGGCAGACGATTTGACCGACGCGGCCAAGCCGCGTCCAGAGTGGATGTACTACAATCGTAGATTGGATAACACAGTCATAATCAGTTTCATATAATGATGTGATTATTATCGCCAATAAAATGAGAGTTCTAATTGATAAACTGAATTGAAATTAAAGTCCTTTTTAAAGTTAATTGTAGAAATAATATTGTATTGGTTTCATTTCGAATCATATATATCTCTTATGTGCGGCAAGTATTTTTCCCTCTATGTACATTTAACCTGACACAAAACAATATACTCCCACAATATATAACAATAGGCGGTTGTCATGAAATATATTGATTTTATATCATGACTCACTACGTCACTGTGTACAAACATAGTGTGCAATATATTACTGCTTTACACCTACTGTGTGTGAACAGGAGTCCGACCGTGGGGATTCACTTCTACTGTGGGTAGCACGTTTCAATGGCATTTTAATTGTTAAAGTTTACACCATAGTAGAACTACATCGGAGTTGGCCTTCCGTAGCCTCGCTTAAAATAGCCGTCTATTCGCGATGAATACACTTGATACTTTCGATTCAATTGAATATTAAAGCAATACAATATACATGAACATGGTTAAGAATTAGATTAAGACTCAAGAAAACATTTCTCACATTTTCTGGGACTGGCCACACACAAATCGGTTCATAACCGAACTTCAGTCTTGGTTGAAAATAAATCAAGTGTCTATACATATTACCAAACCAAATATACTTTTTGGCGCTAAGCAATATACGTATAGGACTGAATGTGACCGGATCCAACTCTCAATAAAGGCATTTGTCGCTGAATTGAAATTCAAATATGAATGCGATAAGTACACATCCAGATGCAACATGCGATATCAAGAGTTTCAAAAGCAATGGCTACCCTTAGAAATGTAATTAATGACACCAGTGATTGACTTGCTGATATCCACAAACAAAACTAACTTTATACATGTATATACTCCGAATAACACAATTATATACATATAGACCGGAACTAGAGCTATCTCTCAAATTTACATTAATCATTTCTTAACTCGATCATCAAAAAGTCGTCACGAATTTATCTGCGCCAAACCTAACTCTTTATTTTACAGTATAAATGGCATTTCCTCATTAAGTGCATCAACGGTGTGTCGCCCAATGGCCAACGGAATAACAATCCATTTATCACTTTACAAACACTACACCACAACTACATGATTCACGTATGATTTTATTAATGTCGCCAGTGAGAAAGTAGCCCAAGTGAAATTCACCTGGGAGCGTGCAAAAGTGAGTGCTAGAATATAATATTTATCAATGTATTGTTACTATAATGCTTGTGCTATACGTATTCCTGCCTGTCTCATTTTTGTGTTATGTATACTTCCTCAATAAAAAAAAATTAGATTAAGAAGTTGATTGTTATCTATAATTGTTTAAAGGGGTACTTACACTAAATCCGGTCATTTGTGGGACCATCTCCTTTTATACTCAACAGAATATATGCAACAATTGAATGAAATTTAGCCATGTATTACTGTAAAATACACGCATGTGCTGTATGAAAAATGCAAACAAAATGGTAATTATAACGAAAATGAATTTATGACTCCAGCCATTTATTCATATTCGTTATAATTACCATGTTGTTTGCATAATTCACAGAACACATGAGTGTATTTTGCACCAATCCATGGCTCAAATTCATTCATTTCTTGCATACATTATGTTAAGTATAAAAGGAGATGGTCCCACAAATGGCCGGATTTAGTGTACAGTTCCCCTTTAAAGGTTCATGTTGAGAAAAAAATGCATTCAGTGTGAGTTAATTCTCGTACTTTATTCCTTTCTAACTGGGGAATAAAGTGCCGGTGTTCTCAGTGTAAACAAAACCTCGTCGGTGTACTACCAAGTGTGGGTTACACACCGGTGGTTATTGTGAATGGCCCCCGGAATCGTGTTAATTGGTTTATACGGATTTATAACAATTTCCTAGCTTGTTGTGCTCGTGTACCGAGGAACAGAATATCCCCATTTGTGTATTAGTCCATGAGCCAGGACCGAGAATGGTACCATTTTGGTGGGCAAATTCTCTCAACATTTTTCGCAAAGCTTATAATCTGAAATTTATCTGAGTGCTGGGGCGCACTGTGGCAGTGTAGCTTAGTGTGCAAAATTTGTGTTTCCATGGAAACGAAGGGTGTTTTTGGCCAGTATAAAAAAAATGCTTATAATGGGCTACTACTAGAAAGTTTAATGCAGTAACTCTATCTTTACACTGATATAGGGTGACACCCTTGGTAGGCTTTCTTTTGACACGGAGTATTTCACCTCTAGAGGTCAAGGTCATACATAAAGGTCAAGGTCATTCACCAATATATTATCTTTTTTCCTATCGGGTCATACATTTTCTACCCACTGATTTTATATATCAGTTTTGAATACGTTATCTTTGCTCCTAAATAATCTGTAGCGTATATTCTACATAGAGAACTTCGTTATTGTTGAAACAGACATGTCATTCGTGAGATATAGGCCTTTAAACTTGGTGACCATTTTCCAAAATGGGTGAAAATCGGTTATTTCCCAATATATCATGTTTCTGTGTAGTCCAGGCGCTTGGTGCATGGGAATGTAAGAATTGCACAACTATTGATAAAAGCATGAAACTTCCAACATATGTTCCTTGAGCCTTCCTGGTCATTTTCGGAATAGACCCCATCGATATTTGGCCCTGCTTAGCAACGGTTACTAGGCAACTACCCGAAAGTATAAACAGAAAGCTATGTTATCTAATTTTTTAAAAATGTTTCCACAATACACATGACATGCTACTAGAAAATCTTTGCTGCTTTGCACAGCTGAGTATATCGCTCTACAGATGGTCCGAGGTCATTATAAATGTTATAGGTTTAATAGAGATGCAAAGGTTCAGCATAAACAAAGCCAGTGATTAGTTGACAGTTCTGCTATATAATTGAAATTAATAGGTCAGCGGTAAGGTGTCTTATCGTGATGGCGGTGTTGTTGGTAGAATTTGATACATTATCATTGTAAACTTAATTGGACTCTATTAACCCAAGTATTCCATGTCCGGGTCACCTTTTCACATTTAATCAAAGGCTGCGCTGGTGCAGCATTACCTATCCTGTGTCATTGAATTCTCTTATATTTGGGAGTGACCCATAAAATCCAATATTTTGTGTTAAGTACATTTCTTAATAGTACATAACAGTATACTCTATAATTCAACATCAACACTCTAATTTATTATTCCGATCATAGTAATTTACTATCGCCAAGGGATGGGTTAAACATTTGCCAATCGTGATCGGCCTCTCGTTTTCTGTTGCTGATATATTGTCACTGGTGGGTGTATATGTGTACAGGAATTAGATGTATGGTCATGGCTGGGGGTTATGAGTATACAGCGGGTGGCTGAATTATCATGAGTGATGTGTATATGCAAGTGTGGAATGTACACATGATCACGTGTGAGGGGTATTGGTATATACATTAAATGGTAGGGTGTATGCATATACCTGGAGTGAATCTATGTCAAGTGCGAGGTGTATATGTATATCGTGAGTGGCTATATGGCTATGCGTATGACAAATGGGTATACAGGGGGTGATCATATGGCCAATGGTGGAGGGAATATGTATACAATGTGTGACCGTATTTCCAGAATGAGGTGTATATGCAAGTATGGAGTACATTAATGGCCATGTGTACATGGTATAAGTATATATTGAAGGGCTATGTCGCCATGGGTATGGCGAATAGGTAAATGTATACAGGGAGTGACCGTATGGCCAAATGGTGGAATGAATAGGTATACACGGAGTGACTGTATGGCAAAACATTTGGTATATGATTGTCACGGGTGAGGTGTATATTCAAGCCTGAATGGCCGAGTTTGCGGGGTATTGGTCTATATAGAAGGGCTGTATGGCCATTGGTGAGTTGTATATATATATACTTGGAATGACTATACAAGGAGTGACTATGGCAATATATTTGGTGTGATTGTCATGGGTGAGGTGTATATAGAAGGGCTGTATGGCCGTTGGTGGGGTGTATATCTATATACTTGGAATGACTGGTTATGGGTGTGGTGTATATGTATATCTTGAGTGGCTATATGACCATGGGTGTGGCGACTATATATATATACTTGGAGTGACTCTATGGTTATGGGTGTGATGTATATGTATATATTGAGAGGCTATATGGCCATGGGAGTGGCGAATATGTATACAGGGGTGACCTTTGGCAAAATGTGGTGTGAATATGTATACAAGGGGTGACTCGTATGGTAATACATTTGCTATGTGATTGTCATGGGTGAGGTGTATTTTCAAGCCTGGTGTGTATGAATTGCCGAGTATGCGGGGTATTAGTATAAAAACAAGGACTTTACGGCCATTGATGGGGTGCATATGCATACGTGGAGTGAATCTATGGATATGTGTGTGGCCAGATATAAGACCGAATTTGTCTTTGATTTTACTTGGGGAATATTTAGTCATATTAAGTGAACAATGGTTTGGAATTTTTTAACAGTTCGAAGGGTCGGGGCAAGGGAATTAATTTATCCCAAGAATCAGCTGCAAGAATAAGGATTTTTCGGGATCCAAACCCGGATGTAGGTTGAAAAGTTAAATTTGGTAACGATAAAATATGTTAAAATATAGTCTGTTTATTATACGGATTGAATACAGAGCGTTTACTTCACATCTGTGCGAAACACAGAAAACAGCTGAAACTCGCTCTGATTATGCTTAGATTTTGTAGAGTATGTATAGGTATTTCGTGTCTTCGGCGACCTATATTATCCCCACTACAATATACACCAGTATTGAGGTTCAAATATGCCATGTCCATTCAGATGGTAAATATATATTAAAATGAGAAATCAGTCCCCACCTACATACGATAAAGTAACTAAACGATCGTATATTCAAATGTGCAATACATCTATAAATCCACAATATATTGATGCCCTTGTACAAATGGTTGAGACAGGGACGTGACAACAGGTGTCTCAGCCCCCCCCAACTTTGGTCAAATGTTCAACAGTTGGACATTTGATATACCTGACACAACATTTGTTGGAAATTTCACACCAACAACAGGTTGAAATTGTTCCCGTAGTTTAATATTCCATCAATTTATTAGTGGAGAATTTGTAGGTTTTGGACCAACATTTGCATATTTTCCTGTTTTTGGTCAAACATTTGGACTGAAATGGCTATCAGAAACTGTTGAAAATGTTCCAACTTTTGGGGGGGGGGGGGTGTCAGGTCTCGAAAGGTCCAACAAATGGAAAGTTTGATGCCAGTCTGGATGCTAGGATTTAGAAAATTTCATGTTCAGATTTCAAATATTTCTCACACCGGGACGAACCATGGTAGATCCGGTGTGTGCCGGTCCCTCCCCATTGGCCAGTCAGAAACCGATAATTAATTTAAGAAAACACAAATCGGGGTGAATTTGCATGGCGTTAGACAACTAGATATTAGCATATTAGGATTGTTCAGGCTCAGATCTACACATTTTCTTGTACTGGTCGGCCTAATGGATTATACCCACCCCCGGCTAGTGACAAAAGACTACTGATTCAGTTAGAATATGCTACCATCCAGGCGGATGTGAGGGACCAGTTGGTAAAATCAAAGTCCAGCGGGGTGGGGAGGGTGAAAATAGGGTGTAGTTATATAGAAGGTGGACGCCCCTCCTAACGCGGATACAATCTATAGACACGTCCCTGCAATGGGTCGAGACTGCGTCTATAGCACCATCTACTCACTCTATCAACCACAGTTCCCCAAAACAAAAATTGACCCCACCTCAATAAGTACTATTGAGGTGGGTCAATTTTTGTTTTGGGGACCTGTGCTATCAACCACAACTTGTCATTAATGTAGTGAACAACGTTGTTAGTGAAAAAAGTGCTAGAAGCCGCCTCGAGAATTTGAACATAAAACCTGGTTTAAAATGACAACTTTGTCAATGCATGATGTTTGCCCATGAAATATTGCAATGAATAGGTTAACGCATAGCTGACTGGAATGCCATGTAATTCATGAACCTTTGAGTGAGAAAATCGTAGTGAAAGGTTACCGGTCAATGGGACACATCTACCCGTTCCAACTCGCTATTGCTTTATGAGCTGCATTGAAAGTACCCAAGTAACAATGACGATATTCATCGATTTACCCGAACCTGTTCCCGTCGGACGGCTATCGCAAATTCGCTAGTGTCTTCTTTTGTTGAATTCGATGCAATTAATTACATGGGCACAGCACGTGTTCTGCTACGTCAATAGCAGGTATTGATAAGTGGACCCCGAATGAGACCAAATATATATCCATATATAGAGTAAATGTAAAACGTATTATGTCTTATACATGTATGATACACTTGTATTCTGTCACGATGTGTATATACATGTTTTGTGGTAACCAACGTCAAAATATTTCTTTTATTATTTTTTGTAAAGAGCCCCGAACCCCATCCGCGCCATCAAAATAGAGAACCTTTGCTACTGTAGTTCTATAACCCACACCGTTACATTTCTGGTAATTATTAGCTCTATTAGTCATATAGATATTCGAACATATACAGATACTAGATAAAACCAGCTGTGTCATTATATTGTACCGCTTCAATCACAGGCCTAAATTGTTATGTTAATATATTTAAATAAAGTAAAATATAAATAAAATTGCATGTTTTAATTGGGGTCCATATCAGTATGGGGTCCGTATAAGCCGAGGTCCGTATAAGGCCAGGGTCCGTAACATTCGGTGGTCCGTATAAATGGCAGGGTCCGTATGCATGCGCGCAGGGTCTGTATCAGCCTCATACCGACGCATGCACACCCAGATCGGAAGCATTTAATCTACATAGTAGTATGGCAACATTTTCTCTAATAACAAAATAATTTGTATCATTATCTTACAGTGTGAATTTATAACTGGAATCGGCATTAATAGGACTTATGAACATAATATATTTTCTGCTGAACATGCATATGAATGCATTTTCTAACATAACAGTGATACTACAATATTGCTATATATTCTCTGTTTATGACATGTGTGAGGGAGGGTGCGAGGGTGTGTTTGTGGGTGTGTTGGTGTGTGTGTGAGAGAGAGAAAGACAGATTATTTTTATGCAGTACGTGGTGTTGCGATAGCTAATTTGAACACATCATCCTCTGAGAGTGGTTTTTGGGACATGAAAACAAAGATGACTAAAACACTTGTCTCTACGCTAATAGTGTGTACGCTAATATATTAGCGTAACGGGTTAGCGTAAAATAGGAGTTACGCTAATATTTAGCGTATCGGGTTCAAAGGGTTAACAATTAACAAGTTTTCTATATATATATGTCCGTGTGGACTTTCTACTTTCTAAGATAGCTCAGGTGTGAAAAACCCTTAAGTCGGGTTTGATCGTGACTTTGTATCTGTATAAATACAAGGCTCGTCATATTGTCCAGTGTAAGCTTTTGCTTTTTCAACTGTTCCGCAAATAGTTAATGTCATTGACATGGGAACTATATTTTATCTGGATATATGACCCCTCAGCTAGGAACGGCCCCCTCTAAAAAGTTTCCACTATAACCAAGAAACAGATAAGTGCAGTATCGTGCTTTAGTTAATATCACAAATCGTGTTTATTTTGTTCTGATTGTATCTCAAGGGTAATGCATCATGAGTTATGTATTACCACAAAGTTATGCATGATAATGGGAATTGCTTTTATGACTAACCAACTAGAGGTAGTGGATTATGAGCCAAATTATAAAAAATATACCAAATATTACCTTTGTCCAATGATATTGACTGTAGCAATTGTCCTTGACCCTATAAGGCATATAGCTCAGTCCATTGATGGATCCTTAATGGCAATATGAGTTCACATCATTTCTTCAAACAAAATTAGGCTCAGGTTTCCAGCAGTTGCATTTTCAATAATAATATTTGATGCCGGTGCCATGGAAACCAGATTTGATCTCGACAGTTTGTCAGACCTCTCACTGGGCATCCCCCAAAAGTGTCCATTATAACTACGCAACACATATGTGAAGTTTCATGATTTAGTTACTAAAGTCACAAAATTGCAGTTATTTTGGTCTTGATGGTAATGCATCGTCGCTCGTGTACTGTCACAATTACCACAACAAGGTAGTACTTAAATGCAGATTAAAATGAGACTAAAATGTGCCATACAAAAAAAACAAGGTTCGTTGATTCTCAAAAGCGGCATTTAAAAAAAAATTCTTCAAATATATGGTGTTGTTGTCATGGAAACCTGGGTTTATAATGACATTTGAAACCACCCCCACCTGGGCACGCCCTCCAAAAAGTTTGCCCTATAACTAAGTATATATTTGTATAAGTTTCGTGCTTTAGTCAATAAATTCACAATACAACCCCTAACGGACACCAGATAAGTAAATAGCTCTATAATATACACAAAAGCACGATATCTTGGGAAATAACTGATTTTGACCTATTTTGGAAAATGGCCACAAAATTTAGAGGTCGTTATCTCATGACTGGCTTGTGAGTTGAAACCATAAGACAGTTCTCCGTGTAGCCTATATGCTCTAGATTATTTACTAGTAAAGATAACGTATTCAAAACTGATATATAAACTCAGTGGGTAGAAAATGTATGACCCGATATGAAAAACGCTATTATTTTGGTCAATGACCTTGACCTTTATATATGACCTTTACATATAGTGGTGAAATCTCCAGTGTCAAATGAAAGCCCACAAAGGATAGCACCCCATATCAATGCCAAGATAGAGTTACTGCATTAAACTTTCTTGGTATAGACCATTATAGGCATATGTTTTATATAGGCCAAAAACACACTCCGTTGGCATGGAAACACACATTTTCCACACTAAGCTACACTGCCCCGGTGTGACCCAGCACTGACATAAACTTCAGAACATGAGCTTTCAGAAAACTTTCGGTAGAATTTGCCCACCAAATTGGTACCACTTTCCATTTTTGGGGAGCCTGGCTCATGGACTATATGGATTAATCGAATTTACACCATTCGACATTTTGTGGTTTTAACCACTCGGCAAATGCCATGTTTGATTCACCCAGACCATGCAGACACAATGGGGATATTTTATATGTATATATTGGCATCCCTGCTGGGCGAATGGTTGTGTATTGACAGGACACCATCGACAATTTAAAATAACACACGTGGACAGTCGATATTGCTATGCGACCAATTCTATTCCTTTTGTCGGGCACGGACAAGTTGGTGCGAGTGGAGTGAAATTGCATACTAACGACAATTCGCTACCAATAATGCCAATCACGGATTACAACTGCCGGATCGGACTAGCAAATTCGTACCCACTGTTCAATTAACTTTCAATCAAAGCATAAACTGTGATCTCTTAAGTTATTACCCTCGTGCTACGTGGTAAGTACAATGATACTACTGCTCAATTTGTCGTTATCCCACTGGTTCGCATAATACGAATGGTTTTACCTACATGTCAGTTCGCTGAAATTGGCAATGTGTTTAACCCATGTTGGGTTAGTCTGGTTCAGTTGGGACATGTACATGTATAGGTCTGATTTCAAGTTGTCGTTTTATTAATGTATTTTACATAGCTCGACATTTTCTTAATTTTTGATTTTTTTGTTGTGAGTCTGAAGAATTTGATCGCGTCTAATTTTTCGGCAAAACGCTCCGGAACCGGGACCACATGGACCACCCGCTCGGCCTTATTGTGGGTCGCGTTGTCCCGATTTTCCAGGTCGGTTTGTGCCATGCTTTGATTAAATACTTTTTGTCATATTTACATTTTTTGTATTCATATTTTCTTGAAAATAAAAAAATCTTATTTAAAAAAAACGCGAATAAATTACTTGATTTATTTAAGTTATCAATGAATACGCATATGTTTTCAAATTCAGATATGTGATTTTCTTGTTTCATATTGGTCGATGCGACTTCAAAAGTATGTTTTCGTAATAAACAGTTTTCTGTCGTCGTTTCTAAGAGTGTCATTGATCTCACCATTTCTCTGGCATTCATGAGAAAACACAAGAAAACTTGTCGCCTTGTCACTATGGAAACGGTCCTGTTTTGTCGCTTAATCGACACCTTTTATACGGTTAGCGGTGTGTCGGCATCTCAGATTGGACACCGATTAACACCAATTAAGTAGCCTATACATGTATGATATTCGGATTTCATGTCACTGATTATTTTTTATAGTGCCTTGATATACGGTTTTAATAACAATCTATGCCATAAAATATTATTAAAATAATATAATTCATCATCATTTGGAACGTATGTGGCTCAGAAGGAGCCCATAGAGTAATATAAACTAGCTGAAATCATAAAATCATTTTCCCCGTTATGGCTTCCAAAATGCAACATAATTCAAACTGTAGTTTATATTCAATGGAAGGGGAATAACTCTATATTTAAATATATTGAGTTTTTCCCCTTCCATTGAAAATAATGAAACTTGATCACAGAACCCAAATCGATATCTCAACAAAAACAAGTTCACAGTTTATTACACAGAATAAGTTGATGATACAATGTTTTAGAGCTTCCTCTTTCAAATGGTATATAATATGGCATATATTTTATATAAAATTATCAGAGGGTTCGAAAATTAAGTGGGTCTTTAAACTGCTTTTACAAACTGAAACAGCGTTCATATTCTAGATTGTTTTCTGTGTGACGAAATGTTTGAAAATGGCCGAATATTTATACTAATAGATAAAACTTGACACTATAGATTAAAAGCCGACATTTAGTGTCTTATCCGTCTTACATAATTGCACATTGAAGTGTAGATTTTTTTTATTTGGACACCCCACTCGTCAGTATCTGTACGCCTAGTTGTTTAAGTTGCTGATCACTAGTTGTCAAAAGAAAAATGTACGTCAAGTTGTGATGATGGGATTTGTATGCAATGACGAAACCATGAATTAGGTTTCCACATTTGACATGTTCCGCCTCCCGATGGTCACTATTAACCTTCAATCACACGACGAAGGCATTGTTCCCTTCCACATCCGTTTTCCGATTTCTCGACAAAATTTGTTCTTATATGTTCAAGCACCGAACGTAACTCTGTGTTTCAATAGATACCGTGCTGAAATATTGAAGTGTATTTGAAATCTATTTACATATGTATTATGACATTGAATTACATGATGTAGTTCATCGTAAAGCATGGTACGCAATTGAATACTTCTGCTCTACATGTATACCTATCTTGCAGATTACTTCTCGTTTTCCGGTGATACAAGAGATGAAACTCTATCTTTTCAAGTACCAAAAGCATTTCAAATAAAATTAAGTAAACATAATATAATAATGTAGAATTGACCGTATTGAAAAACATAAAACCTCAAGTCATGAATGTTCGTTATCAGCACTTGGAGTGATTTGTTGATTTAAGCGACATGAAACTGAAATATGCATGTACAACCGAAATCGACATCGCATGACATCTCTCTTAACCGGGTACTCCCGTACATAACACACTTTTTCAGATCGATATGATGATCAGAAGATATATTTAGGCACATTGAACCGTAAAATACTGTCTATCTCTCCAGGTAACGAACATTGTATGTCTGACCGCTGCGGCATGTGTATTTTCTCAATTCAATCTAACATTTTTAATTGAAGAGTTTTGTCAGTTACAATTCATTCTGGCTTGATCTAGACGATTTTCAAATGAATATGGACTTATAATGCACAGTTCAGTTTCTCATAATAATGTAGAATGAAATGTAACCTATACAATTCTCAAATAAATAAACGTGCTATTTCTTCACATTATGTGTAGGTCTGGCAGCGGTAAGTCCTGCGTTGGGGACTGAACTCTGCACGAAGCTTGGGACCGTTGTTTTATTTGACATGCTATATTCTGCCCCACGTGTCCTAAATTCATGAAGAATACCAATTTGGGGAAACTTTAACACCGGGCCAGTTGGTAATCATAACGTATTTTTCACCGAGCCGTTGATACAAACTTTTTTTCAGTCGACATTTTTTGATGCTTTCAATTTCGTTGTATAGAAACTGTTGTCACTGAACATACTGATATTCTTCTCACAAAGCAAACATATAAGATTATCCACACACCTCTTAGTGATACGCGGGTGCATAGACCTGTGAGTTTACGCGACGATAATTTGGTTGCAAAAATTGCAAATTCAATAAACGGACACTAAACAATAAACTCCCTCACAATATACTTACAACTGTATCGTTTTCGGTGAAATGCGGGCATTTGATTGGTCGAGAGGCTAGCGCGTGACCCGATCTACCAGTGCATATATATTGCAGTAGACGAGTCACCGGCGTAGGAATATTCGAATGGTTAACATGTAAAGAGTATTGTCTCTGTGGCGAGTTTAACTAAAAGTAGCTTCCGGTGAATCATTAGCCAATCCGAAGCTTGACGACGCGCTTCCTTGGTTACAAAATGTCTCTCGCTTGAACTAAAGCGTTTCAGGCAAAGCAAAAAATAATAAAGATACTATCCCTTTTCATCATTTTTAGCAATACAACTAGATCAAATTAGTTGATTACCCCTGTCCATTATCAGTGTTTACCAAAACAATAAAGCAATTTCGCAAAATAAGCGTAAATAAATCTGCAATTTCTGGTTCTCGTGTTTAACTGCTGTGGTTTGTGAACAATGACTTTTATTATTTTGTTATTCATTGTCGACCTTGACATTAAACTTTCAGAGCAAAGTCACTCAGGCTAAACTCGGCCAATTTTTAATCTCGCCCCAGAGTGGCCCAATCAAAATTTTCGTTGGGAGACAAAATTTGCTCTCCAATGTCTACTGTTTTATAACAGATATTTTCACAAAAATGCGACATATTATCAAACGCTGTTGTAATTATAAATCATCAACGTCGTTTTTCGGTTGATCTATGAGCGTATAGATCGATCAGTAGACGAATAACATACTTAGAATAATCCGCTTCGCGGAATTATACAGTATGTTATTCGTCTACTGATCGATCTATACGCTCATAGATCAACCGAAAAACGACGTTGATGGCATATATAACAGCATGCAAGCGGCTGTGGTATGAAATGTATTGATTTTATATCTTGACATTCCTGTTGTTTGGTAGCTTTGTATTCACAAGTTCACAACACAATATACCATCGACCATTTGAAATAACACGTGAAAACGATCGATATTGCTATGCAACCAATTCTATGGCAGTATGTCGGACATGGGAAACTGGGCGCCAGTGAGAATATAAACTACCCGTTAACCCATTATCATCAAATCACAAACAGTGTGCACTCTGCTACCAGGTAAGTACAATGTGACTTATCCCATGGTTTCGGGATTATTTTATACCCAGCTTCATACAATAGAAATATTTTACCTTGGTTCGCTGAAATCGGCATTGTTTTTATCCAGGAGGGCACATCTCGTTTAGTTGGTACATGCACATGTGACTTCAAAGTTGTCGTTTGGTCATTGAATTTTATATAGCTTGACCTTTTTCTAGTTCCCTGTCTTCAATTATCTATTTTGGCGAGGCTGAATAATTTGATCACTTCTATTGAGATGATTAATTGGGACACGTTATAGTTCTATTTTTAGAATAAACCATTCAGGCGATACCATATAGCGATATAGACCATTAGGGTGTCCCATAGCTATGTTCCGAACGTCAACTGTTCCATGTTGATTGTTTGTATTTTTTATTACAAAGTTATAAGCGATAATGAGTCTAATTAATGTTTATATGTAACAAAATAAAATTTCTGATCTCTGTTATCAGTAACTACTAATGTTTGTTAGCTAAACAACCACACGTTTTTAGACCAAAACATATTCGAAATATTAATATTAATATTAAAGGTACTCAATTCGATTAAGCACCCCTAAATTACTATTTCTTTGGGTTCGGGGTTAAACAATATTAGATTCGAGTCCAGGAACCCACCCATCAAGCTCAGAGTGATCAGATATCGAGTTTTGAAGTTTGTTAATTTTTGGAGATGTGGATCAGAACCATGTGCTCAAACGGATAAATTACGGTTGTAAGATGGATAACACGAAAATCAAGTGGTTACTATTAACAATGATACCCACTTGATTTTAGAGTTATCCATCTTACACCCGCAATCGGATTGAGTACCTTTAATCGTTAGAAGCATTTCCGGACAGGGTTCTTCGATTCAAATTTAATAGTTTATACCCCGGTAACTATATAAAACATGTTTACAAAGAGAAAGACCATCTTTAAATATAGCTCTTTTTCGTTGATCACCGCAGCCAACTATGGAAGCAGTACTGAGGCAGTAGGCCTGCTCTATATTCTGTTTGGGTCACATATCGGGTGTGATGTCATAGCGTTATTGGGGCCATTGTGGTATTACTGCAGTTATATATATATATTGCGAGGTGCTTGTCTATATCACTTGGAATGCCGTTAGCTGTCACTTAACGCGCACATATAATAAGATTAATCATTTCTTGAATTACTGAACCAACGGCCCGGGGTGAGAACATTTTTAAAACTATACAAGAAAATCGCTAATCCTAGCATCTAGACTGACCTCAACTGAAGCGTTCCTATTGTGTTGGAAATTTCAATTGGGGGAGGGTCCGGGAGGGTGCGCGAGATCTTTTTTTTGGATTTAAAGCTGGGAGTTACCGTTAAAATCTCGAGATTAACGGGGTCTTTATTGGTGTTATATGGTGCTGACAAGTTCATTTAATGACAAAATTACGATTAGCCAATTAAGCTGGATAAACAACACATGTGGCGGCACACGTCGGTTTTATTTGCGGCCCAACCACATATACCACATGTAATTTCATTAGGTTGTCGCTTGAGGGACCTAGCAGCAATAACACGCATCGTAGCATTGATCTTGGTTACGAGCACTTTTGAGGAGCTTTCTTAATCTTCAAGAATTTTTCGCAAATTGCCCAGACCATCTGGTGTGTTAAACTCTTCCCGAAACCGAAATGAGGCCAGTCCGTCCCATTTAAATCGCGGTGGCTTCGCGCGCAACGGAAACGTCTCATGCTGTGAACCATGTATGAATTTACCAGTATTACTAAACTGAATTCCAAGATAATTTTATTCATTAACAGCTTCTGACAATTGGGAGTAATGGGAGCCAAATCTGACTGGTTACACAAATCAGTACAAGCATATAGTCAGAGGGATAATCTTACTATCGGCTCTGGTGTACTTCCGTACACAAAATTACACAATAATTGTTTAAATACAAGCACCATCGGTCTCTATTCACAATTCAAGTACAATTGCATTTTAGATTGGAATTTACGAAACTATTCATACATATAAAGCTGGACATCAATATTGGAACACACACAGGATAAATTTCTATCAGGCTAATTGATAACCTTATATCGAGTTACAACAAACGAGGCCGCATCGACAAGTTCGTGGCATCTGGGCACTGGCTGATTTATGACCTCTGGCGTGATGAGGTGAAATCAAAGAGATACCGATACCGGATTTGGCATTAATTTGTCCATACATTAGGAAGACAATTCCATGGATTTACATGTACGATGGGTTCTTCTCAGAAGATAGCAGTCATTCTACTTTCATATCTGGGACTGGCCACGACTGCTACAGTTACCATTCTGTAGTCGATCCCAGTCTATCTGCTATATTTTCATGGCAATTACTTTACTTAATGCGTGTTAATCATCGATAATCGTTCTTGGCTGCGTGGTATTCTCGCGGTGATTCCTTTGTGCGATTGGCAGCATCATTTTATTTAACGGAAATTTTATCGAAATTCAACCCGTCGATTGTAAAAATTGGCCGAGAGAAAGTAAAGATACCAATATACCGCGATTACTCATAAAAATAACTTATATATGAGAGTCGGAAATGGTGCCGATACACAAGCATTATTTCAAGAATGGTGCTAACTTAATACTAAATAACTCGAATATTTTGACAGGAACATATGACTATATATATTTATTGAATCTTATAGATTTACACCTTCCTTTTGTTAGATCGAAAATATCTTGACGGGACCTTTGATAAATCTTCAATTTAGTTTCAATTTAGAATTTGTCTGGTATCAATGTCCGTTTAGTTTTAAACAAACCTTCGAACGCTGTGTCGGATCAGAACCTTTCAATAGATTTTACTCCAATATATTTACACGAACATTTGAATATTTAATATGTGTTAAAAGAATAATATATTCTGACCTGATGAAATTCGTTACATGGAAACTATTTCGATGGATGGATGGCTTCGTTTTGCTAATTATTTCATGATGTATAATCAATATCCGTAACCAGCGCAGAGGGCTTCAGCACAAAATGTCCCTATTTTAAATTTGATTTTTCTGCAATATTTTGTTTACAGAAATATGTGATTATGTTTTATATATATTAAACGAATAAAATATTAAAACTGATAGTCGGCGTTACAAGCATGGCAATTGTGTCCACGGAAACTTATTTATTGTCAGTTTTGTTAATCTACATGATGTGGGTGGGGGTTAGGGTATTTACTGTTATAACCAGCGTGTGTGTATATTCGACCTCATGTCAAGTGCCCTCCCATAAGTTTTACGATAATATTTATTTTTATATACTTTATTGAAATTAATTAACGTATGGGTCAATTCAAGTTTCAACTTTTAAAACACGATGGTCAGTGATAAGTTGGTCAGCTGATTATGAAACATTTTGAAAACACATTGCTTCTTCATAGCATTATGATATAACCCCATGCAGACACCATCGAAGACAAAGAGGTCAGCTAAATTATGTACAATTAGACAAATATTGTAGATACCGTTCGTATTGGGGCTTAGTGTGGTATTGCAAAATTTAGTTTTTTAAATTTAAATTTTTGAAAATGATTTTTCACCAATGCAACTGAAATAGTCCTGGTAAATTCAAAAAAGAAACTAAAATTAAAATTTATTGTTTTGAAAGTTATGTCCATCAATACAACTATATAACGGTAATTTTAAAAAGGGAAGTGGGAAGACGACCAATCCTGGTCATACTGCCCCTGTACAAAGCAAGTTCTCCACTTGTTTTCACTGCATGTTGTAATGTAAATGTTTTGTACGAATAAAGTATCTAATCTGATCTAAAAAAAATTCTTGCGCAATCTTTGAGGGGCAGATGTCCGGGATGCAATCGTCCTTATCCCGCGATTAGAAAGTGTACTCTAACCGATGTCCCATGTCCGTAAACTCCATGTGAAATTGTCTCTCCGGTGTCCAATGCATCACGCGTGTATGTGCGTAGGACGTGGAGTCTATGTTGTGTACAAATCATGTAATGCCTCTAGACCTGTTCAGTTATCACTGTAACTGCATGTTTCGCAGGCACCCGGAAATTAATAACGGATGGACAAAAATGAGACAATGGGCTAATCAAGCCACTGTTTAGAGATTATCAAAAGGGTGCCATTTTAAAAAGCGGCGATGGGTGAAGTCAGTGCACAGGAAACCGCCGATTGTTTTTATATGATATATGGACATTTGCATTAAATTAATTCGATGTCAGGTTCGTTGGTACCAAGAATGGGAATGTCCCCGCCTGTGCATTGGGTATGTGGCATTAAAACCACCCGCGCGTATACTATGAAATATATATTTATTCATGAAATGCTGATTTTTCTCCGATTATTTTGACTGAAACATGCGAATATTTTGTCAAGTTGAAAAGCGTTTCTGTGGATAGCAGAGTCCGTTTTCAGATCGAAAATATTTCCACATGAACATTGTTTAGTTAACCTGGGCGTTGGTGTGGGACATGCGGAATACCAACAATTATTGTTTATGTTTTAGTTCATTGTTTTGTTTTTCTCCTTTTATTTACAAGACAGTTTTTGTTTTACTGTACCACACACAAATATTATCAGGAAGTTCTTTATAAACACTCTGGTGAAACTGTCTGTTTCCAATATATCAATCCTCGACGACACCAATATTATCTGTCATGTCAATTTACGAATAATTCCATAATATCAAATGACATAATTATTTAAGTGATGTGATCGAATTGATGTCATTGTACGCACCAAATTAATCAGACTCATTTTACTTGCAATATTTATCTATTGAATGCTATGAGACACATTTACACCTGCTGGTCAGTGCGCGCGTAATCGGCGTTTATAAAAGAACATTACTATATATTTGTACATTACGGAATTGTTTAAATGAATATGTGTGAAATCTATATTACTGAAATATATCGCCAAACATGGGTGCATTGGAACTGTTATGTAGGGTGGGATGTCATATTGACAACCTCACATTATATGTTATATTGTGTGTGCTATAAAATATGCATATGTGCATATATATGAAATTACTTTGATACTGACAATTCTTGAAAATTTTATTAATTGTTGAAAATGAGCATTTTAAATTAAATTTGGAAAAACTAAATTTTATTTATAAATTTTGATCCCAGTTTTCAAAACAAATTTATTAAAATTTAAAACTTTAGTTACGTTTTGGACATTAAATTCGAAATTTTAAAGTGATCTGAAACACTCCGGTAGGGTGCTCAAATAGAAATGGTGAATAAAATGCGACAACAAAACATGACATGGATGTAAAGGCCATAGACACAGATAAACAAATATGATATATATATATAATTCAATATATGAAATTGTTTTTTATTATAAAAGATTTTATCTGACAATTCTGTATTCATTGACGCTAAGACCACGTGCGATTTTTCCGTGTTTTTTCCGTGTTAAAATGTTGGCCACGCGTGGTTTTGAAAACACTATGGGCCTTGTATACTGTAGTTGACACATCTTGACTTCTAGAATATACCGTGGCGCATCCATTCTAACAATACCCCTCTCCCAATCATGTTGACTTGCTATAGTGAACAGTCATTGAAGTTTTAACTAATCTGGCCGAAATGTAGGCTATGCGTTTTTTGGAATGCGTAACCGTCTATGACGTGTCATCGGTCGACCCCATTCATGACTTATTTGATGGATACGCTCACAGTATGTAGCCCACCACGCATGTGTACCGTCATGTATCAATCACCATAACGAATGCAAATTTAGCCCTCCCCAGTACTTGTAATTTAACAGAACCCAGCTGTTCGAAGCCAAAGTTAAACTATCTCTTAATTGCTAATTATTAGTGCCTCTTTAAAACCATTATAGGTAAACAAAACCAATCCCGTGACATTCCCTGCGTCATGTCACTTTTGTGCACCAATTTCTCCACATATCTCCATGAAATAATAATAAACGCTCTTTAATGATTGTATACCAATGCAATCATCTGAGGTCAAAGACGCCTATCACGTGAAATCACCTGGTCGGGTGATTCATACAGATGCATATCTGTATGAATCTGCATATACTTTGAGCCTATAGCGAATGCCTTTATTGCTCGTATTTGCCCATTAAAGTCGTCTGAGATCAACGGCATCCGGATAGAGTTAAATTTATTATTAATTGCTAATTATTAGTGCATCTTTAAATCATGTGAGGTCAACACACCCAATCCCTAGACATGCCCTGCGTCATTCCAGTTTTGTCACCAAATTTCCCACTCATCTTCTGGAAAGAAAATAAACGCTCATTATTGATTATATGACCATGTAAGTCATATGAGGTCAAAGACGCCTATCGCGTGACAACCACCTGGTCGGGTGATTTATCTGTACCAGTTTCCCTACATATACTTTGAGCCTATAACTAACGCTCTGTATTGCTCACATTTGTCCATTAAAATCGTCTGAGATCAACGGCATCCGGATAAAGTTACATTTATCTTTTAATTTCTTATTATTAGTGCATCGTTAAATAATTTGAGGTCAACACACCCATTCCCTTGACATGCCCTGCGTCATTCGACTTTTGTCACCAATTTTCTCACATATCTTCTGGAATGATGATAAACGCTCTTTATTGATTATATACCCATGTAAGTCATCTGGGGTCGAAGATGCATATCGCGTGACATTCATCAAGTTGGGTGGTTCATTTGTACCAATTTTCCTACAAATACTTTAAACTTATAAAGAACGCTCTTTATTGCTCAAATTTGACCCTTAAAGGCGTCTGATGTCAACGGCATCTATACCACATCATATGGGTCATCACCGTGTTTAAACTTACACCGACCAGATTGCAACCATTTTTGGTCTATAATCAATTAGTTAGTTAAATGCGTTGTTATTGCCCCTTTAGGACATCTGATGTCAATGGGACCTATCTAATAATATTTTCCGGGCCAAATTACCCATATATCCAACCTCATTAGTAACTGACCAATGTGGATGTCTACTTAATACATGGTTTATTCAGATGTAATTCTATATCTCTTGTGTCATAGAAAATATCACCGCAAAATACGTCAATCGAAATATATCTCAGGATGTTGAATATTAAAAGTTGATATTGAGTAAGCGGTTTTAATTATAAGATATAAGCCATAATCAGTATTCGTCATGCAAACATATTTCCAAATTAACAGTATTTATCACAATAAAACCAGGTCCCCCTAATGTCGGTCTGTAACACTGTCAGATATACACTACCGATAATTTAATTGCATATATCTACTAAAATATTCATTCCGAGCAATACCTATCGACAGTTGGTGAATAATAGTGTCACAGAGATCACACATGACAGGAAAAATATATAAATTTGCATGTTAGATTCACTTAAAAAACACGCTAAACATTAGGGGGACACACACAAAGTCGCCCTAATGTAAAAGTCGCCCTAATGTGGGTTATTTACACATAAATGTCTCCCTAATGTGGCTTCCGCGAACATATATATATATATATATATATATATATATATATATGTTTTGCTATGGTGTGGAATAATCTCAATTATTAATGCCTGGCCACAATGAAATGTTTATAACACTTTAACAGAGCCAATGAGTTACTCAGTTAGATGATCAAAGATGCCTGCATATACCGCACCGTACTAGTATGTACTTACACACAATGCCTGCATATACCGTACCGTACTAGTATGTACTTGCACACAATGCAGGGTTTAAACTCATACGAGAATCGGATCGTCATTCTCAGTTTGGTTCTCTTAAACCCTTTACCCAACAGAACGGCCCTGTGCCAATGCATTCTCTTATATATGCGAGTCAACCATAGGTCGCCTCGCATATATAAGAGAATGCATTGGCTTAACACATTACAGATTATAAAATTGTTAAAGAATGTAAGAAAAAATGGTAAAAAGTGTTAAAAAAAGATTTTTTTTAGGCCAATGCATTCTCTTATATATGCGAGGCGACCTATGGTCGACTCGCATATATAAGAGAATGCATTGGCACAGGGCATAACTGTAACTATCACAATGTGGTCAATGAGCCGGTTCCAATGATATCCATATGTGTATGGTTTTATTGAGACAGACCCAAGATAATTTAGGCTGTTGAAGCTTCATTCGGGCGTTTCTGGGCGTTCTGTTGGGTAAAGGGTAAAAAAAATAGCTAATTCGCTGTAGAAATACTATATATTGATTCTTGTAAAACTGATATATTTTAAGGCGGCTTGTCGTTGGTCAATCGGTAAGTTTTCACAGAGGCTCCATGTATAATTATGATAGTTGTATATATTACAATAATTGAATTGTGGCGGTCCTGTTACTGACAAACTGCGGTTTCTGAGTACTGGTATATATAATGACTACTCGGTGTTAGTCATTGATAGCATAAACTCATGATATTTACTTAATAATTTTAATGAATCTAAACATCACAGTGTATGTCTATTGGCTACCATTATCAAAGTATGGTTAGTCTCGGACTGTCTGTCTAAGTTCTGTTGCAGTGATCGAATGAGGCATTTTATGACCATGATCTCTGATGCACTAACACTAATCCATTTCATGGCATTTGCCTTTTTTGTTTGTCACTTTTGTAAAACTCGTCCTTCGTGTCTTTAACATTGGTGAATGGTGCCAGACCAATCGCAGACTCTCCGTAATCCATATCACATACCGCCTAGTACATGTAGCCGGCCAAGACTCAGGGCCGATTAGTCCAAAATGGAATTAATTGCCACATTTATGTGTTCTGCTTTATGACAAAGTCAACGAGTCTCCGTATCATCGACTGGCTTGCAATAGATATAGCCATTGTAGGTCAGGAGAGAGCCGAGGGGTCCCGGGTGTAGTTGTATGTCGATCAGCGCTCGAACCTTTCGATTGTGCTGCGGAATTAACGAAACTAATTAAAATATCACATTGTACACTTTCACAAACTTTGTGACAATGTCATCCTGGTAATTTTTGCTTTTGCTTCCTTCCATTGTCCATCAGTGCTATTTACTGATTCGTGTCAATCAATGTCCATGGCAATACTATAAGGCAATACTGACAATATGCAGTACCTGGTACCTGAATAGTGAATACTGAGTTGCTTACCTTGGTACGTAATCACATCATTTCACATGATATGCACACCAAATAATTACACACATATTTGCTGCGAATAATGTACGAAACAAACAGATAAGACATAAACACATATGAAAAAAACGGTTGACGATTTTAAAAAAAAGCCCGCAATTGTAAACAAGAAGCTTTATCGTTATATATGCTCAATTTTTCTTATCTTTCTTATCTCAATTCCCATTTTATCTTATCTTAACTTATCTTGGAAATGTCAGGAGAACAGCCGATGGCCCGACTGGATTGATAAAAATTTAAAAAAATCAGTGTGTTTCTCAATATGCCCGCGATATGGAGGGACCACCGTCGTTCAGGATACATGTCAAAGTCACAGACCAAGATGTCACAAAACGCGAATCCATAACATGTTCGAAATATTGTGTGAATATTTATTATGAATGTATTTCAATTGAAATTAATTGGACATCCATTTCAGTATTCAAATTTGCGATTTCAAGAAGGTGCATGAATGATAACGTGATGCCTTGATCACACGCACGTGAATGCTGTCGTTCGTATGCATGCAGCTAACCGGATATTCGTTTAGTATTAACATACTGGGGGTTTGTTGATAAACCACACATGCAGGACGAAACGCAACGAAGTATCATCGATTTGTTATAATCATGTTTTTTTCTTAAGAGTGTATGATTCGTTCCCACTCGAGTAGACGTTACACGACAATATACGTATATCGTATAGCTACAAATGATACAAGTCTGGCTTTTTTCAAGAGTCATCAGATAATGTTGTGACGATTCTATTTTAATCCTAAACATCCACACACATATGATCACAATGTGTTATGTATGGCACACTTGTGTGCCTTCTCATATAGATGTCGATGGGCCTGTCACCTCTTTAGTTTGTCTATGTAACACATGTATAAACAAAATTAGACTAATAATTTATTCTCCAATCGCCGGATGTGTTCGGTATGACAGATTATAAATATTAATACACAATGCATACATGTACATACATATATAATCGTGGCACATGCAAACAATATAGATCAGAAATCGTGTACGCGTACACATTGGCTGTGCGTGTTGTGTTTGTTGTAGTGGACTATAGGGTGTGTTCATGTGGATTTTCTCTCGTGTATTTCGTTGTAAGGACGCGCGTGGATGTTGGTTGAGGTGTCATATTGGGGTATTCGTTCGTAATTTCACGTTGCTTGAGAGGGATTTTGAATACACCATTCAAATTAATGACACAAAGAAATTAACAGTTACATATATATACATATATACAACATACTTACTGCTATTGGTAATATACACTTCACTATGAAACACGTTGTTTACTGTCACGATTGTTATGTACACATGTAATTACACTATACATGTAGTTTATAACTTTTTTTCTAATTTAGCTTTAGGACCACATGCAGTGGGCATAATATTTACAATAGAATTTAATATTTGATAATATAGGTTGTATACATTGCAATTGGTATGTATGTTAAACCGAAATGAAACTTAAATTATCTTATCAGCGGACTCCGTCTGAGCATGCATATCAGAGTTTGGTACATAAATAATAAATAAATAATAATAATAAATTTAGTTTAAAGCCGTAAATCCTCATAGAGCTCTTAGGCTTTACATCAATCTATATATATAAAACCCGTCGTCTGTGTGTGTGTGTGTATAGGTGTGTGTGTGTGTGTATAACTCGGTCACGCTTTTGGCGCGTTTATAACTGTTCAACCATGCGTCCAATGTGGCTCAAATTTGTACCACGACCTATAGTGTGTCATAAAATGTGACTCACCAAATTTCACGCCGATTGGTCAAAGCAAACCTGAGATATAACATGGTCCCCAAATGCAGCATTTGCACTCAAGTAGACACTATTTCTTATGACGTTTGTCAAAATGACGTCATTGACGTCGAACGCAAACCAACACTTGCTTTACTATTGTAGGCGAAACTTCCATGCGCTCTACCAAAGCGTTGTTGGAAATAGGCGCTAAATTAATGTGGCACTTCATGTTCAGTGTGAATTTAGGTAATGAATGTTGATTTTGTCACGGAAGTGCATGTATAGTGGGGTGTTGAGTCAAGACTAGAACGTTCTACCGCCGTTGGGAATGGGTGGATGTACATGTAGTGGGATGCAGAGTCAATACTCGAACGTTCGTCGTTGGGAATGGGTGCTAATATGGTATTTTAATTTGCCAGTTGGGTTCGAACATAAGTAAAGAATGCTGTCTTTGATACGAAAGTTGTGCATTGAGTGTGGAATCGAAGGTGTATCGGTATACTCGGAAGATGGCAAATGGACACAGTCTGGCCTCCCGCCAGTGGGTACCGCAAACTCAGTAAATTCGACGGAACTCAGTTATAAAAATCACATTCCCGGGCCGGGACTAATAATACAGTGTAAACACTACTGTCGACGCTAATTAATGCTCTTTTAATCTTTAGGTTCAGTGCAAATCTGATACAAAAAATGTTTAAAAGATCAAAATGTGCACGAAGCGCACGCAGTTAAAGATCATATAATGTGCGCGAAGCTCACAAATGGGATATAGGCCTCTCCCGCGCTAAATAAAGGTTCCGAATTGAGCCTGTTTCAGTTAGTAGGCCTATAGTAAAATATGTTGATTGTTGCGATCCATATGTGCATGAATATACGTGGGTTGGGGAGATTGGGGTGGGGGTAAAAATACAGTTTTATTGAAATAATGTGTTCATACAAATGGGCCGCGCAGTGCAGGGCGTGTGATCATTAGGATGCATGCTGAATACAGGTTCCAAAGGGGTTCCGTTTAAAATGTGTTGTACATGTAAGTTCCCTATATATGTGCGCGAAGCGTGCGCAGTATAAGATCATATAATGTGCGAGAAGCGCAGAAAGGGACTGTAGGCCCCCCCCGCTAAACAAGGCTCCCGAATTGAGCATGTTTCAGTATATAGACAAAGTAAAATATTTGATTGTTGCTTTCCATACGTGCATGTATATACATGGGTTGAGGAGATGGGGTGGGGGTAAAATACAGTTTTATTGAAATATTGTTTTCATACAAATGGGCCGCACAGTGCATGGCGTGTGATCATTAGGCGCATGCTGAATACAGGTTCCAAAGGGGGTCCGTTCAAAATGTGCCGCAAGCTCCCGAATAAAGGCTCCTGAATTGAGTATGTTTAGTCGGTGCATAGTAGTATTTAAATAATATGCTGATTTTGTTTCGTTCAATATGTGCATGTGCATATGTGGACTGGGTGTGTAGAAATACAGTTTTTAGTGAAATAAAGTGTTCCAACGAGCATCCAGTATATCACAAAAGAGAAGCGTGACCATTCCATGCGTCCATGAACGCGGACACTAGAACATAACAAAGAACATTCGTATGTATACCCGTCATTGTGTGACGGGCAACCACCTAGTACATATATAATGATGATTGGAACATAGTAAGAAATATCAATTATGTACAATGAGCTGCTCATCTGGCTACCATCAGTGGATCGGATGATACACACGTTGAAACAGATGCGTTTTAAGTTTAGATGTGAACATTTTAAGCGACTGGGGTGCCCTCAAGTGAGCAGGCAATTTATTCCAGAGAAATGGTGAAGCCACGGAAAAGGCCCGGTCACCAGCTGTTACGAGGTCACCCGGTACAAACACAAGGCTGTGAGAACTTTCAGACCGCAGAGGCCGCGCAGGAACATATCGAGAAATCAAGTCTGCCAAGTATGATGGGGCCTCGCTATTCAGACACTTGTGCGTTAATTTCAAAATTTTGAATTCAATCCGTTCCCTCGGAGGTAACCAGTGGAGCTCGCGCAATAATGGCGTGACGTGATCATATTTACGGCTCATAAAAATAACTCGTGATGCAGATTTCTGCACATTTTCGATTTTGTCCAAGATAGACTGGTTGCAGCCGTACAACAGAGAATTGCAGTAGTCCAGACGACTTGTAACGAAGGCATGTACTAGCTGTTTTGTGGTCTCGACGTCGATAACATTCCGCACCCTGCTGATATTTCTAAGATGGTAATACGAGGACCTGCACACTTGCTCGATGTGTTTTTCAGCAGACAGGTTCTCGTCCAAGAAATATCCGAGGTTGCAGACTGTGCTGGATGGCGAGACAACACTGCCTTCAATATTGAGACTATGTTTAGAACATTTTGAAAGTTGCTGTCGCAAACCAATATATATTATTTCAGTTTTATCTGCATGCAATTTTAAGAAGTTGATTGTCATCCATGATCGAATATCAGCCACACATCGTTCAAGCTTATATTTGGTAGAACTTTCAGAATCAAAATCCGGCTTATCATGATGATTTTCCTGACAATAATGTATATATTTTATTTAACGGGCCAGATTAGTCACATATTACGGTCCCTCTCAGTTCCGTTTCAAGGTTCTGCCCATTTTCTTTCAAAAACATGGCCATAATCGCACGTTTTTGGCACACTTCCACACTGCACACTCTAAAATAAAATTGTAACGGGACAACGACAACCAGCACATAATATTTAGTTGTCAGTCGATAAAATACCATATCTAATAATCAAGTGAGTCACACTTTGTTACCTTTTCTGACCTGCGTACCTTTTCGGAACAGCAGATAATTATGTTCCTGATATATTTGAAAAATCAACTTTTTACACAGTTTTGTTGCCATTCCGCAAGCCATCTTCAGTAATTTGGTCACTAAACACATTGGTGTGACAGATTTAATATATATCAAAACAATAAACACCGTTCTTACATTTTACCTGAAAAGTGATTTTTTTGTAAGACACACATCCAATATGTCTGGTAATAGCTTGATGACAATGCTAACAATTAACAAAAGTGCATCAAACATGTCAGTATTCAACATATAGACTGAAGAATAGCCAATTTTATTCATAAACCACAATCTGTAAACGATTGCAAGGGACACTGGGACATTATCTACCATTTCCCTTGGCGGCCATTTTGATGGGCATTTTGAGCCAAGGTAATAATTTGTGTTCCTATGAGTTTGAATATTCATGGGGTATGGTATGCCTCAGTTACATACAACAGTTCTGCTCATTTCTTGTTGAGATATGACTAGATCCGTATTGTGATTTTTTTGTGTGAAATGTTTGAAAAAAAAAGTGTAAAAACAAATCGTCCTCGAAACATGCTATCATTAACTTCCTATATTCATCCAAGTGCTCGCATGTTGTTATAGTAAACTGTTCTGGTCTATGTTATCGTGAAAAATTATGTAAATATCGGTATTGTTCATAGTTTAATCACGTTATGCAAGCGTAAGTTTACACACTGTACTTGTTCAGATATATCTTCAAAATATATAAAAAATCATATTGTCGGTCTCAATTTAAGAAAATTTCGAGTCAAATGCCAACGTAACCATGTCGACACGAAACTTATTATATATCGTTCAAATCCATCGCATAGTGTATCTGAATAACAAATTTAAGCCACTCGTGGGATTGGCGATTTACACCACTCGCTGAAGCGAGTGGTGTAAATTGCCAATCTCACTCGTAGATTAAATTTGTTATTCAGAAACACTATGCGTATATTTTGTTTATGCCACGATCTTTACAATGCGATGGATAAACACTTTTCCGTTCAAATTGTATGGAGAAAGTTTAATCCACTATCAACATGGGTTGATTAAATGTAAAATTTAAACAGATGGCTTTATATAGTAAAATAGGCGATCGTGGTATAAAAAACAGTAACTCGTGGATGCATACATAACCGAAAGGTATTCATCGTTGGATACATCAAACACATTAATTTTGCGTTTTATAGATGTACAAAACCGAACATCGGTAGATCGACATATATATCCTTAGATGACAACAGCGCCTTGTTGACCCTCCTAATATTCAGAACTAGAAACCATAAATTGTCAGTAGAGACTGGTTAGTGGATACATATTCCGTATTCCAATGTATGGAAGCGATAGGAGACGAATACCATACCATTCTTATATGCCCACAGTTATGAGATCTGTGATTGAAATATATCAGACCGTAGAGTCGACCTAACGTAAAAAAACGCCATTAACTCTAGCGGTGCGGATACTACGAACAACATTTGATTATTTCTTTAAAAAGGCCCAGCGTGACATACATCGCGTTTCAACAACGTATTACCTCCACCCACCCCACCCCTTGACGAAATAAAAGATCATAGTATATGCTATGTTTTATTCATATAGATAATTATGATTTACGATATTAATATCACATCGATATGCTTGTTACATACCAATATATTCATACATATTGTGAATTTCACTGAATTCTGACACCTTTCTTCTCAGTATGTATTTTCATACGTTGAGAGTATCTAATCAACCACGGTCTAGTGGCATCACCGCGATTGCGAGCAATTGACATGAGGTATCGCCGTTAATCTTAATGCAGTACTGATATTAATTCTTTTTTAAGCATGGTAACCAAGTAAATATCCGGCGTGTTAATTTGTTGGGAACAAATTAATTTGTCTTATTCTTCACCATGCAGTTCCTTTTTTGTTAGCGTCATGCAGGGCGTCAATTCTTTTCCGGCAAACCTAATTTGTTTTATATGTCAACTAAACAATAATTAAATCGTAATTAATTATATCGAATATTTATTAAATATATATTCATAGGTCTTTTTATAGCGATGAGATTAAACAGCGAGTTTCGTCTAGAATTGGAAACGTGTGAGCGATTGACGTTTGGCGGCATTTTCAATCTCCTAAGTTTTCAATTGATAAATAAAATATACAAGCATCATGGGTATCTTTATTCTAAAGTTAACCCGCCCTTGAAATTACCACATTGCTTTAGAATTGCATGACATTCTTATGAAATATTAATAGGGCCACTTTCTAACGGCCGTTCTGACGTGCACCGAAAGCGACAAAAACGACATTACTCGCACACCGACAACGACAAATTGTGCGACATAATGTCGCATGTTTTGTCGTTTTCGGCCCGCGCCAGAATCGCTATTAGGAAGTGGGCTTATTTCATAAATCTATATTGGTTTCTACGGCATCGCCTTTTGCCATATATCTAATTTCGAGGGCTGAGTTAACTTTACACAAAACAATATTTCAGCTAATAAATTGTTAACTGTGTATTCAAATCACAAAGTGATTCACTAACCGATTGTACATCAATGTAGTGTCATGCCACGTCAGAAATAAACACCATTTCGTGTGGTTATAATGCGGACTTAAAATCACGAAATAAAATTCATCAAACATGGCGTCGTTTACAAAACACGAAGGAAAATCGGGCAAATGGAGTAATCATACGAGAGTTTTTCGATCATGCATGTTGAAACATTCGGTTGACGATCAAACGAATTGGTAACATCACTGGAATTGGAATAACCTCCGTAAATACATCATATCATCAATATCGAGAAAACATTTGTTTATTCCGACATACATTTATAATATGCGATAAATTGAAGAGACAAATTGTTTTACCATTATTGCTAGTTTTTGCTAGTACATATTGTACTAACAGCATGGCCAGCGTCCCTGATGATGACCGGTCAATAAATAATGGGTCAAAATAATGAATGGAACCATTGGAAATCATCAAAATACAATTCATAATATGAGATATCATTTCGGGGTTAACATGAACACTTATAATAGCGATTTAGTCGGCCATTCATTGTCAGGCGCAGACCAGAGGCGATGTAACCTGCTGTGTCATCACGTTTAGGTAGAAAAGGATTTCATTTACATACATCCGACAAATTCTACTTGAGTTATCACATCCGATAGAACATTTATATTGGTGGATGGATAGTGTTAATTATCTATGAACTAATGAACTGATTGATACCAACAAATATACATGTAAGAGTTGTGTATCATTGTAAGTATGAACACGATCCGGTAAACAATACGTGAGTAACCGCGTAGGATAGCGTGTGTATACGGACAGACGACTGATGCGTCCCATGCATTGTTATGTGTGAGCAGTGTAATTCTCTCTTCGTTCTACTTTATATTGCCGTCCGACTATACATATGATCCGAAATAACATTGTAATACACGGCGGCTATGTAATATGTATGAGGGACAATTCATGTTATTTTGGGCGAGTCAAAGCAGGACACAGGCATGCCATTCTTAGCTGGCTGTGGTTTATCCCTCTACCGTTTAAACATAATTGTAATATTATGAGAAATGTCTGGTATAATATTACTGTGATCGTATTATGCATCTCACTCAAGCTAAACCAAGATCGCATTACAATCGACTATGTTGTAGACAACGAGACTGCATCTTAATTTGTATCTGACTGCATAATTAGAATGCCACATCACGTTTGCCACAGACTGGTTTCGAATTGTTCTATGTTTAATAGACACGACATCGACCACCTACACAAGGGCGAATCGTGTCATTGTGACATTCTGAATTGGAGCACGTTACATGATGTAGTATGCTTGGTATAATCTGATTAATACTGGATTATTGATAGCTGAATGCACGCATGCTCATTGACATTATTTGTCAGACAAGGAAGCTGATGGTGATATCCACTCAATACAGACAGCTCGAATACAATAAATATGCACTTAATGTATTGCATAAATAGCGATGAATATTAATGTATTATATAACTAGCGAAGAATATTAATGTATTATATAACTCGCGATTAATACGGTGGATGTTTTATCACGCGCTCTATGCGCATTTCCTAGCTTCCGAAAAGAGTTGCAGAGGGCATGGGCACAACAAATACTCTGGGTATAGAGTTGGCTTGCTTAACGGAATATGATTGTGGTGAAGAGAAGCCGCGTTGAGAGCTCACCTCAAATAAAACTGTAACTGAATATGCCATCTCCAACAGATAACTAGTTATGTTAAATTCCACCAATTGTGTACGTTGTAAAGTGCACACATATGCAAATCACAATTCGAATTGGGACGAGTCCTACTATTGCATCATTGCATGGCTATGCATGCAACTGCTCAATCGCCCACAAGTAGGAGACTACATCACTAAAGTTCACGGGGACACACAACATGACATGTATTTAGGCGATAACTTGGTAAAACTAACACACATGATATTCACCTCGCAGTGGACAATCCAGTTCTACTATTTCACAGATGGATTTAGTTGTTTGTAACCGTTGTAAAAAGCTGTGAGATTTAATAAGTATATGATGTATCTTGTTCCAAATCATTCAGCTTATAAAAAGTGTTATTCAGGCATCGACAATGCATAGTATCTAAACTTCTAGGGGCTGTCTCAAGATCAGTGCAGGCATATTAGTATAAATGACGCCATGTTCTCACTGCCATCATATTCGTGCCGGAGTCGCCGGCGGGAGAGGATCGTACCTCCGGGTGCGTCACAGACGCAGCACGGATGTAGCCGGCTGATCTTTCGGAATAGTCAGCACGTATCGGCTTTATTCAACGCTGTAACCCAGTGTCCGCTCGGCTGTGCTGATGCCGTGGATTAGCCTGGATGACTCGACAGCCATTATCTATCCCGCTTCGATCTCAGATTTTGGTTTTGTTGACATAATGGAGGGCGCAGTACTTCGCTGGAATCTCTGCCGTCTCCTGCTAGCGGTCTACCAGAGCGGAAGACTCGGACTTCGGAGACCAGCGGGGGGAGATGCCCTTCAGAAGGTCAACGTAATGATGCCAGGAGAAGACATGAGCTGCTGAATAAAAGTTACCAAGACATCCGGACGACATCCAGGTGGCCTTCTTCTCCTTGGATTTGACTGCACTATATCGTCAGCCATCCCTTTGTTGCAGCCCAGACTCCGGATAACATCTACCAGGATTGCTCCATCACTACCACCGTCACCGACGAGGCAACAAAACCTGCTGGGGCACTGCAGCTACCATCAACCTACAGTGTTCCGGAGGGCTAAATACTCCCTCGTCTGGAATCCAGCGACGGAAAGAAAATTAGTTTTAAAAAATGCCTCTTCATTTTTTTCTTTTATTTTTAATAAATGCTATAAAATGAGGGGTTAATGAAAAGGGCTTCACGGCCCATTCGAGAATCCCGGAATTAGCCCCCCCCCCCCCCCAAAAACAGTCTCTGCTATCATATGAGTATGAGTATTCATTATTTTGTTATTATAGTTCCGAGTCCAGTGAGAAACGAAGCACAACGCCCAATGTGCACACTATGTTTAACACCTTGCAAAATAAGGTCCGCAGTACATTTGAACCCAGCCACTGAACATTAGAAATAAGTCCATATATATATTGCTCGAACGGAACTGTGCAAACAGCCTGTTAGCAAGCACGTCGTTGTTAAAAATTCAATTACACCCAACTTTGGATTTTTTAAAGTCGTATCACATAACTAATAGTTATTTTGTGTGTAGTTTTGTATGCAGTGTGCTGTCATTGTTATCGACCTCCACCATACAAAGACATGCAGTAACGTTGCACCAACACGCTGCACGCATCTTAACTATGGCAAATACTGTCGACCCGTATCGGCTGATGGTGATTATGTTAAACACAGGCCAGGTTTCTATACGTGTGTACTCGTTCTGATGCACTATGTTTGATGGAGCCAAAATCCTAGGCACATATGATGTTACTCAAATATACATGATAGTGAAAGAAAGCACTCGTGCGATGCCATGGCTCAGTGCAACATCGTGCGTGTGACTGACGGTGATTGTGTTCTTTAGTGATCGGATAACAAAACAGTTTTTGCCATTCTGCTCGGGAGACGTTGATATTTTCCACCCGCTCGGGTACGGAATGTCTCCCAAGGAGCTGCGTTACAGCCTTGTCTCGTCGCTTCAATTATTTTACGTAGTTTGAATAAACACCACCTGCAGCTAAGCGCCTAATGATATGTTCTTTATATAAGGGTAGACCTAAACAGGGCCATAACCCTACCTGTCAGCTATACTAACAAAACTCAGTTGTCTTGTTTCGTTTGTCCGTCTTAAAATGGCAATAATAACTAATTCAATTAAATAATTAATTATATATCAAAAATGGTTGCAATCTGGTCGGCCCAGAATATATGTGGGAAACTTGCAGAAAAGTAAACTGTCGCGGGGAGGCAATACTACCTAGGTATAAAGAGCGTGTATTATCAACTTAAAAGCTAGATGTGACTGTATATATAGAGTCAGTCATGCAATAAGTGTTGTGTACCCCATATGCATATTAATTATTTTAAATGACGAACAGTTTACGCATTATTCACCCGACCAAGGAAGTGTACCCCAGCTAGTATGTGATTATAAACTATATAAATAATTACTTATCACAGGGCTAGAGCTATATACGCTAATTTTGATATAGATACTCATCCTTTGCCAAAATGGTTCTCAGTGTGATATCAGCTGCTTGACTCCCACTATTTCTGGTTACATAATATAGTTCGCACACGTCCAAGAATCATAACCTAGAGTTTGTTTGCTCAACGCGCATCGTGTGGATAAACGGATTATTCTTCCAATTGTTTCAAAAACATATACAAAGCAAATCGTGGATATTGTTAAAGTCCAACGCTCTAATATGCAATGTTGCATTCGATATCAAAACTCTATTTCATACTGGATTCCTATGCTAGACAGGGGCAGAGTGCCACATCTGCTATACTCCCTATACACAGATATATAGTTTACTTAACGAACTTGAAAATTCACCATAGGTTATGCAATGCATGGTATTAGTTGCTGCTGTCCTACTCATGCAGATCCAATTGTCATAGTGTCACGTTTTGCCTCCGGCTTACAGTCGTTAGTTGATATGTCTGTATTGTACAGTTCCAAACATAACCCGTTAAAAATGGTCCATGGATGTCCCTAGATGGTCCTGATTGGCTGGAAAAGTGAATAGTTGGAAATTTCCAACTATTCAATTTCCAGCCATAAAATTTCCAACAGCCTATGGTCTGGATATATAGTTAATATAAATGGTTAATACTTAATGAATTTATCTAATAATTTTGTCACTTCTGATTCCAAGGATTTGGATCAGTCCAGTGTTGCAGATTAATCCAAGAGTTTCACTTAACATAAAATATTGATCATAGCTGATATTGAAGGTTCTGAACTCAGTTATCTGGATATATGCTAGCTTAGTATCTTGCTAATTTGTTGAATGATAGTTACAGAGTACTGACAGTGCTCTATATCTGTAAATCAACAAAGGAGCAAGCTGCACTGTATGGAATAATGTATATTGGTATTCCATCATTAATTGAAGGATAGAAAGTAAGGAAAATATCTTATCAAGAATTACAAGACATGGACTGATCCAGATAACAATTTGCACACTTGTAGCATGTATGAGTCTATACCCATTTCTGGCTTTCAGAATGAAAAAAATCAGTATGCAAGATAGATCATGTGTAAGCTATCAAACTGACGTTATGGTGCAAGTCAATGATCAAATTATTAGACCATGACTGAATAAATTGTCATTGTTTGAATTTCCACATGCGTTTCGATAATATACCGGTTAACTTGACATTTCCGGGTAATACTGGCAGATTAAAAAGCCCAACTCCTCAATCAGAAAGATATCAGTTGACAAACACGGAAAAGTTATCTCGTCCTGTAATTGGAAAAGCAATGTTGATGGAGGTTGTAGTTGCAGTTCAGATAAATCGGAGTCGGAAAATTGAGAAAACAAAAATCGACTCAGACGAATAATCACAATTAATTGTCACTATGAAGTGTTTTGTATTTTCCAACTATTGGAAATTTTGTAAACTATTGGAATTTTAGGGCATTATTACCCCCACTACCAGTAGGGACATCCATGAGTTGATGGTCGACTAAATACAGACTGAAAGTCATAACAAAAACTTACTCTGGCTAAGTTTGAATTCGGAACAGCAACCAATAATCTTGAATAAATGCAATATACAGATCATGTTATCAGATAATTACATAGTGTTGGTGGGGGTTGCCGTTGATCAACGACATACATGATACAGGCATGCAACAATGCCGGGGGATAGAGCTGTCATTTCTTCAAATGCAGGAGGTCGAGTGCCTCCTCTTATTCTGAATTTGCGATGGCGATAGACAGCGAAACGGACACCGAAAGGCAATTCCCCTTCTTCAAGTTCTTGCCTGGCGGGAGATATGGACTGGGAAGTACTACTAAGTAGCCAGTACAAGATTAAAAATGAATTTTTCATCAACTTATGAGATTATTCTGTGTCCGAAAATGATTCAAGCTGATCACAACCACTGCATGACACAATACTTTATTTACAATACAAAGCCTGGCTCACTCAGTCAAACTCAAAGGCGGCATACAATTTTTAAGTTTAAATTGACTATCACGTTTCGATATCACTGGGCCCTAGTGTTGAATTTGAAATGTTCAACAATGATATTCGGTGGGGTTTTGGTGCTGTTTCATGAGAAGGCACAAAGCTTTGTATTCTTTATCTGCCAGTTTGTTCGGCGCACACAAGTGTCGCAAAAGCGTGCATGACGTTGCACCCATGGCACTGAAAATGATCGCTCGCTTCTTGTCGACATTTATGTCGTTTGCCAGGAAAAGTTGTTCTAAACGTTCGTGGTATTGACACCAGTCGCCCACTCGGGTTCAAACTGATCGATTCGTCCGAACGTTGCCATGACTCGTCGTCAAAATATGTCGTATTAGGCAATTAAATCATGATAAAACTTCTTATTGTAATCTCTTATTTTAAACCGGAAGAACGTAAACAAAATCATAATGCTGAAACGAAAGTTCGAATTCGGAACCGTAATTGTCATTCGGTTTATATTTTCCACAATTATTCAAAATGGTGAACCCCAATCGTCTGAATTGTTTTATCAACTAATTATTAGGCCTATTAGTGTCAACTTCAATACCACACATTTAACCTCTGTTCTTGTGAAAATATATTGCGTCAGCCGTCGCGATCATGTAAATTGTAACAGCGTCATATAAAACTTCAATAATTTGGAAGCCCACAATGGCCTTTGTCAGATCTGAAAAGTTTCATCGAAACTGGTAACAGAACTGCAACCATTATAATATTCAGAATGGAAAGAGCCTAGAGGGATAAATTAATGCACTAAAGCGATTAAAACAAACATTCGTCCAACAGCTCCGTATCCTTGATGCCATCTTCAGACGTGACATGCCTATCGCACGCGCGAAGAAACGACGTTCGCAAACTGTGTATCGCTGGCCTTTAGATTTCAGATGGGTGCGCAACAGTCGTTCGAGTTTCATGTGTAAGGTGTCAACTCACACGTTGAACTTTCACGTTTTTTTGCAGATATTATGTCGGGCTGAGGCCATTAGACTCGTTATACAAAGTCACTACAGTGAATCGTGTAGTGACTTCGCAAAATGTAGTGAGTTAGTTGGTGTGCAAATGAATTACTGTATTGGCTCTTCTGCACAAACAAACACACACACACATACCGGTTTTACCAACCCCGTGAGGTATTGTTTCTGTATTGTGCTTCACCGACTGAGCGAGGTCACCTAGATTAAACGCTCTCAGCTAACTGATATTTCAGTTATGGGTCCACGATACCATAGCAAATATAACAAGCACTTGCAAATTTGCCTACCATTAATATTTTAGGATAGACATTCCACAGTTTTTTTGTTAACTTGGAACAGAAAAGATATATGGAGAAAATCATACTCGAGAGGTTTCATGTATTCTATGATAAATAAATACAAATTAAATGAGGGCATAAAGAACATTTTTAACCAAAAATGTTACTTTTGACCACTTAATAATATCATAGTTGCAGGTACATCAACTGGCAACTAAAGCACTCATTTTATAACAGTGTTAGTAATATCTCTAGTTTCACAGTCGACGACCCAATTTTAATTATTTTGCTTGTTAACAAATAATCAGAAATGAGTAATTTAACATTTAAATGAGGTTTTTGTTGTGTGTGTTAACCTGACCAACCAGTTTTCAGTTTCGCTATGCTAACATATTGCTTGAGAGAGCAATCCCATGTTATTTGGGTACTCTTACACATAGACGAAATTGAACAATTGATTGCTTGAAAGCAGTCATGGGCAGTAGCTAACTGCAGCCCAAAGTTATTCAAGCACCAAGTGCAATGCGTTGACCTATATCAATCTCATTTAAATATTAACAAACTAATTTCTGGTTACTTGATAACAAGTAAAATAACGTCTACTGTGAAATTAGAGTATTACTAACACTTGCATACACCGTTTGTGTGTGAGTGCTTTAGTTATGAATTGGTCAAAATTCACATTCTTTGGTTTAAAATAGTATTTACACCTATTTATTATAGCACACATTAGACCTGGGGTGATATTTATTTTATTTATCACTCTAATGGACTTACAATCATGTAAATTCGACAACACTAAGGGCCATAATCTAGGTAAAAAAAAATCTGACAAACTGGGTTTTTGAAATCGATCAAGATATTGTCGCAACACAACATTTATACCAAATATTGTTCAAATCGGTCAACATTTGTTCCATTTATCCCGCAAACGAGCTTAAAAACGCGAAAAATCAACAAACTAAGGGCCATAATGCAGGTAAATGAAAATCGTATAAACCTGGTTTTCAAACTCGAACGAGATATTGTTGCAACCAACCTTTATGCCAAATATTGAAAAAAGTGTTTGAGTTATTGCACGAACTGTCTTAGTTGTATGTTCTTCCAGTGTCAGTGTCCCTGGAGAACATATATTAGGCATAATATTGACCCATATACCTGCATATACTTGACTTTGTTGAAGATGGAATGACTTAAAAGGTATCAATAAATTATTTGAATTTTCTATCAGGATGAATCCCCAGGTATCGAGTCTATCTGAGACTAATTGCTAAAAGTAAATTTATACAAGGTCATACAGGTTAAACTGCATCACAACATTGGAAATAAAGCGTCTGTTGTCTGCAAAAGTAGTCCCCAGAAGGTGAATTTAGTGATGCTACCCCGCACCCTCTAGGGTAGGTCTGAGGACCTCATTCTGCTTGGGCCTCTTCTACTGTGAATGATCAACCCTCAGAATGAGGCCCACAAATGTGAATTTGGTGACTTTAGCCCGCTGTGCAGGTGGTGTCACTAACTTCACCGTCTTGGGACCTCATTCTGTAAATGACCAACGCCTTATTTCCAGACTTGCAACAAATGAAAATTATGAACCGAGATGAACAGAGTTTACGAAATCAATTTTAGAGTGAATGAGGTTGATAATTTCCATATCAAATCATGGCATTCTTTTTATCTCATAGTCAAAGACTGATTTTTCCCACAAATGAGCACCATTTAACTAAAATCAACTAGGTAACTCAATTTGGGGATGAATTATCCATTGCGAATATTGGTTTGTAAGTTTGAATATGGAAAAAGTGCGATTTTTTAATTACTTGAGTAAGTGTCAAATAACAGAATAGGTTGGGCACATTCATAAATAAGGTGCTGGGCCTTTGCAGAATGAGGTCCCCAAAGTCTGAATTTAGCGATTCTATCCCATTATGCTAGGATTACCAACTTCACCCTTTGGAGACCTCATTCGGTTTAGGCCCATAATCCATTAATTCACTCTAGAGATCTCATTCTGCAAATGTATGGCAACTTATTTTCATTGGCAAATTTATAATAAAAATATCATAATTTGTAGTCATTTAGATATTGAGATATGTGCTGATGGACTTGGATGACGACATCTTTAATCATATCTTTCTTGACAGTAATTTTTTGTTCAGAATTCAAATCATGTAGTGTGTAATTTTGCCTGAACTTTTAATATAACTAAGGTATGGCCGAGTGGGTCGGACATGCCCTGGTTTTATTAAATTTTCCAGTCACAGTGAGCAATAGACCAAGTTTCCACTGTCTACCGGCACAAGTTAATACTGCTGGTTATGGCCCGTAGACAGAGTAAGTACACTAATGTGGCATGGGGCAGTTTTCGATCTCTATGATATATATAATTCATTGCATTAGTGAAGTTCTTGATATAATTTTTCCTAGAATTGTATTGAGAGTTGCCCCTTAACAACATCGCAACATTTTCGCATGTTTACGATGTGCGAAACATGATTCTGTAAGCATTGTCGTTTGTCATTAAACGTGATAAAGCAACATGTAAAACAATTGACAATTACTTAAAATTAACCTTATATCTGTTGAATTTGAGTGAAACTCGGTTTTTAGTGTACTCCATATTTGGTGAAAAAGATATTATTTTAGCCAAATGGTTATTTCAATTGCAAACGTCCAAAGCCATATATTATCTCGGGCACATAGACTGTGAAAACTCGGTCTAAGTGAGCAACTACAATGACACGTCCCTGCATGAATAATAACTCAACTTTATCTGTGAAATTCAATATATTAAATTTGAAAAGTATGTTTCTGAGCTAATTTTAAGTCTTGAAAATTTGCTTTAAAGGACCAACTACATGAGCTGAACATGCGGAGGTTGATTCTTCTGTACAATATTATTTCCTCAGCATGTTCGTATGGTTGTGTACATCTGTTTGTGGATAGGGCACACGTGCCGTGTCCACAAATTGATTCACACACTCGTGTTCTTTATTTATTGTATTTATTTCACATTCATGCCTTAGTTTGCGACAAATTAACAAAATATCACATACTGATTTCTACATTTTCCAAAACATAATTATTTCAATAAACTCAAAAGAATTATTTATTAACGTCGATTTTGACATCATTTACATCGCTAACTAACTACATGTTGGTTTGAAAAGTATGTCCCTGGTTCCAAATTCTGAGGTCTGTCTCAAGCACTAATCAAATATTTGTTTCACAGCACAGTAGCAGACAAACAAGCTGGCGTAGATATCATGTTGGTGTCATGAAATGTGTGTTGCTATTGGTTGGAATTGATCACATATCTAGCCTTAATTTCCGTTTTAGACATGTGTAGAACAGTCACATGCTGTGACATTATGACCTAGATCGCGACTAATCAGCGAAGCTCTGATTGAGACATTCGTGCACGCTAAATTTCAGTGGAATGATTATTTCAGATTGATAATGGTTTATTAAGAAATTAAAAATGAGAATATGCATGTGTTTATTCCAATTATACAATTGCTTCACCAACCAAACAATAGAATCATTATTATTATGTCAGCTCCCGAGTTTCTTGACAAATATAAATACTGTCAGGCAGTAGCATTGGAATCGACACGGCCGTCTGAGTATATACGAATGAATGCAAATGTGCATGGCATCATTTTAGTATATAGTATATGCAGATTAATTTGTTGCAGTCCGCAAAAGACTGTGAAAACAAACAACAGGATATTTGTAGGTTGTGTTACCAGGGGATAAATTACATGTAATAGCACTACCGTGCAGCAGAATGGAGGAAGATAAATAGCAACTCAACCATACGCGACATAATTTTGTGGGCCTTATTTGATAGGAGAGACCTAATTCTGCTGCTATTCGCCCTCTTCGATCAGTGTCACGACTGACATAATTTGTCTTATACAGTAAATGTAAAGGCTAATAGAAAAAAGTTTTAAAATGTGATTCAAATTGATTGAGGAAATACAATGGAAATGTCAAATTAATGGGTTTCAGCCCCTAAATAAATTTACAAAAATCACAAAGTTATTAAGGGAACTGAAGGAAATAACAAAATATCTGGAGGCATCTGTATGATCAATACCTTATGAATAATATGTTCATTTTTCAAAATATAATTACAACTACATTCGCTTTGACTTAAATGCGTGCATTTGATTGGTCAAGGCCCTTAGATACGCTTGGTAGCGACAATATCTATCAGTGGAGTGAAGTGTCGTTTCCCGCATCACTGGGGGTAGTGATACCTTTAAAAGTTCGCAAACCAAGTCGAATATCCATGGGGCGAATTTACCCGGAATTTTATTTTGTCCACCAATCAAATCGCAAGAAATCAATTCCGTTTCTAGTGGTAACACAAGACGCCAGATCTCAGCGAAAAATGATCGCCGATTAAACAGCAAAATAGTACATTAATTTATTTGGGGATAAAATAATGTATACATAACTATTCCACCATTAGTATTAGCATTTATCCAGCTTCGTGCCAAGACTAATATGACATGGCAGTGGTCATGAGAGCATAGAATGCACATTTGTAGCGATAGTTTACTTTTCGAGTCGCCGGAGACAACATTTATTCGATGGCGAAGTTTGGGAACACCGCTTCGGAATTGCTATCGAATCGGATTGCCTTTATGACAATACATGTTCTAGAATCGTTTTAAATAAGTGAAATTTACACCAGCAAGTACAGTTTAATAGTTTACGGGTGTGGTCTCTTGCTTTTGTGTAGTTGGAATGTCGGAAACAGCGATCGAATTGTGTGTGTTCATCTCGAACTTCTGGTCGGTCGCCCAATTTATTCTCGACCCAAATTCCCATTTCGGTTAAAAGAGCAGCTGAGTCCAGACACAAATATCACTTGGGTAGTTTTACCATTTTAGTGTTTTTAATATAGTTTCTTTAAAAAGAACTTGTTTAATCACCAACTAATATGCGGATTGTCGTAATTATAAGCAATCAACGTCGTTTTCGATGCATCTGTCGGCGCATAGAAGTGTCGGATGCCGAACTACATACTTTGTATAATTTCGCTTCATGTAATTCGGCATCCGACACTTCTATACGCCGACAGATGCATCGAAAACGACGTTGATTGCATATATGCTCAAATTAATGACCTCGATGGTTGTTTAGGGTGGCAACATGGAGTCAACGTTTCTCACCAACTACTAAATAAATGTTATAAAATAAAATCAGCAAAACATGTTCCAAACCTGGTCTTAACTGTTTATTGGGAGTTATGAAGATTTTTATATCAAAAGTGTCCAATATATAGTCTAAACATATATTTGGTCAGATTAAGCAAGGCAAAAGATGCTTCATATATCTTGATATAATAGCAACCACCCCGGTGGGTGTTTATACCTAAGGCGTGTGTGAATAATGACGTCATATAATTTTTCTATATATATTTCCATACGATGGAACGATTTTCAGGAAAGAGTGTATGCTATTTAGCGAAATTGACAGGTGACTTCCGATTAGCAACTGTTTAAAATTGCGGAATCGGAAGTGGAACAACGGGACGAAATGCCACGACTCATGACGTCATTTACGTCATGTTGGCTTCGTAGGTGCAACATTAACCCTTTCACGATGGGAGACGCGCTAGTGCAGCATTAATGTTTTATTGCGGGAGATGTGCTGGTGCAGCATTAAACATTTCACGACGGGAGCTCTGCTTGCCAGCATTAACCCTTTCGTGATGGGGAGCTGTGCTGGAGCAGCATTAACCCTTCCATGACGGTAGTTGAGTTGGTGCAGGATTAGTTATTTCATGAAGGGAGCTGCGTTGGTGCAGCATTAACTATTTGATGATGGGAGCTGCGTTGGTGCAGCATTAACTCTTTCATGACGGGAGCTGCGCTGGTTCAGCATTAATTATTTCATGAAGGGAGCTGCGTTGGTGCAACATTAATTATTTGATGATGGGAGCCCGAGTTGGTGCAGCATTAACTATTTCATGGCGGGAGCTCCGCTGGTGCAGGATTAATTATTTCATGACGGGAGCTGCGTTGATGATGGGAGCTACGCGTTGGTGCAGCATTAACTCTCTCATGACGTGAGCTGCGCTGGTGCAGCATTAAGTATTTGATGACGGGAGCTGCTTTGGTGCAGCAATAACTCTTTCATGACGGGAGCTGCGCCGGTGCACCATTAATTATTTCAGGACGGGGCTGCGTTGGTGCAGCATTAATTATTTGATGATGGGAGCTACGTTGGTGCAGCATTAACTCTATCATGACGGGAGATGCGCTGGTCTAGCATTAATTATTTCATGACTGGAGCTGCGTTGGTGCATCATTAACTATTTCATGATGGGAGCAGCATTGGTGCAGCATTGACTCTTTCATGACGGGAGCTGCGCTGGTGCAGTATTAATACATTTCATGACGGGAGTTGCGTTGGTGCAGCGTTAATTATTTGATGATGGGAGCTGCGTTGGTGCAGCATTAACTCTTTCATGACGGGAGCTGCATTAGTGCAGCATTACTTATTTGATTATGGGAGCTACGTTGGTGCAGCATTAACTCTTTCATGACAGGAGCTGCGTTGGTGCAGCATTAGTTATTTCATGACGGGAGCTGCGTTGGTGCAGCATTAATTATTTGATGATGGGAGCTGCATTGGTGCAGCATTAACTCTTTCATGGCGGGGGCTGCGTTGGTGCAGCATTAATTATTTGATGATGCGAGCTACGTTGGTGCAGCATTAACTCTCTCATGACGGGAGCTGCGCTGGTGCATCATTAATTATTTGATGACGGGAGCTGCGTTGGTGCAGCATTAACTCTTTCATAACGGGAGCTGAGCTGGTGCAGCATTAATTATTTGATGACGGGAGCTGCGTTGGTGCATCATTAATTATTTGATGACGGGAGCTGCGTTGGTGCAGCATTAACTATTTCATGACGGGAGCTGCGCTGGTGCAGCATTAATTATTTCATGACGGGAGCTGCGTTGGTGCAGCATTAATTATTTGAAGATGGGAGCTGCATTGGTGCAGCATTAACTCTTTCATGGCGGGAGCTGCGCTGGTGCAGTATTAATACATTACATGACGGGAGCTATTGATAATGGGAGCTGTGTTGGTGCAGCATTAACTATTTCATGACGGGAGCTGCGTTAGTGCAGCATTAATTATTTGATTTTGGGAGCTGCATTGGTGCAGCTTTAACTCTTTCATGGCGGGAGCTGCGTTAGTGCAGCATTAATTATTTGATTATGGGAACTGCGTTGGTGCAGCATTGCTATATCATGATGGGAGCTGCGCTGGTGCAGCAATAATTATTTCATGACGGGAGCTGCGTTGGTGCAGCATTAATTATTTGATGATGGGAGCTGCGCTGGCGCAGCATTAATTATTTCTTGACGGGAGCTGCGTTGGTGCAGAACTGTATTTATCAACTAAACAAGCCGAGTCTTACCATAACCCATGTGTTGGAACACATTTTGCTGATTTTATTTTAAAAATTATTTGATAGTTTATGAAAAATGTTGCCTCAACGTTGCCACCCGTAACATTAACCAAAGTCATTATTTTGAAAAATGAACATATAATAATAAGGTATTGATGATGCAGATAGATACATCCAGATCACAAAATATTGTATTATTCCCTTTTAATAGTTTTTTAATTTTTGAAATTTATTTAGCGGCGGAAACCCCATAATTCTTGCTATAAATATTTATGCTAATGAAATTCTAATAGCACTTTCTGACATAAATATTAGTCGCCCAGAATGATGGTGCTGTGTTTGATCCCGAATAATGCACATTTCGAAACATAAAATCTATGAAAATACATGTTAAGTGGCAAATAGTATCTCAGATTCATTCACTAAAATAATAAAATCCATTCTAGCCTGGCTCGACTCGATTGCAGTTTAGTGAACTCGGTAATAACTCCCGTATGAAATCCTAACTCATTTGAGATCTGCTATATTATCTGAGCTGTAATTAGGCATCAAATGATCATTAAAATGAAAGACAGAGCATGGGATAACTCAGCTCATTTTTGTGGACTTTAGAAATCCTTGTGACAGTTATGTCGTCTATAGATTTCCCACTGAACCGAGAGAGGTTGCCATTGTCAAACGCACTCAGTATCCTGCTGATCCGTGCAATCTGCAATGTTTCTTGTGGCAAACGTTAACAGAATCTATGTATTTCTATGTCATGGCCTAGGAAATTATCCATAACTTCCATAACTTCTTTTTTCTGCAGATTCATTATTTGTGATACTGAGCTTCGTGCTGGTAACATTTTGTGGGGTTTTCAACTGTAAATCACATGCAAATTTTCTCAGCACATCAGAGCTACTTATTGGATTAATTGAGCAACTATAGTTCTCGGAAATAAGTATATGTTATCAATTGAGTAATGCTACTTTACTTCGCCATTTAAGCAGAAGTTCAATGCTATGTTGCAAAGAAAGAGTCAGGAAAACAGGAACAGTGCGTCCTTTATTCCCGCGAATTTCCACTCTAGCGAATGTTGAACATAACATTCTCTCTGTGTCACTTAGAGATTCTTAATTTCTTCTAGATGGTCATTTCTAGAACGTCTAGACGTATATCATTCGAAGGTAATCCCCTCTGTCCCCCCACCTCGCCTTCGATTAAAGAGCACCACACCTGCTAATGTAACTTTATTACATAGCTCCCAACTGGATCTTGAGAAATCAGTTTCCAACGTGGCTGTGAGTGATACACTCTGGTCATTCAGGTGTGTTTGTAACTTCTTAATATCATCGGTAAGAGGTGTCACTTGGCTCTGGAGTGTTCACCGTTATATCACAGTCTTCACTTCTGCAATAAGAAAACAAACTAATGGAACAAACCATGGACAAATGTCACATTTTATTGTCTTCGTTTTGCATTTTATATTAATATCTCTACTAGTAGTTGGGATAATGGTGTAAAATAGACAGAAATGGGTTCTAAAATCTTTGCAGTAAAGGTGAGGTATATGGTAAAATGTTGACGGCAATTCACATAGTAGACAAATCCCATATGATCAATGCTGGCGGTGTCCCAACCGACTGTGAAAAGTTCAGGAAGTCATCTTGTAACATGCAAGATGCTTCATAATGATATTACTAGAATGCAAATCGTTCACGAGATATTTCAAGAGCTGACTTCTGACAAAAAACTTATATACATCTCATATCAAAGTAACATTTCAAGTCTAAGTAGGATTGAATATTTTCTACATTTATTCTAAACTAAGTCTTGCATGTAACAATAACAGTTGTTGGAAAGATAAAATGCCAAACGTGGTCATACAAAATAGTTATTCCAGTTCGCTATTGTAAGTGTGAACATGTATAAACAAATATTAGATGCAATATATATGTTACTACATAATTAAATGCAGCACCATATATTTTATTGTCCGACCTAATATTATTCACACTCCCAAGTTTATAGCACAAATATGATTGAAACATTGAAAATATAATGTCCACATTACCTTCCGAATAGACACACGGTTGATACCAGTGGACGGACTACTCCGTCTGACTTATCCTTCTTTATTAGAACTAATTTTCCATAAAGTGTGAACACAGTAAGTAAACGAGGTAACTATAAACTATTATCAAGGAAACATTAAAAAACTAGAATGGCAGTTCCCGCCAAAAAGAAAAAAACATGCGTTATTCGTTATTGTTGCAGAAAAAACTCCACAGCCTAAAGGTACCTCAGTTTGTTGCCCAACTACAATCGTGTGTGTGGGGGGATTCCAATATTGTTGCCCAAATACCATTTTGCACCAATGAAGCATAATATAAAATATCACTAAGTTAATCCAGTATTTTTTGCAGAATAATCTTCCCAGTTCTGAAGATACCAAATACCAGTGTGTGTGTGTGGGAATTTCAATGGCACCAGTGAAGCATAATATAAAATCTCACTAAGTAAAACCAGTATTGGTTGCAGGATAAACTTCCCAGTTCTGAAGATACCCCATATCGTTGCCCAACTACCAGTGTGCGTGTGGGAACTCCAATGGCACCAACGAAGTATAATATAAACCCTCACTAAGTAAGCCCAGTATTTGTTGCAGAATAAACTTCCCAGTTCTGAAGATACCTCATATAGTTGCCCATGTACCAGTGTGCGAGTGGGTATCCCAATGGCACCAATGAAGCGTACTATAAAACCTCACTAAGTAAAGACAGTGTTGTTTCAGAATAAACTCCCCAGTTCTGAAGATGCCTCATATTGTTGCTCAAGTACCAGTGTGTGTGTGGGAATCCAATGGCACCAATGAAACGTAATATTGAACAGTGGACCACCTTGAAACCATTTGATAAAATGTGAGAAAACTTTGATTGTAAGTATAAATCAATGAATCGTTTCAATATTACAATAAAATGAATTATCGATAACTAATTTATAATAAAAGGCTGCTCGGACAGTGTTCCCCGTAACGGTGGCTTCATTTGGAGTGGCAGCAATTATAAATATATTATATGAATAACATTCTTGTACACAATCCCATAATCAAGCTGAATACAACTAACTGACAACCCCATCTTAATACGCCCGTTAATTTTACATTTATCACTAGGAAGCAAAAAAAAGATTTTTCTAATTTGAAAAAGGCCCATAACTGTGGCAACAATTGTTGGATCATAACCAAATACAAACCTGACCTGTATTTTGATATAACCAACTCTACAATAAACAGGATTTGCAATTAAACAATCCAAACGGAAGTTATCATCCGGAAACCAAAAAAGGAAGAAAGAATAATTCTTAGTTGAAAAAGAGCCATAACTCATGCAAACATTTGCTGACAGAATTCGAACTCGACTTGTATTTCCACATGGAAAAGGTGCGTACAAAATTCCATAAATCAAAAGTCAAGTTAATGATCGGAACCCAGTTATTTACAGACAGACGGACGGACAGACCATTAACATAATAGAACCGTTTTTACAAACGGGCGTATAAAAAATAAAGCTATCACCCGGGAACCAAAATAATTGATATCTGAGTAAAAAAAATACCATATCTCAGGCAAATATATGCAGACTGAACCCAAATTCTAACTTGACCTGTATTCTCATACGTGTAATCTATATACGAAATGTGAAAACAATCAGTTAACTATAACTAAATCTATCACCTGGAATCAAAATAACTGACAAATTCTAAGTAAAAAAGTACCATAACTCCAGCAAAAATATGTGGACGGAACCCTAATTCGAACTTGCTCTGTATTTTCGTATGGGTAACCACATTACAAATTTGAAAACAATCAGATGACTCAAACTATTGTTATCATCCGGAAACCAAAATAATTGGCAAATTCAAAGTAAAAAAGAACCATAACTCTGGCAAAAATGGGCGGACCAAACACAAATTCGAATTTGACCTGTATTTTAATGTGGGTAATCAACATACAAAATTTGAAAACAATCAGATAACTATAACTGAAATTATCATCAGGAAACCATGTGGGCCAGACAGACACCGGTGATATATATAGTACCCCGAACGTTTTTCGTGGGAAAGCAACAATGGTTTATCCTGCTCATGTTATGATTTCCAGAAATGGAGGTATTCAAATAAATATATATCACATGTGACCTGATATAACAGGATACCCGGTCAGCATGATGGCACATGTTTCTAGTCTTGGACTTGGGACATGTTCCAGCATGTAGTAGAGATTATGACCATGGTAGTCACTATATGAAGTAGAAGTCTTCCAGCAGTGGGAGGAGTAGAACATGAATGCCTTAACGTGATTACATAGCCGTTAAACGTTACATTAAACATGGTTATGCAAACACTGGATAACACTGTTTTCAAAAATACAATACCAGTCTGAAATATATAACTTATTCTGAACAGTGTATTCTTCCTGCTCTTTAGGCACATCGTCCTCGTGCATTGAAGTCTCAACATCTGAAGGATAGATATAAACTATAGATATGGCTGTCCAAGGTGGGAGTAATTGTAAACTTGCCACCCCACTACAGAGAAGGGTTGGACCGCCCTGGACCCCATGCTGTTGCCCAAGTACCGTTGTGTGTGTGGTAATTCCAATGTCACCAGTGAAGCTTAATACATATATAATGCCTCACGAGGAAAACCCAGTGTTGTTTTCAGAATAAACTTCCCATTTATGAAGACACATCATTTCGTTGCCCAAGTACCAGTGTGCGTGTCACTGTCAACTCCAATGTCACCAATGAAGAATAATATTGAACAGTGAAGCCTTGAAACCATTTGATCAATCTGACAAATCGTTGTCAGTATAAATCGTTATATCGTTTCAATATTACAATAACAAGTGCTAATGATGAATACATATATTTATCCTGTTTATGTATTGTTCCCCGCCCCACTACAGATGAGGGTTGGACAGCATAATATTGAACAGTGAACACGCTTTGAAACCATAAATTTGATCAAATCTGACAAAATTCTTCTGACTTCTGGTCAACGTATATATACTTGAGGCCATAATTGATTGGAACTTTTTAGCCCGAAAACTGGAACAAACATTAACGTATTCCTATGCATGTTATGAGCAGTTGAAAAATACAGCCCTACTTTGAATATTTGTCATTATTATTTGAGTTATAGCTGTTAATATTATACCCATAGTGTTTCAATGCTAAATTCAAGATCGCTTGTGACCCGTAAAACATCTAATCATAAACCCGTTAACAAATTAGAAACTAGAACTCACAACAATGTTGTATACTAAAAAATCAATGATTCCGGCCAACGGAACTTGAGAAGAAGATTTTTTTATATAAAGTTATTTAATTCTAACATAATTATCGTCCCGGGTCATGCTACTTTTTAGTCGGACAGCCCCATGTTTTGCATAACTGATGGAGATCCTTTCAAGTATGCTTCTGACAAATTTTCCATGAAATTGTGCGATTACTATTGGAGTTACATATGTGAATGTTATATAGTGTGATTCAATGCTAAAGTTCAAGATTGCCTCCGACCCCTAAAACCCTCAGATAAAGACCCCTTGAACAAATTAAAAATTAGGGTCTCGACAATGGTGCACATCAAAAATCAAAAGATTCTGTCAGTTGGAACTTGAGAAGAATTTTAAAGTTGATTATTTTTTACAGTTATTGCCCCTGGCCACGCTCCGTTTTGGTTGACCGGCTCCATTTTAACATATTTGAACCACTTTCACCCAAGAAACATTCATAGTAATTTGAGACTGATCAGTGCAGTAGTTTTGGAGAAGAATCGAGTACAGAAATTGTGGACGGACGCACGGCTAGGCGGACGACGAAAAGTGATGGGTATAGCTCAAGTGATAATATAAATCAGGTGAGCTAAAAAGTCCACTGGTGGCGATCTTAGATTTCCGAACAGAGGTTCTTATATATATCTTTTATTTTATTTATCATATATATGATTACGATATTCAATCAATTTCTCCAATAATACCAAGAAAACTGATGCAGCCTGCTGAAGAAATCCAAGTTGGCTTCATTGTCGGCCATTTTTGGAGGCCAATTGGAACGAAAATAGGACGTTTTCGTCCAGGCATCATAATAAGTCATCCTGCTAAGTTTCAAGAAAATTGATGCATAAATAAAGTCTGCAGACTATGTTGAAGAAATCCAGGATGGCTGCCATGGCGGCCATTTTGGGGGCCAACCGGGCCCAAAATAGGACGTTCCGTCTATGCATAGGCCAGAATCTGCATATGAAATTTGGTAATGATCGGTCTGTAGACTGTGCTGAATAAAATTGTGAAGAGACTGACAGACAAAGACTTCTGCACGTGCGACGGCAATAGCTTAGCTTGACTTTGTCAGTATAAGCTAAATAAAGAACTTAATGAAACAGGCATTACATCATGATCTTGACAATTAACTGAACACAATAAGAGCAGAAGTACAGTAGCAGCTGCAGTGATATAGTCTAAATAAACAGAAATACAATATACTCAATTATAGCAACTGAGACATATTTCAGGACAGATTCCAAAATTGACATACCATGTTCTATCGAGATATGCCACATGTAGTAAATATTATGCAACAAAGTAACTATATTATTCAAATAGCTTATTGTTATATTTAGTATATCTTAATGCAGAGCTTCTCTGTTGTTTAATGTATATATAAAGATCCTCATTGACATATATCATAATTTTCTTCAACGTCTGGTGTGACAACACGCTAATACACGTAGACTGTGGTATCATAACCGAACGGCATGTATCGTAACTCCACCGCAGTGACCGTTTCCATACCGCCGTCATCATGTCATTGCCAATTCATTAAAAGAGACAGATCACATATTCATTATTAGCTCAACTTACTTTGTAAGTTTGAGCTATTGTCATGGGTTGGCGTCCGTCGTCCGTGTGTGTGTCCGTCAACAATTTCCTTTAGCACGGGCTACAGGTCGTACCTTTGGTCTGATCTTTATGAAATTTGTCACGAATGTTGACATTGACATATAGATGGGAATGAGTCATTTTGGGGTCATTGGCCAAAAAACATGGTCGCTGCAGGCAATCTTGGATTTCAAAATTAAATCATTTGGCGCGGTCTACAGGTCGTAATGTTTATCTGATCTTAATGAAATTTGTCATGGATGTTAATAATGACATGTAGATGGGAACGAGTCATGTTGGGGTCGTTCGGCCTAAAACATGGCCGCCAGCAGCCATCTTTGATTTTACTCTTTGCATGACTAAACCATTTGGCGGCGGCTACAGGTCGTAGCTTTGGTCGGATCTTCATGAAATTGTCATGGATGTTAACAATGACATGTAGATGGGAACGAGTCCTTTTGGGGTCATACGGCCATAACACATGGCCGCCAGCAGCCTTCTTGGATTTTACTCTTTGCGTGACTAAATCTAAATCCTTTGGCACAGGCTACAGGTTCTGCCTTTGGTCAGACCATTATGAAATTTGTCATGAATGTTGACATTGACATGTAGATGGGAACGTGTCATTTTGGGGTCATGTTTTCAAAAAACATGGACACTGGCAGCCATCTTGTATTTCGATTGGCGCGGTCTACATGTGGTACTGTTCGTCTGATTATCATGAAATTTTAATGGATGTTAATAATGACAGGCAGATGGGAACGAGCCATTTTGGGGTCGTTCGGCAAAAAACATGGCCGCCAGCAGCCGTCTTGGATTTTACTCTTTGCATGACTAAATCCGTTGGCGCGACCTACAGGTCGTAGCTTGGTCGGATCTTCATGAAAATTGTCATGGATGTTAACAATGACGTGTAGATGGGAACGAGCCGTGTTGTGGTCATTCTGCCAAAATACATCTTGGATTTTACTCTTTGCTTGACTAAATCCTTCGGCACAGGCTCTAGGTCCTACCTTTGGTCAGATCATTATGAAATTTGTCATGGCTATTGACATGTACAATGTAGATGGGAACGAGTCATTTTGGGGTTGTGTGACCAAACAACATGGCCGTCAGCGGTCATATTGTATTTCAAAATTCAATCCATTAGCACAGGCTACAGGTCGTATCTTTTTGTCGGATCATTATTAAATTTGTCATCGATGTTAAAATTGACATGTAGATGGGAAACGAGTAATTTTGGGGTCGTTTGGCAAAACAAAACATGGCCGCCAGCAGCCATCTTGGATTTTACTCTTTGCATGACTAAATCCTTTGGCAAGGGCTACAAGTCGTATCTTTGGTCCGATCATCATGATATTTGTCATGGATGTTAACAATGACATGTAGATGGGAACGATTCATTTTGAGGTCATTCAACCAAAAAACCTGGCCGACAGCAGCCATCTTGTATTTTACTCTTTACACGACTAAATCCTTTGACACAGGCTACTGGTCGTATCTTTTGTCGGATCATCATGACATTTGTAAAGGACGTTAACAATGACATGTAAATAGGAAGGAGTCTTTTTGGGTCATTTGCAAAAAAACATGGCTGTCGCGGCCATCTTGGATTTTAATCTTTGCATAACTAGGCCTTTCAACTTTCCACATTCCTAATCGCTCCATTGACTGTAACACATGAAATTATTCCCTTTCCAAGTTGAGCTACAGTGTCATTGACACTATCATAATTACATTTCAGTCAATTCACATTTTCAGCTGCATATACATGTAAACCAATTTCATTATTGTTTTCTTCATTAAAGGAAATTGGAAATTCATCATTGATTCCATCATCTCAACATTTCATTAAAGTGAGACTTTATGTTCACACACATCGATTCATTCAGGCAACATTTTTCCATTTCTACACTGCTCATTGCATTGATCGTCTCCAATGGGGATAATCTATAATTCTACATGTATATCATCGTTAACTATTAAAGTGACATTTCTGTTCCACCCAATCGATATTTCATTAAAATGGCGCTTCATATTTATTACACTTCATTCAATAATTTCCGTTTCTACATCGCTTATTGCATTGATTTCCTTCAGCTAAGGTAATCTATGTCCGACTCAAATATTAAAGTGACGCATCGTGTCATCACACTAAAATACCATGTTAGAACTTGGATTGATATACTCGTAATCGCATATAGTCACCAATAGCCGGGTTAATACCGTCGTACCTGACATAGCCCATCAAGTGAACTATTCAAACCCAACAGGCCTGGTTGATTTCGCTGTGGGGTGATGGTTCAATTCCACCCTCAAGCTACTTATTACATAATTTTGTTCTGACGTGCTGGGGTAGATTTGCTTGAGACCACACCGCAGTTTAATTCAAGCCAGGTTCTCAGCTATTATTATCTTATGTTCGAACTTTTGTCATATGTTTGGACTGATCATAACCATGATTTTAATGCTGGGTTTGAATAGTTCAATAGATGGTCAATGTCAGGTACTACGGTGGTAACCCGGCTATTGATGACTATATACCATTACGAATATATCAATCCAAGTTCTAACATGATATTTTAGTGTGATGACACAGACATTTCTCCGAGTGGTGTAGCACATGTAGTACTCTGTGCGGAACATCCTATAATTATTCTAATATTGAACTTAATGATCAACTTGGTCAGAGGCGGACTGGGCCAAAAAACCGGCCCGGGAAATTAATATAATACCGGCCCATTTGTTTGGGGGGGGGGCGTCCACAGTCCACCTTGGAAAATTCCAACTGCACCCCCCCTTGAATCAGAATCAGACCAAATACATATTTTTGAATAATTCCATTTGCACCCCCCCCCCCCTTGAATCAGATGCAGACCAAATACATGTTTTTGCATAATTCCATTTGCACCTCTGGTCTAATATCCTATATATTCATAAACCATGGTTCTATATATTCCCGGTATGAGACCATTCAGATATTTTTACCTGAAAAATTGCATAAAATCTAACATCTAGCGGTCTAACTCCAGACAAATGCACACGGCTACGGACAAGAGACCAGGACACACCGGGTTGTTCATGGTTGTTCGGCCCGGGGTGAGAACATTTTGAAAACTATACAAGAAAATCTCGAATCCGATAAACTAGACTGGCATCAACTGAAGCGTTCCTATTTTCTTGTAAATTTCAATTGGGGGAGGGGTGCGTAAGAATTTTTTTGGGATTTACAGCTGGGAGTTACCGTTAAAATCTCGAGATTAATGGGGTCTTTACGTGGTGTTATATGATGCCGACAAGTTCATTTAATGTCAAAATTACGATTAGCCAATTCGGCTGGTTAAACAACACATGTGGCGGCCCACGTCCGGAATTTTCCCGGTCTCCCGATCGGCCATGCAGTCCGACTCTGCCCTCATGAATTTATGTGAGAAGAGTACCATCTTATTGGATACACGGCTGGTTAAACAACACATGTGGCGGCCCACGTCGGTTTCATTTGCGGCCCAAGTTGTGGTTGGGCGGCCCAACCACATATACCCCCCCCCCCCAAACCGTAAAAAAAACCCTCGGATTCTCGCTTGATAGAAAATCACGTGAAATCAAAAATTTTCCGGCCTCCGGCCCATCGGGAAATTTCCCGGTCTCCCGATCGGCCAGTCCGCCTCTGAACTTGGTGGTTGCTCCATTACGTGTCACGTACGATCATATTGTATAGACTATACGACAACATGTGATATAGTGTGATGTTAAGAGCAAAATCAGTCTAGTAGTTCTTTTTTAAATGCTTTTTGAATATTTGAGACACTAACATGATTTGAACCCCCATCGGGCCCTAATCAACAAAATGGATTACCTATCACCCAAGCTATATAAACACAAAATTTGAGCAAAATTGGCTATGTGGTTTTGATAAAAATATTTTGGGTTAAAGTGGGATTTGAACCCTAATCGCCAGCACCTAATAAAGCCCGTTTCAACAAAAATGATTCCCTAATACCAAAGGCACCTGCACACCAAATTTATTTATAAATGCTATGTTATGTAAAATATTCCATGTACATGAGGGTCACAAAAATATGTTCAAACAATAATTAATGATGCATATCATGATGTGATCGATTCCACTTTTTACTGGTTTGATTCACGGAAAAACCTATTTTACCCCAAAATCAGCAATCGCACAAAATTTTACAAGAAGGCAACATCGGCTTGTTATCTGCTGTACCAATATGAAACTCTTAATACATAATTAATCGTGTTACTCTTTCACATGATTCAATTCGAATAAGTGCCGATTCCGGTCCCATCTAATAAATGGGGATGCTACTCAGAGTACTCATTTCCAGTTTTCACTGATTTCTCTTTCAAAATGTGAAATTGTCCAACCTCTATTGTATAGAGCAATTCTGGCCCAGCTGCTCCACTATTACGTCATGTTGGCTTAATGAGGGCCAGAATCGAGACAAGATAGCACAATCCATGACAATACTTGTCATGTCGTCTCCACCGGGGCCATTGCCTGCTGTTACATAACTTATTCTTAGCGTTATGTCTCTGATAAAAACCGAATTCGAGACAGAGCGTGTGTGGTTGTTCCACTATGTGTCACGTACGATTCATATTAGATCACACCGGAGATTCATATGACGGATGGTGACGATTGGTTGAGAGCTCTAACATGCATGGTGTGCTGAATCAAATTGCTGACGCACGCACGCACAGACGAGTTGGACGGTTGAGTCAAATTGGCGATACATGGACGAATAGATAGTTTTGTTTAGGTAACCGGTATCCTCTTTGTGGTATCCCATGCTACAGCGATAAACTGAATATGCGTCATTGCTGGTGGACAACGTATACTGCTAGACGACGCCAAGATAACAATAGATGGAATACCGCCGTTTGTTATTTGTGAGATCGGGTGTTGATATTGGGATATCATTTCAAATAATGATCAAAGTGAGGGTATCAGATTCGTTTCGGGTCATTTGATAATGTCACTTTGTCTACGTACATGGGTGTTTCATTATGGTGTCAATTATATTTTGACCTAGCTTTGTGCAACACCACGAATACAGACAAAACACGTATGCGCAGGTCGCTAGGAAGGAACACTATAGAGCGGGTTCGTTCTGTAGTACATTTGTACGACAGTCTCGTGTGCTCTTCTGATGTACGTCAGACGGCTTTTAGCTGGTGAGCTATAGCACCGCTGGTATTCGGTGACTAGATTCAATATCACATACATGGGCACTTAAATGCCAAGATTAAGTTCAATTCTAATCTTCATAGATTTTGGGACATTCCTCCGATCATAATAGTAATATGTCGAAAACTACTTCAGATATACTAATCTATATATATATTTTCAAATATCAGTCCTTTAACAGTCAAAGGAGAATAATCAGTTCTATACAAACGGTTGTCAAGGAGTAAACTAAATACAATGCGAGCATGGTTTATCAATCCTTCAAAAGACTAGGAGGATATATATGCAATGCATGGGTAAAGTATGACAATCAATACTGAAATAATTTTGAATCACGAATACGCTTGTCTTGTTATGTTGCCTCATTAATGGTCATTGGAACAAATTATTAGCTGATTAGTATGTGCATATATCAAATAATTGCCATGGAAACATGACCCATAGTCGCGATTAGTTCATCAATAGTCCTAATCTACATAGGAGCACAGTCATTGATTGGTGTTTTGTCTATGCAAAATTTATGTTTGAAATAAAAAGAAATATACACACATTCCACCACAATTGGGATACAGGAAATACATAACTTAAAGTGTTTAAGAAGTGCAATTTTTGCTCAAATGGCTGCCATTTAATCGGCCATTTTGAAATTACCCATAATATATAAGATAATATTGTCAACGGGTATACAGCCTGATACATGTCCGACCAACATAGCTACAAACTGAGTAGTGTTCCTAGGAATGCCGGCTGAACAGGACCCTGGCTCTTTATGGACCCTGGCTGGTACGGACCCTGGCTTTTACGGACCTCCGACTCATACGGACCCTGGCTTATACGACCCCGGCTGTTACGAATTCTGGCATTTACGGATCTCCGGCTCATTCGGACCTCAATTCAAATTAATTTAAAATCTTTAAATTAGGTATATTTCTCTTTATTTAAAGAAATAGACGCGACTCGCAAAATCCACACTTTTTTGTTCTAAATCAGTCATTTATACCCTCAAAACGATCGCAAAGCAAAGACCATTAAAAAACCTTTGGTATATACCGAAACAATCACAGATAATCACGAATATCGCATCAGATTTACCCCCAGATGTACCGTTACGAAGCTACTGGAATGTACCAAAGATTGGTATAAAACAAAAAATCGGAATGAGGCTCATGGGTTGGGAGAAAAATTATCCATCATTACCGGGAATGTGGGCATGAAAAAATATCGGCAAGCCTCGTGTCCGGCCCAAATATCTTGCCCCTCGGTGAGATTTTTCCATCCCACACCCAGGTCGTGATGAATAATATTAATCTCACTCGTATCCATCCGCGCTAAATTTAAAAGTGATTGGGTTTCTTGATGAAAGACTAAGCTCAAAGTCCCTGAGTGTTCAGTTTGAAAAAAAAGTGATATATGGTCAATTAAATTATTGTGTTAAACATACTATGATGTTAACCCCTTTATCCATCAATCAATCTGTCTGAAAAATGGAACTATTTTAATATGCACAAGCTCATTACCATGGTTGTACTTGGGTATACAAATTTGCTCTCTTGTCTCTTCTTTCGATTTGAGTCATGGTCCAACTGAGCGGAGCTCATTCGTGATGACAAAAAAAATCATAATTCATTTTGTTTTGTCATCACTCATGAGATAATTCCCATATCTAACCATAAAGTGTAGATATCCTCTATGTATTCTTTTTTCGATGGCCGTTTGCAGCCTATGTATGGACAGCCCCATCGCGATATATAAATATAACTAATTGCAATTATTTTATATACAAAATTATCCTGTTATATGTGAGTTTAGTAAAGATTCGGGTTCGTGCAGAAATCTAGCCCAATCTGCCGTGTATGGATGCCGTAGTAAATAGATACTTATGTAAAATCTGACGTTTCTATAGGACTCGGGATTAAAATGAAATCTACCCCAGTGGTGGCGATATTTCAATAGAGACTTCCTATGGACTATGGACCTATGTGCTACTCGGGTTACGCCAGAAATATACACCACGCTGCATTATAGTAAATTGGTATGTAAAATCTGACGTTTGGAAACCGTTCAAACAAATATTCATCCTGGAAATCATGGCTCATTCGAGCTTCCAAATTTTGTCTACGTAATTGGAAGGAGGTACATGTATAAGATAGGCTGACAAATACACGAGATATTCACAGAAGTGAAACAAACCCTCTTAATTTATACCATATCAGGATTCAGGAATAGACAAACACGGAAAGCTCTTTCTGTTCTGTTCGATGCCCTAAACACGTCTCTTGTTTGTGTGGGACTCAAATATCGTGTTCAAGCTTGTATTTTTTATTTAGAAAGGTAGTTGAATTATGTATCGACCTATTTCGATAGCGAGAAAAATTCAAAAGCGAATATTATTAGGTGACATGTAGCTTTAAACTGTACACACGCATATATTCACACAATAACCAATCATGAATCGGATTCGACTACATGTGCAACCGTTGGCTTATTTTTATTATTTCCAATGATGAGCTGCATGTGCCCCGATGTTGCCGGAGATAACCTACATGCATGTATATTAACCGCCAAATCATTACAATGTTATGCAGGGGGAAACCTGTTAAAAGGGTAAAACAAGATATCTCATCTTTATGTTGCTTGAGATACGGTCTCCTTGCTTTAACGGCGCTAAATAAACATTAGTTCAAAGAGAAATATATTTCTCAGAAACGACAGAAAGGTCTATTTTCAATATTGATCCATAAATTTACGCACATTATACCGTAAAACATGAAGTTTCTCACAGTCAACACCAAATAACCGAACACAAATAGATTTATTCTAATTAACATAATAAAGTTCCGCCATTGACATCGGCATCATTGCATTAAGCCATATGCCACAGCACGTGCCGATAATACACGTATGTCTTACTAAAAATGTGAGGTTTGGTTTGGGGGCTAATTATGTGATAAAACATTTTAAGGATCGTGTGGGTTAACACTACAGAAGTTTGTCGTGCGAAAATCCGTATTTATGCTCATATCTAGTAATGAGGTCCGGGTGTCCTAAGATCAATAAACAAAAATATAATAAAAAAGTACATGTACGGCAGCTTAAATTTTGTACACATTAACATTCGCGTTTTCTCAATTAACCGAGCAGACCTAAGAATTGTCATTTTGAGGCCTCCTCTTAACATTAGTAGAATTTGGATTTTGAATGACTATATTTACTGGCATTTCACTGTCGGTGAACTGAACTGACCGAATTGTTCAAGTTTGGGTCCTTCTGGATTCCGTCTTATCGAATGTCCATTCTTTGTTCCACTACATATGATCATTTAACATACACAACCCTAAATGGATTTGGATTGAACTTTGGGTATTGTTTGTCAAGTTGCTGGTTTCTCACCAACAGTGTCACCAACTTTTACTCCCGAGTGTTTAAAATGACGTTTCTTATCAGCATATTCTTTCATATGAGTTTTCCGCCTCTGATCATGATCACAAACTTGCTAAATCTCCGGATTAAAAGGAAGTTTTGTATATGCTGAATAATTATAGATTAAACTGTATCTAAGACGTCGCGCCGGTCGTTGAATGTGGAGTTGCAAAAATAGTTTCTCAGGAACTGATACATTTCCGGTTGATATGGTTTATTTTCTACATAGGCAACCTGTATGACCTTCGGGTTTGAATTCATATTTCTGGATTCGCAAACACCACATTTCAACTCGCGCAGAAGGACGCGCGAAAAATGCTCTCCAATGGACGATGATCCGAATAAACTGAATTTCTGACTGTAAAATAAATTCGAAAATGTTAAATCGCCCAAACAATTGCCAAACACTCGCGTCGAATTTGACTTTATTTTGCCTCAGTAGGTGTACAGAGCGCGACCTGCATATGAAACTGGCTTAATATCCTAATCTTACTTCGCACTCATAATTGATCCTAAACCTACAGGAGACGCATCGACAGTTATAATTATTTCAGCATTAGGGTTGAAATATCTTATAAGAGTGTCACTTAGTAGGGCTTTTTCAGTTGATGAATATATGGCCATGTCCAGCTAGCATTTTTCTTTGTCAGCGTACGGAGAAGTTCGGTTATATTAGAAAAGGTTTGAATATAATGCGGGGTGAATAAGTGGCCATTTCAATAAATGAACGCAGTTCTTTAGGGTTTTGAGGTTCTGAAATGTCCATGATAGCACACATTTTATCAGGATCTTGTTGAATTCCTTCTTTAGTGAGTATTATTCAAAAGAACTTAACACGTGACTGATTAATTTGGCACGTTCCTTTTATTGAACGGCAAACCATTCTTGTCTAGTCCTTCAAGCACGACTGAACGAATATCATTATGCTCAAACTGAGATGATGCATGAATGAAAATATCATAACTGAAGTTGAAAAATCTTTGTCCCATATTGGATACACAACCAAAAGTGTGTTTCGAAATTGTCGAATACCCTGTATCTCATATTTGGTTTAATTTGAAGATTTCATTGTATAATAATTCAATTAGTGACGTCCCTTGTTGTCAACTGAAGTTGAATAATCTTTGCCCCCTATTGGATACACCATCAACGGTTTGTTTCTGATTGGTCAAATATTGTGTACCTCCTATCTAGTTTGAAGATTTAATTTTATCACAATTCATTTGGTCCCGTTGTCAACGGAAGTTGAAAGGTCTGTGTCCCCTATTGGATACACAAGGCTTATATTTCGACGCGAATCAACTGAACAAACGAGTTCCAGAGTCGTTTGTACCCTAGACCACACCTGTTTCATTTGTCTTAATTTTTCCCAAAAAATTTCTGTATTCCTAATAAACGTACAGGGCGGAATAAAATTACAGGGTGGAAATCCACTTTAACTATAAAGTACAGGCCGGAATAAAAGTACAGGGTGAAAATTCTATTAAATAATTAGCTGGAAAAAAAACTTTGCTGGACTCTCTGAACAAACGTTTTAGAACATACTATCCTGCACTTCGTTAGTAGTATATTATGTAACCCACCAATATCATAACGTGGTATAACCTCATGTTAGTAACTACATGTAATCATAACAAAGAATGTGGGCGCACCCAAATGATCACATAAAACCAAAGGCATCACCGCCACGCACCTAGTGGTTCTCATAGGTTATAGGGAAGTAACGGTAAGGCGTTCCATCTGTCTATTGCCAGGTCAATCGCGACAAAATATCCCAACGACCCAGCGATCAGCAGAGAGTCTACTGTATGTCATAGCATAGTTTACATATAACTACATTTGAATGTTTTACGCGAGAGTTTTGCTATGGTTATCGAGGTCCTGATAGTTTCGTCGCCCATGTTATAGACAAGCGGTGCATGGCCTAGTACAATGCGCATATGAGCAGTTTATCAAAATTAAATATTAACTTCTTGAGTTGAAGCGTCTTGAATTTTGGTACTGTGGTTTATGGCGATGGCCCCATTTTCGGCGGCCTTAACTCGAAATAACATGCAAACCCAGCCCCAAATAAAAAATACATAGGCGTATGCACCAGGCACTCCAGAGGGGTGGCTGCAGCTCCGGTCACACCACCACTATTGATGAAATTTCTTAAATATTCAAAAGTAAACAAGCAAGAATGGTGGTTAAGGGTGTAAGTGTTACGCTTTTAAAGAAATACCCCAGCTCAATAGTTATATCCGACGTGGAGGTGGCATGATTTTGCTTTATTCAAGACTGCCATCCGATAATAATTCACATTGTAACAATGAACAGTTATTGTACTTGTTTATTCGCTATAGTTTTCCCCAGATTGAGCTCATTTTGGTAGGTTTGTTGCAAGTCCCCTCATGTAACACATCTAAAGATAGATCCGAGTGTACGGACTGGGGACGAACAACATTGAGCAAGTTTAGAAGGTATGTAGTAACAGTCCCCTCTCGGCACACAACTTCAAGACAGAGTGTTCGAATCGGGGACACACGCTGTGATTTCTGCGCTTGTGCAAGTTTTACGATTTTCTTACATGATAACTGGGGAACCGGACACACAAAGTTTTGTACATGTAAAATGTTACTGAAAATAGAAAACACCAAAAATGATCAGAAAAAAATTCGAAGGGGGGACTTTTCGAGATTTTAAAGTCAGAACCATTTTCTGATCCTGGGAATCTGATTTTCTATGCTGTATTAAAACGGGGACGTCCTCGGTTGTCGACTGTCCCCGTTTTGAAGGTTTAAAGTCTCAAGTGTGTCCCCGATTCTGCTTTCTACCATAATGGGACCGTACTTGAAATTCTGCATTAAGGGAACATAATGTATGTCCTTCACTTATGTTGCAATATAGATAACACTTTAAAATATCTCTATTTTCATCAACCAGACTAAAAATGCTATCTATCCCAATGAGGAGTCAGCCTTATAGGATATACATTTTTTTCCGGTCCCCTTAATATTTTTGAGAGTATGTTGCATTCTTTGAGGAGACCGGTGTATATACATAACATTAAGGGGCTTATCACAGACCAAAAATCAACATTATCGGCATAATAATAACGACAATAAACTAAATTGAAATTCCCAACTGCAACTTTCACTTGGCTCAAGTCGGACTCGGACTACAACTTTTAGTGTGTCCCATGAGAGTCAATAATGTCAATAATGTCAATATGACCTATCCTGATAGCTATTCACATAATCCCTTGAAGATCGGATGCTGATCGGGTATTCATATTGTGATATTTCCCTTTTTACTCAGCAAACGAACATAATACATTTTCCAATGGCGGCCATTGCTACTGCAGATAGTTGTCATATTGGAATCCGTCTCCAATGGCAAAGCAGCTCATTTCACGAATAAAACATGGCTCCTCTCATTTAAACCAGATACCAGAGCATACCAAGGTCCATTATTTGGGACACTCGTTTTAGTTATTTAAAATTTCTTCGTACCTAAAGAAACGTCATTTTCCCCATATGGCAAACCTAAGTGTTTTCAAAGGAAACACTCCACCATACTATGGCGGCATATACTAATGGTGTATTGTTCGTCTCCTAGCGCTTCCATACATACGGTGCATTTCCTATCGGAATACGGGATATTTATCCACGAACCAGTTTCCAATGGTTTCCAGTTCTGAATCATAGGAGGGTCAGCAAGGCTCTGTTGTCATCTAAGGATATATATTTCGGCCTACCGAAGTTCGATTTTATAAAATCTATAAAACGCAAATTATCAAAGACGAATGCCATTCGGTGATGTATGCATCCATGAGTTTCTGTTTTACAACACAAGAAAATATATTGACACTACTGAAGAGGTCGATTAATTAGATAGCTGAATTTGTAGTGCAAGATGCAGGAGAGAATTAAAAAAACTTCAGGGCCCTGGTTGGTTAATAGCAGTAGTCTTGGTACAAACAATCAGTCCACGTAAAATTTCATTTGCCAAAGACAAAACATTGGCACATTGTAAAGCACGTGGTTTCTAGTTTGAATTTGTTTTCTGTGAAAGTAAAACAATGTCACTATTTTCTTCATGCAACATGCAATTCTGACTATATTATAAATCTGAAATTTAAAGGTTTATTCCATTCCAGACGATATGATTGTTTCATGCATACAGTTTGTCAGATGCCTTTCCTCGTTATCATGTTCTCATTTATACCACAATTCGCTGGTACTAAGGGCTGCAGTCCATAATGTGTTAACACTGTGACCTATGGTAAATAATTACAAAAACATACTCCCATAATGTTCTGCTCAAGTTCTTGCCATATATGACAAAACGAGTTGAAACGGAGGCTGTATAGCGAACTGCATGAGAACCAGGAAGTATATTCATGGAGCGGTATTATTAAATAATGGTCACGTGAGTTATTGGTTCGTGCATGTTACTCTAGTGTATGTGCATTCTACCGCATAACAGCTGTATCTGGACATAGATATAGTACGCCGGTTTGTTTTAAGACTTTAATACTTGCGCTATTCTGTTTTACAGTTCTTTGCGGAGGATATCCAATATAATTCTAAATAGGTGTGTATATCTTGTTGGATTTAGTTTAAACATAATTATTCCATAAATATTACGACAGCAATCTTTACAAAATAAATATGTTACACTATGAACCAAATTCGACACCAAGCGTGTGGGCGTTAGTCTAAAATTCGTACCAATAGGTTAGACTCTTATTTACAGGTTAATGACATTATTTGTAGAGACCAGGCTGGTTTTAGAAATGGAAGCCGAACGACAGACCAGAGCTTAACATTGAAGATTATAATCGACAATACTTTGAAGAAACATAAGTATTTCTATGCATGCTTTATAGACTTTAAAAGCTTTTGATTTGGTTATTCGAGAAGCTTTACTCAAGACGATGTTACATAAAGGTGTAAGTGGACCATTTCTAAATATTTTAAGAAGTATGTATGACAAAGTTCAATACGCGGCGAAATTATCAGAATGTGTGATATCAAATATTAATTCGTCAGTTGGATCCAGGATAAGTTCTTAGTACTGAACTCGTTTCTTTCTATTTAAACGATTAGCCTGATATATTTGAATTGAATAAATGCAAACGTCTGCAGAAAGCACTCAACAAGATTGAACCTTACTGAGAACTTTTGGAATTTAACGACACAGATTAATAAAACCATCGTAGTTATTTTTAACAAATCTGGTGAAGTGTTGAAGAACGTGAGTTTCTTTTATGGAACAAACGAGGTGAAACTCACCAAAGAGTATACATATATCGGCTTTATTTTCAAACCTCGCTGGCAGTGGAAATTTTGGCAAAAGAGCTGCTAAACCATCTTGTGTATAAAAAAAGAAAATACTATGAGAAAAGGGGAATATTAAGCCACTCTTGAAATTATTTAAACCAGTTTTATTACATGGTGGTAAACTCATCACTTTCTACCATATTATTATATATGATACGGATGGTGGTAGATGTCAAAAGTTGACCAATCGGATCTATATATCACATATTATACTGGTATGTAGATATGCAACGGTATGCAAGTACACACATTGGACTGAGATGTATGTGTGTACAATTTGTATGTTTGTTTGTTTTGTTTTGTTTTTTGGTTTTTGTATTTTCTCATTTCACTGTTTGTTCTTGAGCATAATATATATATAAGTATGTGTTCTGGTGATAATCCGGATATCGGGTTCATTCCAATAAAGTTATTGGAATGTGAATTTGTCCGGGAAAATGATTTCAGAGATGACCACATAGACCGTGAGTTACTATATGTCCACCCTCCCCTATGTGGATTTTTGCCTATTATGTTTTTTTCCGATAGACTTATTCATTTCACACATTCCTCTGATTTTTGGCAACTCGGGCGTTGGGTCTTGTTTTTTTATAGCGATTTTCAACAAACTCCTGTGATTTTTGCAATAAAATCCGTACTGGGAGTAGGGGGAATATTTCTCTCAAAATTAATACTAAAACTATATGTATCATTACAAACTCAGTTTAATTTTAACGGTATGTAATAATTGTCCACGTCGATAGCGTACATGGGCACCTGGCTAGATATTTTAGTTAAATTGACACCGACGATATGATTTTTTTATTTAGTTTGAAAATATGTCTGAAAAAGTACAGTGTGTGAACTTACGCATGCATACCAAACTTAAACTATGAACAATACTGATGTTTCCATGATTTTTCACGACAACATAGGCCAGGACAGTGTTCTATGGCAACATACGAGCACTTGGATGTATATAGGTAGTCAATGCTCACATTTGTGTTTACAATTTTTTCAAAAATTTCACAAAAAAAATCACTTGTCATATTTCAACAAGAAATGAGTAGAACTGTGGAATGTAAGTGAGGCACATCATAACCCATGGATATTCCAACTCATGGGGGAAAAAATATTACTTTGGCTCAAAATTCCAACCAAAATGGCCGCAAAAATATGGAAACTGATAGATATTGCCCCAGTGTGCCTTGCAATCGCGTACAAGTTGTGATTTATGACTAAATTTGGCTATACTGCCTCCTATATATTGAATACTAACATGTCTGATGCACTTTTGTTAAGTGTTCCATTGTAACCAAGATATTACCAGAAATATTGAATTTTTGTCTTACAAAAGAAAATCACTTCTCAGGTTTTTGTATATCTTAAATGTGTCACACTACGGTGTTTCGTGAACAAATTACTCAATATCGCTTCCATAATGGAGACAAAATTGTGTAAAAAGTGTATTTTTCACATAAATCCGGAACATAAGTATCTGCTGTTCCGAAAAGGTATGCTGTTCAGAAAGGGTAACAAAATGTGACTCACTTGGTTATTAGACATGTTAGTTAATCGACTGACAACTTAATATTATATTCTCATTGTTGTTGTCCCAGTTCAAATTTATTTTAAAGCATGAAGTGTGGAATTGTGCCGAAAACGTATATTGGGATTCTGGCCATGTTTTGGGCAGAACTTTGAAACAGAACTGAGAGGGACTATAATATGTGGGTAATCTAGCCCATTAGGATAACAATTTATCAACTATTTTCAGAAAAATCGTTTAACATGTCCTCCATTCTGCATAAACGCCACCAAGATGGATAGGTATCTGACATTACCTCTCTATCGATTACTATATCCTTGAGTTATAGTGAAAAGCGTTAGCCACCCAATGTACACATGTACAACATACACGATTATAGTGTGAATCCATATAAACATACACACCACACATGTGACATATTAGTAGCTCGTTTTATACACATACACCTCGCCGATTAAGATACACACCACATGACCATACATCCACCAGTAACAATGCAGCACACCGGGTATACTTCCTACACCTGACATATGACCATATCGTTTCTGTCTGTATACATATTCACCGCGTTCATGGTCATACATTCAATCATTGTATACCTATTTACCTCCTCCCTTGCCATAGTCACTCAGTGGATATATATTCTCCACGCCCATGGTCAACTAGCCACTCAAGATATACCTATACACCACCATAGTCCATGAGCCAGGCTCCCCAAAAATGGAAAGTGGTACCAATTTGGTGGGCAAATTCTACCGAAGTTTTCTGAAAGCTCATGGTCTGAAGTTTATGTCAGTGCTGGGGCACACCGGGGCAGTGTAGCTTAGTGTGGAAAATGTGTGTTTCCATGGCAACGGAGTGTTTTTGGCCTATATAAAACATATGCCTATAATGGTATATACCAAGAAAGTTTAATGCAGTAACTCTATCTTGGCATTGATATGGGGTGCTATCCTTTGTGGGCTTTCATTTGACACTGGAAATTTCACCACTATATGTCAAGGTCATATACAAAGGTCAAGGTCCTTGACCAAAATAATAGTTTTTTTTCATATCGGGTCATACATTTTCTACCCACTGAGTTTATATATCAGTTTTGAATACGTTATCTTTACTAGTAAATAATCTAGAGCATATAGGCTACACGGAGAACTGTGTTATGGTTGCAACTGACAAGCCAGTCATGAGATAACGACCTCCAAATTTTGTGGCCATTTTCCAAAATAGGTCAAAATCAGTTATTTCCCAAGATATCGTGCTTTTGTGTATATTATAGAGTTATTTACTTATCTGGTGTCCGTTATGGGTTGTATTGTGAATTTATTGACTAAAGCACAAAACTTATACAAATATATACTTAGTTATAGGGCAAACTTTTTGGAGGGCGTGCCCAGGTGGGGGTGGTTTCAAATGTCATTATAAACCCAGGTTTCCATGACAAAAACACCATATATTTGAAGAAATTTTTTTTAAATCCCGCTTTTGAGAATCAACGAACCTTGTTTTTTTTGTATGGCACATTTTAGTCTCATTTTAATCTGCATTCAAGTACTACCTTGTTGTGGTAATTGTGACAGTACATGAGCGACGATGCATTACCATCAAGACCAAAATAACTGCAATTTTGTGACTTTAGTAACTAAATCATGAAACTTCACATATGTGTTGCGTAGTTATAATGGACACTTTTGGGGGATGCCCAGTGAGAGGTCTGACAAACTGTCGAGATCAAATCTGGTTTCCATGGCACTGGCATCAAATATTATTTTTGAAAATCCAACTGCTGGAAACCTGAGCCTAATTTTGTTTGAAGAAATGATGTGAACTCATATTGCCATTAAGGATCCATCAATGGACTGAGCTATATGCCTTATAGGGTCAAGGACAATTGCTACAGTCAATGTCATTGGACAAAGGTAATATTTGGTATATTTTTTATAATTTGGCTCATAATCCACTACCTCTAGTAGGTTAGTCATAAAAGCAATTCCCATCATCATGCATAACTTTGTGGTAATACATAACTCATGATAGATTACCCTTGAGACACAATCAGAACAAAATAAACACGATTTGTGATATTAACTAAAAGCACGATACTGCACTTATCTGTTTCTTGGTTATAGTGGAAACCTTTTAGAGGGGGCCATTCCTAGCTGAGGGGTCATATATCCAGATAAAATATAGTTCCCATGTCAATGACATTAACTATTTGCGGAACAGTTGAAAAAGCAAAAGCTTACACTGGACAATATGACGAGCCTTGTATTTATACAGATACAAAGTCACGATCAAACCCGACTTAAGGGTTTTTCACACCTGAGCTATCTTAGAAAGTAGAAAGTCCACACGGACATATAATTATATATAGAAAACTTGTTAATTGTTAACCATTTGAACCCGATACGCTAAATATTAGCGTAACTCCTATTTTACGTTAACCCGTTACGCTAATATATTAGCGTACACACTATTAGCGTAGAGACAAGTGTTTTAGTCATCTTTGTTTTCATGTCCCAAAAACCACTCTCAGAGGATGATGTGTTCAAATTAGCTATCGCAACACCACGTACTGCATAAAAATAATCTCTCTCTCTCTCTCTCTCTCTCTCACACACACACACACACACACCAACACACCCACAAACACACCCTCGCACCCTCCCTCACACATGTCATAAACAGAGAATATATAGCAATATTGTAGTATCACTGTTATGTTAGAAAATGCATTCATATGCATGTTCAGCAGAAAATATATTATGTTCATAAGTACTATTAATGCCGATTCCAGTTATAAATTCACACTGCAAGATAATGATACAAATTATTTTGTTATTAGAGAAAATGTTGCCATACTACTATGTAGATTAAATGCTTCCGATCTGGGTGAGCATGCGTCGGTATGAGGCTGATACGGACCCTGCCATTTATACGGACCACCGAATGTTACGGACCCTGGCCTTATACGGACCTCGGCTTATACGGACCCCATACTGATATGGACCCCAATTAAAAAATGCAATTTTATTTATCTTTTACTTTATTTAAATATATTAACATAACAATTTAGGCCTGTGATTGAAGCGGTACAATATAATGACACAGCTGGTTTTATCTAGTATCTGTATATGTTCGAATATCTATATGACTAATAGAGCTAATAATTACCAGAAATGTAACGGTGTGGTTTATAGAACTACAGTAGCAAAGGTTCTCTATTTTGATGGCGCGGATGGGGTTCGGGGCTCTTTACAAAAAAATAATATAAGAAATATTTTGACGTTGGTTACCACAAAACATGTATATACACATCGTGACAGAGTGAATACAAGTGTATCAGACATGTATAAGACATAATACGTTTTACATTTACTCTATATATGGATCGATATTTGGTCTCATTCGGGGTCCACTTATCAATACCTGCTATTGACGTAGCAGAACACGTGCTGTGCCCATGTAATTAATTGCATCGAATTCAACAAAAGAAGACACTAGCAAATTTGCGATAGCCGTCCGACGGGAACGGGTTCGGGTAAATCGATGAATATCGTCATTGTTACTTGGGTACTTTCAATGCAGCTCATAAAGCAATAGCGAGTTGGAACGGGTAGATGTGTCCCATTGACCGGTAACCTTTCACTACGATTTTCTCACTCAAAGGTTCATGAATTGCATGACATTCCAGTCAGCTATGCGTTAACCTATTCATTGCAAGATTTCATGGGAAAACATCATGCATTGACAAAGTTGTCATTTTAAACCAGGTTTTATGTTCAAATTCTCGAGGCGGCTTCTAGCACTTTTTTCACTAACAACGTTGTTCACTACATTAATGACAAGTTGTGGTTGATAGCGCAAGTCCCCAAAACAAAAATTGACCCCACCTCAATAGTACTTATTGAGGTGTGGTCAATTTTTTTTTTGGGAAACTGTGGTTGATAGAGTGAGTAGATGGTGCTATAGACGCAGTCTCGACCCATTGCAGGGACGTGTCTATAGATTGTATCCGCGTTAGGAGGGGCGTCCACCTTCTATATAACAACACCCTATTTTCACCCTCCCCACCCCACTGGACTTTGATTTTCCCAACTGGTCCCTCACATCCGCCTGGATGGTAGCATATTCTAACTGAATCAGTAGTCTTTTGTCACTAGCCGGGGGTGGGTATAATCTATTAGGCCGACCAGTACAAGAAAATGTGTAGATCTGAGCCTGAACAATCCTAATATGCTAATATCTAGTGGTCTAACGCCATGCAAATTCACCCCGATTTGTGTTTTCTTAAATTAATTATCGGTTTCTGACTGGCCAATGGGGAGGGACCGGGACACACCGGATCGACCATGGTTCGTCCCGGTGTGAGAAATATTTGAAATCTGAACATGAAATTTTCAAAATCCGAGCATCCAGACTGGCATCAAACTTTCCATTTGTTGGACCTTTCGAGACCTGACACCCCCCCCCAAAAGTTGGAACATTTTCAACAGTTTCTGATAGCCATTTCAGTCCAAATGTTTTACCAAAAACAGGAAAATATGCAAATGTTGGTCCAAAACCTACAAATGCTCCACTAATAAATTGATGGAATATTAAACTACGGGAACAATTTCAACCTGTTGTTGGTGTGAAATTTCCAACAAATGTTGTGTCAGGTATATCAAATGTCCAACTGTTGAACATTTGACCAAAGTTGGGGGTGGGGGGGGGGGGGGCCTGAGACACCTGTTGTCACGTCCCTGTCTCAACCATTTGTACAAGGGCATCAATATATTGTGGATTTATCGATGTATTACACATTTGAATATACGATCGTTTAGTTACTTTATCGTATGTAGGTGGGGACTGATTTCTCATTTTAATATATATTTACCATCTGAATGGACATGGCATATTTGAACCTCAATACTGGTGTATATTGTAGTGGGGATAATATAGGTCGCCGAAGACACGAAATACCTATACATACTCTACAAAATCTAAGCATAATCAGAGCGAGTTTCAGCTGTTTTCTGTGTTTCGCACAGATGTGAAGTGAACGCTCTGTGTTCAATCCGTATACTAAACAGACTACATTTAAACACATTTTATCGTTACCAAGTTTAACTTTTCAACCTACGTCCGGATTTGGATCCCGAAAAATCCTTATTCTTGCAGCTGATTCTTGGGATAAATTAATTCCCTTGTCCCGACCCTTCGAACTGTTAAAAAATTCCAAACCATTGGTCACTTAATATGACTAAATATTCCCCAAGTAAAATCAAGGACAAATTCGGTCTTATATCTGGCCACACACATAACCATAGATTCACTCCACGTATGCATATGCACCCCATCAATGGCCGTAAAGTCCTTGTTTTTATACTAATACCCCGCATACTCGGCAATTCATACACACCAGGCTTGAAAATACACCACACCATGACAATCACATAGCAAATGTATTACCATAAGAGTCACACCTTGTATACATATTCACACCACATTTTGCCAAAGGTCACCCCTGTATACATATTCGCCACTCCCATGGCCATATAGCCTCTCAATATATACATATACATCACACCCATAACCATAGAGTCACTTCAAGTATATATATATAGTCGCCACACCCATTGTCATATAGCCACTCAAGATATACATATACACCACGCCCATAACCAGTCATTCCAAGTATATAGATATACACCCCACCAACGGCCATACAGCCCTTCTATACACACCTCACCCATGACAATCACACGAAATATATTGCCATAGTCACTCCTTGTATAGTCATTCCAAGTATATAATATATACAACTCACCAATGGCCATACAGCCCTTCTATATAGACCAATACCCCGCAAACTCGGCCATTCATACACTCCAGGCTTGAATATACACCTCACCCGTGACAATCATATACCAAATGTTTTGCCATACAGTCACTCCGTGTATACCTATTCATTCCACCATTTGGCCATACGGTCACTCCCTGTATACATTTACCTATTCGCCATACCCATGGCGACACAGCCCTTCAATATATACTTATACCATGTACACATGGCCATTAATGTACTCCAGACTTGCATATACACCTCATTCTGGAAATACGGTCACACATTGTATACATATTCCCTCCACCATTGGCCATATGATAACCCCCTGTGTACCCATTTGTCATACGCATAGCCATATAGCCACTCACGATATACATATACACCCCGCACTTGACAATAGATTCACACCAGGTATATGCATACACCCTACCATTGAATGTATATACCAATACCCCTCACACGTGATCATGTGTACATTCCACACTTGCATATACACATCACTCATGGTAATTCAGCCACCCGCTGTATACTCATAACCCCCAGCCATGACCATACATCTAATTCCTGCACACATATACACCCACCAGTGACAATATATCAGCAACAGAAAACGAGAGGCCGATCACGATTGGCAAATGTTTAACCCATCCCTTGGCGATAGTAAATTACTATGATCGGAATAAAAAATTAGAGTCTTGATGTTGAATTATAGAGTATACTGTTATGTACTATTATAGACAAATGTACTTAACACAAAATATTGGATTTTATGGGTCACTCCCAAATATAAGATAATTCAATGACACAGGGTAGGTAATGCTGCACCAGCGCAGCCTTTGATTAAATGTGAAAAGGTGACCCGGACATGGAATACTTGGGTTAATAGAGTCCAATTAAGTGTACAATGATAATGTATCAAATTCTACCAACAACACCGCCATCACCACGATAAGACACCTTACCGCTGACCTATTAATTTCAATTATATAGCAGAACTGTCAACTAATCACTGGCTTTGTTTATGCTGAACCTTTGCATCTCTATTAAACCTATAACATTTATAATGACCTCGGACCATCTGTAGAGCGATATACTCAGCTGTGCAAAGCAGCAAAGATTTTCTAGTAGCATGTCATGTGTATTGTGGAAACATTTAAAAAAAATTAGATAACATAGCTTTCTGTTTATACTTTCGGGTAGTTGCCTAGTAACCGTTGCTAAGCAGGGCCAAATATCGATGGGGTCTATTCTGAAAATGATCAAGAAGGCTCAAGGAACATATGTTGGAAGTTTCATGCTTTTATCAATAGTTGTGCAATTCTCACATTCCCATGCACCAAGCGCCTGGACTACACAGAAACATGATATATTGGGAAATAACCGATTTTCACCCATTTTGGAAAATGGTCACCAAGTTTAAAGGCCTATATCTCATGAATGACATGTCTGTTTCCACAATAACGAAGTTCTCTATGTAGAATATACGCTACAGATTATTTAGGAGCAAAGATAACGTATTCAAAACTGATATATAAAATCAGTGGGTAGAAAATGTATGACCCGATATGAAAAAAGATAATATATTGGTGAATGACCTTGACCTTTATGTATGACCTTGACCTCTAGAGGTGAAATACTCCGTGTCAAAAGAAAGCCTACCAAGCGTGTCACCCTATATCAGTGTAAATATAGAGTTACTGCATTAAACTTTCTAGTAGTAGACCATTATAAGCATATTTTTTATACTGGCCAAAAGCACCCTTCGTTTCCATGGAAACACAAATTTTGCACACAAAGCTACACTGCCACAGTGCGCCCCAGCACTCAGATAAATTTCAGATTATAAGCTTTGCGAAAAATGTTGAGAGAATTTGCCCACCAAAATGGTACCATTCTCGGGCCTGGCCCATGGACTACTATGGCGATAGATTCACCCTGTTTATACATATGCACCTCACCCATGGTCATATAGCCACTTGCTTTATACACATACCCCTCACCCATAACCATACAGCCACACGTGTACACGTACACACCACATAGCCACGAGTCGCCATACAGGCAATGCACCACTATACACCACACCCATTACCATAGTCACTCCAGGTATACATATGCACTTCACCAATGGTCATATAGCCATAACTGTTATACACATATTCCTCATCCATGACCATGCAGCCACGCTTGTTTTCCCGTGCACATCAAAACAGGAACATACACACATAAGTCACCATGAATGTACACCAGGTATACTCCTACACATAACACGTGACCACACAGTCACTCCACGTATACCTGTGCACCACACTCATGAGCCTACAGTCACTCACTGTACACATACTCACCTCACCACTGGCCACAGTCACTCACAGTATACATATTTGCCAGGCCCATGGCCATATATCCACCATGATATATACATATAGACCTCACGCATGACCATATAGGCACTGTTTAATCGCTACAAAGTTCGCGATTTCATTCGCAGCTGCGGCAAAAGGCTAAAGGGGAGTAGAATCTTCATACGTGAACAATTCCCAGAAGAAATCGAGCAATGTCGCAAGGGACTATACCAGCACGCAAACAAGCCACATAAAAATAATCAACGTGTGAAAATTGTAAAGGATAGACTGTACATAAATGGAAAGTTATTTCAGATGGAATAATGTGATTCTGACGGCATTTCGCGGGAACAGACGCAGCCAAAAGTATTGTCCGGCCAGTTTGAACATGGTCGTAACACATCTAGTGAGGGATTGACTATTTCGAGTAAAAGGAACGGAACGAGGAACAGGAACGAGTTCCGAGTAACAGAATGCCTTTTTCGAGTAACTGGAACAAGGAACAGCTCATATTTTTCGCGTTTTTTAGCGTTGAATAAGAAATTAGCTAAAAACGGAAAAATCCGAGTACCGGGAATGAGGAACAGAGATATAAGCTCATATTTCTCGCGTGTTACGCTATATAACAATACATATTCATACATCATTCGAAAGGTTAGCATCTTCCATTCATTAATATTGCAACATTTAGACACTAATGTTGCGAACAACGCGTACAATTGGCCAGGAACGGCGAGCGTTGAATAAGAAATTAGCTAAAAACGAAAAAATCCGAGTACCGGGAATGAGGAACAGAGATATAAGCTAATATTTCTCGCGTTTTACGCCATGTAACAATATATATTATACATCATTCGAAAGGTTAGCATCTTCCCTTCATTAATATTGCAACAATTAGACCCTAATGTTGCGAACAAAGCGTACAATTGGCCAGGAACGGCGAGCGTTGATTAAGAAATTAGCACCCCGAAGAACGTAACTTATTCTTCGTAGAAAGTCGCAGATTTCTCACGAATTACGCAATGTCAATGCCAAGTATTTACAGAAATGGAAAGAGTATCATTCACTGTATTCATTTCTGTCGCATAAAATGCTTTTTGCGCAATAAAGTTCAGACAAAGTATGAAAATAATTGATATCTTTTAGGCGAAATCTTAGATGCCCCAAACAAATATTCATATATAGGATATATCGCTCAGCCAATCAGAAAATTCAGTAGGCGGAGTTATCTCAAACCAGGAATAGGAACAGATTAGGGCCAGCTCTCGGTTTCCTGTTCAAAGCATCCACCACAAGATAAAAGAAAGTGGACACAAAAAAGTCCAAAATTGCTCCTTTTTTCTTGTTATTTACGCAATAAAGGCAAAAATATGAGGGGTGAAGGAAAGGGCCTATTGGTCTATTGGCACTTTCGACCATCCAGGGATTACCCCCCCCCCCCCAATCACATTTTTACAAGGAACAGGAACAACTCCTTTTTTCTTGTTATTTACGCAATAAACAGGGGGAGTCGCACAAAAGTGTTATCATACAGGGCCGGGGTGGGTGAGCATTCATAACAAAAGGAGTGTCAACGCGTTGAATGATGATGGGTGTGTGTTTAGTGCACCACCGAAACGTTCTCAATTATGAGCTTTTTTTTATGAACGTTTACGACGTATAACTTATCGATAATTTTGAGGATACTATATAGCGACGACAATTTTTGCGGGGTAATATCAGTTTTACACGGGGCATACGAGATTGTTATGACCTTGTAAAATATGTCTTCTCTATATAGCGACGACAATTTTTGCGGTGTAATATAGTTTTACACGGGGCATACGAGATTGTTATGACCTTGTAAAATCTGTCTTCTCTATATAGCGACGACAATTTTTGCGGGGTAATATCACTTTTACACGGGGCATACGAGATTGTTATGACCCGTGTAAAATCTGTCTTCTCTATATAGCGACGACAATTTTTGCGGGGTAATATCAGTTTTACACGGGGCATACGATATTGTTATGACCCGTGTAAAATCTGTCTTCTCTATATAGGGACGACAATTTTTGCGGGGTAATACGAAATAAGTGTTTCCTGTTTAGATAACATATATCGAACAAGGACACCGGGATACGGCGTGGTATGGCCCTAGAAGAACAATGGTGCCTAAGAAGGCTTACAATTCTACAGAGGGGATAAACATTATTATGCAGTTGGTATTTGCTGCAGACAATTGCACATATACGATGTACATACGTTACAACTACGTTTATGTGCTTGTTCAAATAGCCACTCTTTGCTGTTTATCAATTGAGTATTTCTTTTCTTCAATACATTCCTCAGACTTCAGAGAATACCCGTATGTTGCGTAACAATCTGTGACATATGTCAAATTCTTTTTGCACCAATACAACGTGTTAGTTTCACATTTTAGCAATCTGGAAATGAACACTTCTGTCGGCGTCTTCACGGCCATTAAAATTTGAAACGAAACCGAACATTTCGCTGCATGGCTACTCAACTTCGAAATTGCTTTGCTCCTCTTTCCGTGAACCGATTTCCACCATGCAACCATCAAACTGACCGGAGAATAGCTGCGCGAATGACGGGTCTGTTAATTGATCCAGATTATGAATGTTTTATTTTCTAAATAGCGATGATTCCAACATAAAATTAACTTTTCGAACTGGATTAAAGAATATATGCGCGCATTTATGCCTGCTATTAAGGAGGTTCGTGTGTACTCCTTTGTTAGATAATGTTTTATTCTCTGATCAAATAGATATTGAGAAGTACAAGGAGAAAATATATACACAAGAATGAGAATATAACAGCACATGTATAATATATACAAGAACTTCTTGGTGTAAATATAATTAACGCCTTCCTAATGTATTAATAGCATTAACATCGTCATCATCATCACCATCATCATCATCATCATCATCATATTCAGCACCATCATCGTTATCATCGTTATCATTATCATCATATTCATCATCATCATATCGCAGCAAATCTCTGAGACTATTATAACAACAACATCAACAACAACACTACGAGTTATTCATATGTGTTTAACTTAAGCTGTATCAGTCGGATGAAGGAACATAATCTACGCAGACTAGTCATATCTTCCAAATTCAGCAGCTCGTCTAAAATGTCAATAGTTGCATGATCTATGTTGGTAAATTTGCTAGGCAAGATACGATTTCTTTCTTCGCTAAAACATATACATTCTAGTAGATAATGCAGTTCGTCTCCGAGCTGTCGTTTATTACATAATGGACATAGTCTATTTAGTAAGTTTGTATCGTTCCATCGACCTTTCTCTATTGTCAGATAACAAAACAGTTATCACCCTTGTTTCCGTGAAACACGGGGAATTGTCGCCGCTCTCGACCTGGAATGTCACCCTCGGGCATGTCGGCCCTCGGGTGACATTGCAGGTCTCGAGCGGGCGACAAATGGTTAGAAGGAACTAAATAAGTAGAATTACGTCCCTTTCGTTTTTACAGGGTATCTCGAATACGAGTTTAAAAAATTCTGGCGCGCGATTGGCGTATAATATGTCAAATAATTTTACAAATTCAAGAAATATAATACCCATAGCATGTAAAAACGTGGGCGTTTCTTAGTCTGAAATGCGTTCGTGTCCAAACAATGGCGGGATATTGAGGCTGTGTATAGGCTTTCGTCAGACTGTCAAATTCTGTGCAAAAAGTGGGGTAGTGTGGAAAACATATGCTGGTTTTAAAAAAAGGCGTGGCTCGAAAGGTACTCCTATGTGCGAACAGATTCCGAAAGGGTTGGTCTTTACGAACGCATGCATCGTGCACTTCGGAACTCGAAAATTTAGCGTGGGCGTGGTCAAACGTTAACACTGTGGCCTATGGAAAACATTTAGTTCCTTCTAACCTAAAGCAGAAAAATCGAATTTTTCGTATTTCGGCTTATGATGGACAAAGGTGGTGAAAAATCACATAATTGTGATCTGATTTGCGAAGCATGCATAGTTAGACATTACATTACGCCAGAATTTGGATGTTATTGCCATTTTTCAGGAAGTGGGGAATATTTGCACCTAATAACCTTAGTGAGATTTTCATTTATTTATCGTTATTCTGTATCTGGCGTGCCACTTTAAGAGAGAAATAACCTCACATCGATATCTTTATCTATTTATGGACATCTGACCATCAGCATAAACTTGATGTCTCGAGTATTTTTAACCATGCAGCTGCCAACTTGTCGACCACTTGGAAATTCCTATCTTCCTGATGCAAGGGGGGTGGGTATAAAAATCTAACTATTTATTCAGAAACCCGGGAAATTTTGGTCAACTAAGCATATCATCTGAAACATGATTTGCACGTATTGTCTATGCCGCTATATACATGCGCTTCATGCCCATTAAAGGCACCTTCTGTTAGTTTAATTACCAAATTTTACCAAAATTTCCACATATTTTAAGAATTTTCCCAAATATGGCAAATCTCGGCATGAGATGACCCCGAGACACCCATAATTTTTTATGTTGAACTGCAGACAGTACTGATCAATTCCCAACTATTAGTTCTTTTATTTAGGAAGGGACGTTCCCATCATTGGCAACGACATGGACAAATTTCCAACAAAATTTCCCCTGTAGATCAACCATCTTCAGATACACTGGGGTTAAAATAACCATGATTGCTGGGGAACGAGAACAAAGAAATGTGTAAAATCAGTTTTATTTAGCATAGATATGAAACAGCTTCACGCAGAGGTAGTAGGAATTATATAGGGTCATGTTTGCACATCTCTTAAGGTTAGAAGGAACTAAATAAGTAGAATTACGTCCCTTTCGTTTTTACAGGGTATCTCGAATACGAGTTTAAAAAATTCTGGCGCGCGATTGGCGTATAATATGTCAAATAATTTTACAAATTCAAGAAATATAATACCCATAGCATGTAAAAACGTGGGCGTTCCCTAATCTGAAATGCGTTCGTGTCCAAACAATGGCGGGATATTGAGGCTGTGTATTGGCTTTCGTCAGACTGTCAAATTCTGTGCAAAAAGTGGCGTAGTGTGGAAAACATATGCTGGTTTTTAAAAAAGGCGTGGCTCGAAAGGTACTCCTATGTGCGAACAGATTCCGAAAGGGTTGGTATTTACGAACGCATGCATCGTGTACTTCGGAACTCGAAAATTTAGCGTGGGCGTGGTCAAACGTTAACACTGTGGCCTATGGAAAACATTTAGTTCCTTCTAACCTAAAGCAGAAAAATCGAATTTTTCGTATTTCGGCTTATGATGGACAAAGGTGGTGAAAAATCACATAATTGTGATCTGATTTGCGAAGCATGCATAGTTAGACATTACATTACGCCAGAATTTGGATTTTATTGCCATTTTTCAGGAAGTGGGGAATATTTGCACCTAATAACCTTAGTGAGATTTTCATTTATTTATCGTTATTCTGTATCTGGCGTGCCACTTTAAGAGAGAAATAACCTCACATCGATATCTTTATCTATTTATGGACATCTGACCATCAGCATAAACTTGATGTCTCGAGTATTTTTAACCATGCAGCTGCCAACTTGTCGACCACTTGGAAATTCCTATCTTCCTGATGCAAGGGGGGTGGGTATAAAAATCTAACTATTTATTCAGAAACCCGGACAATTTTGGTCAACTAAGCATATCATCTGAAACATGATTTGCACGTATTGTCTATGCCGCTATATACATGCGCTTCATGCCCATTAAAGGCACCTTCTGTTAGTTTAATTACCAAATTTTACCAAAATTTCCACATATTTTAAGAATTTTCCCAAATATGGCAAATCTCGGCATGAGATGACCCCGAGACACCCATAATTTTTTATGTTGAACTGCAGACAGTACTGATCAATTCCCAACTATTAGTTCTTTTATTTAGGAAGGGACGTTCCCATCATTGGCAACGACATGGACAAATTTCCAACAAAATTTCCCCTGTAGATCAACCATCTTCAGATACACTGGGGTTAAAATAACCATGATTGCTGGGGAACGAGAACAAAGAAATGTGTAAAATCAGTTTTATTTAGCATAGATATGAAACAGCTTCACGCAGAGGTAGTAGGAATTATATAGGGTCATGTTTGCACATCTCTTAAGGTTAGAAGGAACTAAATAAGTAGAATTACGTCCCTTTCGTTTTTACAGGGTATCTCGAATACGAGTTTAAAAAATTCTGGCGCGCGATTGGCGTATAATATGTCAAATAATTTTACAAATTCAAGAAATATAATACCCATAGCATGTAAAAACGTGGGCGTTCCCTAATCTGAAATGCGTTCGTGTCCAAACAATGGCGGGATATTGAGGCTGTGTATTGGCTTTCGTCAGACTGTCAAATTCTGTGCAAAAAGTGGCGTAGTGTGGAAAACATATGCTGGTTTTAAAAAAAGGCGTGGCTCGAAAGGTACTCCTATGTGCGAACAGATTCCGAAAGGGTTGGTCTTTACGAACGCATGCATCGTGCACTTCGGAACTCGAAAATTTAGCGTGGGCGTGGTCAAACGTTAACACTGTGGCCTATGGAAAACATTTAGTTCCTTCTAACCAAATCCCCGTGTCTCACTCAATCGCGGGCGATAACTGTATACTATTTTGCTCATTTGAATTACTGGTTTGTGTGTTGTGTCACGATGTGGATAACTAGAGTTATTGCGCTTTGATCGGTTATCGTACTCGTCATCAACATCGGATATCACACTGTAAATATCACCATTTTGGGTATGTGGATCGGGATATGACTTTCGAGTCATATTACGGAATTCTCTTAGTTCATCTAGTGCATGGTACATGTCTATGAAGAGCTCGTTGTCTGGTGTGGATTTTGTTGAGAAGATACCTGTGCATCGACACACACTTGAACAGCCTCCAGCATTTCGTTACGGAATTCATCTAAAAACCACAGAAAACGTCTTGATAAATTTCCCAAATGAAAGGCTACATGTGTCAATTTATTTGGTGGACACAAACTGCATGGACACATATATGTGGTTATTTGTGAAATTGGGGGAGGGTTAAGTTTTTGTATATTATGTCAATACTTGGAAAGATATAATGTAAGTATGAACATCATTATATAGGGGGTACCCTTCCATTTCCAAAAATATATAACTTGGAAGAATTCGACAGATATGCTATCTTTGCACAGAGTTGACGCACAACACTTTGTCTGAATGGCCATGAATTTTTGACGCGTCACGCTACATATTTTAACATGACGTCACGAAATCAGAACGAAAGCAGGAAAACGATGTTGAATCTGATTAAGTGTCTATATTCGTTCCATATTGTGCATATATGTTTACAATCTTTCCGATGCTGCTGCCCTGTTAACCAGTTGGCTAATGCCTATTAACCTTTGAAAATATGTCATTTTTTAGGTAGGGTACCCTATGAAACATAGTGAAAAGTTATATTTTGTCACCTATCTCGCCTCGGCGCCCTCTGAATTCGAAAACTAGAGTAATTTTCCCATAAGAAAATGATGGTCGCATAAATTCCCCCGATGTGCGACGATCACCCCCCCAGCACAGCCTAGACTATCGTCGTTTATAGAAATACATGTAGGAGAATGTTGCAGATCGACTGATTTGCGTTGGCATCTTGACAGCATTTTACGACAATAATGCTTTAGTCCCACCGATCCTATGTGCGACATTCGTGCTCCCCAAAATTCAAAATCCAAGGGTCGTATTACTTAAACATTGGTGACGTCACAAAATCAGATATAGCCTATATACGACCCAAAGCGACCCAAAGCGTGGTTCGTTATTAGCTGATAAAAATGCTAAAATTTTGTATAGGATATCTAAATTGAATTAAATTGATAAATTTAAAAAGACTTGTGTTAGATGTTATGAATGTAACGGAGATCATTTAAGACCAGACTGTCCATATCTTAAAAAAGATTGATTTGATTATGTTTGTTTTATGATATTTTGTATTTAATATATATTGATCAAAATATTGATATGATTGTGTTTGTTTATGATATATATTATTAATATTCATTAAAGGAACTAAAGTGTGAAGGGTTCCACATTTCGTTTTCTACGAGACTCTGTAATATCGAGTTTTATGAGATCGAATAGTGTTACCTACAAATCTACAATAAAGAAGAAAAAGTTCTGCCACTAACAAATATTCCATGTGTTTTAGCCTTGTGGTTTTTTACATGCACGAGGTTATTCACTAGCGAATAATTCATCTCATTTAGGACTATTATTTTACTAACCTATCATAACTAACATATTAACTATATTACATATCAATACATGTATTCAATCGTGCGTACTAATCCTTCAAATAGTTACTAGTTAGTCTGACTATATCATCTGCCTAGAAATAGTTTGCTTTACTATACCATCTGTCTAGAAATAGTTATTAGTATGTCTTACAATACCTTTAATTATATAGAGTATACGGAATGCTTTTACATATACACTACTCATATGTATGCACTTATGACACGACATCGATGTGGCACGCTTGGTATGACATATATATACAAAACTACGCGTGTGGGTTACTGTTATCAGTATATCGGACGAGTTCAATGGCGTAGGATAGCACAATCTGCCAAAAACCATTATTGTGCTCCTTAAGTGACCTATGCATGAGTATCATACACTATCGGCCAGTAACAAACATGCATGTGGGTCTGTTTACCACACGCTCGATCGATATATTCAAACTGACTCTTCCACACCGATGTCTCTATATCCCTTCAAGATAGATGTTGGCTAACACTGTTTCTTGAATGAAAGTGCTCAATTGCAGGTACAAAAACCGCATAGATTTAACCATACAACCCGCATTTTAGTAACTTCATTTGTATTTCTCTTGCGATAATTGTCATATCTGCTTCAATTTAATACGGACACCAAACACCATCAGCACCAACATTCAGTCATACACGTAGTCGAGAATACTGTACCCAATTACTGGTTATGTAAACATTTTAAGACTTTATTTTGTGTACACTTTGTGCAGTGCGCTACTACGTCAATACAGCAATGTTCAGTCCTTATGCCAGGATCCATTGATCGATTTCGCAACCATGTGAGCGCCCCTTCCGAAATATCGACTTATCCCAACTCTAGAATGCAATGTGAAATTCAGAATTAGCCACGATTGAACATAGTATACCACTAACGGATTGTCAAGCTATTGCCATGTACTGTATGTCATACGCATACGTACGCACTTGACACGACATCACTATCGCACGCTTGGTACGGAATATATACACAAAATCGCATGCGCGAGTTACTGTTGCCGTATATCGGGCGAGTGCAATGGCGTAATGATTGCACGATCAGTCAAATACAAATTGGTATCCTTACACGACGTATGCAAGTATGCCATATACCAGGGGCCACTAACACACATATGCGGGGCTGTTAGTCACACGCTGGAACTGACCCTTCCCCACAAGTTTCTCTACATCCCTGCAATATGGATGTTGCTTAAAACACTTTCTTCAATGAAAGTGCCAGATATATATAAAGCTTTAAACTCATAGATTTAATCACACAACCTGGAAATTTTAAGCATTTTAGTGACTGTTTTTATTTTTTCTGCAATATTTGTTTAACCTTTTAATTCTGAGAGCTGCACTGTTGCAACAATACATACCATGTTCCAGTGTCTTCTCTTATATATGAAGCCTCGTATATGTAAGAGAATGCGTTGGCACAGGGTTTTCGTAATATTTCCAAAAATCAAGTCATGAAATTGTTAAATTTAATAGACACCAAGCACCATCAGCATAAAAACTCTAATAGCAGCTAACGTTGAGAACACTGTACACAATTACTGGTTCTGTCACAATTCTAAGGCCGTATTATATATTTTAATACGCTCTCAGATCACTCATGTTCACATTGGGCTGGTACATCGATAAAGGACTTTCAGTGTATATTCTAGGATGAGTTGATCAATGTCGCAACCATATGGGCGATATGGGCGTCCCTTCTGGAATATCGACATACCCAACTATGGAACGCATTGTGAAATTAAGTAATAGCCACCATTGAACTTCCTACCACTAATGGGCGGACAGACTATTTCCATATTGTATGTCGCAAGCATATGAAAGCACTTGCCACCATATCAATATCACTCGCTTGGTATGAAATATTTTATACAAAACCGCATGTGTGTGATCATGTCAGTTTATCTGACAAGTACAATGGCGTATTGATAGCTTGACCTGTTAAATGCACTTCTACGATCGCATGAATTTCATAAACATTCCGGAAGTCTACGCCACATCTTAACATATTTGCAAGGTGTGCATTCCTACATGTACAATGGATTCGCGAAATTGCCAGTTAGAAACAGAATTTGTTTTCGGATGTTAATGCAATTTCTTGTAGTTATCTGCTTAAATATAACTGACACCACAAACCATCAATATCAAATACCACGAATATTATAAAGTCGAAAAGGGTTAATAACTCTGTAAAAATTAAATTGTCCGTCATCTATATAATGTTCCACATGTTCAATATATGGGCAACAATATTATGGAGTTTCAAATCTCTAGAATGAAAACTGTAGGAGTTGATTACACCATGAAGGTACCCTCATACAGAAAATTATAAAAAGTGTTGAAATTTTTCAAGTCGAAAAGGGTTAATAACTCTGTCAACAAATAAGTTTTCCGTCATCTATATACATGTTGCACATCGTCAATATATGGGCAACAATGTAGTGAAGTTTCAAATCTCTGGGTTGAAATGTGTAGGAGGAGATGATTACACCATGAAGGTACTCAAAAGTGTGACGGACGGACGGACGTACCAACGAAACGAGGTAAGATGTTTAGGAGCTCATATATGTTAATGAGTTTCTGAATATTGTTCCAACATTTCCCTTTTATGGGGTTAACCAATGTCCAAATGTTAACTGGGTCAATCTTGTAACGTCCCAATGTTAAAGGGGTCAAGCTTCTAAAGTTAACGAGGTCATTATTTATTTATTTATTTGTGTTTAAGGTCAATTTGAGCATCTATGGTTATATCATGACTGCAAACAAGTATAAAGTCAAGTTTAATTAATACTGCTGCCAACTTTAGAGGACTTCCACCACAGGCATTGGTTACCGGTTCCTATTTTACAAGTAAAACCAGGGGGTGCAGATGAAAAGTGCGATACGCAATGCCCCCCCAATCACGGCAGGAGAGCGGCTAGATTCCCGAAGCTAGCGTTGCATATTTCCCCAGCAAGTGAATAGGGAATTAGCTTTGGAGAAACAAATATTCCTGGGCTATTTTGCGGGTGACATGGTCTTACTGTCCGATATTGACGAGAGACTGCAGAAATTGTTGACCATTGTTATAATCCCCACTTATAATGCACACTGCACTAAAAAAGTGCCACGCCCAATTATAACGCAAGCTGCACTAAAACAGTGACACGACCACTGTACTAAAAAGTTTCACACCCACTTATAATGCACGCTGCACTAAAACAGTGCCACGCCCACTTATAACGCACACTGCACTACATATATATTCATCTATACACACATGTATGAGTACGTACATACATATAATACATACAAATATATGTATATACATATATATGGGTATAGAGATACATGTATATGCATACTTCATAAAAAAAGTTCCCTTTAATGATATAGATATCATGATGGATGCATATCTAGTATCTATACATCTATATACTGTTATACATATAGGTGTACATAATTACAGTAATGCCACAAGTAATCGACATCTTAACCAAAGCAGAATTATGGGTAACTTTTCAGGATTTGGTCGGCTTGTTGCCATTCATCGGAAAGCTCTCCCCGAGAACTTCATATGAAAGGCAACTAGCCATATTTCCGACTAAATCCTGAGAAGTTACCCATAATTCTGCTGTGGTTAAGAGGTCGATTACTTAGGGCGTTACTGTATACTACATGCATGTACATCTATATATGTGCACATACATATGTATACATATACATACTGTGTAACACTGAAGCTGTATTCATACCAAATTTCCGGGTACAAACATTGACCAAGCAATCTTAACCAAATATTTAGCATTTAAATTACCATTGCGTGCGCTTTGTGAATACTGAATAGAACCTGGCGTGAAATCACTATTGTTAGGGCTACGAGCAATTTGCCCTTCCACATTACAAACTGGTCATAGCACTATGCATATATGGCATCAATAGCTCACAGACGAGTGTGACTCGCCACACAGAAGTATTCCAACCAGGCTCTGCTCATGATTCAAAGAACTGGATAATTGTACATGCATACCCCGGGGGAGCCATGAATTTGACGTGTTAATGACCTATTGTTTTTTTCTTCAAGTTAGAGTCCATATTTTATGTCGAATATTGTTTTTATTATTTGTGGCACAACTCATCTAGCGAATACTTACATGTATAAGAGTGAAATTTCAATCAATGACGGAATATAAGCAATCTGAACAAGAGCCATGGGCTACAGCAGGCCTGGCCTGTTCAGAACCCTAGGGCTACCATGATCGCCCACAAAAATGAACCCAAGGGAGAGAAAATAAGGATGTTTATTTTTTTATTTATTCAAGTTCGAGTCCATATTTAATGAGGAATAGTGTCTTCATTTTGTGTGGCATAACTAATCTAGGGCAGGGCTTAACATTACAAGAGAATCCAGAATCAGAATCAAATGGACTTCCAGACAGTACAAATGTAATTTTGGATTCGCGTGAAATAAAATGGATGTAGGGAATACTTATAAGAGTGAAATTTTAATCAATGACTGAATATAAGCAATCTAAACAAGAGCCATGGGCCACCACAGGTCTGGCCTTTTCAGAACCCTAGGGGTACCATGACCGCCCGCAAAAAATTACCCCAAGAGAGATTAAATAGGGAGGTTTATCTTTTTTCCCTTCATGGTAGAGTCCATATTTTATGTGGAATATTGTCTTTATTTTGTGTGGCACAACTCATCTAGCGAATACTTATAAGAGTGAAATTTCAATCAATGACGGAATATAAGCAATCTGAACAAGCGCCATGGGCCACAGCAGGCCAGGCCTTTTCAGAACCCTTGGTGTACCATGATCACCCACCAAAATTAACACAAGGGAGATAAATTAGGGATGTTTTTGTTTTATTAATTCAAGTTCAAGTCAATATTATATGAGGAATATTGTCTTCATTTTGCGTGGCATAACTAATCTAGGCCAGGGCTTAAAATTCGACGAGAATCCAGAATCAGAATCAAATGGACTTCCAGACAGTACATATGTACTATTTGGATTCGCGCCAAATAAAATGGAATTTAAGCCCTGTAGGGAATACTTTTAACAGTGAAATTTTAATCAATGATGGAATATAAACAATCTGAACAAAAGCCATGGACCACAGCAGGTGTTTTTTTCAGAACCCTAGGGGTACCATGACCGCCCGCAAAAATTACCCCAAGAGAGATTAAATAGGGAGCTTTATTTTTGTTTCCTTCAAGGTAGAGTCCATATTTTATGTAGAATATTGTCTTTATTTTGTGTGGTACAACTCATCTAGCGAATACTTATAAGAGTGACATTTCAATCAATGACATAATATAAGCAATCTGAACAAGAGCCATGGGCCACAGCAGGCCTGGCCTTTTCAGAACCCTAGGTGTACCATGATCGCCCACAAAAAATAACACAAGGGAGAGAAAGTAGGGATGTTTTTGTTTTATTAATTCAAGTTCGAGTCCATATTTTATGAGGAATATTGTCTTCATTTTGTGTGGTATAACTAATCTAGGGCAGGGCTTAAATTCCAAGAGAATCTAGAATCAGAATCAAATGGACTTCCAGACAGTACAAATGTACTATTTGGATTCGCGCGAAATAAAATGGAATTTAAAACCTGTAGGGAATACTTTTAAGAGTGAAATTTTAATCAGACGGAATATAAGCTAGCTGAACAAAGGCCACGGGCAACAGCAGACCAGGCCTTTTCACAATTCTAGGGGTGCCATGACCGCCCACATAAATTGAATCCAGGGGAGCGATTAATTTGACGTGTTAATTTGCCTTAATCTCACCTGACAAATAATAGTGATGTCATTATTATTAATCATGGAGACAAATATTCCCCATCGCTATTATTTGGTAATGAGACATAGTGCAAAAATGGCATCACTATTATTAATTTTCTTTGAAAATGTGAATCATCACTATTATTCAGCCATCACTATTATTTGGCAGGAGAGAGTAGAAAAACAAGGACCTACATTGTTTTTCTTCAAGTTAGAGTCCATATTTTAGGTGGAATATTGTCTTTATTTTGTGTGGCATAACTCACCTAGCGAATACTTATAAGAGTGGAATTTTAATTAATGAACAAGAGCTATGCGCCATAGTAGGCCTGGTCTTTTTCAAAACACTAAGGGTGCCATGACCCCCCCCCCCATAACAAAATAACATCAAGGGACAGAAAATAGGAATGTTTATTCTTTTATTTTTTATTCAAGTTCGAGTCCATATTTTATGGGGAAAATTGTCTTCATTTTATGCGGCATAACTCGTCTAGCTAATACATTTAACCCTTCAGGCCTCAAATTAATTTTAAGGTAGTTACTACCTATATGCTTACAATGTTGTTGATGACTTGGCAGTGGTTCTACACCATTGTTGGCTGCCTGTACAGGCAGCCAATAATGATGTAGAACATATGCCAGGATACATTTGGCCTACGCGTGATAGTTATCAAGGATGATTACACTTGGGAGCACCTGTTTCGAAGAAATATAACAATGGCGGTTTGGGCTACATGAGGACTTAAGGGATAAGAGTGAAATTTTAATCAAAGATGGAATATAAGCTTTCTGAACAAAAGCCATGGACCACAGCAGGCCTGGCCTTTTCAATATCCCTGGGTGCCACGAGTCTGCCGCCCACCTTAATTGACCACATGGGAGCGATAAATTTGACGTGATAATTTGTCGTAGGGAGAAAATAGGCCCAAATGAGGAAAATATATACCTTAAAACATTTTGTTGAAAGGTTGGATACAATTGTCCCCACTTGTCTATCAAGTCACGCCACTTGACTCTGAAGAATCCCAATTTAAATTTTCCTCTAAGCTGATCCCTGCACTGCACGCCAATATCTTGGAGGGCCCCCAATAACACCGGCCCCTGTGTGCTGTTGTGTATGACAACCAGATTAAAGGGGGTGCATGCGTACAGTATGTGGAGAGTAGATTACTACTAAATCGTGGTGGGGTAGATTTCCCACCCGAAGAGTATTTACAATTACTGAGAACAAAGCATAAGAAGCACTAGCAAATGTTCAGCTCATGGATCACAAGGTGGAACCCGGTGGTCAGTGTTCGCGCTGGACCGAAAAAAACTTTAGCCAAAAGTTTAGCCAAATGAAAAATTTATTAGCCAAATAAAAAAAACTTTAGCCAAATGTTTTTTGGCCAAATTAAAAATAACTTTGGCCAAATTAAATTATCGTTTTCTGGTCGGTTCACAATTAATGACTAAAACGTAAAATATAACAGACAAAGGTAAAATACGCAATAATTTAAATAATTTTGATGAACTAGAAGTATTTTTATATATATCATTTATTAAAAATTTATAATCTTTATGTGAAAGAGTGATTTCGGGCGGGGGGTAACCCGGGATTGTCCTTCTTAATGTCATTATTTATTTTTTTTATATCAATATTTATTTTTAAATCATTAAATATTTTTCCTTGCGAAAATATCTAAGTGACATCTGGAAACTAATAACTTAATATTGTTACGCCATTATCAAATTACAATCTGTCATAAAAGCATGCATATTATTTTGACTGTATCGGTATCGACGACAAATAGCCACAAAATATATGTCGTGATTCACATTTGGCTGATTAAGCTATTGTCTTACACTTGGTGCTCATAAACCTCGACCGTCATAAATACAATGTCATCATGAACATGCATTGTGCAGGCGCGCCGTAAGTGACCAGATCGACAATGTGCTGAATTGGGGATTAAGGGATTAAATGTAGAAATTAATAATGACCTTTTGCTGCTTCGTGCAGAGTGATGTAATCTTTCTTCAGATTAAAACAGCCTGCACATGTTACGAACAAATTGCTTATATACCGGCGTCAATGCACTTTACAAAACATTGCTTTCTTCACATTGTCATAATTCAACCACGGTTTAATGTCCACGCGTCTTTGAATGTCCGTCTTGTGAAAACTAAAGATGATTGCATATCACTTTGTGATCGCTTGGTTGATACAGTTGTCGATCGTGTTTCCCTTTGTACGATATTTCATAAGTACGAAATAATGAAATACTTTCGTCACCTAACTTCGTCTTGAATGTCGATCTATTGAGCACTTTTATCAATTAGCTTTCTTGCTCCATGCTTTCAGTCTCCATTTGGGTTAAAAAAAAGTTTAGCCAAAAGTTTAGCCAAAAGAAATTTTTATTAGCCAAATTCGAAAAAGATTAGCCATTGGCTAATTTGGCTACCGACAGCGCGAACACTGCCGGTGGTACGTGAGCTGAACATTTGCTAGTGCTTCTTGTGCTTTGTTCTCAGGAATTGGAAATATATGTCGGATAGAAAATTTGTCCAACCGCGATTAAGTAGTAATCCACCCTCCACGTGTTGTATTGGTGTGGAAGAAATATAGGCCGACTGTAAGCTAAAGATCAACTGGATGAGAATTTGTTTCACTTTACGTTTTGAGTGACGTGGGGAGGGGGTGAGAAGAGGTGGTCGAACAATGGTAAGTGTTTTCTATTCCTAAGCGAGAGTGGAGTTAAGGCATGCTTTCCGCTAGTAGGGCAGGGGGAGGGTCCCATTCCCCCAGCCAATTTGTCCCCTTCGGTCATACCATAGGACATATTCCGTATTTATAAAGGTATAAAGATGTTTACTTTTCAATTTCGTTGGGACAGTACTAAGAAATTTAAATAGTTGACAACTTTATTTGAATTCTAGCGAGAATACACACTCGGACCGATCTAACACTAAAAGTTGGATGTCAGTATGTCTGGAGCTAACATTCAACGTGCAGGGTCGATGTGTTCCATTTAGAATATAGAGTACACATTATTTAGTTTTTACTGAAATGCTCCGGATTCTGAACGACCGTTGCCACAAGTTAAAAGCCGCAGTGCCACCAAAGTAGAATATACATGTACCACCATAATCAAAATAATTGACTTGAAAATTGGGGCGATACCCCGGTAATGACAACGGTATTACCGGTAGTATACGGTATCCACATCAGTATCGAAACGGTGACTGCGGTGGAGTTACGTTACCTATCGTTCGGTTATCATACCGTTATCTATTAGCGGGCTGTCGCACTAAAAGTTGAAGAAAATAATACGCCCATAAGGATCTTGTTACATATCCGGTAAGCATTGTCGGTGGGTAATGATGTTAAAATAATCACATCCATACAAATTGCCATAAACAGAAATAGTATTGTATTATCAGCCATGGGAATTAGCCAAGGCAATAGGCAATGCCTATGTAGAAGCAGAGGCAAAATCAGTTTGCCTAGGCAAAATCAGTTTGCCTAGGAAATTATATTGCCTAGGTAAAATAAGTTATTTTGGGTTTAATACTAAACTTTCATTGTGTCTATCAGCAATATAATCTCTTTAACCAAATGACTTCCTTTCACTCTTATCATATATTGTGCTGCAATAGCATACATGGCACTGTGATATTAACAATAACCACTGGTATACGGACACTTACTTTGGAGATGGTTTGGGGAATTGTACATTTAATGTTGAGTAGTGGCCTGGAAACAATGTTCCCCAAATATAACTGATAATTTATAGATGACATTAATTTGAATGAATAATATTAAGCATACAGTCTCGGCTACAATTTCTTTGATAACTCTAATCATAATCAATTAGCATACCTGGGTTGTAAAGTTATTATTGATTTTAGATGGCAATATTGTAGCAAATAGCAATATTGCTGCAAAATTTCCTAGGCCGATTTCTTTCACCTAGGAAAACATATTTTCTAGGCATCTTTTACTAAATTCCCAGGGTTGTATTATAGACAAACTTTGTTCTTATACCAATCATAAACATCGCGTAAATTGCGGCATGTTATTGTCATGTTAGTACTCTGTGTTATGTAAACAAACGACATGCTATGTAAACAAACAGCACACGTACGTAAAGAGTATACAATATTAGCAAAACACTCAACACTGAGGAGACGCCCCCCACTAATTGAACTTTAAAAAAAATAATACCACTGTCAAGTTATTTACAAGCTAATCTTACCGCTCATGCTTTCGATGTTGAATGGGTCACCATGAATCACTCTCGACCTAAACAATCGCCACGGTGTTGAGTGTTTTGCTTATTGTTCACTATTTACGTGCTGTATATTAACAAACGCTTGGCGCACACAAAGTGTGTTTTGTGGATAATAACGCATTCATAATATGATCATTATTCTATACTGTTAGTATATTCTTGTGGAATTTTTTATAATTAAGTAACTGTTCTAAATTATAACTTCTTGCTGATGTGCCCGACTTCGTCCGGGATATTTAGGGAACAACATTGAAAAGTATTAAGAGAAAGAGAAAAAAAACTATTGTTCGATCGGTCCAGAAACATGCCTATATGAGCGAGGTCAAGGTCAATGACACGGTCGCACGTGACATTTGACCCGCCCATATTGTTCCTGGATCAAATTAGGCTTACATACCAAATTTAAGTCAGGTCAGGCGAGGTGTAGAAACATGTATATTTGAGCGTATATGAACGAAGTCACGGTAAAGGACAATCGCATGTGAAATTGGACACACCCATATTGTTCCCGGGGTCACTGTAGGCTTTCATACCAAATTTGAGTCGGATCGGTCGAGCATTTTTCAAGTCTATAACTAGTGGTGAAACGATTAATCGACTAGTCGAAATCGACGCGATTATCAAATTATTGGCGACTAGTCGATTCCTTAAAACCACTAATCGTTTCAACACTATCTATAACAAACATACATACCGGTACACACACAAACACAGATAGACAAAAGTTCCAAAATATATAATAGATAACGAAGGCCACCCATGCCTTTAAGTTCCACAGATATAAGGAGAATCACTGCATTTTATTGTCATGCCTGCAAACCAGAACCACATGCATCGTGGTGCAACCGCGATACACGCAGTGTCGGAGCGGTAACCTTACTGTGGTGTTGGAGGTAACACCACATTAGTGGTGGTCAATTACTTTAAGTATAGTTGTAGAATGACCCAAAGAGTAACCATGTCGTATTATCAAATGAACTGCCCACTGCAACATATAGTAGTAGTAATCATGTTGTTGGAATTTCTTTGATGCATGATCAAAGGTTTTTAACACTTCGGTTGTAGATTACACTGTGTAATACAAACACGGTATTCAATAATACCTGGCACATTCCAACGTCCGAAATAAATAATGCAGATTAATCGACGACGGAAATTGTAATCGATTATCGGCTTTATCAATGGTTCATCGATTATACAATTAGTATGCAAAACGATCAGCAAATCTACTCTCTGATTCTTCTATTGGCCGATACAACAAAAGTAGGTCCACTAGTTTTTCCACGACATTGTAAACATTGACTGCATTTTCCCCTCGGCAGATACAGGACCCGTTCCCCAAAACCTGACGGAAAGCCGTTCCCCAAAACCTGACGGTTCCACCTTGTGATCCATGAGCTGAACATTTGCTAGTGCTTCTTATGCTTTGTTCTCAGTAATTGTAAATACTCTTCGGGTGGGAAATCTACCCCACCACGATTTAGTAGTAATCTACTCTCCACATACTGTACGCATGCATCCCCCTTTAATCTGGTTGTCATACACAACAGCACATCGGGGTCGTCAAGATTGGGTTGGGGTGGGAAGAACCGATGTAGTAACATAGGGGCCGGTGTTATATGGGGCCCGCCAAGATATTGGCGTGCAGTGCAGGGATCAGCTTAGAGGAAAATTTAAATTGGGATTCTTCAGAGTCAAGTGGCGTGACTTGATAGACAAGTGGGGACAATTGTATCCAACCTTTCAACAAAATGTTTTAAGGTATATATTTTCCTCATTTTGGCCTATTTTCTCCCTACGACAAATTATCACGTCAAATTTATCGCTCCCATGTGGTCAATTAAGGTGGGCGGCAGACTCGTGGCACCCAGGGATTTTGAAAAGGCCAGGCCTGCTGTGGTCCATGGCTTTTGTTCAGAAAGCTTATATTCCATCTTTGATTAAAATTTCACTCTTATCCCCTAAGTCCTCATGTAGCCCAAACCGCCATTGTTATATTTCTTTGAAACAGGTGCTCCCAAGTGTAATCATCCTTGATAACTATCACGCGTAGGCCAAATGTATCCTGGCATATGTTCTACATCATTATTGGCTGCCTGTACAGGCAGCCAACAATGGTGTAGAACCACTGCCAAGTCATCAACAACATTGTAAGCATATAGGTAGTAACTACCTTAAAATTAATTTGCGGCCTGAAGGGTTAAATGTATTAGCTAGACGAGTTATGCCGCATAAAATGAAGACAATTTTCCCCATAAAATATGGACTCGAACTTGAATAAAAAATAAATGAATAAACATCCCTATTTTCTGTCCCTTGATGTTATTTTGTTATGGGGGGGGGGTCATGGTACCTTAGTGTTTTGAAAAAGACCAGGCCTACTATGGCCCATAGCTCTTGTTCATTAATTAAAATTCCACTCTTATAAGTATTCGCTAGGTGAGTTATGCCACACAAAATAAAGACAATATTCCACCTAAAATATGGACTCTAACTTGAAGAAAAACAATGTAGGTCCTTGTTTTTCTACTCTCTCCTGCCAAATAATAGTGAAGGCTGAATAATAGTGATGATGCACATTTTCAAAGAAAATTAATAATAGTGATGCCATTTTTGCACTATGTCTCATTACCAAATAATAGCGATGGGGAATATTTGTCTCCATAATTAATAATAATGACATCACTATTATTTGTCAGGTGAGAGTAAGGCAAATTAACACGTCAAATTAATAGCTCCCCTGGATTCAATTTAGGTGGGCGGTCATGGCACCCCTAGAGTTGTGAAAAGGCCTGGTCTGCTGTTGCCCGTGGCCTTTGTTCAGCTAGCTTATATTCCCTACAGGTTTTAAATTCCATTTTATTTTGCGCGAATCCAAATAGTACATTTGTACTGTCTGGAAGTCCATTTGATTCTGATTCTAGATTCTCGTGGAATTTTAAGCCCTGCCCTAGATTAGTTATACCACACAAAATGAAGACAATATTCCTCATAAAATATGGACTCGAACTTGAATTAATAAAACAAAAACATCCCTACTTTCTCTCCCTTGTGTTAATTTTTGTGGGCGATCATGGTACACCTAGGGTTCTGAAAAGGCCAGGCCTGCTGTGGCCCATGGCTCTTGTTCAGATTGCTTATATTATGTCATTGATTGAAATGTCACTCTTATAAGTATTCGCTAGATGAGTTGTACCACACAAAATAAAGACAATATTCCACATAAAATATGGACTCTACCTTGAAGGAAACAAAAATAAACCTCCCTATTTAATCTCTCTTGGGGTAATTTTTGCGGGCGGTCATGGTACCCCTAGGGTTCTGAAAAGGCCAGACCTGTGGTGGCCCGTGGCTCTTGTTCAGATTGCTTATATTCAGTCATTGATTAAAATTTCACTCTTATAAATATTCCCTACATCCATTTTATTTCACGCGAATCCAAAATTACATTTGTACTGTCTGGAAGTCCATTTGATTCTGATTCTGGATTCTCTTGGAATGTTAAGCCCTGCCCTAGATTAGTTATGCCACACAAAATGAAGACAATATTCCTCATTAAATATGGACTCGAACTTGAATAAATAAAAAAATAAACATCCTTATTTTCTCTCCCTTGGGTTCATTTTTGTGGGCGATCATGGTAGCCCTAGGGTTCTGAACAGGCCAGGACTGCTGTGGCCCATGGCTCTTGTTCAGATTGCTTATATTCCGTCATTGATTGAAATTTCACTCTTATACATGTAAGTATTCGCTAGATGAGTTGTGCCACACAAAATAAAAACAATATTCCACATAAAATATGGACTCTAACTTGAAGAAAAAAACAATAGGTCATTAACACGTCAAATTCATGGCTCCCCCGGGGTATGCATGTAAAATTATCCAGTTCTTTGAATCATGAGCAGAGCCTGGTTGGAATATTTCTGTGTGGCGAGTCACACTCGTCTGTGAGCTATTGATGCCATATATGCATAGTGTTATGAGCAGTTTGTAATGTGGAAGGGCAAATTGCTCGTAGCCCTAACAATAGTGATTTCACGCCAGGTTCTATTCAGTATTCACAAGTAGCTCGCAATGGTAATTTAAATGCTAAATATTTGGTTAAGATTGCTTGGTCAATGTTTGTACCCGGAAATTTGGTATGAATACAGTATCAGTGTTACACAGTATGTATATGTATACATATGTATGTGTAAATATATAGATGTACATGCATGTAGTATACAGTAACGCCCTAAGTAATCGACATCTTAACCACAGCAGAATTATGGGTAACTTCTCAGGATTTAGTCGGAAATATGGCTAGTTGCCTTTCATATGAAGTTCGCGGGGAGAGCTTTCCTATGAATGGCAACAAGCCATATTTCCGACCAAATCCTGAAAAGTTACCCATAATTCTGCTTTGGTTAAGATGTCGATTACTTGTGGCATTACTGTAATTATGTACACCTATCTGTATAACAGTATATAGATGTATAGATACTAGATATGCATCAATCATGATGTCTATATCATTAAAGGGAACCTTTTTTATGAAGTATGCATATACATGTATCTCTATACCCATATATATGTATATACATATATTTGTATGTGTATGTATTATATGTACGTACGTACTCATACATGTGTGTATAGATGAATATATATGTAGTGCAGTGTGCGTTATAAGTGGGCGTGGCACTGTTTTAGTGCAGCGTGCATTATAAGTGGGTGTGGCACTTTTTAGTGCAGTGGTCGTGTCACTTTTTAGTGCAGCTTGCGTTATAAGTGGGCGTGGCACTTTTTTAGTGCAGTGTGCATTATAAGTGGGGATTATAACAATGGTCAACAATTTCTGCAGTCTCTCGTCAATCTCGGACAGTAAGACCATGTCACCCGCAAAATAGCCCAGGAATATTTGTTTCTCCAAAGCTAATTCCCTATTCACTTGCTGTCAGCTCTTCCCCTAATTGTTGTGCATGCTGGCCGTGCTGGGTTGTGATCATGATATAGCATTGGATGCTGAAAGTGACCTTAAACACCAATAAAAACTATGATAACAATTGAAACATTCCCAACCAGTGGAGGTGGGAGTTTAAAATCCTCTCTGTTGGAAATTGATTCCGACACTATGTGCAGATGTGGTTCCCAGGAAGCTTTGAAACCAATGGGTTCTTTGAAGAACAAACGTGGTATTTTTCAGAAACATCGGGTTCTGCGAAGAACCAAAATGGACAGCATTTTCTGAGAGTGATGGTGTAATGTATTATGTTGAATCAGAGGTGTTAACTTTTGTTTTGAAATGCATTATGGGCTTAATGAGCTCGTTTCCCTGTGGGAACCCCGGGAAGTGGAGCAATGTTTGTTTACTGTGGTAAAAAGCTGTTTACCAGGCGATGGGGATGGGGGAATGGTTAAAAAGTGCATACACAAGGTTGATTGTTTTTGTTTCCCGAGTTTTGGGACCCACCAACCCTTCCATGTAATTTTCATCCCTTAAAGTTTTGACACCCATCCCTGTCCATATCGAATTTGATTAATTTAAGTGTCTGCCTCCTAAAAAAGTTTTTATCAACCGAAATTGTTCTGACTTCCTATTTACATCCAAACTAAGAACTGCTCAGAATTGCAAATTTAATCACTATTTCTGCTCAATTTACAGAAATTTAGACATCTTAATCTATATGGTTAGCAATAATTGTTTAGCTTATATAATAATACAGATATAAAACAACAGGTGTTAATTGGCATAACAAACGGTTCTGTGCACATGGTCTAGACACCCCCATGCTGCCTGCCCACGCTAAAGTCTATACAACATTAATTGCCTGAAGTGAATATAGAACACACCCAGCGGTGGCGCCATGGGAGGGACAGGAGGGTTGTAAGTCTTTCCGTCGTGGAAGGTTAACCCAACCTCAATCGGGGAAATATGCAATGCTAGCTTCGGGAATCTAGCCGCTCTCCTGCCGTGATTGGGTGGGGGGGGGGGGCATTGCGTATCGCACTTTTCATCTGCACCCCCTGGTTTTACTTGTAAAATAGGACCCGGTAACCAATGCCTGTGGTGGAAGTCCTCTAAAGTTGGCAGCAGTATTAATTAAACTTGACTTTATACTTGTTGCAGTCATGATATAGCCATAGATGCTCAAATTGACCTTAAACACAAATAAATAAATAAATAAATAATGAACTCGTTAACTTTAGAAGCTTGACCCCTTTAACATTGGGACGTTACAAGATTGACCCAGTTAACATGTGGACATTGGTTAACCCCATAAAAGGGAAATGTTGGAACAATATTCAGAAACTCATTAACATATATGAGCTCCTAAACATCTTACCTCGTTTCGTTGGTACGTCCGTCCGTCCGTCACACTTTTGAGTACCTTCATGGTGTAATCATCTCCTCCTACACATTTCATCCCAGAGATTTGAAACTTCACTATATTGTTGCCCATATATTGACGATGTGCAACATGTATATAGATGACGGAAAACTTATTTTTTGACAGAGTTATTAACCCTTTTCGACTTGGAAAAATTCAACACTTTTTATAATTTTCTGTATGAGGGTACCTTCATGGTGTAATCCTACAGTTTTCATCCTAGAGATTTGAAACTCCAGAATATTGTTGCCCATATATTGAAAATGTGGAACATTATATAGATGACGGACAATTTAATTTTTACAGAGTTATTAACCCTTTTCGACTTAACAAATTTCAACATTTTTATAATTTTCGTGGTATTTGATATTGATGGTTTGTGGTGTCAGTTATATTTAAGCAGATAACTACAAGAAATTGCATTAAAATCCGAAAACAAATTCTGTTTCTAACTGGCAATTTCGCGAATCCATTGTTCATGTAGGAATGCACACCTTGCAAATATGTTAAGATGTGGCGTGGTCGTCCGGAATGTTTATGAAATTCATGCGATCGTAGAAGTATATTTGACAGGTCAAGCTATCAATACGCCATTGTACTTGTCAGATAAACTGACATGATCACACACATGCGGTTTTGTATAAAATATGTCATACCAAGCGAGTGATATTGATATGGTGGCAAGTGCTTTCATATGCTTCGACATACAATATGGAAATAGTCTGTCCACCCATTAGTGGTAGGAAGTTCAATGGTGGCTATTACTTAATTTCACAATGCGTTCCATAGTTGGGTATGTCGATATTCCAGAAGGGACGCCCATATCGCCCATATGGTTGCGACATTGATCAACTCATCCTAGAATATACACTGAAAGTCCTTTATCGATGTACCAGCACAGTGTGAACATGAGTGATCTGAGAGCGCATTAAAATATATAATACGGCCTTAGAATTGTGACAGAACCAGTAATTGTGTACAGTGTTCTCAACGTTAGCTGCTATTAGAGTTTTGATGCTGATGGTGCTTGGTGTCTATCAAATTTAACAATTTCATGACTTGATTTTTGGAAATATTACGAAAACCCTGTGCCAACGCATTCTCTTACATATACGACGCTTCATATATAAGAGAAGACACTGGAACATGGTATGTAATGTTGCAACAGTGCAGCTCTCAGAATTAAAAGGTTAAACAAATATTGCAGAAAAAATAAAAACAGTCACTAAAATGCTTAAAATTTCCAGGTTGTGTGATTAAATCTATGAGTTTAAAGCTTTATATATATCTGGCACTTTCATTGAAGAAAGTGTTTTAAGCAACATCCATATTGCAGTGATGTAGAGAAACTTGTGGGGAAGGGTCAGTTCCAGCGTGTGACTAACAGCCCCGCATATGTGTGTTAGTGGCCCCTGGTATATGGCATACTTGCATACGTCGTGTAAGGATACCAATTTGTATTTGACTGATCGTGCGATCATTACGCCATTGCACTCGTCCGATATACGGCAACAGTAACTCGCGCATGCGATTTTGTGTATATATTCCGTACCAAGCGTGCGATAGTGATGTCGTGTCAAGTGCGTACGTATGCGTATGACATACAGTACATGGCAATAGCTTGACAATCCGTTAGTGGTATACTATGTTAAATCGTGGCTAATTCTGAATTTCACATTGCATTCTAGAGTTGGGATAAGTCGATATTTCGGAAGGGGCGCTCACATGGTTGCGAAATCGATCAATGGATCCTGGCATAAGGACTGAACATTGCTTTATTGACGTAGTAGCGCACTGCACAAAGTGTACACAAAATAAAGTCTTAAAATGTTTACATAACCAGTAATTGGGTACAGTATTCTCGACTACGTGTATGACTGAATGTTGGTGCTGATGGTGTTTGGTGTCGGAGAAGGGTCCCTCTAATCACAACGTTTCAAACAATTAATTTTCCAGTGTCTGGCTTGAGATTTTAAATACTTGCTAAATATGGGATTTGTTCGTCATCTTGAACTAGAAAGGCAGATGGTCGATAAGTATACAAGCTTACAGAAGGTCATATCTCGGTATGTCTTTCTCATACCCCATGGGGATAACGACATGTACACCTGACGAACTTCCCAGTTAACTAGTCACTTCTCAATAGATGGTTCAATTCACAAACTTAGCGAACGTATTGGCATACGTGAACAACATCGGCAGTGTTTCCAGTGTAGCTAGCTGTCTCGTTCCCTTTGACAGATGCCTATCTGCTAAGGAGAAGACCATAATGTACCGACTACCCACACTTCTTGGCCATGATCCTAAGCAAACCGTGTGACGTCCCGCAGTCGTCTCGTCGAATAGCTCCCAGCAGAGAAGAACACTACTCACGGTGCTAGTTTGTGGACATGCGCCATTACAGTGGGAATGAAATGGGCCACGATATACACCATTAAACCAGGTGCATGTTTCAGATATAGAATGTCATGCGTGTTGGTGTTTTGTATGTGGTAAGATTGTATTTCCACATCCGTTTCAATGCCGTTCTGAATCAACTTGACCAGACGTATGATTTTGTCTGCATAATACTATACCAGCCTGCACATAACAGTCGGATGGGCTAAAGGATAATGTATGTATGGAATTAAGGTACGCATTGCTGTTATCCTCTCTCAGGGTTAGTGCCAGTATGTGGGCGGTATTATTCAAGAAAATGTCAGGAACTGTTGTGCATTTATTTTACTGTGTGCTTAAAGGACAATTTATAATCTCGATGGCAATGGATGTGGACGTTGGTGAACGTGACCTTTATGATCATATAGCTTTATCTATTATATATTTTGGAAGATCTGTTTGTTTGTGTGTAATCGATGGACTCAAAAACGGCTAAGCCAATTTCGATGAAATTTGGTATTTGGGGGTATTTTCGGGCCACGAGCAACATAGGCCTATTGATTTTCAGATCCGAGGTCAACTTTTCACGTGCCGAGGTCAAATCTGTTTTTACGCCGTTTTGCGCTAATATATTTCAGTTCGGTGCTCACAAATCGATTCGATATAGCGCGAATAATAGATTGCCAGTCATATAATTTGCACGGTTAGAATCTATGGCGTTTCATCTTTCCAACGATATATAATATGTATGTATCCGTTTTAGTTATCTGCCTCAATTATTAAGAAGAAGTGGTACGATCTTCTATCAGGGTAAAAAACAATGCGTAACTTCTATGACGTCGTTAGAGTTCATAACATTAGTAGTCTAGGCTGTGCTGGGGGGTGATCGTCGGGCTGTGCTGGGGGGTGATCGTCGCACATCGGGGGAATTTATGCGACCATCATTTTCTTATGGGAAAATTACTCTAGTTTTCGAATTCAGAGGGCGCCGAGCCGAGATAGGTGACAAAATATAACTTTTCACTATGTTTCATAGGGTATCCTACCTAAAAAATGACATATTTTCAAAGGTTAACAGGCATTAGCCAACTGGTTAACAGGGCAGCAACATCGGAAAGATTGTAAACATATTTGCAAAATATGGAACGAATATAGACACTTAATCAGATTCAACATCGTTTTCCTGCTTTCGTTCTGATTTCGTGACGTCATGGTAAAATATGTAGCGTGACGCGTCAAAAGTTCATGGCGATTCAGACAAAGTGTTGTGCGTCAACTCTGTGCAAAGATAGCATATCTGCCGAATTCTTCCAAGTTATATATTTTTGGAAATGGAAGGGTACCCCCTATATAATGATGTTCATACTTACATTATATCTTTCCAAGTATTGACATAATAGACAAAAACTTAACCCTCCCCCCAATTTCACAAATAACCACATATATGTGCCCATGCAGTTTGTGTCCACCAAATAAATTGGCAAGCACAGTTTACCTTTTCATGTTGTGTAGAATCGTATGGCGACACTGATAATGTGAAACATCGTTAAAATCCTAGATTAAGAAGGTAATAAAATCCAAGATGGCGTCCAAGATGGCCGCCAATTTTTATATTGACACTCAATACACCAGATGTATGGTAACCGGACTAGATCATCGCGAGTGCTTTATGTAATATGGCCTTGTCTTGGATGGAGTCTGTATCTTAATACGTATAAGGCAATTGGCGACGTAAAACCGATGATGAAGACCAAAATGGCCGTCAAAATAAACAGAACTGTTCCGATAAAACTTCTGAGTTGCAATAAAATCACATGGTATGACTGTTGTAGCTTTTTTGTTCGTACATATATGTCATTTTGTCCAACATGATCCGTATCTGAAGAAACTAGGGACATTAAGATAGTAACTGTTCATTAATTTCTCGAAATAACGACATCATTTAATGTCAAATTGCCTAAATAGGACCGAATTTCAAACTGACATCCAATCATTTGATGGTATATATGTCAATGTTCTGCTACACGATGCTACAACTGCAAACATCCACATTAGTATAGCAATAATGGAAGCCACAATGCCGATTAAAACATGCCTATGCAGTGTATGCACTAATATATATTATATATTCAATTATCAATAAATAAAGGAGTTTTTCCATGCTAGTAGCACATTAGACCCGCAATCGTAAACCGTCTGGAGATAACGGACCTACAATAATTGCGGATATTTTGTTTATACGAAAATGTTGGCCAACTGTGTTCACATTACCCCGCTAATGTCGTCAACTGCTTACCATGGTAGTTGGATTCTACGTTCAAAGAAGCGATGTTCCAATGTAATAACGGACAATAATCACCAGCAATTTAGACCGAACTAAAACTGTTTTCTCTACTTTTCCTCGGGATGCCTCACCACACGGAAATGGGTATTTACATAAGCAGTTCTAATTCGTATTTATTTAGTACTTCTCAACTCTGAAGATTTAGATAACAATAAACGGTTACATGTTCGTTGCAAATACTCATTTTATGAACTATTCGCAGTTGCAACCGATAGTTTAAATCAATTTCCCTCCAACGTACTATAGTCATGTGTGGTTGACGAGTTAATTCACAGGTTTATGCCCTCACTTTCGTATCATTTTATTTCACACTTGCAGTTTAGGTTTCACGTCGCTGTCGCAATATATTAATACATCTATTGGGCGTTTTGTTATGATGATCATCCATTTCGTCAAGAGACGAAGAAATAATAAGTTTCTGCCATATTTTATATTGGATAATGCCTATCCACTCGTAGACAATTTCGTTAGACATTTAACCACCGATAACATGACTTCATCATGCTGGTACTTTTCAGCAATGAGTAACATACATCTATCGGATCTACACAGCCGGTGACACGATTAAGTTGATATTCTGGTCTTATGTGAACCTAATTTAATCATTAGCTGTCAACTCGGTGAACACTATAAAAAAGTTGGTTGGCACATGTGCGCGGGTATTTCTGCCAAGTACGATAAGCCGAGAAGTTGCAATAGTTAATTCACTGTTACAGTATTGTTGGATTAAATTGACCTGACCAATCATATGATGCAATCCAATTACTCTTCAGCTGGATACGTTATTGTTCCCAACAAGTAATTGTTTATAATAAGTAATTCATAAATGGCACTGAATGGCATGGGTATATATAATAGAAAAAAGGACGAATTTTATTAATATTGGGACTAAATTCAAATTATAAGAAATATTTCTTTTTTCGATTTAATAAGGTTGCGACTTAGAATCGACAATTTTGAAGACAACTTAACTTCAATCGCATAACCTTAGTCGAGACTAGATCCATTTATTAAATGTAATACTTAACTGGTTTTCAAAGGGCAAATATGTTTGCATTATTTGTGTGCAATTTTACACGTACATTACCATAACTCAAAGCATGAAGTATCTCGATCTAAATTCCTACCAGGTGTACACATAAGAAAGTAGAGAGATTACTAATTTAATATGCTGGAAGCAAAGGGTGTTGCTACTTTCGAAGTTTCATATGTGTGGGATACTATGTGTAAGTTTACTATATGCCTTGCCCCATGTCGCAGAAGAATCCATATTATGAGCAAATTGGTCCGACTGCGATTGTCCATATATGTCATACATTCAATCCAACATTCAAACAAGAACGTGTGTCATTGTCGAATATAGGACCGTCGCCACATGCAACGGTGGCACCTGGTTTGATTGTATGGTGCTCACAAGGTAAACTTACTCAAAATATACCGACCCATTACGGCTTCAAATTCCCCAATATTAAGCTAAAATAAGGATTTAAATCAATTGTTTTCTTGTACGTCTACTTAGATGAATGCATGCAATAACTACCACACCTATGTACATTATCTGATATTTGTGATAATCGCATGCTTGCATATATGCTTTCGGTCAGATACATATAACTGGTTCACGCATATCGTAAAATGTATCCTGGGGACAATTACCACAATCATGAATATTTGACATATACCAGATACGTAGGTTGTTCCATTGCAGAAAATTGGCGATCGTGCATAGGAGCTGATAATTATTGTTTGTGTTAAAAGTACTCCACGGCTACTATATTTCTTGAGAATGTCCTACTGTAGCGGTTATACTCTATTTTGATTAAAAACTAATTCCGCGGCTATGGCTGATAACATGTGACCAACGAGTTGTCATCCCGTTGCTTGAAATGGATCAGCATCAGTGAAAGGGACACATTTAGTACGACAAGCATCATTCTAATGCTGAGCAACTGAGTATATGACATTTTGAGCACGTCTACTAACTGTGTGACTTTCTAATCCTTGTACTTTTCATCTTTGGTTAATTGCCGAGATTGCTCCATACTGATATATAAATTGGATGATATAGTTTTATCCCATTCGAGTACTGTACGTGATTATCATAGTTGGGTACGTGTGACGGAGAGTCGTGTGATACCTACAGTGTGAGACCAACTTTCATGAATCCAAATTTCATGGGACTTAGCACAATCAATACCACGGCCTCACACTTACCGTTATCATTTAAAGCATTAGTATTTACAAATGAGGGGTCAGTTTTGATAATATTCTACATGTTCCAACCAAACCTGAAAGTTGGTTATGTGCAACATTATTGGGGTAAGCTCCAAGTAACTTGATATTATTTAAAATGACCAATGCATTGTATGAAGTTAAATACTGAATGCATATAATGTGTTTAAATTTATTGTGATAGCAGCGCGAATTCTGGACAGCCGGGAAGATATACAATAATATGGAAGAGAATGCATATATATAACTCGCCGAAGGCATCAGCCACTACTCAGACATAAAAGATCTATAGTACATTAGCAGGACAATAATTATACTATTGGTCGTCAATGTGTATTCAATAAAATAATTAATACACCTGCAACCACGCATATCAAGCGGTATATAGAATTAAGTACAGATAAGCAAATACTCAAATGAACTGCTTAAGTAAATAAGCATAAATCCACGTCTGATGGGACCATAGCGAGAATATAACGACATAGATACGTATTTTGTCAGATTTGTTTGAGATTTGTTTCGGTTATTTCAATAGAACATCACTCCAATGAACGTGAAAATCAATTACCCCAGTACGCATTGACAACATTGATGAGATATATAAAATAAATCGTCCATTCTTTGAACACCCGCACTTATCAGGATTCTAAATTGGTTGTTATTGCTTGACGGTTTGTGTAAGCGGGTCTAATGAGTCATTTCCGTGGACACCTACAATGGTTCTTGATGATTGAATGTGTATATTTAGTCGGCATTGCAGCTTCAATTCTTATTGTACTAATACAAAAGTCCGCAGTTTCATCACCAAGCAGAACGTTGACTTGTATACCACAAAATTGATGTCAGGTTCAAAGGATAGGATAGGATAGGATAATTTTATTTACAATATACACACATGGAAAGTACAATTACAAATAAATATAATATTGATAGACTATACATGTATATTGCTAGGGGTGATATAGTCATGACTGACTGTCTTCCTATCACCCACTATCCCATTGTGGCAATTTGGCATTGCATGTCGATTTTGATAAATATAATGAGCATTTAATTTCTCAATGCCAACAGTTTTATTGAATTCTGATCATATTATCAACAGACATATATGCACGAACGAATAAGCTACAAAAATCATAACATGCAGATGACATAACATTGTAACTCGGAAGCAGGTAATTTTATCGGAACATTTTTTAGTTTTATGGCGGCCATTTTGGTCTTCATCATTGGTTTTACGTAACTAGTTGACTTATACATATTACAACACAGCCTCTATGAAATAAAGATCAGTTACAACCGGTGTGCACACTCAGTGGATTATTCTTTGTCCATTCGGTGTGCGCAGAGTGCCGATATTAAACTTGGCAGCCATCTTGGACGCCATCTTGGATTTTATTACCTTCATAATCTAGGATTTGAACGGAATCTTAGATTCTCCATGTGGATATTTGTGAAATTGGGGTGAGTGTTAAGCTTTTCTCGATTAGTTTACCATTTGGAGATATATAATAAAGATAGGAACATCATTTTGTAGGCAATACCCTTCCATTTGCAAAAATATTTAACTTGGAAGAATTCGACAGATATGCTATATTTGCACAGAGTTGACGATCTAGTCCGGTTACCATACATCTGGTGTATAGAGTGTCAATATAAAAATTGGCGGCCATCTTGGACGCCATCTTGGATTTTACATTACCTTCCTAATCTAGGATTTGAACGATGTTTTACATTATCAGTGTTCCCGTATGATTCTACACAATATGAAAAGGTAAACTGTGCATTGTCAATTTATTTGGTGGACACATACTGCATGGACACATATATGTGGTTATTTGTGAAATTGGGGGGAGGGTTAAGTTTTTGTCTATTATGTCAATACTTGGAAAGATATAATGTAAGTATGAATATCATTATATAGGGGGTACCCTTCCATTTCCAAAAATATATAACTTGGAAGAATTCGACAGATATGCTATCTTTGCACAGAGTTGACGCACAACACTTTGTCTGAATCGCCATGAACTTTTGACGCGTCACGCTACATATTTTACCATGACGTCACGAAATCAGAACGAAAGCAGGAAAACGATGTTGAATCTGATTAAGTGTCTATATTCGTTCCATATTTTGCAAATATGTTTACAATCTTTCCGATGTTGCTGCCCTGTTAACCAGTTGGCTAATGACTGTTAACCTTTGAAAATATGTCATTTTTTAGGTAGGGTACCCTATGAAACATAGTGAAAAGTTATATTTTGTCACATATCTCGGCTCGGCGCCCTCTGAATTCGAAAACTAGACTAATTTTCCCATAAGAAAATGATGGTCGCATAAATTCCCCCGATGTGCGACGATCACCCCCCAGCACAGCCTAGACTATAGATCACGTTAAAGCTCAACCGGCCGATGCATTTGACTGTTTCAGACGTCTTGGCGATATTTCGGGCACCGATGGTAATTTATCTTTACGTGTGTAAATGTGGCGCGTTTATATACATGAGTGGAAATCAAATCGGGTTAAAAGGTCAAATCGGGTAAAACCGGATGGATTTCGACGGGTACTTTTGTCGGGTACTTTTGTTCGGGCAGTGTTTTGGACGGGTCAAATCGTGACCCCACTTGACCTTGGCCTTCAAAATAGACAATTCAAGGTCAAAGCCCGGACGAAGTCGGGTCACCTTCTAGTATTATATAACTTTAGAATATAGTAGTTAATATGTCTCATGCAGGACAATGGTTTTGAATGGTGATGTTACCAATAAATCATTTGGTGTACCCAACGTAGGTTAAACTGAATGCAATATCTCATCAAAGTAACAGTTCTCTAGATGTTCTTGGCGTTAAATATTTCACCCTCGTGTTGATGGCATTGTACTTCCTTGAACCATACCGTCCACATGGGTATGACATATCAACTATCAAATGCATCGTCATTAAGACTACATCCCAGTCTGGGTGGGGGCTTATGTAGTAGTGCCAATGGTACATACCTGGTCCAGTTGATTAAGAACGGCTTCCAGACGGATTTGGAAGATACAATCTTAGCATACAAGGGAAGCAAAGCCACGTGAGATCATGTCTGAATCTAAAACATACCAAACGAAGGGGCGGTGCAGTCATTGTCCAATTTCATTTCCACTATCATGACACATGCCCACAAACTAGGACCGCGTGTATTGTTATTATCTGCTTGTATCTGTACGGTGAGACGATTGCGGGACGCCACCAGGACTGTGTATTGTTATTATCTGCTTGGATCTGTACGGTGAGACGATTGCTGGACGCCACCAGGACTGTGTATTGTTATTATCTGCTTGGATCTGTACGGTGAGACGATTGCTGGACGCCACCAGGACTGTTCTTGTGATCATGGTCAAGAAGTGTGGGTATATTATGCATCATGGTATTCTACGCCTTATCACAAAGGTATCCGTCAAATGTTAGGCTTTCAATAATCGACGCCATATACAGAAGTTGTCTGGCTACGTCAGTACGTGAATATGTGAATTGATGAACCATATATTGAGAAGTGGCTGGATGGGAAGATCACCAGATGTACATTTTGTTATCCACTGAAAGCTAGTATAGGCATCGAACGCATACCTTTCTAGTTTATCACGCAAGATGACACATCATATCCCATATTATGTAACATCTGAATTATACCATAAGCTACCACGAATGAAGATCGCCAAGAATAAGGATAATAGTTCCCAGCTTTCGAGACAAACACGTGAGCTTGACATCGGCATATGTGTTGTTTGAAACATTCCAATTAGTGGGACCCTTCTACCAAGAAGTTTAGAAAACTGTGTTGGTGTGAGCGAGATAGGTTAATGTGACGAGACGGATGCTGGTCCATATAATGCTGAATATGGCAAATCAGAATAAGCTCAGGTACTGTTGTTTTCATTATTGGAAGTCATAATATGGCTATTCGGCGCACCCATATACGGTTACGTCCATTATGGGCGCTTAGTGGAGAATGGATTTTGAAATGCCACATCGCGATTATTGTAGATTTTCAACCTTCCAGAAGGAGACGACCTATGTTGGAACTGATAGATGGATTATGTAGCGTTTCGTCCAATCCATACATATTGATATTATGACAAAAAGTTGAACTTAGTATGTGACAATTTCGACTTCTTTTCAATATCTGCCGCCAGTTTGGCTGCCATCTTGGCTGTGAGAGTTGGCCAAACTCAAATGAATACTTCATATCAATGTTCCATATGAATACTTCATATCAATGTTCCATATGGGTAGAATTCGCGTAACAATTACGCCCATAGTAAGAAAGTAAAGGAATGTAAGCTTGTTTTCAAATTCCCAACGCCATTTTAGCCGCCATCTTCGATTTGGAAAACAATTTCCTTCATCAGATGCAAGGTAATTACTTCATCTCAGTATTTACAACTCAACTGCCGACAATAATGCCCAATGATGTGAAAATGAGGGAATTTCGGTGATTTTTCAAAATTTGTCCGCCATTGTGGGCGTCATTTTGGATTTGGGGGACTTTTATTTGGTTGTGATATAAGGACAGTTCTTCGCCTCAGTGTTCCCAACTCACAATAGTAAGCAGGTGTGGAGTTGTCGTGACAATAACTCTCACTGATGTTAAAATCAGCGATCTTCTGCGATTTTTCTATTTTTGGTGGCCATTTTGGCCGCCATCTTGGATTTGGGTAAGAGGAACCCTAGCTCGAGTATCTCCTGCACATATATATGCATGGATTTTGTTGTGATAGCAACAACATGCATTGATTAGAAACATACATTTCGTTATTAGCGTCGATTTGGCTTTGACCGGATTATACAGGAATTTGCGAAAACGTGATATCGGACATAAATATCCAGCAAGGAATGTATATTATGGTCCCTGTGTATTCGCTAATGACGTTTCTAGACAATAAATTTATAAATCGCGCCAAGGTGCCAATATTTTCCCACAGAGACAAACGAAATGTGGTGAAATGTCCGAACAATAGCAAATTTTCACATTTCTGCGGCCATTTTGGCCGCCATATTGGATTTTGAGTCAGATTTTTGGCTAGTTTGTAAGTGTTGTATATTACCATTACGAATCGAACGGAAAACAGGACCGTATGTGACATCACTTTACTATAACGGCGATCAAAGAGACCTAGTGCATATAACAAAAATGTCCGCCATGATGGACGCCATCTTGTCTGGAGTCTCTGCGGCCACTTGTTTTTCTTGTTAACAACCGAAACAAATTAGAGGAGACATTAAGAACGAAAATTAGTGGAGTGAAGTTGAGTCCTGGGGGGGGGGGGGTGCAGAGGTCTACCAATATCTCCTGGACTATAATGACACCTTTGACAAAACTTTGTTCATAAATTAATTTTGTCGCTGTGTACATAGTACTCACACGTATAATCACAAATGAGGTAGATGCTTGATTCGTTCAAATTGTAATTTCGACATTGTTGCAAGAGTGAATCGTAGAATTATGACTTTGAACCCGAGTCACTGAGATTGAGAAGTTAGAACTGGGAGTCAACTGTCAAGAGCCAGTCTGCCCTCGCCCGGAATTGGTGAATTGGTTACATTCCCGGTCAAACAAGGCGTACAATGGTACATCCTACATCCAATATTGATCATGTATATGTACTCACCTTGTATATCATAATATAAGCAGGTTTTTTCTCTCCCACCGCGTGTGTTGTAATTGGTAATTCGTGGAAATAATAATCCGAGGTGGCGATCTTCAGTTGTTTGAATAGCATCACTTGCCTAACAACCGTCTTAGTCCGGGATCTAATAGGGGTACCCTTGCACCCCCCCTGGGACTTAACTTCACCCCACTCATTTTGTTCCTTATTATGTCCTTCAACTTTTAAGCAATGTTAACAAGAAAAAAAAGTGGCCGTGTAGACTCCAGACAAAATGGGGTCCATCATGGCCGCCGTTTTTCAGCCCAGACCCTAAGTCAGTTTATGCAAATTATAGCGGGAAAATCTTGTAAAATGTATACAAATGTATATATTTCCGTGAAGCTGAGACATAATGACACATTTTTGAGCCAAAATTGAAACTCACCATCCAAGATGGCCGCCAAAATGGCCACCGGAAGTTGAAAATATAATTTTTTTTCACAAATGTCTTCTAGATCAATTCATGCCCTCTGGAACTGGTTGAGTAATGCAACTTTATTTTGTGTTTTTTTATATTAACTGATCATTGGAGCAACGAAATATGCAATTATTGGGGTCCTAACCCCTTCCGATCCCTCAAAAATTTGATTTTACAGAATGCGGTATAAAATTTTACAAAAAATCACAATTGGGATTCTAGTCATATTTCAACAAGAAATGAACAGAACTTTGTAATGTAAGTGAGGCATATCATTAACTATTAATATTCCAAATCACTGGAACCAAAATTCTTACTTTGGCTCAAAATGGCTGCCAATATGGCCGCCAAAATATGGAAAATGGTAAATATTACACCAGCGTGTCCTGCAATCGCTTACAAGTTGTGGTTGATGTATAAAATTGGCTATTCTGCATTCTATACATTGAATACTAACATGTCGGATGCACCATGGTTAATTGTTACTATTGTCACCCCTGACATCGTCAAAAATATTGGACTTTTCTCTCAAAAACTTGACATAAATATTGGCAAAAATTCACTTTTCAGGTTTGGACCATTTTTTCAGGTAAAATATAACTATCTGTTGATTGAATGGTGTTTATTGTTTTGGTCTATCTTAAATGTATCACACTGCAGTGTTTATAGACTGAATTGCTCAAAATGGCTTCCAAAATGGCAACCAAATTTGTAGAATGTTAATTTTTTACATATATCCCGAACATTCTCTGCCTTATCCGAAAAGGTAGCATATTGTGACTCACTTGGTTATTATACATGTTATTTAATTAACTGACAACTACATGTTCTATTCTGGTTGTCTCAGTTCCTTTTGGAGCATGACAAATTCATTTTAAATTATGCAATTTTGCTGAGAACCTCTTTTGTAATTTTGGCCACATTTATTGAAAGGAAATGGGCAGAACTTTGATACAGAACTGAGATGGATCATAATCTTTGGCTATTCTGGTCCATTATGATAAAAAAAATGTCAACATGATACAGTGTGGATGCAAAGATCATAGCCAGGGAGTTACTCTATGATCATATGTGAGGTGAATAGGTATACAGGGAGTTATTGTATGTCATGACTGATGTGAGTAGGTATACAATGAGTGACTATATGGTTTTTAGTCGGTTGTCCATGGTAAGATGCATCTAGGTATACAGTGAGAGGTCATGGTCAGGTGTGAGGTCAATCGGTATGCATGGAGTGACTCTATGGTGTATGATTGTGTATATTCAGTACGGGTGCAACCGGTGTACCTGTATGGTCATTGGTGTGGTGTATGGATATAGCTACATGGTCATCTATGTGTTGATTATGTATATATGGAGTGACTGTAAGGTCCTGGGAGGTATGTGCATGTGTTGTCTGTATTATCATGGATGGGGTGTGTGGATACATAGGGAGTGATTTTATGGTTACGGGTAATGTGTACAGGTATACATGGAATGACTGTACGGTCATGATTGAATATGAATACCTGGAGTAAGCTCGGTGGACATTGTCGAGGGTGTGGTTATATACGGATTGTCCGTGTGGTAATGGTGGGATGTATATTTATATATCTCGTGGATGTATTATCATTTGTGGGTGTATAAGGCTTAGCTGTATTATCATGGATGGCGTGTATGATTATGCAGTGAATTGCTGAATTGTCATGTGTGAGGTGTATATGCAAGTATGGAGTGTTTGAGTGGTCGTGTGTGCGGTTTTTTGTATATCTGGAAGGGCTGAATGGCCATTAGTAATGTTTACATGTATACCTGGAGTAAATCTATAGTCTAGGGTGAGCTGCATATGTATATCGAGTGGTTATATGACTATGTGTGTCAAATAGGTATACACGTAGTGACTGTATGGTTAATAGTGAGATGAGAACATGTAGGTATTCAAGACAGTAGTGACTGTATGGTCACAAATGTAATGAACATCTATACAGGGGGTGACTAAATGGTCATGTGTCGGGCGTATGAGTATACCTGGTGCTCCTGTTTGGTGACTCGTGGCGGTATGGTCATGTGTAGGTTATACCAGTATAACACGTGTTGCTTTATTGTCATGGGCGAGGGATATGAGTATATAGCGAATGGCTATATGGCCATGGATGAGGTGCACATGCATACATGGAGTGACTATAGTGACATGGATGGGGTGTATTAGTATTCTTGAGTGGCTATTCGGCTATGTTGTGACAAATAGGGATACAAGGAGTGACATGGCCAATGTTGAGGCGAATATGTATACAAGGATTGACCATGATCATGTATGAATGTTTTGAATAGGTACACACGGGGTGACTGTATGGCCATAGGTCAGATGAAGGAGTATACCAGTTGACATGGGCGAGGGTATGAGTATGAAGCGAGTGGCTATATGGCCATTGGTTAGGTGCATATGTATACCGGAATGACTTTATGGCCATTGTTGTGGTGTTGATGTAGATATTGATTGTCTATTTGACCATGCGTTTGGAGAATAGGTATACAGGGGGTGACCTTATGGCCAATGGTGAGATGAATGGGTATACAGGGAGTGACTATATGGTTATGGGTCATGTTTAGGAGTATACCCGGTGTGCCTGTATTGTGACGCATGGCTGTATGGTCATCCGTGGTCATGGATCAGGCGTACATGTATAGTGGGTCAATATATTGTTATGTCTGTGGTGTTTATGTATATATGTAATGACTGTGTGCTAATGGGTGGCTATCGCTTTCCACGCTTAACACCCCCATCTACATAAACACCATCAAGATGGAGAACTCTCTGACATGATCTCTCTATTGATTAACATACCCTTGAGTTATTGTAGAAAGCGATAGCCACCCAAGATACACCCACCCATTACCACCAAGATATAACCCACCATTACCCAAGTCACTCCATATGTACATAAACACCACACAAATGACAACATAGTAACCCACTTTATACACGTACACCTGATCATGCAGCCATACTTGGTTATACCCGTACATACCACAAATGACGATACAGCCACGAGTCACCATGCATGAACAACAGGTATACACCTACACCCGACGCATGACAAAAAGTCACTCTATGTATACATATTCACTACATTCACGATCATACAGTCACTCATTGTATACATATTCACCTCACCATGGACCATACAGCCGCTACATGTATACCTATTCGCCATACACATGACCATAGAGTCAATCCAGGTAAACATATTAATCTCAGTTCCGTCTCAAAGTTCTGCTCATTTCCTTTCAATAATATGGCCAGAATCACAAAAGAGGTTCTCCGCAAAATTCCATACTGCAACTTTAAAATGAATTTGTCATGCCCCATACGGAACTGGAACAAATATAATAGAACGTATTTGTCAGTTAATTAACTAATACGTAAAATAACCAAGTGAGTCACAATTTGCTATCTTTTTCGGATAACGCAGAGAATAATGTTCGGGATATGTTAACTTTTAACTTTTTACAAATTTGGTTGCCATTTTGGAAGCCATCTTGAGCATTTCAGTCTTTAAACCTCACAGTGTGACACACTTAAGATAGACCAAAACAATAAACACCTTTGATACCAAAGATAGTTGCAGTTTACTTGAACAAATGGCCGAACCCTGAAAAGTGAATTTTTGCCAATATTTTTGTCAAGTTTGTGAGAGAAAAATCCCATATTTCTGGTGATGTCAGTGGTGACAATAGTAAAAATGATACATGGTGCATTATACATGTTAGTATGCAATGTATAGAATACAGATTAGCCAATTGTATACATCAACCACAACTTGTAAGCGAGTGCAGGACAAGCTGGTGTAATATTTACCATTTTCCATATTTTGGCGGCCATATTGGCAGCCATTTTGAGCCAAAGTAAGAATTTTGGTCCCAGTGATTTGGAACATTAATAGTTAATGATATGCCTCACTTACATTACAAAGTTCTGTTCATTTCTTGTTGAAATATGACTAGAATCCCAATTGTGATTTTTTGTGAAATTTTATACCGCATTCTGTAAAATCAAATTTTTGAGGGATCGGAAGGGGTTAGGACCCCAATAATTGCATATTTCGTTGCTCCAATGATCAGTTAATATACAAAACACAAAATAAAGTTGTATTACTCAACCAGTTCCAAACAGCATGAATTGATCTAGAAGATATTTGTGAAAAAATGTTATATTTTCAACTTCCGGTGGCCATTTTGGCGGCCATCTTGGATGGTGAGTTTCAATTTTGGCTCAAAAATGTGTCATTATGTCTCAGCTTCACGAAAATGTATACATTTGTATACATTTTAAAAGATTTTCCCGCTATAATTTGCATAAAACTGACTTAGGGTCTGGGCTGAAAAACGGCGGCCATGATGGACGCCATCTTGTCTGGAGTCTACACGGCCACTTTTTTTTCTTGTTAGCATTGCTTAAAAGTTGAAGGACATAATAAGGAACAAAATGAGTGGGGTGAAGTTAAGTCCCAGAGGGGGTGCAAGGGTACCCCTATTAGCTCCCGGACTATCTGTGAGCAAAGTTAACTCTGATTGGTTAAGACAAACGCGATCATCCAATCGCTAAATATGTGACTCGGAAAGACGATCCCAAGAGTTAAATAGGGCAAGTCAAAGGTCATCTATTTTTAAGAAACAAATTTTCAAAGGAACGGTATTGCAATTCAGCTCTCCCAGCGTCGAGTGTGTGCGCCCAGTACACTCATAGCCATCTACGGGCTGGGCCTTCGGCCCAGCCCTACGCGGACTTATAAACATTCGAAGGTGCCATGGTTGTGAAAACCATACTGGCTTTTTACTATGGAATCATGTATTTATAGCTGGATGTTCGACAAATACCACGTATGCCAATTTGGTGGAACATATTTGAAGAACATTTGTGTAAAGTGAAAATGTGATTATATACTCAACACCTCAGTTTCCTTCAGCGGTTTTAGTTACCTGTACAAATACACTGTCCGATGGAGGTTCCCCATAAAGATAAACTATCCGGTGCAAGGATCGCTGTCTGTCTGTGAATATACTGTCCGACGCGAGGGTCCCCGACTATCTCTAAATAATACACTGTCCGGTGAAAGGGTCTCCGTATATCATCCAGTTTCAACAATAACGGAATTTCAGCAAATGCCGATTTACTTATATACCCTAATTCCCAATAAATAGTTACATTGTTACCAAGCACGGTATCAGATTTATCAAAACGTAATATAATAACGATATGACTGGATAGCTTGGATCGTGGGCGAGTGTGGTTTATAAATTCCATATTGTATGGTGATGACAAATTCACATCGGATTCACCAAACACGTGTCATCAGAAATGAAAGCAAACTGGTATTTAACATGTTATATATAGTTACAGACTCCTGGTATGAATAAGACACTACTACCAATTTAAATCAAGGCCTGATCACGACGATGTTAGGGGCGGTGATGGTATTTACATAAAAGACACTATTACGTATAGAAACAGGCCCGACATGTTATCGAAACTCTGTTCATTGAGCTTGCATTCGGAAAACATAAAAATATATATCATACGATGTATTTATAGACCTAACACGGCACCAAAACCTGACCTTGACAAGTTTGCTTCTAAATTCGATGACATCTTAGATACAATAAAAAATAATAGGTCGTACATAATCGGTGATTTCAATATCGATCTACTAAATTTCGATGCGCACAACAAAACAAACGACTTTTTAAACAGTGTATTCACAAGAGGATTCGTGCCAAAGATAGCAAAACCGACATGAATGACCGATCACTCAGCGACCCTTAACTTTATAGATCATATACAAACAAATAATCTTCGTAACGAACAATGCTCTGGTATAGTTACATATGATTTATCGGATCACTTTGGGGTATTTCTCACTGACAGCGAAGGTCATAACCGCTTAAAAAAACCCACATGAAACCAAGCGCGCTCCCCGCCGACATTTTTCCCAAGAAAATATTAATAGATTCAACGATACTCTTAAATCGTGTAATTGCCATTCGGTTTGTAATTGTAATAATGCAGATCAAGCATACGAACACTTTCTTGATATATAGTTGACAGCATACAACGTAGCTTTTCCACCCATATGCAATAAAATAACCAAATAATTCATCAAACGCGAGCCATGGATGAGCACCGGATTAATAAGATCATCACTTAAGAAACAAGAACTATATATCCGTGAACTAAGCTCGCCCTCCTCCATCCATACGAATTCCTACCTCAAATAGCGACAACTATATAACAAACTTATAAGAAAAGAATAAGGATATTTAAAGGAAACATGGAAGATCCTCAAAGGTGGAATAAAACGAGACAAAGATGCGGAAGGCTACACAAATGTTCTACATGGTAACAACTTACAGTTTACAAATCCTGACATAATCGCTGAAAAACTTAATGAATATTTGTCCAATATAGGTCACAAGACCACATAACTTATCGATTGTCACACAGATATAAACTTCCTCGATTATTTACCGAATAGACAATGTAACGAGCTAAATATTACGCCCACCATAATCCAAGTGGTTATTTTAACTTGCTACTCAATGAATGGGAACACCAGCATTGACTTCAATGGAATATCTACAAAATTGATGAAGGAAACCATATTTTATGTAGCACCAGCATTAAAGCATATATTCAACTTGTCATTCGAACAAGGTCATGTTCCCAACAAAATGAAAATAGCTAAAGTTTTCCCAATACCCAAAAATAGTGACAAGGGGGGTATAAACAATTATCGTCCAATAATCATTCTTCCCCCATTGTCTAAACTACACGAAACACTAATGCAAAACCGTTTAGATAATTATATTAATGAATCGGACATATTATTTAAGCATCAGTACGAATTCCGCCCTAACCATTCAACGTTTCATCCCATCGTTCATCTACTTGATCATGTTGTGAAAAACAACGACAAGCCCACGGAAGATTCCACCGTAGTCCTTTTTCTTGATCTGTCCAAAGCTTTTGACACAATAAACCACGACATCTTACTTACAACAATGGAACATAGGTATGACAAACAAACGAGAGACGACAATACGTAGAATTCAATGGAAGAAAGTCAGATCTCCTTAAAACTATATGTGGTGTTCCTCAGGGATTCTTACTCGGGCCCATAATTGTTCTCCTCTACGTAAACGATATGTCAAATGCAATCACTATGGAACTGTTATCATACGCCGACGATACAACCGTTATGGCCAGTGGACAAAATGAAGCATTAATCCAAAGTTATGTCAATAACGAATTAAGAAATATATATGACTGGTGTTGCTGCAACAAACTAGCCATCAATGCTAACAAGAGCAATTATATGCTCTTGCATCCACAAAATAATTATAAAATATGGAATACAATTAAAACATATCTTAATGGAGACAAACTTAGACGGATAGCGAACATGCGGAACGAATCGTCTGCCAATTGGTTAGGTATCCATATAGATGAAAACCTGACCTTTAACAAACACATTTCCACTGTATGCTCAAAATGGCTCATGCAATTTATTGCATTAATTATGTTAAACATTTTCTCCCGAGCAAGGCCCTCAAAACATTATACTTCGCCCTAATCAGCGAACGTTCGATGCAAAAACCGAAGATGCCCTGATTGTATAAAGGATACATAATTTTCTGCTAACAAATATCAAACAAACAAACAAAAAGGTATACATGTTAATTAAAATATTCCCAAGACCTCACTCTCATTATTCCTACTCGATTCCACTGACACATGTATATTCATAGTATTCATTCATTATGTCGACCAAGTATGTGCCTTTACATATGAACCACTCTTCGTACCATCGCCCTAACAGAGCCTATTAAAAACCCAGTCTGCACACGATGAACGTAACCCAAAAAAAAATCAGATTCATACTGCCATCTACATCATATAATCTGTCACAACATTCGGGGGTGATAGTCAGACAGTAAGTGAAGACTATATCACCCCTAACAATATACATGTATAGTCTATTAATATTATATGTATTTGTAATTGTACTTTCCATGTGTGTATATTGTAAATAAAATTATCCTATCCTATCCAATCCGATTCGGAAACTGACGAGAAAACAACTACATGTAACCACACGCCAACTATTACAATATACCTGTGTTTGTTGCGAGGTGGATAAAATGAATGTATTTCAATAATCGAAATATACTAACTCTGAGCTTTTAAGGGTGGGTTGCTCGACTCAAATCAAATATTTTCGCCACAGAAGCCTAAGTAATAGTAATATAGAGGTATTCACTCGGACAGGGCTTATTTAATAATTGACACTGTTTGTTTTTGCAGATATTAAGGTTTATAGTCTCTGATCTCTGAATAAAATCGAAAATGGATATGATTCACATTAAATCATTGCTGAACGCTGCGCCAGGCCTAGCTAACATTCTCCGTTATGGAAAGTTACGGGATGGACTTACAGCTTCAGGAATATTGCCAAGGGTGACGTTGGATGCCTTTGAGGTAAGTCTTACTGAAAACCTGATCAGTTTCTTTAAATATCCTACAATTATTTTCAGATTCACATCTCTAGAATTCCCAACGAGATCTCTATTAATGTTATTCTCATATAGCCGTTAATGTTGTTATGTTGGCTACAATGCGCGCTAGCATTGATCAGTGATGCACCTGCTAACTAAACAATCTAACAGTCATTATTATCACAGCTTCGTGTTTCGTTTATGTATAATAAAACTATCAGATTGTTTTGTCTCATATTGCTCATATTATATATTCCCTTCGCAATTAGCCAACAGTTTTACTAACTAGCCTGATCTCACGGATCATAAGTTCAATATGGATGTCGAAATGGGTTAAATATGACCGTTGTTAAAAACGAAATATTGCACTATTTGTGCAACAGATTCTAAACCAGCACCGTGGTAAGGTGTTTTACAAGCTTTTGCAAGAGAATATGTTGTGGGTATTAACAGATCCCCCCAGATACGGCCAACGCTTACTGTGTGGTGAATGAGTTGTTAGTTAGTGTCCGACCACCACCTTTGATTTCTGGGATCTCTGTGATGACGATGGCTTAAATGAGCAAGCGAATGGGAGATATTCCGCAATAAAACAAAAATATATCGCCTTATATTCTGTATTACCCTAGGATACATCTACGAATTCCGAAAAGATAAGAAATCTGATAACAACATTGATTCGGAGAGGACCGGGCGCTTATGGCATGTTTCTCAAAGTCATCAGAGACGCTGGATATGGAGGTGCTGCCGATCGCATCATTTCGGAAGAGGAAAAGGTGCGAGCTTCCGGAGGAAATAAGGTCCCAAATGTTGAGTTGACAAATGCTGCTGTTGCTGCTGTTGCTAAAATTTCACAAATGGATTTTGGGAGCACTGAAATTGATTCGATCTCAGGTGATATGATAATTTATATACAGAGAGAGACTCAATGCGAGAGAATACCTACTGTTTGTGATTGAATACTAAATTATCTCTGTTTGGAAAGAATGTTCACGATCGGCTGCAACCCGCGAGTGAAAATATTATATTTCTTCCCAGACACGAATGAGATGTTTCAGGTATTCAAACACATTGCTGTATAGATATTCGTTTTATTGTATTGCATTTTCACTTTGAATAGTACAACAAATTGAACAATATATACTCGCAAAGAAACAACTATGCGTACTGATTCGTGCTCGGCAAGCTAAAACGAAAACTACATATTTCACTGTGGCTTATAAGAGACACATACGACGATCTACGTTTCGGTAATTTCCAGGTATTATATATATATATATTATTTATTAATAATAAATAAATAAATTATATTAACTGTTGCATAGGTATAGCACATTGAAATGATTGGCTGTCGGGAGACCGTTCCATATAATACATGTTTGGACATTTAGCAGAAGTAATACGAAAATCCACATAACTGGATCTGATTGTGTAGCGGTCTCTAGTTACCATTTGGTCATGGTATATCAGAAGGCAGATAACACACTTGTTAATGTCGCATTTCACTCAGAAATCGAACCTAGTCCAGATACACCCTCTGTATGCACATTGGGAGGAGGCAGAAGTTTCCTGGGTGTGGTTTCGGATTGATTTATGAGCGGCTAAGTGCCTTATCACTCTATGAGAATGTCGCTATTAGTTATTAATTATAAGAGTTATAAGTGCTCGTCGTATTTCATTTGGTGATTAGTTTCTGCGATATTCTCTTTAGTGCACGTTAATAATTACGATCGCCACTCCTTCATCACTGGGTTTGAAGGTGACGTGACCGTTATTCCACAGGGACGTTGCTGCTTTCCTCTCCGCGTAGCTTGATGTTGTGTAGAAGTTTGTAAATCCGCCCAGCTGTTGATCGGGCGACGGAGTCCACGCAAAAGTCCCTTCTGTAATATACTGAAAGTTCAGACACATTAGGCTTGTAGTCCGATATATTTATCACATAGATTCTGAATGTTCTAGTTTGTATTCATTATGATACATGATGTTATATTGCGCATTTAGTGTCATTTTCTTTCATGTAGTTTAGATAGTGTATTCACTTTGTGTTGAAGTAGATTTAATGTATTTATCGTGTTCCAATAGATGTTCTCAATCTGTTCTGAATCTTAACTTACGTTAAAGTCAATGGAATCATTAATTTCACTCTCAATGGCTCCATTTCTACATACTGTCGAGTAGGTTGTTAAATAATTAGCTGACTAGCCCTTTGACAGATCTTTCGCCATGGGGTTAAATCATTTACCTTACCTCGCTTAAATTTCGTCAGTTCTATTGTTTTGCGCACCCATTAATGGGGGCCATTTGGTCTAAAATTTAATCAAATAAAATGCAATAGCAAATAATCAATAGGTTAATCCAAGTTGACACACTCTTCAAACAACTCTGGGGTACATACGTAGGTACCAAGCTTTGTTCCAGAGGGAGTACCTAATTGTTGGTACTCTAGAGTACCTACTAACTATTTAAGTATTCTGGAGTATCTATATATTATATAGGTTCTCTGGAGTACCTATATATTTAGCTTCTCTGGAGTAACTATCCGGGCATTATGCATATACTACCCACCCCGTCTTTGTGTCACCAATTCCATGACGCACACGATATGAAGTGCCAAGAAATACATGCACACGCGCTTTATTGACACGCCCATTATATTGTCTGAAGAACCAAATATCAAGACAGGTACTCTGAAGTATTTAGGTACTATGCATAGTACCTATCAATTTGGTACTTCAGAGAACCTGCCCAGATACCAAGCACTCGAAATTACGAAAAATGGCCGACGGCAAATTTAACAATGTGGCATGTTAGTTTCCAAATGATGCTACGTCGTTTAAACATCGAATTAAGTACAAAACCACATGGACTCCCTTGCATAGTGCTAAATGAAATAATCCCAATTATACATGTATTACTTTTAATAGTATAGAACCTTGATCGTGTTTTTGTACTTAATTCAAGGTTTGATATCTCAGTGTCAGGGTATCCCTGAACTGTTCCCTGCATGTGGAGTAAAATTGGTCTGAATGTCTAAAATAATCGCCCTAATTTCTTAATTTGTGCGCAATAATATTTAAGTCAACATTATAAATCAAACATCTTAAACAGGTCTGGATGAAACACCAATCGATAAAATAGCCCGATAAATCAAAAACTACCTTGCGATAAATAGCAAACCTTTGGGAATCGCAAACTACTTGACAATAAATATATGCGATTTAGTGCAAAGGTTTGCCATTAATCGCAATCGTTTGTGATCTATTGCAGATATATTTTTATGCATTGGGCTTGAACCGTATAAATATAAATATAAATCAGACATCTTCAACAGGTCTGGATAAACCACCAATCGATCTATAGTATCACGGTTGGGCTAAAACAGACCGATCGGTCGTTCACAGCCAGCATGCATGTGTGATGAGGGAAGCAAACCTGTGTGATAAATCACAAAACAAATTTGCGAAAAATCACAAACACCTTTGCGATAACTCCCAAACCTTTACAATAACTCTCAACCATCTTTATGATAACTCTCAGACTACATACTGGGTGATTATATTTTGCGATTTATCACAAAGATGTTTGAGATTTGTCGCAAAGGTTTTTTTGGAGCTAATGGGCTTCGTTGAACATTATAAATCAGACATCTTAAACAGGTCTGTGTCAGGATATCCCGTGGAGTATAATTTGTCGGATTGTCAGAAATAATCTTCCAAATTTCTTAATCTGTGTGTAATTAAAGTATACATAATAAATCAGACTTCTTAAACAGGTCTGACTGAACAACCTATCAATCTATAATTGCGCAGTCGGGCTAAAATCGACCGATCGGTAATTCACAGCGAGCATGCATGGATAGGATTGGATACTTTATTTCAATATACAAATATTAATAGATGATACATTTGACAAATATTACATTGTATATTCGAGGGGGTGGCATAGTCTGGCTAGAATGTCTTACTGCCGTCCCCTTAAAGATGAAAAGATGTTACGATAGGCGTGTGATGAGGGGAGTAAATCTTTGCGAAAAATCACAAAACGACTTTGCGATAAATCTCAATCATCTTTAAAATAACTCCTTGGTGAATTATCGCAAACATGTTTAAGATTTATCACAAAAGGTTTGTGATTTATTGCAGATAAATATACTAAAATAGACTGATCGGTCTTTCACAGCCAAAATGCATGTGGGACACGGGTAGCAAACAAATGTTTAAAATAAAATTAATTCTAATTTACAGGACAACATATAATTATTTACTGAGAATATTAAAAATAAACATACATGTATACAGGTATTCAAACAAACAGATTCAAATTGTCAAGAAATTTAGAGTTCCCTCTCTTACAACAGTGAGCACTGTGCCAGGAAGACCGATCGGTCTATTTTAGCCCGATCAGGCTATTACATGTATAGTTAATATGTGGTTCACTTAGACCTTTCTTTATACCCCATAATAAATGTCGCGTAAATAGTATGTAATTGTCGTAGTTCCACGCTGCGTTATGTGAACAAAGCCAAATCATGTTCCAGAACCTGTTGTACAGTATGTAAATATCGTGCGACAAACAAAATACTCAACGATGGGAGACCATTAACTTTGGTTAATTAAAACTGACACCATGTTGTTTGCAGAATACCGCTATAGCGCTCACTAGTCCTCGCCACAAGATTTTGGTGTTGGATGGGTCAAGAGAATTATTATCACTCTCCCAAAAAAATCGCCACGGTGTTGAGTGTTTTTCTTATCGTATACTTCCAATGTGCTGTATCGGTATATTAACAAATGCTAAGGTAACACAAAGAGTGTTTAATTTATGTAATACATGATCTAGTTTGCTACAACCATAGTGAATAAATTATTCTCCATTCGCATCTATGCGCCAACGAGTCAATGTGATTGCCTGATCACCAGAGCCATATTAAGTAGAATTTGGCGAATATGGTTTCCAGTTATGGAGGAGTTTATTTCCTAAAAAATGGCCGGAAATGGCCGAATTGCTCAGAATGATAGCCACACATGTTTTGATAAGAACATGATACATCTGGACATTGGAATGGTCTATATGTTCATGTATGTATACAGCTAAGCTCTAATTGACCCCCCCCCCTTAATGATGTTGACCGCCGATATTACCGCGTTGTTGATGTTATTAACCATGATCAATCCTACCATGGCCGAAATACGAATGTTGATTAAACCGTAAACAAATTATTAATTGGAATATTGTTTTGTGTATAGTTAACACGGTGCATGGCACACGTGCTCATGCTGGACTGGGTGAAAGATGGCCATGTGAAAAATTAATGCGGAGTACAGTAGTCGCAAAATATTATTAATAGTACTGTAGACAGATTACCTGCGGTTGCCACATGTCAACCACCTGACAGTGGTTGAACGGCGGTATGGTATAACCGGTGTCATTAACGCCCTCAATCTTGTTAAAGGGGACGATTAATTACAGAATAGCTGTAGTACGTTACTAAAACATTGTGATTGATTCAGTGATAATGTGTGTCCAAGACTTGAATCCGTATAACCGAGATTATCCGTCATTCCACATATATATATCACAACAATATCACAGCGTTACCAGCGTTTCGATCAAAAGAATAGCGGACTCCGTAACTGTGTGATATGTTATGGCGACATGGTTCTCAAATCACGTTTCGACGACAATTGAAGATCCATCGTCCTTTGTATTGGTACTTGTACGTTGTAGCCAACAAACTTGTGACCGACTCATGAGTCATAACTGATCTGTGACGTCATAATTCCGACTAATTTATACATAATTGTATGTCTCGTAATCCTAGTCACCAGTGGTTGTCTCTTGTGAGTTAATTGAGCGATTTATAATTTAGTGAAACTTAAGTATCTGTCTTTTGAAACTCACAACAATGCCGTGCATGTCAAGTGTAATCTCATTGCACTCACTGACTCAGTATGTTGCTGTTTGAATTTGGTCTGTCTCAAATAACTGAAAATTGCTGCTTTTTACAGAGGGAAATATCAATGATTAGCCCCCGCTAAGTTTCGGAGGTTATAACATCTTGTCACTTTCATATACAAACATAATGCAGGCAGTGCTAACAATATTCCAGGATATTAAGAAGCAAGTTAGGTCCAATTTCGCACACACAAATATGTTGATAAATTTCCGAGAAAGTATACAATGTACATAATTTGGCACACGCTATAGCATGTAGGCCGAGGCCGAGACCGAGGGCGATTCCAACATAACATGTGTAAGCCTGCTATTACTTTGTGTCTTCTCCATTTTTATTCAATCGCCTCAAGTGGCCGGACGCCGCCATGTTCTCGTGAATTGTATCGTGCATCACGTGATGCAATCACCTGGTTCGCCATTTGGTTTCGCAATCGGCTAGTACCTACTGTGTAGGTATTACATCAATATATAGAACCTAATTATTCGTGGTACCTATTGATTAGATACTAGGAGACGTATATGTACTTTGAAGGACCTATACAATGAAAACTAATGAATTTAAACCAATAAGTCAATTCCAACTTAATATATGTCATTTGAACATACTACAGACCGAATGTCGACCAAGATGTCAATTCCAACGTAAGAGTATATTCCTTACAACATTATCGACATCAAATTTAAATGAATAAAGGCCGAATTACAGCTGATATGAATAAATAAGATCAATATACTTTACCTAATACTCAATAAGTCAATTGCAGCCTACAATAGGTCAGTTTAAACTGAATATACCGATTTTATGAATACATTGTTTATGTCAAGACTGTTGTGTTAGCACACCGCTGTGATCATTTATCAATGTTGAATAACTCTATCAATAGAGGGCTATTTATCCGGTTTGGGAGGATTTCACAACTTATTAGGGGTTGTGTCTTTTTTTTAATTTTAACCCACCCTGTTTTGTTTCACAATAGCTTGTGGATTATACAGAACCCCCATTTGGCAACAATAACTCATTTGAGTGTTTACTTAACAGATTGTCCTCTAGTAAGGCCCTCACATCCAAAAGATAAGCTGTGTTACTATGTTAATTATTGAAAGTTATCTAATAACAAATGTAAACAGAAATGTTACAGTGATTTGTCGACAAACATTTCTAATCGCGAAGTAAGTTAAAATATGTTATTGGAAATATTGTTAGAATATTCAATGATACATTGACCTTTTCAATGCTTAATGCCAAGATTAAAATTATACATTGATTGGCAATGTCACTCTGCCACTAATGTAACAGTGTTTACATTACACCGGTTTCGACAAGTGAAAGCTTGTCATTGGAGAATTATTAATAATGACAAATTTAACATAGTACATGTAGATATTGCATGGTGTAAATCTCACTGCATACGATTTGTCACGAATTGCCGTATACAATAATGAGCAATTATAATTGTCGTCATTATATTTGAGAAGCAATGTTTTTGGCCCCACTCTAATTTACAACTACTAATAGCTAAACGTAGTCATAACTCTATAATATATGTGAGTTCCGGAAACACCGTAATGACTAAAAACAAATAGTGATGTTTCCGGTAACGGGATGAAAAATAATATGGTCGGGCGAATTTTGTTTAAATACCATTCTGTATGTATAATCACTTGGAACAACATATGACAAAACATGACACAGTGAGCACATTACTGTTGGTATTTAATGGAAGGGATATATGTGCCTTGGCAGTATTTTAAACAGAACACTATCGTGATCGACCAAGCAGTTGAAAGCAACGTCATTACTGAATGGGTGGCTCAGACAATCTTCGGATCGGATCTCACGACGATAATCAATGCAGCGCTTATTCAATTTAAATGAGTCAGAGTAATGCTGCAAATCTTTCCATGTCAGTTTCCACCTTGTATCGAGTCACTACTATTCGCTACGGAAGCACGTAAGATTTCATAAGGGCGGCGTACTTTTATTATCAAGGTAGCTGGAATTAGTGGTATTATGACATATTCGACGTGGGTGGAGGACGTTTCGGTACCTGGTTTTCGAGACTTTTCGGCACCTGGGTTTTCGGCACTTGGTTGTTTCGGCCCAGGTACTTGAACGTTTCGGCACTTTCATTTCCTTTTCATTTCATATATAATATTGACTTTGATGTTGCATTTATATTCGCAGTTTGTTATAATTCGGTAGAATACATACTAAAGCGCTTTTATACAGTCCAGTAGAATGCATGTTATGGAGATGCACCAAGCGACCAAAGAACAAATTCTGTCCAGCAACAGTTGTCCAGAACGGCGACACATTCAAACCTGGCAAGAAAGACCACATGTACAATAATTGACCATAACTCTCCAAAGAATGGTATTATTAGTATTATAGAGGTTGACTATTCGGAGTAATAGGAACGAAACGAGGAACAGGAACAATTTCCAAGTAACATAGTGACTATTTGGAGTAACAGAATGAGAAACATATATATAAGCTCAAATTTCTTGCGTTTTACGCTAAAAAACAATACATATTATACATCATTCGAAAGGATGACCTCTGCCCTTCATGAATTTTGCAACATTTAAACACTACTTTTGAGAACTAAGCTTATAATTGGCCAGGAACTGCAAACAGTGAATCAGAAAATATCTCGAGTAACAGGTGTGTGGACAAAAGATATAAACTTAAATTTCTCGCGTTTTACGCAACCAAACAATACATGCTATACATCATTCTAAATCATTTAAACATTTAAAGACTACTTTTTATAACTAATCCTATAATTGACAGAAACGTCGAGCGGTGAATCGGATATTAGCTAAAAAAAAAAATTCCCAGTAACAGGAATGAGGAAGAGAAATATAAACTTAATATTCTTGCATTTTACGCAATGTAACAATAATTGTTATACATCATTTGAAAGCTTAAATTCCCCCTTCATGAATATTGCAACATGTAAACACTGCTTTTGAGAACTAGGCGTATGATTGGCAAGGAACATCGAGCGGTGAATCGGAAATATGCGGTTACACTTATTGCAGCAAGTCACTGGAAATGCAGCAAGTCCCTTAGAAATGCAGCAAGTCACTGAGAAATTAGCAAGTCCCTCTCGCCCAGGGTGGATTACGACGAATTAGCCATGGGTGTTTACACAACGATATGTTTTATCAGTGGAGGTGCTGATTACAAAGGGGTTTAATCAAATAGCTTTAATTGTATCGTTATACCGACGATTATTGAACTGAATTGTGGGACTGAATAGTACTCTGAAGAACGTCACAGATTCTTCGTAGAAAGTCGCAGATTGCTCACAAATTTACACAATGTGACTGCCAAATATTTACAGAAATGGGAAGAGTATCATTAACTGTACCCGTTTCTGGCACATAGGACTCTTTTTATTCAATAAATTCCGGAAAAGTTTGAAAAATGAATTATATCTGTTTTGGGCGAAATGTAAAACGCAAGAACATTAAGTTTATATCTCTGTTCCTCGTTCCTGTTAACATTGTACTCATTTCCTATTCACCGCTCGTCGTTCCTTGCCAATTATATGCTTACTTCTCAAACGTAGTGTACAAATGTTGTTGCAATAATCGTTTAGGGGAGTGGCTATGCTTTCGAATAATATATAATACTAGCAGGTGGACCCGACTTCGTCCGGGCTTTTTCCCCCCTGCTTTTCGGCGAATTGCGCGATTTGACATTGAACAAGGTCAAGGTCAGGTGGGGTCACGATTTGACCCGTCCAAAACACTGCCTGGACAAAAGTACCTGACAAAAGTACCCGTCGAAATCCATCCGGTTTTACCCGATTTGACCTTGAATTGATCATTTTGAAGGTCAAGGTCAGGTCGGGGTCACGATTTGACCGGTCTAAAACACTCAGTGGACAAAAGTAACCCTATGTATCAAATTTCGTGGAAATCCCATCAAAATTCGCGATTTGACCTTGAATTGACCCGATAAAATTCGTATCCGGTGCAAGATACATTCACATACCAAATTTTAAGTCGATAGCTCCCCTCGTTTCCGAGATCTCGTCTGCGCATGCGCGAATCGGGCGCCGCACGGGCTCGCCAATACGACGAAGACGACCGCCTGTTCAAACCACACACACATATCAAGTTTCCTCCCGATTGGTGGAGAATCGTAGATTTGTATCAATGACATACATGCAGACATACATACAGACGGACAGAGGTCTTCCAAATATATAGGAGATGTATTGTTTGATTTCGTAGAACGCGAGCAAACTAAGTTTATATCTCTGTTCTTCATTCCTTTTACTCGAAAAACATTAAGTTTTCCGATTCACCGTTCTTTGCCAGTTACGTCTAGTTCTCAAAAAGTAGTGTTAAATGTTTCAATATCCATGAAATGGAGAGGCTTATATATCTGTTCCTCATTCGTGTTACTCGGAAAAAAATATGATTTCTAATGTCTGATATACCGCTGATGATCCTGGCACAATTATGCGCTATGTTTAACTGTTAAACGCGAGAATATTTATATCTCTGTTCATTATTCCTTTAAATTTTCTAAATTTCCGATTCACTGCTAGACGTGCCTTGCCAATTATACACATAGTTCTCCAAAGTAGTATTTAAATGTTGCAATGTCCATGAAGTGGAGATGGTATGCTTTCGACTGATGTATAATATGCATTTGTTTGATTGTGTAAACGCGAAAAAAATAAGTCTATATATCTGTTCCTCATTCCTGTTACTCCAAATAGTCATTTTTTCACTCAGAAGTTGTTTCTCGTTCCGTTCCTATTAATCCAAACAGTCATTTGTTTTACTCGAAAGTTGTTCCTGTTTCCCGTTCAGTTGCTGCTACTCTAAATAGACAATCGTTATCTGAAGCTGTTCCTCTTCCTGGTTTGAGATAACTCTGCCTACTGGCCAATGAGTTTTCTGATTGGCTGAGTCATATATCCTACATATGGACATTGTCGGGGACAGCTGCATTTATCCCAAAACTGATATCAATAATTTTTCGTACTTTTCCAGATATTTGTTGAACCAAAAAGTATTCTGTGTGCAGAAATGGGTACAGTGAATGATAATCTTCCCATTTCTATAAACATTTGGAAGTGACATTGCGTAAATTTGTGAGAAATCTGTGACATTCTGTCACGTTCTTCGGGGTTCTAATTTCCTATTCACCACTCGACGTTCATTGCCAATTATACGCCTAGTTCTAAAAAGTAATGTTTAAATGTTGCAATATTAACGAAGGAGAGAGGCTATGCTTTCGCGTGATGTATAACAAATATTGTCGCATTGCATACAATGCGAGAAAATTTAGTTTATATTACTGCTACTCATTCCTGTTACTCGGAAAAGTTAAGGTTTTTAGCTAATTTCTGATTCACCGCTCGAAGTTCGTTGCCAATTATACGCCTAGTTCTCAAAAGTAGTCTCTAAATGTTGCAATTTAATAAAGGAGAGAGGTTATGCTTTCGAATGATCTATAACATGTGTTTTTTGATTGCGTAAATCACAAGAAAATTAAGTTTATATCTCTGTTCCTCATTCCTGTTACTCCGAATAATTTATTTTTCGTTAATTTCCGATTCACCACTCGATGTTCCTGGCCAATTATATGCTTAGTTCCCAAAAGTAGTGTTTAAATGTTGAAATATTCAGGCCTAAACAAAAAAGACATTTGTTTCCGCTAAGCCGACCGATCCTATTTTAAACACCCGACCCAAAACTTTTTATTTCCATTGCAAAAAGAAAAAATTACGTACATCGTGTTGAATGATAAGAGCATATTCCATTACCGCTTACGCGTCACAATATACGAGTGCTCCCCCATTGATTATAAATCCAGACATGGACTATAAATAACTGGACGGTCAAGTCGAATCAGAAACGGTAATTGGCGTGACGCAATATCCCCTTCGCGGCGAGCGGTCCTCAGCGCGGAAAATCTGTTGACATTGACAATATTGTTTGTAAAATACCAGTTTTAAATAGCATTCTTCGAACATGAGAACTTTGAGGTTTGCAACAGGTCATAGACAGACTTTGTGGTCGAATATTTTGTTAAAATGTTGTAGATATTAAACGTCAGAACTTGTTTTAATACAGTGATTTTCGTTTAAATATTTAATGTTTCAAATTAAATTTCGAAATATAGCAAACTCAGACATGTTTACGTTTTTACTTTTTGTAGGCCTTATGTATTTAGCGCTATACATGCACATCTCATGCACAGATGGTCATAAAAAGGGAATTAGGCGTTACTGGGGGCTTACACTTCCCTCATATGCACTCTTAAAAAATAGGTACGTCAGAGTACCTACGTAGGTACTAAGCATTGTCCCAGGGGTGTACCAACTTTTTGGTACTCTGGAGTACCAAAAGTTTAGGTACTCTAGAGTACCAAAAATGTTGGTACTCTGGAATACCTAATAAATACTTAGGTTCTATCCGGACATTGTGCATACAATTAACCACTCTGCCTGTATGTCACCAAAGCCATGACGCACACGATACACACTTTCTTGACACACCCATTATATTATATGAAGTACCGAAAATAAAGACAGGTATTTAGGTACTATGCATAGTACCTAGCAATTTGGTACATCAGAGAACCAAACATATAGGTACTAAGTGGAGAACCTGCCCAGATACCAAGCACTCAAAATTACGAAACATGGCCGACGGCAAATTTAACGATGTGGCATGTTAGATTCCAAATGATGATATGTCGTTTAAACATTGAATAAAGTACAAAACCACATGGAGTCCATTGCATAGTGATAATTAAATAATCCGAATTATCACTAGTCCTCGTTACAAGGAGATGTTCAATGGGTTAACATGGTGCTGGACTGGGTGTTTACAAGGTGGCCATGTGAAAAATTAGTGCGGAGTACAGTGGTCGCAAAATATTATTAATAGTACTGTAGAAAGATTACCTGCTGTTGCCACATATCAACCACTTGACCGTGGTTAAACAACGGTATGGTATAACCGGTGTCATTAACGCCCTACCACCTTGTTAAGGGGGGTTATTAATTAGAGCATAGCTCTAGTACATTACTGAAAGCTTGCGATTGATTCAGTGATAACATGTGTCCCAGAATTGGATCCCTATCTCCGAGTTATCCGCCATTCCATAAATATATCAGAACAATATCACAGCATCACAGGCGTTTCGATTAAAAGAATAGCAGACTCCGTAACTGGCCGATATGTCATGGCGACATGGTTCTCAAATCACGTTTTTGAAAATTGAAGAATATGATCCATCGTCCTTTCACATGTACTTGTACGTTGTAGCCAAAAAACTTGTGACTGACTCATGAGTCATGACTGATCTGTGACGTTATAACTCCGACTAATTTCTACATAATTGTATGTCTCGTAATCCTAGTCACCAGTGGTTAACTCTTGTGAGTTAATTGGGCGGTTGATAATTTTGTGAAACTTAAGTATCTGTCTTTCGTAATTCACAATATTGTCGTGCATGTAAAATGTAACCCCACTGCACTCAATGACTTTTCAATTTGGTCTGTCTCATTTCACCGAAAATTGCTGCTTTCTTCAGAATTGCAGAGGAAAATATCAATTATTAGTGCCCGTTAATTTTTCGGAGGTTATATATCATCTTGTCCCGTCCATGTACAAACATAATCCACACGTGCTGACAATATTCCAGGTTATTGAGAAGCCAGTTAGGTCCAATTTCATACCCAAAAAATATGTTGATAAATTTCAGAGAAGTTTCTTCCCCAATCTTAAATAGCCCCAGCGAGCGAACAACGTACCTAAACTGGCATACGCTACATCATGTAAGCCGAGTCCGAGGGCGATTCCAACATAACATGTCTAAACCTGATGTTTGTTTGTGTCTTCCGTCCATGTTTCTATACGTTAAAAAAACTCAATCGCCTCAAGTGGCTGGACGCCGCCATTTTTTCGAAATCCGAGATCGGCTAGTACCAAATGAATTATCACGTGATGCCATCACGTGGGTAACAGGTTCCGAGAGTGACTAGTACCAACATGATTAGGTATTATATCAAATATAGAACCGCATTCTTCTCGGTACCTGTTGGTATGGTACTAACAGGCATATTGGCACTACCTTAGTACCTATACGGCTATTTACTTCTAAGTGTGTGGTGTTATTATTGACTTGAAATAGGGACAAAAACCCAATTTTCATATTATCAGCATCCCTGTCCCCAAGAATTTCTGTCTGCATCCCAGAGATCTAGTATATTTTATAAAAGAGACATATCCTGCACAGATCTGCACCATTTTCATGGCCATAACAGGGATATAGGGGTTACTGGGGGATTGCTTCCCTCGTGTGGTGGGCCTACATAGACCTGAGCGATGTGTTTAGGCTTGTGCCATTTAAAATTAATTCAGGCCAATCAGGGGGGATCAATGCATATTAATTTTTATTTGGTCTTAAGCGCGAATGATTTATGCTCAAGCGTAAATATTTGCGCTAAAGCTCAAATGATAGAGGTTATTTGCTCTTAATCACAAATATTTGCGCTTAAGCGTAAATAAATAATAAATGTGAAAAGGGCCTCCCGAACAGAATCAATCCAATACTATTCGTTGATCGTCATATTATATCTTACAACTCTGTAGCCAAGTGGCTGAATTGTGCTTCTATTCAATTTGATTGCGATTTAGCGCAATTATTAATACATGTGAATTGGCCTCCCTAATCTATAAACAGGCCAGAACACATCAAATTCTACGTATTTTTGCACGCCACCAGATACCAATAGCGGACTATCGTCCTGTCTTGAAGCGTAAATTATTATATGGGCGATACAGGGTGCTATTCCTTTTTGGGTTATTTTATTATTACTCGGATGGTTAGGCCATTGCATGTGTCGATAATGGCGCCTCAGCGCGCAAATATGCCTCTTAATAAATGTGAATTTGGTCTTCCATATAGAACTAGCGCAGAACGCATTAAATTCAAATTATTTTTCAAAATTTCACGCTAGAGCTTACCCCCCCCCCACCCTAGCGGACTTGTGACTCCGACACCCAGATGTGCTGACGTCATTTGTATTCTTTCTGTTTAGTGTAAGCTAATGAGCATACCGACCGTGAGTATCTCATCTCATGCACGATGAGAAACACTCGACTATATCTCACACCGTCCTGTCCAAAAAGTATGTTTGGAACTTCTGCCGCCCCTGTATATTTATTTTTAATATACATATAAATTGATTGTGTATTTGTACTTTAGTTTTATGCAACGTACCGTCACCACGAGTATGAATTTACATTTGACGACCATTAATATCATAACTGCTGATACGTTGGAATTTACTTATATATTGGCCTAAATTCGGCATTTATTTAAATTTTCATTTGACATCTACATGCATATTATGTTGGACTTGACTTCATAATGGTTATTAGTTAAGGACATATTATGGACTTGTTCGTTTGCGTGAAATGGATAAGATAGTACTCAGGTGCTATGCCAACCTGGGGAATGTAGCATTTTATTACTTCGCCCAACATTTCAAAGAAATCACTCCATAGAAAACATCGTCTGAATTGTAAATCGTAAATATTTACATCTCGAGTCGGAACGCAACTATGGGCGATGAACTAACACAACTGATTTCGCCACCGCGAGTCATTGCATTTAATTAATATACAAGAATGATGGTGTGTGTTGTCAATTTTGATTAATATTCGTAAAAAATAATAACTACTTTTAGCAAGTTTGTTCTCAACCTCTATTTTATCGCCCTACCTATCGCATCACTTCAACGCCTATTTATTTTTATTTGACGTGTTGATAGCAATATTGGCGCCCAAACCCATGGTAGATGAACTGGAAATATGTAGATTTGTCGAAAATTTGAATTATATACCACTTCATTTCAATATGCCAATTAAAGCATGTTCAGAATCATGTGGTTATGATCTGGCATCAACACCATATCTCCGTCAAATATATCTTTGACACTGAATGAACTAATTGTTATATACTTCTTGTTTGCCATAACTGCGATTAATTCATTGTATTTTGATTTCCACGTTAGCACCACAAGGAGGAATGGATGACAATAACATGCAAGCACTACTAAACGCTGAATCAAGCCTATTGGATATGCTCAAACATAAATCTATACGAGATGGACTTGAGGTAAGTTTCACCAACATAATCGGTCAGTTTCTTAAAAATTCAATGATTAGATGCAGATTTACATCTGCAGAATTCCCAAATGAGTACATGTTTCTCTATTAATTGGACTCTCATATAACAATTTGTTATGTTGGCTACAATGCGCAATATCACCAGTTAGTGATGTACCTTCTAATTAAAAATAAAACAACCATTATAAACACAGTTTCATGATTCATTTATGATTATCATATATGTAATTCTTATACCCCTCAGTCGAAGTTCAAACTCAAATTCAAACTCAAGTGATTGTATTTTATGATCAATGCATTCATTACAATATGGTAATTGTGCTCTGTGGAAGCCATGGTTTATGAGCCAGAGCCATATAATAATACAATAACTATAATGTAGACATATAATACAATTCGATGCAAGCGCAGGAGGAGAAGAACAGTCGAGAGAAATGTAGGTTGGGGATAAACCTGGTACAAGTTCACGTCAGATTTATTTCAGCTTTGTTACTATTACTTATACTATTATAAGGTGTTGATGCCCGAGCAGAATGTTCTGAACCCACAATGTAATCTCGACGTATACATTGTTATAATACACCACGTTACACATATATATAACAATGGAAATTTGAAATCAATAGTGCACGCGTGTATAATAAATAGTATGTATAAATGTGTGTATGAGCAAGTGCGGGTATGTATGTATACATATGTATATATGTATATATGTGCGCATGTATGTATGTGCGTATGTATATATATATGTATATACATATATATATACTAGAAGGTGACCCGATTTCGTACCGGCTTTGACCTTGAATTGTCCATTTTGAAGGTCAAGGTCAGTTGGGGTAACGATTTGACCCGTCCAAAACACTGCCCGGACAAAAGTACCCGATAAAAGTACCCGTTGAAATCCATCCGGTTTTACCCGATTTGACCTCGAATTGATTATATTGAAGGTCAAGGTCAGGTCGGGTTACGAATCGACCCGTCCAAAACACTCAGTGGACAAAGGTAACAACACGTATCAAATTTCGTTGAAATCCCATCGCGATTTGACCTTGAATTGACTCAAGGTCACGTCGCAGGGGCAAATGAATAGGCTCACGAGAATCCCCATACGAAAGTACCCCCACATACCAAGTCGCACGGGCAAATTAATATGCCTATGTCACTCCCCGGCCGAAAATACACCCACATACCAAGTTTCATCGAAATCGGGTGGGCCGTTTTCGAGTTCATCGATCACACACACACACAAACACACACACATATCTTCCAAAATATATAATACTAGAAGGTGACCCGACTTCGTCCGGGGTTTGACCTTGAATTGTCTATTTTGAAGGCCAAGGTCAAGTGGGGTCACGATTTGACCCGCCCAAAACACTGCCCGAACAAAAGTACCCGACAAAAGTACCCGTCGAAATCCATCCGGTTTTACCCGATTTGACCTTTTAACCCGATTTGATTTCCACTCAAGTATATAAACGCGCCACATTTACACACGCTCATTAATTATCAAGTTTCAACGTAAAGATAAATTACTCAAGACGTCTGAAACAGTCAAATGCATCGGCCGGTTGAGCGTTAACGTGATCTAACGTTATGAACTCTAACGACGTCATAGAAGTTACGCATTGTTTTACCCTGATAGAAGATCGTACCACTTCTGCTTAATAATTGAGGCAGATAACTAAAACGGATACATACATATTATATATCGTTGGAAAGATGAAGCCACACAGATTCTAACCGTGCAAATTATATGACTGGCAATTTATTATTCGCGCTATATCGAATCGATTTGTGAGCACCGAACTGAAATATATTAGCGCAAAACGGCGTAAAAACAGATTTGACCTCGGCACGTGAAAAGTTGACCTCGGATCTGAAAATTAATAGGCCCATGCCACCCCACGGCCGAAAACACCCCACATACCAAGTTTCATCAAAATCTGCTCGGTCGTTTTCGAGTTCATCGCGAACACACACACACACACACACACACACACACACACACACACACACAGATCTTCCAAAATATATAATAGACTAGAAGGTGACTCGACTTCGTCCGGGCTATTCAAAAACCAAATTTCAAGTCGATTGATCCACCCGTTTCCGAGATCTGGTCTGCGCATGCGCGAAGTTGGCGTCGCGCGGGCTCGGCGACCCGATAAAATTCGTATCCGGGGCAAAATACATTCACATACCAAATTTCAAGTCGATAGCTCCACCGTTTCGGAGATATATAGCCCAATCTAATTTGCGGATACCTCGGCCGGTGATGAGTTAACGCGACATCGGCCGGTTAAGATTTGACGTGAACACGTCACGATATTTTGATGGCGTAATATATTTACGCAATGATTTTCGATGAGCGAAGCATGGTCCTGCGTTCTTCGCGATAATTAAGGTAGAAACTTTGAACGTACACAGGCGGGTGGATACATAATTGGAAAGATGAAGCGCCACAGATTCTAGCCGTGCAAATTATATGACTGGCAATTTATTATTCGCGCTATATCGAATCGATTTGTGAGCACCGAACTGAAATATATTAGCGCAAAACGGCGTAAAAACAGATTTGACCTCGGCACGTGAAAAGTTGACCTCGGATCTGAAAATCAATAGGCCTATGTTACTCCTGGTCCGAAAATACCCCCACATACCAAGTTTCATCGAAATCGGCTGGGCCATTTTCGAGTCCATCGATTACACACACATAGACAGATACACACACACACAGATCTTTCAAAATATATAATACACTAGCAGGTTAGCCCGCCACTGGCGGCATTCGTCCCATGGCTTTGTTCGAAAAAGCAATTGCAACAGGTTCCGAGACACTTCTGCTGCATTTGCAGCAAATTTCGGCAATAGTCAGAAACATGACAATTTTAATTTAATTTTTTGTTTTTCAATGAGTTAATTATTTTGTTTTTCAATGAGTTAATTGTGCTTTTTAATTGAATTTTTTGTTTTTCAATTTTACTCGATTTTTTTTTTGGTTTTTCAAAGAGTTAATTGTGCCTTTTTAATTTTGTTTTTCAATTTTACCCGATTTTTTTTTGGTTTTTCAATGAACCCGTCCATGCCACTTTCCGTATTATCAAGTTTGAGCTCAATCGGTTCGAGTCTATAAAGGACACACACATATATATGACACTTCCCGTAGGTAGCAAGTTTGAGCTCAATCGGCATTGACTGGAATTTCCCAGTAAATATTTAGCAAGTTTGAGTTCAATCGGTTCGAGTCTATAAGGGACACACTCATATATATTTGCCGACATTGCCGTGGGGATGCCCGTTCCTACACGCGTTTTCGATTCTATGAAGTACCCACATATATACACACATATTAATAGTCGACTCGCAGATTCCAGTAGCTTTATAACGGTATATCTGGGGAGAAATCTGATGCTATATTCGTGATAATCTGGGATGATTTCGGTATATACCGAAGCATATACTGTAAAAAACAAAGCGCGCCATCCGTGCTCGCAGGGAATAAATTTCGAGCGATAACGTTTGCGTTCCCGTATAACTATGCAGATGCTAATAACGTTGAATGGGAAACAGACGCTCTTTATAGAGATACGTCAAAAACAAACTCTCATTAAATAATCACTTGATTAACCCACGCCGTGCCTTTGCGTTGATTTGAAATTGGGGAACGGGTGCTCTGAGCTTCTCTAAACCGCGACCACGGTCGAGTCGGTGGGATTTGACACTTACATAGGAAGTTTGAGCTCAATATGTACACGTGTTTTGGATTCTATGAAGTACCCACACACACACACACATATATATATACGAAGTCTCAAAATATATAGTATAGACTAGAAGGTGACCCGACTTCGTCCGGGCTTTGACCTTGAATTGACAATTTATTTTGAAGGTCAAGGTCAGGCGGGGTCAAACACCAACACCCCAAAAATTGTGGAATTCGGCCCAGCGGATACCGGGAAATCGGCCCAGCGGATACCGAGATACCCTATGCATCAAATTTCGTCCGTAAAAATCCGCCAGTTTAACCCGATTTGATTTTAACTCAAGTATATTAACGCGCCTCATATACCCACGCCCATTAACTATCAAGTTTCAACACAACGATAAATTACCATCGGCGCCCGAGATATCGCCAAAGACGTCTGAAACAGTCAAATGCATCGGCCGGTTAAGCGTTAACGTGATCTAACGTTATGACCTCTAACGACGTCATAGAAGTTACGCATTGGTTTTATCCTGATGGAAGATTGTACCACTTCTTCTTGATAATTGAGTCAGATAACTAAAACGGATACATACGCATTATATATCGTTGGAAAGAGGAAACGCGAAAGATTCTCACATTGTCATTATTATGACTGGCATTTTATTATTCGCGCTGTTTCGAATCGATTTGTAAGCACCGAACTCAAATGAAAGTCCCGTAACACAGCGTAAAAACAGATTTGACCTCGACACGTGAAAAGTTGACCTCGGATCTAAAAATCAATAGGCTTATCTCACCCCGGCCGAAAATACCCCACACATACCAAGTTTCATCGAAATCGGTTCGGCCGTTTTCGAGTTCATCGCGATCACACAGACACACACACACACACACACACACACACATATCTTCCAAAATATATAATAGATATATGTGTGTGCGTGGGCGCATGATTGCATACAATAAGATATACCCATATCTATGTTAAATTTGTTATACACATCCACAGACTATTGTTTAATTATACTGATTGTATTCCATACTATAGTAAATATATAGTAATTGAAATTGATCACCGGGAGTCCTCATGCTATTGTAAATAATGTATAATTTCTAAATGTATTTCTCCATACCTGTATGCATTAGGTGATCAGAATAAATAATTGAATTGGAGGGGTTGGGTGGGTTTGTAAATGGTGTGCATAATATGTTGAAGATATGCTCATAAGCCATAGAACTATATGTTATTTGATTTCATGAAACATTATTAATTATATTTAATGAATGTGTAAGGATAGGACGTAATCACCAGTGGAGCTCAGTTGATTTAGGCTAAAAATATGGAAGTTTGTTTGTTTGTTATTCTTTGATGAATTTGAATTATATAGAAGGTCGTTAAATTAGTACTCTGTATTGGCCACTTAATTGTGGTGTTAAGTTAAATAAACAATCAATCAATACATATTGATTATTTATGATAAGTCATTGATAAAGTGATCTTTTAGATATTTGGAGTAGGCAATACCCGCTTCAATGCATAATCTGCAATCTTCGGGGAGGCTATTCCATAATGCTCAGTTTGAGATTGCGCTTTAATAGGGTTTGGTCCTTTTAAATTCATGATATTGATTACCTTTTGATTTCGCCCGAGTATTATGGCTATGTATATCTGCTAAGCTTGTGAATAATTTTGATAAGGAATCGGGTAGTGCATGTGTACGGTAGTCATGCAGTATTTTATTTAGCTGCATGTTTCCGATGTCATCAAGCATTAGTGGTTTGGCTTGTCTGCAATATATGGAAATATTACTAGTACCATTTGAGATATTTTTTAGCGCATTTTCCTGTTATTTTCTGATTTTAGTAAAAGTTTTTTTGGTATACGAGCTCCAGATTGCATTACAGTAGGTCAGGTAGGGTATAATTAATGATAGTTACACGGTTTCAATGTTACAGTAGGAACAATGTCACCGATTTTTCTCAGAATTCCGACATTGCTGGAAAGTTTAGAGCATATTAAACTTATGTGTTTGTCCCAAGATAGATTGTCTTCAATAGTGACACCTACAAATTTAGTATTCATCATTCTGTTGATGTTATTGTCATTTATATTAAGTATTGGTAATACTTCAGGTAGTGGACAGTTAGTGAAGAGCATATAATTTGTTTTATCAATGTTCAAAGACAATTTGTTAGCAGCGAACCACTGACTTATATAGTCCATTTCAATGTTAACTCAATGTTAAATATGTTGTGGATATCTTTATCAGAACAAAATGCATTTGTGCTATCAGCAAAGAGAATCAGTTTGACATCTTTACATTCACTAGGTAGGTCATTCATATATATTAGAAATAGGAGAGACCCTAAGAATAAGCCTTGTGGGACACCACGTGTAATTTTGTTGAGTTCTGATATATGACCATCATGTTGGATACATTGTTTTCTATGCGTGAGATAATCCTGAAACCATTTCAGTGCAACCCCACGACATCCATAGTTCTCTAGTTTGTTTTAGCATTATTCTGTGATTAATTGTATCTAATGCCGTAGGCAAATCGAGAAATACCCCAACTGTGTGCTCACGATTGTCTAGGGCACCAATTGTTTTTTCTATGAGGTCATTCAATGCTGGAATTGTAGAATGATTCCTCCTAAATCCATATTGGCTACTGTGTAAAATCTTATGTTTCTCCAAGTACTTAATTAGTCAGTTATACATAAGTTTTTCAAGCATTTTTGAAAAGATTGTTAGTACAGATACAGGTCTGCAGTTGCCAATTACACTTAGGTCTTTTACTTTAAAGATTGGTGATACTTTAGCGAATTATATTTGTTCTGGGAATACACCCTGTGAGATAGATAGTTACACATATATGTCAGAGGTTGGATACAGAATTTTGAACACTGTTTTAAGGCACCACAATTAAATTCAACTAATCCAACGGTTTTTTTGTCTATGTTATTTAGTATATTCATTATATCTAACTCTCCAGCAGGTTCAATATAAAATGAAGATGATTTGGGAACTGGGAGAAAATCATTAGGATCTTTAGTTGAGTTTATCTTTGCTGCAAGGTTAGGTCCGATGTTAGTGAAACATTCATTAAATTTGTTGCAATTTTGACTTTACCATTAATGTACTTGTTTTCGTGTTGAAATTGTTTCACAGTAATATTGTTTTTGTTCTTATTCAAGATAGTTTTCAGTAAATCCCAGGTTGATTTCATGTTTCCTTGGTAACGTTCAAATTTCTTATGGTAATAGCTTCGTTTCGCCATTCTTATTGTAGTGATTAGTCTATGCTTTTTATATGCTTTGTATCTTTCATTGTTATTTTTAAATGTGTTTTGTAAGAATTTATTCTTTCTCTTGATTGAGTTAACTATTCATGTTGTTATCCATGGATAATTGTTTTGAGTCTTAATTTTCTTTCTACATTTTGGAAAGCTTTGATTGTATGCATCACTCATATAATCCATAAAAGTTTCGTAGGATAAATTGCAGTCGGTACTGTTGTAAACAGTGTCCAAGTCCATAGAGGATATCTTATTGGTGACGTTTTGAATGTTCTGATTTGAAAATTCGCATTGGTAGTTGTACAGTTTTTTTTAAATTCCCAGTTATTATAAGGAAAATTGGTAGGTGATCAGATTTATCTTCAACAAAAATGCCTGAGTATTTTGGGGAAGAATGGTGACAGTTGGTGAATATGTTGTCTATTAGGGTTTGCCCTGAACTCTGTTATTCGTGTTGGTTTAGTTGTCATTGGGAGGAACATAAAGGATTTCAATAGATTGGTGAAACCTTTATCAGATCCTAGATTAATATTAAACTCCCAACAAGGTACAATCCCGATTATCTTTGGTTATTTTTAACATTATAGGCTCTATTTTCTCCATGAATTTCTCAAGATCTGAACTTGGGGGTCGATATATGCAGCCTACTATTTGTTTTTTACCTCTATTATTTTCCAGCTCAATGAAAATGCTTTCCAGAAAGTCATTGTTGATATTCAAATCAGTACGGATATCAGTTTTAGTGATGAGTTTATATAACGTCCAAATCCTCCTCCCCCTTTATTTTCTCTATGACTTGCAGCCAGGTTATATCCATTTAATTTCATGAGGTTCATTGATGAGTCATCAGATAACCATGTTTCAGTAACACCTATAATGTCAAAGTTATGTCTGCAATTGTCGAGAAAGGTTGATAATTTATTTATGTTCTTACTTATGGATCTCATATTAAAGTGAGTCATATATGCTGTTGTACTATTGTCTATAATTATACTTCCATGGTGTAACCAAGGAATTGTTTTTCTATTGGGGCGTTTTCCGTTTAATTGAAAATACTCATAAAGTAATTGGAGGAGGACCGTGAAATCTATAGGGAACGTAGGCATCTAAGGGATACTGAAAATGAAGGTATCGCGATGTCGCCAAAACGTGTGTCCGAGCTTTTCCTGAGGAGTTACCGCCCATAAAAATGGACAGGACACACTATACACCAGGATGAATAAACCAATTTTTTTTTTATATAAGTACAGAGCTCAAAATTTTGTATTTGCCTATTCCGAATTGGGCGAGAGATTTGGACTCGAATATATCACTTAAAATGTTTTTACCCAGTACTTTCCGCGTTACGGGGTACGGAAATATTGCAACTACTTTTCCCGCCAAATCCAATCCGGCTGGTTAAAGAGCAAGATAATGTTGTAGCATGTACGTTGACATACTGTATGTACGTCCCAGAAGTTTGACGGATATACTATAAATGTAACATGCCCAACGGAGAATGCGTGTCAGTGTGGGTTGAGACTTTAGGAAAATTCCACGAAAATTACAAAGTGGGGAAAATTCAAACATCGAGATAATTTTGTTTGACGAGTACATCTGATGGCTAGTGTTCACGCGCATCCAGAGGTCGATTTTCTAATTTTCAGATGGAACGGTTTACTCGTGACAACGCTATATATCATAAATATGTATACTTCTGTAGTCTATCACTAGCCGATATTTATCCCCAAATCCAAATGGGCTAATGTAGGAGCGAGTTTATTGCGGTGGTACGTAAGTCGGTATACTGTAGGTATGCCTCCAAAATATAAATGCAACCTGCTCAAGGGAGTGCTTGTGTCGGGTCGGTTCAGATTTGGCAAATTCCACCGAAGATCAAATGGGGAAAATTACTCCGAAAATCATATATTGAGATAAACACTTTTCGTTGAGTGGATGTGATAAGTAGTATCTAAACGCAAGATTAGTACACTTTTTTATGATTTATATTGAACGGTTTAACCCTGGTAGCGTATAACGTTGTAACGGGTGATATATATTATTCAAATTCAAACCCTCTATTCATGACGCAAATTCAAACGGACTTATCAAGATGCAAGGCAAATACATGAATATGCTCACCGATATACTATATAGGTATGTCCGCTCTACTGTAGAAGTAACCTATTATCACGATTTGACCTGTCCAAAACACTCCCCGGACAAAAGTTTTTCTAGGTATCAAATTTCGTCGAAATCCGTTCGTTGTACCCGATTTGACCTTCAACTGATCATTTCGAAGGTTAATGTCATGTCAGGGTCACGACTTGACCCGCCCAAAAGACTCTGCGGACAAAAGTACCCCTAGGTATCGAATTTCGTGTAAATCCGTCTGTTTTACCAGATTTGACCTTCGATTGACCTTTTTGAAGACCAATGTCAGATCGGGGTCACGATTCGACCGGTCCAAAACACTCCCTGGACAAAAGTACCCACATTTATCAAATTTCGTCGAAATTCGTCCAGCAGTTTTCCCGGCCATAGCTGACAGACAAACAAACAGACAGACAGAAGTACCAACATAATATTAAATTTAGAAATGTCAATGCAAGTCCACCATCGGATCGTAAGGCACCAATATGCATTCGCATGAAGAGGAACACACATATACGCATAACACTCAAATGGGATGGGATGGAATACCATGGAAGTATATCTGATTCCATGGAATCTGACCTCTAGTTTATGTTTAATTTTTTTATTGAATTCTTCTAATAACAGATAATTTGAGGAATTCAGGTAGTCTAATAAACTCGCATTTTCTTTTGAATCATATACTCATTTGGGAAATCATTGTTTAATGTAAAGGGGTTTGTTAGAAATTGTTTCATGTTTCGCAGATCTAAAAGATTGCAATTTTGTTTTATGTCATATATTGCTAACTTGAAGAGAGGTTCTTCAATATGATTAAGGGGAGACTTCTTGGATACAGTGGTAACAGAACCAAGATGTGTTGTCTTCATCAAGTTTTCGTATATCAATCTTATTTAGCTAAGTGCATTTCAAATGAATCTACTGGTCACACAGGTCACATCCTAGAGCATCTTGATTGTTTCTTATATATTTCCTGCAAGTTGAGCATGGATACTTTATTGGCATTTTAGTTTTTGGTGGGGTGGGGGTGAGGTGTTGGCTTTGTGTATGGTGTAGAGAAACATAGAAATAAGGTTTAAGCGATGGTGCAGTTGGATGAGGTTTCCAACGTAAATCAGGAGTTGGCAGTCAAAGGAATCACTGTATTAGTAAATGTGTTTTTATTTTTTCTGGGCCAGTAAAGGCCTGATATTTGTGCGATCAATTGCATAGAATTTAAATTATACTTGAATAGAAATATGATAATAAATACAGATTTTTTGTTTTGTTTTCGTCTTATTAAATGGAATCATATATCAGTAGTGAATACCATTATACAATGTTGATATAACATTGGTTTAATTTTTTATATTGGAAAATGGTACCATAACGTTATATTCAACTGTGTTTATTAAGCTAAATGCTATCTATCCATTTAAGAATATAGTAAACATAGTTTTTAATTGTTTGAATCTTTATACTGGGATATAGTCAATTAACAGCTGAGTTAAACAAAATCCTGGTTCTTCTAGATATATTACAATGGTAGAATGTGAGGGCTATTTCCTTTTGTATAAATACCAGTGTAATTGGGAGATTATTTTATATAGGAATATGGTAACATGAGCATGATTTGTTAAATTGGGGACAACTTTTATCAATATCTGATTTAACTAATCTCTGGGTCAGGTTAGATCCCGATCCTGATTCGATATTATATTAATCATTAAGTGTCTTATCATCTGAGTTAAGGGTGGTTGACAATACAGTGGTACAAGGTTGGTACATGTACTGCACTGTTTTTAATGATTCAAATTAATAATTTAGTTAAATTTCATTACATAAAGCAGCTTTACAGGAAGCAGCAACGAGTGATTTTCTGATAGTTTAATTAAAGAAGTTTCAGATGGGGGTATTATATACCTATTTTTATGCAAGACTTAATATACCCAATATGTATGCACGGACACTACCAGATGATGTTCTGGAAGTGTTCTCGGTATGTACTATGTAATTCAGTAGTGATAATGATTAGAGGGAGGATGTTCTTGGATTAAGCCAGTCATGTGGCATAACAAATAATGCAGAAAACATATATAGAGTTATGCATTCATAGATAATTAATATTCATGCAAATAAAATGTTATAACATGGCATGCAGAAATTTGTACTGGTTTTTCTGGAGTACACATATATTTATAAACAAATAATCATAAAGGTGTAATATGACATAAAGACAGTATACATAATTATCATGCAATGTAGCATATATAATATCATAACATCATTATTAGGTTCATGCAATTGATATGTATTTCATGCCCTGTGTTAACCTATTCTTCTTGGTGTTGTTGTGGGCATAGATCACTCACAAGATTTTGACTGTTTAAAATAATAGAGCCAGAATTTCGCCAATGTTAACTGAATGATGCTGAATTATTTATTGGATCTTTTACTATGTTTCTCATATAATATACATGTAACTTTATACGACTCATATAAATTAAATATCATGTTCGTGTGGAAAGGTTCACCTGATATACAGTTAGTTATTCTGACGAAAGACTGAGTGAAAAATGACCCACTATTGTTTTATGTATCTATTGAAGGAACGAAGAGCATGCAATCTACATAACAGTATACATACACATATACTATATGCATATAGAGAGTATGATTCAACATTTGATAAGGATAGGGGTTCATGTATAGTCACTAAGTTTTCTATTCATGCGATAAGAGTACATGCAGAAGTAGCAATAGGTAGCAGTAATATTTGGTTATATATAGCACACCAAGGTAGAAAAACATACAGTGACAAACAAAAATATTTACAGAGAAACAAACAAGAACATGCAAGAACATGCAAGAAGACACATGATTGCATGTCGGTTATCCTTGACCTCCTTAAAGTTTCTCGAGGTCACTGGGTTTCTGAATGAGTGACTTTGTGTCATCGTGTGTTAAGGCAATAATATGGCCGTCCATGGCCCAAGAATTCTTAACATAGCTTAGTTTTAAGTGCACGTTTCACCATGCAGAGTTCATGTTTCTTATCAGGTCGGGTTAATCTGACTATTATCGGTCTAGGTCCTTGTTTGTATACTTTTGTTTTTGGTCAAACTTTCCAAGGCGATGTGAGCGGCCTAGGTCATTTTTGTATGTTTCCACTTTAAGTGCTTTTCTAAATATATTTGAAGCTTTCTCATTAGTGTTTTCATCCTTTTCTCCTGGTACACCGTGAATCAAAAGGCAGATACGTCTACAGCACTGTTCGAGATTGTTCATTTCATGTTTAAGTTTTGCATTCTCCTCCTTGATTTTGGTCAATTCTTTCTCAACTTTGTCAAGTCTTTCCACTAGTGAATTACAGGTTGATTCATTCACTGATTCACTCACTGATTTTGCAAATTGTTCATTTCCTATTAGAGTTTTCATAATTGTGGATTTAGTGGTCTCGTTGGAAATAACTTCATTGACAATTTTATCTGCCAAATTCTGAACAAGGATTTTTAGATTGTTGTCATCCTTTAGTAGATCATGTGTGACAGTCTTTCGTAGTTCAGACTTACTGGGAGTGGAATCTGACTTTAACGCATTAGATGACGTTCTTCTACTAGGATGCATATTTAGAAAGAAATTTAGTTCGTAAATAACTTCCCTATCTTCGTGGTATAACAATATTTGAATCAGTTAATCGAAAATTTAACAATTTATTGGGTTTTAACATTTTACGGTATATCCAATATATGCAGTCTATTCATATTGGAAGATTATGAAAACTTGTCTTCATCTTGATCTTTCAGTAAATCATAATTGCTGTGATCTTTTGACTGCCAATTTTGTTTCCGTTTTTTCACATCGTAAACCGGAAGTTTGTTGAGTTCTGCACCAAGAAACAGAACCGGGACGGACTATTTGATCCCCGAGCGGATCGATAGTTGTGCTTCTTGGTACACAACTCCGATTGAGGAGTACAACCATTTTACACACTGCTGTTTTACTGACTATAACAAAACTGGAATGCACATAATTGATGTTTATCACGATTTATTGAAGCACAAGTTTCCTATATCGATGGTATTGTGCACTAATGAATATTGGCTTCGTCCAATATCAGATGCCGTTGTACCTTTGTTGATCACAAGTGAGTTGTGCATGAGGTAATCAGTGAATGCCTGTTCAATAACATAAACGTTTTATAGAGGCTAGATCAATCATAACTGGAAGATCAATTTTGTTGCACGAGTTGGTAGCTTTAAGCGGTTCAGTCGAATGGAACATCTCTGAGTGAATGGTTTGTAGTATGACGCATAATGCGTTTGAGATAGTGCTTGACCGCATAGTGGCAAATGAAGTAGGAGAGAAAGCACTCTCCACTACACGTGTAGCAGAAATGTAATCAAGGGCATGGTGAACACTGTTGCTCATCTGTTTCCAGAAAATCATTCCTGTCCCGTTTTATGTTCCACTTCGAAGTTGATTTTTGTTTACGTTCTTACCAATGTTTTGACAAGATGGAAGCAACCACACAACAAACAATGAGCTGGACTATAATTTATCGCATTTAGATTTGTCGCCGTTCGCAACGAGGCTAGGTTTATGATACTCAACTAAAATATATGGAAATTATTTGGTTGAATGTTCTCATTCATAACGAAATTTACACTGATCACTAACAAAACTCACATTTTTCTTCAGTGATCGGCAAAATAGTGGAAATTTCCCTAGTATAAAATAGTTCCAAAACATGCGATTGTAAATTACGATAAAATACACATTTACAATCTATTTGGGACCTGTATTGTTTCAAGCATTACAGTTATTTCTAATATATATTACTTTTCGCCGAACAATATGGGTGTCACTTCTTAGTTGACAGTTGCTCCCCTTCTCAGCTCTAGAAGTTCAGCACGTTGAATATGTACATGGCATCCTTTATAAATGACCGTTTTAGTGATTGTGAGTGATTTATAATTTTGACCACTGACAAATATTGGGGAAATTACCCATATGTCACTAATCTTTCTCCATATATCCCACTCCTACAAACAATCAATTCATATGTGTCATATATACCAACTGATATATATTCACAACAAGGCAATCTAGTATGTATAATTTCCACAAATTGTATCGAATATATTGAATATTAATTCATATGTCATAATTACTATCGATGTTATTAATGTTGGTGGATAATAAATCATCATATACAGCTTAGCTCCATTCTATTGAAGTCCATCATCGGAGGAAATAATATTGTTGATAACAGAATATGGTTTACACTGTCTTCCAATGGACGGGCTCTGTCAGACCGAGCGGTTTGGCATCGGAGGTCGCCCACAACCCATGTGCCTATAATTTAACAAAACGGTGAACTACTATAACTGTCCGATAGTGCAAAGGTCGTTGACGAAAAACACACATATACATGTATTGCAGGAAGGCTTTGTTCCAAAATGATGACACAAACGAGCCTACGTCGATATCGATAAACAGAATTAAAAAAAAAATCCAAATCAGACATAAGATAGAATGCACCATGAAGTTTTGCCAGTTAGTTTCGCTCAAAATGTCATTGTCATTGAATAGGTCATGGTATCGCACAAAAAGACAGACATATCTCAAACGTGCATAGACTCGCACAACATCTCAACATCTTATTGATTTTAGATTAGTCTGCTATATATTATTACAAGCATATGTATTTGTTTTTGATCGGAGTGGAATTTCAATGGAATTTGACACTTTCGCTTTGAATTTGACTGGCAACGCATGCAGTACCGTAATCCTTGAATCAACTTTGAGATATGCTGGTGACATTTTGTTGACTTGGGGGATCCTACATGCATGGATTTCTACGTGGACGTTGGGGACATCATATGTGTCTTGTTGCACTAAATCAGGCAACAATGACCAATTCAGCATTATACGATACAGACCCTACTTTTTTTGTTGGCGCTTAATGGCTAAGACACTACGCTTGTGGAATTAACAAAACAGCATTCGAGCATTGAACAACAGACAATTACAAAGTAGGTGCAGGTTTTACCGACGCTCGAATTTTCAGATTGTCTTTTGATTGCTTAATTACATAACGCAAGCTCGAAATTGTTGCAATTGGCATTCTTCTCTATGGGGAAATGGGGGGGGGCGAACACAATAAAACTAATTTCGATGAAAATGGGGAATTGCTGTATATAGAACTATTTCGTCAATGTCACTTCGTTTTCTCACGCATGTATACAAATGATATTTTTGCACAATGTTCTTTTGCACAATATTGGGCTGCACAATATAGTAAGTGTGCACACATTTCATGCAACTTACATGTATGCTGCGGCGGGAGAAACAGTGTAACATTGACGAAATGATTTCTATATAGGCATGGATGTGGTTACACGCCCCCTCCAAACATTGGTAAACATATTCAACTATTTGTTGGAAGTTTCAGGCCTAACACACCATACGTTGGAGATTTCTCGCATCGAAAATAGGTAGCAAATGATTTAATATTTCGACCAATATTATAGTGGTGTGAAATTGGTCGTGACTAAATTGGCATCAGTTGGAAATTCGTAACCTTACAGTTGTGTCCGATTAACGATTAGAAATTTCCAACAGGTGGATAGAGGGTGAAAATAGAATTTCCCAAGTTAAGGAAATTATCCATAGGAGGTGCAGTTATAAATTCCAAGTATTACACCTCAACGGAGACATTCTCGACACGTCCCTATAAATACGTTTTAAATATAAATTTGCTCATCGCAATTCTGATATAGATGGTTCAGCTCTCCTATCTTCATATATTTGTTCCAGCCACTATTGGAGAATTTGGCGTTTTACTGTTGATCGTCCCGGAGTTTACTTTCGACAGAATGACTTGCACACTGGCGAGTTCATAGTAATCCCATGCATCAAATTTACTTAATCGTACCGTTGTCACAGTGTTTATATATACATCGTCCACATTGGATAGATCATCTCACCTGGTCTTCACAATTAAGGCGGCCGTCGTGCGTCTTGTTCGGAGTGATTATATCTATCCAATAATTGGTGTATATGGCTTGGAATGAATTACTTTTGTTTCCTTGGTGCATGGATCTATTTTGATCACTAGACTAGAGCGAACATGTACTATATGTGCAATCAAAGGGTTTGATAACTATGTGCAACAATTATATTCTAGATCTGGTAGATATAACTATATCATAAAGTATAACATCAAAGGAATAAAATAAAAATCCATAGCACTAACTGTTTTGAATCAGACTATCATATTTTCCGTATTGCGTAGATCGATATTTAATTGAAATCGTTTTGTTTTATTATGTTAATTATGGCTCCCACAAGGTGTCCCACCCCACCCCGCCACTGAATCGATCGAAGCAACGTAGGCAATTCCAGATAATATAGCTATGCTATCCGTATCACGGTAATGCTTTCAGATGAGTTTGATAGAAATCGGCGACGAAAACATTCTTGTCAATTTTGATTCCCCCCACCCCATGTCAACTGAGCCATGGATCGCCCATTTCTGCAAAACTTGAACCAACCACTTCTTCGTGAAACGTTATCCCGCAGATCCAATTATAAAATAAATAGCGGTTTGACAGCAAACAAATAGGCCTGACTAGTATGTTATATGCATGTTATATCACAATGTGGACTTGTTGCTTCAAATGTATTTCGTTTTCTCGCGAATCAAGCTAACACGTGGTATGTGTCTTCCTATAATAAAGGAATATGACTTGATGAGTTTTGAGCCCCCATATAATTTGAGTAATCACCAAAGACGTGGAGCAACAAATAAGTAATCAAGGAAAAAAAATAGTCTAAGAATTGGAACATTTTCCTATGAAATTTCCCGGCATTTTTCACATGCACACGATTATATAATCGTGCTGATTTGCTGCATGTATAATTAATGGTATTCAGTTATTATAAATCTAAAAATTCCATGACGATATGTCGGCTGGTTCGCAAAAAATTAATTCGAAATATTTACTTTGTATTAACAGTTGAATCAGATGAAATGATATTTTAACGGAACTAAGAGTGAATTTACAGTTCATCAAGAGCAGTATATATTTATCAACATCACACGCACCACAATACATGTTGAAAAACTCACAAATATGCCACATTGACAAAGTTGTCCAGCCTTCTCATCCTCAAAATACATTAATAAATCATAATCAAAGGGGGCGTGATCAACATTGAAGCGGGACAGAATGATTTTCGGGGAACAGATCAGCAACACTTGTGAGAAAGTTGTTATAAAAAACGGTATATATGACACTAATGTCGTCACTGTTATGTTATGACCTCACGCTGCATCATGGGTTGGATTGGGGAGGGGATAACGACGTGACGACAGTGGGTTAGAGTGGTCATTAGTAGGAAATTTCATGCTTGGCACAACGTTGGTAATGTTTCACCACGTATACGTTTTGGAACTTTTACATCACATGCAGGTTGAAATTTGTCCTATTGTTTGATATTACCACCCGTATTTATTGGGGAATTTCATATTTTTAAATATTGTTTTTACAACTTTGTTAAATAGTTTCGTTTAAATTCAAAAGAGTAGGAAATTGTCCAACGTTAGTATGTGTCATGTTGGAAGTTCCAACAGTTCAACAGCTTGAGGTAGCAGTTGGATATGATATGGATAGGATAATTTATTTACAATATACATGAATTATACAATGGCTGAAATGCATTGGTACACAATATGGTAGTGCGTGAATATTGACATATCTGATTCAAGGGCGTTGCGGTTGAAAATTCAAGGTATATGCCCCAACGGAGACCCTGTTGCCACATCCCTCAGCTAGACAAGGGCATGCATGTAGAAACATGGTGTTTGGTGGGTATCACACCCACCACATTTGGTCAGCAATGTTCCACAGTTTAAATGTTATGCCTGACACATATTAAGTTGGAAATTTCTGACAATAGTAGGTTGATCTGATGCTCATGTTCTCCTACTTTTGGTAGTCAATTTCGGAATCGAAGGACCATTAATTTGGAATTGTCCAACATTACATGGGATCCCGTTTCACATTTCTAATATTTTGAAAGGTTAATGGGTGCAGCAATAGTAAAACATCAGAGTTTGGTGTTGTTCAATGGTGGTGGTGCGGTTGAACATTTGAAGGAGCTGAACACCCACAACGGCCAAAATGTGGTCACTTCCATAGTACTCACTGACTGACTGTGTTCTTTGTTTCACTCAACCAGAATCACGAACTGTCTGAAATTGCTTTGTTTAATTTAATGGGTTTCAAAACTCGCAAGTATTTTACAGTCATTTTAAAAGTTTCCTATCGCAATTGCTACAAGTTTCCAGCGCGTTGTGTGAGACACATCGGCCAGGCTGGGGTTCAGTGTGGGTGGCATTATCTGGGGACGTGGGGGTCGTAGGATCAACCACATACATAACTTGGACAACATTTTCGAACGTGTTTCCATCAGTATACGTTAAAATTCATCTGACTGTCTTATTTTTAAACCAGTATAGGCCCTACTGAGTGTGAAATTTTTTATTTACTTTAAACAATATATTATTTCCTAACTTCGGGTCGGAAAGCTAGACTTAATTAGCAATGAATTCGAAATAGTGCTGTCCATAATATGGGTGTTTATCAGATAAAAGAATGTTTAGCAGGTGGAAATGTTGAATTATCTGGCGTTAGGGAAATTATAAGTTGGACACAACAACGGAAACCCTCCAGCCACGTCCGTGGTAATCGCAGGCGATTTGAAAATAGACTTGAAAATACCCATACTACCAGGGATTATCTTATCGTTGAAAAGTATCCTATACCAATTATGAAGTGTTGCATTTACAATCGAGAATAGTATACAAACCTTAGAATGCTATACCAGGATGGGTAGGTGCAAATTGGTGCAGATGTAGCTCCCCACACAACCTTCAGCCCAAACAAGTTACTGCTTGAGCACATATTTGATAACTAAATGCGATGTAATATTCAATTCGTCCATCATATACTGCCTGTATGGTTCATTGGTGTATACAAACACAGTTAATATGTGCGTGTCAATTTTAAACTTACTATTGTCTCCCAATACATGTACAGATAGACTCACATACTCACGTATTAATTGTCGTTTCCGGAGGGTTTCCACCGTTTGCAATTATAAATCGACTTTCCATCTGAAGGATAATTGACGACTGTCCCATATTCATCCCAGCATAGTTCAATCAGTTGATGCAGACCAGCTATGGCGAGGGATTGTATCACTCACTATGCTAACCGCAATTGCCGAGCACGACCGTTCAGTACAGTTTGGTAAGTAGCTTACCAACTTACCACTGCATGCTGGTAAGTTACTTACCAACCTGAGAGAACAATTGGAATAGTGTGTAAGTCAAATTTAATGCCTTCGTAATACAAATTAGCCAAATAACCAGCCTGATATCCTGGATCATAAACTCAATTTGGATTTGGAAATAGGTTAAGTTCGTGGCCCGCACCATTCAACGGAATAACGGACTATATCACTATTGAAATTATTTCAGATTGAAAATAAGTTAAATGCGGAATAAAAGACTATTGTCATTACTGAATTTATTTCAGATTGAAATAAGTCAAATGCGAACATATGCGAATATTCAGGTTTAATATGAACCTATTTGCGAATATGTTGTGGACAATAACAGATCGCATCTGGTACACTGCTAATTGTGGTCAATGAGTCGTTAATTAATGTCCCACCATCACCGCGTAATATGGGAGATATCTCCCCAATGAAATTATGTTCTTATATTCTGTATTACCATAGGCTTCACACACGCAGTCCGGGAAGATGGCAAGGCTGTTAGATGCCTTGAATCTGGATGGGGCGGATACTTATGACAATTTCATCAGTAGCGTAACAGAACATGCTACAGAAGAGCATACACTGGAAGCAATAACAACTCCAAAGAAAGAAATTGTCATCCCTCCAATTGATCCAATTCATTTCGCGCCTGATACTTCACCATTAGAATTTGATACTTTCATCTCAGGTAACATAATTATATATAAATCTTTTCACAACCCTGGGGCAATTAAATCGTTCCAATACATTAACAATATTTCTCGTGCGAATCAGTATTTCGCCGGGGTTAAAGTAGATACTAAAGCTAAAATTAATTAATAATTTGGTATTCATTGGAGAGTCAGCTGAACTAAAGAGTGGCGAGGCAGGTGTGAAATAGAACCAAATACCATGATAATGATCGCTCGTGAAGTGAAAACATGGAGCATATAATGATAGCGGTCATGGGAGGGCATACACGGAAACGCACATTTCGACTGGATTATATCTGGTTTGTCGGGGAGGGACGGTGACTGGAAGTTAAATGAATGAAATCCACATTTGTTTGGTAAGCCAGGCAATACTTGCAGGTGTCACTTTTCTTGAATGCCGGTCCAGTTATGTTAATAGTTTCACTCTGGAGTTCGAACGTTCTAACACCACGGGACATGGCCACCTGGGCTCTGAATGATAATTCCATTATGTCAACCAAAATGGAAATAACCGTTATAACATGAGTGCCCGAATGGTTCGTGATGTCGATGATAGCGGGATAGCATAGCTGTTCAAGATTACATTTAATTCGAATACGAATAACACATGCATAGAGTTCGCACAAACAAATAATCCATACGAATATAAGCGCCGAAATGAACCTCCAAGTCTAAAACAATTAAAGGTACTCAATCCGATCAGACGCTCCTAATTTACTATTTCTTTGGCTTCGGGGGTAAAAAATTAAAAAATTTCAGAAATTTAAAAAACTTCAAAAACTTCACAAATTTCACAAATTTAAAAAACTTCAAAAACTTTACAAATTTCACAAATTTAAAAAAACTTCAAAAATTAAACAAAATTCAGGATTTAGTCATAAATGTGACCTGCCATATCAAATCCAGTCGGAAGTCGGGATTTGTTTATCCTGTGCCAATGCATTCTCTTATATATGCGAGTCGACCAGCCGCCGGCGGCGGCGGCGGCCGTTATGCGCATGTCAACGCCACCCCCTCACTGCCGCCGCGCCAATTTTTTACCAATACATTAGAGTGTGCACATTGAAATCACTCATAATTGCATTGACATTTGTGTCAACAACAACAACAACTACAACAACAACAGCCGCCGCCGCCGCGTGTGTGCATGCCGCTCTCATCCCCTATCCTTCGGCGCGCGCGCCAATTTCACCAAAGAACAATGTCGGCACATTTAACATCTAAAATTAGAAATGAAACGTGTCGGAACACCTTAATATCATGCATTTTGATTGGTTAGCTGGCTCAGCATAATAAAGGGACTGCTGATATTTTATGGCTGACGTAGAAGGGAAAAAAATAATAATGGATACACAGCTCAAGAAATTGAACAGTATGGAAGTTGGCGCAGTTACGAAATATTTGATGAAAAGTTATGTCAGATATATCATTCTGAGAAACGGCTTTCATTACCCAGACACTAATAACTTTTATTTATCAGAGTTAGATGAAATACGTGACTGTACCAGAAGAATACTTCAACAGCTGGAAAATTATAACATGTGGCTGTTAAATGATCTGAAAGGGAAATTGGACAGTTACGATAAGGATCATTTTCCCTATATATTTAGTGACTTGTTGGAAAATATATTACGGGAAGATGGCCCCTACATATTGGAGAGAATAATGGCTGCATTCCTGTTCACAGGAAAAATGTTTTTAACAGCATACATTGACAACGACTTCTCATTGGTCAGCGAAATTGTGCAATGGACACACACTATCGTGACATTATACAGTGACCAATGGGTCAAACGGGAAGGCAGTTGGGATAATTTCTTCCAGGAATGTCTAAATATTGACAACTACTCGTCAAAAATGTTGACAATGAACCATAGTTTTCAGATCGGTTCATGGATGTGTAAATTATTGGCAAACATATTAATATCAATTGTGTGTGTATATATATATATATATATATAAATATATATATATATATATATATATATATATATATATATATATATCCGCCGCCGCCGCCGGCAAACACCGCCGCCGCCTTCAAACACCGCCGCCAATTTCTTTGCATGGCATAGGATTATGTAGTTGCCGCGGCCGCGGCCGCGGCCGGTGCATTACGGCCGCCGCCGCCGCCATTGCCCCTGGCGGCGGCTGGTCGACTCGCATATTTAAGAGAATGCATTGGCACAGGATAAAAAAATCCCGACTTCCGACTGGATTTGTTATGGCGGGTCACATTTATGACTAAATCCTGAATTTTGTTTAATTTTTGAAGTTTTTTGAAATTTTTAAAATTCGTGAAGTTTTTGAAGTTTTTGAAATTTTTGAAATTTTTGAAGTTTTTGAAATTTTTGAAATTTTGGAAGTTTTTGAAATTTTTGAAATTTTTTGGACATGCCCAACCGGTATACACACATACCATGATGTAATACGTGGGCGGAGAATATAGGTCAAACTGTCTAGACTAACACCAACAGGAGTACTGCAGAGAATATAGGTCGTGTACTTCGGATAGAGTTATCGTTCCTGAAATGACACCAAACATGGGGCTTATCATCAGATATGTCTGACATAACTTTTCATCAAATATTTCGTAACTGCGCCAACTTCCATACTGTTCAATTTCTTGAGCTGTGTATCCATTATTATTTTTTTCCCTTCTACGTCAGACATAAAATATCAGCAGTCCCTTTTATTATGTTGAGCCAGCTAACCAATCAAAATGCATGATATTAACGTGTTCCGACACGTTTCATTTCTAATTTTAGATGTTAAATGTGCCGACATTGTTCTTTGGTTAAATTGGCGCGCACGCCGAAGGGTTGGGGTGAGAGCGGCATGCGCAGCCGCGGCGGGGGCGACGGCGACGGTGGCGGCGGCTGTTGTTGTAGTTGTTGTTTTTTATCCTGTGCCAATGCATTCTCATATATATGCGAGTCGACCATCCGCCGCCGGTGGCGGTGGCGGCCGTTATGCGCATGTCAACGCCACTGTCGCCGGCGGCGGCGGCAACTACATAGTCATATGGCATGCAAAGAAATTGGCGGCGGCGGCGTTTGAAGGCGGCGGCGGTGTTGACATGCGCATTACGGCCGCCGCCGCCGGCGGCTGGTCGACTCGCATATATAAGAGAATTCATTGGCACAGGATAAAACAAATCCCAACTTCCGACTGGATTTGATATGGCGGGTCACATTTATGACTAAATCCTGAATTTTGTTTAATTTTTGAAGTTTTTTGAAATTTGTGAAATTTGAGAAGTTTTTGAAATTTTTTGAAGTTTTTGAAATTTTTGAAATTTTTGAAGTTTTTGAAATTTTTGAAGTTTTTGAAATTTTTGAAATTTTTGAAATTTTTGAAGTTTTTGAAGTTTTTGAAGTTTTTGAATTTTTTTTGACATACCCAACCGGTATATACATATACCATGATGCAATGCGTGGGCGGAGAATATAGGTCAAACTGTCTAGACTAACACCAACAGGAGTACTGCAGAGAATATAGGTCGTGTACTTCGGATTATGCTAATTAGCCGCCAACTGGGGTCCTTATCATCACATATATCAGACCAACATACAAATTGAAATGGACCTCTGAAAGTGAACAATTGGCAAACCACATCAAATGTAAGCTAGATAGCATTATGAACCATAATTATGCCCCATTATGAGGGACACAACAAAGTCGACGAGCGATGGCAAGCCAGTTATAGTTGATATACACGAAGTGTCGGCTTCAAAGTAATGTATAGATGTAAAAAGAGAACCCCGAAAAAGCTCCCATGATTTGACGACCGCTGTCGAACACCTAGAAGGAACTTAGATAAAGCTCTATCAATTATGAGAAAGATGTCACACGATAAATTACTTTGTCATTGTTTTCACACTGAAAAAATAATATAAGCAACACAAATCGAAGGCTTATAAGAATTTGTGCGGAACATTGGACAAACTATGTACAGGTATTGGAATGTTGGGAATTTGTGAAAATTTACCGAATGCCCAAAAAGAAGGAACGTATTTCACTAGATCCCGGATGTAGCAGTCTAGCTGCAAAATGCTGAGCACCGATGCCAAAGGAATGGCACCAATTGGCAACGCCCGCCTATTTGCCTCTGCTTTGATACCACCCATTGCAATATCCTAGTCTTAGAGTCCGAGCCTGTTTACATAACTATATGAAATCGGAATATAATATTCCACAGAACTCTCTTAAGAATTCCTCGTGGGCATAGACTTGTCCCTAGAGGGATGTGTGGCATATTTTTATTATTTTGCACCAGAACGTTAGCTATCTTGCACCTGCAATGCATATATCTTGCACCTGCTAGTTAGCTAACTTGACATGCAGGTGATCTATCTGGCACCTGCAAGTTATATAGTGTGCACCTGCACGTTAGCTATTGTACACCAGCAAATTACTACATTGCGCTCAAATTTGCTATATTGCATCTGCAAGTTATTATCTTGATTCTGAAGTTAATTGTAACTTCCGCATGCAAGTTATTATCTTGCATATGCAAGTTACTATCTTGCAATGCAAGTTATTATCTTGCACATGCAAGTTATTATCTTGCACATGCAAGTTGTTATGTGGGGGTATTATGAATAATACCTCGTTCATAAACTTAGGATTTGACTGCGTAATGGATAACCTTTTTTTGAATAACACATGGAAGAGTGCGGTGGGTACTATGTGGCATTTAGCAAGATGTTATACAGGAGTTTAGCAATGCATATTAAATAATAGTACTTCGTTCTTAAATTTAGAGGTTGGCCGGTGAAAGCCGAGCGTTTTGGGTTTAGAATATTTTTGTCTCCGATGGGCGGGAGTGAGCAATTTTATTTCCGATGGGTGCGGTCGGGGCTTGACTGTTGGGAATATCCACGAATCTGACACTGATCAATGTGAGCGTTGCAAATAAAATAGAAATGATAAATTGTACATAAAATACGTAACGGGCTGGGCAATGCAAAATGTTTTTTTTATTTTGATTTGTAATAATTAACGTTAGCGGGTAATGGGTGAGTGAGTGGTGATAGTGTAGAAATCTGACACCGATAGATAATTATTTATTTGCAAAAAACATCCACACGAGGATTGTTTGCTAATACAATGGATATACAAAATATGTGATAATAAAATATACAAGAACGAAATTACATAATATGCTAAGATGTACAAGGAGTCTCAGGATCATGTATCATATTTATGTTTTCCTAACTGTCATTTGCTCAGCACGAGTATCGAAGAAGCGAATTGATAGTTGGCGTTAATGCGTTGAAAATTCGGATTATGGTTAACCATTGATTCGAGAAGCTCTCTTCGTAGTTGTGAATATGCAGTGCATTCCATAAGGAAATGTATTTCATTTTCTACGACATTATCGCAGCAAAACACACACTTTCTACTTTCTAATTTTACTGGGGGCTGTAAATGACGCCCCTTTTCCATAGCAAGTACATGGTTACTGATTCTGAATCTGATGAAAGCTATTCTGTCTTCCACTGATTTCGCGTTCAGAAGATAGGGCTCAAGCCTATACTCTTTCTTGTAAAGCCGACATGTTCTGAGTTTGTTGCTGCCTGATTTTGAGCAGTCGTCACTCAAGCTTGGAAGTACTCGTTATATCTATTTTGTAAAGATTTTCGGAAATATTTCGTTATCATGTCGGTGGCGTGACCAGTCTCTGGTAATGTTAACCCTAGAGATTCGACTGTTTCGAAAATTGATTTTGAAGATAATACCGTCCGTTGTTCGTTAATCGCATTTCGTAGAAGTTCGCAGTCCGAACGCGAGGTGACACTGATAGCATAATTCGACATTCTGCAAGCTGCATCTACACTGTTAAAACAGAACCGTGAAAATTCACGGTTATTTGCCGGCAATTTGGGGACCGGTTGGACCGTGAATTTTTCACGGTCTTACCGTTAAAAAATTTACAGCCAATCTGTGAATTTTTCACGGTCTGTCCGTTAAAAAATTTACAGCCAATCCGTGAATTTTTCACGGTCTGTCCGTTCTTCACTTTACAATTGAACCGTAGAATTAAACGGTTATGCCGTTAAAAAATTTACAGCAAAACCGTGAATTTTCACGGTCTGCCCATTTATCAGTTACAGTCACACCGTAAAATTCTTAGTAATTAGTCTGTTCATGTATTGACTTTTGTGGTCATTAATATAGGCCTGATGATTGAAAATTGAAAATCTATTCCTTATAATTTCAAAGATATTTAGCAATATTGTAAATTCAACTCCGGACAGACACATGTATTATGGGAAATGCATATGAAACTGGGGGTGGTTTCATACAACCTTAGTAAAGCTGAAAGTGTATTTGTATGTATTTCATGAATTATCTAACCTGAAAATGCATTAACTTCTGAGATAACTTTCTGTGCACATTTAGCTTAACTGCCACTATGCTAAATCATGCAGTCCAATTTCACTGCTAATATACATGTACATGTACCGGTATGTATAGTTTGAGTAAGTATAGAGTGTCAATGAAATCTATTAAATAAAATGCACAGACGGTTAGCACATATACATGTACATGTAGGTTAGCGCGTTTCCAGGATAGAAAACTCTTTGAAAAAACATACAAAGACAACATCTTTCGCTTAATAGTAAAATGTAAATATTATGTAGACAAATAACATTTAATGAACCTGATAAACTGATGAATCAGTGACACAACAGTCAACATATTCCTCTATCCATGTACTTGATTTCTCCATAACAGTATACATGTACATATCCAGAAATTTCCATGTCCGGTTGGTCAGCCAATGTATTGGCAACAGTATTTCTTCACAAAAATCCAGTTCATTTGAAAGAACATCCGAAATATCATCGAACAACTAAATTAAACACCACCGTCCTGCAACTGTCAACTTTATATATCAGACAGTGCATCAGTTGCCATCGCATGCTTATAGGAAAGCTGGTTGTCGTCGCCGAGTCTTATATTCGAATATTGGAACTGTCTCGTGTATCAGAATATCTCACTTAAATTTCCACAAATCTTGTAACATTATATTCAGTGCATTTCTGTGCCAGTTCCTATTGAACATTCTCGATTTATTGGAACCAGCTGACACCAGCAAGACCGGAACAGTCCATAATTCACTAGAATATATTTGAGATGGTACTACATGTATATGTAATAGACCATAATTGTAGATACTAGATTTCATTGAACCAATCAAGGAATATGTTCTTCAGTCACACTCGCGCACACACACCCTAGGCCTAGTACCGGTACTGGTACCGTACTTCGGTTATTACACATCAACTTGAGAAGATTGTACTATCCGTATGTTGCGTCCGATGTTTTTTCGCAGATACTCGGTTGATGCTAACCTGTGCAAGCTCAGTGTAGCTCCTGAAAGAAAGAATAATTTAATATATTAGTGACTCATTGAATTGCATCCTAATTATGATTGTTATTAGGCAATTTAGGGTGACATCTTACCTGCCTGCACTTTTTTCTAAGATTCTCGATTTTAAAATCATATTATGGTATTGTACCAGAGTACATGTAACTTGATTGTAAGAAAAATACCTTACCAATTCAAAGACAACAGTCTTCAAAAGTTATACAACAATGTGACGAATGTCACATTTGGCCTATTGGAAGTATTGCCGTGTTCGGTCAATCAGTGCACATGCATCAATGCGCTTCAAATGAGACATGATAGTACGTAATTGAATTACCTTATCATGGAAGATGGACTTATAAACATTTGAGACCAATGTAGATGTGGTTATCAGTGGTTATTGGTTAATATTCAAGACGTTTGCATCTCAAAATTCACGATATTTTTCATTTCCGTGTTCCATTCGTGAATACTCAAGTACACGGCGAGATGGATAATATATTAAAAATCACGGATGTGGAAGAGGATATATTTAGAATTTAAGACGGATGCATTGTGATCTGCATGTACTAGACAGAAACTCACTTTTAAAACAATTCCTATCTCTTTGATCAAATTATGTATACATTGGCATTTTTAACAATAATCACGCTAATCATCTACTTATTATATATAGATGGCACAGGGATGGCACCAGTATTCCACCGACGCAGGGGCTATAATATCCGTTGGGGGGGTGGTGCTATTATACCGTAATGCTATCTGGCTTACCATTGCACATTTCCCCGACGAGGAGGAGGAGATGACTAAGCTGTACACCACTTAGTGATACCCCTGTCATTGAACCAGACCGAACTCCCATGTACATCGAACTGTCGAAGTGTTAGAAATATCTTACCTAATATTATGTCAAACTGAAAAATATATGCTGTTGTTGTCTAAAAACAACATTTTCTCACTAATTTCTCAAACAATGAGAACAATTTCAACATATATGTGACAGAATATGGTTAAAAAATTATCTTTTGCATTGTTCTCCAAATTTACAACCGTTGGAAACTTTTACCAAATGTTGGGTAGGGTGAGACATTATTGCCAATCAAATATCAAATCATACCGGGAATGGAACAATATATAGCGTACCGGTACTTACCTATGGTAATTCTGTGAAGATCGCCATACAACATACACGCAGGAGAAGTGCTGATCAAATATGTTCGAGAACAAAACAAAGCAACTTTATGGAAGATCGAAGCGCGAAAATGAGAAACTGGTACCGTATCAACAGGCTGTTTAAAACTATATCTGAATGCTTAACGATGCACATGTGATGGAATTTAAATCTAACAGCGTGCCTGAAGGCACTGCCCCTGTATAATAGTCTACCGGTACGTCGTAATTGATACCGCAAACAGGATATGCCAACCCCGATCTCGCCACACAGTCGCAATCCATGTTGATTAGTAGTGACAGCTGTATAGCTTTGTCGGTTAAAACACTGCTTGGAACTGTAAGCTGGGCATGAATGGAATCTTTGTGATTACAGGCCGATTTCTACAGCTTGGAGCTGTAAATCGGGGCCCAATTTACAGCTCGTTGTATGAGTGTATATACAGAGGATATCTGCTTAGTTATGCACGGACAGCATTATTTGATGCATATTTTCCAGCACCTAATACACGTTTGCAAAATTTAATATGAACTTATTCACAGGCTAGGAGATCGTGATTTTTAGATGTTATCTCGACACCCCACAGTTCACTGCCATACATGATTATTGGTTTGATCAGTTTATGGAAGTTTGAGTGAAGTTAACAATGGGATAGGTGATGTATGGTTACACGCATTGAATAGTGAGTGCATCGCTTTAGCGCAAGTTTATGATAGCTTTTGTGAACTTGCCATTACTAGAAAAGGTTTGTTTGTTTGAAAAGGTTATACCAATGTACGTATATTTCCTGACATTTTCGAGTTTGATCTCAAAGATATGAAAGGATGGAATTATTGTTGATTGTCTCGCCCGAAAAATCATGCATTTAGTTTTTTCCTCGTTAACTTTAAGTTCATTCGCATCAGTGTAGAGTTTATGTTTGTTTAGACAGTTTTGGAGTCCCGTGGAACTATCAGACAATAGAACGAGGTCGTCAGCGAAAAGAATATGATTGCACTGACTATCCCCGATCGTCACTGGATCACACGATTCGTCAAATATATTCCTAATGTCATCGATAAATATTTTGAATAAATTCGTTGATAATATTTATCCTTGCCTGACCCCAATGGTCGATTAGCAAGCAGGTCCAAGTCCCCTATTTGTATTAGTTGTGTAACAACTTCAAGAATATAGTGAACGGATTATACACAGTGATTGGCCCTCTACTCCGATGTGTTGCATGTTATCGAAGAGCAGTTGCCTATTCACGGTATCAAATGCCTTCGGAAGTCTATGGCATGCAGCACAAACGCGCTATCAATTGTACTCTTTTCTTTATAAATTCCGAATTGATTTTTACTAATAATTTTTTTTACAAGAAAAGCTGTTAATCTGCGGTTTATAATTTTATTAAGCACAACATTTGCAGTACATGGATAATTACCTGTATTTAAGCCTGATATTTGCCATAGTATAGGACTGAGAGCTTATTTAGAGCTTAATAGATGAATAACTGATAATTGCACATCATTCATACATATAATCACCATTATGGATAATGATTTTTGTATATAAGTTATGACTGTTACTAAATACATCGGTTCGTGAACTTTTACTCATTGTTACGATTAATTACTTACTTAGTACCCTGTGCCTAATAAACGCATCACCAGGACAGCTAGAGACTAAATGATACCCAGGACATACATTATACAGATCCGATAAAGAATTTAAGGAAAGAACTGAGAATCAAAGGACATAACGCAGTTGGGTCGATCGATGTATAAATAGACCGCTCGACCACATTAACGACGAAACCCAAACCGCGTTACAATATATTATTTGTTCAAAAGTATGTCACACGCTTTCTAATTACACTGGTGAGACTGTGTTCCCGAGCATACCTAAACAGTCTGATATTCCACCCGCGAAGATATCGTAAAAACATATTTTCTCATGAAAAAAGGAACTTATTGTATCACTTATATGAATTGACTCGTTTGTGCACGGTAATTTACTTAATTGTTGAAGGCAACATGCTCAACAGAGAGCTTGTGTTGGGTGGATTCAGACTTGGCAAATTGAACCGAAAACAAATGGAGAAAATTACTCCAAAAAACAAACATTGAGATAAAAACGTTTTGACGAGTGGACGTGGTTAGCAGTATCTACGCGCAACTTTTGTACGATTTTGTAAGTTTTAGAGTGGACGGTTTACTCCTGGTAGCGTGTAACGTTGTTAACGGGTGATATATATTACTCAAATTAAAACCCACTCTTCTTGACGCCAAATTCGAACGGGCTTATCAAGGAGCATGGCTCGTGTGCATGAGCAGGTACATCGATATGCAGTAGGTACTATGAAAGCAACGAAGAGCGCGCGCATAGCCCCGGTACAGTCGAGGCTTTTGGCAAATTCCACCGAAACTGGTAAAGGGGAAAAAATGGAAAATCGCAAATCTAGTGTTTTATATTTTGAACACTGAATGTGTTTGGTAGTATACGTGGACAACATTAGTGCGATCTTCCAAGTTTTAAAGCGGATGAGTGAGCCCTCAGCTAGCGTTATCAATTGTGATAGAGTTATCTTTCGATCACAGTTAACTCTCTACTAGAGACGCCAACGTCTGTGTAGCGTTGACGCACTGAAATGTATAATATTAATTAATCCTCCGCCATTAAAACCTCTAAAATAATCTGAATCCGAAACTGAAAGAGGTATAAAAAATGCGTAATAACAGAGTTATGGTACAGTAATATGCTTTATATACATTGGTCTACATTGAGATAACGATATTATTAGACACACCAAATTTCGTGACTGTTGAACAAGATTTGGGCGTCATGGGGAGCCCTAAAATGTATCCCTACCGAATAAAACTGAACACTTTGCTGGGTTGAACAGTTGATCAGTTGGTCAGGACCATGCTGCATTAGACTGGCATTAACCATCCACGCTGGATCGAACCAAATGACACAAACCTTTGGAATATATATCTTATTTATAAATGTCAATTCAAGTCCACCATCAGATCACGAAGCACCGCTATCCATTCGCATGAAGAAGAACACACCTATTCACAGAAGAAACACATGGCATGCGATACCATGGAAGTATATCTGATTACATGGAATCAGACCAAACAATTGAATGGTTCGATACTCCAACAATAAAGTTAATTGCTAAAGGAATGAACAACAGAAACCCCTCATGTAACCACCCGGGCCATGCCAAGAAGACATAGAAAGAAAACTGAAGATCAAAGTGCCAGTTTCCAATAAAAAAAATGGAATATAAATTGCGTTTTTATTTTCTGATGTACATAATAAAGAAATGTGGGGTATAGTTTATGTGTCTATTCGCTAAGTATGTGTGACAATTGTGTTCAAATAGCAATCTAGTTGTTTCCTCTAAAGTCACATGTCGATTTCAAGTCCTGAATTAAACATTGTACGCAAGTGTTTTGTTTGTTGTTTTAAATAATGTCTAAACAAATTACTTGATCAAAAACAGAGTCTGCGGGATTAAACAATAACATATATTTGTTAGCCCGTACAGAGCAACCCCCAACCTTTCTAACTTACAAACATTTTTGTATTTGTCATAAGTAGTATGTATATAACTATGATTGATATACCAAAACATCCATGTTAGACTTTCTTCATCAAATTTTATTTAGACACCTCTGAACCAAATTATATATATGTATACCTTGAACCTTCAAACTATCACGTGACTTTAAACTGCCAAACCTCTGAACCGGCGATTAATATACCAAAGTATATATAATTTGAACCTTCAAACTGCCATGTGGCATTAAACTGCCAAAAACAAACATTGTCATGCGTTTATGAGTGTATTGTCAAAATCAAAACACAATTTATAATTCAACAACGTGTTAGAATTGTATTTTGTTTTGACTAACTGTTTCCCTAGTGTCTAGTGCCTCAGACACACACAAAAAATTGGTATATTATAACTGAAATAAATTGGATAATATAACAAAAATATATTGGCATTAACTTATATTGTGGTAATTGCCAGCATAATTATTTTTTGGCAATTGTAAACGATCCCTTGCAATTAGAGGTTATGTCCTAGTGGCTGTATAAAACGGTATGATACCAATACACGATGACTTATGAAAACAAAACACGCTCGTAATTGACGTAGCGAAAGCATGGCTCCGATAGTTTATGTTACAATACATTACAAGCATTTAAAAAATTTAGAGCAAAAGAAACTAAAATTTTAAGTATTTAACATAAATGTTTAATTTGTATTTAAATTTGTTCAACATTTTCTGATTTTCGAAAGCACTATTTAAAACCCAAACAAACAAATAGAAAATTTTAATTAATTTGTTTAACTAACTAGCAAGTGCAGGATAGATACATTGCAGGTGCAAGATAAATATAATTTATTTTGGCGAGTATGTGGGCATCTATTTGGCGTTACTCTTGGCGAGCCAAGTTGTGGCGCACATACAAGCAAAAAATAAATGCTCGTTTCAGCTTCACTATGCGGATGTTCTGTTTATCCACCGAACAAATTTAAATGTATCTTATCGCAATTTTTGTCAAAAACATCGCAAAATGCACAGGCTCCTTTTAGAGAAGCGATGACCTACTTAGCCACTTTATATGTATAGTAGAGACTAATTCAGTATTAAACAGTTTTATATTCATGCCACTGCACCGCGAAAAAGTCCGTTTTATTATTCTAAATTATGCCGGAAAAATATCATATCATTGTATAATTTCTAATAAAATCTAAATGATTCCCGTAACGTTCAAATCTAAAACTCAAGTGTACGAGTATAGCTGTCATGTGAATTTGGATGTTTGTGCTGAAACTTATTAATTAATTGAAAGTCTGAACTTTAGCAGTAGCACTAGCACCAAGATCGTCAGTCCAACTGCACCAGTTCACGGAAGAATATCTTATAACAAATTGCCAATTGTTTAATAAAGTTATAGAGTTCACCAACTGAGGATTGAAGAAGTATATTTGGGTGCGTTTTTGGGCCTCATCGTTTGATATTTTAGAAAGATGTCGCCACCGATAGCACGAAAATACGTTGTGGGTGTTGACGTTTCTAAGGACGCTGTCGCTAACAACTGAAACCAGAATGGTCCGTTCTAATGCTGCTCAATAACGTTGTTACGACCAAGTGACGTCACTCACGAACTGCTCGAGGTTAACTGGTCAAAGTTCTTGTAACGTTCTCCCTCACATATTATTAAGTTTATCTGTCTAGTAAAGAATGCTTTATCTGTCTAGTAGACTGATAGAGGTGTGGTTTATCTGATGGGCTTTCTATTTATAGTAGAGAGGGGAAGGAGGTGGATAATAACTTGCAAGTGCAAGATAATTAACTGGCATGTGCAAGATAGCTTTATTGCAGGTGCCAGTTAATCAACAAACATTATTGGCAATAAAGCGAAGCTTTAAGACAATAACGTGCAAGTGAAAGTTAATAATTAAATTTGCTTGGAGGTGACAAGCCATCGTAAATTTTAAAACATTTGATGTTTTTAAATTTGATTTTTTTCTTTCAAAATGACTATTTACTTTGGCTCCTATTACATAACACTATCGGGATAAGTCTATAAACACACACAATTCTTAGAGATTCCACACAAAGGTATATTCTAAGACTTGTAGACTGCTGGCAACGGGCGAGGACTTTATTTCTCAAATCATTCGCATCCTTTGACAGAAACTGTTGGTACCGATTTCATGAACAATATTTCACAGAATTATTTTGGGATAAGTCTATGTTTAAACAAGAGGAATTGTTACAGAGTTTTGTTGATACCGATTCCATGAAACATATTCCACATAACTCTTTATGGATGAGTCTACAAACAAAAGGAAGGGTTCTGCGGTTGTAAAAAAAAATATGATCACTGTAACATTTCAAGTTTTTAAAACATGTTTAATTTTGAAAAATTTGAATTTTTCATCTGTTATACAATTTACTACTATCACATAACTGTCTTGGGATAAGGCTATTCCCCCACATAATTACGACAGAAATTCAACACAGAGGTCTGGTTTCTTCGATGTGTATAATCTGCTTCCATTGATCTGGTGGGTACTTAATTTCTCATTCAATTCGCCTCCTGTGAACGACTGGCACCGATGCCATGAAAAGTATGTCACACAACTAACGAAATTTTTACAGGGTTAAGTGGAATAATTTCCATTATATTCCGATCCCGCAGATGTCTGCAAACAGGCTCAGACTCCAAGACAAGGATTTCAATGGACGGTATCAAAAGCTCTAGTACTAGTCACACAAGAATTATTGACAGCAACTATAAACCGGCTGGACCAGATAATCTTTGTAACGAAGTATTGACATTGGTTCCTAACATGATAGGCTGCCTCGAAAATTGGTTCCTAACATGATAGGCTGCTTCGAAAAATTATTTAATCGCATTTTGTCATCAGGACATTACCCGACGGATTGCAGCAAATCTATATTCACACTTTCATACATGAAAGGGAACCGTTTTGTCCCAAATAATTATCGACCTATTGCTTTGAGTTCGTCGCCGGAAAACTTTTCAACAAGGCGATAAAGTCCAAGATTACTTCATTTCTGCAGCGTCATAATCTGATAAGTGACAATTAATTTGGATTGCGTGAGGGTAGAAGCTTGGTTGATAGTGTTTTTGTGTTAAAAACAATCGTTGAAATATACATATATAGAGGAATAACAACGCTGTATGCAGTTTTCCTGGACATCATAAAAGCGTTTGATCGTAACGGCTAACCGATGCAAAGTTTTCAATAAAATGAAGCATATTGGTCTAGATGGTCAGATTCTCAGATTATTAAACTTATTTACATAACAGTAGATATCAGCTCAAAACTTCCAAGGGATTCAGCTCGCCGTTACTATATATTATTGAAGTCAGACAGGGGTGTTAAATTTCACCTACGCTATTCAAAATCTACATATACGGTATATAACATATATTTTGGGACTTTTGTCTGTTTGTCTGTCTGTTTGTTTGTCTGTTAGAAATGGCCGGGAAAACTGCCAGACGGATTTCGTCGAAATTTGATACTTAGGGGAACTTTTGTCCGTGGAGTGTTCTGGACGGGTAATATCGTGACCCCGACCTGACATTGACCTTCAAAATGGTCAATTCAAGGTCAAATATGGTAAAACGGGCGGATTTCGATGAAATTTGACTTTTGTACGGGGAGTGTTTTCGACGAGTCATATCGTGATCCCGACCTGACATTGACCTTCAAAATGGTCAATTCAAGGTTGAATCGCGCCTTTCTACAGATTTCGAGGGGAAACAGCCCGGACGAAGTCGGGCCCAGCAGCTAGTGTCATATATTTGCCACACAGAATGCAAACCAGCTATTATAAATGAAAACCTAATTAACCACTTTCATCAATTTTTGAAGCGATATTGTTTTTAATATATGCAAATGATAAGTCAAATGCGACCACAATGGACATTTCATCTTATGCCGATAACACAACACTCTTCACTTGTCTAGTGGACCGAATGAAGCCCTAGTCCAATGTTTTGTCAACAAAGAATTAGTCAAAATATTTGACTAATATTGTTGCAACAAACTCAATAAGAGTAGCTATATGCTCATCAACCCACAAAACAACGACAACAAATGGAACTAGAATGTACTCAGAGAGATGCCAACATGCGCAAAAATGTAATAAACAATAATTAAAAAAATAATTTCACTGTATTTTACTTAATTTATTTAATTTAATTTAATGTTAGCAAAAAAAGACCAATTACCATTTCTCATTATATCACATATAAAAGGCAAATTACTATATTAATCATTTTAAGTAATTACAACCAAATCCATGTTGCCGAAAGGATGAGACTTTAATATCGATTACATTTTTTACAGCGGCATATTTTCATTTTCATTTTCCGATAGTCAAAGTTGACCAAAGGAGCAATTATAAGAAATAATGAATACCATTTGCGTAAATATTGATAGCAGCCAATATGCAACAATAAATATCAATTATTAATTAATAATTAATCAATAACGATCATTTTATGTAATAATAAACTCTTCAAACGGTGTTTGTGTCAGCAAATGCGTTTTGTTTTGTGTTACGTCATTCGTCGTATTTGACACGGAACTCGGCTGAAGATTAGGCTTCTCAGCCTATTGCGTCGAATTACGAAATCGCGTTTTGAATGTCTCTCTTTTCCCGCACGATAAAAATATGTCTTCGCATGAACCAAAAATGATAAAACTTCCCAATTATAAGTAAAAATACCCAATTGAATGAGTCTATGTAGGTCCCGAAGGAGTCTGTTGACTCTTTGATGTAGAGTTCTGATGGAGAAAATGTAGGTCGATCTATTTTTGTCATAACTCTGACGTATTTTGACCTGGGAGAAAAAAATCGAAATCGAGGCTCACTAAGAGCATGCCAGTTTTAGATATAGAAACAGGGAATCCCGACAAAGGGCGATATCGGCGACAAACAAATAATCGAAAACAACACATAAAATAAACATAGCAAAAACGCAGCACAGTAAAAATGTCAGAACGTCACGAGGTTTTACGTCGTTTTTGGTGACGTCATGGAGTGAAACGGAGTAGGGTGACACCGACCCACGAATCTGTCTGATCGCCATACTGTTGCGCGAGCGCACGTAATAACTGATAATAAAGCTGTACAATACTGAATTGAATCGAATAGGAAATCTGGGACAAGAATCGTTTACAAAATTCCTTGGAATCCATATTGATGAGAATTTGCCTCCCGGATGACCACGCAAAACAGCATCAATTTAGCGATTGCTATGAGCAAATCTGGCAATGGTCCGGGTTGGTACCCATCAATCTAAACAGTATCAGTATCATACCCTTGATAATTATGTTCACCAGCTATGATTTCACGTGCACTCACATGGAGATGAACGCCCAAATACGTCATCTTTAAACATTCACTTTAGCGATACATATGCCAATGGGGATGACATTCAATGATATTCAACAGAAAATATTTAGACGCCGAGAAGCTGCAGGTTGGCTATTGTAAAATAGTTTAGGGGCAACAAAGCGTCAACGTATGCGGCGATGGCGGAACTGGACATGTATCCTTTTACAGTAGTTGCTACTATCAAACTCTTCGCTTTCAATGTCAAATTTACAACTTCGCGTTTAATATATATTCTTCTTATATTCTTATAGAACAGAATACCGAGAGACCCATATCCCCATTACCAACTCAGTCGACTTCCCTGGAAACTGCCAGTTCTCCAATCCCACTTGTTGATATGGCAACTGGTGAAACAGTTTCTAAGGTTTCAAAAGTGGAAACTGGGATTCCTGCAAATACGTCGACCTCAGGTAAGATGATAATGTATAAATCGTTTCACATCCAATCTGCCAATCAAATCGATCCATTCCATGAACAATTATATTGTATATGGTGTTAATCGACACTGAAAATATCACTGTGATTCCACGAGTCCAGCAGTTTTGGATCTAACCGAATTTGACTCCGGCTCTTTTTGATCACATTCCGACTCTACTCTGATTTTTTAAAAGTTTGCGTAGCTTTTTAGCGCAAAAATAACGTTATTGACAGAAAGGTGCGTGTAATGGACGCGCGATGAGTTCGTTGTTTCTCACATAAACAATAATCACCATATTTCTGTTACTGGGCCAAAAGCTCTGCCGTTAAAAAATTTCTCCAAATGCTTTTTATTTCATAGTTCAGATCCGGAACTAATCAGCTATTTATGTCCCGACTCAAAGTTGATAAATACATTTCGATTGGCTACCATTGTGTGAGCCGGACTGTAGAAATGTGCATAGCAGTGGCCATTTTATATTATACCGTCACATTCGATGTATTTATATTCGTGAACAGTCAATAGTCTTCCAAGGAGAAACTCTATGGTATATTCTCAACATACATTTTTCTGTGTCGCCTATCGAAATTGGGGTAACAATCTAGAGGGCCCCAAGTGGTTCTAACCGGAGGTATTTCATGGGAAGATCTACTGGTATCATTTATCAATTTGACAAAGTTATGGTGTCAGTAATAGGATCGTGGATGGCGTGCTAGCAAAATATTTTGTCGCAAATTTCAACCAATCCTTTTAATATAATATAAGCATATCCGACATGCAGGCACATCCCTGGTTCTTGGATCGTCGGAGTCAGGTATTGGAGTCGATGTATATAACATAACATGTATTTCTCGGACGTAAGTCTCTATGACATTTGTCTGATAATACATAATTCTACAAAAATCAACATAATTATGGTATAAAAACAATAATGTTATATAATAATGTTATTCATCGTTGATGTATCTAATATGTCTGCTTGAATGCGATGATGGTGTCTGATTCCACAACGTACTGTGGAAGTGCATTCCAAGATTTCAACACTCTCTGTGTGAAAAAGTACGTTCGGACATCCTTTGTGTAGCTGTCTATTTGGAGTGTGAAGAACTGTCCTCGTGTTCTGTTGTCAACAGAGTATCTCCAACGAGTTGTGTTGGGATATAAGATTTTATGAAACGAGTTTGATAAATTTGATTCACAACGAGTCAATATGCTACAAACGAGTTTCATAAAATCTTATATCCCAACATAACGAGTTGAAGATCTTGTAATCACATCAAAAAAACTAAAAGCTTTATGCCTTTTTAACAACATCAGCTCTGTAGAGGACACGCAAACTGTATCCACGTATTGTGTTGACTCAGACGCTTCACCACTGTACGTCAGTATTGCGCTACACGCGCAACAAAATATATTCCCTTTGAGTTTCGTTTTTATTTGACGTATATTGGGTTATTTATTGGTAACATTTGTCAATAATATAATTTTATTCAAAATGAATAATCAATTTGCAATAGTAATTCACAGAATGGTACGGAATCAAAATGATATCACGCGCGCAGGTATACAATAAAAGTGATTACCGCTTGGACTATTAGCTATTAGCCAATAGTGACAGATAAGAAAATATGTAATGGATTTTTCAATGATATTATAGTGGTTTCATGTGATATACAACTATCTAATACAACAATATGAATGAACGAAATTGATTAAATGGATCAAATAATGTATTAAATATTTATATTCCAAACATCAATGTGCAACAAACGACTTTGGGATAACACATGAACACAAACATCTAAACAAGAATGGGGTTGCAATGCCACATTCACGAAATTGCTGTAAAAGATAAAGGTAAATGTGTTTACATTAGATACAACAAAATATTCAAGATATAAAAACTGACTAAGGAAGCGCTATTGGCATGAGGAGAAAGGCGAGGCTACAACCGAAGCCGCTTGGACTCCAGACTCAAGCGTCACTATGTAGTATCAACTCACATTCACGCGAAATAAAAGTAGCAAAGATTGGATACATATATACTGAACAAACCATATGTTCATGAGTTCAGGCGCAAGCATCCGTCTGTGTATCAACACTGAAGTTGAACTATACAGAGTGTACGAACTGGCATTCGGGAATGCGTGGACAGGCAGCCCAAGGCCATCATACTGAGAAATTCCTAAACATTACTGTTTCGCATTTACTAAACTTAACTGTTCACTAATACAACATCCTAACATATCGTACGACTAACATATACGCATATACCTATGCATATATAACTTTTGTTTCAACGCACATCTATGAATGTATAGATCTTACCTCTATGCGTTACGTGCTATGAATTATAATTTTAAATAGATTATATTCTATTACTATTACTTTTAACTATACTAGTACTCTACACACCATCCTATTTAATTACATTTATGATTCTTGCTGTCTACCTTACACCCCATCAGTATAGATAGGGCATACAATTAAATTGCCCGATGGTTTCAAACCGATGCTATTACAACTTTGCACCATGTTTGCAAACTTTACTGTAACAGCCTAGTACCCTTTTATTAATTATGACTATATAGGTGTTAATTTACCTATATTATTGTTCTTATAACTCTAATCAATCCTTACACAACAGTACAGGTGTGTTGATCCTAGATAACTGGTGTTGTACATATTTCCATGTGTTGGCCTTTATATGCATCGTGCACCCATCGACGGATTATAGCGGTTTATGATATTATATCCCATATACCAATACTAACCTAATTGTCATCTCTATGAATAACAATTACACCTTATAACAAATTAACTTCTGCCATCCCCAAATATACTAAAAATACCTTTTTATATTGCCCTTTACATGGGATACATCATTACCTAACTTACAATAATACCTTACCCATATTTATACGCCGGTTACTATTACCTCTAATCACCTCGGTTTTAACCTACATGATCAATATCATGTATACGACACAATTACTACGCCTGTAGCTTATATGTATATACGTTATCATTATATTTGTCTTCGTTACCATTACACAACTGTCCCCTGGTAAGGCTACCGCGATAGGATATAGTATCATATAAGCAGATAGAGTTATTCCCCTTGAGTAGCCTGCTGTCGCGGCCTCGCGGGTACCAGCCGTTGTTTGAATAAACATTGCGTAACATGACACGAGACTCTGGAGATTCCTAGTTAAAATGTTATCTTTTCAGTGTGCGCTCAAACTTCTAAATCAACTATTCATTGTTAAATATACAACAATTTCTGTATAGTTTGACTCTTCAGTTACAAAAATCGGACGGTAAACACTCAAATTATAATAATATTATATATTCGTATACTAGTATCGATCTGCCGGTCGAAAAATGTTAAGCAAGACAGAACAAGTGAACTGCATTGCATCATAGCCGCATGGGCCGGGGGTGGGGCTTGGAGTGCTGCAGCCCCTCCCAACGTTTTGAAAGCTCAATATTCAGGCAAATTGAATGGTATTTCAGGTGCAAATTAATGTATATTACAGTATTTTTTCACATTTCTGCCCGAATTATACACACTTAAGGTTAACCGTACACATTTTTTAGCTTTAGCTAGCCGACCTTTTAAAATTCTATGAGACTATATTAAGTATTCAATTTCAGCAGGATTTAATTTAAATTTGTAATTTGTATTTGTAAAATTTCTATCCCAGTTTGTGGGAAGTGAGAACATTATATATTTATTATAATGATATAATCATCAGTTAATATAGAATTCAGTGGGGGCGTATTTTCGTTAATAATTTACGGTTAAAACTTTTGAAACGCTCTTTAAGGTTTCACGTTGTGCGTATTCTGGCGCATAACACCAATTAATTTCTGGTAAAACTGGCCACCAGGCTGAGATGGATGTCAGCATAAACTTATGAGATTGGTTATATCTCACAACTTAGGATTTAGATATAAAAAGTATGGATGGTGTTCACTTTCTGCAATGTTCTAATTGTCATTATTAACTTGAACAACTGTCCAATGACTAGCGCTGGGACGGTTGGGTTTTTTTCCTAACCGGTTAACCACGGGCATTAACCTAACCATAACCAGTTAACCGTGACCAGTATTACCCTCAGTACGAGATTGAATACATACTATATACTACATACTATATCGGCAAAACAAATGTTTATTACGCGTCCCGGAAACGTTGATATACATGCGATCACAAACGATGTCTTGGACATACAATGCGTTCCCGTTACGGCGATCAAATAGTTGTAAATCGATGTTTACGGGAGTTTCGCACTGCATAACGCTTGCTTGCAAAACCTTCAACGACGAAATATAGTCCCCCCCCCCCCTGTGTGTATCCCGGGGCCCCGGGCACGATTAGCCCAAACAATGTACTGAAGATAGGCATACTGTTGTTTAGTAATGTTAAGTGTTTGGGTATAGCCTATAGGCAGGTATGTATTAATCACAGTGGCTACACGATGTTACTTCAATTATTTAATAAACAAATTCAAACAAAATTAAATCGTCGTGATTCATTACTCAAGCCCTAGCCAGTGTTTAGGAATTAACGTTATCACTAGATATCCTCTTATTTCCCACTCCCAGTAGGCCTGTGTTTTTTCTGGATGTGCGACTTCATATTGGATGTTGAACAAGAATAAACGAATCGCCTTCGGCAGGCCTTGCATACCGCCCATTTATTCTTCCTTTTTTTTTCGACATCTTGAATTATATGACTAAATGTCCCCAAACGTTTGATTTCCATTTGTGTAGGTCTTCTGTCATCGCTTTGAGACGAACTAATGGTAATGACAAGGGGGGGGGCAGTTTCAAGAAAACAGACATAATATTGATGACGTTGTAAAAGTCTAGACTTGATTGCTTTGATGTATGCCGCGGTGCGCGTGCAGCCGGAACGTCATGTAATGCCGCCAAAGGAAATTGGCATTGAATGTGTAGCACGTGATTCACAGACTGACACAGATAAGAGTGTTGTTGTTGGTTTCACGTCTAGAAAAGACACCGGTGATCAAACAGGCATGTGTTGTGGGGTATATGAATACACAATCAACTGTCCAAATCTCGTCTATAATCGGCTATTACGTTGATAGTACGATCGTTATCAATATTACGGTTATCCGGCTGTGGCCTCTTCCAACCGGTTGACACGCATAACCGAACCGTAACCGGTTATCCGGACAACCGCCCCAGCACTACCAATGACGAGATTTAACTTCACAAAACCATTGTTATGTGAACATTACTGGTACAGTCAGAATGGCATTACTGAGTAAATTAAATTAATCCAATAAGATACCAAACAAATGGCATTGGAAAAGCTGAAAGCATTGAGAAATATTCTAATAATATTTTCGACTAAAGTAATCGAACTTATTTCACTACTAAGTTGTTGACAAATCACTGTAACAGTTCTGTTTACATAACAATAATTTCATTGTGCGGCATTTTTTTGTTGGAGAACTTTCAATAATTGTTATAGCAACAGTTATAGTTTTAGTTCAGTTGCCTCCAATTCTGCCCCTAATAGAGGAAGAGTAATAAAAACCTCAAAGGGAGGCAAGATGGTTGTCCCATCAAGGGTCAGATCTGCCACAAAGTGTGCAGTTTGTACTCAGGCATTATTTCATGCCGTGCATTTAATTTAATTGTGATATATATATATAACAATTAAATTAAATGCACGACATGAAATAATGCCTGAGTACTTTTATGTCAAATTTTGCTTGACCAATTAGAAAAATGAAAGCAGGCCATCTGACATCGTCAACTAATCAGAAAATAGCCTGTGCGATCAAAGGCTACTTTTGCCGCCCGGCAACAGATCCCATTCTGCGGATTGATAAGTTAGCTGAGTTTTGAATAGCAAATGACATGAAAAACAGATGTCACATTTTTTTGTAACGAATTTAATATTGTTTTTTTGTACCGAATATTAAAAAATTATAACGCCACAATTATGGTCTTTTATAGACATCCCGCATTACAGTTTTATGCATGATGACTCCGACATATTATTCGCATACTGCCCAATATAATGCTTACGGGCGTAAAATATCATTTGATATTAATTGACATTATTATTGCCGACTTTGATCTCACATCACACATGCACCGTATTTGTAAAGTTGAAGCCGCTATATATATAGCTATGATTTTTGTAATACATTTGGGGAATACAAAACTTAGATACGATTTATTCCTTGTACTCATTAGTAGCTGTCATTAGGGTGGATACACACATGCATGTAATTTCTGTATGTAAAATCCATGTATTTTAGATGGTCACACCAATCATTGATAGCATTAGTCGCCTGCGCGCGATCGGACAATTTCAACAGGCGAGACAAGTGAGTAGTTTTAAGCTATTATCAAACAAACTGCTATCAAGAAATTCAGGCCAGTCATAAATTCTTTCATGGATGCCGAAATGAACAAATCCTGTCTGATATCTGTTGCTGTTTTTCACGAGTTTTAATTCATTTCGAGATAGAATTTGGAGATAGCAAATATTTCCCAAGCTTCCAATATTCTCAGGGAACAACTCAATGCAAAAGATGCTCAAAATTATCGATCAGAATGTTTCCAAACCTTGGAGAGCAACATCAGAAAATGCTCAGTAAAACATGGGAACTTTCATATACTCTTTGACAAGCAAGGGAACCCCGAGCCCATTAAGTTGAATAAAGATCATGCATTTGTTCTCATCGCGCCTCCCCCGGCCAATGATGTAGACAAATTTCCGCCAATGTTCAAAGGAATCCTAAACGCTACTGTAGATATCACATCCTCTGTGCCAGACAGTCTTAGGGTAGAACTTGGTTTGGAAGAAATGTACAGTGAGTATAGACTTGTTTCTTCTATATGGCATCATTTTTACAAAATGATTGACATAATAACAAGAGATCCAAAGCGAACATTGATTGAGGGTAGACTTGAGGGGTCCATGCATGCCCGAGATTATCAATGGGGAATCCCGGACGCCGATATTAAGGTGTATGTCCACCATACAGAATGTTTCTATCAGTTATTTTGTATGCGATATGCTGCAAGTAAGTTGACACCATATATGTTGAAATTGATAGATATATGTCCCAAATTGATGACGGAGCTCCCATTTCCCGTGGCACGGTTTCAATCCGAGGCTGGAGAGAATGCCAATTATAAACACAATAATTTCTTTTACAACCACACAATGCGCGGAGGTGGAACTCCCAAGCGTAAATATAATTCAGAATATATAATTCTACTGCAGTGTTGGAAAGAAATTTGTCTGGGGATAAATAAAGGATCTGTAAATATTTCTCAAAGTTTTCAAACATACTGTGATAGGATTTCGGCCTCATATATTATAAAGGCATATTTCTGGGGGTGGAAGACTCGAAAGGAACTCTCTCAGAACCGTGTCCTTTTTCTGAGTAATCTTTCAGCAAGGCATGTTTCGGCAAGGGTGGAAACAGTCGAGACACCACTTAAGGGGAAGTTCGTTCTGACCGGTACTGTCCCCAAGATGTTCGGTAAGAAACAAACCCAAGATGATGTGAAGAAAATCATTTATTCAAATGGTGGCAAACTGTCGAAAAGAGTACCCTTTAAGAAAAAAGAAATTTCGACCAAAATTTACACAGTTCTCGCCCCGACTCAATGATCCACACACCTTGCCTTAAGTTGCCAGCGGCCATACGAACCGCAATGCGACGTGGCTTCCCCATAATTTCATATCGCTACATAGATGATTCTATAAGTCAGAACACATTCCTTTCGCCCGATCCATATATATTACAGATGGACAACGAATATGTTGCCCGTGATTTACCCATTGTCCAAAGGCACAATTCAAAAATGGGACTGACTTTGTTCAAGTCTAGTCGTAAAGCTGTTAACGAGCCACCATCGGGTCCCACAAAGAAATTGAAAAGATCACATGGTATCCACGGGGACCATTTTACCAACTGTCCAAACGAAAGGAGGCTGTTGCCGAAAGATCCATTTCTTGGACTGACAGTTTGCAGTTGACAAAATTTTATGCTGATGAGTGGAAAAGTCTCCCTCAGGCAGAAAGAGATAAATATAATGCTGAGTGGCTCGAGAGAGACATAATTCATCGAAATTTAGTGGCTGAGGCTAAATGTCAGCAACAAGAGCTAGAAGAATATAATCGCTTTTCAGATTATGCCACTAGTTCATCCGATTCTGACAGCCACGAATAAACCTTCAGTTTACGGGTTTCATTGTCTGTTGCATGTTTAGTCAGGCCAAAAATATGTCTTTCTGAGATTGTCCTTGAATTTCACACATCAGTGTCTACCATTTCTTCTTTCTGTCTCTCATTGTAATGGGACCGATTTCTCTTACTAACCCAAGCCTCTTAAAGCTGACGTGCATTTCGCCACCTCTGATATTCGGTCGGAGGTCTCGAAATGTGCGGCTGGTTCACAGGCTCGGAATTGTTAAGACCAAGTTCTGTATATCTGAATAACATTCCTTCGCTGTCCCTCGCCATGCTTCGGACATTGCTCTTGTATAATTTATGCCTTCTTATGCAGTCGTTCAGTTCGGCTGAATAATAGTAGGCCGCCAACTTCTGCTATAAGAGTGATGGTACTGCACAATAAAAAAAACTTGCCTCATAATATAACATCCTTCATGTTTGGCCGCTGATGATTAGTAGGCCGCCAACTTCTCTATCGGTTGATAATTTTTGTCAAACCCATGACTTTCTTCTAGAATTGAAATTTTCAATTTTTTTTATAATAATTAAGATCTAATCTCGAATTTAACTGTCTGCTCACAATATATGGATTTGTAATTATCGTAACTATTTATTACATATCAACTCATTTATAAATAAAGCTGAGTGCGCTACTTTAACAAACTTTTCTGATGACATAATAAGTTTGGAGATGAAATATACAATTCCTAGATTATAATGTCATTAAAAGTGTAGGTTCGAATGGCACGCACAGCGCAGTGTATTTATTCACCATTGGTGACAACTCGTGCTATGTTCAGTTTATTGTGCTATACAGGATATATCCTTATAATATTCTACGTGTTTACACTACGTTTGGTCATAATGGTCCATGGCGAGCTAATGTTTTCCCAACAAATATCGAGGATGTTTTACTTTCTTCTCCCGCATACTAAGTATTGGGGCTACTTGTTCATCTTCAAACAAACATGCTTTATTTTGTTTGAGGTTGAACAAGTCGCGCATTATACTCTTAACATGTGGGAGAAGAAAGTAAACATGATAGACATTTGTATAAAAACATATTATCATTGCAATAATCTACATGTTCAGTTAACAATACATTTCGTCATAATGTTGTAAATATTCGTGTAGTGTTGGCCTCCTTGTCACGTGGGTTGCCCGACTCTCGTCCAACGTTCCACCAGAGACGAGGGTTTTTACTCTATGTCGAGTAGGTTCATGTTTCCGGTATTCCAACAGTACACGAATTGATACAAAATAAAATGACCCATGAACGTGAATGTCCACAAACTGACTCAACTGTGACCGCCCCCATATATATAGTGCTTCTTTTGGTGCATTCTAGTTCGTTTTAACTTATTAAATGTTATATGTCTTGTAATATTCCTGAGAAGTATATTTAAGCTTCATGTTCCAGAGCTATGTTTTCTCCGATCGATTATACATGTTTACCCGTGCACATCCGATTGCGTCATAATATTGTGAATATTCTTGTAATGTTGGCCTCCTTGTCACGTGGGTTGACTCTCGTCCAACCGTTCCACCAGAGACGAGGGTTTTTACTCTATGTTGAGTAGATCCATGTTTCCTGGGTTTCAACATTACACGAATTGCTACAATATTCAATTAACATTACACGGGCACAATTGTGAGCCATGTCATGTTTAAATATCTCAGTTTGAATAACTTCTAAATGTTGGAAATTTCTTTACGCCCACAATCTATCCGAGTCTGGATTTATAAATTTATCTCGACCGTCACGGGGATCGCTCCCCCATATAAAACGTTGTGTTCGTATTTGGAATTAAGTTGAATACAAGTTAATTGTATGGGTACATAACATTCAAATATGTTCACAAATATGCATGAGTTGGAAATAAGCAGAATGCTATGCATCTTTGCAATCACAGGAACCCGCCATTAAACTTCAAAGGTAATTAAGCTTTTACATTTTAAAAGCAATAGTTTATAGTGCTTCATAATGAGTTATTTTGTATTGTTTTAAAATATAAAAGCTTACCTTTGATATATTTCATGGTTAGTCGTAAATGTGAAATCACTTATTCTTATTGCACAGTATATATCTAGATAATAGTTAATTTATATATTTTGTTCTTTGTGTATAGTGTATATATTTGTTCGGCAAGCATGAAACGTTTATGTAAGAATGTTCAAGTCATATTATCTGAAGTATAAATAAATTATAAGACACATCTATGGTTCATGCATTATCCTTTCCCAATACATCAAAGTAATGGAGACACAGACTCAGTATGATTATTCATTGCCGCGGTGTCATATGCGCTTAATTTAGTGAGCGTGAACAAATACCCATTTCTTATCGAAATGTCCATTTATCGATCGGAATGGCACATTGGGATATTCCTCAACAAATCAACTTGAAGCGCGGCATGAAAATCGATTCAGATTTTCGCCCATGTCGGGGTTAGAACCCTTGCGAACCTGATGTATTCCAGACTGTGATGATCGTATCCACAACCTAAGTAGCACAATATATAAATTATACTGTTCGGGTATTAGTGGCCTAATAAACATTTACAGCGCCGGAATCAACAAACGGCGAATATTCGGGTACTGCCAGTAAACTCACCTAATAAACTAGACGCGTGATTCCGTCTGGTGTATAAGTGCCGACAATACAAAGGGATTACCGTTACGTAAGTAATTACTTTGTTGATGCACCGTCTGTCCTGACTCATGACAGCCGTTCAGAATTTGTGCAATTGTTAAACTAGTCGCATATTGTTGGTATATCTTTGAAGTTAGGAGCATAGATTTTGATTATCTTATCTGTTAATTAAAAAAAGAGTACCGTTTAACTTTTATTTATATCTGAGAAAGATCGGCAGAATTTGTATCAAAACTTGAACTATGTTTTAAATAAGTTAGAAAGGGAGCTTAACATTAAAACAAAATCCATCGCAATACTGCCCCTGGAAACTCATAATTGCATGCAGTAGGACACATTACTTCAGTCGTCAAAATATCCACTTTCGGACTCGATTTCTGGAACGACCTTCTAGAATGGGGCGCACATTTCAGTCAATTATTGTAGATATGTCTTTTGCCAACAAGTCGGTACATAATATGATGGGGAAAAAATAATGGTTGTCAGTGAAATCATTGCTCAAAGTTACAGCGGTTCAGTACCACTATCCGAGTCGGCGGACGGACATAATTATATATAAATTGAGTTTGCTGCCGAAAAACTATGATATTTGGCGTCATTTATCGGAGCTGGTTTGTACAAATCAGCTGATGTTTTTACATATTCACGAAGGTCTGTCTTTTGCCAACAAGAATATATACGATATGATGGGGTAAAAATAATGTTTGTAAGTGAAATCATTGCTCAAAGCAACTGCGGTTCACTACCGCTATTTGAATCGGCGGACGGACATAATTATATATATATTAAATTTGCTGCCGAAAAACTATGATATTTGGCGTCATTTATCGGAGCTGGTTTGTACAAATCAGCTGATGTTTTTACATATTCACGAAGGTCTGTCTTTTGCCAACAAGAATATATACGATATGATGGGGAAAAATAATGTTTGACAGTGAAATCATTGCTCAAAGTTACAGCGGTTCACTACCACTATCCGAGTCGGCGGACGGACATAATTATATATAAATTAAATTTGCTGCGAAAAACTATGATATTTGGCGTCATTTATCGGAGCTGGTTTGTACAAATCAGGTGATGTTTTTACATAATCGGGAATGTCTATCTTTTGCCAACAAGTACATACACGACATGGTGGGGAATAAATAATATTTATGGGTGAAAAATAATTCCTCAAAGTTAGTGCGGTTCACTACCGCTCTTCGAGTCGGCGGCCGGACATAATTATTATATAAATTAAATTTTCTGCCGTAAAACTATGATATTTGGCGTCATTTATCGGAGCTGGTTTGTATAAATCAGCTGATGTTTTTACATATTCACGAAGGTCTGTCTTTTGCCAACAAGAATATATACGATATGATGGGGTAATAATAATGTTTGTCAGTGAAATCATTGCTCAAAGCAACTGCGGTTCACTACCGCTATTCGAGTCGGCTGACTGACATAATTATATATAAATTAAATTTGCTGCCGAAAAACTATGATATTTGGCGTCATTTATCGGAGCTGGTTTGTACAAATCAGCTGATGTTTTTACATAATCGGGAATGTCTATCTTTTGCCAACAAGTACATACACGACTTTGTGGGGAATAAATATTATTTATGGGTGAAATAATTGCTCAAAGTTAGTGCGGTTCACTACCGCTCTTCGAGTCGGCGGCCGGACATAATTATTATATAAATTAAATTTTCTGCCGTAAAACTATGATATTTGGCGTCATTTATCGGAGCTGGTTTGTACAAATCAGCTGATGTTTTTACATATTCACGAAGGTCTGTCTTTTGCCAACAAGAATATATACGATATGATGGAGAAACAATAATGTTTGTCAGTGAAATCATTGCTCAAAGTTACAGCGGTTCACTACCACTATCCGAGTCGGCGGACGGACATAATTATATATAAATTAAATTTGCTGCCGAAAAACTATGATATTTGGCGTCATTTATCGGAGCTGGTTTGTACAAATCAGCTGATGTTTTTACATAATCGGGAATGTCTATCTTTTGCCAACAAGTACATACACGACATGGTGGGGAATAAATAATATTTATGGGTGAAATCATTGCTCAAAGTTAGTGCGGTTCACTACCGCTCTTCGAGTCGGCGGCCGGACATAATTATATAGAAATTAAATTTGCTGCCGAAAAACTATGATATTTGGCTTTATTTATCGGAGCTGGTTTGTCCAAATCAACTGATGTTTTTACATAATCGGGAATGTCTATCTTTTGCCAACAAGTACATACACGACATTGTGGGGAATAAATAATATTTATGGGTGAAATAATTCCTCAAAGTTAGTGCGGTTCACTACCGCTCTTCGAGTCGGCGGCCGGACATAATTATTATATAAATTAAATTTTCTGCCGTAAAACTATGATATTTGGCGTCATTTATCGGAGCTGGTTTGTACAAATCAGCTGATGTTTTTACATATTCACGAAGGTCTGTCTTTTGCCAACAAGAATATATACGATATGATGGGGAAAAAATAATGTTTGTCAGTGAAATCATTGCTCAAAGTTACAGCGGTTCACTACCACTATCCGAGTCGGCGGACGGACATAATTATATATAAATTAAATTTGCTGCCGAAAAACTATGATATTTGGCGTCATTTATCGGAGCTGGTTTGTACAAATAAGCTGATGTTTTTACATAATCGGGAATGTCTATCTTTTGCCAACAAGTACATACACGACATGATGGGGATTAAATAATATTTATGGGTGAAATAATTCCTCAAAGTTAGTGCGGTTCACTACCGCTCTTCGAGTCGGCGGCCGGACATAATTATTATATAAATTAAATTTTCTGCCGTAAAACTATGATATTTGGCGTCATTTATCGGAGCTGGTTTGTACAAATCAGCTGATGTTTTTACATATTCACGAAGGTCTGTCTTTTTCCAACAAGAATATATACGATATGATGGGGTAAAAATAATGTTTGTCAGTGAAATCATTGCTCAAAGCAACTGCGGTTCACTACCGCTATTCGAGTCGGCTGACTGACATAATTATATATAAATTAAATTTGCTGCCGAAAAACTATGATATTTGGCGTCATTTATCGGAGCTGGTTTGTTCAAATCAGCTGATGTTTTTACATAATCGGGAATGTCTATCTTTTGCCAACAAGTACATACACGACATGGTGGGGAATAAATAATATTTATGGGTGAAATCATTGCTCAAAGTTAGTGCGGTTCACTACCGCTCTTCGAGTCGGCGGCCGGACATAATTATATAGAAATTAAATTTGCTGCCGAAAAACTATGATATTTGGCTTTATTTATCGGAGCTGGTTTGTCCAAATCAACTGATATTTTTACATAATCGGGAATGTCTATCTTTTGCCAACTAGTACATACACGACATTGTGGGGAATAAATAATATTTATGGGTGAAATAATTCCTCAAAGTTAGTGCGGTTCACTACCGCTCTTCGAGTCAGCGGCCGGACATAATTATTATATAAATTAAATTTTCTGCCGTAAAACTATGATATTTGGCGTCATTTATCGGAGCTGGTTTGTACAAATCAGCTGATGTTTTTACATATTCACGAAGTTCTGTCTTTTGCCAACAAGAATATATACGATATGATGGGGAAACAATAATGTTTGTCAGTGAAATCATTGCTCAAAGTTACAGCGGTTCACTACCACTATCCGAGTCGGCGGACGGACATAATTATATATAAATTAAATTTGCTGCCGAAAAACTATGATATTTGGCGTCATTTATCGGAGCTGGTTTGTACAAATCAGCTGATGTTTTTACATAATTGGGAATGTCTATCTTTTGCCAACAAGTACATACACGACATGGTGGGGATTAAATAATATTTATGGGTGAAATAATTCCTCAAAGTTAGTGCGGTTCACTACCGCTCTTCGAGTCGGCGGTCGGACATAATTATTATATAAATTAAATTTTCTGCCGAAAAACTATGATATTTGGCTTTATTTATCGGAGCTGGTTTGTCCAAATCAACTGATGTTTTTACATTATCGGGAATGTCTATCTTTTGCCAACAAGTACATACACGACATTGTGGGGAATAAATATTATTTATGGGTGAAATAATTCCTCAAAGTTAGTGCGGTTCACTACCGCTCTTCGAGTCGACGGCCGGACATAATTATTATATAAATTAAATTTTCTGCCGTAAAACTATGATATTTGGCGTCATTTATCGGAGCTGGTTTGTACAAATCAGCTGATGTTTTTACATATTCACGAAGGTCTGTCTTTTGCCAACAAGAATATATACGATATGATGGGGAAAAAATAATGTTTGTCAGTGAAATCATTGCTCAAAGTTACAGCGGTTCACTACCACTATCCGAGTCGGCGGACGGACATAATTATATATAAATTAAATTTGCTGCCGAAAAACTATGATATTTGGCGTCATTTATCGGAGCTGGTTTGTACAAATCAGCTGATGTTTTTACATAATCGGGAATGTCTATCTTTTGCCAACAAGTACATACACGACATGGTGGGGAATAAATAATATTTATGGGTGAAATCATTGCTCAAAGTTAGTGCGGTTCACTACCGCTCTTCGAGTCGGCGGCCGGACATAATTATATAGAAATTAAATTTGCTGCCGAAAAACTATGATATTTGGCTTTATTTATCGGAGCTGGTTTGTCCAAATCAACTGATGTTTTTACATAATCGGGAATGTCTATCTTTTGCCAACAAGTACATACACGACATTGTGGGGAATAAATAATATTTATGGGTGAAATAATTCCTCAAAGTTAGTGCGGTTCACTACCGCTCTTCGAGTCGGCGGCCGGACATAATTATTATATAAATTAAATTTTCTGCCGTAAAACTATGATATTTGGCGTCATTTATCGGAGCTGGTTTGTACAAATCAGCTGATGTTTTTACATATTCACGAAGGTCTGTCTTTTGCCAACAAGAATATATACGATATGATGGGGAAAAAATAATGTTTGTCAGTGAAATCATTGCTCAAAGTTACAGCGGTTCACTACCACTATCCGAGTCGGCGGACGGACATAATTATATATAAATTAAATTTGCTGCCGAAAAACTATGATATTTGGCGTCATTTATCGGAGCTGGTTTGTACAAATAAGCTGATGTTTTTACATAATCGGGAATGTCTATCTTTTGCCAACAAGTACATACACGACATGATGGGGATTAAATAATATTTATGGGTGAAATAATTCCTCAAAGTTAGTGCGGTTCACTACCGCTCTTCGAGTCGGCGGCCGGACATAATTATTATATAAATTAAATTTTCTGCCGTAAAACTATGATATTTGGCGTCATTTATCGGAGCTGGTTTGTACAAATCAGCTGATGTTTTTACATATTCACGAAGGTCTGTCTTTTTCCAACAAGAATATATACGATATGATGGGGTAAAAATAATGTTTGTCAGTGAAATCATTGCTCAAAGCAACTGCGGTTCACTACCGCTATTCGAGTCGGCTGACTGACATAATTATATATAAATTAAATTTGCTGCCGAAAAACTATGATATTTGGCGTCATTTATCGGAGCTGGTTTGTTCAAATCAGCTGATGTTTTTACATAATCGGGAATGTCTATCTTTTGCCAACAAGTACATACACGACATGGTGGGGAATAAATAATATTTATGGGTGAAATCATTGCTCAAAGTTAGTGCGGTTCACTACCGCTCTTCGAGTCGGCGGCCGGACATAATTATATAGAAATTAAATTTGCTGCCGAAAAACTATGATATTTGGCTTTATTTATCGGAGCTGGTTTGTCCAAATCAACTGATGTTTTTACATAATCGGGAATGTCTATCTTTTGCCAACTAGTACATACACGACATTGTGGGGAATAAATAATATTTATGGGTGAAATAATTCCTCAAAGTTAGTGCGGTTCACTACCTCTCTTCGAGTCGGCGGCCGGACATAATTATTATATAAATTAAATTTTCTGCCGTAAAACTATGATATTTGGCGTCATTTATCGGAGCTGGTTTGTACAAATCAGCTGATGTTTTTACATATTCACGAAGGTCTGTCTTTTGCCAACAAGAATATATACGATATGATGGGGAAACAATAATGTTTGTCAGTGAAATCATTGCTCAAAGTTACAGCGGTTTACTACCACTATCCGAGTCGGCGGACGGACATAATTATATATAAATTAAATTAGCTGCCGATAAACTATGATATTTGGCGTCATTTTCGGAGCTGGTTTGTACAAATCAGCTGATGTTTTTACATAATCGGGAATGTCTATCTTTTGCCAACAAGTACATACACGACATGGTGGGGATTAAATAATATTTATGGGTGAAATAATTCCTCAAAGTTAGTGCGGTTCACTACCGCTCTTCGAGTCGGCGGCCGGACATAATTATTATATAAATTAAATTTTCTGCCGAAAAACTATGATATTTGGCTTTATTTATCGGAGCTGGTTTGTCCAAATCAACTGATGTTTTTACATAATCGGGAATGTCTATCTTTTGCCAACAAGTACATACACGACATTGTGGGGAATAAATATTATTTATGGGTGAAATAATTCCTCAAAGTTAGTGCGGTTCACTACCGCTCTTCGAGTCGGCGGCCGGACATAATTATTATATAAATTAAATTTTCTGCCGTAAAACTATGATATTTGGCGTCATTTATCGGAGCTGGTTTGTACAAATCAGCTGATGTTTTTACATATTCACGAAGGTCTGTCTTTTGCCAACAAGAATATATACGATATGATGGGGAAAAAATAATGTTTGTCAGTGAAATCATTGCTCAAAGTTACAGCGGTTCACTACCACTATCCGAGTCGGCGGACGGACATAATTATATATAAATTAAATTTTCTGCCGAAAAACTATGATATTTGTCGTCATTTATCGGAGCTGGTTTGTACAAATCAGCTGATGTTTTTACATAATCGGGAATGTCTATCTTTTGCCAACAAGTACATACACGACATGGTGGGGAATAAATAATATTTATGGGTGAAATCATTGCTCAAAGTTAGTGCGGTTCACTACCGCTCTTCGAGTCGGCGGCCGGACATAATTATATAGAAATTAAATTTGCTGCCGAAAAACTATGATATTTGGCTTTATTTATCGGAGCTGGTTTGTCCAAATCAACTGATGTTTTTACATAATCGGGAATGTCTATCTTTTGCCAACTAGTACATACACGACATTGTGGGGAATAAATAATATTTATGGGTGAAATAATTCCTCAAAGTTAGTGCGGTTCACTACCTCTCTTCGAGTCGGCGGCCGGACATAATTATTATATAAATTAAATTTTCTGCCGTAAAACTATGATATTTGGCGTCATTTATCGGAGCTGGTTTGTACAAATCAGCTGATGTTTTTACATATTCACGAAGGTCTGTCTTTTGCCAACAAGAATATATACGATATGATGGGGAAACAATAATGTTTGTCAGTGAAATCATTGCTCAAAGTTACAGCGGTTCACTACCACTATCCGAGTCGGCGGACGGACATAATTATATATAAATTAAATTAGCTGCCGATAAACTATGATATTTGGCGTCATTTTCGGAGCTGGTTTGTACAAATCAGCTGATGTTTTTACATAATCGGGAATGTCTATCTTTTGCCAACAAGTACATACACGACATGGTGGGGATTAAATAATATTTATGGGTGAAATAATTCCTCAAAGTTAGTGCGGTTCACTACCGCTCTTCGAGTCGGCGGCCGGACATAATTATTATATAAATTAAATTTTCTGCCGAAAAACTATGATATTTGGCTTTATTTATCGGAGCTGGTTTGTCCAAATCAACTGATGTTTTTACATAATCGGGAATGTCTATCTTTTGCCAACAAGTACATACACGACATTGTGGGGAATACATATTATTTATGGGTGAAATAATTCCTCAAAGTTAGTGCGGTTCACTACCGCTCTTCGAGTCGGCGGCCGGACATAATTATTATATAAATTAAATTTTCTGCCGTAAAACTATGATATTTGGCGTCATTTATCGGAGCTGGTTTGTACAAATCAGCTGATGTTTTTACATATTCACGAAGGTCTGTCTTTTGCCAACAAGAATATATACGATATGATGGGGAAAAAATAATGTTTGTCAGTGAAATCATTGCTCAAAGTTACAGCGGTTCACTACCACTATCCGAGTCGGCGGACGGACATAATTATATATAAATTAAATTTTCTGCCGAAAAACTATGATATTTGTCGTCATTTATCGGAGCTGGTTTGTACAAATCAGCTGATGTTTTTACATAATCGGGAATGTCTATCTTTTGCCAACAAGTACATACACGACATGGTGGGGAATAAATAATATTTATGGGTGAAATCATTGCTCAAAGTTAGTGCGGTTCACTACCGCTCTTCGAGTCGGCGGCCGGACATAATTATATAGAAATTAAATTTCCTGCCGAAAAACTATGATATTTGGCTTTATTTATCGGAGCTGGTTTGTCCAAATCAACTGATGTTTTTACATAATCGGGAATGTCTATCTTTTGCCAACAAGTACATACACGACATTGTGGGGAATAAATAATATTTATGGGTGAAATAATTCCTCAAAGTTAGTGCGGTTCACTACCGCTCTTCGAGTCGGCGGCCGGACATAATTATTATATAAATTAAATTTTCTGCCGTAAAACTATGATATTTGGCGTCATTTATCGGAGCTGGTTTGTACAAATCAGCTGATGTTTTTACATATTCACGAAGTTCTGTCTTTTGCCAACAAGAATATATACGATATGATGGGGAAAAAATAATGTTTGTCAGTGAAATCATTGCTCAAAGTTACAGCGGTTCACTACCACTATCCGAGTCGGCGGACGGACATAATTATATATAAATTAAATTTGCTGCCGAAAAACTATGATATTTGGCGTCATTTATCGGAGCTGGTTTGTACAAATCAGCTGATGTTTTTACATAATCGGGAATGTCTATCTTTTGCCAACAAGTACATACACGACATGATGGGGATTAAATAATATTTATGGGTGAAATAATTCCTCAAAGTTAGTGCGGTTCACTACCGCTCTTCGAGTCGGCGGCCGGACATAATTATTATATAAATTAAATTTTCTGCCGTAAAACTATGATATTTGGCGTCATTTATCGGAGCTGGTTTGTACAAATCAGCTGATGTTTTTACATATTCACGAAGGTCTGTCTTTTTCCAACAAGAATATATACGATATGATGGGGTAAAAATAATGTTTGTCAGTGAAATCATTGCTCAAAGCAACTCCGGTTCACTACCGCTATTCGAGTCGGCTGACTGACATAATTATATATAAATTAAATTTGCTGCCGAAAAACTATGATATTTGGCGTCATTTATCGGAGCTGGTTTGTTCAAATCAGCTGATGTTTTTACATAATCGGGAATGTCTATCTTTTGCCAACAAGTACATACACGACATGGGGGGGGAATAAATAATATTTATGGGTGAAATCATTGCTCAAAGTTAGTGCGGTTCACTACCGCTCTTCGAGTCGGCGGCCGGACATAATTATATAGAAATTAAATTTGCTGCCGAAAAACTATGATATTTGGCTTTATTTATCGGAGCTGGTTTGTCCAAATCAACTGATGTTTTTACATAATCGGGAATGTCTATCTTTTGCCAACTAGTACATACACGACATTGTGGGGAATAAATAATATTTATGGGTGAAATAATTCCTCAAAGTTAGTGCGGTTCACTACCGCTCTTCGAGTCGGCGGCCGGACATAATTATTATATAAATTAAATTTTCTGCCGTAAAACTATGATATTTGGCGTCATTTATCGGAGCTGGTTTGTACAAATCAGCTGATGTTTTTACATATTCACGAAGGTCTGTCTTTTGCCAACAAGAATATATACGATATGATGGGGAAAAAATAATGTTTGTCAGTGAAATCATTGCTCAAAGTTACAGCGGTTCACTACCACTATCCGAGTCGGCGGACGGACATAATTATATATAAATTAAATTTGCTGCCGAAAAACTATGATATTTGGCGTCATTTATCGGAGCTGGTTTGTACAAATCAGCTGATGTTTTTACATAATCGGGAATGTCTATCTTTTGCCAACAAGTACATACACGACATGGTGGGGATTAAATAATATTTATGGGTGAAATAATTCCTCAAAGTTAGTGCGGTTCACTACCGCTTTTCGAGTCGGCGGCCGGACATAATTATTATATAAATTAAATTTTCTGCCGAAAAACTATGATATTTGGCTTTATTTATCGGAGCTGGTTTGTCCAAATCAACTGATGTTTTTACATAATCGGGAATGTCTATCTTTTGCCAACAAGTACATACACGACATTGTGGGGAATAAATAATATTTATGGGTGAAATAATTCCTCAAAGTTAGTGCGGTTCACTACCGCTCTTCGAGTCGGCGGCCGGACATAATTATTATATAAATTAAATTTTCTGCCGTAAAACTATGATATTTGGCGTCATTTATCGGAGCTGGTTTGTACAAATCAGCTGATGTTTTTACATATTCACGAAGGTCTGTCTTTTGCCAACAAGAATATATACGATATGATGGGGAAAAAATAATGTTTGTCAGTGAAATCATTGCTCAAAGTTACAGCGGTTCACTACCACTATCCGAGTCGGCGGACGGACATAATTATATATAAATTAAATTTGCTGCCGAAAAACTATGATATTTGGCGTCATTTATCGGAGCTCGTTTGTACAAATCAGCTGATGTTTTTACATAATCGGGAATGTCTATCTTTTGCCAACAAGTACATACACGACATGGTGGGGATTAAATAATATTTATGGGTGAAATAATTCCTCAAAGTTAGTGCGGTTCACTACCGCTCTTCGAGTCGGCGGCCGGACATAATTATTATATAAATTAAATTTTCTGCCGTAAAACTATGATATTTGGCGTCATTTATCGGAGCTGGTTTGTACAAATCAGCTGATGTTTTTACATATTCACGAAGGTCTGTCTTTTTCCAACAAGAATATATACGATATGATGGGGTAAAAATAATGTTTGTCAGTGAAATCATTGCTCAAAGCAACTGCGGTTCACTACCGCTATTCGAGTCGGCTGACTGACATAATTATATATAAATTAAATTTGCTGCCGAAAAACTATGATATTTGGCGTCATTTATCGGAGCTGGTTTGTTCAAATCAGCTGATGTTTTTACATAATCGGGAATGTCTATCTTTTGCCAACAAGTACATACACGACATGGTGGGGAATAAATAATATTTATGGGTGAAATCATTGCTCAAAGTTAGTGCGGTTCACTACCGCTCTTCGAGTCGGCGGCCGGACATAATTATATAGAAATTAAATTTGCTGCCGAAAAACTATGATATTTGGCTTTATTTATCGGAGCTGGTTTGTCCAAATCAACTGATGTTTTTACATAATCGGGAATGTCTATCTTTTGCCAACTAGTACATACACGACATTGTGGGGAATAAATAATATTTATGGGTGAAATAATTCCTCAAAGTTAGTGCGGTTCACTACCGCTCTTCGAGTCGGCGGCCGGACATAATTATTATATAAATTAAATTTTCTGCCGTAAAACTATGATATTTGGCGTCATTTATCGGAGCTGGTTTGTACAATTCAGCTGATGTTTTTACATATTCACGAAGGTCTGTCTTTTGCCAACAAGAATATATACGATATGATGGGGAAAAAATAATGTTTGTCAGTGAAATCATTGCTCAAAGTTACAGCGGTTCACTACCACTATCCGAGTCGGCGGACGGACATAATTATATATAAATTAAATTTGCTGCCGAAAAACTATGATATTTGGCGTCATTTATCGGAGCTGGTTTGTACAAATCAGCTGATGTTTTTACATAATCGGGAATGTCTATCTTTTGCCAACAAGTACATACATGACATGGTGGGGATTAAATAATATTTATGGGTGAAATAATTCCTCAAAGTTAGTGCGGTTCACTACCGCTTTTCGAGTCGGCGGCCGGACATAATTATTATATAAATTAAATTTTCTGCCGAAAAACTATGATATTTGGCTTTATTTATCGGAGCTGGTTTGTCCAAATCAACTGATGTTTTTACATAATCGGGAATGTCTATCTTTTGCCAACAAGTGCATACACGACATTGTGGGGAATAAATAATATTTATGGGTGAAATAATTCCTCAAAGTTAGTGCGGTTCACTACCGCTCTTCGAGTCGGCGGCCGGACATAATTATTATATAAATTAAATTTTCTGCCGTAAAACTATGATATTTGGCGTCATTTATCGGAGCTGTTTTGTACAAATCAGCTGATGTTTTTACATATTCACGAAGGTCTGTCTTTTGCCAACAAGAATATATACGATATGATGGGGTAAAAATAATGTTTGTCAGTGAAATCATTGCTCAAAGCAACTGCGGTTCACTACCGCTATTCGAGTCGGCTGACTGACATAATTATATATAAATTAAATTTGCTGCCGAAAAACTATGATATTTGGCGTCATTTATCGGAGCTGGTTTGTACAAATCAGCTGATGTTTTTACATAATCGGGAATGTCTATCTTTTGCCAACAAGTACATATACGACATGGTGGGGAATAAATAATATTTATGGGTGAAATCATTGCTCAAAGTTAGTGCGGTTCACTACCGCTCTTCGAGTCGGCGGCCGGACATAATTATATAGAAATTAAATTTGCTGCCGAAAAACTATGATATTTGGCTTTATTTATCGGAGCTGGTTTGTCCAAATCAACTGATGTTTTTACATAATCGGGAATGTCTATCTTTTGCCAACAAGTACATACACGACATTGTGGGGAATAAATAATATTTATGGGTGAAATAATTCCTCAAAGTTAGTGCGGTTCACTACCGCTCTTCGAGTCGGCGGCCGGACATAATTATATATAAATTTAATTTTCTGCCGTAAAACAATGACATTTTGGCTTTATTTATCGTAGCTGGTTTGTATAAATCAGCTGATGTTTTTAAATAATCGTGAATGTCTATCTTTTACCAACAAGTCAATACATGACATGATGGGGAAAAATTAATATTTATGGGTGAAATCATTCCTCAAAGTTACTGCGGTTCCGTGACTACCGCTCTTCGATTCGGCGGACGGACATAATTATATATAAATAAAATTTTCGGCCGTAAAACTATGACATTCGGCTTTATTTGTCGGCGCATTAGGTCAATTGATAAAAATTATTTCCTTTGATTAACTACATGATCGTAAGCTTAAATAAGCGACAACACCACTTTATAAAATCATAATTAATTGTAGTGATAGCACAAAGTAATCTTCTTGTACACGCACCGAAATTCAGGTGCCCACTAAACTAATTACCACCTTTACTAACGGCTGTTGGCTAGAGCGGTAGTCAACCGCAGTAATGTGTACAATGGTGTGGTTATGAGTTTCCAAGGGAGGGTTGTGTAATGCCCCCCAGCCAACTGTATATGACTCACCCCATGTATATTCCCCTCTGTTTTATATTTAACATTATATCATGTGTAGCTATGATATAATTTTTGTCGTTATCTTAAATACTACCAACCATATATTATTAACCATGAATACCAAAATAACAAAAATCAGCTTGACTCATACCCCGCTATATATATAAATAATTTTGGCATATGTGACTCACCGGGGTGGTTACATCAGTTTATAATACCTATTTTGATTCTACACCCTAAAATTATGAAACCCCCCAACCCTCCATACCGGACCAATTTTACAAAATTGCACCCTGACCTATAACTTTATCTTGAATTTTTCAAAATTTACCTTACTTAAAATACTCTATGTTCTATACATTGGAACTTCAGACAGTATCACCTCAACGAGTTCATATATGTATACCACATTAAGATTTTCGGCATCTTGTATTACCATTATATTGCAACTGACTTATATATTTAATTAACGCCACTCTGCACCCTTATATATACGTTTCATTTACCTTGCATTTTTCAATTACATTATTATCCAGTTTACCCCTTATTATTACTTATGGGTATTTAGCCTAATAACAACTTGGCGTTGCCCATACGTGATCATTTATTGTATATATTTACGGTTCCACTCGTTGTATTTTCTTGTTAATATTTACGATTTTTATTCATATCTTCCCAAATTCGAACCATAGGCGTTTTCTGAAATATTATATGCCTATCATATGTACGATTAATGTTGACATGGCTATTTTACTACAGGTGGTTTCAAAACAACCCCCCATTCATATCCAATATATACGTTATATTGTAACATAACATAATTTCAATATACACGTTATGATAACGTCACAAAATCTCACATATACACCGATATTAATCAATAATATACATTTTTTTAGCATGTCTGATGCCAAGCTTTTATGATGAGCTTTGTGCTTCGGCATATAAAGAACACATTATGTCATTTGAGAACAAATTTTATGACCTCTGTAACCATGTCGATCACCCCTATGGTAGGGCTTTAATTGATCTGACTCTCTCACAGAAACATGACATCATCGCATGTTATGATGAATTATGTCCCAAATATGCTGATTCTTGCTTCAATTATGTTAACAATGTTACTCAGTCGGATCTGGACGATACTTTTTCTGAAGTGAATGTCAGGATCTATGAATTAAACAGACTCCTTGAGGACTTTTATGACCGAACCCAGGAAATGAAAGACTTTCGAAGTGTCAGTTTGTCACAGAATCGGCATACAGCCCTCTCTACTTCACAGTACAGTAAATTGAATGCATTACATAAACTTTCTCAGATCAGTAAAGACATGTTACACCATAATATTGGTTATCATACAGAGCTTCGGACTTTGGACCGTTATCGATTTACACTTAATAAAGAAGATATAACTGACCGTCAGAAGGTTTTTAGCTTTATACCCTGGAGTTTACCTGATAACCTTATTGATACTCTGAGTAAGGGAAGTAACTTTATCCCTACTCCACTTTGGGACCGCAAGAAACAAACTTCAGACCTTAAGCAAATGGTTTATGATAGCCTTGAACGTATCAATAACCGTACAATTCGTCACTTGTCATCACAATCCTTGTGTCGTACTCCTTCATCTAACATACTTTTATACACACATGTTAACCACCCTGACTTGCCACAAGCCTTGATTAATTCTACACTTGACAGCATCAATAGTGTTAACAATCATTGTAATTTTCACCATGCTTCGCATCAACTATATTTCAAAAATATCTCCAAATTTGAAACCAAGACCATTGATTTCTCTTATAACCACCCTGGCATTATTATCTCACCAAGTGATCAAAATCTTGGCATTTCTATTAATACCACTGCCTGGTACGCCCATGAATATCGTCGGCAACTCGATGATGCTACAACCCACGAAAGGCATCCATATGATACCTTACCTGCTTTAATTAACACAGCTGTCTCTAATATGCATTTATTTGCTTTTCAATATAAAGATTCTACTATAGATAAGGACTTTCTTACGAAGCTTATTAAATTTAAGGCTTCAGATATTATTATGCCCTCTCTCAATATTGTACCTAAGGTACATAAACTTAAACAGTTTCCAACCCCTGACCTTGACAATACTGGTTCATTTCATTTGATTTCAGTGCCTTGTATACATCTATTAGAAATACTGATCTGTATCTTGCATTTGATTTTATCAAAGAAATATTGATCAGGACCATTATAATTTCATGGTCTCTTTATTTGAGTTTATCCAGAGTACTTCATACTTTCATGTTGGTTTTAAACACCTCTTCCGACAAAAAGACGGTTTGAGCATGGGCTCCTATTTCAGCTCTCAAGCGGCAAATGTAATTTTATTAAGGTGTGAATACTATATGTATCAGAATATTGAATTCAGTAAATACATACATATATTTCTTCGTTATATTGATGACGGCATCATGTTTATTCAAATGGATTATAATAACCTTTGTATGTTCTTGAATCAGCTCCGAACATACTATCCCTCACATATAGATTTGGAAATTTCTGTCAGCAAATATTATGTCAATTTTTTGGATATTACATTCAGTATCAACCATATGTTATGGTTTCAAAACAGTATGCACATTGGTTTGTACCAAAAACCATTCAACACATATTCTTATACACATTTCACCAGTGATCATCCTATTAGTGTATTCAAAGGTATTGTGGCCATTGAATGTTTTAGATATTACCGCCATGCTTCATGCAAAGAGGATTATATATATTACACCAACCTTTTTCTTATCAGGCTTTTGAAATGTGGTTACCCTGAACAGTTTTTAATGAAGTATATCTTACCTTATGATACGGTTATGACTAAGGATATGGCTAAATCAGTCGCTACCGTTCAAGATGGTACTTCTAATGATACCTCTGATTTGCCCACTAGTACAAAGGTGGCCGATATGCAAAATAATAATGATCTCCCGACAGTTTATGTGCCTTTGCACTTCTCCAAGACTATATGCAATAACTTTGTTGCTAAGCTACTCATTCGTCACAATAATAAAGTTAGATTTTGTAACACTGTAGGTACCAAGTTAAACCAGAAGTTACTCACAAAAAAAATGCCTACACCAGAAATTATTTTATTACATGTAACTGTACCCCATCTGCACAAATGTAATACTACACCTTATATTCTATAACCCCCCCCCCCCAGATAGTAGAAATTTGATTACGATATTATCCACTGTGTTCAGTACAGAACCTTGTCGTTTAGATGCCCCCACCCCTACTATTTTTTATATATAGTATTATTGCAACCATATACTATACTTTTATCCAGATAACATGGATTGGGAAAGCGAGGTCCTCGCCTACTTGATTAACAATTGCAAAATTACAGCAGAGTATTTATCTACTGAAGGACTGTGGAACCTGAATCTGCAGGATATTCTCTCTTCTAAAAGTTATATAGAGGTTTTCTACCCATATAACAATGTTTTTAAACTTAAACGAATACCAAACTACAGCTCATTTATTCATATGTATACTGGTATCAGATTTAGTACCATAGACTTTCGACTCATTAGCCAGTTTAATATTTGTATCTACACACTCACCAGCAACATTGTCATTAAAATCACATGCCCTTATGATCGTATTTGTAAACGATTCCATGTAAACATGGGTCCAGAATGTAAAAAACGCATTCTATACAAATTGTACCATTACTACCTGTTCACTGACATAGATTTTTACACTCCCATGGACTAATAAATTTTTGCAGATCACCCTCTTAGCTATCTATTTTTCCCCTAAACATGATTATGCACCTTTAATGTAAACCATATGGCCGCTTAGGTCACATGCATTAACTTTAAATACACCCCTATTGTTGAAATGGAAATGTAAAAACAATATTTTTATTCTTATATTTCTTTTCTCGACTAAAGATTTTTTTTAAAACCACGCAGTTGGCCTCCCGTTTTTATCGGCGCATGCGCGACCTCGGGTCATCCATTTAGCAGACGCTTCCAATTTAACCTTCACAAAATCTCGATGATTTCTCTCCTGATTTATATAATTCTCACGTGAGTGCACTTTGTATTTACTGGTATTTCATATGCATTTATACTTATAGCACATCTAGGCACATTAATTTCAATTTATTAGATGGCAATTTGTCTAATATTCCTCTTCTAAAATCACCCTGTTTGAAATACTTGGCTGCACAACTTTTGATGACGTCATTATACTTTTACTGGCAATCTCAACCGCAAATTTCTATGTCCCCATGTGAACTTCACCTTGTATTTTACAATAATCTGTAATCATTATTAATTCTGTAATAACATTCTCACACTTATATCAGCTTGTTGTATTGCCTGTTTTGTTTGCACTTGTAATCATTTACAATTATTCACTCATGCTAATATATACTCATCTAAATTACAATCTGTACTCCATTATTTTTCCCCCCATTTTATAAGTTTGTGGTGCATAGCGGTTATTTAGCTGGATTGACTTAGCCGCACGCTAAGTGACACTGCCTGGAAGTAAGCTTATTGTGTTAAAACGTGTCGAAAAGCGGTGGTCTGTTGTTTAAACACTCCATCACCAGATACATAACTGACGACGATTCCAGTAATATTTAATATTTTACTGCAGACTTACACCTACACTTACACTCTACAACTGCTTACTCATGTACATAACTCTAAATTTCAAAATTAACCCTTTCGAAAACTCGCGGCCTATGCTTACGTTTCTAATTTCTAAATTTGTAACACCTAACTATGTACCACGCTCCCATCTTTTACTGAAACTACCGGTATGGGACAATCATGAAACTAAAATTTTAATACTCTACGTATAACAATATCATTTATAATAGTGCGTGATGATTCTACGATACTGGTACGCATACTCTGTCATATGTATACCTATATTTTCCAAATTTCAAAACACCAGGCATACTTCTATTATGGTCCTGTTTTTTATTTAACTGACTATGGAATTGTCCAAGTGGCGCTTCGGAATGTGTACCTAGATAATGAACACCTTTGTCCATGTTATCGAAGACAGGTTTACCCTTGTATTCTGTGGTGTTCCCAGCCCCCTGGATCTCTATATATTTACAACAACTATAAATATGAAGATAATCTTTGTACCGAAGTATTGACATTGGTTCCTAACATGGTTGGCTGCTTCGAAAATTGGTTCCTAACATGGTAGGCTGCTTCGAAAAATTTGTTTAATCGCATCTTGTCATCAGGACATTACCCGACGGATTGCAGCAAATCTATATTCACACTTTCATACATGAAAGGGAACCGTTTTTACCCAAATAATTATCGACCTATTGCTTTGAGTTCGTCACCGGAAAACTTTTCAACAAGGTGATAAAGTCCAAGATTACTTCATTTCTGCAGCGTCATAATCTGATAAGTGACAATTAATTTGGATTGCGTGAGGGTAGAAGCTTGGTTGATAGTGTTTTTGTTTTAAAAACAATCGCTGAAATATGCATATATAGAGGACTAACACAACGCTATATGCAGTTTTCCTGGACATCATAAAAGCGTTTGATCTTAACGGCTAACCGATGCAAAGTTTTCAATAAAATGAGGCATATTGGTCTAGATGGTCAGATTTTCAGATTATTAAACATATTTACATAACAGTAGCTATCAGCTCAAAACTTCCAAGGGATTCAGCTCGCCGTTACTATATACCATTGAAGTCAGACAGGGGTGTTCAATTTCACCTACGCTATTCAAAATCTACATATACGGTATCTAATATATATTTTGGGTCTTTTGTCTGTTTGTCTGTCTGTTTGTTTGTCTGTTATCAATGGCCGGGAAAACTGCCGGACGGATTTCGTCGAAATTTGATACATAGGGGTACTTTTGTCCGGGGAGTGTCAATGCAAGGTTAAATCGCGCCAATTGACGGATTTCGAGGGGAAACAGCCCGGACGAAGTCGGGCCCAGCAGCTAGTGTCATACATTTGCCACACAGAATGCAAACCATCTATTATAATTGAAAACCTAATTAATCACTTTCATCAATTTTTGAAGCGATATTGTTTTTAATATATATGCAAATGATAAGTCAAATGCGACCACAATGGACATTTCATCTTATGCCGATAACACAACACTCTTCACTTGTCTAATGAAGCCCTAGTCCAATGTTTTGTCAACAAAGAATTAGTCAAAATATTTGACTAATGTTGTTGCAACAAACTCAATAAGAGTAGCTATATGCTCATCCACCCACAAAACAACAACAAATGGAATAACTGAAAATAAAGCTGTACAATACTGAATTGAATCGAATAGGAAATCTTGGACAATAATCGTCTACAAAATTCCTTGGAATCCATATTGATGAAAATTGGACTTTAAATAAATCACATATCTAAAGTTTGTTCGAAAATTGCACACGTTGTATACTTCACTTAAAAAGTGAAGCCATTTTTTCCGAGTAATACCCTCAAAACTTTGTATCGCTCTATTTCAAAGCCACTTAGGTTATGGTATGCAGGTCTGGGGACATGTTCCCGAAGTAAAAAACATATTTATTTTTGCAAAAACGAGCGTTCAGAACCATAAGCAACTGCCATACTGCACCACTCTTCAAAAGGGAGAATATGTTGAAAATATTCGATCTTCACACTCTTCATTCGTCGGTATTATGGACTTCTACCTGAATCCCTTGAAATGATATTCATAAATTGAACTAACATAAATTCAAGACAACCAAATCCTATATTCCTAGAAACACCAAGAACTGTCTTCAGTGAAAATCTACCCCATCATGCTTTTGCCACAATATGGAACAATCTAAAAAAAAGAACACACTTCACATCAAACATGACATTTATTTAGGAAGCACTTGCATACATACATGATAAAACACTATTCTGAAAACGTTAAAAGTAAAAATATTGGATGCAGGGACTGCCCATGCCAACAAATGCTACAGTCATTATATGCTCATGTATTGTGCGTTATATACACCTATTGTAAATTATGCCTACACTCGATCCCCTCCCACAAGACCGGACTTAATTGCCTCCCCGATGACCACGCAAAACATAATCAATTTAGCGATTGCTATGAGCAAATCTGGCAATGGTCATGGTTGGTACCCATCAATCTAAACAGTATCTGTATCAAACCATTGATATTTATGTTCACCAGCTATGAGTTCATGTGCACCCACATGGCGATGAACGCCCATATTCGTCGTCTTTAAACATTCACTTTAGCGATACATATGCCAATGGGGATAACATTCAACGATATTCAACAGAAAATATTTAGCCGCAGAGAAGCTGCAGGTTGGCTATTGTAAAATAGTTTAGGGGCAACAAAGCGTCAACTTATGCGGCGATGGCGGAACTGGACATGTATCCTTTTACAGTAGTTACTACTATCAAATTCTTCGCTTTCAATGTCAAATTACAACTTCGCGTTTAATATATATTCTTCTTATATTCTTATAGAACAGAATACCGAGAGACCCATATCCCCATTACCAACTCAGTCGACTTCCCTGGAAACTGCCAGTTCTCCAATCCCACTTGTTGATATGGCAACTGGTGAAACAGTTTCTAAGGTTTCAAAAGTGGAAACTGGGATTCCTGCAAATACGTCGACCTCAGGTAAGATGATAATGTATAAATCGTTTCACATCCAATCTGCCAATCAAATCGATCCATTCCATGAACAATTATATTGTATATTGTGTTAATCGACACTGAAAATATCACTGTGATTCCACGAGTCCAGCAGTTTTGGATCTAACCGAATTTGACTCCGGCTCTTTTTGATCACATCCCGACTCTACTCTGATTTTTTAAAAGTTTGCGTAGCTTGTTAGCGCAAAAATAACGTTATTGACAGAAAGGTGCGTGTAATGGACGCGCGATGAGTTCGTTGTTTCTCACATAAACAATAATCACCATATTTCTGTTACTGGGCCAAAAGCTCCGCCGTTAAAAAATGTCTCCAAATGCATTTTATTTCATAGTTCAGATCCGGAACTAATCAGCTATTTATGTCCCGACTCAAAGTTGATAAATACATTTCGATTGGCTACCATTGTGTGAGCCGGACTGTAGAAATGTGCATAGCAGTGGCCATTTTGTATTATACCGTCACCTTCGATGTATTTATATTCGTGAACAGTCAATAGTCTTCCAAGGAGAAACTCTATGGTATATTCTCAACATACATTTTTCTGTGTCGCCTATCGAAATTGGGGTAACAATCTAGAGGGCCCCAAGTGGTTCTAACCGGAGGTATTTCATGGGAAGATCTACTGGTATCATTTATCAATTTGACAAAGTTATGGTGTCAGTAATAGGATCGTGGATGGGGTGCTAGCAAAATATTTTGTCGCAAATTTCAACCAATCCTTTTAATATAATATAAGCATATCCGACATGCAGGCACATCCCTGGTTCTTGGATCGTCGGAGTCAGGTATTGGAGTCGATGTATATAACATAACATGTATTTCTCGGAAGTAAGTCTCTATGACATTTGTCTGATAATACATAATTCTACAAAAATCAACATAATTATGGTATAAAAACAATAATGTTATATAATAATGTTATTCATCGTTGATGTATCTAATATGTCTGCTTGAATGCGATGATGGTGTCTGATTCCACAACGTACTGTGGAAGTGCATTCCAAGATTTCAACACTCTCTGTGTGAAAAAGTACGGTCGGACATCCTTTGTGTAGCTGTCTATTTGGAGTGTGAAGAACTGTCCTCGTGTTCTGTTGTCAACAGAGTATCTCCAACGAGTTGTGTTGGGATATAAGATTTTATGAAACGAGTTTGATAAGTTTGATTCACAACGAGTCAATATGCTACAAACGAGTTTCATAAATTCTCATATCCCAACATAACGAGTTGAAGATCTTGTAATCACATCAAAAAAACTAAAAGCTTTATGCCCTTTTAACAACATCAGCTCTGTAGAGGACACGCAAACTGTATACACGTATTGTGTTGACTCAGACGCTTCACCACTGTACGTCAGTATTGCGCTACACGCGCAACAAAATATATTCCCTTTCAGTTTCGTTTTTATTTGGCGTATATTGGGTTATTTATTGGTAACATTTGTCAATAATATAATTTTATTCAAAATGAATAATCAATTTGCAATAGTAATTCACAGAATGGTACGGAATCAAAATGATATCACGCGCGCAGGTATACAATAAAATTGATTACCGCTTGGACTATTAGCTATTAGCCAATAGTGACAGATGAGAAAATATGTAATGGATTTTTCAATGATATTATAGTGGTTTCATGTGATATACAACTATCTAATACAACAATATGAATGAACGAAATTGATTAAATGGATCAAATCATGTATTAAATATTTATATTCCAAACATCAATGTGCCACAAACGACTTTGGGATAACACATGAACACAAACATCGAAACAAGAATGGGGTTACAATGCCACATTCACGAAATTGCTGTAAAAGATAAAGGTAAATGTGTTTACATTAGATACAACAAAATATTCAAGATATAAAAACTGACTAAGGAAGCGCTATTGGCATGAGGAGAAAGGCGAGGCTACAACCGAAGCCGCTCGGACTCCAGACTCAAACGTCACTGTGAAGTATCAACTCACATTCACGCGAAATAAAAGTAGCAAAGATTGGATACATATATACTGAACAAACCATATGTTCATGAGTCCAGGCGCAAAAAACAAGCATCCGTCTGTGTATCAACACTGAATTTGAACTATAAATAGTGTACGAACTGGCATTCGGGAATGCGTGGACAGGCAGCCGAAAGGCCAAGGCAGAATGTCGACGCGAAATCGATCAGCTCCGATGGGAAAACTGTCACATACATGTATAGACCGTAGGACGAGTCAAGAAATTGTGCCCAGAAAAACGTTTTGTTACAACTATTCGGGGACTACGGGAACATTGCATTGTTTGATGAAAAATAACCTGCCCTATCATAATGCCAAATGTTCCCAGAGTCCCAGACTTGCACATTTTTGTAAAAAAGTGACTTTTGTTGACATTTTTCATGTGATTCTCCACTAAAATCTTCGCAAACTATTTAGCCAAAACCTGGCAAGTAAGCCATTATTAATTTATTCTAGTATAAACATTAGCCAAAAAATCACAATGTACAAAACAATCACCGTCGATATTGCAGTTTGCGTTATAAAACAGCGATCTTGAATGTTAATTTTGATTTTGGCATAAATAGAGTTATCGTTCTTGTCTAGTGGATTTCAATGCATTTTGGATGCGATATTTTTTAACAAAAAACGTCGAAATCTTCAATATGTCTAATTAATATGATAACTCGTTTGTGTCGCGTGCATATGTATGCTTCTTGTTTTCATTAAAGTGACATACCTGACTCATATTTATTATGAAAATGTACGAAGTTCCAGTTTTTAACGCATTTTTGGGGAGTTAAACTACAGTCCGAAATCGACCCAACTGCATTTGCCTGGGATTCTATTAGCTCCAAACATTAGATAAATCAATACAATACATATATGACATATTATTAAGATAATTAAGACAATTAATCGATCTTTAGTTTGCACCTGTAATTTAGAAATTCCATCGCTTGATTCAAACCATCCATGCATGGCAGGTCTGGGCGCATTTATACTCTTTTCTAGCGATCGTCTGTAAATACACACCTGATAATTTGCTCGGCTGATGTTTTAGGGGGCAACGTATCGGGGGCAACGTATCGGGGGGGGGGGGGGGCAACGTATCCAGGCATGACTTTTTTTTAACTTGTATTACATACCGTTTACGCCAGATACATCGCTTCGATCATATATATGACACAAAATTCTCCAGGGCGTGCACAACTAATTCGGAAAGTTGACAATCATCACCCACTTACTGTCAGGGTATCCATATATTCGGTGTTGCCTAATGCGATTTGAAGCGATTTGATTTGTTTAAACATATTTTATTTGTAGTATAATACAAAATGGATTGGGCCACAAGATACAAAACGTAAGAGGTTTGATCTTCCCCTTTCCATGGAAACAACTGACCGTATCACACTGAACGGGCGATGCCCGAGAAGCCGGAGATACTATTTACCGAGAACAACCGATAACAACCGAGAACAAGTCTAAAATTAATAATTGAGTCATAATAATGTCGAAGTATAGTGTATATATCAATCTTAAGTGAATACTATACCATATTTGACGTTTTAAATAACATATATGAAGTTATTTTGGGTACCTATATACCAAGACCTTGAAACATCGCAGACGTGTACTCGGTTGGCGGTAACACAAAGGCATGAACCGTGCCTGGGTGTTAATTGACTAAGAATTAGCTGCATGATGGGTCTGATAAAAATGCATTGAGTTTTGTATACAAAGAGGTGTTTCTTCTTAAATTATCTTCATACCTATGTATTATGGGTCGATAAGATTAAACGAATTGAATTGAGCAAGTGAAAAACATTTTATGAGACAACGCATAGACAGCTGATATACTTACGCAAAACAGACAATATTGAACCAATAAATTCATGCCAAAATTACGGACTAAAATATTTGACACTCAAAATCAAACTAAAAACATACCAAAATGTTGGACAAATAGCAATTGCGAGTCCATGAACAACATCATTAAATTATCGACGGACTGAAATTTTTTTAAACTGCCAGATCTAACAATTTTGACATTGTTTAAACGATCTGCTATAAGAGATATCAGAAGTGCACTGCACTCCATATGTGCGGTAACATTTATCGAGAACAAGTTGTCAGTAAACAGTATAGACATATACAGTAGACATCGATATTTTCATTAAAATGTTTACTTTTATGCATTTAATCGACATATTCTTAACCAATTGTAATCGTAAAACCAGGCGGAAATCTCGTTTTAACATGCAGCGTATCGACTCTCGGTAGTGATTAATTAACCTGTACTCGGTTTGACAAGAGTGTGAACACGTTATTAAATAAGCTTGCTAATTTTCCATAATAGATTTTATGAAAAAGAAAACTCCCATCACCTTTAGTGCATGTATCCGGGCTTTGGTCCACAGTCATAGGGGAGGAGACGGCTCCAAATAAAATGTCTTACTTAAAATTTAAATTTTCCAGTCCGTCGGTAATTTAATGATGTTGTTCATAGACTTGCAAAAGTTTGGTACCGGTATGTTTTTAATTTGCTTTCGTGCGTCAAATATGCATGGTTCTATCTCATCATGTCATGAGTAAATGTTCGATCCACGTTCACTTGCTGATTGAAGATCATAACACCTCTTTACTCAACTCAATGAAGTTTGACCACCTAACAGACCCACCATGTAGCTAGGACTTAATTAATTATAACACCTATATATAGGCACGGCTCATGCCTTTATGTTCCGCCAACCGAGAACATGCTCGCGGCTGCGATGTTTCAAGTTCTCGGTATACCCATAATAACTACATTTATGTCATTTAAAGGGTCAAATATGGTATAATATTCGCTTCAGATTGATAAATACACTATAATTGATCATTATTATGACTTAATTATTAATTTTAGACTTGTTCTCGGTTGTTCTCGGTCAGTAGTGTCACCCCGAGAAGCATCGAACATTTTTTTCTCCTAGAATACTCATAATACTGTCACATTCCTCAGTATTGCACAATACCCAATAAAATTACATACACGTCGGTGTCGTCGCTGATAATAATATTAGTTCCACCATCTCGTGTAGCATGTGACGCATGTAGCACAAGTCGTTCGTCAGCTTATACTCGTGGTCACAGGGTCACGTGCTGGATCGCAAACCGACTCTACACAAAGAACATTGTCACGAAAAACGAACGAGTGGCACTCACGACCATGTGACAGGATAACTGTAACAGCATTACACAAGATAGGCGATAACGTAGACCATTGAACGAATAATCAGTGAATTGTACCATATATAGGCCTATATGGACTATGCAGATTTAAATAACAAAAGTTAAGACATATATGACTCCATTGTGTCCCTTTAATATACGCGAAATCTACGTTACACAGTTTTCCGTAAACGCCGTGTAACAATTACATGCTTTTTTATATATATAACCCAAATTGGCGATAACATTACTCTTATAAGTTATATATGTATATATATCAATACGGTACACTTTACCGGCCTTGGTTGCGATGTGTCCACTTCCGATTCCGTGTGTGCAAAACAAATCGACGAGTGACCTTTGAAGAAATACCGATTTTCGGAATTTTAACAGTTTTCGTCTATTCAAATGGTGTTTTAATCGATATTAATAACTATTGTAGCTAATGGAGTGGGAATTTAAAACACAAACTATCATTATATACACACTAAATTCAAAGTTGCTAAATTAACCCGAAAAGTAGTAAATGTGTACTACTTTGGGTAGTTCGTATTCATTGGGAGGTTAATTTTACTACCTGGTGGGTAGTTAAAAATTGATATACCTTTGGTAGTTAAAACAACTACCTTCAGTAGTTGAAATTTTTAACTACTTTTGGTAGTGGGATGAATACGAACTACCCAGTAGTTAAATTTACTACCTGCGGATGGTTGGCATTTTTGCTACCTGCGGGTAGTTAATCTGATAACTACTATTGGTGTGAAAGTATTCTACCTCGAGTGGTTATTCTAGCTATTTTAATTGGTATTCAAAGGTGTCCGATCTAACCACATAACTGCATATTGTTGCGAAAGATCCACAAACCAAAAAGAATGGAATTTGTTGAAGTTTGTTCACGTTATTGTGCCAAATGTAATACAATTACAAAACCGACATACTAAGGGTCATAATTCAGGTAAAATAAATCTTCAAACTCAATTGATATATTCATGTGAAAGGTCCGCATAAACAAATTCCTGGTCTGTCACTGGGTCTGTACTCTATTCCAAAAATGCCATATTGGGACGTTTTTATCTATTTTAGAGATATTTATTTGTTCAAACATATGTATGCTTTGCAATACTAATGGGAGTGCACGAACTAATGGTTTGATCGTTTATATGCGGTTGTGGACTACACAAGACACTATAAATAATACCAAAGAACATACACGTTCAAAATATTGTTTTATAGCTTTAACCAATAATACAAAATACGGAAGCACCCTTCAGACATGATATCAATCTTCAACCCAGTGAAACCTTGCGGGCATGGATTAGTATCCCTCGTCACAACTGGGCGGGGTGTGAGGTAATGACACATGTATATAGTAGGTACAAGTCTTTATTATGTTGTGAATAAGATATGCAGTGTGTACAAATATAATGATCAATAGTCGCCGCGAATTGGTGTCCCCGAATGGGTGATGCCTGGTGTGAATGATGCCTGGATATGATCTAGGTATGAGATGAGTCTAGTGAAAGCATGATGTGATGGGATGTAGTTGTTTCTTATATACTATTTGGGATGCATATTAGATGAGGTGTTTGGCAATACACATCGGGATTGGTTCTTCCGTTATGGTCATCTCCCTTGACCATATTTGGGAGCCATCTTCATTGTGTGTATATCTTCGCTGAGAGTAAGACGTGTGAGGTTTCGAGAACCGAACACGAATATCTGAGTTTGGGGTTTTATATATTGGGACATTCGTATAGTTTGAATCAAGTTGTGAGATTATAATGGGTAGTTATCTCACATATGTCCCCCACCCGTGTAAGATTTTTAGCGCAGCGGAAAATCTTATGTAACATCAAAATTATGGACCTAACTGGGGTAATTGTGATTATGTAATGTGGATGAGGCTGAAATGAAGTATAATAACATTGATTGTGGTGAAGTTATGATTAATACATGTGGAACAAAGTTGTCTTAAAATGATGATATGCGATATTAAGTTGTCTTAAAGTGATGATACGCAATATTATGAGATTATGAAATAAATGGTGGGAAAAGCATATATGGGTTGGTATATAAAATGATCGTGCAAGCAGTCATAATGCGTGCTATATTGATATGTAGGCTAAGGTATGATAATAGAATATAGAGATACAAGTATGAGAAGTAATGAATATAACAATACGGTAATAGTGCATGGTATGTTTTTTCAATGATGAACATTGGTGATGTATTATATAAATGCATGTTGTATTGTTAATAAAATCATGACGATATGTATACATTCGGTATTGTGGTAATGAGAGACCAAATGTTTCTCATCTGCCGTCAATTGCACAGGGAATTGTTGAGAGCATGTGTCAGAGGTGAAATATTGTTTGGAGTGTGGTATATGAGACTTTGATTAATGCGTTTGTTGATAGTTGGCGAGTTCCGTGACCAATGTTATTGAAGATAATCGGCGGTCAGTTGTCTAACTCTTGGGGTTGGCACGTGTCATATCTGCCGTTAATTGCTCAGGGAATTGTTGAGAGCATGGGTCAGAGGTGAAATATTGTTTGGAGTGTGGTATATGAGACTTTAATTAATGCATTTGTTGATAGGTGGGGAGATCCGTGACCAATGTTATTGAAGATAATCGGCGGTCAGTTGTCTAACTCTTGGGGTTGGCACGTGTCATAATGGCGTTATTATATGCAGCTGACGTGGTATGCATGCAGTAACGATATTAGAATTAGTCTGTGGGTTTGTGCCCCTTATAGGAAAAAAAAATGGTATTATTGGGAAAATGATCAATATAGATTAAGTGGTGGGTTATGGATGGACGCGTGAGTTTTCATTATTTTCATAGGTCGTAGTGTGGATGATTCTTCATCGACATCTCGCGGGTGTTTTTTGGGAAATGTCAAATCTTCTTGTGTGATTTGTATTTGAGGTTCCTTAGCTGGAGACAAATGAATATCTTTCGTGGCTTCATTGGGTATTGGTGGGGTTAGTCTGTGACGAAGTTGCATATCAGTTCCCTTTATCATTTGGTTAAGTTTATTTCGTCGCTTTGCGATTTTAATTCGTCGCGTGTTGTGATTGCGTTGAGTCTGGTATTGGGAAATTTTCGTGATACACTGAATAATGTATTTGCGACTTGAGATGGCAATCAGTAAAATTAATACGAACGTAATGACCGCGGGAATGATAATTTGGTAATAATCCTGTTTTTTCTTTTGTTTGATGGGTTGCAGGGATGTGACTGTTTGCAGAAAATCATATAATGATAGTTGCTTTATGGGGGGTAACTTGTTTGGAATCGATACTTGAGGGGGCAAGTTATGAAATTGGGAAAATAATTGCTTCCATTGTGGCAATTTATGTAATTCAATAGTTGATTGTAATTGGGTTATTTGTGTCTTGATGGTGATGTTTGATGAGTTCAAAGTTGTGAATGCAATTAGTTTGATACTAGCTGATGTAGCTATGCACCTTGGTGGTAAAGTTATCGTTGCGATGGGGGGTAAAATTGTGATTCTATACGGTCGTTTTCTTAAGAGATTGTGATGACAGTTTACTGTAAATGTATGAGCTTTCGTGGTTGTTATAAGCCATGTACATGCCGCCAGCTTAATAGCGGATGGTAAATTATACTGAGGGTAAATGGCTATAGGGCAATTTGTGGCGGTATTTTTTGTATCATTGGTGAATATGTTGAATAGGCAGTTATGATTATGTGATGCGGCGATTGAAATTTTTTGAATTTTACAATATGGTAATTTGTTTGAAATACACGGGTGATTGTCACCAATGGTGGTATATTTGGATCGGTCGGGAGATAATAGCAGGTAATTATGAGTAATATCGATTCGGGCAACTGTATATTTATTGTTGTGTCTGAGTCTTGGGTCTCGAGGGTCTAATGGATAAAAAAATGGTATAGCGCGGAATATGTCAAACTGCATTCTGATATCGCGTAAATAAATTGTTATGGTAATGATTAGTCTGCTGTCTGTGAGTATGGTTTGTGTCTTCAAATGTTGGTAATATTTTGCAATTCCCGATTCTATGGGGAATGGTAACTTCAAATGGGCTGGAAGTAATTTCGTTATACTGTCAAGTGCCTTTTTTAAATGTATTGGGCTTATGATCTCCGGTGTAAATCGGTGGTTAATTAGAGAGGCAATTTGAACTTTAAGATGTCGCAAATATAATTTTGCTTGGATAACATCTTGTTGTATTTCGTGTAATATTACTAGAAATTTAGCGTTGATGATTGTGAATATTTCAATTGTATGCACATGTTTTTGGGTTCGATGTGTTTCTTTTCGAAGTGTGGCTTGAATATTGGATATTGTTGTTGATAATGTGTTGACTCGTTGGCGATTTTCGTTTGAAATGACGCGTGTTATATTCATGATAGAATAAGCGGTTTGAGTATCGTGTTGGATTTTTTTTTGGTTTTGGTAGAGGGTTCGTATGTTATCTTCTACATGTGTAATATCTGACATCGAAGGGGTGCCAAATAAAAACTTAGCTATATCGCTTATTACGGGTAATATTGCTCGTTTGAGTCTTTTGGTATTATGGAGTTGATAATAATTATGATATTCATATTGGATTTGTTTTGTTTCCGTGAGAGCCGCTGCTAATTCAGTTTGTAAATCTGTCAAAATGTTGATGAGATTAAAGTTAATGTTATTTGTCTCGTTCCTGAATGGAGGTTTGTTATGGTGATATGTGCTTTGATGAAACGTGGCACAAATGCTATTGAGTTTATTTTGGGCCATCCTTATGTCGGTAGCGAGTCTTGCTATGTAGGTATAATATGGTGTGAGTTCGATGAGAAAACTGAGATCCCAATTTTCATTTGAGACAGCAATTTGCCGGTGATGCAAAAATAACATGTTCTGTCGAGTTAACATAGCGTCACTAGTTTGAAAGCCGATGATAAGTATGAAGAGGGTCGCTTTAACGAAGTTTTCTGTAGGCTTCATATCGCTTGCACCCCTATAAGTAAAAATATAGGTGTGTATTAGCGGGTTAGCCGGTATCTGATTATAAAGATAGATTCTCGTGGGCATGGCTTATATGGGTTAACTGGTTTGATTAATCAATGAGATTTTTCGGCCGGTGTAAGTTTACTGTTTACTGTGTATCTGGGTACCCCCAGAAATCGACGAAAAATGACGTCACGCGATGCCAGTGTGTGTACCAATTAGCCGCGCTGCGTGCGCCAGGCATGTCGACGAAGGTAATTAGTGGTATAGCGGTATAAATGCGTTGGCCATTACGGCTGTGAATTATCTTTGATAGCTGTTTGTGCCTATATAATTTAACGTGGGCTACATCGTGCTAATGCAGATTGGTTTCATTGAAAATATCACATGGACATCTGAATGTGAACGACAAGTGGTATTGCTGTATTATTTATAAAATGTATGTGTCATAGGGTGTAGGTATACCAACAGTCATGTCAATATGGATATCAAAAGGCATATGAATAAATGCGTATTGTGTACTGCTATATATAGGTTCTTATTGCTATATTTGACATGATTATTGGCGGAAATTTTTGTTGATTGTATAGTATTAGGGGAGTGCAATTGACGCATGGAATAGTAGTTCTATCTATATTGTAATGATAATATTTGATCGCGCATTGTCACGCGGCTCTGGTTATCTTGGCGGTGGGGGGGGGGGGGGGGGGGGTATGTATACAATATCGTCGTGTTGGGAGATATTTTGCATGGTGATCTATATCGGTAGCATTGTATATGAATGGTAATTGTATGTTCCTATTTAATTGTATTGATATATTTGAACAAAATGTGTTTCTGACGTGATATTTTGTTCCTGGACAAATTATATCGGAAATTTGTATTCCGTTGTCCTATTGGAACAACTCGATGATTGTACGTGTGTGGGATTTGGATGAAGAAACTTGATGCTTCTATATACGTGGGTTCTATACATCGTTTCGCCTTAATGAATAGTAATGGTAGTATGAACTGATGTTGGACATGTGTTAATTTGAGTTATAAGATCCGATATAGGGCGTATATGAATATGTTATTAATGACAGTTAATCATTGGCAAGTATATTTGACAATAATATATGGGGTAGGGAAGAATATGAAAAATATTGCTTAAGGACTGACAATATTTGTGTCGTTTGGGATAAAGTGCACATGGTGAGCCTATTTTGGCACTGTATATGCACATTTTGGTAAGCGGCGGTATTGGGTGAAGTTTGTACGTGAATTTCGTGTTCACGTGTATTGGATTTTTGTTTTATGCACGATATAGATGCATGTGGGGTCCGTGTATTGCGCGTTACATGTATGTAAGAGTGAGCTTCAGTTAGCTCTGTACATGTACCTGGGATTTTTATGCACGATTGTGCACTGTGTGTTCTATACATGTTAAGTTAACTGGGCCTTGATTGGCCGTTAACATGTACGTTGTATTTGGAGATTTTCTTGTGGAAGGGCGTTCGGGTATCATGGGAATTGGATGGGGAATTGTATCTCACTAGATACGTGGGGGGGGGGTAAGCGTACTAAATCGTTAAGGAAGGTTCACCTATCAGTGTTCATGTCGTAATAATTGGTGTGTGTGTGTCACTTAAGTTTGATATTATGATACACTTGTGAGGTTGTGAACCTTGGTTAATTATTTCATCTAAATAGGATTATTTGAGTTTGATGAATAATTATGGATAGTTTTGGTTATGTTATGAGGCAGAAAAATTGGCTGGGTAATGTTTGTTTATGTTATTAGTTTATGTTGAAATATTCCTATTTATTGATATGATACTTGTGTAACATATTTTTATTGTATTTATTTATTTTATTTTTTTGAGGGAAGCAAGTTTTAGCCCTGTGTGCATGGTGCACCGATGCACACTGGACTTGCCAGCATTGAGTTATATCTGATTATTAGATGATGTTTAGTGTGTTTATTTATCATTGGATATTATGTTTAGATGTATCGAAGAGATATCGCTTGATAGCTGGTTAGATGTTAGCGGGAACAGGGGTTTGTAATATATATTTGAGATAGATAGTGCCTAGCATATCCCTCGGTAATCTTCGAGAGTGCTTGCTTGGTTTGGCACAGCGTCCCGATTCCATACGGACGCTATCTGCCAATATGAGATAAGTATATAAGGTGTGGGAATATCGACAAGGGTTATTTCTGACATAATTTTCATTATGTCTGATTACCTGCGATTTTTTGAGGCTGAGGTTGCTGTGTTAGAAACGAGCCAATATGAGGTAACAATGCAATATGTGGATCACATATTGGCATTTTATGATGTTATAGTTGCTGTGTGCCTGGCTGGAGGGACCAGTATAGATTGGGCACGGTATTTGAGTACCGTGTCTGAATTAGAACGATGCCACAAGGTGATAAATCTCCGGCTGGAGATTATAGATGAGAGGCAGAGGATAATAGACCTATGGAGCCAACATCGGAGAGTGCTATAAGAAGATGTTGGTGTGACTGCTGCCCCTGAAGAATTCGGACCGTCCCTGGATCAAGAGCTGGCTTGCATTCTGCAAGCTGGCACGGTGTTTAGCCAACAATAACATGAATTGAATTGTTTTTGTGGTTATTCACCGTGCTAGCCTGTAGAAATAACATCTTGCTGATAAATTCAGTGAAAAGAAATGTATTTTTTTTGTTGTTGTTGTTGTTGTTGTTATTGTTGTAATCGTGGTAATGGCCCAAAGGTGTTAATATTGGTTGAGCTACAAAGAGTAACTTTTGTAAACGTGCTAAATCGCCAAAGATTATTTAATTATAGTCTAAGATTGGTTGAAATGTAAAGAGATAAATATATTATTAGACCGCTGCCAAGCGTTCAATACTGTTATTGATTGGGTTATCTAAGTTTTAGAATGAAGAGCGTTTGTTTGTTCGAGGGGGGGGCGGTGTAATGGTGACTTTCATATTAGGATTGGGAAATACTGAATATCTGGGTGATGCATGCCGTGGTTAATATTCCACACGCCATATAACAAAAGGCGTTTAGTGGCAGTTTTAGGGTGTCATGACCTAAAATAAGGTCGGACAGATGTCCGTTACAATGAGATAGGGATTGGGGAAGTGTTGTTGATGGGATAAATGCCGTGGTTTATGTACCAATCGCTCTATAATGAAGAGCGTTTTGTGGCGGTATTGGGGGGGGGGTGATATTGAGGGAAATATGCCGTGATTATTGTATCAACTACTATATAATATATATAGTGTATTGTGGCGTTGGTGGTGGGGGTGTCTACATTGAGGGATAATATGCCGTGGTGACTGTACCAATCGTTCTTATTGATAAAGAGCGTTGTTTGGCAGGAGGGGGGGGGGTGGTATTGAGGGAAATATGCCGTGATCACTGTATAACCTACTGTATAATATATAGTGTATTGTAGGATTCGTTTGCTATGTCAATGAATATATGGTTGAGTTAAGCATATTGGAGGGAATGAAGATGTAACTGAGTCATGAACGGGATTTTGCGATATTTCGGAGATTGGTGCGAGAGACAATGATCGACATATTGGCATGTTTCGTGAATAAACAATTTATTCAAAGATGCCGAGTGTCAGTCATTAGCGAAAGATATATATTACATGTCGGTTAAATTTACTTCGGCATCATGACTCAATGCACACCTGTTAGCGATAATTGAATTAGAGATTTGGGAAACGAGATGATGCCCTGTTTAATGATCATACCACTGGTGTGAACGAAGTTTATCGTTTGGGTGTCTATCTCTGTGCCGAAGGGGGTGGGATGGGAGAATTGCAGTAGGGTTATGCCTTTGTAAGACCTGTTTTATATAATATTAATAAAAGTTATGTAAATTATCTATCATTAGTGATTGTGAGATACTTTGATACATGACTATGAATGTTCGATATCAGTTGTCATCTGATATAAATCATATGTTTCCGTACTTTCGTTTGACCAATTTGTCGAACGGCTGTCGGGTGATGTATATTGGAAGTAATTAGAAAACGATGAATCTTTAGGCGTGTGTTTGGAGTATGGTGAATATAATTTACGATGCCGGCCGCGTGTGTTATCTGCGCGATCAGATTTTGTGTCTGGCGTTGTACGAAAAGAATTTTGCGTAATTAATTTGTGTTTTATGATATTTGGTTCCTGTGTTTGGGGCCTAGATTGGTCGCTGGGTGATAAATCCGGGGGTGATTGGCTGTCTGTTTTATTAAAATGTTTCGAAGCCATGAGTCTGTTGGCTAATTCAGCCAATGGTATTGAAGAGCTGTCGTCTGTGTTTGAGCGCTCAAGTTGAGCGCGCTTAATTGCCGTGGTTTTGAGGTCATCGTCTGATTCCAATGTGGATTGAGAGCTATTATTATCGACACTGGCTTCACTCGGTGGAAATGCAAATCGATTATGTCGTTTATTTTTTAAGTGATTGGGAATTTGAGGTGTAGGCCAATCAATGGGGGATGGTTTGATGTGTTTAGCATGTGATTTTGTTAATTTAGCAGATAGGTCATGTCTTAATATGTAAGATATGGGGCCTGTCTGTTTCAAGATACGCCAAAACGGCTCATATTTAAATGAAAATTTGTGATTTGGTTGGTGGATTTTGTAATAGACGGATTGGCCTATTTTAAAGGTTGGAATAGATCCACCTTTGTTCTGTTTGTGGTTGCGAGAGGCTGTTTCGAGAAGAGATTTTGTAGTTTTAAAAATAATGTGTTGATTTTGAAGCGTGGTGGCTAAAAAATCCTCTCCTAAATACTTTTCTCTGTGTGTTAAAATTCGGTCTATGCTTATCTGTGGTTCTCTAAAAAAAGTTAGAAAAAATGGTGAATGTGTATGTACACTGGAACAATGGAAGTTCATTGCTTGTGATGCATAATTTAGATATAGGTCCCAATTTTCTACATTTGCTTGGGTGATTGTTGAAATGATTGATGCTAGACTTCTATGCGAACGTTCTGATTTACCGTTACTTTGGGGTCTGTAGAACGAAGTGAGGCGGTGATTGATATGGTAATATTTACAAAATTCAGTGAAGGTAGAGTTTGCAAACTCGGACCCATTATCTGTTAATATTTCTTCAACTGATCCAAATAAAGTGAAATACTCTGAATTCAATCTTTCTAAAATTGTATCCACCATTTTGTTAGGTAATGCGTATGCTAAAGTATGTAATGAAAATTGATCAATAATAGTTAAGATAAATCTATTTCCTGACTGTGTTTTGGGGGAAAATGGTCCCATAAGATCGATAGCTATGAGTTGTCCTGGCCTTGATGGGGCAGTGACTGGTTGAAGCGGGATTTTTGGATTATAAGCATTTCATTGTCGGCATGTATGACAATTGTTTATGTATGTGACAATTTTTGCAAACAACTGAGGTGTGTAATATCTGTTCCGTATGGTCGCGTATAGCAATTGTACCGCTCTATGGCCGAGACTGTGATATTGGGATATAACTTCTTGTGCTATTTTGTCCGTTATATATATACGTAATTTAGGTATGTCATTATATATTGATATATAGTGTAGGATACCATCTTTGAGAATAAAGGTTTTTGCTAATTTTTCGGGTATATTTGTTGATTGCATTTGTTTGATAATCTCGGAGATTGTGTGGTCTCCCGATTGTTCATCTCTTATATTAGTTATAGGAGGAAGGACCGGGCTGTCGTCGAGATCAACTGGTGGTTCGGAATCCGTTTTCTGTTTTGGTTGTTTTTTTTGTTTTGAAAATTCCTGAATATCTTTCATGTCAAGTATATTAATATCCTGTACAAGGGGATTGGTGGGTGGATTTGGGTCGCTATCGGTGCAAGAATTGATGCACGGGTGTGTGTCGGGGTTTATCCGACTGCAAAAATCTGCCGTAACATTGTTCGTGCCTTTAATATAAGTAATTTTTGGGTTCAATGCTGATATTTCCAAAAACCATTTTTGAATTTTTGTGTTTATCAGATCCTGTTTTTTAAACATGTGGATGAGGGGTAAGTGATCTGTTTTAATCTCTACTTGGGATCCTTGTAAGTAAAATTTAAATTGCCTTGCAAACGTATATATCGCGAATGCTTCTTTTTCCGTGACAGAATAATTCCTTTGTGATTTGTTAAGTTTTTTACTGGCGAACGCGATTGGTAGTTCAACATGTTTATCATCTTGGCTATGAGCATATTGTGATAGTATCGTCCCGATACTATGTATAGATGCATCTACTGTCAGAATGAACAGTTTGTCGGGATTTGGGTAAGCTAAGATGGGGGCGGTTGCTAAGCTTTCTTTAAGCGCGTCGAACGCTGTTTGGCACGGCGCATCCCACACAAATTTAGCATATTTGGCTGTGAGTTTGATTAAAGGCAATGCCGTCGATGCGAAAGTAGGAGAATATGACCTGTAAAAATTAAGAATTCCCAGTAATCTGCGGACTTCTTTAACCGATTTCGGAGGTGGTAAAGACTTGATAATTGAAATTTTTTCAGGGTCAGGGGATGTACCCTTGTCGGAAATAATATGCCCTAAAAATTTGACTTGTGGTTGGCAAAATTTAGATTTTGATAGTTTAACTATTAAGCCGTATTCCCTGAGTCTGTCAAATAATTTTGTGAGCTGCTGTATATGCGTTTGAGGATCGGAGCAATGACAGATCAGGTCATCGACAAATCCTTCTACAAATGGTAAATCGTGTAGGGCCATGTTCATGAGTTTTAAAAAATACCCTGAGCTCGAGACATATCCCATCGGGGCTCTTTGATAACTGTATTGTCCTTCGGATGTATTCATAGTTAATATGGGAACATCTTCGGGTACGACTCCAATAACATGATAAGCATTTGATAAATCAAAGATACTGAAAATAGTTGAGCCGAGTAACTTGGACGATATTTCTGTAAAACTAGGCATAGACCATTTTAATGGAATGGAAACATCATTGAGTTTTCTGAGATCGATTACCAATCGATAATTGGGAGTACCATCGGGATTGGGTGTGGCTTTGCGTATGAGGAGACTGGGAAATCCCCACGATGAGTGGGCAGTAGGTCTAATAATGTCTGCATCTAATAATTTTTTTATCTCAGCAGCCATAATTCGTTGTTTGTTCAGTGGTGTCGGATATTTTTTGCAAAAAATAGGTAAAGTATTTGGTTTGAGGTCGATTTTCATTTAAATTTTTGGACAATATCCTATCTTGTTTATGTCATTTGTAAAAACATCAGGGTATTGTGATACTAGTTGCAATATCTGCTGTTTAAGGTGTTGAGGTGCCACGATATCATTGACAGATATAGGTTGAGTCTTGGTGACTGGAGGGTTAATGTCTTGCCGGTTACCTATGGTGTTTATACTGTGTTTGTTTGGCGGAGATGAGTTAATGTTTTGCTCATCGGATGCCGTGCATATCATTTGCTCTTGAGTGCCAAATGCTTGTGCTATCACACGGCCTTTCCTAATGGACATATGTGACGCCGATTGGTTTTCTATCATGACGCAAATATTGGGATTATTTGCATCTGCTAGCGTGTCGGTTACATGTACATTTGGTTCGTGTTCGAAAATGGACATGTTACCTTTGCCTATTCGGATTATAGGTGTGTTAAACATATCATTTGGCCCTATGAGTCTGCCTGTTATGATGGCGCATGAGTGGGGTGATAATGAAACGTTATTTGTTGATCGGATGAGTGATGCAATGTGACCATCCCTTAACATCGGGTATAATTGATTCTGTATTCTGAATTTTTCTAGATCAAAGTAAAGTCTAATACTGTGTTTTTTCATAAAATCGCGCCCTAAAATGCAAGGACGTGACAAGGTTGCACATATGACAAATTTGTGAGTAAGAATGAGTTTTCCGATTCTAAATGTGAGATGTGTGGATCCAAAAACTTTCATTGGTGTACCATCGGCTGATGTGAGTAACACATGTTCTTTAATTAAAGGTGGTCGATTTGGCATGGATCTATAAATGTCGTATTTCAAGCAACTGGTGGTTGCCCCGGAGTCTAATAGTGATCTAATCCGTTGTTTGTGTATTTTAATGATAGTTGAGCATGTTGTTTGGTTTAGAGCACCATCTGTCATATCACTTGGATATTTAAGTACTGGTATAGTGTGTTGTATGGGTTTGACTGGTGGTATTATAGGGTTAATTGCAGTATTGGAATGTGATTCGCGAGGACTGGTGCATGTTGATTTTCTTTTGGATGATGAGTAAGAATTAGTAATGTGTTGGTGCTTGGGCTTTTCAAGGCGATTCAGGGTTTTAAATTGGGGAGGAAAGGTTAAATCCAGAAGTGGTGAGATAGACTTATTGGAAGAATTATGAAATCTGGGTTTCATAGAGGAACACCTGCTATGGCAGAAAGTGGTATGTGTTACGTGCCTGTGGCGAGGGAGATCAAGTGGAGGCCGCGTACGATAATTAATATATCGTTGGTTTTGGCAGTTTGGTGGTAGCGTGGGGTAATGATTAATGGACTGCAGCTGTGAATTATAGACTCTATGCTTTTGAGATTCGTATGTTCGATGATCTTTAGCATATCTATGATTGTGGTTGTATATTGTGCTAATTTGATGTGTTATTGGACTCATTGCCTTGCGTTGGTGGGTGGGGGTGAAATTTTTGATGCAATGAGTCCTCATCTGTTTAAAAATTGGTTGTTATTTTGAGCCCGACGTCTGCATTGGTCTGTGGTATGATTGTTTAATCTGCAGTATGTACAGAAGAGAGGTCGTTGAGCTGTTGTAGTATATCTTGCATCCATGGTCTGGATGCGGTTTGGATGGGAGACCCTTGGTTCAGAGTAGGGGTGGTGAGAATTTGAAGGTTGGCGCCTGTGGGGGTGATCATTGATTCGGTGTCTGTCTTTGGATTGACGGGGGTTGTAAGTGGATTGTGATGGCCCTCTTGGAATGTGCCGATGGTTATTGTCGATATCCATTGGTTGAGGGGATTGTAACTGTGGGAATTGGTTATAATCATTATGATGTTCACCGTAACGTAAGCGATAGCGTTGCCGAAGGTTCATTTCGCGTAGGGCGATATCAGTAGCTCTATCAAGCGTTATGGGGTCGTCTTTGAGAAGTCTGAATTTAATACTAGAGTCGCGAATACCGTCGGAAAAAAATGCTACTAATTGTGTTTACACTGCTCTTGTGTTAATTTCATCAGTATACGCGTGTTTAGCAAGGGTACGTATGCGTTCTGCAAACATGGCAATTGTTTCCGTATGTCTCTGCCTAATGGCTCGTAATGAGGAAATGGCTTGAGGCGAATCAGTTATGGAACTGAATAATGAGCGTAACTGTGATTTCAGATCGGTCCAGGTGAACGTGAATTTTCCGTCTGTGTTATTTTCATTTATGAAGCGTTGAATAAATTCAGAAACTTGAGATTTACATGTCTGAGCGGCAATTTTTATGATAGTCTCATCTTGTGCCGAAATCGCGCGGGAGTATTTTTCCACCGCATGGACCCATTGGGGAAAAGCGTCAGGCTTGCCATCGAAGGGTTCAATAATGGAATTCATTCCCAGCAGTGCTGTTATTGTTGTCTGTGTTTTTAAACTTTCAGTCTGGTCGCGGATAGAACTAGTGAAATGGCTAATTGCATGGGTAAGCCGTGACAATAGCAAGTTCTGATTATCTTTGCCCATTTCATTAGTAATGTCTGTGTGGGGTGGGGTCTGGCGGTTGATCGGTCCGTTTCCCTGTTTAATTCAAGGTGATGCTGATAATTGGTTGGATGAAAATAATCGCTGCTCTGCGGAGGTGGTGACTCCATTATGTTATTAAGGATTAACGGTGTCTGTTTTGGGATCTATGGTATGTGTGCGAAATATGTTGTATTTTTTTCCAAGTGCCGTGGCGGTGTATTATGCGATTCAGGTGTATTTGACACGATTCAGGTGATTTATTAGGATGTTTTATGGGAATTGCCGCGACTATAGAGTTGACGATAAGTTTTGGATAATCCGTAAAATGAGCCGGAAATGTATGCCACTCGTTCCAAGAATCTAGTGTATGTCCTGAGTAGTTATTTGTAATCATACAACGCACGTATAAGCGGATTGTATCTTGCGTTATATCAATGCGAATGGGATTGCAATATTTAATGAGTTGTGGCGATAAAGTTATTTGGTGGGGTAAAGCGTATCTACAGTAAGTTTTAAAATGAAGAACTGAATGTTGTTTGTAAGAGGTGGGTGGTATGGGCTGATCGTTTGAAGCATGTATTGTAGTAGGATGGGTAGGTAGTGTAGGTGTAGTAGAATCAGGTGATGTGTCCATACCCCACGTGAAAAAAAAAGGAGTAAAAGAATGCTAAAAATAGGGGGTGTGCAATTTGACAGCAAATGGGAAAGAAAAGATGGTCACTCACCAATTTCCGAGAAGAATAATGTGCACAAGTCTGTGATGATGAATGATGTATAGAATGTTCTCGTCGTGGTTATTGGAAGCCGAAGGATGTCCAAATCGGATGTTAAAGTTTATGTGGATCTGAATCTGGTCTGCAAGAGGCGTGAGTAGTAATATTTTTTTTAGCTGGATACCCGATGTGAGCTGGTTGTATAAGAATAAAAGGTTGATTCGTCTATATCAGATGAGTATGTATGCGGTCCTGTGTGTCCGAAGGGTTGGTGTGCGGTCCTGTGTGTCCGAAGGGTTGGTGTGCGGTCCTGTGTGTCCGAAGGGTTGGTATGCGGTCCTGTGTGTTCGAAGGGTTGGTGTGCGGTCCTGTGTGTCCGAAGGGTTGGTATGCGGTCCTGTGTGTCCGAAGGGTTGGTATGCAGTCCTGTGTGTCCGAAGGGTTCCTGTGTGTCCGAATGGTTGAGTTATTGTTGACTGGTGCAGTGGTCTAGTGTATGAGACTGTCTATCCGTGGCTGGAGTGTAAGGCTGTATCCCCGTGGTTGAGTAGCGGTTTGAGATTGTTTCTGCTCTGTAGTGATCGTCTAGTGGCCGAGACTTCAAGTTGTGTGGTGAGACGTAGAACTGCTCATGGTACCATTAATACTATGTGAGGTAATGACACATGTATATAGTAGGTACAAGTCTTTATTATGTTGTGAATAAGATATGCAGTGTGTACAAATATAATGATCAATAGTCGCCGCGAATTGGTGTCCCCGAATGGGTGATGCCTGGTGTGAATGATGCCTGGATATGATCTAGGTATGAGATGAGTCTAGTGAAAGCATGATGTGATGGGATGTAGTTGTTTCTTATATACTATTTGGGATGCATATTAGATGAGGTGTTTGGCAATACACATCGGGATTGGTTCTTCCGTTATGGTCATCTCCCTTGACCATATTTGGGAGCCATCTTCATTGTGTGTATATCTTCGCTGAGAGTAAGACGTGTGAGGTTTCGAGAACCGAACACGAATATCTGAGTTTGGGGTTTTATATATTGGGACATTCGTATAGTTTGAATCAAGTTGTGAGATTATAATGGGTAGTTATCTCACAGGGGCCACCCCCCGTATCATTCATTAAGAACATCGAGACACCAGGTTCGTGGCATCCGAAATAGTATTATAGTCTCTTTCATACCATTTCAGTCGAGCAGAGTCACAACAGCCCTCGCACCTCGTATAGCCAAAGGATAATGTTTTAATTTTGTGTAGTCCACTTTAGGTAAAACACACCACTCTGGTCGTTATATGCAGTGAAAGAAAATATTAATCACCAAATTTGCAAAAATTTCCTTAGATAATGTTCAGCTTACAAGGAAAAATACTTGGCATCACCATTTTTTGCATGGGTATCACGTAAAGCCACGAGTATAGACAATCATAAATACCGCTTTTTTTGCCAACAATTGCACAGAGGCTGACATAATTTCATTATAATGATATTTAAAATTTGGCGATGGATAACAATTATACCCATATAGTTTGACGAAATACAAGGTTTATTTTCGCTCGTATATATAATTCAGCAAATGGGGGACCTAGCTAAAGCTCGGTTCCCATTTGGCATTTGCTGAATTGTACTCGCGAAAATAAACCTTGTATCTCGTTAAACTGTATGGATATTCTATATTTAACCACTCAATCAACTCACCGATGCGCTTCTTTTTCTGGTCAAATCCTATCATTGGCTCTGTATTCAATTAAGATTATAACATACAATTTGTAAAAGAATATATACATTTATTACACGCTTGTTCCCAGAAGTTCAGTGTTATTGATGTTCCATATTTACAAATACGTATGGAACGTACGTTCCAAACGCATCATGTTGACGTAAAATGACGTACATGACGTCGGCCTCAACCATGAAACCGGAACTATAAAATAAAAGCATCATCACACATGACAAAACACGCCCTTCAATCAAAAGCTTTCGGCCTCAGGCCTTCCTCAGTTGATATTATTGAGACAAAATCACATGATGGCATTCAGATAAACATACAAACAAATAATAATGGCGGATATTACACAACGACGTTAAAGGTCTTTCGTCAGAGAACGTCAAACACCAAGCAACGCTATCGCAGCATCGACATCCAGAAGTTGGCGCCATTTCCGCTGGCGTTGAATCCGTGGCCAGTCCGGGTTTTCAACTTTGATATCCAATGGTCTTCATGTATCAGTCTCAGATGTTTATTCCCATTGACCTTTTCTAAAACCGATACCCTTATGTTGTCAATGGAATGTCCCGGTTGATTAAAATGTCCATAGGCTGGCTTATCATCGTGAAGTCTAATGTCCCTCAGATGTTCCAGAATCCTTTCCGACAATTGTCTCTCTGTCTCACCAACGTACACAGCGGATCCACATATCAAACAGCTTAAACAATATATCACATTTCTGGTTTTACAATTACTTTGTCTACATACTTTATATTCCGCATTCCGCGTCGTATTTTTAACTTCATCCATAATTATGCAAGTGGCACACGAATCCGTACATAACTGTGGTGGCATCGACACAGATCTACTCGTTTTACGATGAACCAGAATATCTCCCAAATTACTGTCTCTTCTGCAAAAACCGCCTGCATCCGGTCTGATTCATATAGAATATCCATATGCTTCCTGGTTATCTGTCCTAAGCCCGGGAGAGTACTGTTATATGTCACAACAAGAGGCACCCTTCTATTTTTGGACACATTTGCTGTTTTCCGGCGTTCTAACAATTGCTTCCTGTCTAATCTATCTACCTTTCTGAGCTGTTTCTCGATGAATCGCGCACTGTATCCCCTCCGCCTCAGCTGCTTTTTCAACTCACGGCGATGTCGCAAATAATCTGCCTGTTTTTCACAAATTCTCCTTATGCGAATACCTAGACCATACACCACCGATCTCTTTATGTGAGCGGGGTGGCTAGAAGCCCTGTCTAGATACAGCATCTTATCTGTCGGTTTTCTATACAAATCCGTATACAATATCCCATTCGACAAATGCACCATTGTATCCAGAAATTCAATTTTATCATCTGCATATCGAAGTTCAACTTTAATCTTGGGATGTATTGAATTAGCGTGGGCAATGAAATTTTCCAGTTGTTCGATACCATGAGTCCACACACCGAATCTGTCATCTATATACCTTTTGTTGAATGTCGGCGCCTGATTATACTTTAAGAGTGATTCGTCCCATTTCCTCATAAATGTACATGCGTAATTTCTCCCAATTCGCGATCCTATGGCAACTCCATCGTTTTGCAGAAATGATTTGTCAGCAAGATTGAAGTTATTGTTCTCCAACACTAGGTCTATCATTTCCATCGCATACTTTGTTTCGATTAGTGGATTATTTCTTGACTCAAGTGCTACTTTGCACGCCTCCATACCCTCCTTGCGGGGAACCGACGGATATAATTTCACTATATCAAAACAAAACAGCACTTTCCGGTACGTTCGCGACATCTTTAATTTTATTTAGGAAATCAGTAGTGTCCTTTATGTAGGTGGGTGACTCTACTACAAATTGCTCTAGTTCATACTCCATTACCTCCGCAATCCGCTCCGTTGGGGTACCAATACCACTAACTATTGTCCTATACGGTACGTTTTCCTTGTGTAATTTTGGGTTTGCTTTAAGTTTACCAGCCACCGGATATCCCGGATTCATATATGCTTTTAATTCACCAGAAATCTTTCCTTCCCGCGACATTCTGTTAAGTAACCGTTTCACATTCTTGGTCGATTCGTCTGTCCGGTCACCATCTGTTTCCGTATATAAATCGTTTCCTCGTACTTCATCATACAGTTTTTGGATGTATTCTGCTTTGTCTACCACAACTATCCCCGATCCTTTGTCGGCTGGTCTAATTGTTATTGACTCGTTGTTAAGAAGAGATGTCATAGCTTTCCTCTCATCATCGCTGATATTCCTCTTATCCACTCTATTCACCCCCGTCATAATTTCATTTTTAACTTGAAGAATATAGCTATCAAGTGCTAAATCACGTCCAGTGTTAGGTGTGAAAGTGCTAGGTTTCTTCAGTTTGAACTTTTGTTCCAGTAATTCCGCATCCTGGCGCGAATCATCTGTTCTGCCAAAATAAAATTCTTTAAGTCTCATTCGTCGCTCCCACTCATTTAAATCAGCAAGTAGCTTAGGACAGATAACCAGGAAGCATATGGATATTCTATATGAATCAGACCGGATGCGGGCGGTTTTTGCCGAGCCGCCTTTAATATCATACAGAAGAGACAGTAATTTGGGAGATATTCTGGTTCATCGTAAAACGAGTAGATCTGTGTCGATGCCACCACAGTTATGTACGGATTCGTGTGCCACTTGCATAATTATGAGTTTGGATGAAGTTAAAAATACGACGCAGAATGCGGAATATAAAGTATGTAGACATAGTAATTGTAAAACCAGAAATGTGATATATTGTTTAAGCTGTTTGATATGTGGATCCGCTGTGTACGTTGGTGAGACAGAGAGACAATTGTCGGAAAGGATTCTGGAACATCTGAGGGACATTAGACTTCACGATGATAAGCCAGCCTATGGACATTTTAATCAACCGGGACATTCCATTGACAACATAAGGGTATCGGTTTTAGAAAAGGTCAATGGGAATAAACATCTGAGACTGATACGTGAAGACCATTGGATATCAAAGTTGAAAACCCGGACTGGCCACGGATTCAACGCCAGAGGAAATGGCGCCAACTTCTGGATGTCGATGCTGCGATAGCGTTGCTTGGTGTTTGACGTTCTCTGACGAAAGACCTTTAACGTCGTTGTGTAATATCCGCCATTATTATTTGTTTGTATGTTTATCTGAATGCCATCATGTGATTTTGTCTCAATAATATCAACTGAGGAAGGCCTGAGGCCGAAAGCTTTTGATTGAAGAGCGAGTTATTTAATTTATGAGGAGATAGGTCATGAAGTTTTCGCTCAAAATGCGAAACCTATCTCAAAATATTGAAATGTTACGCCACACATCAGTAGATAGGCGCGTTTCTAAAATATCGCAGGATATGTTGGTTGACCCAAGCCTCAACCAATCAAATTCATTAGTTAGCCAAATGATAAAACCGGTTGCATATGTCACCTTAATCTGTAGAGTAAAGATCCAAACATTGTCAACGTATTGTTCAGGTTTCTAAATCTGAGATCAAATGAACACATTGTATGCATTTAATATGTGATTACACGTTATTTTGAATAATAATGTCTAAGATCGTTTCACAATTTTATAGCTAAAATGTTTGTTCAGGAAAACTTTCCTGTATTATTATAAGTTTAGTTGTGGTGTATTGATGGTGACATGGTGTGACATTGACGGCTTCGGGTTTATGTTCAACCGATTCGCAAAGGATAGGATAGGATAAGGATAGGCTAATTTATGTACAATATACACATGAATACTACAATGACAGTAACATATACTAATATAAATGCTGTATATATTGTTGGGGGTTAGCCTAGCCCTATCGGGCTGTCTTCCTACTACCCCCTAAAACAAGTATCACTATAATTATTTGCATAGATGGCTTGTATTTTTATCCACGCATACGTACATATTACATGTATTATCGTGTATAAAACTAACTAGAAACTATTTTGGGGCATATCACAGACAAGTATTGGTGTGGTTGTGAGACACTCCAGACGAATTGTAAGATACCGCCGTCTTTAGTTAAGTAAGATAGGAATTATCTATATATATATCGCTGGAAAGTCTTTTTTTGTTGTTGAGTGAGGTGTTGGGCTATTCAAATTAACAGTATTAAATATATGTAATGTTTATATGTATGTTAGTGTCGAGAACAATTATGATTATGATTTTGCATCGAGTATAACAATGAATATTCATATTATTTATAGAGCACAGTCGGGGCATCCTTTGTTTTTACAGCGTACGTTTTCTTGGTAATTTCTAAGTATTGCTATCTGTAAGCGCTTCTTCAACATGTCCCTGCTTTGGTAAGATGTATATTCTTTTTCCATGTTGTTCCATGTTGTGGGGTAGGCGTGGTGTGGCAATTTACCTGACCAATCAGTTCTAGGTAGTTCTAACAGTACGGGATTCGGGTGTCTTGGTGTTGATTTTGCTCGTTTATTGTACATCATTCCAAAAGACGCAGGCAGGCGGTTATAACACCAGTCATGCATGAAAATGGAGGAATTGAGGGTGTGTAAGTCATATATTTTCAAGATATTCTCTCTTTTAAAGAGTGGATCTGTGTGACTCCTATACTTCTTATTGCATATTATACGCATTGCTCTTTTTTGTAGTAGGAATATTTTCTTGACTTCCGGAACATGACCCCATATTTGGATACCATAAACTGGACATAGGATCCAAGCGGTCAATGTCACGCCATGTTACAGTCAATCCACCACAATAGCGTATATGTTCTGCCAACAGTCCTGGTCATTCACATTAATTTGGCATTTATTCTGAAGAATGATCAGCAGAAAATGTCAATATATCCTATACCTCTCTCCAACATAAATGACGTCATGAAAAGGCCATCGAGAGACGATGAAACGGTCTTGGTTTCCGTTATGTTGATTGCTCCAGACGTAACATGGGATATGTTGCGCGACTCTCTGGCCAATCAAAGATGCGGTGTCTTACAGGAAGCGGAATATTGTATGACTTTCATCCTGGTCACCACGTTAGAGAATTTCCTGTTGTACATACACATGTACATGGATGCAACCTGTGGGTACGATGCTGAACCTTTAATTCTTAGTACGAACATCGAACTACACTACCCGAAACTCAGAGATCGGGATCATATTAGGTGTTAGTGTTGAGCTTCTTTTCTGTCGTTCCCATGTAGTTCCAAACATGTTCCTACCTGCAAATAATGGGCCAAAATAGATCATGTACATTAATAAAAGTGTTAATGTAGCTCAGCTTGAACATGAGATAACATTTTCACAGAAGTTCATGGAATGACGAAGGAGGAAAGTTGGAAATTTCCTGTGATGGAGTGAAGAGTATACCCTCTGTTAAGCGGATTCATATATCAGACATGGCTCTAGGCCGTTTGCCGACCCGTTACAACAGGTTTTGGTGTCCGGAGTCTGGGTGCCCAAAATTAATTATAACCAAACCGTAATATTCAGAATTTGTCATGTTTCTGTACATTAATTATATTTGGGAAAACGCTCAAAGATCTAATATTAAATGCGAAAACAGCATTGGACGTAACACTAATCAGTGCCATTGTTGCTATATATAACATTAAATACTAGCAGCAGGGGGGTTTGCGCAAAAATATATATAGCCTATATAATGATTGTTTTGATGTGTTGTGATCTAAATTACACCTGTAGTGTACACACAAGATACTAGGTACAGTTCCCTGTGGTCAGGTTGGCCTCATAATTGTTTTTATTATTTGGTCCCTTCTAATACTAAGTAAACCTTCGTGAAATTTTTAACTGCGCTGGCCCACCTGGGTCGGATAACCACTTGGTATGTAACTATATTATAATGAACTCTAAAGACAAATAAACCATGTAAAATAAATATCACATTACCACTATCTGTGGTATCAAACTGAAATTCAACTCTCCAAGTCTGATATGAAACTGAAATAATGTGTAAAAATAAATGTAGAACATGCCTGTTCTCTAATCTATAAGATGTTTCTGACACAAAGTTACTAATACTAAAAAGACAAAAGTGCTATTCTACAGTGTTATGTGCGCTATTCTACAACCATTTAGTTATTGTTGATACTAAAATGATCCATCTAACCACGTACACTGCATATTGTAAAACACCACTCCCATGTCCCTTAATTCATTTTTTACCACAGATGAAGGGTCAAATATGAAATACATATTTCTCCTGACCAAATTATGGGGTACAATGGCACTATGAGATGAATTTATGTTCAGAACTCAAAGATATTAGGGCTCGTGAAGTGTGTTTACATCTATTTTTATCATATTTCATGAGTTCCAGGATGAAATATTCACCTTCACTAGCAATAATGTTGTCTAAAATTGCAAACGTTTTCTCAAAACATGAGATATTGCGCGAACTGTTAGTTGTTTCAAAGTATTTGTTTTTGTTGATAATTGACAACCCTGCATTATTTTGATCGAGAATGAAAAGCAAAATATTGTATTTTTGTGCGCAAAATATGTCCCCCTATCTTTTGCATCGGTTCGTTATGGTCCTAATATGAAACATTTTAACTCAAATGCTATATTATTTCGGTTAAATACAAGCTATGTTAACATTTTGCTAGGTAATATTCATTTCTGCATCATTATATTTGCGATGATGAACACATTCACACATTAGACCGAATGGATGCGCACAAAGCCTTCCTTTATTATAAGACTTCGATAGAAAATGATGTACGTTTTCTCAAATTATAAGATTTTGGTCCAAATTTCATTTAAATACTTGATTGTTGCTTCCATCTGTATTTCAAATAGACGAAATATTTCCATTTTATTTAAGACAGACGAAATATTTACAATGCTTATCAAGTAATGACATTGTTCTTCTATATTCGATGTTAGATTAGTACTCAAAATTATATATTCCTTTTTTTTTCTGTCAGTGTAAAGAGGCAACATGCTGCATATGCATATCTTAAAGAGTGCTTATATACTTTAACATTAAAGTATACATCATAACCCACATATTTGAAAACTTTACCTTCGTGTATATAATGGCATATTGATAAGACACACCGGACCACCATAGAGCTTATAGGATATGTGGAACTGAATAGTTAACTATAGTAGAGGGCTTTTTTTACTTGATTTAACAGTGAAAAGGGGCACTTAATGTACGTCATAACGCACTTATATGTATTGGATTTGCTTTAAGAAACACGGACGTATACATAAATCAGATATTCATACTTAGAACACATTCACTTCGTGTATATACTGAAGTATACCACGTATATAGTCCACAAAGACATAGACCGCCAATAAAGCAGTATTGACTGGTATTGACGCATTATTTTCTCAATATAACGGCGAGTTTAGATTACTACTAATAATGCTATAAATTAACGACAATAAAGAGAAGTCGACGATTAAAGAGTACATCGAATAAATGTGTATGCACGCGATCCGCTCGTAGGCCTTTTCCAGACCAATGGTTGATAACCCCCTACATAATAGAGCGTTTTGATAAGAAAATCTGTCCACATAGTAGGCCTTTCATGACATGAGACTGTCACTTGGTACATGCTTTGTTTCCTCTGTATAACAGCCTATCTTGATGGGAGTTATAATACATATAATTGATGAAAAGAATGCATGAAGTAAGTATTTATACACTAGTCTATATAATATGGGCTCTTTATTTTCTCCATTTAATGGAGATTTTAGAGTAATAATATGAATGACCTATGACTAGAAATCATCGAAGAACCAGGCACCAATGCCATACTCCTACCATCAATGGAGCAATTAATATAGATGATATGAGACATAAAATACAAGACAGTATCGTGTGCAACCGCTAAGGTATCATATGAATGAACCGTCATACACAATGATGTTACAACCAAAACTGGCCTTATGGACGAAATACTGGAACTGATTAAACATTTGATCCCCGACATGTCATTCCACTCTATACATGGTCAGTTTGATATCTTGCGAAAGTGACGTGCACCTTTAAGGTATGTGCCAAAAATGTGTTGTATTGTATTATATATGACCTTTTCTGCAGTAAATAACGACACATCATTACTAGTGGGACTATGTGTGAAGCTCTTTGAATTAAATGAGCTTACTATGGTGGATATGTTCAACCAGATACGTTCTTGAAATAAGAAAATGTTGAGATTTAAATTGAAGCTTAATTAGCCCAAGGTTATGGCTTGAAACAACCTGGAGAGAAAGATTTTTATTAGTTATTAATGTGGGTTCAAATAGAAACACATGGAGAAGGCAGGATTCGACCCCGTATGTCGCTTCGTAGCCCATTAAAGGCGCGCCAATGGGTGTGGGTAACCTTAATGTGTCATGTGTAGGCCAGAAGCCACGATGAACCCATTGCTGTCCATGTTTGTACTCATATATACTGCTATATGCAGTCGACCTACCCAGGACCTCAGTTCCTCCTTTCCTGTATGGCTATGCCAAACCCATTTAGTGCGATGCGTTTGAAAATATACAGAGCGTTATTAAGAAGGATCGCTGATGCGTATAATATACCAATATTTAGTCAAAATTGTAAGAAAACCCATTATTGAAACATTGCGTTTGATAGTATAGGGATTTGACCATATAATGGTTATCAGTGAAGTGATGACATGTGCACTAAAGGACCTCAGTCAGTAAAGGCTAGTTCAGACCATATGAGAGCCACATATGAGAACCACAAACACACTAGATCCATATGTGAGAACCATGGGAACCATTATGAGAACCACACTCATCACCCATGCCTATACCCAAACAAACAACATGGCGAAACACTACGAAGCTTCTCCCCACACGGACACTGTTGTCTTCCGTGGATAATTTCTGATCGTACGTTGAGACCAAATTTCAGCCAAAGGGATCCCGTGGTTTCTGAGAAAATTATAATACAATTATGTACGGATGACGAATGAAGAGTGGTGGTTTAGTGTCCCTTTTAATATTGTTACGATGTGAAGTGGGCTAGTTCATACCCGTAGTATCAGTGTCACAGGCCAGTGTCACTTAGAAACAATTTTACGGATCGTTGTCACATACAAAGGTCTTCAAAGGGAAGTCTATAATATGAGTAATATTTTCGCGGGCTTTTAAAGTCGTATATATATATATATATATATATAATAGGTGTGGCTTCACATTAGCAAAGATGTCCCAAGGAACATGCACACCATGGAAGGAGGCAATATTAATAATCAAGGATGTACTCCCAATACAGGGGTGTAATTTAATGTGTTACAGTCAATGGAGCGATTAGGAATGAATAAATTATGGAAAACAAGATGTGAAGAGGCCTATATGACATCTGTAGAGCGTGCTAACGGATTTAGTCATAGAAAGAGTAATATCCAAGATGATGCCTCGTTCAAATTATATAGAGCCATCTGGAGGTGCTACTAAACAGGGAATTTTTCAGAAACTTGGAGATGAAAGTGGATATTCGAAGATTATGAAGGATTAGAAGCAGTAAGAAAAAGAAGAGCGAATAAAAAGAAAGAAAAAATGAGGTGGTAGATAAAAATGAGGGATAAAAAAAAAGAAAAATTATGAATATATAGAGGATATCCACAATTTTTCAGTGGATATGGGTTATATCTCATGAGTGATGACAAAACATTGAATTTCCACGATATGATGAAATAATAAGCATGTCATACAACGCTTAGCCAATGGGCGGTGAGTCAGCCGGTAGGTTTCATGAGGGATTGCGTCAGATTCCAATGACTCAGGCGTTGCGCCGGAAGTAGGGATTGCGCCAGATTCGAATGACTCAGGCATTGTGCCATAAGTAGGGATTGCGTCAGATTCGAATGACAGGCGTTGCAGGAGGCGGAGTTTCTTATGGGCTGGATCTTATTCGAGGATTTAGGAGACGTGGGTAGACCACTCAATATCCCCTCAGGCGTAGTGTGGAAACCTTAGAAGTGGCAGTGGGTTAGATATATTAAAAGAAAGTTAATTTGAATTTAATTTAAAATTATTTTTCAATTTTAGAAAAAGTTGAATTTTTTAAAGTTTTTCATTTGTTTTTTTTTAATGTATGAAATTTTTTGAAGTTTTTAAAAAATTTCATTTTGTTTTTTTATTTTTTGAAAAATTTGAACATTTTGAAATTTTTGAAATTTATAAGTTTTTAAAGTTTTTAATTTTTGGGGTGTCGTAACAGGCCTTGACCTAAAATTATGCTATACAAATAGACCAAGATGCAATGCGTGGGCGGACTGCAGAGAATATATGTCAAACTGTCTATACTGGGGGCCAAACAGGCGTTATATCATCAAGAGTAAGATAACGTCCCGTAATTCAATGTCAAGTTTCCAATGTTATTATAAATTCAACATTGATTCAACGTTGAACAAACGTCCAAAACTAAACAGTTAAATTTCTAACGTTATTTCTACGTTGATTCAAAAATCAAAGTTGATCGAACATCACAAAAGTGAAAGTTAGCTTTCAAACGTTATCCCAATGTCGATACAATGTTAAAATAAGATTAAGAAACTAAACGTTATTTCAATGTTGAGCGAACATAACAAAATAATCAACTTAGGATTCCAACGTTGAGTGAACGTCCCAAAATTCAACGTTAGGTTTCCATTTTTGAGCGAACATACAAAAAATCAACGTTAGGATTCCAACATTATTTAAACGTTGAGTGAACGTCCCAAAATTCAAAGTTAGGTTTCCAACATTATCCCAACATCGATTCAACGTTGAGCGAAAGTCCAAAAATTCAACGTTAGATTTCCAATATTATTCCAATGTTGATAAAACTTCCCAAAAGCTGATTCAATATTGACTCAACCGTATATTTTACGTTCACATCCACGAGCAAACTGAACCAACCGCCAAGGTTATCCCAACGTTATATCGATGTGGAATCAACTTTAAGCCAACTGTTGACTTTACGTTGGATCAACGTAGGGATGCTATCTGGGTAAGGCCATTTTGCCATGATGATTTGGGGAATAATTGGGGCATATTACAGACTGGAAATTATATCAGCTGTATAATCTAGACTATAGGCATAGCTGAATTAAGAGAGGATAGCTGATTTCATCAATAATATTGTCGCTGAATAATGTGATTTTTTCATTTTTACCAAATCAGTTCTAGATATATACGTCAATATAGAAACAACAGCGCAAAACATACCTGTCACAGATTCGAATTTCGAGTCCACTAAAAATAAGAACAAGTCAACTGAATAAGTGAATTCCGACTCAAATTCAATTTTCAAAAGCATGACAATGGGTATTGTACCGTCTAATGGTCCATACATTAGGTTACTGTATGTCCTTCACCTAAGATTATAAACTCAGTAAACGTCACGATGACGATTATATCTGTCATACAAAAGTTATCCATTAATTATTTTCAAATGTTAGTCTAAACTGTTCTCGACTCCACAAACGTCCGCCATTATTTTTAAATAGGTTGTTGCAAGTCACGTGAAGTTAAAACCGATCATGAATGGACATCGTTCAAGCTATATAAATATGCTATTCTTATTACCTGTTCGGTAATAAGAATAACATATTTAGGTAGCTTAATATACTATGAATATAGGTAAATAATGTTTACTACCTAATTTTAAGTACCTAGAGTTTAGTGTGTATGGAACATTTGAGGCTTTTTGAGCGGTATATCATTCGTGAACCGTCGATGGTAATAGGAAATGTGCGGAATAGTTTCCACAAAAGTGGCCAGAGTCTGCAGAGATCGGGAGATGTCATTCTCCGGGGAATTGTCAATGGCAACCCATTTTTGGAGACAAATCTTTATTTTATTGAAGCTCGCCTCTGACGATTTTGTCAGCCTGCTAATGGTCCGAATCGATGACGTGAATCGAGCAGCTGGTGTTCATATTTACATTTTGTAGAACGTTATAAAACGCGTCTCACAAGCGATAAATAAAACGGAACGAAATATTGTTGCCGACGGAAAATATGTTTTCTTTCGATGGCGTTCTGACCAAAAATGTGCAACTCCACGGCTGGGAACATTTTGAATTTTGAATGTCCTATATAATATCTTGAAAATACGCTAAAAATTATTTAGTCCCCGCGTGGTTGCAAAAAGAAGTCACATTTTCTTGACTCGTCCTATGGCCTAGTAAGAATTCGAGTGAATACAATGGAAAACTTCACATTAGATAATAACTGTCGGATACCCGTTTAGGTTCGGACATTCCAAGATGGCGGCGCCCACTAAAACAGATAAACGGTAAGTGTATATATTGTCTCCAAGCAGCAATCAACGACATCTTTCGGTGATACACCTTGAAACAGTTATGTAGGAATGTGTATGCCCAACACATACGTGACACGCCTTTCGCATGACAGGCATGTGAATTGTTGTATTTGGCGTGTCAAGTCGTCATAGTTTTTAGAAATTTTATCGAGGCGGCGAAATGTTCGTTTTTCCGTATTTTTCTGGCCCTGGGCTCATGCATCCGCAAATTTATGTATTGTTGTGGGTAGATTAGGTCACCACACATCTTCGGAATGCAAAACCGGCGATATTTTTATTGTCTAACTCCGAAAAACGACCTTCAAAATTTCAAAATGTTCAGGTTCGGATTCGCAACATTCGCGATGATTTTGTTCAGGTTCAGACACAATTTTCGTTCAGGTTCGTACAAATTTGGTTCAGGTTCGGACAATTTTAGTTCAGGTTCGGACGCATCAAAACCTTGCCTATAAATGACATGCCGAGGTGCAGTCTCGATTTTATTGTGCGTGTTATTAACGAACATGCATTGTTAATTTGTTATATCTAAATATGTCAGCTGAAATTTCCAAATATATAAATTCTCCGAATTAATGGGATAACAGCCACAGTTTAATATTCTCGAGCAATGTCTACTATAAACCAGCTAGTGGGAATTATTACATTTTACATATGAGCAACAGTGGTATTATTACTTATCTTCTGAAATATCGGGGATACATGGATATTTAATACCTGGTTCTCGATTTTGAACCCCTAGGCGGAGCCAAGGGGTTTCAAAAAGAGATATCCGGGTATTAAATCTCCTAGTATCCCACGATGTTGGCGGAGCTAACGATTTTGTCCCACGTCAATAGATACCATGTGGTGTGCTTTTTATAGGTTATCAGATAAATTCACACCAATCAGCACCAATAAGAATAATTCAGTAGCAGATCTATCGATCCTGTTTTAGGTGACGCCAATTAAGCTCAGCGCGCTAGAACAATGTCACAATTGGTGAAACTGCTAGTTCAAGGGTAATTCATAACCACGATGTTTCACGTGCTTTTATACGCCCATTGTCAAGAGTTACGGGGACATGGTGCATGATTTAAACATGACGTTGTTGTCAATCAGGTTGTTAGTTACAACCGGGTGTGGGGACAAGCGTTGTTTGTTATATGTTTCCCTATGAAATAGCTGAAATTTTAAATGACATACGATGCGCTCTCTTTCGTCAGGACCTTGGCATGGATAATAATTTTCAAGCGTTATCTCACTGTAGATACTTCTGTTTAAAAAAGGGTACACAATTATTGACGCGTGTATTATCAATGGAACTACGCGAAATTCCGCGGAAGACTGAAAATAGTTTATTACTGCGATAAGTTCTAAAGAAAAACAAATGTTCCCGTTTTATTACGTATTCAGTTATTTGTTAATTGGGTTTCTGTGTGTAATATTTAACCATTTGGTAGGCACTATTCTCTTAAGCGCATGAAGGAAAATTTCCGCCAAAATTTAGAGATGCTTAATTTGCCAACGGAACAGCTGATATTGTTTGCATAAGTTTCGCTACTTCGGCGTCTAAATTCTTGTTTCGATAAACAAATACTTGTAGTTTTGCAGAATTGCTTACCATAAGCATAACATAAAGAGAACACATATGGTTTCTCGAATAATATATTCCTGAAATATCGCCGCTCGTGAAGATTCGCATATTGCAGGTATTATTCGGCAAACCATAGGTATTCTCTATGTTCGCATAGTGCTGAATAGAACGCAACATGTTCGGGCTCTAATTAATAGTCCTGCATAATAGTCGTGTGACAAATGGTTAACTTGTAACTGGATTCAACATTTAGAAATGGGGCAAAACACATAAGGCTTATAGGCCAGGCAAATATGGACATAGGTGTCGCCTCGAGAGGGAATTTATGGGACCTACATTTTTGGTTAGCGTAAATACTAAACTTTCGGAATCCGTATGTTGGATATGTCAGATAGGCGGACTTTTTTCTCACCGCGTGGTTTTCTTGAGGCACCCGATGAAAAAATCGGTAATTTTTAAAATAAAGCCGACATTATTGACAGAGTATTTTCACACATTTTGAGAAGAAATATTCGTCCAATTTTGATACCTGAGACTGGGGTGATAACCAGAGTAGGGTAATGCATGTAACCATTGAATCTCGGTATGATAATCATGACTTCATGTGACGTCGACTAATATTTTGGGTGAGACAAATATGACGATTCACGCAAAGCGTTGTCTTTCGTTTCTTTTAGATCACAAAGTAAGATGGGTATGCCACATTGTTTGATATAGTGTGAAACTACTGCCAATTGGCTATATTTTTATATATAACTTATCGCTGCAGGCCGCATTATTTTTTATCAGAGGCAGAAAAATCAACCCTCCACCTAAAGTTAAGATGCGCCATGCTGTGGTATAAGGCACACAAAACTCACGGTTACATGTCAATAGGCTTAATTAACACAACGGCTGTTGAAAGTCTGCTAAAGAATGTAATAATATATAAGTTCCTGTCTACAAACTCGAACATTAAAGTAGAAACAATATATAATGTACCCCCAGACCCGACATTTTAATAAATTTTAGAATTTTTCCTAAAAAATGATATAAAACGCATTTTTTTAATTTTCTGGAAGGCAAATAAAGAAAAGAATTAGTAAGGATGGACATAATTCGTGTATACGGCAATTTCATTCCGCCTTGGATTAAAAAATTACATACCAATCCAAAATGGCTGCCAATATGGCAGCCGCAATATAGGTAGAAATTGGGAAATATGTAAGAATTCACAAGTACTTGCTTAAATGGCTTAACTAACAAAGCTGTCGTTGATGAACTGCTAAACTATAGTTCAATGTATATATCCCGATTTAAAAACTCGAACAATAAAGTGAAAATTTTACACAATGCACCTCCTGGCACAAAAATTTTATAAAATTTTGCTATTTTTCTCCAAAAAATAACCTAAAGCCATTTTTGTCATCTTCTCGAAATCCATAAAGCGCAGAATGTAGCGTGGTGGAGATATTTGGTGTGTACTATAATTCAATGTCGTTTTTGGATTACAAAATGGCTTAATAACGTATTTATCGCCATTGCCGCCATCTAATGTCTCACACAACCCAAAGTATTATATTCATTGTATCATGTTACTCCGGGACATCATGATGCGCAATTATATTTAAAATTTCTACCAGAATGGTGCCCATTATTGACGAATCTTGCATTCATGAGCATTCGTGCTCAAGTAATCCGTGTCCCTTGAAACAGTTGGCAATTTGAGCGAGGTATTTACAGATGAACAGGATTGTTTAAAACGAAGAACCGAGTAACAGTAATACATTGAATGCCTGATCGTTATTTATGCCAGTTACCTTTGACATAATCAATAAGAAATTACTTAAACCCGACAATAGAAGGTCAATCTTTCTCAAAGGATATTATTCCAAGTGCTACCAGACATGATGGTACATATGAGGTGGATATGTCGTGGATACCATTATCGAAGTCTGGACTAGACGAGGTTGATGCGGGTTCACACCCCGACTTGATTGGGCGAAAATGGGACCGATTTTAAAGCTAGATGTGAGATAAGGAACATATAATTTTGCCATCCGATAAATACATGACCACTTCGATAAGAAATGATAATTTGTTCACACTCACTGAAGCAACCATATTTGAAGCAGTGCCTCCACTAATCTGTTATATATACAATCTACAATTGCTGTACAATAGCTTCAACCCACAGAAGACGGTCGTGATAACACCGAGTGAATTTTTCCAGACACTAAATCACCTTCGCCGCTTTCATTGACTAGTGTCCAATAACGCAAAGAAGATGAGATTCAGAAAAATATAGCGCTCGTCGTACAAAATTAGTTCAGATTTTGCATCTTCTGAAAAATTGTTTGATCAGTGATAAACATAATAGTCCAGAATGAGAATCCCTCCTGTGTGTCTAACTTAATTATGCAGTTTCTGTTGAACAAGATCGCCACGAAGGACCGCTTTATTTGCATTATATGAACGCGATAACCTTCATAAATATAACTGTTGTTTCCAAATTGGTGGAAAAGTAAACTTGTCTACGTTATGTTACATTTGAACGGTCCATATTCAGACCAGGAGACCTGCTGCTGTTGCAAGCACCATTGGTGTTTGAAACGTAAAACTCATGTCATTAATGTTTCAATCGGGCTTTATTCAATATTCGTATTTACAGGCAACACCGGCGGAAAACAATATGGCGAATAATTCCTCGTCCCCATATCGTCCCGATAGAACAAAGACATATGCATGTATTCCCCACACGCTGTTCGGTAAATACTAAACTACGGCTATCGTGTCCAGTTACTGATTTCGCTCAGCACATTCGGAGTTGTTATGGATGAGTTATCGTAGATCAGATTCTGGTCTGCACAGAAGTTGTTGCTATTTGTCATTTCTGAGATGCAGAGACAAATTACACCAAGACTCATGATCCCATTTTGTTTTACCCATTTGCACATCAAACACTATCACAATATAATATCAGGATACGCACTATAGACGGTCCACTCACGTCGCGCATAGTGGGGTAACAACAGATACATTTTTATTTAACTGTAACACATCTGGCGTTAAATATGACCGGTGGTGGAATTATAATGCTTTAATCATGAACGGCCATAATCAAGATATGGTATGTTTTCAGACATCCGACCCGCTGGCATCAGCAGGTCCCTAACAGCATTATTTTTGGACTTATCTAGATAGTTATTATAAGCTTCCTGGTATCAACCTTTGTATGGCATGTATACAAATAATTGCAATTGTCGTCCTTTTCATTTTGTTGTCATAATGAGCTAACACTTACACTGGGATACCAAACGTTCGAAATGTATCAGTCTACATGATAAAACTCCAAGCCAATACTCCGATCTATATGTTGTTTTCTGAGTGTACAGCCTTTCAGAAGTAATCCTACCTACTCATCAGCATAGAAAGATATGGGTAATATGAGTGTTCATCTAGCATGGGATAACTGTCAGTATTTGGGGTACCTCGTCTTACAAGCAATTCTTCCGTCACTTCGAGGGCAAATGAGGTGATACGAGACTCCAGTACCATACTATACAGTGTAAGATACAATCGAAATGTATAGGAACATAGTTTGACAGTTGTATGTGATTGACCACATCGCTGGTATTTTCGTTGTTGGAATTGTCGCTTAGAGCCTTGACTTTGCTTTGCAACTTATCTACTGCTAGTACAAGCAAATACATCCCACCCGTTAAGCAGCTGACAAACTACAAGAGGGATATCAACCAGGTTTACATCTCCTTGTGTGCGAAATATGTGTCATGGAAAATAATCCGGAAAATGTTAGAATACAAAATTCAACGATGCTATTGCGTCATGATGAAACAGAACGAACGTGTATAATGTGACGGTTTGATAATTTGCGGACTGGACAGCAATTTCTATTGGTCAGTGAGATCCATTTATACTTACTTTTAGAACGGTATACATGAGACCCAATGTATCAGTAGCTCCGTTCTTGTAATCACGCCTCGTTAATAGAGGGTAACCAACGATTCGTATCAACATGAGTTATTTGATGAGATATATATATCCGAATTGGTTAATTGGTTAATTCTGTTATTCGTGGTCGCATTTTGTTACAAATAGCCATAGAGAGTGCCAAGTATGCTTAAATATCGTGTTAGATGTAATATAACCCACACAATTCCATTATTCTTTTCGCTAAGATAGTCAGACAGCCATCTGCCTTAAACTAATCATGTTCATTGTGAGATAATTTGCACGACATGTCACCGATTTTGAAGAACAAATCTTACTTGAGCGCGAATGAATGCAAATTTTGTCGATCCTCTCACTCGTGGGTACAATCTGGTTGTCATTTCAATAGAACTGGCCACGGTTACGTGATAGTATTGCAAAATTATATGAATATAATAGGACTATTGGTTTTATAAGACATTGCATTGCGATGGTGGTGTTAATTGCGACGTGACATATTTTACAATTTCCATCCATATACCGACAACCGTTTTGGCCGTCATTTTGGGGGTAATATGTCATGTACATGTAGTAACCGACATGAAATTATCGTACATACAAATTATATCCACCGACGCTACATTGTTGTCTTTACGCAATTTGAGAAGATGACAGAGGTTTTTGATTAGTTTCGGACTAAACTAATTAAATATTTAATTAAAAATTGGGACCAGGAGGTGCTTTGTGTACCGGTTTCACTTAAATGTTCTAGTCGATGGATCGGGATATACATATTACATAAAACTGTAGCAGCTTATCAACGGCCGTTGTGTTAGTTACGCCATTTTGGCAAGTAATCGTGCGTTCTTACAAATTTTACAATTCCCACCTATTTACCGGCCACCATATTGGCAGCCATCTTGTGTTATTAGGCCAGTTTTTAAACCAAGACGGAGCGAAATTACCGTATACACTAATTATCTCCACCCTTAATCCATTATTTTCATTTTTGCATCCCGGAAGAAGACAAAATGCATTTTTAGATTATCTTTTTGGGGGAAAAATCTAAAATTTGTTAAAAAATTGAGTCAGGATGTACATTATGCAATATTGTTACTTTAATGCTCGGCTGTGTCGATCGAAACATATATATTAGACAATACCTTAGCAGTCCATCAACGGCCGTTGTGTTAATTTCGCAATTTGTCACATAATCGTGCGTTCTGTGTGCCTAACACCACAGCCTGCCGCCTCTCAGCTTTAGGGGGGAGGGTTGATTTTTCTGCCTTTGATAAAAAATAATGCGACCAAAATCGATAAGTGATATATTATAACATAGCTAATCGGCAGTAGTTTCCCATGGTATAAACTAATTGGGCATAACTATCTTACTTCTGATTTTATAAGAAACGAAAGACAACGCTTTGCGTGAATCGTCATATTTTTCTCACCCTAAAAATTATTTTACGTCACATGACGTCATAACTGTTATTCCGAGATTCAATGGTTACATGTATTATCTTACTCTTGTTATCGCCCCATTCACAGGTATCAAAATTGGACGAATAACTCATCTCAAAAGGTGTGAATATACTCTGTACTCTAGTAGCTGAGGGGGTTTCGTATGCACTTTTATGTCCAGAGCAAAACTCTTCACGAATCCACTAATTGAAGGTACACGAACAATATTTGGTTGGTGACACATTTCCCATTGAGGGCGAAATGGGTCAAATGACCACGCCCCTTTTTGCGCGAAGTACTACCATCCGCCGTGACTATATCTCCAGAACCGTTGGACATAGGGGGTCGTGTGACCACTCAAAATGTGCAGAATGGCCACATTATGGGGGGTCAGTAATACATTTTCATATCCAAAAGTCAATGGTTTTTAAGATAATTGCCAAAAACCAAAACAAATCCATTTTTAAGGGCCCAATTTTGGGGTTCAGCACTTTTATCTCAAAGCTGAGCCCCCAATTCAAATTTTATTGATCTATATCCATCGGTGCCACATATAGGTATAATTTCTGTACCATTATTGTATGAGATTGACCTCCAAGGAGCTCATGACCCTGAAAATAAGGTTTTTGGATGGAATATATTGGTCGTAGAATGAAAAACAGACATTTTCCCCAATAACAAAGATGTTGAGGAAATCATCAATTATACGGTATTTGATCAGTAACCTAAAACTCCTACAAAAAGGTTACCTGATGATATAATTTGAATGTAGTTCATCTTTTGTTATCTAGATTTCATGGCCTTTGATGTGAGATGGCTGCCAAAATGGTTATAAATGGAATGACATATATCACATTAGCAATATACTTGTAAATGAGTTCAATGTGTTATTTTCTTTAAACTTATGGGAGAACAGGGTGTTTTTATGGTATTCTAATGTTGAATTGAATTATACTCAGCCCACAAGTAGGGTTAGTAAATGTTGAGTTACTACAATTTGATCAGTCAGTATGATTCAGTAGTCGAGCAGGTTGTGTCTTTATCAGTCCCACATCAATTTTGATTGGCTGCATCACCATTTTGTATAAAGGTTCTACAATTTCCCTAACATGTACATTATTCTAGAACAAATAATGGCTAGCCTGGAGTGAGTTAGAAGAAAAATACAAGCATCAGTTGATATGCAGATATAAATACATACAAATCTACCATTCTGTGTGTAGCCATGCTATGCAATCCTCCCTCATGTTTCAACTTATCAAGGAAAAATGATCACATTACCAATGTCTAAGATAGTCAGATGTTTTTGTAGATTTTGTAGATTTGTGGATGTTGTAGATTTTGTAGATTTGTGGATGTTGTAATGCAATATAGATCTCCATTATAGTTGCACAAATTTATTTTTCATTTCGTCCCTTTAAATTGACTTTTATTTTTTATGTATGTATATGTGCCACTCCAAAAATGTCAGTAAAAGTACTGTAAACCGTTTGGTTTGATGTTATAGGCACAGGAGATATATATATACTTTACATGTAAAATATTGTGAACCCTGCAGGTACGTTTATGTGTGTCGCCTTATGTGTGTGATGTACATGCAGTAACTACATGTATATTCTAGTGAAATTTATGGTCTGCACTCTGCAGTATTTCAAAAACATGCTATGGCCATGCCTACATATACATATGTACACTGATTCAAATACAATGATTGTCAGGGTATAATCTATGTTTGAGGAAAGTTACTATGTATTTTTCATTTGTGTTGCATTTGTCAATATTAATGGGTCCCAGGAGTCCAGATGTAACTAGTGCAGAGCCCATTTAATTTTCATGAAACTGGTGGACTTCATGTCTATACTCCTAAATAAACATGACTCTGAGTCTTATCAGACCAAGACGGTATTGTGTAGGTTTTACTAGAATTATATTTAGAAAAGACTCAACCATTATTTTTCCACTGCCCTTATCACAATATATTCATTTGGCAGTATTCAGTAGTGGTGATGCTAATATATTTGGTATGATATTCAGGTGGAGCAAAGCGATCTGAACGAATCGAGGATAAGCCACAATGTGTAGAAAACATTAAAAAACATGTATATTTGTGAAATATTTTAATAATGGGTGCTGGTTTTAATTGAGATGACTATTCCTGTTGTTTACCAAACATCAGCGTACACAATAAAATTTTGAAGTATATATGTTCTTGAATGTTGCATACAGACACTGACTTTTGCACAAATTGCTCGGGTTAGCCAAACAATGCAAAAATAACCAACTTTAGGTAAAATGATGGTACTTGACAGAATTGCTTTGACCTACAAACATATCAATACAGCAGTACCCATCAGCATAATATAAAATTAGCAGGACGACTTAACCTGGGGTGGTATTGAAAATGAAAATATCTTTAAAATGGTAAGTTATGAGGGCTATTAGCTATTATGAAGAATTATGTTAGTGAAATTATAGACCCTCATCTTCTCCAACCTGCAAGTGATGCAACTATCATGGCCAATCAAAACTAATGTGGGACTGACAAAGGCTCATTCTACTATTGATTGAATAGTGATCATTCCATCATTTCCTAAAACTTTTTGTGAGATGAGGTGTCCTTTTGTAAGAATTGATTACTTCGGAAATATATACTGGTATACATGTATATGGTCATCTCCCATCTGATTACAACATGTTTTTACTATGCCCAGGTGCAATACCCATTTTAGGATCGCAACACGTGGCTGCTGCATGAAGCAAACAGCTGGTTATTCCATTTAGTAAAAGTGTTTAGCATGTTTCATATCTTGGTCACTTAAATCAGATCAGCTGTTAAATGTTGATAACAAATTTTGAAAACCTGTTTTGTTCAATCTGTACATTTCTGTTGATTAGAGCACAATTGTTACCTGATTTTTGGTCAAGCACACCAGTTTCCAAGGCATGTTCAGTCATGAAGAGCTCACGTTGTGTGTCGGGATCAACACATCCTCAGCAGCAATTTCCAGCTAATCCCATTGTGTATGGTCAATTGTGCTCTTAAGTCGATCAGAGAATTCGGATAGTTCTTTAAAAAGTGTCATACATATGCTGTGGCCTTTGTGGTATTGTATACTTGTGGTGCGTAACATGCTGAAATCGTTTTTTGGCAATTATCTTAAAAACCATTGACTTTTGGATATGAAAATGTATTACTGACCCCCCATAATGTGGATTTTCAGGGTTAAGAGCTCCTTGGAGGTCAATCCCATCCGATAATGGTACAGAAAATATACCTATATGTGGCACCGATGGATATAGATCAATAAAATTGTGTTTATATATGTCATTCCATTTATAACCATTTTGGCAGCCATCTCACATCAAAGGCCATGAAATCTAGATAACAAAAGATGAACTACATTCAAATTATATCACCAGGTAACCTTTTTGTAGGAGTTTTAGGTTACTGATCAAATACCGTATAATTGATGATTTCCTCAACATCTTTGTTATTGGGGAAAATGTCTGTTTTTCATTCTACGACCAATATATTCCATCCAAAAACCTTATTTTCAGGGTCAAGAGCTCCTTGAAGGTCAATCTCATCCAATAATGGTACAGAAATTATACCTATATGTGGCACCGATGGATATAGATCAATAAAATTTGAATTGGGGGCTCAGCTTTGAGATAAAAGTGCTGAACCCCAAAATTGGGCCCTTAAAAATGGATTTTTGTTTGTTTTTGGCAATTATCTTAAAAACCATTGACTTTTGGATATGAAAATGTATTACTGACCCCCCATAATGTGGCCATTCTGCACATTTTGAGTGGTCACACGACCCCCTTTGACCAACGGTTCTGGAGATATAGTCACGGCGGATGGTAGTACTTCGCGCAAAAAGGGGCGTGGCCATTTGACCCATTTCGCCCTCAATGGGAAATGTGTCACCAACCAAATATTGTTCGTGTACCTTCAATTAGTGGATTCGTGAAGAGTTTTGCTCTGGACATAAAAGTGCATACGAAACCCCCTCAGCTACTAGAGTACTGTCAAATATGTCGGCTTTATTGAAAAAATGACCGATTTTATCAACAGGTGCCTCAATAAAACCACGCGGTGCGAAAAAAGTCCGCCTATCTGACAAAGCCAACATACGGATTCCGAAAGTTAAGTGTTCATGCTAACCAAAAATGTAGGTCTCATAAATTCCCTCTCCAGGCGACACCTATGTCCATATTTGCCTAGACTATTATATTGAAAAGAATATGTTTCGTGTGAATACCCAAATATATCATCCGATTATTGATACAAAACATGGTATATATTGTCTATCTATCAGCAAGTATTTATTTGGCAAATTGTGGGAACAGCTATATCATCACATTCATCGTATAAGCAGTCTAACAAAATAGAGTTACTGTTCGTGGCTCGTTTCTGCGATTTATGTCTGGGAATATATTGTTAATAGAGACTGGGGGTAAATACATCATTACACGGCTTGTTGAGGGGGGTGGGCTCGGGGGATACGAGCCTCTACCGTGGCATACCACACAGTACCCCCCTCAAAAAGCCGTCTAACTTATATTATGGACAGTTATCTGCTCATCTACGTGCGGCGACCTCCGTGGCATCGTATGTGGATGTGGAGGGGAATCACGTGATCGCATACATCTCACACGCATAAAATAAGAAAGTCCGCCCAAATTATTCACGAGTGGGCTAAAACCATGCCTCGTGTTCCCCATTTATCGTTTTTTTTTTACGAATGGAATATAACCAAATGCACAAAAACGCAATAAGAACGCGACTGTACCTCGGCGTGTCATTTTTATGCGAAGTTTTTGATGCGTCCGAACCTGAACCCAAATTTGTCCGAACCTGAACGAAAATTGTGTTTGAACCTGAACAAAATCATCGCGAATGTTGCGAATCCGAACCTGAACATTTTGAAATTTTCAAAGGTCGTTTTTCGGAGTTAGACAATAAAAATATCGCCGGTTTTGCATTCCGAAGATGTGTGGTGACCTAATCTACCCACAACAATACATAAATTTGCGGATGCATGAGCCCAGGTCCAGAAAAATACGAAAAAACGAACATTTCGCCGCCTCGATAAAATTTCTAAAAATTATGACGACTTGACACGCCAAATACAACAATTCACATGCCTGTCATGCGAAAGGCGTGTCACGTATGTGTTAGGCATACAAATTCCTACATAACTGTTTCAAGGTGTATCACCGAAAGATGTCGTTGATTGCTGCTTGGAGACAATATATACACTTACCGTTTATCTGCTTTAGTGGGTGCCGCCATCTTGGAATGTCCGAACCTAAACGGGTATCCGACAGTGATAATGAGCAGCTTCGGCGGTAGAGTATAAATATCAGAAATAGACTCGAAAAACTTGATAACCGGAACCGCCAACTGGATCTGGATTACAATGAGATAGCATTTTATCAGACTGATATCAGGACACATGTTTCATATAAAACCCAGTCAAAAAATACCGAAACTGAAACGAGCATGAAGAGTAATAATATAGACGTCCCGCCACACGATGGCGATAACACACGTGTTGACACTTTGACTGTTATCGACGAGCCGGTAATTTTTCGGATGGTAGATAGGAGAAATCGTTTTGGAATATTCCGATAATTCGACCGATACAGCATGTACCATATTGGCAGAGCAAGATGATTCCATAGGCATTGGAAAATATTGTTCACGATAGTTCAATTGAAACCTCAGTCATGATAGGCAGGTGAGAACACACCTCGTGCTCAGGGATTGTGTAATTCGTCCTCTCTTGACCGGCAAGATTTGTCTTGAGGATGAGAGTACGGGAAAGTTGTCACCCCATGACAACAGATTAAAGGATTGCAGAGATGGGTGGAGGTTGCAAAGGTACAACCTGGGATCACACGAGTTTATGTACATGTAGGACTAATTACATGCAGGAAAAGAGGTCACCGCAAAAGGAGATGACGTGCAAGGCCTGGTGATTGTGCACCGATCCAAATTCCCACATGCACGATATCAGTTTGCGTCAGTTGTCGTAACACGGTTAAGTTCTTACCAAACTGCATATGTAATATAGGAAACAAGTATGTGAAGCAATTGGGCTCTCATTAATCGACCGCACTGGCGGTTTCGTTGGTAGACGCCATATACATCGAGACCATTGGCATGTGAGTGAAACCGGCATCAAAGTTATTGCATACAACCTAAAAAATGCCAAATAGTCTAGTTACCTCGATTAGACATGAAGCAATTCCTTCCCAGTTGGACAGCAGGTGCCACAATGATTCAATAGGAACCACCAATTAGGACCTCCTGTTCACTTTAAAATCCAGAGCTGTATGGATAAGATACTATTCTAAAATGAAATAAACCCTCGTGCCCCAGGCCAAACGGTATGCCGCAACAACGAGGATACAAAGGAGACATTATACTACATGGGGAGATTGCCCCTTATATTGGTCATAGGAAAGACAATAGGACACAACAACACACACAACCGTGAAGTGATTCGAATGAACCTGATTGGATTATTCTGAGTATCTATTATTCATTTAAGCATGTGTTCAATCACGTCCTTTGTGTTTGTATTTTCAATGTCAATAAGGGTGTATTGTTTGATAGTCCTAAACATATATTTGCATCTTAGAATAATCTCAATCTAGAACAGAAGTAGTATGTCAATGTTAAGCAGAACTTCAATGATTGGTTATACCTCTTGTAACATTTACGGCCTACGTTGAACAATACATGACACAAAATTTACTCAAACAAATGATATGTTATAACTTTGTAACATAACAGCTACTTGGCATAGCCAAAAGACAAGCATCGAATTATCAGGTTTAGAATGCATACATCAATGCAGATATCAATCCGAGAAACATAAAGGTGGCATCTGTTATTATTTTAATTCAAGGTTCAAACCGTTTTTCGGCGATCAATCAAACAAGGAGAAATAGCAATTATAGTCAAAGTTTGGGGCGACATGTCAACTTACCGTTCAACTCTGGGTCATGTCACTCAGTGCACTACCACGGAAATCGACCTAATGATCTTCTGAGTGCTCCAAAACAAAACTGTTATCGTGCCTAGAGCGGAGCATACCACGGAGCGACATGATTTTGTTATTTCTAAGAATAATCAAGTCGATATGGAGCCTCGAAATAGTATGGATAAGGTGGTGAAGTCCTGCGGTGAACAATTTCTATCTCTATATTGAACAGCCGAATTAAGAATTGTAAACATGCGATGTAGTGGAGATCGCCTCTGTACCTTCACCTCTTCTCAGTACAACCGTGCTAGCGTAGTCGATTATATAATAATATCATCTATATACTTGTCGCATATACAATATTTATGTGTCCAATCACCTAATTAGCTTTCAGCTCATATTGAATATAAGGTACCAATCCGAAAACCGTCTGACATGGAACGAGAATACCAATATATCAGACCAACATACCAATTGATATGGACCTGAACGTGAACCAACAGATAAATAAGCTAAGCATCAAATGGAAACTGAATAGCTATATGAACCATAATTATACACCACTATGAAGGACACAACAATAGTATGACAGTTGTCTATATCTATATTTGCGAATGTCTGTCTGTCTGTCTGTGTTCTATAGAAATTCACAGGGGACCATCTAGATGATGCCAAAGGGGTCTACTAGGAGTAGCTTTTTACGCGAAAGATAATGGTCGGGGTTAGAATTTTCTAAAGTGACGCCGTTGTTGTCAGGGGCAGAAAAGGGGGAGGGCAGAAAAAAAATTTGTCGCCGATTGCCACCAAACTTATATATAATCATCCCCATAATATGAGGAATCTAATGGCGTGGTTTAAATATGGCAAAAGTCGCGCCGTTCGCGTCAGGGGTGGCCGGAAGGGGTGGGGGCAGATTTGTTTTCTGTCGCCGATTGCCACGAAACTTACATATAATCATCCCCAAGATATGAAGAATCCAACGGTGTGGTTTAAATATGTCAAAAGTGGCGTCGTTTGAGTCAGGGATGAACGGAAAGGGAGAGGGGCACCAAAATTGATAAAACTTATTTTAGCGCCGATTTCGACCAAATTGATATATATTCTTCTTCATGATACAAGGAATCTAATTGTGCGATTTAACAACGCCAAATTGTTGTTTTTGAATGAGAGATTGGGAGGGGGTGGGCACTAAATTTGATAATAAGTCGCCGATTGCCACCATACTTATACAAAATAATCCCCATGGTATGAGGAGTCTAATGGTGTGGCTTTTATCTGTCAAATGCGGCCTCATTCGAGCCAGGGTTGCATTGAAAGGGACAGGGGCACTAAAATTGATGCACAATTTTGTAGCGCCAATTTCCACCACTTTGATACACGTTCTTATCCATGATACGAGGAATCTAATCGTGATTTACAGACGCCATATTGGTGCTGTTTGGGTGAGAGATGGAGAGGGGAGGGATTGGCACCAAATTTGATAAAAAAAATTGTTTAGTCGCCGATTATCACCAAACTTATAAACAATCATCTCCATGACATCAGGAGTGTAATTGTGTGGTTTAAGGATGTCACAAGTGGGGCCATTCGAGTCAGTGGTGTATAGAGATGAGATGGACACAACAAATTATATCTATATGTTTAGTGCCGATTTCCACCAGATTGATACATATTCTTCTCCGTGATACGAGGAATCTTATCGTGTGGTTTAGATACACCAAATTGGTGCCCTATGGGTGAGAGATATGGGGACCTTATATTTGATACGAATTTGTATACTCGCCAATTTTCACCAATTTCATATATATGCATCTCTAATCTCTAATGAGTCTTAGTGTGTGCAGCTTGAGTCCGAAATAGGGACGGGAGGGTCAGCAAAATTGATACAAAATATTTTTAGTACCAATCCCATATAAAAATGTACCTGGGTAAATCCACCCAGGTTTTTTGGGCCGAAACCCAGGTAAAAATCTATCTACCAAGACATCCACCAACCATTAAGACCCCGCGAAACCTGGGTTTTACCATGATTAACCCACCTGAAACTGGATAAAAACCCTGGTATGGGTAAACCTGGGTGTAATTACCCAGGTGACCACACCCAGGTGTACCCTACCTGGGTGTTTCCCACCCAGGTCTACCCTGGTGTTTCCTACCTGGGTGTTTCCCCACCCAGGTGTACCATGGTGTTATTTACCCAGGTGTACCCTGGTGTTTCCTACCTGGGTGTTTTCCATCCAGGTTACCTTGGTGTTATTCACCCAGGTGTACCCTGGTGTTTCCTACCTGGGTGTTTCCCACCCAGGTGTACCTTGGTGTTATTCACCCAGGTGTACCCTGGTGTTTCCTACCTGGGTGTTTCCCACCCAGGTGTACCTTGGTGTTATTCACCCAGGTGTACCCTTGTGTTTCCTACATGGGTGTTCCCCACCCAGGTGTACCTTGATGTTTCCAACCCAGGTATACCTTGGTGTTTTTTTTACGCCGGTGTACCTTGGTGTTTTCTTACCCAGGTGGATTTCCCATTGAGATGCACCTGGGTTAGAAAACCCCAAGGTACACCCAGGTAAGGAAACACCAAGGTACACCTGGGCAGGAAACACCAAGGTACACCTGGGTAAGAAAACACCAAGGTACACCTGGGTAAGAAAACACCAAGGTACACCTGGGTAAGAAAACACCAAGGTACACATGGGTAGGAAACACCAAGGAACACCTGGGTGAATAACACCAAGGTACACCTGGGTGGGGATACCAAAGTGAAATGATGAGGATGGCAATGAAGTAGATTTTCATGGGATGCAGGGGTATTGTTATCAATGGAGTTGTTTTAGTATAATAGAACATTAAGGAAACTGATTGTGCAGCAATACAAGTTTATTCAAGGACAACAAACTAACTAAAGATAAAATACATGTATAGAAACACATGTAATATATAAATATATAAACTCATTAAACTGCATGGGTTAAAACTTACTGACAACAAGAGTTGGGTTAAAATTTTGATTAAAAAACACTTGCAAAGTCCCTCTTCATACATGTATATGGTATGTTAGGCAAGTTACACGTACATGTAGTTGCAATGTATACTAGTACCGGTACATGACATACCGGTGGACACAAAAATCATTATTTTAGTTCCAATGTCATTTACCAGAATACATGTACATGTTGTACCTTGCAACTACATCTACAGTGAGGTAGTTTTGTCTCATTTAAACTTTCTAAATGGGTTTCTCCCTTTGAATGACATAAACTAATGTGAGTATACACATGAGCTGTGGTGTGAAATACACACCAAAAAATTATTTCTTAGTCTGAGGACATGTTTCCTGTCATTATCTTACTGCTTACAAATATAGATTTGTAATAATGTGCTGTAATGCTCCAGAAATAGTCATATTTTGTCCTGGTTCATAAGAACATATTATTTCTTAGTGTTAGAAGGACATGTTGTCTGATATTATTTGACTCATAAACCCCCAAATGTACATGTAAACAGAACATTCGGGAAAGAGACACACCATCTTTATCCTGTTTTATATCAGTACTAAGTAGCAATATTGATCAGATAGCAAAATATGCTATAAATAGATTTCAGATGGTAGAGATTAAACAATCACATTAATTGCACCAACTCGAAACAGTTAACATACCCTGTAGAATACAGACTATGATCAAGGAGGGTGTCACACACACCCCCACCCCGCTTTGGTATGTGATATTCAAGCCATTTTCAGGTGGTATGCTATATACATGTACATCCCCAATGTTATCTGGTACTAGGATTTCACACGGCAATATAACCGGCATTCACGATTCAGCAAAAAGGCTAGTATGCAGATATAATAGCAGAAAATTATACAAATTTTGAGTATTTTCCAGCTTAAACAGACCCAAGTGATATATTTTTATCTAATTCAGTCTAATGGCTCTTGATATGTTGATGTTTTGGATACTATTTCAGCAAATGTGAGAAAAGGTGGCTTCTTTGGGGCATCAGCTTGTCTGAAAAATATATCAAGGTCCCCTAAATCCGATACTACATTTCAGAACAATCCAACCAGTGTCCCATGAAATGGTGGATAATAAACTATCATACCAAATTTGATTCAGATTTGATCACACAAACTAAAATTATGATGCGGAAACCAGAAATTAACACGATTCCAAGTCGAAAAAGGGCCATAACTCTCGCAAAAATGAGCGGAGCACACCTATATTCGAACTTGACCTGTATTTTGGTCTGATAAACTTACATACCACATTTGGTTCAGATATGATCACACAAACTGAAGTTATCATCCGGAAACCTACAATTTTCAAAGTTTAAATGTCTATTAGGCGACACCAATTTTTAAGTCTGGTTTACGAACATGTGGGCTGATGTGGGGAGAAAAAAAGTAGATGCAGGAGGGGAAAAAAATAAAAATAAAAAAAATTGCCCCCCCCCCCCCCATTTATATCAAGTAAATCTTGAAATTTTACATAAATTTTACAAAAATTGTGAAAAAAAAACTTTTCGAATGAAATTCTGAACCAAACAAGACATTTCTTGTCATGAAATACATGAAAATATGGATCTGCAAATGATCATAAGCTGAACCGGATGCGACAGCACATGAAAATCAGTACGCGTGTAAAAAAATTTGGGACAAACAAGTAAAAAAAAATTTCATGAAATGGAAAAAAAGTTGTAGGAGGTGTTCGTAAACCGGACTTAAAAATTGGTGTCGCCTTATGTGTATATAACTCATATAGCTAACTATTAAAGGTGCTCAATCAGATTCGATGGTCTCCATATAATTAGATTCCAACAACAACATTTTTTTTAGAAATGCTGCTTCAGTAATATCAGAATCGATTAATTGCCCAAAAATAATGCTAACCACTGTCAACTACATGTATAGTATAAAATCGCCTGATACGTTATATTTATCAACATGCTGTTCGACGAAGTTTGACCTTATTATCAACACAAAGCCTCTTCATTTTAGAGTTATCCATCTTCATCCGCAATTTGGTCTGAGACCGTCGGCTCGTCAAATTTTTCTGGGCCACTATTAAGTATCGATGGTGATAAATATTAAAATGTCAAAAATTGATATCTAATAACTCTGAGCTTTGATACATGTAGGTGGGTCCCTCGACTTGATTAAAATATTTTTACCCCCCCCCCCCGATTCCATATACATGTATATGTAAATAGCAAATGAGGGGCACTTAATCGGATTATGCATCTTTAAACTGTATTTGAATTTAAAGATGCATAATCTGATTAAGGGCCCCCTGAATTAATGCTCGCACATTACTCTTTATTTGGACTTGGGGGGTAAAAGATATTTGGTACGAGTCGAGGAACCCACCACCTATCAAAGCTCAGAGTTATTAGATATCAATTTTTGAAATATACTATTTTTCACGATCAAGAATTAATAGTGGCCCACGGTCTCGGACCAAATTTCAGATGAAGATGGATAACTCTAAAATCAAGAGGCTTTCTGTTGATAATAAGGCCAAATTTTGTAGAACAACATGTTGATAAATAACATATGTCAGGCAATTGTATACTTTAGTTGACAGTGGTTAGCATTATTTTAGGGCAATTAATCAATTCTGATAACGTAACTGAAGCAGCCTTTCTAAATACAAATGTATGATGTTGGAATCTGATTATATGGGTATCATCGAACCGGATTGAGTACCTTTAAAATGAACTGTATCCAGTATAAACATGTTAAACCTGATAATTAATTAGAGCATGCAGTCCCTGTTGACATGCGGTATCCGCTGGTAATCTTACCACAGTAATATGTGTTAACTGTGATAACCAAGTTAATTGTTTTTACCACAAAAATTCTGAATTCTATCTAGACATTTTGAAACAATAAAAAAAAATTCTGGTGTGATTACAATGTCAACTTTAAAACAAAATTCATATAAACATCGCATGAAAAATACAGCCTAACTGCAAATGTGAGGTGGACCACATTCTGCGGCGGTATAACTGACTGCGGTTGATCGCATGAACACGCCTGAATACTGCAGTAATACCCGAGTAATATAAGGCGAGTTGATTAATTAAAACATAGCTGTAATTTTACATGTATGTTCTATAGACTTTGTTGGGAAAGAGAATATAGCTGTGCGACAATGTTAATCCTGATGAGCTAAGTTAGAAATTTTTCAATCGAAACCTCATAAAAAAAAATATAAATTCAGTTCTCAATTTTCGAACACTTCTAGGAAATTGTTCAAAAATATTGTTAAAAGATGCCCATTCGATTTGACACTGTAAATATACCCTGTTCAAGTGTTCCTGCTAATGTGTTATGATGCGGTTGGGTCCTGCTTAATTGCTATGAATTGCACTACCCGCATCATAGCAATTCAGCAGGACCACCACCATCATAGCATATTAGCAGGACCACTTGGCCAGTGGTAAAATAGTTTGTTTTCCATACGGATATGTGTTTTCAAATAATCATGTAATGATATCTAACATACATGTATATGATCCCATTTATAGGTTTTATTCATCACGCCAGATAAATTTTGTATACAGACAGTTTTACCAAACTTAGAATTTGTATTAGGTGCTTTCATTGTAGCTGTAATTACTAGTATTAAAAGAGTGCTCAATAAAGTTTGTTTTATCATTTATGCTCATTTGGAATTTGGATGCTATTTAATTCTGTTTATCTATATAATTGGCTGCACTGCTAAATTTTGACTCATTTCAGTCATTTGATGTCAGTACATGTAGTTGTCCATCGAAATGGCGAACACAACCAAAGACAAATTACAAGAGGAAAGACAACAAATACATTTGATGTGCACTAAAACAGATACAGTAGTGCCCTAAGAAATCGACCCCTTAACCACAGCAGAATTATGTGTAACTTTCAGGATTTAGTTGGATATATGGCTTGTTGCCATTCATCGGAAAGCTCTCCCCGAGTTTAATACCCGTAATTCTGCTGTGGTTAAGGAGTCGATTAATTAGAGCATTACTGTAGTTACAAATGTATGTCTAGCCTCCTGTTGTGTCACTAATAAGATCTTTAATTCACATACGGTACACATGTACATGTACATGTACTATATACCCGTTCAAGCGTTTACAAGTGTCAGTCATCGAGAAACTGACCAAAAGTTTTGGTAGTATATAATATAGGCTAGCACTGCACTTGGGCTACATGTACATGTACTGTAAGTGATTATAATGTACTATTTTTATATTCTGCTGTGAAAGTGTTGCTGAATGAAATTTAAGTTTACCCCGATATTCTAAGTCTGCTCGACTAAGATGGGTTTTTTCTCGAAAACTGATATCTGAATATACATGACTTTTTGTACGTCTTCCACTGGTTGGTATTCCCTCTAAAATGACTAATTTTAACTGATTAGATTAGCCCTGGTATGGAAAACTCTAACTGTTATAGCCCGATGAGCGGTTTACTGCCAACAGCGGTGATGATATGATGACCAGCGTTGTGCATGGCATATGTTGATCCAGGTAAGAATGCTACCATACATTCCAAACATTCATTAAATATCTTATTAATAGTAACCCAAACTACACAAGAGACTAGTATAACTAAGATTGGGCTCGATTAATGATGTGACACTTTCAGTACTTCATTTACTAGTAGCCTGGTACTGGTGGGCCTGGCTACAGATACTTGTTTGGCGTGTTTGAGGCCTGTGGCACAAGGGCAGCAGAATCAATTAAAATTTCTCTTATTGTAGTGTAGTACATGTACATGAATAGTACCGGTAGTACAGCACACAAAGAGGTATATAGTACCGGCACATGTACATGTATTCTCTCTGTTTTCACACATGTTTTTTTTCAATTTAACAACATGAGTCTTTTATGACTCATACATGTACTAAAGTGAAAGTAGGCCTACATGTATATAATGTGCACCCAGTATACCGGTACATGTACTGATATATTACATTGCAATACAGTCCGAGTACAATGATATAGCAAAATTATGCATAGTAGAATAACAACCTTTTGTACAACAGTCCTGACAATGATATACCGGGATATCATGGTGATAGTTCATACATTTGGAATTACCGAACACCTGAGTTTGTGGATAGACCGCTTCGTGCGATGTTTATGTGATTTTTTATTTTTAAGTCGGCATTGCATACGGTAGTCCTATAAACCACACCAGAGAATAGCAATTGTCGGTCAGTGACCAACTTCTTATGTTTATGCAATCGATACAATCCGGTTCTGCTTTTGATGTCCAGTTCGATATTTGTGGTGTGTTCTTGTGCAAAAATATAATTCTAACTAATGCGCCAAAAATCAGGTTTATAAATTTATCCATTCTTGAGCAAGAGCAACTCGTAAAACTTGTATGGTATAACATTCCAAACTGAGTATTTCTGCTATCAAACTATATGATAATAATGTTGAACCGGACATCGAAATCTGAACCGCATTTATGGATTGCAGCACGTGATGTTGAATAAACAGTTATAGAGGATATACAGTAATGCTCTAATTAATCGACTCCTTAACTACAGCAGAATTATGGGTAACTTTTCAGGATTTAGTCGGAAATATGGGTTGATGCCATTTATCGGAAAGCTCTCGGTGAGAGCTTTCCGATGAATGGCAACAAGCCATATTTTGGACTAAATCCTGAAAAGTTACCCATAATTCTGCTGTAGTTAAGGAGTCGATTAATTAGCTCTAGAATTACTGTAACATGGTTTATAATATACAAATGTATACTGTATGGGAAACATCAGAGGTTTACAAAGTAATAAAAACAGTTGATTTGTTCTTTATTCTTGTGGTTATATACACGTACATACATGTATTCTAAAAATAAATGTCCTTTACAACGTGGATCAATGAAATGCGGTTGTTGCATTTAAAATGCATTGAGGGTGCATTGTGTCACGCCACTATGTAAATGCCTTAATGACAGCATTTAAATTAAATGCACTGCATTGGGAATAATCGCAGTCGCATTGAAATTACCGATCATTGCGCCGAAAAAGTATACTAGTATGAACACCCAAATAACGATACGATAGTGTATTTTGCAATTTTAGTTATAATTTTGTTTAATTTAAATTCACATCTGAATAATTCTGTGTTATTTTCCCACTCCTGGTGTACATGTATATGTTCGGAATCGGACATTCGTGATGTAGTTTTCCATTCAAAATGGAATAAACATAAATAAACACTGTTGACATTAATTGTTTTATAATCAGAATCTGAGAATCATGATTCTCATTTTGAATCTAGTAAAAAGTCTTGATTCCCTGTAGAAAGTGAAACACTAACATTTTGATTATTGCCAAAAATCTGATGGATTTTAAGGCCTGCATCAAGACATTTGTTTGTGAATAAATCAAGGTAAATGTGTTAAAATATGAACGCATTTACAAATGCGTTGCTCCAAAATCGCAAAGTAGATTCGAACATGTGGTCGCTTTTCTAAGGAATTTGTGAGTGGTCTGTACATGTACATACATGTAAGTTACTTGACCAATTACACAAGGAGTCGAGGGACACAATCAATGAGGACGTTTGTACTAAAAAATATTTGTTTACGCAAGGAACGAACACAAGGCCACTTTCTTAATTTATATTATGAGCCAACAAGACAGATCGTAAATCGCTGTTATATGACAATATATGTGGCCATCATAATGGTCGACAGGCATGACGCCAACAAAAACCAATCTGTCAGGCCAATATAAAGAAGTCGCGACTTATTGCTGGTGGAACCTATTAAAGGCATCGTTCCATTTCGTTAATAACAACTTACATGTAACATTCACCTCCACCTCTTTACTCTTGGGCTCCAAATAAATATGCATGCACCAGCTGCATCCACGTTTATTATTTTTCTTGGGAAACCCCCCCCCCCCTGCACAGTGCTTATTTGGGTCTGCACGTTTATTAATGTTTTGAAGCTATGAAAATTTAAATCAGCACAAATTCAAGATTTCTATATGATTCAGATGTAAAAATGATCAACACGTCTACATTAGTTACTAGCTAAACAAGACATTTTGTCATATGTTTATACTTTACTGTGAAATTGCGTTTCTTCCGTTCTCCATGAACGGATTCTCAAAATGTTTGGTTTTCCAAAAAACAAGGATTCGAACTGTCTGAACTGAACTCCATGCGTTTGTTTAAATAGATGAATAAATAATGGGAAAGACATACAATCCTAGTTCATAATGAATTTAAGTATATAAATATAAATAATAAACGGCGGATTCAACGTGGTCATGGGTTTTGACCGCGTTAAAAAAATCAGCAAACTCTGCATGAACCCCGAAGTTTGCTGATTTTTTCTCGCGGTCAAAACCCCATGACCGCATTGAAACCGCCGTTCATTTCTTATATGAATAACACAATTTAAGATTGGTGAATTATTTCTTTTGGTTAATTTAATAAACGTACAGGACCAAATAACGATCGTACAGGTGGGAATTTTACCTCGATTTTAATAATCGTACATTAGGCACTCTAGAGTACATATTCAAGTATGTGGCAAACCAAAAAAACACCACATGATACATACATGTACCTGTACTACATGTTGACTCGTATACCTGAACCTGCTATAAAATTATTTGGTTAACCACAGTTGATGTTTTGCTCAGAGTTCCCCCTGCACTATTATTTGGGTCTGTACTTTTATTAACTTTCAATGGAATTTCCCCCCCCCGCACTATTATTTGGGCCTGCACTTTTATTTGGAGCCTGAGAGTAAGTTGCATTGACATTTATTTTCACGAATTACCATGCTAGAGGCCAAAGAAAAAAGATTGTATGTTTCCGGTAAACAAATTTAGGGTACTAGTAGGTAGGTAGGGAATTTTTTTTATTTTATTTTATTTTTATATTTTTTATCCAGCTGCAGAAATATTGAACTACCTCGACCAAAGTGACATAAAATACCAACCCGTGCCATGGGGAAAGTATTACTTGATCAACACAGTGGAAATATACATTAAGATTGATAAAAAATCAAACTTACTTCATGCTTACGTAATTTTTATAAGAATTTTACCAATAATACCGCCATTATACCGTACATGTATTGTGACGATTACATCCCATTGTCTGGGGGTAGCCAGTACACCATCCGAGCATGCCTGGTTTTTGGAAACAGTAGCTACTAGTACATGTATACCCCTAATATAAGCAGTGATAACCTCTTTACGTGTATATATACAGATACACACCCACCATGTCTGTTGATAGTGTTCCATAAGTCCCAAACAAGACATAAAGCAGGCAGGAGATCCACTCTCAGGAAATTAAAATTGCGAAAATTTTGACTTTTTCTCAAAATATCAATAAAAAGTTTAGGGTCGGCGGGTTATTTTTAGGGTCGGTCGATGTACGGAAACATATTATCTTTTTTCTTTGGCCTAAGGAACATTGCAACTGGTTTGAAGTAACATGACCGCGTTGCGTCAACACTGGAACTGCATTGATGGTAATTTTCAACATGGTCTCACTGAGGTTCTATCAAATATAAATACTAGTATGGTTGAGGCCAACTTGAGGGAGACAATTATTTTGAGAATATGTGATCCTGTGTTAACATGAGCCTAAGGCGACACCAATTTTTAAGTCTGGTTTACGAACACCTCCTACAACTTTGTTTCCATTTCATGAAAACAAAATTAACTTTTTTTGTCCCAAAATATTTTACACGCGTACTGATTTTCATGTGCTGTCGCATCCGGTTCTGCTTATGATCATTTACAGATCCATATTTTCATGTATTTCATGACAAGATATGTCTTGTTTGGTTTGAACAGAATTTCATTCAAAAACATTGTTTCACAATTTTTGTAAAATTTATGTAAAATTCAACGATTTACTTGATATAAATTGGGGGGACAATCTTTTTTATTTTTATTTTTTTCCCTCATGCATCTACTTTTTTTCTCCCCACATCGTAAACCAGACTTAAAAATTGGTGTCGCTTAAATATCATCTGATGGAGTCAAAATCATTGAACCGTCACTTATGCATGCACATGTTGTCTTGATGTTGAGTCTGGCTTTCATCATTTTCATTAGTTTTACTGTTAATATCCACCAAAGGTTGAGGTGTTATGGAACAACTGTATGGCATCGTATACTGTTATCTTCCGAGTAAATATGGAGTCTCTAATTCTTTTATCAGTCACGCATCTACTCATCAAATAGTATAATCCTTAAATATTTGTAGTCCAGGTGATCTCGACTGCACAGTACATGTATAAACATTCATCTGTGCACAGTGTGTTTTAAATTTCTTTGCCGTGTAACAACTGTTGTCCCAAGTTTCAATGCCTTGTCCTCCTGGTATGTAGGGATTACAAATTTACCATTGCCGTGTTTTAATTTGCAATTTTGATGATGACGCTCACTAAGCTTGTTGATAATTTTCTTTGTCGTGTAACAACTGTTGTACCAAGTTTCTACGCCGCGTCCTCCTGGTATTTAGGGATTACCGGTGCCTTTAATAGCGTCAGATGCATCATTGCCAGTTAATGTACATTAGAGTGGAATTGAATTAACAATGTCACATTGACACAGTACTCAGTTAAGACCAGTAAAACAGCAAAAGTAGTATTATTGTACAGCAGGCTTATCACTATCAGTACTTACTACATGTACTGATCCCTTACTATCGTGGATCAATCTGAATCTGAATGGTTACGCTGCAGATCCCAATTATGGTAATTTCGCAGCGGGCGAGAGAGTCTCAGATCTTTTCCTTCAGCGCACTCTTGAAGGAATCCACAGGCTGTTGTTGTAGGATTAAGGATTCCTCCAGCTGATTCCAGTCGCATATAGTTCGAACAAATGTGGAATTAGCGAACTGAGCTGACACGTATGGTATAGCCTCGTAGCACTGACTGTTGTTCCTTTAAATTAGGTGCCGAGGAATTTGGCTGGTGACGTAGCCTGTCAGAACTTTGCTCTGCGATCTAAGACGCCTGGTTTCGGGTGTAAAGTATTGATTAGGTGGTATAGCCGGGACCAATCCACCCACCACCTTACTCATGAATCCCAGCCGATTTATTTTCCGCCGTTTCTGCAATGTTGGTAAATCTAGCTCGTAGAGGATCTTGGTCATATATCCATCTTCTTTGCTCTTATAGTATCTTTTAATGAAACGGGCTGCTCTACGCTGGATTCTTTCCAGCTTGTCGATGTGATTTTGTTAGTAGGGGTCCCAGATGGTGTCTGCGTAGTCCATGATCTTCAAACTTCTCAATTCTTCTTCTTCTGGACAGGTGCATTATGAGCAGGCCACTGGCACTACATCATGATTGTACCGGTACCACAAATTCAATTTTGAGAAAATATTCTGGTTATGGCCAGGTAGCTGAGGTACTGTTCAATACTATAGTTGATCCGTTTCGTTATCGTAGCTTAATTCTTACTGTTCCGGGAATTTAAATATTTTTTGTCACATGAAATTCAGTCTTTTTCGATATTTGCGCACATCCATGGGGAGAAATCGGCGAATCTTATATATAAGTCCACAGTTTATCCGTTTGTAGCCAATACACCATTTCCTTCTGTCAATCCGCGTTGATTCGCGACAAAATTAACTCAAAATACCACAAGGAATTATCCGCGCTTCATTTTGAAGAACGATAACTAAAAGTTAAAATTGTAATTTGGCTGCAGAAACGAAACGAAACGAATTTTGAAACACAATAATTGTATTCACTAATATTTTCCTGTTGGTATATGGTCTACTATAGTATATGCAATCATTTATTTGAAATAATAAGTATCACTTAGAGAATAATTCTTACTGATAATTAGAAATCTCTTTATTTTGTATCCCTTTAATATTAAATAATGGCCCTGAAAATTGTCTGTTTGTCAGTTTAATGTTCACTAATTATAGCTAGGCTGTTAGATAAAGTATGATATTGCTTCATTTGTCCGGGGTAGGGTATTGTCATACTGTCATAATAAACTTCAAGTAATAAGGTAACTACTCGTCAATGATGCTTGAATACATAAATGATTAATAAGGTAACAACTACCCGTCAATGATCGACGTCTTAATATAGAAAGGTTTTATAAGGTAACTAACTAAACGGCAATGATACTTATTATAGAAGGTTAATAATTTAACTTCTTGTCAATGATGCTTTAATATAGAAAGGGTTAATAAGGTAACTACCCGTCAATAATGCGTTAGTGTAGAAATTGTTACTAAGGTAACCACATGTCAATGATGCTTTAATAAAGAAAGGCTTAATAAGATAAAGTTCTACACGTCAATGATGCTTAAATTTAAACTGGGGTTTATACCTAACATATATAGAAAACACCTGGGTAAATCTATATAAATCCCTGATTTACCTGGGTGTAACCTGGGTGTGACCTGGGTGGAACCAGGGTAAAACCTATATGTACCGGGGTATACCTAGGTAAACACCAAGATTTACCCAGGTACATTTTTATATGGGATTACCATCAAATTCAGACACGTTCTTCTCAAATGATACAAGAAATAAAATTGTGCTGTCTGTCTGTCTTTTTGTCTGTCTGTGTGCGTTCTATATACAACTTCACGCGGTACAATCGAGATGGCACCTAGGCGTTCTAAGAGGGGTAACTTTTTACAAGGAAGATAATGGTGCGGGTTAAAATTTTCTAAAATGACGCTGTTGGTGGGAGGGGAAATTAAAAAAATATGGTTAAATAGTTTTGTCGCTGATTTCGACCAAACGAATACATAATCACCTTCGCAATATGGCGTTGTTCGAGTCAGCGTTGCATCAACAATTGATTTAATAAACCAAATTCCACCAAATTCATACACGTTTTTCTCTAATGATATACCATGAATTAAATCACATTTGGTGTCGTTTGGGTCACGGATGGCGAGCGGATATGCACTATCATTGATAAGATTGCTATTCGCCGATATCCACATATATAAGTTATATACAGTCACCAGGCCATCTCCATATGATTTTAAGTAGTTGGGCGTTCACATTTCACAATCCCGACATATGGTGACCCACATAAGTCACTTGAACAATTGTATCTTCTTAACAGTCATATTTATATGGGAATGGCAATCAAGGCATTCACACAATGAGCTAGCAAAAATAGATAACTAGAATAAGCATTAAACGTATATTTATCATTCTATTGAAGAGATACATATATTCGTGCAAACTGAGAGACCTCGAACCGTCAGAGGATTGCATATATATAGTAAAAAAAAAATTAGTCTGTTCCATTCAATACAGTTTCCACAAAAAGTTACAATTTGTCAAGAGATATGGAAGGCCTGTTCAAAAGTAGTGGTCACAGTGTGCAGTCAAATATAGTTTCTTCTGATATACAATAAAATGCAGTTAGTAGCACAAGACTTTTCAGGATTCTACCAATACTGACATCTGACAAGGGTTTTAGTACAGACTCATCGACTGACATAAACAACTCAAAATCTCGCTCTGTGTCTGCCACATGTAGCTGATATATGTGCGCAGCAACATTTCGTTTAAACTAAGAATATTTAGCCAATATATAGCACCATGAACAGAGGAGCACCTGGAAATTTCTTTGAAACATCTGTATCTTCATGGAGATATGATAGCCAGGTGTCATCGAGATCTTAGTCCAACCCACTAGATTGATTGATACATCTCAATATGTAAAACCCAATTATCATCTTTTATCGAACTAATGTGTTTATGATGTTCATGTATCATATTATAAAGTCTAATGTATACGCAGTTGTAAATAAATAAATACTTCATTATTGGTGGAACGGATTAATCGCTATAAACAGAATGACAATTGACAAGGTGAGCCACTACTGTAATAATCATGTTCTGTGATGCTATTTGAATATACACAATTTATGAGAAAATGTATAACACTTTAAGCAAGAGCATTCTCTATTCCCAACAAATATCCACAGCATACATTAACTTGGGCAACGCCGGGTAACCCTGCTAGTATCTGATATAATCGAAGCAGCGTCGCCAAGCGTAGTTTGTTTATGTAAGAAGGGAACCCCTAAAAAGCTCCCATGGTTAGACGACCGATGTCGAATAATTATAAGGGACTTTTATCGCTTACGAGAAAGAAACCACACGATAAGTTACTATACATAGTTGATTGCACACTGAAGATACAATGTAAGCGAAAAGTGACACAAACAATGAAGGCTTACTATCAGAATTTATGAGGAACAATGGCAAACTATGTACAGGAAACCCATCGGATTGTTGGAAATGAGTATAACAAAATACCAATGGCTCAACAGATGGACCATTACTATACCAGGATATAGCAACCAATCTTGTTAACTTGTTACAATGCAGACATCAAATTGGGACAAATTGAGAAATAATAAATTCAAATTTACCCCCATAATTATACCTTATAAGTAATACAATAATCATGGCACAAGAACTATTGACAGCAACTAGAAATATTTCAACAAAAGTTGAACAAAGTTCAAATAAAGTTCAACAAATCGTCAGGAACAGGTAACGTTTCTATTGAATTATTATGGACAGCGGTTCCTAACATGGTAGACTGCTTCACCGGACGGATTGCAGCAAATCTATACTCACACTTTTATACATGAAAGGGAACCGTTTTTACCCAAATAATTAGCTACCTATTGCTTTGAGTTCGGCCGTCGGCAAACTTTTCAACAAGGTGATAAACACACGGATAAATTCATTTCTGGAGCGCAATATTTTGATAAGTGACACTTGATTTGGATTATCTTAAGTTAGAAGCATGGTTCATAGTAGTTGTAGAACTATCATTGAGAATACGTCATATACGGTTGTACGTTTTTCAATAAAATTAGTCGTCTTGGTATCGATGGCCACATTCTCCGAGATATTATATATATCTACTACAAAATACATATCATTTAAAAACTACCAATGGATTGAGTCCGCCGTTACTATCTGCAGTTGGAGTCAGGCAGGCTATTCAAAAAATATATAGACGGTATACCATACATTTTCGACACATAATGTAAACCAACTATGGTAGATGAAAACCCAATTAACCATTTGTTATTCGCGTGCGATCTAGCAATTATCTCCACATCGCCCAGAGGCATGCGTAGATGCCCTGATCATTTACAACACTTTTCTGAATCGAACAATCTTCAAATAAATGCTGACAAAACTAAATTTATCTTATATAAACTGTAATACCCCCACGTTTCATTTGACTCGTGGTGTATTTCTCCAGTACTCATATATTGGAATCGTCTTTCACAAGAAAGTAATGTGTACTATGGCACAATCGGAACTGATTAGTAAAACATTGAAAGAAGTGCAGAGCCGCAAGCGATGACTTCAAAGTAAACATGCTCCATCCCCTTGATAATCATTAAACACAATATTTATATTTATATTTTATAACTTTTAAACTTTATACCACCGTATAAAACGACAATAATGATAAAACCATGTTTACACGTCTGCGAATCAGTAATCATAACCTTGTGATTGAAAAACTAAGGCATGATTAATTCCGAAATAGAGAGATATATATATATCACATGAAAACCCTATCATATTATTAAAAATCAATTACATATTTCCTTGTATCACATAGTGTATATGTCACTAGTGACGAAACAGCGCGTGCTGCCCGCCAACTTAGCAGGGTGTCAACACAATTACTTTACATTGATTAGGCGGATTAATACTAGTTTGAAAAGCTGCGCACAACACCAAAACCAGACAATGCAAAATGATTGTTTTGTTCATTAAAGTTAAATTATTGTCCAGCTTCGTTGCACTAACGAAAATAGACACAAAAACAAATTGAGGGATTATGTTTTTCGTCGCAATACTGAGCGCGCAATACTCGTTTGATAAATTTGATTCACAACTACGACTACGACTCGTTGTGATACAAATTTATTCAACTCGTTTCATAAAATCTTATATCCCAAAATAGCTCGTTGGTGATCCTCTACATATATGCATATTGCAAGATGGAAAATCAATCGAACATGAGCGACATTTTATCACCGAATGCATTACATTGTCTATATTCACAATTATAATTATATAAGCCGGATTGTTTACAGTGGAATAAAAGGGTTAAACATATTTATTATGGGCATCAATTACCCGAAAGTTCGTACGTTGATATGCCGTAAAATTAACAAAGATCCATACTATCAGCCATAAAGGCAGGACATTTCAAGAGAGGGAATGCGATCATCGCAGAACAATACTGCTACCAATAGTGCCATATAGCTATATATTTGTGTATTTATCTTGTACATATATATCTATTTTGTTTTCTAGGACAGAAGGATGACCAATCAGGCCAACTGGACATTACTCTAATTGTTCTAGAACAACTTGCGACACTTGCGTATAATCAATTGTATGTAAGTTTCACTGACTATCAGTTTCATTAAAAACCCGACAATCATGGCGTGTTCACATGTACAGTAGCTGCAAGAAAATAACTGAAGGAAAATATCAGGCAAAAATTCATGCTGAATTTGTATTGCTGCATTGCTTACAGTCATGATAACATGACGCTTTATATGATGGTGAGTGGCCTCAATCATAACATTGTTAGTCGTGGGGCTTCGAGTGAACTGCTATGTGTAAAACATATAGCACATATTGGCTATTCACAGTATTAATAAATATAATGAAAATGCCACCTTTCTTGTCGAAAGATAAACGTGGCCTCGTTATGGGAGTGGGGTTTTGTGTAATGTATGAAATCATACCATGACATCTAAACAAACGCTTGTGGGTTCGGCCCTGCGTGGGCCACATACCAGAGTTAAGATGGGCGGCCGCCCAGGGATGTGGGTTATTGGCGGGTGGGTGTCTCACCCAACTGTGTTCCAAACGTTCCAAATTTCCATCGGTGAACAATTTACAACAGTAGATTGTAAATTGTTCACCGATGGCCATTTCAGTTGGAAATTGTGACCAAAGGTCGAACAAATATGCAAATGTTGGTAATAAACAACAAATTGGGAAATCAAACAATGATAACGATTTCAACTTATTGTTTGTGTGCAATTTCCAACTCATGTTGTGTCAGGTGAGAACTTTCCAACTGCTGAACGTTTGGAACACAGTTGGGGTGAGACACACACCCGCCAATAATCCACATCCCTGGGCGGCCGCCCATCTTAACTCTGGTATGGACATTTCCAACAGTTGGAAATCTTCAGGCCAGTCTAGATGCTAGGATTTTGTCATTTTCCCAGTGGCCAGTCCAAAACTGTTAACTAATTTAAGAAAAACAAATTGGGGTGCGGATATGCCTAGCATTAGACAACTAGATGTTAGAATTTTGCAAATGTTCTTGTTCATATCTCAATTTGTTCTGATAGTGGGCCGAACCATGGTCGGCTCAGATTCAGTTCCTCACCCTGGGTAGACTAGTGGTTACGAGACTACTAATCAATTTAGATAACATGTCTTACCATCCAAGACTGTGAGTGATCAGTTAGGTGTACTCAAAGAAACAAGGGGTGTGTGAAAATGCAGTTACGTAATTTTGCAAGTTCGTGTTCTTCCATGTGGTTCGGCCGGTGCAGTGGAAATTGCACGTTACCAATCTAAAATGGAATTATAAAGTCAGTTGTTTGGACAGAAAATTATATTGATTGATTTTAACTCGAACACGTGAATGGTTACGGTGGTATCCCTGAGAGATCATGTTTTTGATACCGATACCAATAAAGATGAACACACATCACCACCAGCAATAATATAGCAGTGTACTGTATCTTCGTCGGATATTCTCCTGTTATTTTTCATTGGTCAAGTAAGTCACATGGGGCATGCCTGATATGATATTGGTTCTCATGTGAACGTGCCCTAATTATTCTCATACGTACGTAGCTAGAAATCCCATTGTAACCAGAGACTCGCATATGTGGTAGCCAGGTAGGCGCGCCGCTCCTATTGGTTGACGCCGACCGCCTCCAGCTATAGGCGACGAGCGCCTTGTGGCCGTGTTCGTTGATTTACCTCAAATAGATCGGCGGAACGGTCTCTATCGTTTGTTTATCGCCTGTAACGACAACCAATGGCGTCTACGCGTTCGTATTAATTGAATTACATGTATCAAGAAAGACCAAACAAGCTTAAAGTGACCCGGAATGATCTCTCTGAATTTGTATATGTTTACATCGAGATAGGTCGCTACGTTCTTATACATCTGATGATACAACTAGAAGTCTGGTCGTTGAGACCCAATTTTTATGTGAATCTAGAACAAATTGTTGACAAGCTGTTTTTGGTGCCATTTTGTTGGGCAGAATCTGGGGAACAATATATCCAAAATCCGCTTTGGTGAAACCTTCTAGTGCTATTTGAAATATGGTCATATGTATGGCTTTTTATGTCAAGTTTGCTGTTCCTTATTAGTCCAGTCAATTTGATGGAACGAAACACCAAAAACATGAACAAATTACTATGTACTGTCTTTTGGTGTGTTTGAATGTGACTATACCCAATTATATATAACGAATGGCTTGGAGTTGAGTCAACGACAAGACATTCATTATGTATTATATTATATCGAACACTGGTGTCAATTCTCTCACAATTTCTGTGTCTGATTTTGTCACATTTTTATTTACCGTTTGGAAATCGGTCTCAGATTTTACAATTTACGGCATTCTTTTGACGATGGCACGGGAGAATATTGTTATTAGTTACATCTTAACAGAATCTCTTCATGATTCATGCATTTATTTCTATAAATACGTCATTAGCAAAGACATTTTGGCGAACTTTTAGAAAACGGAAAGGAAGTTATAACGTCTACTGGCATTACACAATTAGGACTGGTATCTTGCCAACTAAACGGACACACGATTAAATACTTTGGATAGCTATGATCGGACATTTGTAAGATCATTATAATTCACCAATAAATCTACTGATATCACAACAAGTATCGAACAAGGTATAGTTTCAGATGTCGCGAAATGAGTTTGTTACTATAAATAGAAAAAGAATAGTAGCCATGTAGGAATCCTACTGGTGTACTATCGTATAATCGTATAGCAGTGTGCAGCCAATAATAATGCGAGAACGTCGCGTGAGATACAATATAATAACATAACCAAAATTCCCACGAATCCCAGGGTGGGAAAGTCATCATTTTTGGGTAAAACATCAGGAATATGTAAACACAAAATGGTGAAAATTGTAATTTTCTGGTTGAGACTTGAATGCTTTATTCTCTGATCAAAATAACAATGATATCGAGAAATTGAAAGTATATACACAGAAGATGGAGAGGAGGAAGATAATGCATTATATACACAATATACAGTGATCTCCCGATTGACATGGCGCATGTTCATCATCGTTTTTATCATCATTATCAATAATTGTCCCCCGACGTTTCCGTCGGAGGACTATAGAAATAACCCTCGTCCGTCCGTCCGTGCGTCCGTGCGTCCGTGCGTCCGTCCGTCCGTGCGTCCGTGCGTCCGAGATTGGGTACCTTCATGGTGTAATCAACTCCTCCTACAGTTTTAAACGTAGAGATTTGAAACTCTGGGATATTGTTCCTAACATGTTGGTGATTTGCAACATCTATATAGCTAATCAAAAATATAATTTTTTCCATATTTTTGGGGGGGTTTTCGACTTAGAAAATTTGGAACATTTTTGCCTTTTGGATGAGATTGGGTACCTTCATGGTGTAATCAACTCCTCCTACAGTTTTAAATGTAGAGATTTGAAACTCTGGGATATTGTTCCTAACATGTTGGTGATTTGCAACATCTATATAGCTAATCAAAAATATCATTTTTTCCATATTTTTGGGGGGTTTTCGACTTAGAACATTTGGAACATTTTTGCCTTTTGGATGAGATTGGGTACCTTCATGGTGTAATCAACTCCACCTACAGTTTTAAATGTAGAGATTTGAAACTTTGGGATATTGTTCCTAACATGTTGGTGATATGCAACATCTATATAGCTAATACAAAAATATCATTTTTTCGCGTTTGCATGCGTTTGTTCATCGGGTTGTTTTGTCCAAGAAATTTTGCGGTGGTTTGCAACATCTATATACTGTATAGCATTGTTGCAAATAGTATCCTTCTAACAATTCCAATCATGAAGTTTACCACTCGAGTCGGGGGACATGTAAGAGTCAGAGTCATCTTCATAATCATAATAATCATCATCATCTTCGTCATCGTCATAATCTTTATATCTAAACGAAACACAATATTAATACAACACCCAAAAACAAACTGCAACAATACCAACAACAACACCGAGAACAACAACAACAACAACAACAACACCAATAACAGTAGCGCTATACATTAATCACTTATGTTCAGTTTAAGGTTTATCAGTCGGATGAACGAGCACAGTCTGCGAAGAGACGTTACATCTTTCAAATTTAATATATCGTCTAGAATTTCAATAGTTGGGTGTTTTATACCTGTATATTTACGAAGCATGAAGCGAGTTCTTGCCTCTTCAAAGTATTCACATTCCATTAAGTGGTGAAATTCATCCCCAAGTTTTCGTTTTGAACACATGGGGCACAAACTAGAAAATACATTTGTTCCATTCCAACGCCCTTTCTCTATTTTTAAGCGGTGGCTACTAGTACGAAATTGACATAGAGATATTCTATTTTTTGTATCCAAACTATTCAATTATATTTCAAAATTAATGTCATGTTTGAAACTTGTATAGGTGTTACCTCGGTTAGAGTTTTCAATATCAGATAACCACATATTACGGAATTGACTATTTAAATTGCACTTGAAATATGGTACTAGCGTATCCGAACATGGAATATTTCCATTTTCCAGAGACGGATCTGACCACAATTTGTCCGGATATCCTTTATTTTTTCTATCCACTGAAAGATTATTGACAGAGATTCACATACATTCAGGGCTAGTAAATAAAGAGTTTTACAAAATCTGCTTTATTGCATATTCTTAATATTCGTCCAGTATTTCACAATGCGCAAATTAATTGTGTACTCAATCGGCAGTCTACCACATTCACCATATACAATATAATTAGGAGTCGACGACTTTAGATGGAGCACATGCTTTATAAATTTGCTGTGGCTATTTTCAAATATTGCCCAAACTTCACAACAATACAACATAATTGGTAAAACTTGGGCGTCAAACAATTCAAACATATTTTTCACTAACAAGCAATGAATTCTTTATTTCGATATAATAGTGTACATTGCCTTCATTGCTTTATTCATCAAAGTCTTTTTCGCTAAAGAGTAGGTGTATGATTTTGTGTGTATAATCCCAAGGTAATTAATGATCTTCACAACTTCAATTGTCTGACCTTTGTAAAGAAATGTCTTATTCTTTGGCAGGCTTCTTTTAGATATTAACATTATTTTAGTTTTCTCAACATTGACAGTTAATTTCCATTTCACGCAGTAACTTTGGAAACTATTAAGTGCCTTAGGATAGGATAATTTATTTACAATATACATGAATTATACAATGGCAGAAATACATAATAAGGTAAAGCAGTATATTGTCGGGGGTAGCCTAGCCCTATCGGGCTGTCTTCCTGATACCCCCTAAAACAGGTATCAGTATAAATAATAGAATAGATGCTTGTATCCATATCCACGCACACGTACAGACTATAATCATATATGAAACTTTGTAGAATCCAGTACTTAGGGCATAACAAAAACAAGTATTGGTGTGGTTGTGAGCCAATCCAGACGAGTTATAAGATCGAAAATGTATTATCTCTCCATATGAATGTTTTGAACTGTTCAGGTTTTCTAAACATATGACAGTTTCATTTGAAACTTTGAAACTCCGTCGTTGTTTCAGACATATGTACGTGTCATATGCGTATAAGATAATGCTTACTGGTATTGCAAATGAAAATTATGAATATTGAATTACGATTTAAGTTCATTTGTAGCGGTAGGTTAGCTTTTATTGAGAAAATATGACACAATAAATAACGACACTTAGTACAGTCTACACCCTGCCGGGCGAGCGCAAAGTGATCGAAATTTGTGATGTAAAATGTAACCAGATTCAGATCACGAATTTAACTATCTACTGTGGGGACGATGAGCCTATAACGTACACCACGTGGTACTGTACTGTATTACACTGTGCGAAAAGAAATAACATGTACCTAATATGGAATAAATTGTTATCATCAGACTACGTAGTACGTATCTGCATCTGATAATCCATAAATATCATACCATTTTCGGAAATCAAAAGGACACAAATAACTATGAACAAAGCAGAATATACATGTATGCAGGTTCAGGCGAATTCGGTCAATGGGGAAAGTTACACGATGGCGAGGTTCGTTCGCTTCGTTGAAATCGACAGTGACATCATATGACTGAAATGAACATGGTGTAATTGGCATGTCTTCTCCGTATATCATCTCAACCGCAACGCTCACCCAGCGTCAAGAAATTTATTGGTTAAATTTTATATAAAGATGGATAAATACCAGCACCCCGTCCGATCTATGAACAAGACATTCATTACACCGGCAAAAAAATTTGGACCATAGATGTACTCTAAATAAAAACGATTCCGTGGCGATCACACGATAATATCGTGTAGCCAAGTAAGGTGATAATTGCGTTGTAGAAATGATACGATCATCAAAAAGCGCAACATTAAAATACACAGGGCTGCTCAGAGCTTGTCACACAAATTGCTCCGTTATCTTGATTTTGCACATAAAACCATGAAACTTTCGAAACTTTTAAATTGAATTTATGAATGCATTGGTGTATTGGTATAATTATACATAATAAAAGATTCCTGCCCCCTGTGTTATATCGCTGGTAATTTTCAACATTGTTTTAGAATTTCAATGAGTACATGTATGTGGATGATAAGTGTCTTTACCGCTATCATGTTGTCTTTATGGTGAAAACATTCATAATGATGAAGACGACTGGCATAACAGTAAAGACAATAAAAGTTAATATTAGGTGTAATTTTTGAGCAAGTCTGGATTTAATGCGTCTGATATCTGCAGAATGATATCCACAGAGCGTGAATTTAGTGTCGCTGTCCCGTACAGCGGGAATTTATCTTCTGCAAATTAGGGAATATAGAAACTGAACATAAATGAAAAAGTAACTAAAAAACAATGTTAATATCAGGCTTTAGATAATTCCAACAATATGAGGCCTAAGCAGAATGAGGTCCCTCGTGAATGAGGGTGAATTTTGTGAGTCTAGCCTGCTGTGTGGGATAGCATCACTAAATTCACCATCAGGAAATCTCTCTGCAAATGTCAGACACACTAAATCCAGACTTGTTTTTGATAATGGCAAACATTCAAATGAAGTGACATTCAGAAGAAGGTTAGAAAATCAACGGGATAATTTACTCGCACAATGTACTGGATTTACCATGTTTTCAATTTGTTCAAAAAGTTAAAGCAATCGGGCAAATAACATAGGAGATACAGGGTATTATTATTATTACTTGTATATGAGGTGGGGGGGGTACTTTTTTGCGGTGTTTATGTTTGTTGACAAATAAATATTAGTTTTGATTAATTAACAATGGTTTCAAGACGCGATATATTGTCATTCGAGAACTGTAAATAATGAATATAAGAACTAAGTTTATCAATTACATGAATGCCTTGCATGTTTTTCTTAGTGATGTACTGATGGTTTTAGGGGTTTTTATATTTTTTGCACATGTACCCACTGTGCGTGCCTTGTGTTCCTTTGAGCATTGGATGGAATCTAGGAGGGGCCAATTAGTAGTATGTGCCATGTGGATACATTTTAAATGGTTGACCACAAACTCACTCTGCACAAGAGCAATTTTATGTGATACTTGAAACGTTGTTCAAAAGTGTTGCTCAAGTTATCTCAGGTGATTCAGACATGAGCATCACTTGGGTGTTGCAATTCCAACAAATGGCCATATCTCTGGTGAAAATTGGCGTGCAAAACCCAAATATTTAAACTTGACTTGTATGTTTGGATAGTAAACTCACATACAGAGTATCATTCCATTCAGTTTAGACTTACTCAAGTTATCATCTGGAAACAAAAATTTAAGTGCAAATTCCAACAAAAAGGGCAATATCTCTGGCTAAAAATTGTCGACAGAACCCACATACTAATGTCATTCCCTTCAGTTGAGACTGTCTAAAGTTATCAACCAAAAGCGAACAGATGGGCGGTTCACGAATGCACCAACATTTGGTAGGTATGGGTTTATAGGTGCATTTATGGGTGCATTGTTGATGCAATTGCAATGTTGCAGTGACCTACCTCGTGTGTTGAATAAACCATAAACAATGTATTAATTTAATTACTATGTGATTAGTTAATATACAAATAAAGATACCCCTGGTGGGCTAGATATGGTATTTGTGAATTAAAAACTTGGCGATTGAAAATGGCGTGGGTCAAACGTGGACATGTTTCAAAATTTCTAAATTGAATTTGCTGTTATTGCGGTCACAAATATTCATGCGGCGGTTATATACTTGGTTATCACAGTTAACAATTATTACTACCGATGGATACCGCATTTCAACCGCTATTATTCGAGGTGATACCACTTGAATGTGGTTGACTGGCGGCATGACCGGCCTACATTCGCGTTAATTGGATCGATTAATTAGAGCATACATGTAGCTGCATATATTCGAATTGAGATTTGATTCGCGAATCTCACCCCCGATTAAATTCAAGATTCGATTTGACTGTAAACTCCCGATTTGCTGGGCCCTAGAGCTAAGCTTATAAATGAAAAAACCATGATGTGCTGCACAAAATACAGTACCAAATAGTTACCAAATGTTTGCATGGACGAACAAACGGACTGGCATATACACAAATTAGGTTAACAATTTTATCCTGAATGAACAAGCGATGGGTTAACCAAAAACACACCACGTGACCCACATGTAGGTTACGGGTTAGACGCATGTTTGCCAAAATGTTGTAATATTTCAAAATGGAATTTGTCGAAATCTATCTGGAAGTTATTTTTTTTAATTTGGTACAAGCGATTATTGTCACACAATATTTAAGAACTGTCGACTAGTTGGAAATTATAATCACATTTACTATACTTTTATGGCATGAAATATATGTAAAAACAAACAACAACAAAAATATTTGTTTACTCTAAATATTGAAAAACAATTAAACTGACGCCATGATATCTGGTGGGGTACCCCCCAAGTAACACCACTCACCACATCACATTTTGTAGAGTACACAACCCTGATTACAGAACAAAAAAACCTTTCTCATATATGTTCAGTATTTTTGTGAGTTATGTGCCTCCAAAATTTGGAGTTTATCTAATTTCGGAGCCTCAATTTCTCACAATTAGTTAAAATCCATTTCTTATGGTCTTGTATTTTGAAAACAAAAGAAAATGAAGGGAGTTCTTGTTGTTTTAGTCATTTCCTCTCTAGGTTGTGCACAAAATATGACTTCTTTATGCATCTTTGATTGAGAGGACAAATATATTCTTGAACAAAATGTGTGTTCCATCATTGTATGGACTTAGCCAAATTTTCCTGTGGTCCACAACCGACGTGATGAAATAGCATATTTGAGGTCTTACAACGCAATAATTAAATATCCATCTTCCCTGTATTTCTCATAATCACTTAAGTATACACTGTGAAGGAATTTCCAAAATCATGGTGTAGAATAACAAATTATAATCCTATGAATCCTGAGAATTGACTCTTTTATAAAAATGCCATTTGGGCGTTTTTGTCCATTTTTAAAGGTTTTTGTGTATAAATAGTAAAAACAATGTGCGTTTAATGTGTAAAATCATTTGAACTTTCCTCCTAAAGCACTTTTGTTGAAATAAGAGCCTTATATTGGATATGTCAATGAATGTCACTGAATTTCACTCATTTTTCTGGAAACTGATGCCATATTTGAATATCTGAAAAATGGGGTAAGGGAACAGTATTGACAAAAAAGCATGGACCTTGATGCATACATCTTTACTATCATCAGCTCCTACAGTCATTATGCTTTGATACAGAGTATACTGATGCCTGTGTTGTTGTTCGTATTTAGAGCTAGGATTCTTTTTGTTGCTACTTGATGGCGAAATTGTGAATCATAATTTTGGAGCTGCGTGCTCACACGTCAGTGTATTTAACCTAGTTCACTTAAGCGGTTATGAGAAATACAGGGCATATAGATATCAATTTATTGAGTTTTATAACCTCAAATATGGTATTTCATCACACCAGTTCTATGTCACAAGGCTAATTTGGCTGTGTCACAAAGCAAACAATGGGACACACAGTTTGTTTAAGAATATTTTGTCTTCTCGATCATACATGTAGATGCATGAAGTAGTAATGTTTGTGCACAATAAGAGTGAGGAAACTAATACAAAAGCAAGATATCTCTTCATTATTCTCTAGTTTTTATAATACTAGATCATAAAATATGGATTTTTAGCTAATTCTTGGAAATTGAGGCTCCGAAATTAGACAACCTCCCAATTTTGGAGGCACACAACTCAAAAAATGCTCAACGTATCTGGAAAAATGTTTTCTGTTCTGTAACCATGATTGTTTACAAATTGGATATATATTAAAATGGAAGGAAATGTGAAATGAAGTTTTTGTTATATACACACTTAAATGGACAGTATATATGACATGGTTATATAGCTCCACATGTCAACGTCACTTTAATAAAAGGACCCGTAAACCACCCAAATATTAAACATGTGTATTATAAGAGACCTATATGTAGGCCCACGTGTTATATCTGCCATCATGATAGCACATTGTATGCATGGGGACTGTGACACAACCCAAGCTGGGGTACTCAATATACATAACAAGTGCACTTTATATAAAGAGCGTTTACCATATCATCTGTTTAGGATTGTAATTACTTACTTACTAATAACAACCTTATATATCATATATACAGATAAAATAGCCATGGTGTGCGTATGATGTGTATATGCCATCCCCCAGGATATATGGATGTGGTCAACCGAGGGTCAACTGTGCCTAATTACCAGGAAGGCGGTATGAGTCATCATTAGAAGGGCGCATTGTGATTATATGATATGTTTTCTTTTCTTTAAAATACCATCAGATGGTAAATAGCGCATATCGGTAGAATCGCTATTTGCCATCCGATGGCGAATAGCCGCTGCCGTTCTAATTTTCTGCCATTTTGCTGAGTAGCGTGAAAAATCGTCAAACAAAACCCACCGTTCTATTTCTCTATTCTGTCAATAAGGCTTTAGTGTCGGCATTGTTCTCATTACGCATAATTGTAGGACATTTGACTTTGGGCAATCAGTTCAGCTATTTTGGCTAAAAAACCCGCACCAAATATTTTACCCAGCCGGAGTCAGAAGGAAGCATGACTGGTGCGCTCTGTTAGAGATTGACCAATATTTAGGTTCCATGTGAACCATTTGGACGATATTGTGTAACAGCCTCTGCCGCAGCCTTTGCACAAGAATATCAGATAACAGATTCCCTCTATTTTACACTGCCAGCGCTAACTGTGGAAAGAGTTGTTAATTAATGTCCGACAATCACCGGTGATTTCTGGAACTTTTGTGATGACGAGGGCTTGACATGGGCAAGCGAATGAGATATAATTTCCCAATAAAACCAACATATATCTCTTTATATTCTGTATTTACGCAGGAACGGGACCCAGAAAAGGCTGCAGAAATGTCAACCTTCTTGGTTAATGGAGGAGATTGTAATACATACCTCGAAATCATCATTTCAGGACTGAACAAAACTGAGAGTTCTGCAGGTAATATGATAACTCATACATGGATGCAAATCCCTCGGCCAATCAATCGCTCCAATTCATGAACAATATTTATTGTATAAATGAGCCTGAGGTCAAAATATAGACTTGAGATAAATCTCGCCCAGACATTATTAATTGTAGAATAAGCTGAACAGGAGAGTGGCACTGAAGGTGTAACGTTCTAACCATATGTCACAATGATGATAATAAAATCCCAATATCAAACCAGGTGTGTTATACATGTATCATTTCAATTTAAGCAGAGCTATCCTCATTTGGGCAATTGGAATGTAAATGAAAGAGTATTACAGAGGTATACATACTTTATATGTTCTAGATTGTGATTTTCACATATGACATATCACAGGACCCACCTTATATTTGACATCAACGACCATAGCATACATGTAAACACGAAGTTGTATATATGCTGTGCTGACCATAAAAGAATAAGATTTAAAACATAACTACGCTGAACGCATTTACATTGAATCCGACGTGGAGTCTTAAATATGATTCAGAAACAAATACAATTGTAGTTAATTGTAACTAACATTTTTATAATTCATAGTGCTCCATTTTGGAGACTTCGATGTTCCAACTTCCTTATTGTTATCAGAAGGAGCAATGCTACAAATTCAATCTATGTTATTATCGAATTACATTGACTAGAAATCTCAATGACTTTACAATCAAATAATAAACTAAAATATGATACGAAATAAAGTAAACTAAACATTTTACAACAACATATCACAAGAGTCAATTTTACACACAAAGACACAAACGTGAATAAATAGTCCAGCTTACCAATTCAAGACAGTTTAGGTCTGGACATGTTTGCGATGAATTTATGATGACGATGAAGATTCAAGAATAATTTAAATCCCAGTGTTAATGGCACTATCAAACATTTTGACGACAAGGTGAGATGTTAACAGATTGTATTTTCCATGACTAATACACACCTATACAGGGAAATACATGTAGCAGACATAAGCTATGGGGGACCGTTACGAAGTGATTTATTCAGAGGAATCATCCAGTTCCCCCAACATTACTTACAATATATATCATTTGCTTGGCTCCACCCTTGCTTTACTAGGCATGTGCAATAAACTGAACACCATACTTATAACCAGTCTTACCAGTATTCATTGAGCAACGTGAATTCCGTTACTTATTCCTTATTCGCAAACTATTGGACATTGTGGAAAATGACACCAAATTCGTAAGTTTCCAGCTGGGCGGAACATTTTCGGCCGAAAATAGTTTGGGACCAGTTTGAATAAGTGGTCTGAAAAAGTCTCGAACCTTTAAGTCTCCGATTTAAATTCGAAAATGTGGCAAATGACCCCAAATTCGTAAGTGACCAGCCGGGCAAAAGATAGTTTGGCGCAAAACAGTTTGGGTCGAGTTTGAAAAAGTAGTCCGAGTATGACTCGACCCAGTGCTCGGTCCCATTTTTTTTTTAGAAAATGTGGCAAGTGAAAACGGGAACATACTTAGTAAAAAATAACCAAAATTTGAACCGAAAAATATTTGCCCAATGAGTGGCCAGCTGTGTGGAACATTTTGGGCGAAATATTTTTTCCGTCGAGTTTAAAAAAGTGGTCCGAAAAAGTCTCAAACCTGTGCTCGGTCCGATTTTGTTTTGGAAAATGTGACAAATTACCCCAAATTCGTACGTGCCCTGCTTGGCGAAACATTTTGGGCCGAAAATTTGTTAAGTCGAATTTGAAAAGTGGTCCGAATATGAAAACAAATTGGGTAGAAAAGTCCTAAATGCCTCGAAATAAGGCACTATCTAAAAATGAAGGGACCAACATGACATTTGGAACTTATTCCTTATTCCAAAAATGTCTCATTCGGTCAAATTGACGACACGGTTGGGTGGCTCGCCCAAAATACCAAATATGAACACCCCTACCGCAGCCATCACCCCGTTTGTACAACGCAGAGGGGCTGAAAATGGTGTATGGGCCATTTTCGAGAACGATAATGATTTCGACCAATTTGACGGCATGTGTGGGTGGCCCGTATAGTAGAGTCTTTTCATGGGGAATTAGCCTTTTGGTACCGGGGTTGTATCTAACGAAGTGAGAGGTGCAACGATTCAAGAAACTTGTGATACTGTATGATGTCGTCCTGAATCGTTGGCCCCTAAGTAGACGCGGCCTTCACCTTGGACACGGGTTTTCCAGTATCGGTTTTGTAAAAATTTGTATAAGACTTTGTAACGTTATAGCTTGAAGTAAAGCTGGTCTCTTGTTTGCCACATACCCGGAACGCGTTATGTACTTTTTCTAGGTTGAATCAGCAAATATTTAACCACAGCTGACAATAGTGTATTGTGATAAGGTTTTAGTTTATCGCATAGGAGAGTTCAGTTATGTAAGTTTTGGCTTTATCTAGAGCACATACACTACACCACGGGTTTACGCCGTATTGAAGCGATAGAAAAATATTTCACAATAAAGTTAAGTGCTGTGCCTTTTGTTCGAGGGTCAAATTGACTGTCATTACAATTTGCCCATTATAGAATTCCGGATTGAATGGCTAGCTACGAAACGTATCATTTAAATCATGTCATGGTAGCTAAACTGTGAACTCTTAAATGCTTCGTGCTTTTCGAGCGATAAAAACTTCTTACTGATAAATTTCTCTGATACTGAATTTTATCAAAATTAAACCCCTAAATTCTACTCTATAATAGTACTCCCCGACCTAAAAAATATTCTCCGCATCGTAAAAGAAAATAATATATATATAGTCCTGAAAGTAAAATGTTGTATATAACAGATCAAGTTCTGAGAACACACTGTTTTGTAATAATCCATGAGAATGCACTTTGTTCTTTGTTCCATGTGAGTGTCAAAGTCCAATGTGAATATTATAATTTTGTTTCTGGCACTGATGATGAAGAATGTTCCTGTTTGAGTTCCATATTAAGCTATTGTTGGGTATAATTTTGGTGCTGACGGAGTTGAAGATGAAGTCGCTGTCATGTCCACATGTTGTGACGGAGTTGTCGTTGGAGTTGTAGATACGGTCTGTTCCAAAGGTTGAATGTATTTTCCAGTATTTTGATGTAACGTCATGAAGAATTCCTGTTTCGTGATTTGACCAATTCGCCAGGCAAGTAATGGGTTAACATAAATTGACTTTGGGGGAGTTATCGAAGAACTTGAAAAAGATGATGAAATTTCAAGATCACCCCATTCTATAACTACCTTCGGAAAAGGTAGGTATACAATGGTGATGTCTTGTACATGATTTCCCCCAAAAAAACACACGATCGCAACGACCTTGGCAAGGTAAGCACATTTAGGAAGACAGAGCGTTTGGAAGTGAAAATTTCCATAACGAGAGAATTTCTGTTTTTCCTCCTGGAGTCACAAATTAGATAGACCAAGATGGTGCCCACAAGGAAGTCAGCGAATCTTGCCATGGCCGATGAATATATGTGGGAGTCTTCGAGAAAATCTGAAGGGTTAGAGGTGGAAGCAGCTGTAATGGTAGTTGTTTCAGGATGATATATGAAATCTGGTATTTCGTTAGTGCTTCCTGATTTAATGGCTGATAATATAGCCAAAGCTTTGACCAAGGTCCTAACTTTAAACAACAAATATACCATGCCAAGTAAAGACAAACTGGCAACACACAAGGATATGATAATATTTATCCATCTCTGATCCACAGAATCATTCAAAAATAATTGCCCATCTAAAATAGGGTCGGCCAATGACTTAAAAATAACTTGGTCGTGTTTTACCGAATTTACCATAGCTTTTAGATTTAATGTCGCTTTTTCGTCATTGGCCACTATTTTTGACAAATTATGCTGAAAAAGTTTAAAGGGTGGTAAACTTATCGTTGGAGCTTGGGGGAACGTTGAACCAGCCGAAATATTGTTCAGAACAATGGGGCCAAACAATTGGTGTAATAAAGCCAAATTCACCGTGTGAGATTGAGAAACAATTTTGGACGAAGAGTGACAATTATTCCATCGTGGAGCAACATGAAACATTGTTGAGCTCATTGAGCAGTGACAGGGGACCTCCACGATGCAGAACGAGCACCCAGCTTTGACTGGTTTTTTTAACGGACATAACACCTCCAACGAGAAAATATTAGAGACCAAGAATTTAGAAGGGAGATGGGTCAAATGAATGATTGGATCACATCTTGTAAAAATTGAAAATCACACATATTATTGATGGTAAGTGTGTTGCCAATAAAAAGAGCCGATGAACATACATGAGCAGATGTTCTCCTCGTGATGGGATGAAAGTTGCAATAATAATTGCCATGTGTCATTTTACAGTTCTGCAACATGTCACCAGAAACTTCAATAAAAAGAGTTTTGTTGGGTGTCACCGCCAAAAATTCCGGTAGGGCTGAAACTTGAGTCCCGTGTTTTGTTGTCGCATTGACAGACACTGGGAATCTTTGGATTCTATGTAGTTTTAATGGAAGATCCAAAGTGGACATTGGAATTTTTACATATATATAGATATCAGCATTGTGCCTTAGAAACGAATATTCTAAGACCGAATAAAATTGAGCCGCATGTAAGTGGATAATTTTGAAAAGAGTAGAATGTTTATGTAACAATGCTGATACGTTGTGGAGAACAAGTTGGAGCTCAGATGGTGGAATAATTGCTGGTGACAGTTTTCCTTGAATGAGGCTAATAATGCCATAATAAAATTCTTCAAATGATAATTGTATGGTGATGGATCTCGATATATGTTTTAACATAATGTTATTTAATGTGTCCTCCGAATATTTAATGTCAACCATTGAGTTGTTGAGGGTTTTGTATATAGTTGTGATGGCGCCATGGTTGTCTTCAATTGCTTTATAAGCATTGATAGTTCGTGAATTCGTCGACTTAATGTATGACTGGTAATTATGTAGCTCGTGGCTGAAAACTTCGGTAATGTCAAATGTTCGCCTTTGTATGGCAGCCACTTTGCGTGATAGGGCACGCATGTCTTCCTGGGTAGCAGTCCCAAAAAGTGTCTTACTCAGTCCCCCTATAAATGGCAGCCAACTTCGTCGTCTGCGTGAAGGTGCCACACTATGTTGTGGGAGAATAGTGTATATATTCTGTATAATGCTATCTACCTTGGCCTTGGTTGTTTGCTACAGTGTGAGAAGTTGCTGGGTTGTTCCATGCAACCAAGATTCTTGGACACTGGGTTGCTGAATGTCAAATGCTGATAGGTCTGGGGCGGAGATTTTAAATGTGTGCGCCCAGTGATGAACTGTGGGGTACATGTCCCCCTTTTCCTCAAAGATAACGCCATAGTTGAGGCGTTGTTCCAATGCTGAGCATTGTGTCGGGCCCAATAGTATGGATATAGCGAAGATCAAGATGGGAGCTATCATTCTTATAAGAGAGAAGATAAGAGGTGGTTACTGCAGTTCTCCCAAGAAGAGTGATCAATTCCCCATGGTGCACCAACGCAAAAGAAGGAAGGTTAGAAACAGCTAAGAGGATAGGAATGATGTCAACCCAAACTTGGGGGAAAGGGGTTTGAAAAACCCTAGGGGAAAAAAATTAATTAAATTTTTCAATTAAAAATAAAATAGGAAATTGGTGACTGGATCCTCTGAAGGTATAATGTCTGTTAAATGGGGCTGCACATAAGTATCCAGTACTGATTTTGTAAGTTTTAACTTGAATTAGGACATATAAATAATACATTAACTTATTGGAAGTATGGGGCATGCAGTTGAATGCCCATTGTGATATTGTGAGTTGCGGAACTCTATAGCATTATGTTGTTTAGTCATGAGGGAACAAATGTCTTGTCCTCATGAGCAACAGTTTATGCAATGCCCATGTATAAATGTATATAAACTGGGACATATAGTTGAATGCTGTTTGTGATTGTATGAGTTGTGGAACTCAATAGCATTCTGTTGTTTAGTCGTGAGGGAACAAATGTCTTGTCCTCATGAGCAACAGTTTATGCAATGCCCATGTATAAATGTATATAAACTGCGACATATAGTTGAATGCTGTTTGTGATTGTATGAGTTGTGGAACTCAGTAGCATTCTGTTGTTTAGTCGTGAGGGAACAAATGTCTTGTCCTCATGAGCAACAGTTTATGCAATGCCCATGTATAAATGTATATAAACTGGGACATATAGTTGAATGATGTTTGTGATTGTATGAGTTGTGGGACTCAATAGCATTCTGTTGTTTAGTCACGAGGGAACAAATGTCTTGTTCTCATGAGCAACAGTTTATGCAATATGAAATTTATGAAAACTAAACAAAAGGGTATAAATACAGTGATAAAATGTTATGTTACTCTTAACCCATGTGTAAGTATATAAAATTAAAAAAAATATGTATGGTGTGTTGTGTGTATCTTGTGTGGTGTAGAGTATAGCTGATTAATCCCTGTTCATATAGAACCATTGAAATAATCTGATTAAAAAAAATGGTACTAACCTTGACATTTCAGCCAGTGAGTGATACCAATACTTGACTATTTACAATTTATCTAAGTAGCTCAATTGTATGTAGAGAACCCACACGAAACAAATTCTAAGTAAAATTTGTCAAACTTACATGACAATTTTGAATGAAACTGTAAATTTGTTATATACAAAATATTGTGAGACTTTGATTCAGACACAAATCTATGGTATTATGTATGAACTTACCGTTCACCTCCTTAGTTCTGCACGTGACGACGTGTTCAGTTCCCCTTGAAGATATCAAATAAGTTTACATACCCATATTGTGCCAGAGTCACATGACCTAGTACTCACCTGTCGCCATATGTTAGGTTTTTGACTGTTACAAGTGACATCATATTCTGCGTTTAAACACAGAATGCTTTTGTTTTCTTCGTTTCCCAAGTTTTGTGTGGGTAACAAAGTACTGTTGTATTGTGTGGGGGCTGAAATCATCCTGTGGTACCCAGGATGGAGGGTCCCCATTTGACCACTTAACTCTGAATTCTAACTTACCACCTACACTCCTAGTAGTCATGATTTTTTCAATACCATAATAGGAAGTACTTGACTGTGATTGTGACTGAACATGGTCGTTATTAATGGGTTGAGTATTAGTAATGTTTACCTGGCTTGATTGATTGCTCCTTTGGCTGTTTGATTGACTCAACTCACCTGCGTTATCATCCGTCGGTGATGCTTGTTGAGCAATTGGCTCAGCATATTTCTTCAACCGACATGCATTAATAGGAGGTAATTGTTTGTGGGTTTCACAACATCGTAAGCCATATGTGAAATGATCATAAACCTTGTCGATAGTATAAGGTCCTTTCCACTTAATCAGCAGTTTTTGGGCTTGTCCCAGAGAGAAGTTTTCCCTGGATACAAAGACCTTGTCCTTTACTTTGTAGCTGGGATTTTCGGACTTCTTAGTTGTATCATGGTAATCCTTTTGTTTTACTTGAGATTCCTTGATGTTGCTTTGTGTGATTTCCTCCATCACTTTTAGTTGTTTTGTTAAGTGCTCCACATATGTCTTAACATCCCTGCTTGTTGTTGCCTTTGGTGTAAGTGTCGTTTCTATAATCAATCGCATTTGTTGACCAAACAGCATTTCAAATGGTGCGTATTCTGTCGTTTTTCCTGGAGCTCGACGCAATGCCATCATTAGTCCAGGTAAGATGCTTGGCCAATTAGAGTGGTCCTTTTCCACATAAGTTCTCAAAATCTGACCTATCGTTGAATTTATACGTTCGCAGGTAGCATTTGTTTGTGGATGATATGGACTGGTTAATATTCGTTTGGTTTTGAAGAGTTCTGAGAGTGCAGAAACAATCTGAGAAGTAAAGTTTTTCCCTCTATCTGATACGAGTTCATCTGGTGCTCCAAATCTTGAAAATATTTCTTCATACACGATCTTGGCAATATCAGCTGCTGTCTGTGTCTTCAGTGCAAATGCTTCTGGCCATTTTGTAAAACTATCCACAAGTAATAAGACGTATTTGTATCCATCAGGAGTTGTTGTGAGTGGATCCAAGATGACCATATGCCATCTAGAACAGTTTGTGGCCACCGGCATTGGAGTGAGTGGAACTGATCTTGGGTGGAAATCCCTCTTTGAAGTTTGGCAAGGTAGACAAGTAGCTACATGACTTCGTATATCAGCAAACATCCTTGGCTAATAATACTTTGCTCTGATGGATTCATATGTCTTTTCAGCTCCTAGATGGCCTCCTCCTAGCCTGCTATCGTGGTAGTCATGGAGTAATTGGTGTCTGTGAATTTGTGGCACGGCTAATTGTAGTATGATTTTTGTATCCGTCCTCTTCTGTCTTCTCTGTGTAAATATATGGTGAAGTCGATCATCCAATAATTCATACTGTTCTGCTTCAGCGACCAGCTTTGCTGCTGTTTTGGCGTCATCAGGGAGTTCACCATTTACTTTGTACCCCAGAAGTAGTTTGAAGTCATTACATTCCTATTGTTGTTGAATAAGCGCATCATCTTCAAGTGTATTGGAATGGCTATCCTGGCTAGTGTTTAACGTAGATGCTGATGCTTGAGTCTGAGACTCTGATAATTCCTGTCTATCTGCTTGTGTATCCAGCACGGGTGTGATGTCTTCTGCATCTACTGCATTAATTGCTGTTGGCGAAGTTTGTATCTTGTATTCTCTCATGGAGAGGCCATCAGCATTCTGATTAATTCGTCCTGGTTTATAGTGCAGCCTCATGTTATAACCTTGCAGCATGAGAGCCCATCTTCCAAGTCGTCCATTTTCATCTTTAATTTTTGCTGTATACTTTAAAGCTAGATGGTCAGTATAGACATCCACATGATTGTTTGCCAGATAGGGGCGAAATTTCGACAGCTTCCACCAAAGCAAGGCCTTCCCTGTCTGTAACGCTCCAGTTCTTCTCTGCATCATTTAAGGAGTGGCCTCCATAGCAAATGACTTGTTCCCGCCCTTCATCCAAGCACAAAGCCGATTGCATAATCTGAGGCATCTGTGCATAGGGTGAAAGGCTTGTACATATCTGGTAGCACCAGAATCGGAGCTGGTAGCAGTAGGTCCTTCATCTTCTGAAAAGCTTCTTGGCAGTCCACATACCAAACATATGGGATGTTCTTCCTTAACAGCTGGTTTAAGGGAGCAGCTATTTTTGCATAGTCTTTTATAAAACGTCTGTAGAAATTGGCTAGTCCCAGGAATCCTCTCAAATGCTTCTGTGTTTTTGGCACTGGAAAAGTCTTCACTGCTTCCATTTTTCCTGGGTTGACTTCGATTCCATCTTTGGAAATTAAATGTCCAAGATATTTCACTTTAGGCACTGCAAACTGACAGTTGGAAGGTTTGAGTGTAATGTTGGCGTCACGCAGACGTTGAAAGATCTCTTGGATGTCCAATAAATGTTGAGAAACGGAGAATGAGAACAGGATGATGTCATCGACGTAAACTAGAGCGTTCTTCCCATTCATTCCTCGTAGTACTTTGGCCATAACCATTTGAAAACTCATTGTTTGTTAATCCAAAACTTAGGCGTTTGAACATGAAGTTGCCATGTGGTGTTGTGAACGTTGTCTTTGCTTTTGACTCTTCATTCAAAGGGATCCGCCAAAATCTAGAGCATAAATCAAATACGGAGAATATGGTAGCTTTTGATTCACCAATTGTGTCAAAACGTCGTCCAATCGTGGCAGAGGGAAGTTGATTGGTTGTGTGACCGAGTTGAGATGGCGGTAATCAACAGCAAACCTCCATGTGTCATCGGATTTCCTGACCAGGACGACTGGCGATGCCCACATGGCGTCTGATGGTTCAATGATATCATGTTCCAGCATCTCATTGATTTGTCAGAGTTGTTCCTGATTTTTAGCTGGAGTGGTTCTGTACCATCGTTGTGTTTTTGGAATAGCATTTCCGGTATCAATGTTGTGATGGTGAAAATCTGTGCATCCCAGTTCTGATATATCATATGCAAATACATCTCTGTTTTGTTGTAGAAGCTGAATGAGTTGGACTTTTTCAGACACTGAAAGTTGTGACTTAGACAAATCGAAACCAAGTTGTTCTGAAACGTCCTGAAAATTGTTTTCAGTGACTGACATTCCAAAACCTTTGTTATGAGGCTTAGCTTCAGACGATGTGTTTAGAACTGAACTGCTGTCAATGGACATGGTCTTACCCAATATTTGATTATCTTTGACTTTAATTGTTCTGTCAGTTGGGTTGAGAAGATGGCATATACCATTTGAATTTGATAGCTTGAATAATACTTTCGCACCTGCCAACTCAAATCTATCCATTATATTTGATAGTGGTTCAAACAGAAGAGTACAGTCTAACCTCACTCCCTGTACATGAATTGGGACACATGAAGTTGACAATGGAGGAATTGAGATTGCTTGTACTGTGCGCCCCAAACCCAAGACTACTTGTGGCTTGCAGAAAGTGACCTGTATATCCATCAGAGTAAGGCAATTTTCGGTGCAGTTTATCTGACCTTGAAATTCTTGCAAAAAGTCAAACCCAATGATGAGTTCATGATGTAATTTGTCAAAGACATAGAACAAGAAAATATATTCTGTTCCAAGTATTGTGATTGGTAGCTGAATTTGACCAGTAGGTGGGTGAGTGTCGCCTGACATACTGACCACAGTTTTAAGATTTGACTTTTGAACCAGATTGGTTAAATTTAGCTCTTCAATCACACTAGATGCAACACAACTTATTGAGGCTCCTGTATCCACCAGTGCTTTGAATTTTGTGGAGTATAATGATATTTTTATGAAATTTGAATGCATAGTAGCTACTGATGAAACAGAGGGAGGTTTTTTCAAATTGGGTGATTGGTGGCCTTTCCACAGGATGATCTCCCTTACCAATGGTAGGCGAAAATTGCTATTGCCTACCTTGTGCTTGTTGACGCTTCAACTTACGACAAGCCCTCGTGGTATGGCCTTCCAAGTCGCAGTGTTGGCAAATTGCATACCTGTATCTGCACTGTGGACGCCGATGGTTTGTGGATCCACAGGATTCACAAGGACTAAACCTACCTTGGCTATGCTGCTGGTCGTTGTTGTTTATGAAATGTCTTTGTGGGTAGCTTGAATTTGGAATGGTTGGTTGTCTAAATTTGTTTGGCCTATGTTGTGGCTGTTGATACCGATTGTTTTGAAAATGTGGTGTGTTATTGTTTTGATATTGAGGTTGGTGCATGTGTTGACCTTGTGAGTTTTGGTACTTTCCTTTGTGTGATACTCCATGTTGAGTGATTTTGTATGATTGTGTATTGTCTGAATTTGTGTTCTTACCCGGTGTTGCGTTAGAACATGCACATACATTTGGGATGGGCTGGGGCTGATTTTTATCAGCCGACAATTTTTCCACCAATGAAACGAAATCTGAATTCGATTTATTTTTGTTTCTGGTGACTGATTTAAAATAAATTTCTGCCAAAACAGCTCCTTCAGTTAGTTCTTCAAAATTTGAGGGGTTCTTTTGAATCACCACTGGGCGAATTTTATCACTTAGTCTGCTAATGATTAATCTGATTTAGTTCTCAAATTGCTGCCTCAATGCTTGATAATTTGTTTTCGTTGCCTGAGGAAGGGCACGATACCATTCTTTGGCAGAACCTACCAATACCACCGGGAATATGTTTGTTTGTCCAAATTGGTCAAATTTCCCATTGTTGCCACTTTGTCGAACATTCTTGAAATGACTCAATATTGTCTCCCTTTCCATCGAACTTGTTTAATAGGCCTATTATGCCGAGTTCAAATCTACCTTGATTCATTTGTTGTTGTTGCTGTTGTTGTTGCTGTTGTTGCTGTTGTTGTTGCTGTTGTTGCTGTTGTTGTTGTTGCTGTTGTTGTTGTTGCTGCATTTTTCGTGTCACTACGCCTGGCTTTTGCAAACCCGGTCGTGACATATGCGTTTCAATGCCGCCCTTTTTTTCAACCACCAGTATAGTAGAGTCTTTTTATGGGGAATTAGGTTTTTGGTACTGGGGTTGTATCTGGAACGAAGTGAGAGGTGCAACGATTCAAGAAACTTGTGATACTGTATGATGTCGTCCTGAATCGTTGGCCCCTAAGTAGACGCGCCTTCACCTTGGGCACGGCTTGTCCAGTATCGGTTATGTAAAAATTTGTATAAGACTTTGTAACGTTATAGCTTGAAGTAAAGCTGGTCTCTTGTTTGCCACATACCCGGAACGCGTTATGTAATTTTTCTGGGTTGAATCAGCAAATATTTAACCACAGCTGACAATAGTGTATTGTGATACGGTTTTAGTTTATCGCATAGTAGAGTTCAGTTATGTAAGTTCTGGCTTTATCTACAGCACACACACTACACCACGGGTTTACGCCATATTGAAGCGATAGAAAAATATTTCATAATAAAGTTAAGTGCTGTGCCTTTTGTTCGAGGGGCAAATTGACTTTGTCATTACAATTTGCCCATTATAGAATTCCGGATTGAATGGCTAGCTACGAAACGTATCCTTTAAATCATGTCATGGTAACTAAACTGTGAACTCTTAAATGCTTCGTGCTTTTTCGAGCAATAAAAACTTCTTACTGTTAAATTTCTCTGATACTGAATTTTATCAAAATCAAACCCCTAAATTCTACACTATAATATACACCCGATGGGCGTTAATGATATGCCAAATAATATGGTACGAAAACGGATGTTGTTTCTTGCAAAAATAAGTACATACTAAGTTCGTAATTATTCTGATATAGTATGTAATATCGGTTGGGGTGGGGTTCATATTTTCATATGGGGTGGGTGGGTATGTCGGGGCTTGACAAAATGAGTAATGCAAAGATTTTCCGACACAGAAATTCACTCATGCGTGTCCTCTGTTAGCCTTTTATAGACTCTTATATAGTTGAATATATAATTTAGAAGAACACACTTAACTCCTTGTAGGCGGTATATATATGTGATATTCCAATACCGGTACATATGCAGTCATTATGGCAAATATAACTCGAAGTTGCCAATTTTGTTTTTGCTAAATCATTTGATAAAGTGCGTTTGCTATATTACATAATACAAAACCCCCGAAACAAAAACGACTTTACATGTTTGCGTTATTCTGTTTATATACTAGAACTGGTAAGAACGGGGAAGGGGTGATTGTTGTACTGGACTACATAACAAATATGTTATTGGCTTTATCGTGTCTATGGGTATGTTGTTACCAGTCGTTGGACTCCATATCGTATATGAATCGTACGTGACACGTACTGAAGCAACCACACATGATGTGTCTCAAGTTTGCCTTTTTTCGCGACATAACACTAAGAATAATTTATGTAACATCATGGAGTGGTCACGACGGAGACGACATGCCAAATTGACGAGACAAAATCTTGTCTAGATTATCGTCATGACTTCTTCCTTTTGGTGTTCTTTAAGCTAACGAAATTGGTCTGAATGAAATTAATAGACGTAAATCACATGTGAATTATTAGTAAGTTGTGAAGTAGTTACTTTAATTTTTATCGCGATACCTCATTTCCAATTCCGCGCTTTTTGCAATCCCCACACGGTTGATAACCGGAAGTCATGTGAATATTTCTCCAAAATCTATACCCGCGATCTTGAAAAATCACTGATGTATATTGAAAAACATTAGATGACGTCATTCACCTGCCTTTGGTATAAGCACCCTTGGTGGTTGCTATAATGCAAGGTGGTCATGGCGTATCGAAACTGTTTCGGGGTTAAATTGGTAAATAGTATATGTTATTAATTGGTTGTTTCCATAGTGGCCGAGTTATGAGGTATATGGCTATCGTATTGGCCTGAGGCCGCAGGCCGAATGCTAATACGACAGACCGAAGCCTCATAACTCAGTCAACGTGGAAACAATTTAATAAGTATTTTATTAATTAGCAACATTGTCAATTGTTGTTTCACAGGATGAATATATTAACATTGATACACATATACCATTGTGTGCATTAATAAATTAACAATTATTCCAGAATTGTTTATTCTTGTGAACTTTGTGAAGAACATGCAGCGATTTTACAGTACTGTCTGTTTCCACTGGGAATGATATTGATACGGATGCATATAGTTCATCCAAGCATATTATCTCCCAAAATCAGTGACTCACCATACCGTAATTCATCCGAAAGCAACTGTAATCTATCTTCCGTCGACTCAGTATTCTTTGCCGATCGAGCTAAATAAGTATGACGTCATTTACGTTTCCGCTGACTTAGTGGCCGCGTTGCTACTTATTGGCCGAATTTTTTACATATTGGCCGTGTTTTTCACTTATTGGCCGATTTTATTACTTATGATGCGGGCAGCGTTCTACTTATTGCGGCCGATAACCTATAGCAAATTAATAAATTAAATTAATAAAGGCAAGGCCTGACAGTTATCTTGGTCATGGAACCTCATCGTCATAATATGGCTTTATTATAGCCCCGTATTTTACATTTTAGCTCACACGGGGGCATAACACGATTGGACCCGTGTGAGCGAAAAGTATGACATACGGGGCTAAACCCATGTGATACACCTTCAATACATCAAACCATAGTTTCATAGTTATTGATTAATTATTGATTAATTAGTGATATTTATTGTTGCATATTGGCTGTTATCTATGTTTACACAAATGGTATTAATTATTTCTTATAATTGCTCCTTTGGTCAACTTTGACTATTGGAAAATGAAAATGAAAATATGCCGCTGAAAAAAAAATGTAATCGATATTAAAGTCTCATCCCCTTCGGCAACATGGAATTGGTTTTAATTACTTAAATGATTAATATAGTAATTTGCCTTTTATCTGTGATGAAATGAGAAATGGTAATCGTCTTGTTTTGCCAACATTAAATTAAATTAAATAAATTAAGTGAAATACAGTAAAATTATTTTTTAATTATTTTTTATTACATTTTTGCGCACGTTGGCATCTCTCTGGGTGCATTCTAGTTATATAGTGTTGTTGTAACATTTTCGTAAATGATGCACGACGGAATTGGAAACATTTAGTCACAAACATATCATGTATCGTTATCCATCATCTTTGCTACTTAAAATTTGTCATACAAATCCAGACTCTATACCAGCTGTGTCGGGGAAATACAAACAGCGCGCTGAATATATAGATGAAATATCTAGTCTATGGCGCTGGCAAGAAAACGGAAATAGATTAGGAATTCCGAGCATACTGGATTAAATATACTTCGTTCTACTCTGGCATACAACAGTAGGGATATCCAAATGAAAAGTAGTCCGTCTGCAATATGGAGATTGTGTATAGGCGAGTCCGATATAGGTAAGCCGATTCGATGAGGGTGACGATTGCCACAAAGGAGGTCCAATTGTCGTGACCATGCGCAGTGAGTGCTCCAGTTGAAAACAACCATCCGACATTTGTCACAATGCATCTCTGTGGGTTCCAATTAGTGTAATGAGTTTCTTGTATGGTGTTATTAGATGTCCTTATATGAGATGTCCTTATATTGAGTTGTGAGATATTTCAATAAATGAGGGAGGATCGTGGATGTTCATAATTTATATACCATTGTTACATGTTTAGTAATTAACCATTAATTGAGTTGAATTGTCATCTTGGAACATTTTCCGCAGCCCGATGTCTCTCTCTCTCGAGTCGGTTGGTGAACATTTTCCGCAGCCCGATGTCTCTCTCACTCGAGTCGGTTGATAGACATTTTCCGCAGCCCGATGTCTCTCTCAAGTCGGTTGATCTGGTCGAGCTACAGTACGTGCTCTGTGAGAAATCTGAGTGTGCGCTATAGTATCGACATGTCACTACACACACTATATCGTCTAGAGGACTGGAAATGTCGATCAATTGAAACCTTTGATGACTGGAGCTTCCTGATTTTTGACGAAAACCCTGTGCCAATGCATTCTCTTAAATATGCAGTCGCCCATACGGCGCCTCGTGTATATAAGAGAATGCAGTGGCTTCACAACATTTACCTTGACCTTGTAAGCTAGTGCATTCTCTTAAGGGATACCCCTGGCACAGGATCGTTAGTGCGCAGCTCCGTCATGAAAGGGTTAAATGTTATGTGTGGACATTCAAACTGTATTCACTGATCCAGACATTCAGTTACAATATGAAATGAACTATCTTATACATCCGCTGCGTTATGTTAAAACATGCCAGACACCAAATAGCATATACAAATAAGACCCATAAATACCAAACAATATATTTTCCTATTGAAACAATAACCTAATATTTTTGCGTCCCTCCAAATGAGCAACAATATATTAAATAAATGCCTATAACTTAAAGATTGGAAGTAAACTTACCATACAAGTAAGATGACACCAACAAATAAAATTACAACAATTTCGACAAAAATTGGGGTATTAAAGAGAGAAATATTCCAGTCTTCGTAGTTTTGATCGAGTAAGGTGTTGGCTGGCCCCGGATCATACACGTGTGATCATACAAACATTTGATAAAATCGATTTTTTCAGTTTTCGTATTTCGACAGGATAGAGACTACAGTACTGTTCATCATCATACTTATGATGATGATGATAAGCATGATGATCATGATGATCATCAACATCATTATCATCATCATTATCATCATCATCACTAACATCATCATCATGATCGTTATCATCATTATCAACATTATCACAATCATCAAAGCCATTATCATCATCATTATCATCATCATCATCGTTATTATTGTTAACCTCATAATCATCACCATCGTCGTCATCACCACGACCAACATCACCATCACGACGACGACAACCACCAACACCGCCACCAACACCACCATCACTATCACCATCAGCAGCAGCATCATCATTAGCATCACCAGCGTCATCATCATCATCATCATCACAATCATCACCACCATCGCCATCATTAGCATTATCATCATCACCATCATCATCATCCTCATCATCACCATCATCATCAATATAGAATTTTAGGGAATAAGCAGCAATGATTTCTTCCCCTTGTAAATATTACAACAGCTAATGTATAGTATTAATCTAACTGTTAGCTTGTATATGTTTCTTCTACGCGATCGAATTGATATGTCATGCTGCAATGCCCGTTAAACCAGTAAACAGAGAGGTGTGTATCTTGTGTACCGCCCGGGAATGGCCTGAACCCGAAAAAGAGGGGGTGACACCCTCATGTACACATTTTAACATTCTGGTTGTCTGCCATCTGTCAATTGTTGCATTGTTGGGTATTTTGCCCTTTAAACAGAGGTACCGTACCCACATTTCGTCTCTTGTGAGTATTTATTTTCCCTTTCGATAACAGTATAGCTTGCTAATATTTTAATTCGTCTCACTTGGTTGGTATTTATCTTGGTTGGTATTAACATTATTGACACCATATCACAACTTATTTTAGCCTGAAATTTCAGACTAATGTTAATTTTGTCTGGAATGGAACTGTTGAATTTTGACACGTCTATGTGTTATAACAGTAAGAATATTACTGGTAATCCACAAAAATTCCGGACATTATTTAACTAGGAAGTGTCGACTGACCCCCCCCCCCCCCCCTTCCCTCCGAAGCTGAACATAATTCCCTAGTCTAAGACCTGTCCATATGCGCCACTTCCCTGAATCAGGTCAATTGTCCAAGTGTGTTTCATTTTGGTTGCACCTCACACTATAGGTTGTAATTTTCCAACAGATACTTCGAGTAAGGGCGTCGCTAAAGATCTCCGTTGAGGCAGAGGGTCCATCTTAAAATTTCCAACTACGCCCTCTATGACCAGTACCAATTGCCAAGTCCACGAAATTCCAATTGCACCGTCATAATGGTGGGGTGGAAAGTAACAAACTGGCACCTCGAACTTTTCAAATATTACAAATTTGCCACGTGTCGTATGTTTAGGGTATGCCCAACCGTTTGTAGCTGGAATCGAAATAATTTACCGAATGTGGCATCATATACAAAATAAATCGCCCAAAATATTGGTTGCCGAAAAACAAACTATCAGAATATTTTCAATTTATTTTTAGTCTAAAATTTGCAACTAATGTTATGTCAGATATGGAATTGACAACTACATGTACAGTGAAAAGTTTGGCTTACGTTGGGATGGAGCTTTGGATCGCCAATGACCCCCAACCCTATCGCCACATATATGAACTCAAGCTTTTTCAGACCAGCATACCTGTGACTGGAAATATTCCTTACTACGTATATTCCATTTCAGTGCAACAAAAACATATCTGAAGGTAGTGGAACATTCTATAAATATTTACACCAAAGTAAAATATTTTTCTAATATTTGATAAAATGTTTACAAGCGATGTTTTCAAGATATGTTTTCAAGTGTTAGAATAGTATTCCCAATATTTGGAATATTTCAGATACCAGTCGAAAACCTCCAACAAATAAATTATTGGGTCACGGTGCCCATGGAACCTCTCTGACTTGAACATTTATGTCCGGTTTAAGAGGGTACAGTTGAAAATGCTAAGATTGTCATCATTACCACCCCATAGCTACGTCCATGTTACATGTATACATTCTTCTTTAAATTATTTCACATTGCCGGGTTTAGTTAATTAGGTTCTTTGTCACGTTGTTATGAAATTTGCCATCACGAGGACGAGGTTGATTGCCAAAGATAATTGGCTCCACATTGAGCGACACACCTTAATGTCGCCATGGCATGCTGTTCCCGCGACACCATGTGGAAACCTCATTATTTCTGCCAGTAAAACTTCGGTACAAAATTGGTCTTAATTTTGTAACATCATAAATAGCCACATGCCTTTTCGATTAAACGTCTTGTGCTTACATGAAATTGTTTGGGGTGGTGAAGATTGTCATGAATTATGTCTAAGTACGAAATAATCACTTCATTGTTTCTGTCAGTAACCCTCTGTCAAAATGGGTCTTACATGATGACCAACACATATTTTTTCGATCTCATGACGTGACGAGTAATGCTATTTGTATCAGTCATGTAATCTGTATAATGTACTGGATGATCGGCATCTTATTTGATATGTCGTTAATGATCTGCCCAACAAATCCGCTTTCTATCTTATGCGAGATGGATGCTGATTTAGTTCAAATGTTCCTTAATCATAGCATGTTCGCCACTACTATTCATCAACCTTTTCGTTATGCATTTCTTCGAAAACAACTGACGTTGGATCTATAGCTTGCTAAAAGCCCGGATTATAAGAGTCTACTATGTGCAGATAAAACTAGATATAGAAATGATCGAAAAGTTCGCAGATCAGCCTGTTCTCCCGCAAACCCGCACATTATCTACTTCGAATACAACTTGCTTTAGGTAGATAATCTGCATAGTATCACCTCATTTTGAATCGATAATTTGCTTAAAATGAGAGCATTTTAGTCGCACAATCGAATCACAATGAGGTGATTCTAAGCTGATTATATGCGGACAATGACACAAGTAAGCCAACTCACGACTTGTCATGCGTACGATCTTCAACATGTGTTTCAATGTGGCCCGCGCCATAAACGAAATAATGAGTATGAGTCCATTACCTGCTAATTTTAGAGTCAAACAATTACATTATGTACATATTTCACACCATAGTCGATTATGTGTATTTGCGCAAAGATATGTCGCGCAGATAAATGCGGAATTTAAATTATCTATACAGGAGTTAAGAAATAGTCGAAGTATGCATGAAAAAAATGCATACGAATTTTCAACAATATGACATGACCCATTGTAGGGGCGAGATTGCGCCAGATATATCCAATATAATTGTGTTCACATTATTGTCGGATATAATGGTGCCGTTGTTAATGAGCATGCATATCAAACTTCATACACCTGGTTGAGAAAATAATTCCTGTCTTTGCTCGGATTCTTTTTCAAATTATCCAAAACCATTCCATTAACCCTTTCAGTGCCAAGTCCGATTTTTGTATCAACCCATATTTCCTTGATCATTTTTCAAATTTATTGATTACTAGAAGGTGACCCGACTTCGTCCGGGCTTTGACCTTGAATTGTCTATTTTGAAGGCCAAGGTCAAGTGGGGTCACGATTTGTCCCGTCCAAAACACAGTGCCCGAACAAAAGTACCCGTCGAAATCCATCCGGTTTTACCCGATTTGACCTTGAATTGACCATTTTGAAGGTCAAGGTCAGGTGGGGTCAAACACCAACACCCCAAAAATGGTGGAAATCGGCCCAGCGGATACCGGGAAATCGGCCCAGCGGATACCGAGATACCCTATGCATCAAATTAATTTCGTCCGTAAAAATCCGCCAGTTTAACCCGAGTTGATTTCCACTGAAGTATATAAACGCGCCTCATATACACACACTCATTAATTATCAAGTTTCAACGTAAAGCTAAATTAGCATCGGTGCCCGAGATATCGCCAAGACGTCTGAAACAGTCAAATGCATCGGCCGGGTGAGAGTTAACGTGATCTAACTGTATGACCTCTGACGACGTCATAGAAGTTACGCATTGATTTTATCCTGATAAAAGATCGTACCACTTCTCCCTAATAATTGAGGCAGATAACTAAAACGGATACATACATATTATATATCGTTGGAAAGATGAAGCCACACAGATTCTAACCGTGCAAATTATATGACTGGCAATTTATTATTCGCGCTATATCGAATCGATTTGTGAGCACCGAACTGAAATATATTAGCGCAAAACGGCGTAAAAATAGATTTGACCTCCGCACGTGAAAAGTTGACCTCGCACGGACAAATAAATATGCCTATGTTCGTCTCCGGCCGAAAATACCCTAAAATACCAAATTTCATGGAAATTGGCTTAGTCGTTTTCGAGTCCATCGATTTCAAACACACTTACACACAGATCTTTCATTATATATAATAGATAATAATGTGATACATTGATGGAAAGAGCTCTTAAGCTGTTGATTTTGCTGCTCTATTATTGAAGACTGGTTCTTGCAGAAATTATCCTCTTCGCATTTGAGTAGTTACCACACACTTTGTTAGCACTATATGAATCTGATTTAGCAATCTAATTTTACTTGGAAATATTAACAGTTTGGAAGATCTGTCTGTGGTGTATATCTCAAAATCAGATCAAATTATTAGAAAATGAGGATATAGACAAACATAAGAGTTAGATATCATTTAATTGACTGCGGTCATTTCTGTGTACAACTTGGCAAGTTCAACATGTGAATGAGGAAAGATTGTTTTCCATTACACAATTCCATTACTAGTGAATTCCTCAAGATGCGTCTGCTGGAGAAACATAGATATGAAAACATGTTGTAAAAGTGACAAGTTCACTGGATGTGTTTCTGAAGGGACTAATGAGGATATGTGGCAGTTGATCGAGCGAGCAGCAGTATACAAGTTTATTGATTGCAAAGAACCACACAGAAGGCACACCCAGCTTTGACTGATTCCTTAGGATGTTTTTACAATGCCTTGTATGAAGGCTAAAATACAATATTTGTTAAAATTTGTTGTGTTGCTGGTAAAAAGTGCAACTGAGCATGAAGGACATCTAGCAATCCCCAGAACTGGATGGAAGTGACGGAAATGTTCCTTATTATTTTTTAACAATGACACAATTGATTAGTACCTAGTTCTCCAAAAATGATTACCACCAATGGATGTTAGAAGGTAGCCCTTTAAATCTGAACCTTGCGCTCCATGTGGTGAAGACTAAGCGGCGCTGGGAATTTTCTGATTTTTAAAAACATTTTTGAGGGGTTTCCAATGAAGACATTGGAATCTTGAATCTTATGTAAATATCAGCATTGTCTCGAATAATGAACATTCCGAAATGGAATATAACTTTGCCGAACACAGAAGTTTGAATGGATTTCTGATAGATTGTGGAACAAAGCTTTCATTTCCGTTGGTGGAACTAACGCTGGTGACAGATAATTTGTATTAGAGGCACTAGACTACTGACATTTTCCCAGAATTTGTAACAATCCTTTGCGACCTAGACAATTATTTCACAATAAGTTGAGTTCATGAGATCATCAGTAAATTGTATTGGACATGGTGTATATAAAGTTCATCATTATTATTTATGATGGCCTTGTATGCCTTCACATTCCGACTGTTTGTGGAACCGATGTAGGAAATACAGTGTTTGAGTTCATGACTTGATGTTTGTGATATTTTTGGCATCCTAGAGGGTGGCAACCCGTTCTGATAGAAATTTCATTTCCTCGTATGTCGCTATGCCGAAATCATTTTCAATAATCCTCCTATAAACGGAAACCACGAACGTCGACGTATAACAGGTGCTAGATTGTGGTGGGATGACGAGTCAAATCCGTTATTGTGTTTCATGGCGCGGGCCACAGTGCAAACTCATGTTAAAGAGCGTACACTTGAAAAATCGCGAGTTGGATTGTTGCGTCATTGTCCGCACGTAATCACATTATAATCTCATTATGAGTTGGTATTGTGACCAAAATGCTCTCATTTTCATCACATTGTCGACTCAAAATGTGCCAGTTCTAAGCAGATTATCTACCTAAAACAAGTTATATTATAAGCAGATAATGTGCGCGTTTTTGAAGGAACAGGCTGGGAACTTTCAACAAAGATGAGGACGTATTTGTATCCTTAATTGTATATACCATCTTGAAAATGTTGTAGAAATTGGCGTTGGTGTCAGTGGATTTTGGTGGTGATGGTAGTTCCGTTTAAAGAGTTAGCAATCAGAGTAGGACATAACATATTTCTGTATTTCAACATACATTCTTGGCCCGAATTGATTTGAATGTCTTTTCAATTGCAAAGCGAACACCTCCTATGATGCCTTCCTGGTATGCTAACAAGACCTCTCTTCTTGGTTTCTATGGGACTGTTAGTTGTTGTTATTCTGTCAGCAGGGCGATTCTTTGTTTATCTGTTGAAAATGTGATAAAGCTTTTCATCCAGTGCCCCATATTACCACAGGGAAATATGACATATACATTTCGATATATATATTTCTAACGAGTTGAATTCTGCTCATTATTATTATAATAAATAATACAACATGTTGGCTTAGTATGATATACAGTGAATTAAATGAAATAGTCCATTAGGTCTGATATATTGCCACCGTTCAGTGCATGAAGCACAATAATGAAAATATATTTAGTTATACTGATGTGCATACATGTATACAGAACAATGCAAATCCAATACAATTATATATATAGGCTGTGAAAATAGATCCACGAATAACAATATGGTATATGTTTGTGAAAACACGAACCAACGACTGCAATAATGTTCGAAAAAATTGCCCATGTCATAAGAAAAACATCACGTCGCAGTAATTAGCCAATGTAATTGAGAGTTCGCTGTGGAATGCGAAATATAACTCATCACAGTGTACACAGTAAATTCCAATTGGCATTTTATATAAAGCGGTGGAAGTATACTCAAACACCCGGCAAATAAAAGACCAGGGGTAACTACTGTCCTTCACTGCGCCATATAGTATTAAAGGCTCACTTAATGTTTGAGTTCCAGATTATTTCTATGCAGTCAGTGCATTTGACTGTCGGCATGAAACATAAAATAACCTGAATATAAAATATATGTGGCATACGAGTGTTCACCAAGTGATAGAGCTTCTCAGATTCACACAAAGACTCTCACCTGTCTTTACCAAAAATACATACAAATTCAAAACTAGGAGATAGTGTTAATACCCTTCCATCGAGAACAATAGACTGACACTTAAGTCCATCGGTTTTCTCCGTGACTCACATTCGTACTTTTCCACTGACTCGTTTATATCGTCCCGGAGTTAGTAATATTCAACGGAGATGAATTACGAGGCGCGATTAAACAGGGACGTAGCAACAGTATTTGCGATGGGGTGTCGCTCGCAAAATTATTTACGGAAACTGGATTTAATTGGAACATAGTGTACTGAAGCATAGATGTACATGCATTTGTAAGAATTTGTTTTTATAACCGAATGCGTAGCGCTGTATAAGGGGGATCTTATGATTCTAATAAAGAGCGTTTACCAAAAATACTCAAAACAAAATTAAAACGATTCTGTTTCAGTTCGGTATCGGCTATTCTCAGTGACTCGTATCCGTACCTGCCCGCAGTCCGAATGTTCATTTAGTTCGTAATTTCTAGTTGAGAGGAAATCGTGGTACGGCTGGGTTGCTGACGATGAAGGAACGTGGCATCAGTCGAAGTTTGTCTTACGAATAATTACTTATTAGTCCGGGAGCTAATAGGGGTACCCTTGTACCCCCTGGGACTTAACTTCACCCCACTCATTTTGTTCCTTATTATGTCCTTCAACTTTTAAGCAATGTTTACAAGAAAAAAAAGTGGCCGTGTAGACTCCAGACAAAATGGCGTCCATCATGGCCGCCGTTTTTCAGCCCAGACCCTACGTCAGTTTATGCAAATTATAGCGGGAAAATCTTGTAAAATGTATACAAATGTATATATTTTCGTGAAACTTAGACATAATCCCATATTTCTGGTGATGTCAGTGGTGACAATAGTAAAAATGATCCATGGTGCATTAGACATGTTAGTATGCAATGTATAGAATACAGATTAGCCAATTGTATACATCAACCACAACTTGTAAGCGATTGCAGGACACGCTGGTGTAATATTTACCATTTTCCATATTTTGGCGGCCATATTGGCAGCCATTTTGAGCCAAAGTAAGAATTTTCGTCCCAGTGATTTGGAACATTAATAGTTAATGATATGCCTTACTTACATTACAAAGTTCTGTTCATTTCTTGTTGAAATATGACTAGAATCCCAATTGTGATTTTTTGTGAAATTTTATACCGCATTCTGTAAAATCGAAATTTTGAGGGATAGGAAGGGGTTAGGACCCCAATAATTGCATATTTCGTTGCTCCAATGATCAGTTAATATAAAAAACACAAAATAAAGTTGCATTACTCAACCAGTTCCAAACAGAATGAATTGATCTAAAAGATATTTGTGAAAAATGTTTATATTTTCAACTTCCGGTGGCCATTTTGGCGGCCATCTTGGATGGTGAGTTTCAATTTTGGATCAAAAATGTGTCATGATGTCTCAGCTTCACGAAAATATATACATTTGTATATATTTTACAAGATTTTTCGCTAAAACTGACTTGGGGTCTGGGCTGAAAAATGGCGGCCATGATGGACGCCATCTTGTCTGGAGTCTACACGGCCACTTTTTTTTCTTGTTAACATTGCTTAAAAGTTGAAGGACATAATTAGGAACAAAATGAGTGGGGTGAAGTTAAGTCCCAGGGGGGGTGCAAGGGTACCCCTATTAGCTCCCGGACTATATGGAAAGTGGATTAACACGTACAAATAATATTAATACCTTCGTAATAATATCCGCCATCCGCCGCACGGCTCCCGCAAACATTTCATTTGCAAAATAACGGAAATTCCAAAGTTCCAAAACGGGTGTTAGTGGCTAACAGACTTCAAACAACGAGATTCCTAAACTGAAAATAGGCAACTGTAACCAAAAATAAAACGAATGGGTATTGGTATGGGCTATGTTTATTAACTCCATTTTAAATGTTTTGGTGTGTTGATGATCTATAATGGTGGCGCATTGAAACAGATTCGCCTGATATAATGTATATTACATAAACTTCACAAATCATATAAGTAAAGACGGGTGGGGGTCCCATGTCGACAAATCAATTTCGCTTGTCATGCGCGCCATATCCAATGTGTCGATATAGACTGTAATAATTATCAAATCGTATGTCAGATCAATCCCGCGTTGACTCCTCCAACAAAAGAAAGCGACCATCTTGATCGTTTGAAGGGATGCAATCGACCACTAGCGCGATAAGTGCCTTCCATGGTCAAAAACACAAATTACCACATACTGGTAATCACCCCGTTGGCATGACGATCCCGCCAAACACCATGACGATCATGTTATGAAACTAGAACTGTGACAATTAAGTCGACGATTCACGCTGTAATGGCCGCGCAGTTTCGATATACATAAAAAATGTGACTTGATGATGATCTCGCTTTTGGCAGTGGACTTCACGTCGAAATTGTTAATTCAATTGGATAACGAAACTGCCATAGCTTTAAACATGACATAACCAGCCATGCACTCACCGACATAATTCATTTGAACCATAATCAGAGAGAAACAATAATATGCCCACCGACGGTCGACCCATGGGAACATCTCGATCTGCCGACGGTTATTATTTCCAAGGGTACCTGTACGAGGTGTTGATAATCCCTTAGTTCAATCGTTACCTCATTTATTTTGGGGTTTTAATGGTTTGTCCTCTTTGCTTTTGGTGTTTTAATTATTTGTCACATTTGGGGGTTTGGAACTTTGGCGTTGATTCAATGTTGATGTTGGGAAATAATCTGTGTCATGTTTTATTTATTTATATGTTTGTAAAATAGGTAATAAAATATATACAAGGCGATAACAGACATAACAAATACACGACAATAGTTTAACACAAAACTCAATGGCGAACTAATTTAGCGATATAATCCAATTATTCTAGAATGTAATCTGGTTCTCACTGAATCGGTACTCTCTTGAAATGTCGAAACATATTTTATTTGTTCATACTTTGATATATGACAAAAGGAATTGGAGGACAAGTGCTGTAATCTCTTAGAATACCCTCCTCTCCATAAATGTCTGTACTATATCAAAGACTGAATAATCAATATTATCAACGTGAACGCTCTTTATGATCTGCCATTTTTGTTTATTTTCCGAAGAATTGACGCTCTTTATAAGAATGCGTCTAGTAATAATAAGAAAATACATTTGTCGTATCTGGTCGGAATCAGCTAGATGATTGCGTTGATTATTTGCAGAACAATCTATGTCGTCATGTGTGTTGATGTGGGCACCACAGTCATTCTTACAATACACCCAATGGACATTTTCTGATTGACTTAATTTGATGCGGAATTTGAAGTCGTTGAAAACCAATTGCTTGGCTCCTCTACTTTTGTGGTGAAGAATATAATTACTCAAGAACGTACCATGACGAAGGAATGAAATTGAATATGATCAACTTTGGGGAGACATAGGGTTTTATAGCTCAATACGAATCGCCGTTAATAATAATATAGTTTAGAGCCAGGCTTCCACAAAATTATGCCCACGGGCTTTACAATAAATACTTGCATGCATGTAAGCTGCTACGTGCACATATAAATAAATATTGTCCTTATTTCCAAATGATTTACATTTGCATTTATCTTTATAGTTACATTTTATTTCTTTAAAGACTCTTTCAGATAAATGAGTCTTTAGTCCAGATGTATGTTAATCAAGTGGTATATATGGATCAGTTATCTGGCAGACGGTTCCAGAATAATGGACTAGATATGGTGAATGACCGATCCCCAAATATCCCGTTACAAAACAACAGTTTACTACTATTGAACTAAGTGAACATGAAAATTCCCCATTTCGGGCTGGGCCGTTCGTGGTATGGATCTATGTTTTGCGATTGAAAGTATGCCTTTAAAACCATACGGCTTATATATTAGGCTATCGGAGTGACAATTAGATAATGTTATTCACAATCGGTGGGGGCTTTCCGATTACGTTTGGTGGTTTCTAGACCAATTACATCCTTTAAGACCAAATTTCATAGAAATTCAATGTTTTCTGAAATTATATAAAACATAAGGCAGCATTATATAGAAGTTTAATACAAAAATCATATTGTAACAAAGTTTGATTGACTATTCTGAATATCGTGATGGTGGCAGTAAACACAATCTATATTGACATTTTGCCGCCTTTAATGCTATACAGTTTCCATAATATGTGTCCCCGCATTAACCTGAAACGCTCGATAAATTAATATAGAATATTGTAAAACCTATATGTTTGAAAAAACGAAAGGAAAAAGAAGCAGAACGACCTGAGGATTCGTTAAAAACAAACTTGGCCTTGAACCGATGAGTATACCAGCCTGGCCGCACAACCCGACATCCAGTTTAAATTTCAATTAAGTCGATCATGATGAAAGGATACACCTCTACATTTTCTTTTATTCCTTTAATTTTCTAAAATAGTATGTTATACAGTACGCGACATTCATGGAATCCTCATTGCACGAATCGAATCAGAATATAGGTAATATGAAATACTTTGTAACTATGCAGGTGTAATGTTCCGTCGCTATTGTTAACCACAAACATTCAATCGCGTATAATCTTACCATTGTTTAAGTGTTAAATGTATCTGCAGCTACAAAACGCGACAGCTGATATAACTTAGTTGACAAAATAATGAGCAATGTCTTTAGTAAGGGCCTATGAATACAATGTACTTTCATGGCGTTCTGTATTTTAGTTTATATTTTTCACCAGAGATATAAACCGCATTGTAATATATGATTTATGAACTTATGTTATACTGTTAGAACTTGGACATTTCAACCTTAAACGTTTTGTATTAAAATCGCAAGTAAAGAGTTAACATAACTCAATATAGCTTATTTCCACTTTGCAAACATTATTTACAAACAAAGTGATTTACCATCTTAGAACTGATGTATTACAATGGGAATTGGTTGGAATCAACATGCATATGGACGACATATTATGTCCCAATGTATAAAATACCGGAGCACGAATGACGAAGTTAATTGAGTTGTGTGGATTAAACACTGGATCAAACGAGCAAGTGAGTATCTGCAGACATTTATGCCCATTGAATTTAGGCAACATTCAAGTAATATTTCCAAAAGTACCTAACACAGTAATCAATCATACCGTATCAGAAATAACAAGGTCAGAATTAATTATAATTGTAAACATTTACTTGTGAAATTGTGACGAAGTTTCGACAATAAACTAACGACAACGAGTCCTTCAATAAAACAAAATAACTCGATTTAAATAGGATGTAACACGTTCCGAGTTGCCAGAGTGACCATATCATACTAGTGTATGTCAGTAATTACTCAATTCTTTATTCTCTATATCACCGGTGATTATTGTTTCACACCCCTGTAAATACATTGTGCGTCTGTGTAGGTCAACCAAACGTAGTATCGAAAAGACTCAACCAATCAAGTTTATTGTCTACCACATCAAGTAATGACATTTAGAAAACATTAATTAACATATGTACATAAAATATTTTTCACCTACAGTAGCAGGCAGCCGCGAGCAAACTACAGCTATACCCTTTACTTGGAAATCCAAACAATGCATGGAGCTCCAATCTACACATGACTACCAACTACTGTGCTAACACCTCACTCCCACCATCCCTGCCATGCCACATCACCAGGCGCCTTGTTGGAGCACACCCGCTCCACACGAGACAAATCCACTGTGTAGATCAGGGTCCGATCGGCCCAGGCAACCCTCCGCGGCACCACAGAGCTGATGAGCTTTTTCTCACCATCTCTTATTTTCGATATCTGTCGAAATATTCTGATTGTAATTAATATAAACTTCAGATGAGCCTAAATAGATCATTGATATATTATTTCATAATATAAAACATAGCAGTAACATTAGTTAGTATCACTCTCATTGTCGCTATAGTCATCGATTTGAATAATTTACGATAGGTATAATGTGTCGGCACATAACGACATGCCTTCAATGTACCTCTGCGCCCCTGTTTCCGTTGTCAAATTAACGCAGGGACCACATCTTGCTGAACGTGTAACCTTGACACGATGACAAAGTTATTCATAAAGTAGAATTGTAAACGGACATGCCTCATTTGAGCTTCCAAAGTTTATCTACGTAATATGAAAGGAGATATATACTGACCAATATACGAAATGTTGACATACCGGCTTCATGCGCTCTGAACAATACACATCTATTTTCTACTTGTTTCAATATTTCACATAGAAGTGAGAGAACAAACGCTATTTAAGTTTAAAATATATAATAGACTAATACAGAACGCTCTTTTCTGTTCCATGTCTGTTTTGTGTTTGGCACACTAACACTAACTCGAAGTCTGATACATATATGGAATGAAGACGGTGGAGTGTCGCGTAGACTACATAACGTTGTCTACATAAACGACCACTCGTCTGTGTCGGATCTAAACCAACGACACGCAAGGCAAAGTCCCTTTATAGCTCTCTTATAACTGATGCATGTCCATCTAAAACCATTGATAGAGTGAACAAATAAAGTGGTCGGCGCTTAGTGATACCCAACGTTATCTCTAGAGCCCAAATATGTTAACCTGACAATAACTATCCAAATATGGGGTGAAAATCAGGTGAGATATTTGATCTAAGAGATCTCAAATAATATGGAAAAAAAAATTTCATCCAAGTTGACGAATATAATGACACTAGCAGGGTTACCCGACGTTGCCCAGGTTAAAGTGATGTAAATATATATGTGTGCATATTGTGGATATATGGTGGGAATAGATGATACTCTTGTTCAAAGCATTACACATATTCTCATAAATTATATAACCAAATAGCATCACACAACATGATTATTACACCCGCAATATAAGTAGTAGCTCATATTGTCGGATATGAGCGATTGTCATTTTGTTTATCGCGATTAATCCTTCCAATAAAGAACTATTTATTTAGTTACAACTGCGTATACTTCAGACGTTATAACATGAACATCATAAACGCATTAGTTCGCAAAAATAAAAGAGGTTTTACATAGAGATGTATCATTCAATCTATTGGATTTGACTAAGATTTTGAGGACACCTGACTATCATATATCCATGAAGATACAGATGTTTAAAAGAAATGTCCAGGTGCTCCTCTGATCATGGTGCTATATCCTGGCTAATTAGTATCAGTTTAAAAGATAATGTTAAAACGACACGAGGTACTCATAAAGTGGATTTTAAAGGGACACTCGTCACTCCCTTTGGATGAATATTAAAGGGACACACGGTACTCGCAGTGGGTGCAAGTTAAAAGGACACAGAGCAAAATTTTAAACTTCAAAATTTCCAAAAAAGATTAAACACTTACAAAACTTACAAAAAAAAATAGAAATATTTAAAAACTTGGACAAATTTCAAAAATTGAAACAAAATTTAAATGTTCAAAAATTAAAAAATTAAACCAAAAAAATTAATTTCAAAAACTTAAGAATTATTTCCAAAAAACAAAAATATTCTAATATTTCTAAATGTTTTAAATCTTTCAAATTGTTCACAATTTTAAAACTTCAAATTTTCTGGCTCTTAATGTACCTTTTATCAATAATAATCTCTCGTATATCTTCTCTCCCACCCAAATATGAATATATAACGAAGACGAGAATAACATTTTGATGAAGTTTACATGAATTTAATCATTTCTCATCACTTCATCCGCAGCCCATTCATTATTATTTGACCATTTTCTTCATGATAGTGTTATGTATGGGGGATGTTTTCAATCGATGCTAGTGTTCCATTAACCGTCTGTAAATTTTGAGAAAGAGATCAAACTCTGTGTTGATGCATTCTCGTTGAGCTTTTTCTTCAGCCTTTTCTTCCGACATCAGTTGATCATCCTTATCAGACCACACTTACGCCGCTTCCGCATCATCGTTGACGCGTTTCAACATACTTTTGAATGTGCTCATCTCGCCGCACATCGCGCAGCTTTCTGACGACCGATTACCGCTCTACTACCGGCGACAGTATCTTCCTCCGAATCTGATAACGTTTCCCGTTCATCGTCGTCCGAATCTAGTACCGTTTCTCGGTTATACGCAGCATCTTCGTATCGCCCGAATATATCTTTCTTCGATCCTGACATGACTCCGTATTTACTATTCTATTGTCTTTGTAGATTGTAGTTCGTCGATAAGATCTTTCTGCATAAATGGCAGCCGTGCATTATCTCGAATTATTGGAAGAACGATCGCCCTAATATCAGCGAACAGAAGAGAGCATATGGTTTCGTATACACCAGCCGCGTTAATCGTACGTTTATTTTTTATCTTTTTTTTTTTGAAAAATTAAAAACAAATTCAATTTTTTGAAAAAATTCAGTTTTTAAAGTTTTAACATTTTATTTATTTTTGGAGAAAAAAATAAAATTTTGTAAGTTTTTAATCTTTTTTTGAAATTTGTAAGTTTAATGTTTTGTTCTGTGTCCTTTTAACATTCATCCACAGTGCCGAGTGGATCTAATAATGAATGGGATGCGGATGAAGTGATGAGAAAATTCAAGAAACTCCTAGAAATAAATCTAACGGTCGAAGATCCAGACAATGATTAAATTTCAATAAACTTCATCAAAATGTTATTCCCGTCTTCGTTATATATTCATATTTGGGTGGGAGAGAAGATATACGAGATTTATTATATGCTTCCCCATTAAATAGTGGGAAATTGCCGTGGCGTAGAACGTTATATCGATCGCCTGGACCGACTCGATGGATAACACTGACCGACTCGATGGATAACACAATAGTATTACTTTTTCGGAGATTACTTCCGGTTTATAGCGGCGAATCACATTAAGTTTCAAAGCGTATCAATAACAGCCGGACTATAGTTTTAATTATTGATTTTCACGGTTCATAAACTGTTATTTAATTGTTATAATGTTAACTCATTTGTTTCAATATATTCTTATCACTAAATGATGTATACATTAATTTTTCTCGCATCATTTCAGAATAAAACAATGGGGACTATTTCTTATGGCGGCTATGCTCGATATTTGTCATTCAGTGGTGAGCAAATCAATTGATGGAATGTAAACAAAATGCAAATGTCGAAGCTTTCTAACAATTTGAAGTGAATTGTAGGACAAAACTAGCAGTTTTGGTGCGGTTTATAGCGCATATAATAAAAAGAACACCTACGGGTTTTGGTTGAATACCCGGATTATCTCATTCGTGGGTACAAGGAAATACAGAATTTCCACTAGCGGCTTGCAGCCGCTCGTGGAAATGTTGTATTTCCTTGTACCCGCTCAAGATATAATCCGGGTATTCAACCAAAACCCGTAGGTATTCTCTATATACTTATTGATAAAAGGTACATTAAGAGCCCGAAAATTTGAAGTTTTTAAATTGGTAAAATGTTATAATAATTCCTGAACAATTTGAAAGATTTAAAAAAATTGAAATATTTCAAGTTTATTTTTTTTTCTGGAAACAATTTTGATGTTTTTTGAAATTAATTTTGTTTTGGTTAATTTTTTAATTTTATTTAATTTTTGAACATTTCAATTTTTTTTCAATTTTTTCAGGTTTTTAAAGTTTTGTATTTTTTTTTTTAAAGAAAAAAAAACATTTTAAAAATTACAATTTATTTTCAATTTAGGAATTTTGTTTTTAAGTTTTAACATTTTTTTTTTTTTTTTTGAAAAAAATTAAGTTTTGTAAGTGTTTAATCTTTTTTGAAATTTTTTAATTTTTTTGAAATTTTGAAGTTTAAAATTTTGTTGTGTGTCCTTTTAACTTGCACCCACTGCGAGTGCCTTGTGTCCCTTTAACATTCACCCTCGTGTCGCTTTAACATTATCATACCGAGAGTACCGTCCCTTAACATTCACGCATTGCGAGCGCACTGCCTCCTTTTAATATTTACACAGAATGCATCGTGTCCCTTTAACATTATATGCGGTAATACACCTATTAGGAATATAATTGAGTGCGAGGCTCTACATTGTTCATCAATGACATCACGTAATATACATAACAATACACCCCATAACGTAATATGGTTGAGATGCATATACATCACATATGCAACCATGACCATGCAATCATGACCACATGGGCACTTCATATATACACATACATCACCGAAGACCACCCAGCTATGCTTCAGGTATGCATGTACACTTCAACAATCATGATACAGTCATTCCATGTACACATATATACATTGCACATAAGCATACAACCACTATATATATATATGCATACACCCGCTGTCCCATACGTGATCATACAGCCAACATGTGCATACATATATACCCATCCGTGACAATAGTCACCCAATGTAGGCATGCATATCCCACATATATATATACGTGTAATACGACCTTGCCTAAACCTACATACAAGGCTCGTCCTGATTGGTCAATATCATGTATTCCCATGGAGACACGCACGTCGTTTTGTGGTACAATTCTATGCGACACTCCACAGTTTCAACAGGAATGGCCCAAAAATAGGGGGTCCATAGATTCATTGAAATTTATCTGGATTATGATCCCAAACCATATAGACAATATATATGCCTGATTTCATTAGTACAGAATAGGCATTCAGAATTTGATACATAATTTCCATAATATATAGGCTATCAATAGTTATGGCCCTTGATATTTTGATTAAAAATGTGATTTTTATTCAAAAAATGACCAAAATATTGCATTTTCATACCCAAGGGGCACGAATACCAGATTTGTTCAAGCATGGTCACCTATGTTGGTTTAAAGGCCTCTGGCTTCCAACATCAATGTGAAAAAAATTCAAACTTTCGCCGTTAAAAATACCAGAAAATCAATTTTTAATGCAGATGACACAATTTTGGGTGCTAAAAATGGATCCAGTATCTAGAGCCACTGTTTCGCAGATAACGCTACTGCTGTCTATGGGTGGGGTCAAGGTCACTTGCACTTATTTTTTCATCAGTCTAGAACACCTTCTAAAATTACACAAATTCATATCCCACCTTGTCTTAATATACATACCACATGAATGGTGCCAGAAACCACTAGCACTTTATATCTATAAAATCACCCCTACTGATCATTCGAAACTATGGAGTGTCACCCTAGATATTCGGAATTGTACCAGAAAAAAAATGTGGTACAATCACTCAATCAGTGAAATGCTGCCAACGCCTCAAACTTTCATAAGTCAAATCACACGGGCATTGGTTAATGTCATGCTATAGACAGAAGAAAGAGACATACAATGACTACCTGCTGTACTATACTGAATACACCACTCCAATAACCACACACATAATCCTTGTATAGCTAATCACCTCACACATGTCCATACAGTCACCCCTTGTATACATATACATCTCACCATGGACACACCACCACATCACCGTATAGGCTACTCCTTTGCACCATTCATGACCATACAATAACTCCCTGGCTACCATTTTGATATACACCATATAATTAAGTTGATTTGTTATGCTAATATGGTTTCACTCTGTTCCGTTTAGACATTCTGCCTTTTTCCATTAAAATATATGGCCAGAGTCCCAAAAGACATTTTTTGGCAAAAGTCCACACTGCAGTACATCATTTAAATGAATTAATCATGCCCCAGAAGGTACAGAGACAACGAGAATGAAACACGTAGTAGTCAGTGGATTAAGTAATATGGTTACTAACCAAGTGAGTTACAATTTGCTAACTCTTGGGAACAGAGAATACTACTCGGGATATATGTAAAACAAAATTACCAAATGTGGTTGCCATTTTGGAAGCCATCTTGAGTACTGTTGTCTTAAAACACATTAGTTTGACACATTTAAGACAGACCAAAAACAATAAACATCTTTGATACCAAAGATATTCCCATTTACTTGAATTAATGGTCCAGACTCGAAAAGTAAATTTTTGCCAATTTTTATGTCAAGATTGTGATATAAAAATCCAATAATTCTGGCAATGTCATTGGTTACATGAGTAACACTTAACAAATGTGCATCAAAAATGCTAAAATTTATTGCAGACAGCATAGCCAATTGTATTCGTCAATCATAACTTGTAAGCGATTACATGGCATGCTGGGGCAATATTTACCATTTTCTTGGTTCTGGCCGCCATTTTAACAGCCATTTTCCGACAAAGTGACAATTTTTGTTGATTGAGTTCAAATATTCGTAATTAATTGTATGCCTCGCTTAATTTGCACAGTTCTGTCAATTTCTTGTTAAAATATGACTAGAATCCTAACGGTGATTTTCGATGAAAATGTCGTACCGAGTTCTGTATAATCGAATTATTGAGGGATCGGAAGGGACTGGAATCACACGAATGGCATATTTCATTGCTCTAATGATCAGTTAACACGAACAATACAAAATAAAGTCCCATCTCCAAACCATACAGCGAACCTGATCTAGAAGATATTAGCGAAAAACGTCCAATTTCCTCTTTCAGCTGCCATTTTGACGGCCGTCTTGGACGGTGAGTTCCAGTTTTACCCTACAAATGTGGCATCATATCTATCAGAGTCATACCTACCTATATGACTAATTTTAATTCGCATATTTTATGGTAGGATTAATTGCGATATTGAATAACTTATTTAATCAGGAAACGCTCTTTAAATTTGGAAAACCCCATAAAAGAAGGGTTAAAGTTAAATTTCAGCGTGGCTCCATATCTGGTATCAATAAGTGTGAGAATATGTAAATATGTGCCCGAGATATCTCCAAGACGTCTGAAACAGTCAAATGCATCGGCCGGTTGAGCGTTAACGTGATCTAACGTTATGAACTCTAACGACGTCATAGAAGTTACGCGTTGTTTTACGACGTATGAATATAGAGTTAACCTCCCTGCATCGCAGTGCTAAATTTCGGCGTGATTAGCACTGCGATCCCGAGATATGAGTTTTGAATGTCACGGTCACGTCGCACGGACAAATAAATATGCCTATGTTCGTCTCCGGCCGAAAATACCCCCACGTACCAAGTTTCATTGAAATTAGCTTAGTCGTTTTTGAGTTCATCGCGATCAAACACACACACACACAGATCTTCCAAAACATATAATAGATTTCGTGCGTCTTACATGGAGACCTAGCCATCAATACAACAATTGACCCCAACCAAATACATCAATCCTAATATTACTCAACGTTACGACTATAGGCCTACACTACAGCTGAAATAATTAGCAACGTAATAACTTCCTTCCAACAGCTCCAGTCATGTGAACATTGACACAGCGTATCAATATGACGTGCTTCTTTGACGTAAACAATGTAAAATGATACGCACGTAATGTAAAGTTTGTAAACTGAAATTATTTTTTTGCAACTATGGGTGTATGCCCATTGCTCGGCAGCGGAGCGCGTTTCAAACCCCTGTGGGGCTTGAATCGTTGTAGAAAAGAGTTGAACATTTCATGTCTGACAGTGTTTGACACATCATTTTGTCTGATTGTCCAACAATCAGTAGGAATATTTTTTTTTACACCTCCGGTATCATATTTTTTCAACTTTTAGACTTTAGTAAACATTGTTGTCTGAAATGAACTCCATTTTGGAAATGTTCCAGTCTTATTTGGAAATTGCCAACAGTTGAAAAGCCTGGGTGCAGGTTGGAACGTGTCAATGCAAAGCGGGGGGTGGGTGGGGGTGTGTGCAAATGGAAACTCGCGAAGGAGTTTGGTGTCTGGTTCAAGAGGAAATTCAACGTTGACACACCACAACAAAGACCATGTAGCCACGTCACTGATTTGGAGACCATAAATAGGTACATGTACATATTTCAGAAACTAAAAACTTCCCCGGGAATCATACTCGAAAGAGCAGATAGACCCTTTCACACCTCAATATAAGACCCCCTCCGATTAAGTATGTACTGCATGGTAATCACACAAGAATGGCCTAGTTGACAAAATATTGATACATTGGCGCCATATGCTCTGGTAAGTATTTTCCATTGTCATTTTCCAGCCGGTTTAAATTTTTCGCACAGAAGTGAAACGAACGCTCTTTATTTATAACATCTATCAGGAAATATATAGACTAACACTGAACGATCCGTGTAAATAGCTGATTTTTGGTTGGGACCCAAACATCGTGTTCAAACTTGTATTTGTTATGACTTCAATGCATCTTTTTGTGAAATGAATTTATCGACCTATTTCGATAAGGGAAACAATTCACAAGAGAATGTTATTAGGTGTATTTTGGAGCGCAAACCGACAAGTGGATTTAAATTTTAAGGTACCGGTTGGAAAATACCGAATTAATGGGAGGTTGTTTGAACTCCATGCATAAATCAATTTCCTACATAACAGGGCGTCAGCTACCGTAGCGAGGGGACTGAACTCTGGTTTGCAGCTTGAGCATTTTACTCAACGAAAAGGGGTGGTTCAATCGTAAATTCCTATTCTGGTAGTACACGTACACCCACCCCAACAGCTATAAGCATAGTAGCCTAGTAGGGTATACAACTGAAAGTGGAACGGTGTCCACTGTCGTAGGCTGAACTTAATTTTCAATGGAACACATGGACGTGGCTAAATGGGTTTCAGCGTTGGGGAGGGGTGCACCTCCTTGGAGTTTTCAACTGCACCCCCCCTTTGGGGTTTGATTTCCCCAAAATTTACTGGCCACCTCACAGCCTGGATGTTAGCATTATTCTAAATGGATCACTAGTAGTGTTGCCACAACCAGAATAGGAACGGAATACACTGAGAACATTTTGAGATCCGAACCTGAAAATAGCAAACTCCTAACATCTAGACTGGCCTCAAGAATTCCAATTGTTGGAAATTTCCAACCAGAGACCGCCTCCCCCCCACCATAAGGTCGTAAAATTTCCAACTTATGCCATTTCAGTCAATTTGTTTTACCAAAAGTAGGACAATGTGCAAATGATGTTCCAAAAACAATTAATAATTGTTGGACAACCAAACTACGAGAACAATTTCAACCTATAATATTTTTGGTGTGACCGTGCGAAAGTTCCAATTAATGTTGTGTCATGTATGAAATATCCAACTGTTGACAATTTTGCCAAAGTTGTTGTGGGGTGGGTGATGTGAGACAACCGTGCAACACCCCTGCCGCCATGTCTCTAAATCCATGCATTATCACACATGGGTCGTGAAATTTAGATAGTAATTATAATGACACTTTCTTCCTCATACAGTCGGATGCCATCACACGAAACTGACATAAATTTATTTTTTTTCGTTTCTGAGAATTGAAGGGTTATACTTGGTTGTGGAGATAATGGGATACATTGTTGGAAAGAGCTCTTAGAGCTCTTTCCATCAATGTATCACATTATTAGGAAATGAATCCGACGACGCACGCTTATCGTTGATATTCCAAGTTATTCGGCATGATATTCTCAACTAAAGTACTTACCGGTACTTCATCGGGTCCCTAAAGCTGGTGATGGTGTTCCGTGGTGCATTATCCAAATAATAATCCATTAAGCCGAGAGGCTCACTCAGAACACAAATGCAAGTTCAGTCAATATACCAAAGCGTTATTTGAAAAAGAAACACGCGACCAGTTAAGAATGACGTTAAAATGACGCTACGACGTAATCCACACTATGACCAACGTTGGGCCATCGTTTGTCCAACGTCGTCATCTAACGCACCTACTAACTCACTGATCGCCTAGTGCGTTACGTTTTCAACGTCGGGCCAACGTTAATCCAGCGGTAAAACCAACGTTGTCCCAACGTTGGTTGTCCAACGTCGGGCCAACGTAGCCATGTTTGAAACGCGCAAAATCTGACGCATGTCGACGTTGCACCATCGCTGTGCTAACCACAACAGCCGACGTTGCGCCAACGTAATTATTCCAACGCAAGTCGACGTTGGGCCACCGTCGTACCAACCACAAAAGCCGACGTTGGGCCAACGTAATTATTCCAACGTTGGCCCAACGTACGTGTGCTATCTCGGTTCAGTCCGGGGTTATTAAGTGAAATGAGAGCTATGTCGTCTGCCTGAGTCCGAGACGAGCAGTTCAGAGACGAGATGGACAGACCATTCCCGGAAGGTGAGGGCAGGGCTATAAGTTCATCAATATATAACATGTACATGAGTGGAGAAATTATATTACCTTGTCTGGTGCCCTGCTTGACGTCGAACCAGTTTAAGAACACTCCGTACTCCATTGTATCTAGCACAGCACGACATTCCTGTTAAGACGTTTGAGAATACACGCCACGCTTTACCTTTCATACCCTTATTATTTAATTTGTAAAGAAGGCCATTTAACCAAACTGTATAAAACGCTTTTTGAGTGTCAAGGAAACATGAATATAATTTGCTTAATTGCTGTTTCGTATAGGATATACACTCTTGCAAAAGGTACGAAGTCGAGATGGAACTCACGCCGTTCTGGAAACCGTGTTGTAGCGCATTTACATGGCAAATTTCAGGTGTGTTCGTTTCAAGTCTGTTGAGTAGTAATCTTTCGAATATCTTGTAAACGATAGGGAGGATTGTGATGGCTCTATAGTTATCGAATTTATGTCTGTATTTCGTACCTCATTTAAAAGGGAAACCATAACTCTTTTCTTGGCACTAGATGGGATCGATTCAAGTTTAATCATGTGGGTAAATAAGGTTGCTAAGTTGTCGAAAAGACGCACACTCCCATACATGACATGCTCATATGAAAGTCCATCACATCCTTGTGCTTTGTTTTTACTGAGCGAAGGTATGATTGCGGTAATTTCATGTCGAGTCACATCGGAGCACAGTAATTTGTCGGTATTAGCCACATTTTGATCATTTGATAGCTCATAAACAATGTTATTTATGGAAATGAAGTGATCATTGTTGAAAGACTCGTTTCCAGGTGGAGTGTAAATGCCCTTGAAATAGGCTGCTCATGCATCATTTTTTTTTCGGTACGCAAGATTTGAGAGTTGTGTTCAAAGTAAGTTGGTTGAGATGTTCCTAGTCTGGATTTGATGGAGATAAATGTGCGAAAGAAACATTTTTGGTCGATTTTTTCTTGTACCTCATAAATGCAATATCAAGATTAGAATGAATTCTACCAGGATAAATCCAACGTATATTATATTTACGCATTTCTTTGTGGAGATGTTTTAAAGTTTGGTCCCAGTATGGTTTAATATGTTTGTTGATTTTTTTTACGGTGTATAGTTTGAGCGGATGCCGAGTTCATTGCTATAACGAGTTCGTCATAGAAACTTTCCAAATAGCTGTTATCGGTTATTGCCATAGATGGGAGATGTGCGTCAATCGAAACTTGGTAGTTTAGAAGATGTTCAAATGAAGAATCGAGAAGCTCCCACTTGGAACGAGGATTGGTGCAGAGTGGGCAACAAACAAAGTTAAATGATGCAAATAGTGGTCTATGGTTCGATACGTTCAGTGCATCATCATCATCTAAGACAGACACATTGCTTGGTGAGTGGGTGTCATATTCAGACACAGGAATGTGATCGATTATAGAGTTCCCATTTCCGTTTGCGGATACAAAAGTTGGAATCGAGCTAGGAAGCCATTGTTTTGAATTAACTGATCTGAATTTAAGAGGATGGCTATCCATAAAAAGTCTGAATGCGCTATTACGAGAGTAGGTTTTTGCACACAATCGCACCATATGAAGTCAAAGACAAATTGCCCGCCAAAAATGCAATGTCAATGAAGTGAAGTTCACAGCCTATGGGCATGATCAATTTAAAATTAAAAATCCATAGCTAATATAAATCCCATAAAATATCAGTTGTCTGATAAAATACCAGCCCACAAGTTCAAAATAATACTCAAACTGTAAAACAGAATGCTGATGAAAATAAAAACAACGAAATGTACGGAAAGCCGATTCGTTATGCAATCGTGGAAATGCTAAAGGAGTACCGCAATCGTTACATGCATGTTGTTTTTTCTATTTTATTCTGCAGGAAACGTATCCAGGAAAACAAAATTGGTAATAATACATGCACCCATTTGTCATATACTCTCCATTGATCAAGACGCCTTGCATCGTTGTATACTGCATTGTGCTTGGCTATGCATATATCAGCTGCTGTTGTTGGTCCAGAAAGACATCCTTTCGATTTGGATCTGTACGAACAATCAGTTAAGATACGTACATCAAGTGATAGCATGGGTAAATGGGTGCTTCATATGGGAGCGCCGCATACCATTTGTTCACTATTGTATGCATTGGGAAAGCATGTTGAAGGTTATGACTTGGATTCGCTATCTGTAGAGAAGAAGCTATTTTCACCCGCGGTTCTGCAACAGGTTTTGCTGGGAAATCTTATAAACGCGGCATTGAATTTCATTTCACTATAACACTATGGGAACTACACATGTACTTCAGAGCATTATATCAGATACACAGTGTAGATATGTGGACTATCGAAACGAAGTGTGAAGCTCTTAGGGCGAATTTGGTTGGCCGAAATAATGAGTCCATCGCTATGGCACACACATAACCGAAAGACCTATTTGGCTCCACAGCTTTAAGCACCTCTCTCTCTCTTTCTTTTTTCTCTCTCCCTCTCTCCATCTCAAAGGACACTCCCATATAGCATGACATGGTTGGGCAAACGTTGGCACAACCAACATATGAATGGTTGGGCCAACATATGGCAACCAACGTTGGGGCCAACGTAATTTTGCTCATTGGGTCAACGTTGGGCCAACTACATTGGGCCAACGTTGCACGACATATACTGAGTGTTGGCCCAACGTTGGGCCAAAGTTGATATCCATATTACATGGTTGGCATAACGGTGGCCCAACGTTGGAAACTAAACCATTTGGTTGGCATAACGTTGACCCAACGGAGGGACAACGTTGGGAACTCAAACTAAATTGGTTGGCATAACGTTGGGGATTTTTTATTGGCATCCAATAATCCGTTCATAATTCAGTTACCACCGACAGCCACCATGTCACTATATGATGTAAGTTTGTGAGAAACTACTATGCATGTCAATAAATATTCTCCGCCATAACTAAAGTCTTATATACACGCCGTGCAAACATTCAAAACTTTATGAGTCCGAGAAAAATATTGGGAAAATAATTAATTAATTTTACACAAACGAGTTGTATCTCACAAACGTAAACCTACCTCGGACAGCGACCCGATGACCGATGGTGGCATCTAAAGAACGAACAAATCCTTGAATTCCAAATTGAAGAAACTGAATCCTTTATTTGCTAAATTCAATACCAACAGCAACACTGAACGAGAACCAGAACAAAGCGCGCAATATGAAAAGCAGACGCCTGATCCGTTGTGCACGCGCGTAGGGTTGGACGACAGAGCTTTCTACGTCATCTACGTTGGCATTACGTTGGGCCAACGATATACGAACCGACAACATTATGCATCCAACGTATCGTATGACATATAGTAACATATATTGTGTCAGCAATGATTGTACGTGTGTTTACGGAACAAAAAGCATATATTTGAGAATTATATCACATGTATGTGCGCTATATATTGGACTGTCATGAAGATGTAAACATTGACCCAACATTGGATCAATGTTATAATTTCAACTGTTGCATGTGAGGAATCACTTAATTTGGGTCAACAAGGGGCAACAACGTAAACCCAACCAATGAGATGTGTACAGTAAATTCCATTTCCATGTTGGCCCAACGTTATAATTTCAACGGTTGGGAGGAATACGTTGGGCCAACCAAGGGCCAACCACGCCAACCCAACCGATTTACTGCAAATAATTCCGTTGGCATGTTCGCGTTGGTCCATGTTGGGCCAACGTTATATTTCCAACGGTTGGGAGAAATACGTTGGGCCAACCAAGGGCCAACCACGCCAACCCAACCAATGTACTGCAGATAATTCCGTTGGCATGTTCGCGTTGGCCCATGTTGGGACAACGTTATATTTCCAACGGTTGGGAGAAATACGTTGGGCCAACCAAGGACCAACAACGTCAATCCAACAAAGCTAATGCCAACCGTGCCGACATTATGCCAACGTTGGCCCAACGTAGTCATGCTATCTGGGCTGAGACCAGCGAATCCAAGATCAGCGAGCAAGAGATCAGGGAACTTGACAGATTCATTCTCAACTATCTGAACCAATTCGGTGCATTACTTTGCTTCATACGTGGTGTCAGACAAGGGTTGTGGGAACTACATCTAGGTAGCCTTGAGAAGCAAGTGAAGTATTTCTTTGCACACGATCTATATAACTACGCACGATACACGCCACTGTATATATGTCTTAGATATGCAAACTTTGAGAGAAGACCCATGTACATGGGAAGAATGGGGATGTTGTGGTAGCCAAAAGTAGGATTCAATTCACCAATCTATTCATGGATCAATTCATTGAACAGAAGATCAATGCTATTAAAGGAGTTGGTGGAATCGCAGGATTGACCCAAATGGAGAGAGCATTGAATAATAATTTCCTGATTGCACCAGATATTACGAGAATCATTGAGGAACTCCAGAGCGACAGCGGCGCAGCAAAATGTCAGAGGACCGAATACTGTCATCTTACATGTTCAATGGCGACTCGTGTACAACCCAATGCGTCGAAGACGACCACGAACGGAATTATGGAATGCTATAATGGGAACCCAATCTCCGATGAACAGGAATTAAGAAACATGTATTGTCGTGTTGGTGTCGCCAAACATGAGCACGTGGAAGTGGCATATCTCCGTAGTGTATGCCGTTGCCGTTTGACAGGGATCAGTGGGCAAAGGTGGTGCGGATTTCCCACCCTCTATGCGGATGTCACGTTATCAGTTTTACGGGTGGTGGGAAGTCTACGCATGGAGTAAATTTCACCGATATATCACTTCGCTGTATGTAGAAACCACCGACCCCGGAAAGCAAACGACAAACTTGACCAGATACACGAATAATATTATCCTCACTTAGCGTGGATCGCGAATCCGCGTTTTCGGTATTGAAACCAGCTACGTCAGCGCTAGACGACATATGGCGCCATAATGCACTGAGCATTCTACCAAGGTCCTTTCCAGTCAATGTATAGTGTAAAATACTGTGCGTTCGGATCAAGAACCAACTATATATTATTCAACTTTGAGTCCAAATATTACACTGATATTACTTTCAGTTTAAGACATTCCAACTCCCCACCCATACATAGGTTATTGCGTTAGGTTCGTAATTTCTAACTGGTTCTGACAATGAGGTACATACATGTATTAATTAGAATATATCAAACTTAAAGAAGAGATATTCAGTTGTCTCTGGAGTTGTAAATTTATTGGAGTGCAAATGGAAATGACAAATTGAACACCCCGACCCAAACAAAACCACTTTAGTCACGTCCCTGCATGTTTCGCTCATGTCGCCACTTCCCTGTTCGGGACTATTATGACTGTACGGTAACGGCTGAAATTGTTAAGTCCATGTCTTATATTTAAGTCATGATGTGAACGTGGTGTTTTACAGATGGAAAGTAGGGTTTCTTAAAAATAGTCATGGTTGTTGTCGCAACCAAACTTTGGTCAAAGTTGTTTGTAGCAGCTGGAAATGGCATGCATTCCAGGTAAATTAGATGGAAGAACCTGACAAAAATAAGTTGAAGTTGTTTTATTTATGTGATTTTGGAACATAAAATATATTTGTTTTTATGTACCAAAACTCGATTCTTTTACTAATTTCGATCAAATTTTTTAACTGAAATGGTTATCTGTTGAAAACATTTGGAACCATTATCATAGGGTATATCAGGTGGGAATTTCCCAACAACTGGAAATAATGAGGTAACTGTTGGACGTGGAAATTTGCAATAAGTTGAAAATTTAGAAAGATTCTAAATAAATATTGCCGTGGTTTAAGTTATTGAAAATTATTTTCCAGAAAATGTAATGATCACAACGGGGGGGGGGGGGGGTACCGATCGCTGATAATTATTTTCCAAATTCATTATTAAAGACAAATTATGGCAAATAAACTAATTCGAAATGTCAAGGGTTACAAAACTGGAGCAGGGGTCCTTATTTTGTACTATGTGTTTTCGTTTAGTCTTGATATAATGAGATGTGTTTTGCTGTATATCCAGTCCAGTAATAGTTTATTCCCAAACGGTGAATTCGTGCTTTCACAACTAACTCCGATCGCAATTAATTTCAGAAACACGTAACTGAAGACCCCAGGATCCAATGCGAATTACGTTCCGATTGAAAAAGTACTACACACTAAATTCAAAGTTGCTAAATTAACCCCAAAAGTAGTTAAAATTTACTACTTTTGGTAGTTCGTATTCATCCCGCTACCTTGGGAGGTTAATTTTACTACCTGGCGGGTAGCTAAAAAATTAAATACCTTTGGTAGTTAAAATAACTACCTTCGGTGGTTGAAATAACTACCTCTTGGGGCTATTTTAACCACCCAAAGGTAGGCTAAATTTTAACTACTTTAGGTAGTGGGATGAATATGAACTACCCAGTATTTAAATTTACTACCTGCGAGTGGTTGGAATGTTTGCTACCTGCGGGTAGTTAATCTGATGACTACTATTGGTGGGAAATTATTCTACCTCGAGTGGTTGTTCTAGCTTTATTAATAGATATTCAAAGGGGTCCAATATAATCACTCAATCTAGCTATTTAATCAACTTTTAGTGGATAATCTTCCATCTAAAGATATTAATGACATGTGGACCACAAAATATGACAATGGAGAAAATAATTTCAATATTTATTCAAAATAAACAAAAACAGAAATATATATATATAGTTCAGAGCATTTATGTGTTAGCTTAACATAAATTGCAACACACGGCTTCTTACCAGGAATAAGTACATTAGCCTACATAAAAAGAAGAAAACAATGTAAATTTCGTGAAAATCAATGGATTCTCAGAGTTGAAATTTTACCCAGGGAATCTTATCAGTCCTCAGACACTGAAACTTATTTTATCTAAAAAAAATGATAATGTACCCAAAATGGTTGCAATCTGGGTCGTCAAATTTTAAAAACAGCTATAAACTGAAATAGAGTGTAATTTCGAAAATTCTGTCGAAATCACTGTTAAAGAAGCAAAATGAGCAATAAAGAGCGTTCCATATCACTTTAGAATATATGTAGGAAAATTGCGGATAACAACGCCTTTGACCCCAGATGTCTGAGGGGTGGGGGATTTCCAAAAATTATATGACAATATAGTTCAGAAGATATGTAAGGAAACTTGCACAAATGTAAAATAATGCATGGTTAATGTCATGGGATAGGTACTGTGGGCATCAAATTATTGACAACTATATCACACTGTGGCAGTGTTATTTTATCGACGCTGTTGACGTCTTAAGGAAGCAATAAAGAGCGTTCCTTATCACATTAGAAAATATGTAGGAAAATTGCGGGTAAAAGCGCCTTTGTCCCTCAAATGAAGTGGGGGGTGGGCAAAACAAAAATAATGTGACAAATAAAGAGCGTTTTTGAATCAGTTCAGAAGATATGTGGGGAAAATTGCACAAAAGTAAAATAATGCATGGTTAATGTCATGGGATAGGTACTGTGGGCATCAAATTATTGACAACTATATCACACTGTGGCAGTGTTATTTTATCGACGCTGTTGACGTCTTAAGGAAGCAATAAAGAGCGTTCCTTATCACATTAGAAAATATGTAGGAAAATTGCGGGTAAAAGCGCCTTTGTCCCTCAAATGAAGTGGGGGGTGGGCAAAACAAAAATAATGTGACAAATAAAGAGCGTTTTTGAATCAGTTCAGAAGATATGTGGGGAAAATTGCACAAAAGTAAAATAATGCATGGTTATTATCATGTGATTGATGCTGTGGGCATCAAATTATTTAGTGATGCGCTAGTAATCAGCAATAAAAAGATATCCACTTACAAGATAGATGTAACTTTATCTGGAGTTATATTGCAGCTGCTGTTCATCGTAGATACTGGGTCTTTAGTCTATTCCAAAAAATGTCGTATTTATCTATATATAAACAGAAAAAATCACTTTGTTGGCTTTGCGATACCAATGGGAGGGCATGAACTAATGGGTGTGTCGTTTATATGCGGTTGTGGACTACATAAGACTCTATAAATAATTCCAAAGAACATACATGAACATGTTCAATATATTGTTTTATAGCTTTAACCGATATTAAAAAAGACTTAAGCACCCTTCATATATGATATCAGAATTCAACACAATGAACATTGCAGGCATGGATTAGTATCCCTCAGCACAACTGGGCAGAGCCACTCTCCTGTATCATTGATTAAGAGCATCCAGACACCAGGTGCGTGGCAACCGAAATACCAAATCAGTCGAGTGGAGTCACAACAACCCTTGCATAGCCATTAGCCAAAAGATAATTTTATAATTTTGTGTAGTACACTTGAGGTAAAACAGCCATGTCGTTTTCACTAGCCATGCATATTTCACTCAGAACAGTATTTTAATCATACATATCATGTGTTATACTGCAAAATATACCATTTACTTTGTAATAAAGCGAGAGAAAAATGTGGGAGTAGCCGCACTGGACATCAAGGCATCTTACCACTGCACACAATGAATACTCGTCGGCCAGATATGTAATCAGCCTTAACATATTCCGATTACGTTATGCATCCAAAATATATGCTGGGTCTTCAACATTGAGTCTTTTAACATTAACGAGCATGTTTAACTCATGATCCAAATTACTGGTGGTCTGTACATGTGCTTCGTAAATTAATTTATATCTAATAAATTTACTAGTTTTAAAGTTACAGGTACGTGCATAAGGTTTGATAGCTTGGCACTTGGGCAGAAATGGAACAAAACAATCTGCCATTTCTATTCTCACACCATTCTATTGGCCGATATAACGAAAGTAATTCAACCAGTGCTGAAAGTAAAACAGGTTACTTCTACCTGGATTTCCCCCCTTGATGGCTATAGGATCCATTCCCCTACCCCCTAGCGGATACCCTGATTATAGACAAATGTACATAACACAAATTATTGGAATTTGTGGGTCACTTGCATTTATAAATGAGAATGCACTGGTACTGTGGTACAGCTAGTCCACCACAGCATTGGGTTAAATGTGAAAAGTTTCCTGAACATCGAATACTTGGGTTAACAGAGTCCAATTTAAGTTTACAATAATAATGTATCAAATTCTACCAACAATATAGTATACAGAAAAGCCACTGCTGACCCAGTAATATCAATTATATAGCAGAGCTGTCAACAAATCACAATAATTGTTTATGTTGAACACTGACTTCTCTATTAAACCAATCACAATTATAATGGCCTCAGACTATTTGAAGATATCACTCTACAGCACACTGGCAGATGTCAAAGTCTATGGTTATACCATGTGAAGTTTATTGTTGAATCTTTATTTTAAATTAAACACTGGTCATAGCTTTCTTTATCAGATTATTTGCACATCGATTGGCATAGCCGCATAAGAGACATCAGAAAATAATATAGTCTTATCAACAGCTGAGTAGTCCAAAGGCATGGGATGGAATTGGTTAATTGGGTTTTAAGTCGCTGTGGTGACTCGGGGTAACATTGGCAGAGTTATAATGGTGTTATATTTTCAAATGTTGCTACTTTCAATTTATTTTTTTAATATTTAAACAAAAATTATTTCATTATATATTATTTTTATTTATTTAATACTGATGTATATTCATGTTTATGTTAAATTGAGCAAGAAAACCAATCTTTTTTAAAGAAAATATTTTTTTTCGAAAAAGGTCCATAACTCAGTTAAATATAGTCGGATCAAACCCATATCCACTCGATCTGTATTTTGGGCTGAGAAACCCATATACAAAATTTGGTTCCGGTCGGATAGAAATTGTTTGCATAAAGTGTATACAGACAGACAGCCAGACGGACGGACGCGATGGACTAACGACGAGTGGTCAATCCGGACAACGACACTATGTTTATCATACTATGGTATGGGTAAACATAAAAACGCTGTGCATTTGACAGTGTATTTATCCATGGTGTATGTTCCTGTGGTTGACCGTGTTATCGTATTTGTTATCTTGTTTGACCGGTGATGGGATTAGCGGTTTCTTTGTCTTGTCTTGTCATGTTACCAGTATGTTTGAGCTGCGGTTTCTATGTCTTGTCTAGTCAGGTGTTAACAGTATGTTTGAGCTTTTTCTGAAAAAGACGCACTTTTTATACAAGAATTTGCGCAACAGAAACGCAAGGACATTGCATTTAAGGGCTTTTAGAGACCGAATATATATGATACTAGAAGGTGACCCGACTTCGTCCGGGCTATTCAAAAAACAAATTTCAAGTCGATTGCTCCACCCGATTTCCTAGATCTGGTCTGCGCATGCGCGAAGCTGGTGTCGCACGGGCTCGGCGACCCGATAAAATTCGTATCCGGGGCAAGATACATTCACATACCAAATTTCAAGTCGATAGCTACACCCGTTCCGAGATATATAGCCAAATGTCATTTGCGGATACCTCGGCCGGTGATGAGTTAACGCGACATCGGCCTCTTAAGAGTTAACGCGATCACGTCACGATGTGTTGATGGCGTAATATATTTTTTACGCAATGATTTTCGATGAGCGAAGCATGAACTTGTGTTCTTCCCGATAATTAAGGTAGAAACTTTAAATGTACACAGGCGTGTGATACATCATTGGAAAGGTGACACGCCACAGAATCTAACCGTGCAAATTATATGACTGGCAATTTATTATTCGCGCTATTTCGAATCGATTTGTGAGCACTGAACTGAAATAAATTAGCGCAAAACGGCGTAAAAACAGATTTGACATCGGCACGTGAAAAGTTGACCTCGGATCTGAAAATCAATATGCCTATGTTCGTCTCCGGCCGAAAATACCCCCAAATACCAAGTTTTGTCGAAATTGGCTTAGTCGTTTTTGAGTCCATCGATTTCAAACACACACACACACACACAGATCTTTCAAAATATATAATAGACTAGCCAATGAGCCCGACGTTGTCGGGCTATTCAAAAACCAAATTTCAAGTCTATAGCTCTACCCGTTTCCGAGATCTGGTCTGCGCATGCGCGAAGCTGGCATCACACGGGCTCGGCGACCCGATAAAATTCGTATCCGGGGCAAGATACATTCACATACCAAATTGCAAATCGATGGCTCCACCCGTTTCCGAAATCTCGTTTGCGCATGCATCAAATTCCAAGTCGATAGCTCTACCCGTTTCCGAGATCTGGTCTGCGCATACGCGAAGCTGGTGTCGCATGGGCTAGGCGACCCGATAAAATTCGTATCCGGGGCAAGATACATTCACATACCAAATTTCAAGTCGATAGCTACACCCGTTTCTGAGATCTCGTCTGCGCATGCGCTGCATGGGCGTCGCACGGGCTCGCCGATACGACAACGACGACACCTGGTCAAACTACAAACACATACCAAGTTTCGTCCCGATCGGTCGAGAATCGTAGATTTGCATAAATGACATACATACATACAGACAGACATACAGGCAAACAGAGGTCTTCAAAATATATATATATAGATAATTAAATTATATATGTACTGGAATATAGTATTTGAGTTGATTGTGATGACTTTCGTGTAGTTTTGTGGTAATATGAGAGCACATGCGTGCCTTCTTATTGTCCCCCTGATTTCCGTATGTTGTCTACTTTAAAAATATATCTTTTCCAATATGGGTGGCACCAGGATATCTCTCGATTATATCTACCGGGCAGACTACTGCAGATCTCCCGGTTGCAGCCCCTCCCTGTTTTCCAACAAAATCTAATATTGATCTAATTTTCATGTTCATATACCACCAGGCCGTCCGACCTATTTGCCCTATGATGTTCTCATTGGCCAGATAAAGCTGCTAATTATTTTTTTAAACACCATAAATTGGGGTGCAAATTTTCCTGGCATTCATCAATATCACAGACAATTACATGTAGGTGTTAGGAGTTTCTAATTTTTTTCAACTCGTTAGCGGAAACAAATGTATTTTTTTAGGCCTTAGTTAACATGAAAATAATGATACCCTGATATGGTATTTGTGAACTAAAAACTTTGCGATTGAATATGGCATAGGTCAAATGTGGATGCGTTTCAAAATTTCTAGATTTAATTTACCGTTATTGCAGTCACAAATGCATTAAAAAATTTCTAGATTGAATTTACCGTTATTGCAGTCTGACAAAGGATTTAGATGGAAATATGGCTTGTTGCCATTCACCGGGAAGCTCTCGGCGAAAGCTTTCCAATGAATGGCAGCAAGCCATATTTCCGACTAAATCCTTAAAAGTTACCCATAATTCTGCTGTGATTATGGAGTCGATTAATTGGGGCATTTCTGTACGTACAGACCGTTTATATGGGATGCCAAATTCACATTTATTAATAATTGCGCTGAAGCACACTCCAATTGCTCTGAAGCACAATCCATTTGCGCTGAAGAGCAATCGAGCTTGATTCATATCAATTGCGCTTTAACGCAATTCAATTGCGATGACGCACAATTCTTTTACAAGCTTACACCCCTGAATAGATAGGTTATTCCATTTAATATCATCAATTCATATGGGATAACCACCAATTGCGCTTCAGCTATGCAAATTGCTATGAATTTTATATGATTTCAGAACAATGCTATCTAATTATGTTATTATGAGGTTATATGCTAATCGAAATTTCAAATGTAATATTTGCTCCCTGAATAGGTGGGTTATTCCATTATCACAAATTCACCACAGAATACTAGCATTCTCTTCAGACCGACTCGCAAAACATTTCCTTCTGTTTTAGTCGTTGCGACTCTCGATAGCATTACCTTATGTATTAGTCGGGGCAACTTGCAAAACCATTACCTTCTGTTTTAGTCGGGGCATCTCATGATAGCATTATTATCTGTATGAATCGGGTCAAATCAGGATGGCATTGCCAATAGCATATTCCTTCTATTTTAGTCGGTGCTACTCGTGATATCATTACATTCTCTATTAATCATGAAGATTCGCAATAGAATTAGCTTCTGTTTTAGTCAGGGCTACTCATAATAGCATTATCTTCTGTTTCAGTTGGGCCAACTCGCAATAGCATTATCTTCTGTATTATCTGGGTGATTCACTTTTGGATTATCTTCTTTATTTGTTTGGGCTACCCTCGATGGGATTGATTAATCATGGCGACTTACAATAGCAATTATGTTCTATTTTAATCAGGGCCCCTCGCGAAAGCATTACCTTTTGTATTAGTCGGGGTGACTTGCGATACCTATTCAGGGGAGGGGTGATACCTTTGTATTAGTCAAGGTGACTTGCAATATACCTGTACCTTCTCATATCATTCTGTTTTGTCCGGGACGACAATTGCATTGGTTATAGCCTATTAAGCACCTGAGCGCTGACACTGTATATTTAATATTGCCATTATTATTTCCCGATGCAAATCTGAATATGCTGGTCGTGATGCTTGTCTGTTATATTTGAATAGTTTTTATATGTGGTTGTTTTGGTAGCGACTTCTTTTTGCAAAAATACCGGCACTATAAATCACAATTATTTTTCTGTGTGGGTGCTGGGTTTCCCCAGGGATAAAAATAATATCTGGAAAAAACAGTTGTTCTAAAAACCGGAATATGGTGGAACGTAACGTCGTAATAGATAGTTTTCGATCGGGGTTAATGTCGTGGCATTTTCTGAAAATCTTATCAAATGAATTCTTTTGTGTAAATAAGGTGTAGTAAATTTCTCCATTCCTCACAGTGGATCGTGAGACTAATAACAAGCAGTGTCATACCTCTGCATTTCGTTTCGTTTTCTGTTGTACGATGTAGGTCTTGGAAATTCCAGTATTAAATAAATGTTGTCAGCATTGTGCATGTTGTCATGTCGAAATAATTGACAGATTTCTCCAGTTCTGTTCACACAAAAAATATTGAAGACAGCACTGATAATACAGACGTACCAGCAAAGAAGATTTTTTCCATGTAAATCAGGGGGGGGGGTCGGAAAATATTTCAGACACGTATGCCATTTTTTCCTTTCGATGATTTTTTGTACCCACCCACCCCACCGCCAATTTTATTTCGTTTTCGGCAGTTTTTTCCGACTATTTTTTGACACCCACCCCCCGTTTTAACACTAAAACAGAGATTTGCGGGGGAATTCACTGTAAACAGATGTATATGAATGTATGTGCATACTATTTATCATGGATGTTAACATGGACATGTAAATAGGAATGAATAATTTTGAGGTCATTCGGCCAAAAAAGCATGGCTACCAGTGGCCATCTTGGATTTCAAAAGTTGCAACAAAATACAACACGATAACTGCCTGCAGTCAGTTTACCAGTTAGAATTACATTATTTCTCTCCAAAAAAACAAGCAGAAATTTTTTTTTTAGTTGCGGGAAAAATTGCTTGTTGGTGGCTTTGGCCACCCACCCACCCCGGCATACATGCCAGATTTTTTGTTCTCACCCCCCCCCTGTGTAAATCGGATGATAGAAATAGAATATTAAGTTTTGGCAATAGCATAATCATACAGTCACAGAAAATAATATGTCAGGTGCCATTAACTTGATTAACACTTTACCCAACAGAACGACCCTGTTCCAAGCATTCTCTTATATATGCGAGTCGACCATAGGTCGCCTCGCATATATACGAGAATGCATTGGCTTAACACATATTAAAAATGATAAAATTGTCAAACAATATAGAAAAATACTATAGGCCAATGCATTCTCTTGGTCGACTCGCATATATAAGAGAATGCATTGGCACAGGGCATAACTGTAGCCATCACAATGTGGTCAATGAACGGGTTCCAATGATATCCATATTTGTATCGTGTTATTGAGACAGACCGAAGATATGTTAGGCTGTTGAAGCTTTATTCGGGCGTTTTTGGCCGGTTTGTTGGGTAAAGGGTTAAGAAATTTTCGAATATCAGGCACCACTCATCTGGTACCTGATATTTTGTCCCGCACTCAAATAAAAATTAAACATGCGATAGCATTATATTCTGTATACTTCAGGGTGATTCGCGACTTCTGTTTTTGTCAGATAGACTCACAATATAATTATCTTCTTTTTCAGTCAGGGCGACTTGCAATAGCATTAGCTTCTGTATTAGTATTGCAAATCGCAATATCGGTACGTTCTGTTTTAGTTGGGAAAATAATTGCGCTGAAGCCAAATTGAATTGCGCTGAAGCCCAATTAATTTTCTATTGGATTTTCATTAATTAACTGGGGGGTTTAGCAATATATGAAAAATGAATTGCACTGAAGCGCAATTATTTTTGAGTTGCGCAATTAATTGCACTGAAGCGTAATTGAATTGCGCAATTGAAATGCGTTGAAGCGCAATTATTAATAAATTTGAATTTGGCCTCCCATACACACTTAGAAATAACAAGCCATATAGGTACTAAGGTAGTGCCAATATGTCTGTTAGTACCAGACCATCGGGTACCGAGAATAATTTGGTTCTAAATATTGACATAGTACCACACATGTTGGTATTATCCACTCTCGGAACCCAAATGTTAGCCACGTGATGGCATCACGTGATAATTAATTTGGCACTAGCGCGATCTCGGTACCCAAGTGTCACCCACGTGATGGCATCACGTGATATAATTCTTTTGGTACTAGCCGATCTCGATAAAATGGCGGCGTTCATCAGTTCAAGTTGAGACGATTGAGATTTTTCACAGTATATAAACATGGACGAAGAGACAAACAAACCTCAGGCTTAGACATTCTATGTTGTTATCGGAGTCGGCTACACGCCTTTAGTATTATGCCCGGTTCTAGTTACGTTGTTCGCTCGCTGGGTGGATTTAAGATTAGGGAAGTAACTTCTCTGAAATTCATCAACATATTTTTTGTGTGTGAAATTGGACCTAATTGCTTCTCAATAACCTGGAATATTGTCAGCACTCTGTGGATTATGGTTGTACATGGACGGGACACGATGATATATAACCTCCGAAAAAATAACGGGCGTTTACATTATTGAAAGAGCAAATTTTCGGTGAACCGAACCAGACCGAATTGAAAAGTCATTGAGTGCAGTGGTGTTACATGCACAACACAAAAGTATTGCGAATTACAAAAGACAGATACTTAAGTTTCACAACATTATAAAACTGAATTAACAAGCATCAACCACTGGTGACTATGATTACGAGACATCCGATTCTGTAGAAATTAGTCAGAGTCATGACGTCACAGTTCAACAAGTTTGATGGCTATAACGTACAAGTACCTGTGCAAAGGACGACAGATAATATTCTTCAATTTTCATCGAAACGTGATTTGAGAACCATGTCGCCATGACATATGTCGCCCAGTTACGGAGTCTGCCATTCTTTTGATCGAAACGCCTGTGATGCTGTGATACTGTTCTGATATATTTATGGAATGGTGGATAATCTCGGAGATATGGATCCAATTCTGGGCTCCACGTTATAACTGAATCAATCGCAATCAGAAGATTTTAGTAACGTACTACCGCTATGCTCTAATTGATCACCCCCCCACTTTAACAAGGTTGTAGGGCATTAATGACATCGGTTATACCATACCGCCGTTCAACCATGGTCAAGTGGTTGATATGTGGCAACCGCAGATAATCTTACAGTCTTATAAATAATATTTTGCGACCATTGTACTTCGCACTAATTTATCACATGGACACCTTGTAAACACCCAGTCCACCTTTTCATCAGCGCCATGCACCATATTAACTATACACAAAACAATATTTCAATTAATAATTTGTTTATGATTTAATTATCATTCAAAGTTGGTCACTGACCATCATTCGCAACTACTCGTAATATCGGTGGCCAATGTCGTTAAGGGGGAGGGGTCAATTAGAGCTTAGCTGTATACATACATGAACATGTAGACCATTCCAATGTCCAGATGCTTCATGTTCTTATCAAAACATGTCTGGCTACATGTGTGGTTATCATTCTGAGCGATTTGGCCATTTCCGCTTTGCTAGGAAATAACCTCATCCATACACTGTAACTGGAAACCATATTAGCGAAATTCTACATTATATGGCTCTGGTGATCAGGCAATGCCAAATGTTGACTTATTGACGCATAGATGCGAATGGAGAATAATTTATTAGCTATCGCTTTACCAAACTTTATTATATATTAAATACATTAAACTCTCTTTGTGTTACATGTATCTTAGTATTTGTTCATTTACTGATACAGCGCATTGGAAGTGTACGATAAACAAAACACTGAACACCGTGGCAATTTTTTTTGGAGAGTGATAATAATTCTGGTAACCCATTCGACATCTCCTTGTAGCGAGGACTAGAGAGCGCTATAGCGGTATTTTTCAAACAACAGTTAATTAACCAAAGTTACCATAATGGTCTCCCCAATTTTGAGTATTTTGCTTATCGCACACTATTTACAAAGGTTTGGGAGTTTTCGCAAAGATTTGTTCCATTGGCTGTGAATGACCGATCGGTCTATTTTAGCATGTCCGGGCAATTATAGATTGATAGGTTGTTCACTCAGACCTGTTAAGATGTCTGATTTATAATGTTCACAGAAGCCCATTATCGGCAAAAAGCCTTTGCGACAAATCTCAAACATCTTTGCGATAAATCGCAGAATATAATCGCCCAGTACATAGTCTGAGAGTTATCGTAAAGATCTTTGAGATTTATCGTAAAGGTTTGTGTGTTATCACAAAAGTGTTTGTGATTTATCGCAAAGATTTGCTCCCTCATCACTCATGCATTTGGCTGTGAATGACTGATCGGTCTATTTTAGTCCGACCGGGCATAGATTGATAGGTTCACTCAGACCTGTTTAAGATTTCTGATTTATAATATTCACAGAAGCCCATTAGTTCCAAAAAATCTTTGCGACAAATCTCAAACATCTTTGCGATAGATAAAAAAGTACGTAGTCTGAGATTTATCGTAAAGATGTTTGAGATTTAACGTAATGGTTTGCGTGTTATCACGAAGGTGTTTGTGATTTTTCGCAAAGTTTTGCTTCTCTGAACATTCTTGAATCTGGCTGTGAATGACTGATCGGTCTATTTTAGCCCGGCCGTTCAATTATAAATTGATAGGTTGTTCACCGAGACCTGTTTAAGATGGCTGATTTATAATGTTTACACACAAATTAAGATATTTTTAGCACCAAAAAAGTTTGCCACAAATCTCAAACATGTTTGCGATAATTCGCAAAATTTAATCACCCAGTACGCAGTCTGAGAGTCCTCGTAAAGATGTCTGAGATTCATCGTAAAGGTTTGCGCGTTATCGCAAAGTGTTTGTAATTTTTCGCAATGTTGTTTTGTGATTTATCGCGAAGGTTTGCTCGCCTTATACCACATGTATGCTTGCTGCCAAAGAACGATCGGTCTATTTTAGCCCAACCATGCTATTATAGATCGATTGGTGGTTTACCCAGACATGTTGAAGTTGTCGGATTATATTTATATTTATACGATTCAAGTCAATTAATGCCAATGCATGAAAATATATCTGCGATAAATCACAAACCATTGCGATTAATCGCAAACATTTTGTAATCAATCGAAAACCTTTACACTAAATCTGATATATACCGGTACTTGTTGCAAAGTTGTTTGCGATTTATCGCAAGGTAGTTTTTTTATTTATCAGGGTTATTCTAGATCGATCGGTGTTTCATCCAGACCAGTTCCAAGATGTTTGATTTATGTTTACTTAATATTATTGCACACAAATTAAGAAATTATTTTTGGACATTCAGACCAATTTTACTACACATGCAGGGAACAGCGAATCCTGAAATCGAGATCTTAAACTTTGATTTAAGTACAAAATCACGATCAAGGTTCTATACTAATAAAAGTAATGCATGTATAATTCGGATTATTTCATTATCACTATGTAATGGAGTGGTTTTGTACTTTATTCAATGTTTAAACGCCATAGCTTCATTCGGAATCTAAATTGCCACATTGTTAAATTTGCCGTCGGCCATGTTTCGTAATTTCGAGTGCTTGGTATCTGGGCAGGTTCTTTACTTAGTACCTATATGTTTGGTACTCTGGAGTACCAAATTGCTAGGTACTATGCATAGTACCTAAATACTTCAGAGTACCTGTCTTTATATTCGGTACTTCATATAATATAATGGGTGTGTCAATAAAGCGTGTATTTCTTGGTACTTCATGTCGTGTGCATCATGAATTCGGTGACATAAAGGCAGAGTGGGTATTATATGCACAATGCCCGGATAGAATCTAAATATTTATAAGGTAATTCAGAGTACCAATCATTTTGGTACTCTAGAGTACCTAAACTTTTGGTACTTCAGAGTACCACTTTTGGTACTCCAGAGTACCACTTTTGGTACTCCAGAGTACCTAAACTTTTGGTACTCCAGAGTACCTAAACTTTTGGTACTCCAGAGTACCACTTTTGGTACCCCAGAGTACCACTTTTGGTACTCCAGAGTACCTAAACTTTTGGTACTCCAGAGTACCTAATCTTTTGGTACTCCAGAGTACCAGACAGTTGGTACTCCCCCTGGGACAAAGCTTAGTACCTACGTAGGTACTATGAAGTACCTATTTTTTAAAGAGTGTACGGTTAACTACTAGAATTAACTGAGATTAATATATGCCTTATATGCCTACATTTTCATACCGCTGAATAAATAGTGGGAAAGACAGACAATCCTAGTTGATAATGAATTTAAAGTATATAAATATAAATAATAAACTGCGGATTCAATGTGGTCATGGGTAGAAAATAAATCGTGATGGGTCCAACACAGGGGCCTGTAACACGGTCTGCTGCCCGCCCCTTCAATAATTAAACCATATGAGGTAAGCAAGCCCTCATGCAGTGACTTTATATGTATGTATAGGATATGGCCATAGTATGATAGTAAGGGCCCAAATCTGTGCAAAAAAACATTAAAAAACATCATACAAACAATTACTAGAGTTCCGGGACGAAGACATCAATTCGTTGGATAGAGGGATGCTGATAATATGTATTAATTAGCCTTAATTGTTGAACGCATACTCACAGTTGACTGTTGAGTACAGGTTAAAATTAGCCCAATGCTCCTCTTGTGTTGCTAGGTCATGCAAATAGTTTATGGGTAGGTTAGATAGTAGTCACAATTACGCGTTTTGTGCTAAAGCACATGACAATTCACCTAATGCGCATAAGATTGTCCACTTATAAATGGACAATCGGTACCTAAAATGGTCATTAATAAATGGACACTCCGACCACGCGTGGCACGCGAGCTTGCGATTGTCCACTAAATCACGACATATTAGCTTCATATTAAATCTGAAGGGTATAAAGAATGTACCTTTATTAAATGACGGAGATTCGTATGAGAAATATGCAACACCACAAAAGATCAATTTTTGTGAAATATAAGTCAAATTCTTCCCTTGGGTGGGTGGGCTTGGGTGAGGTTTGGGATACGCTCTTTAAAAACACTTCTTCGAATATTTCCGTTATTTCGTCAAAAACTCTTCTTCAAATCTCTCCGTTATTTCGTCAAAAACACTTCTTCGCATACAAATCCCCGTTATTTAGCAAATTAACATTATTTATAGAGTTATTGCCCTTCATGCAGGATTAACAAAACATGTCTTCATTTAGTGGACAATCCCAAGCTCGCGTGCCACGCGTGGTTGGATTGTCCATTTATTAATGACCATTTTAGGTACCGATTGTCCATTTATAAGTGGACAATCCTTGAAGAATTGCCTGTGACAATTACGCTTTTTGCGCTTAAGCACAATATGTGGTAATTGATTGCGCTTTTAAAAGCGGAATTATTTGCGCTAAAGCACAATTCATTATTAAATGTGAATTTAGCCTCCCCTACACAGACCTTGTTATATTGCATTGACGGCTAACACGCCCACGTTGAAAATTACAACTGCTTTGGAGTAATGTTACAACCGTGTTGCATTTACACTAGAACCATGTTGATAATTTTTCAACATGGTGTCATTCTCATGGTAGTTCCAACTCGGTTGAGAGGAACACATATTTTGAGAATGTGTAGACATGAATATTCACTGTGTGCATCTATATATAACATGTTAAGACTTGAAAACACCATCATCAACAACGAACAGATAATAAAAACAAAAAATAAATGTTCACTTGGTGCATCTATGTAGGGGGAGTCGGTGGCGTATTGGCCTCTCATGCTAGCAGAACGGGGAACGCAACCTGGTCCTAATGTATTCTGACAAAAATCAGAACTCGGTCAGATACCAAGTTTGTCAGACTGAAAAGTCTTATCAGTGATCACTGAATAAAGATCTGAATGCAAAATGCCGATTTCCCTCCATAACAACACTTGTCCATGTAATTTGTCATGGGTGCAGCAGTAGACATTATGCTGTCGCCAGTGTCCGATCGGGCGCACACATTGTGTGGCTGACCCGTGTACACACCTCGATGTGTGCATGTTAAAGAACGTTACCTGGCTTCTGACAGTCTGACTGAGGTCACCATATGGTTATAAGGTTACTCGCCCATGGTAGGCTGGTAGCATCAGGACCAGTTCGTCTACAACCAGAATTGGTTCATGCACTGTAATATCTACAGTCTAGAGATACAGATAAATAATTTTCTAGGTATACTTTCACTTTCCGTCATCTGTGACCAGGTGACTTAAATTGGATCGCTTCAAAATTTAATTGAACGTGAAATGTCATATAAAAAGTTCACGCCTATGCGTGTATAAGATACTAAAAAATGTTTTACGAACACGATGTCCTATAATAATTATCTAAATTAAATTAAACCAAAAATAGCGGCGCTTGCACGCGCCGGTTTAGCCGCACGAAACTAACGGTCGATGAAAGTTGTAACGAGTCAAGGGAATGACGTATCCGTGACAATAAGTTCGTTCCTCGACAATATGTCACATTCATTTAGTTATAATATTAAACATTTCAAAATTTATACATTTTACTTTCAGCTGGATGACATCTCGACTCGTGGAAAGTCCGCCATTATTTGAATAGGTTGTCACGTGCAGTTATAGAACCAATCACGAATAGACATTGCTTAACTACCCCGTTCCGTGTCGCTTAACTACCCGTCCAGTAGCAAAATTAGCATATTTAAGTAGCTTATTTAGCTATAAAAGTGGCTTTAAAATTTAAGCTACCCAAATATAGCAACTCTCGATTTAGTGTGTACCAATCCCTATCTATCCGTGTCGACCACACCCATCGAAAACATATTGCGCGTAGAAATAATAGAACGGAAATCTGACTTAATCCATAAGACTCCATTGTAAAGCCAACTAAATGCACGCATGGTTTACAATCAAGTTACCAATTTGTATCGTTACTACGAAACTAGAAATCGGTATTAGTGTAGTGACTTAGCGACAAAATTTGGTCATATCTGAACGGACTGGCCAAAAGTGCCATTGTTTTATATTATGTCTAGTTATGTGTTCTCTTTCAGAAAGTGGACTAGAAACAGGTTTATGATCAATATTAACCCTTGTTTCCAGTATAAATCCAAGATGGTGGCCAAATTCAATCATTATTTCACCATGGCGTTCCAACTGGTATCAAATTTAAGGCACATGCCCAATAATGGCTTCATTCCACCCGGCATTGTCATATTTTTAAGATAGTAGCAACCCAGACTGACCAAATTTGAAATTTATCACTTTTTGGACCAATAACATGAAATTTTGTCATAAAATCATTTTCTTTTCAATTATTTCGGAATGACAAACGGACAATTGCTCAAAACTGTTTCAGTGTAGATCAAATGTTATGATCTTAAATATTTCGGAAATGTATATTGCAAACAAAACATACAACATCTAGGACAAATTCGCAACCATATTTTAGACATTTTAGATTATGTTACCCCTCACCCCAAAAATCATGAAATGTTGTTTTTGTGATAAACATGCGATAGAACATGGATGAGACTCTATAAAGGACACAATTCAATTGCATTTCTAAATACTGCAATTCCAATTACAAACACAATGACCAAAAATGAATTTTACAACTTTTTCGATTAAAACATGCAATTCTGTAAGAAATTCCTCGTCATTTCAAATATTTTGGTCCAATAAATGTTCATTTACTCATATGATATTCGTGATAGTTTACCATGTTTGGATTTATATGTTTTGGACAGATACACTGAAAACAATGAGTACATCTTATGTGGCTAATATGTAACAATGTTTCAGAAAATTTGGTTTATGTTACCCCTCAACCCATAAATCACGAAAATTTGACTTTGTTGTAAAGATTCAATAAATCTTTGGTTATATCTTATAAAGTGAGTTTGTCGAACCAAGTTCATCATATATGATAATGTAACAACCTCATTGCCAGTATACTGTTGAAATTTACAATCGTATGCCGTTAATAACAATTATATTTGATGGTTAAATACCCATCATTTCAAATATTTTCAACCAATATAAGGGAAATTTCTCAAACATTTCCAAAGATAATATGCAATATACAGTCGTAAGAGTTCGAAAATGACTGTCGAATAAAACACATTTAAAGGTGTATACATGTCATGTCTTGGTGAAATAGAATAAAATTCAAAAAAATACATTATACCATCAACATATATATTTGTGGGTGCTGACCCAATATCACTGGCTTGTGTAGCATACAATCGGAGTGCATATATTGACATGTATTTGAGATTGCATGGTAATTCAGCTTTTGCTCATATGCACCAATCGACCAAGTGCGCGAATGGGAGAACATCAAGTTGAATGGAAATGGATGGTTGATAAGTTTAACACAATAACGAGATGGCTAGTGGTTTCCCCGTACCAATCCAGACGTATTTTTCCCCTCATGAGAATCAGCTACTACCCCCCCCCCCCCCCCCCTTGTCAACGGGAGGTAAATTCAAGAAGGGGACAAAATGCGATATTGCTGGGATGTATCTGGGATGCAACTGGAAATATATCGGACCCACCTACAACTGTTCGGTACAAAATATTCGACGGAGGCATTCTTGTGGATGATTGTACCTGCGATAGGATCTACGTTTGATGAATACGCAGTCACTAATAAAGGTTTTACTCTACAAACTAAGAAGTGTTGTGTGGGACGGTTATTTTAAAGGCAGCACAGAAGGCAGCACTTGTGAGAATCGTGGTACAGGTCTTGGATAAAAAGTTGGTGCCCAAACTAAGATTCCGAAAAATTGGAATCCTCCGTGTTTCTGACAATAAGCTTGAACTATTTTTAAAGCAACACCACATGTTATATGTGATGATACAGCGATATACATCACAGAAGGTTTCGTCAACTCTCAAAATAGCAAATTCCTCCGTGTCCATCTTGAGAAACTTGTCAGGGGGAAGCAGCACATTAAGCATACGCTTTCTTGTGGGCTGACGACAATTCATGTTCATCTCTTGACACATATCTCCTGGTAAATCTCCTCGGTCAGTTTTCAAAGTTTACCAATGCCAACAGTGGTGCTGATATATGGGTTTCTCAAGGAACAGGCAAAACGGAAACATTTTATGATTTTACCATGTCAACAGCACATTTTACGCTCTGGGCGACGACAAGTGTTTATCTTTACACATTTTGCATTCAATACCTGCAAATATATTGGTTTCGCGAACGACCAACTCAGAATTCCGTTAAAATACAATAACAACCAGCACCTAATTAACGAACCGGCGACCGACTCGGCCGTCTGCGACCACAACCATCAGTGGGCGTCAGAACGAAAAATATCTATAAAATTTGAAATATAAGACTTACAAATTATCTTTTAAATTTCTTTTATTGGTAATTGACATAGCTTGTCACGAACCAAAAATCAACTTTATTGGCATAATAATGTAAAGGACAATAAACAAAATTGAAATGCCCAACTACACCTTTTACCGGACTCGGCCTCCTAGTCACGCAGTTCGACTTTTAAACGGGAAAAAACAATATCTGTAAATAAAATGACCATGGGAACACGGCTATCAAGGAATTGCCGAACAGTATACACGCGGTGAGCGCTAATAATAACGGTTGTCAAAAGTTGCTGATTAAGGAGGCACGAAGAGAATTATTCGCCAAAACGTGTCGCTCAATAGAAGGTACAGCATATGAAGTGAGCTGTCCATCAGACAGGAATGTGGTACACCTGGCATAACAAGCTGCAGCTGTGTGTTCAGAACTGTGTTTAAGACCGCATATATTATCTTGGGAAATGTTTGAGAAATTGAACTTATATTGGTTGAAAATATTTGAAATGATAAAGTACAATTGTTATGAAGGCATACAATTATAAATTTCAACAGTACACTAACAATGAGTTTGCTACATTATCATATACGATGACTTGCGATTGACAAATCCACTGTATAAGATATAACCAAAGATTTATTGAATCCTTGCAACAATGTAACATTTTCGAGATTTTTGGGATGAAGGGTAACATAAACCAATTTTTCTGAAACATTGTTACACATTAGCCACATAAAATGCTTTCAATGTTTTCAGTATATTTGTCCAAAACATAACATATTAAACTATTGCGAATATCTTATGCGTAAATGACCACTTATTGGATCAAAATATTTGAAATGACGAGGATTTTCTTATAAAATTGCATATGTTTAGTCGAAAAAGTTTTAAATTTCGACTTTGGTCAAAATTTATGTAATTGCCATTACAATATTTAGAAATATGATTGAATTGTGTCCTTTATAGATTCTCATCCATGTTCTATCAGATATTTATCACAAAAAAAAATTTCATGATTTTTGGGGTGAGGGGTAACATAATCTAAAATTTCTAAAATATGGTTACTAATTTGTCCTAGATGTTGTATATTTTGTTTGAAGTATACATTTTCGAAAGTTTTAAGGTCTTAATCCTTTCATCTATGCAGAAACAGTTTTGAGATATTGTCCATTTATTATTCCGAAATAATTGAAAAGAGAATGATTTTATGACAAAATTTCATGTTTTTCGTCCAAAATGTGATAAATTTTAAATTCTGTCAGCCTGTGTTGCTACTATCTTCAAAATATGACAATGCCGGGTAGAATGTCGCCTTTATTAAGCATGTTCCTTAAATGTTATACCATTGTGAAATAATGATTTAATTTGGCGGCCATATTGGATTTATACTGGAAACAAGGCTTAATATTGATCAGAAATCTGTTTCTAGTTCACTTTCTGAAAGGGCACACATAACTTGACATAATATTTAAAAATGGCACTTTTGGCCAGTCCGTTCCAACAAAAACGCTAAGACACTACACTATATTCTCGTCTCACGTTCAAGTCTTGGTTTATACAAATATCTCAGACCAGTGGGTACTAGGTCTCAGCTGTAGACTATTACCTATAACACACATAATTATCGATTATATTAAATTGTGTCCTTTGCATATATAATTATAATCTATCATCTACACGGCATACCAATATAACACAATTCCTATTTGGTTAACATAAAGATAAATGCTTCCAAAAAATACTTATGTTTCTGTTACCAGAACTTGTACGTTACCACATGGTTCGAATTATAAACAGACCAACACAGGCTTGAATGACAATAAGAAGGCAATCCTTGGTTTACGTTAACCTGAGTTTCAAAAAGACGAGAATACGGACAAGTGCTGATCAATAATCACACGTTAATCGCCACGAAGCTGGTTAACGCATCGCGATCACCGTGGTTTGGGCCTGGTCTAAACTAATATTCCAGGTCCAGATCAGAGACCAACATTCGGCTGCAGGTCTTTAAACATATAAAATGCATACAATCGGTCCTCTTAAAACTTCATACTCCAAAATCAGAACATTGTAAAGCACGTGTTTCCTAATTTGAATTTGTTTTGTGTGATGTTAAAAATGTCACTATTTTCTTCATGCAAGATCGAATTCTTAGTCTCGATTATAAATCTGAAATTTAAAGGTAAATTCCATTCCAGACGATATGATGTTTTTCATGCATACATTTTGCCAGATGCTTATCCTGGTGATTATGTTCTCATTTATACCACACTTGCAGGTCATTAATTATGTGTCATAAGGGCAATAATTACTTCACTGTAACCTGAAAGCTTGTTCCGCTCTTTTTCCCAGACTATAAATATGGGATAAAAACATACCCCATAACTTTCTGCTCACGATTTTGCCATATATGACAAACGAGTTGAATTGGAGGCTGTATAACGAAACGCGTGGGAACTAGGAAGTATATTCATGGATCTGTGTTATTAAATAATGGTCACGTGAGTTATTGGTACGTGCCCGTTACTCTAGTGCATGTGCATTCTACCGCATAACAGCCGTATCTGGACAAAGATAGAGTCGGGTTTAAGAATTAATACGTGCGTTATTCTGTTTTACAGTTATTTGCGTAGGATATCCATTCTAATTCTAAATGGGTTTGTGTATCTTGTTGGATTTAGTTTATACATAATTTATTCCATGAATAATTAAAAATAAATATGTTACACCAAATTGGACATCAAACGTGGAACGTTGGTCTAAAATTCCTATAATAGGTTAGACTCTAATCTACAGCCTAATGGCATTATTTGTAGAGACCAAATTGGTTATAGTACGGGACATCGAACGACAGACCATATCTTAACATTAAAGGTTCTACTCGACAAGATTTGAAGAAAAATTTAGTATCTTTATAGATTTGTAAAAATCTTTTGATCCGGTTAATCGAGAAGCATTACTCAAGAAGCTGTTACACAAGGGTGTAAGTGGACACTTTCTAAATATTTTAAGAAGTAATTATGATGAATTCAATGCGCGGTGAAATTATCAGAAGGTGTGACATTAAATATTAATTCGTTAGTTGAGTTGAGCAAGGATAATTCTTAGTCCTGCACTGTTTTTTATCTATGTAAATGATTTACCTGGTATATGTGATGAAACTTGTGATTTTGTCGAATAGAATAAAGGCAAAGTATTATACCTACTTTATGCTCATGTATTGTTTTAATATCTAAACCTAAAGACTTTCTGCAGAAAGCACTCAACAAGATTGCACCTTACTGAAAACTTTGGAATTTAACGGCAAATCTTAATAACACCATCGAAATGATTTTTAACAAATCTGGAATTTAACGGCAAATCTTAATAACACCATCGAAATGATTTTTAACAAATCTGGATCATTTATGCAAAAAAGCCACTAAAGCCTTCTTTTAGCTAAAAAAAGAAAATTATTGGAGTAAATGGGAATATTAAGGCACCCTTGAAATTATTTAACACTTGTGTTAAACCAATTACATCATATGGCTGTGGACTCACTACTTTAGACCGTAATATTAGTGACTCAATTGAGATGGAAATTAGAATAAATACATTCTCTCCAGTTTAAGTACAGTTAAAATTTGCTAAGCATGTTTAGGTGTGAACAAATCATCTGCTAATATGGCTTGCTTTGTGGCATTGGGTGTTTTTCTGTATATATAGCAGGAAAAAAGAATAGCATTGGATATTGGCACCACATCATTTCTGCGGCAGTTTCCTCATTAGTCAAAAACTATTATTTTTAAAACATGCAACTAGATGGTGGCTTTAGTGAGAGTGTTGAATTGTTTTTTAAAAATATTGGATTAGAACATGTGTTGATAAATCAGTCAACATTTTGACATTACCAAATGATGTGTTACAGTAGCAAATAACTTGAACAATTTATAAAAGAGTGGAATAAGAAATTAAATGACAGTTACAACTTAGTCAATGGAAATAAACTTCGGTTCTACAGGAAAGTAAATAGAGAATACCTACGAGTTTTGGTTGAATACCCGAATTATCTCATGAGTGGGTGCAAGGAAGTACACAATTTCCACGAGCGGCTGCAAGCCGCGAGTGGAAATTCTGTACTTCCTTGCACCCACGAATGAGATAATCCGGGTATTCAATAAAAACCCGTAGGTTTTCTTTTTATTATATGCGCTATAAACCGCAACAAAACTTCTAATTTTGTCCTACAGTTCACTTCAGAAAGCTTCGACATTTGCATTTTGTTTACATTCCATCAATTGATTTGCTCACCACCGAATGACAAATATCGAGCATAGCCGCCATAAGAAATAGTCCCCATTGTTTTATTCTGAAATGATGCGAGAAAAATTAATGTATACATAATTTAGTGATAAGAATATATTAAAACAAATGAGTTAACATTATAACAATTAAATAACAGTTTATGAACCGTGAAAATCAATAATTAAAACAATAGTCCGGCTGTTATTGATACGCTTTGAAAGTTAATGTGATTCGCCGCTATAAACCGGAAGTAATCTCCGAAAAAGTAATACTATTGTGTTATCCATCGAGTCGGTCAGTGTTATCCATCGAGTCGGTCAGTGTTATCCATCGAGTCGGTCCTGGCGATGGATATAACGCTCTACGCCACGGCAATTTCCCACTATTTAATGGGGAAGCATATAATAAAAAAAAGTATTCAAGATTGAAAACTACTTATCATCTAATATTAACAGGGTAGCCCTTGTCATTTCTACCAAAATAAGAATTAGTGACAGTAAACTCCTAGATGAATCAGAACGGCATAAGGGTGGTATTATAGAAAAAAAGAAATGTCCCCTTCGTTCAATGCAAACTGCAGACGACAAACATTTAATACTGTATTGTCACAAGATTGGAAGGGCAAGATCTAACTAGAGCGCTGCTAGTTTTTATCCAAGGTTTGTAACTTTCAGTGACAATGAAAAGGTTGGTTTTATTTTACAATAAAATTATATGGATATTAATAAAATATGTATTAACGGATTATATGACATGTATGTGAAACGAAAACAGTTAATTTCGGAACAGGTCATTACACGAAGGGCCTTGCCTGTTATATCGTCTGCCCCGCCTGTGTTGTCGAAATCACGAAGAGTAAGGCCGTGATACTTACTAGTCACCACATTAAAGAGCATAATATATGAATTTCCGCGTCCCGACTCTATTTCGTGACCCATCCTGACCCAATTTCTTAAAATCTCAACTGCGTGTGGCGAAAATCCTGAACAGACTTGTCTGCCCCGCCTGTGTTGTCGAAATCTCGAAGAGTAAGGCCGTGATACTTTCTCGTTTGCACGTTAAATGGCGTAATATGTGAATTTTCGGGGTCCCGACTCTATTTCGTGACCCGTCCTGATCACATTTCTTAAAATCTGAACTGCGTGTGGCGGAAATCCTGTACAGAATCGTCTGCCCTGGTAGTGTTGTCGAAATCGCGAAGAGTAAGACCTTGATACTTACTCGTCACACATTTGAATGGCGTAATATATCAATTTTCGGGGTTCCGTCTCTATTTCGTGACCCGTCCTGACCCAAATTCTAAAAATCTGAATTGCGTGTGGCGGAAATCCTTTACATAATTGTCTGCCCTGCCTGTGTTGTCGAACTCACGAAAAGTAAGGCCGTGATACTTATTCATCACACATTTTAATGGCGTAATATGTCAATTTTCGAGGTGCCGACTCTATTTCGTGACCCGTCCTGACCTAATTTAAAAAAATCTTAACTGCGTGTTTAAGAAATCCTGTATAGAATTGTCTGCCCTGCCTGTGTTGTTGAATTGACGAAGAGTAAAGCCGTGATACTCACTCGTCACCACATTAAATGGCGTAATATGTGAGTTTTCGGGGTCCCGACTCTATTTCGTGACCCGTCCTGACCCAATTTCTGAAAATCTCAACTGCCTGTGACGGAATTCCTTTACAGAATTGTCTGCCCACCTGTGTTGACGAAATCACGAAGATTAAGTCCGTGATACTTACTCGTCACCACATTAAAGGGCGTAATATATGAATTTCCGGGGTCCCGTCTCTGTTCCGTGACCCGTTCTGACCCCATTTCTTACATCTGAACTGCGCGTGGCGGAAATCCTGTAAAGAATTGCCTGCCCGTGTTGTGTCGTCGAAATTACAAAGAGTAAGGCCGTGATACTTACTCGTCACAAATTTTAATGGCGTTATTTATGAATTTCCGGGGTCCCGACTATTTCGTGACCCGTCTTGACCCAAGTTCTGAAAATCTCAACTGCGTGTGGCGGAAATCCTGTACAGAATTGCCTGTCTGCATGTGTTGTCGAAATCACGAAGAGTAAGGCCGTGATACTTACTTGTCACACATTTTAATGGCGTTATTTATGAATTTCCGGGGTCCGACTATTTCGTGACCCGTCCTCATCCAATTTCTGAACATCTGAACTGCGTGTGGCGGAAATCCTGTACAGAATTGCCTGCCCTGGTTTTTTTCAAAATCACGAATAGTAAGGCCGTGATACTTACTCGTCACTACATTAAACGCTTTCGCTGCCAAACGCGCATAAATACGAACTTCGAAGACGCTGCCAATCGCGCATTTTTGCGAATTTGGTATGTAGTCTAATGTATGGGATATAACTCTATTCTTTCCGGCATGTTTGACAGTGTACAATCTATTTATCTGTAGTACTGTTGCGCGCGAACAATTTAAAGCGACAATGTCCCCAAGGTCATGCTATTTCTGACGTTATGGGAGTACAGTCAGAGCCGGAATATTGCATCATTGTTGTTAGAACGTGGTTATCAGTCGAAAATGGCTGCTCACACAAGACTCAGGACTGAAGAAGTTACTGTTATTACCTCTATACTCTAATGATTGAGGGGCGCCTGCGGTGCATAAGATGCGTATACCTATTATTTATGTGGGCATAAGATACCTATAATACCTATTATTTTTAATACACCTTTACTGGTTTTGAACAACTTTTGTCTATTGTATCGTTTTCCAGTGGTGATAACAGGCAACTAAATTAATTATGCTGGTGAGTTGATCATGCGTACGCCCGCGTGACCCATATAATTCACATACATCATCGTAAAACCCAATTTTCCTGAAATTCAAGATGGCCGTCAAGATCACGTGACTTATAAGGGCGGAGCAGGGTCATATGTCCCCCTGCAGGTATATAAACATATGGGTATGTTTATATATATATATATCTATATTTGGAATTGTACCTATCAGGGAATATTCAAGCAACAAAAGCACAAACTCAACAAAGTGCGCCATTGTATCCCATTTTGCTACAAAAAGGTGGCAACTTGCATAAATCCAAGATGGACGCCAAGGTCACGTGACCTATTTTATGTCCAAAGTGGGTTCATATAGGTTACATCCGTGTACCATACTGTTGGACATCGTATACTTGGGTTGAAAATTAGAAAACAAACAACACACCCATTCATACCCACACAAACTGTACATATACCGCCAAATAGCCACTAATCCAAGATGGCCGCCAATGTCACGTGACCTTAATGGGCGTGTCCACAGCAGCATTCGACAGGGTATACCTATGCCTATATACATGTGAAGTTTCAACTAATTATATTAGAAACTGCTTGAGATATAATGTATTACCCATATATACCTGAAATACATGGATATATGTACATGATGCGTGGCACTGGGGGTACGTCTGTGGTGGCGGGTGGCAGCGAAAGAGTTAATTAAAGGGCGTAATATATGAATTTCCGGGGTCCCGTCTCTGTTTCGTGACCCGTCCTGACCCCATTTCTTAAAATCTGAACTGCGTGTGGCGGAAACCGTGTACAGAATTGTCTGCCCTGCCTGTGTTGTCGAAATCACGAAGAGTAAGGCCGTGATACTTACTCGTCACACATTTTAATGGCGTAAAAAATCTCAACTGCGTGTGGCGAAAATCCTGTACAGAATAGTCTGCCCTGGTAGTCGGATTCCTTATGTCATTTTGCATTTTTGGTTTGTTAAAAGCGATCTGAAAACGGATTATGTATGCCTAGTATGTGTGTTTTCGGGATTGACTTGTTTCCATTCTTGAATTTTGGCGGGTCGGCCTAAATCGGGGTCAACATCATTTAGAGAGCGTTTCGTATTTACAGAAAACGGTACATGGTGCCATCTGGAGTATGGTGATCGGTGCGATTTGAAACTTCTCCAAACTACTAGCTATGACCATTACATGTATTTTCGAAAATTTTGATGTGATCGGTTCATTCTTGTTGGCTACAGTTGTGATCAAAATTTAAGACTCAGCCCTATGGAGATTCTAGTACTTTGGATAGATGGCGCCATTTCGAGTATGATGATATGCGCGTACTGATATTCCTAAAATATACTAAGTATGAAACACAGACGTAGTTTTAAAAGGAATGGATGTTATTAGATGATTCTTGCTGGCTACAGTTGCGATCAAAAGTTAACACTTAACCCTATGGATAATTTCGTGTTATGCTCAAACGTTGATTGTAATATCACTTATTGGCAATCGTGCGCAAATATATGAAGTTTAACACCCGTGGTTGACCCACTGTAACTATCCGTGATTTAATAGTTGCAACATATGATATAGTTATCCCTCAAGATACAGTAATTGGCAAAGTAAGTGTCGGTGGTTTTGTAGTTTCGATAATATGCAGCCTGTTCAATCAAATGAAAATATTCACAACAAGACTGTTCACGATGTGATTACATATTATATCATTGTTTTATTTGATACTTGTCTGTATTGTTGTCCACTGACTACTTTTAAAACCACATCGTTGATCATAACGGGATGTAGTGTCACAAATGCACAGGTATAGATGGTAGTTGTTCGCTGTCATTAACTCAATCATTGTCATAGGAGTCTATCCCACATGCACTGAGGGAATCTGTGTTTTCGCAGGATTTGTGCTACTGATAAACGGACATTTCGGTACAGCTGAGATCTTTACTATAGCGGTATAGCCTTTGCTTTCACGCTTCCCACGCCAGTTACATTTGACCAACTTCAGTGCAGTGACTGAAACCCAACATTCACCATCAATATTCTGACCACAGTTAATCTCCACGCTTCGTGTATAGCTGTGAAAATCAAGTAAATTTCCACTAGAGTAGAGCTTAATGAGTAAAATAGGTATCAACCATAGATGCATTTTCCTGCATTCCGAGTAGGTTCTTAGTAACCACTACTAATGAGCTATCGGGTCCGGTGGCAAAGTCTCCCGATCTTCTAATGATCAGTGGTCTATGCAGAACATGGCTGCATATATAGCTTTAGACATGCATGTGCCCAACTTTGAACAAAGCCAGCACCATGTGAGTATATAGACACTGACTAAATTAAGGCAATACCAATAAATTATTAGTATACAATTGTGGTATTTGATTAGCAACCGCTGCTAACCTTAAATAAGACATCTGGTTCACTTTGACGACCAGGTATATCTCAAATTTCACATTTGGGTATTAATTGTATCGGAAACACAAACGTTGAATTACGACCCTATAAGCTATAATTGCAATTTCCAGTGAATTCCTGGTAATTTCCAAGACTAAGTTTCTCGATCTTATAATGATCAATGGCCCATGGGGCACAAACATGTACAGTTTCATATATGTGTCACCATTTGAACATAACCAATACCATCTGATTATAGACACTATCTCATTTACGGGAAAATACTATGGCCGGTTGAAATCCAAGTATATTATTGGGGGAGAACGATCCATTAAGCCTAAGTCGATGGTCGGGAGGTAGACGGGGACGGCAGGTAGACAACCTTCTTGGTTATGCTGTCCCCGATAGCTCATTGAATGTTATACTATTGCACTGTGTATGTAATTGTATATATCATATGAATGAGTTATGAATAAATAATCATAGTCATAGTCATGGTTTGTTCACAACAGGTGAAGTCATGATACATTATGAAGGAAGGGTCCCCTTAACTATGTTCTTCGACACAGTATTGTCCCCGCACTGTGTCACTTGTATCTTTCTGTGTTGTACTATATAATTTATAAGACCAAGCAAATAATGCACATATTTATCTTCTTATAAATAAATTATCTCTTAGAAAGTGTCCAGAGATGTCTTGCCTATTTATACTGACAATTTATTTTTATTCTTGTGGCAATGTATTTGAGGGAGAGATTAGTTATGTTGACTGACTAAGATATTAATTTAGTATGTGAAACATGTATCCCGGGGGAGGTATCGAGTGGACGGAGAAAGTGTTTTCTTTATACTCAGGTGAACATAATTTAAACTCCCAATTTGGATAAACCTGACCAGGAATTATAGAACAACCATCCATATAAGCCCAGCAATATTTAGCAATAAACACGGACATGATAACATTGTTTAACATTTTTAAACAATATCACCCTATCCACATCTATTTAGCTAAACATATCATTGGCATAAATGAGTTGTTGTAGTTGTTACGTTGATGCTGGTCGGGTTTCTCCAAATTTAATACTAAAACAGAATGTTCCACAAGCTACGGTGCCTGGTTTAGGACATGAACATTTGTTTTTTATTTTAACGAAATACTAATTCGTGGCCACGAAATAACTAATTTGGTGGCCACAAAATACTAATTCGTGGCCAAGAAATAACTAATTCGTGGTCACGAAATACTAATTCGTGGCCACGAAATAACTGATTAACCTTTGCATATATATCCAGATACTTTTACGGTATGATTACACTTGTGTTTTAGAAACAATGCGTACGACCGCAGAGAAGCTACTATAAACCCTTATGGCGTGGGAGTAGTATACGTATGGGGCGATTGCACACTCGACTTCCGGTCTATTCCAACGCGTCACTTCCGGCATACCGGTAACGTAGGGTAGCACACCGACACATCCACCCACTTCCGGTCGATTATGTCAACACTTCCGGTCGGATGAACGGGCAGGTCTACAGTCAAAGCCGGATCGTAAACGGTTCGATCGAGGTGGACTCGTTCAGCGAACAGTGCCTGTCGTGAGATTTAGGAAAGCCTGTCAATCACCAAACTCCATGCAGAGTTCAGCCTCCAACGCAGGACTTATCACAACGAAGGGACTGAACTCTGTTTCCTCTGAACTTTTGTGTTTACATTTTATTGGATATCTGTTTTTAGCAAACACATGTTTACACAAACATGTTAAAAAATAAGCGGCTATATGTATAACAGGGTTTGTGGGAGGGAGACAATTATATCCATCAATGTAAACACAAATGAGTTCAAACAACCCAGTATTATCACTGGCTATTATTTTTTTGTTTTCGATTGTCGCCGGAGTAGAACGAAGTAGATTAATTCAGAATACTCAGGAATACTGGGAATTCCCAATCTATTTCTGTATGAATTCACGCCAGCGAGCTGTTTGTATCTCGATTCGTGAAACCAGTCCTTGGCCATTATAAATACATATTAGTATAGTTGTACTAATTAAACAAGCAATCGGAGTAATTCTATACATGTAGCACAGCTTACGGTGTGTGTTATATTTAGCAATTCGCTCATCAATATTGTATCAGGGTGTTGACCAGGTAACATTAATTTCGCAACAATCTACGCTGGGCGTCAGGCTTTGTTTACACTCTATAGAAGGTAGTGAAATTGTATCGCATAACGAGTAAGTACATGTAGTCATCGCGTTCGGTATTGTTTTGTTGACACGTCATTCATCGACATTCAATATGCATGTAGACCAACAAATTTGAGATTTTTTCTCAATTAAACTACATATACATGCACGAGTATGTATTTGTTCGGTACTCACATGTTGCATGATATGCGGTATAACTCAGACCTCCAATATTCACAAACAGGCCGACAATCCCCTCATGCCACATATAAATAAATTGCTCCTGCACTATGCAGCGTTCGAAGTAATAATAACTATCATCCGTCTATTCAATTCCCTTTTGTAACACTCATCAAAATGTTGTTTATAAGGTTTATATTAAATTTTCGATTCAAATTAACATAAATCATTATGTCAGCACAAGATTGAGGTGGACTCGTTCAGCTATCGATGCCACTTATATTTAGAAAAGCCCACCAGTCGATGGCACATCCTACCGTTTGGATGGTTAGGTTACACGTTGAGTCCTATAAGTTTTATTTACGGTATATGCTAGCTAGCCTCTCAGAAATTATATCATGTTTTTGTGTTTACTTTTTTTTATTTTAGAGTTGTCTTTAGCAAATGACTGTTTGCACAAACATATCATAAAGATATGTGGTTATATGTATTATTCATTACGTTTTGTGGGAGGCAGACATATATATTCCGGCAAATAGGGAATTCTTGACAATGCTACTGATAAATCCGCCCACTTCCGGTCGACGCCAATGCGTCACGTCCGGTAAATCGACAACGTAGGGCAGACCATCGACATATCCGACTCTGATTACATTTCTGCTCGAACGGATAGATATGTCCAGATTTTGTGCACGAAATATACGTTATGCATTTGTAACCGGGTTACAGAGGTTACAAATAAAAATACGACGTGTTTTTGTTACAAATGGTTATCAGAGAATAACTCCAACTAGAAAAATGAAAATATTTCACCTATCCTTGTTAAAAAAGGGTTACAAAGTTAAATTTGGAAGTCGTTTAAAAAATCCGACTTGTTTTTGTTGTTACATGGTTACAAATGCTTATCAGAGAATTACTCCAACTAGGAAATTGAAATATTTCACCCATCCTTGTTTAAAAAGGGTTACAAAGTTACATTTGGAAGTCGTTTTAAAAATGCGACGTGTTTTTTGTTACATAGTTACAAATGCTTATCAGAGAATTACTCCAACTAGGAAAATGAAATATTGCATCTGGACATGACTCATGTATAGTTTACTTAGGTTTAAACAGCACGGGCTCATATTTGGGGTTCACGAATTTAAGGGCGCATCACAGAAATTGTTATGTGCCTATATCTTTGGATTCTGGGCATAAAATATGGATATTGGGACATATATGGACCATCCTGCAACTGGACATGACTCGGTATAGTTTACTTAGGTTTAAACTGCAGGCGCTCATATTTGGGGTTCACAAATTTAAGGGCCCATCACAGAAATTGTTATGTGCCTATATCTTTGGATTCTGGGCATAAAATATGGATATTGGGACATATCTGGACCGTCCTGCATCTTGACATGACTCACGTGTACTTTCCTTTGGTTTAAACTGCACGGGCTCAAATTTGGGGGGTTCTCAATTTTATGGACCCATCATAGAAAATTGTTATGTGCCTAAATCTTTGGATTCTGGGAATCTAATATGGATCCTGGGACATATCTGGACCCTCCTGCATCTGGACATGACTCGCGTATAGTTTACTTCGGTTTAAACTGTACGGGCTCAAATTTGGGGTTCACTAATTTAAGGGCCCATCATAGAAATTGTTATCTTTGGATTCTGGCATATATATGATATGGATAATTGGGACATATCTGGACCCTCCTGTATCTCGACATGACACAGGAATAGCTGACAGATGTTTTCACTGCATCTGGACATGACTCACGTATAGTTTACTTAGGTTTAAACTGCACGGGCTCATATTTGGGGTTCACCAATTTAAGGGCCAATCATGGAAATTGTTATGTGCCTATATCTTTGGTTTCTGGCATATGATATGGATATAAACAAGGATGGGTGAAATATTTAATTGTCCTAACTATGTAACAAAAAACACGTCGCTTTTTTAAAACGACTTCCAAATGTAACTTTGTAACCTTTTTTAAACAAGGATGGGTGAAATATTTCATTTTCCTAGTTGGAGTAATTCTCTGATAACATCTTTAACTATGTAACAAAAAACACGTCGGATTTTTGAAACGACTTCCAAATATAACTTTGTAACCCTTTTAAAACAAGGATGGGTGAAATATTTTCATTTTTCTAGTTGGAGTTATTCTCTGAAAAGCATTTGTAATTATGTAACAAAAAGCACGTCGCATTTTTAAAACGACTTCCAAATGTAACTTTGTAACCCTTTTTAAACAAGGATGGGTGAAATATTAAAATTTCCTAGTTGGAGCAATTCTCTGATAAGCATTTGTAACTATGTAACAAAACGCGTCGCATTTTTTAAACGACTTCCAAATGTAACTTTGTAACCTTTTCTAAACAAGGATGTGTGAAATATTTCATGTTCCTAGTTGGAGTAATTCTCTGATGAACATTTGTAACTATGTAACAAAAAAACACGTCGCATTTTTTAACGACTTCCAAATGTAACTTTGTAACCCTTTTTTAACAAGGATAGGTGAAATATTTTCATTTTGCTAGTTGGAGTTATTCTCTGTTAACCATTTGTAACTATGTAACAAAAAACACGTCGCATTTTTAAAACGACTTCCAAATGTAACTTTGTAACCCTTTTTAAACAAGGATGGGTGAAATATTTCAATTTCCTAGTTGGAGTAATTCTCTGATAAGCATTTATAACTATGTAACAAAAACACGTCGCATTTTTGAAACGACTTCCAAATGTAACTTGGTTACCTTTTCTAAACAAGGATGGGTTAAATATTTCATTTTCCAAGTTGGAGTAATTCTCTGATGAGCATTTGTAACTATGTAACAAAAAATACGTCGCATTTTTGAAACGACTTCCAAATGTAACTTTGTAACCCTTTTCTAACAAGGATTGGTGAAATATTTTCATTTTTCAAGTTGGAGTAATTCTCTGATAACCATTTGTATCTATGTAACAAAAAACACCTCGAATTTTTTAAACGACTTTCAAATGTAACTTTGTAACCCGTTTTAAACAATGATGGGTCAATTATTTCATTTTCCTAGTTAAAGTAATTCTCTGATGACATTTTTAACTATGTAACAAAAAACACGTCACATTTTTGAAACGAATAACAAATGTAACTTTGTAACCCTTTTCTAACAGGGATTGGTAAAATATTTTCATTTTTCTGTTTGGAGTTATTCTCTGATAACCATTTGTAACTATGTAACAAAAAACACCTCGCATTTTTAAAACGACTTTCAAATGTAACTTTGTAACCCTTTTTAAACAATGATGGGTCAATTATTTCATTTTCCTAGTTAAAGTAATTCTCTGATAACATTTTTAACTATGTAACAAAAAACACGTCGCATTTTTGAAACGACTTCCAAATGTAACTTTGTAACCCTTTTAAAACAAGGATGGGTGTAATATTTTCATTTTCCTTGTTGGACTTATTCTCTGATAAGCATTTGTAATTATGTAACAAAAAATACGTCGCATTTTTGAAACGACTTCCAAATGTAACTTTGTAACCCTTTTTTAACAAGGATAGGTGAATAATTTTCATTTTTCTGGTTGGAGTTATTCTGATAACCATTTGTAACTATGTAACAAAAAACACGTCGCATTTTTAAACGACTTCCAAATGCAACTTTGTAACCCTTTTTAAACAAGGATGGGTGAAATATTTCAATTTCCTTGTTGGAGTAATTCTCTGATAAGCATTAATTTTGTAACTATGTAACAAAAAACACGTCGCATTTTTAAAACGACTTGCAAATGTAACTTTGTAACCCATTTTAACAAAGACGGGTGAAATAGTTTCCTTTTTCTAGTTGCGGTTATTCTTCGATAAGCATTTGTAACTTTGTAAAAGAAAACACGTCGCATTTTTGAAACGACTTCCAAATGTAACTTTGTAACCCTTTTTAAACAAGGATGGGTGAAATATTTAAATTTCCTAGTTGGAGTAATTCTCTGATAAGCATTTGTAACCATGTAACAAAAAAACACGTCACATTTTTGAAACGACTTCCAAATATAACTTTGTAATCCTTTTTAAACTAGGATGGGTGAAATATTTTCATTTTTCTAGTTGGAGTTATTCTCTGATAACCATTTGTAACTGTGCGACAAAAAAACACGTCGCATTTTTAAAACGACTTCCAAATGTAACTTTGTAAAATTAAAAAAAGTAAACACAAAAACATGATAGAATTCTGAGAGGCTATCTAGCATATTCCGTAAATAAAACTTATAGGACTCAACGTGTAACCTAACCATCCAAACGGTAGGATGTTTATTTACGGAATATGCTAGCTAGCCTCTCAGAAATTCTATCATGTTTTTGTGTTTACTTTTTTTAATTTTAGAGTTGTCTTTAGCAAATGACTGTTTGCACAAACATATCATAAAGATATGTGGTTATATTTATTATTCATTACGTTTTGTGGGAGGGAGACATATATATCCCGGCAAATAGGGAATTCTTGACAATGCTACTGGTAAATCCGCCAACTTCCGGTCGACGGCAATGCGTCACGTCCAGCAAATCGACAACGTATGGCAGACCATCGACATATCCGACTCTGATTACATTTCTGCTCGAACGGATAGATATGTCCAGATTTGTTGCACGAAATATACGTTATGCATTTGTAACCGGGTTACAGTGGTTACAAGTAAAAAATGCGTCGTCTTTTTGTTACAAAGTTACAAATGGTTATCAGAGAATAATTCCGACTAGAAAAATGAAAATATTTCACCTATCCTTGTTAAAAAAGGGTTACAAAGTTACATTTGAAAGTCGTTTTAAAAATGTGATGTGTTTTTTGTTACATAGTTACAAATGCTCATCAGAGAATTACTCCAACTAGGAAAATGAAATATTTAACCCATCCTTGCTTAGAAAAGGTTACAAAGTTACATTTGGAAGTAGTTTCAAAAATGCGACGTGTTTTTTGTTACATAGTTACAAATGCTTATCAGAGAATTACTCCAACTAGAACAAATGAAAATATTTCACCTATCCTTGTTAAAAAAGGGTTACAAAATTACATTTGAAAGTCGTTTTAAAAATGTGATGTGTTTTTTGTTACATAGTTACAAATGCTCATCAGAGAATTACTCCAACTAGGAAAATGAAATATTTAACCCATCCTTGCTTAGAAAAGGTTACAAAGTTACATTTGGAAGTAGTTTCAAAAATGCGACGTGTTTTTGTTACATAGTTACAAACGCTTATCAGAGAATTACTCCAACTAGGAAATTGAAATATTTCTCCCATCCTTGTTTAAAAAGGGTTATAAAGTTACATTTGGAAGTCGTTTAAAAAATGCGACGTGTTTTTTGTTACAAAGTTACAAATGCTTATCGGAGAATAACCGCAACTAGAAAAATTAAACTATTTCACCCGTCTTTGTTAAAAGGGGTTACAAAGTTACATTTGGAAGTCTTTTCAAAAATGCGACGTGCAAAATATTTCACCAATCCTTGTTAGAAAAGGGTTACAAAGTTACATGTGGAAGTCGGTAGTAGTATACTACAGTATACATGTATACGTATACTACCGACTTCCACATGTAACTTTGTAACCCTTTTCTAACAAGGATTGGTGAAATATTTTCATTTTTCTAGTTGGAGTTATTCTCTGTTAACCATTTGTAACTATGTAACAAAAAACACCTCGCATTTTTAAAACGACTTTCAAATGTAGCTTTGTAACCCTTTTTAAACAAGGATGGGTCAATTATTTCATTTTCCTAGTTAAAGTAATTCTCTGATAAGCATTTGTAACTATGTAACAAGCAAAAACACGTCGCATTTTTTAAACGACTTCCAAATGTAACTTGGTAACCCTTTTTTAACAAGGATTGGTGAAATATTTTCATTTTTATAGTTAGTGTTATTCTCTGATAACCATTTGTAACTATGTAACAAAAATCACGTCGCATTTTTGAAACGACTTCCAAATGTAACTTTGTAACCCTTTTTTAACAAGGATGGGTCAATTATTTCATTTTCCTAGTTAAAGTAATTCTCTGATAAGCATTTGTAACTATGTAACAAGCAAAAACACGTCGCATTTTTTTAAACGACTTCCAAATGTAACTTGGTAACCCTTTTTTAACAAGGATTGGTGAAATATTTTCATTTTTATAGTTAGTGTTATTCTCTGATAACCATTTGTAACTATGTAACAAAAATCACGTCGCATTTTTGAAACGACTTCCAAATGTAACTTGGTAACCCTTTTTTAACAAGGATTGGTGAAATATTTTCATTTTGCTAGTTGGAGTTATTCTCTGATAACCATTTGTAACTATGTAACAAAAACACGTTGCAATTTTGAAACGACTTCCAAATGTAACTTTGTAACCTTTTCTGAACAAGGATGGGTCAATTATTTCATTTTCCTAGTTAAAGTAATTCTCTGATAAGCATTTGTAACTATGTAACAACAAACACGTCGCATTTTTGAAACGACTTCCAAATGTAACTTTGTAACCATTTTTATCAAGTATTGGTGAAATATTTTCATTTTTCTAGTTAGTGTTATTCTCTGATAACCATTTGTAACTATGTAACAAAAAAACACGTCGCATTTTTAAAACGACTTTCAAATGTAACTTTGTAATCCTTTTTTAAATAAGGATGGGTGAAATATTTAAATTTCCTAGTTGGAGTAATTCTCTGATAAGCATTTGTAACCATGTAACAAAAAGCACGTCGCATTTTTGAAACGACTTCCAAATGTAACTTTGTAACCCCTTTTAACAAAGACGGGTGAAATAGTTTAATTTTTCTAGTTGCGGTTATTCTCCGATAAGCATTTATAACTATGTAACAAAAACACGTCGCATTTTTGAAACGACTTCCAAATGTAACTTGGTTACCTTTTCTAAACAAGGATGGGAGAAATATTTCAATTTCCTAGTTGGAGTAATTCTCTGATAAGCGTTTGTAACTATGTAACAAAAACACGTCGCATTTTTGAAACTACTTCCAAATGTAACTTTGTAACCTTTTCTAAGCAAGGATGGGTTAAATATTTCATTTTCCTAGTTGGAGTAATTCTCTGATGAGCATTTGTAACTATGTAACAAAAAACACATCACATTTTTAAAACGACTTTCAAATGTAACTTTGTAACCCTTTTTTAACAAGGATATGTGAAATATTTTCATTTGTTCTAGTTGGAGTAATTCTCTGATAAGCATTTGTAACTATGTAACAAAAAACACGTCGCATTTTTGAAACTACTTCCAAATGTAACTTTGTAACCTTTTCTAAGCAAGGATGGGTTAAATATTTCATTTTCCTAGTTGGAGTAATTCTCTGATGAGCATTTGTAACTATGTAACAAAAAACACATCACATTTTTAAAATGACTTTCAAATGTAACTGTGTAACCCTTTTTTAACAAGGATAGGTGAAATATTTTCATTTTTCTAGTCGGAATTATTCTCTGATAACCATTTGTAACTTTGTAACAAAAAGACGACGCATTTTTTACTTGTAACCACTGTAACCCGGTTACAAATGCATAACGTATATTTCGTACACCAAATCTGGACATATCTATCCGTTCGAGCAGAAATGTAATCAGAGTCGGATAAGTCGATGGTCTGCCATACGTTGTCGATTTGCTGGACGTGACGCATTGGCGTCGACCGGAAGTTGGCGGATTTACCAGTAGCATTGTCAAGAATTCCCTATTTGCCGGGATATATATGTCTCCCTCCCACAAAACGTAATGAATAATAAATATAACCACATATCTTTATGATATGTTTGTGCAAACAGTCATTTGCTAAAGACAACTCTAAAATTAAAAAAAGTAAACACAAAAACATGATAGAATTTCTGAGAGGCTAGCTAGCATATTCCGTAAATAAACTTATAGGACTCAACGTGTAACCTAACCATCCAAACGGTAGGATGTGCCATCGACTGGTGGGCTTTTCTAAATATAAGAAGTGGCATAGATAGCTGAACGAGTCCACCTCAATCTTGTGATCTGACATAATGAGTTATGTTAATGTGAATCGATTATTTAATATGAACCTTATAAACAACATTTTTATGAGTGTTACAAAAAGGAATTGAATAGTCGGATGATAGTTATTATTACTTCGAACGCTGCATAGTACAGGAGCAATTTATTTATATGTGGCATGAGGGGATTGCCGGCCTGTTTGTGAATTTTGGACGCCTCAGTTATACCGCATGTCATGCAATATGTGAGTACCGAACAACTACATACTCGTGCATGTATATGTAGTTCAATTGAGAAACAAATCTCAAATTTGTTGGTCTACATGTATATTGAACGTCGATGAATGACGTGTCAACACAACAACACCGACCGCGATGACTACATGTACTTACTCGTTATGCGATACAATTTCACTACCTTCTAGTGTGTAAACAAAGCCTGACGCCCGGCGTAGATTGTTTCGAAATTAATGTTACCTGGTCAACATCCTGATACAATATTGATGAGCGAATTGCTAAATATAACACATACTGTAAGCTGTGCTACATGTAGTAAATCGAGAATTACTCAGATTGCTTGTTTAATTAGTACAACTATACTAATATGTATCTATAATGGCCAAGGAATGGTTTCACGAATCGAGATACAAACAACGCGCCGGCGTGAACTCATACAGAAACAGATTGGGAATTCCCAGTATTCTGGATTAAACTACATCGTTCTACTCCGGCAACAATCGGGATATTAAAGTGAAAAGTAGTTCGTCGGCGATATATAGACGTACTCGGCTTATATATTTCAGACTCGTCTATATATTGCCGACGAACTACTTTTCACTTTAATATCCCGATTGTCGCCGGAGTAGAACGAAGTAGTTTAATCCAGAATACTGGGAATTCCCAATCTGTTTATGTATGAGTTCATGCCGGCGCGTTGTTTGTATCTCGATTCGTGAAACCATTCCTTGGCCATTATAAATGCATATTAGTATAATTGTACTAATTAAACAAGCAATCTGAGTAATTCTCGATTTACTACATGTAGCACAGCTTACGGTATGTGTTATATTTAGCAATTCGCTCATCAATATTGTATCAGGGTGTTGACAATCTACGCCGGGCGTCAGGCTTTGTTTACACACTAGAAGGTAGTGAAATTGTATCGCATAACGAGTAAGTACATGCAGTCATCACGGTCGGTATTGTTTTGCTGACACGCCATTCATCGACATTCAATATTCGTGTAGACCAACAAATTTGAGATTTTTTTTCTCAATTGAACCACATATACATGCACGAGTATGTAGTTGTTCGGTACTCGCATGTTGCATGATATGCGGTATAACTCAGACCTCCAATATTCACAAACAGGCCGGCAATTCCCTCATGCCACACATAAATAAATTGCTCCTGTACTATGCAGCGTTCGAAGCAATAATAACTATCATCCGTCTATTCAATTCCTTTTTGTAACACTCATCAAAATGTTGTTTATAAGGTTCATATTAAATAATCGATTCACATTAACATAACTCATTCTGTCAGATCACAAGATTGATGTGGCCTCGTTCAGCTATTGATGCCACTTCTTATATTTAGAAAAGCCCACCAGTCGATGGCACATCCTACCGTTTGGATGGTTAGGTTACACGTTGAGTCCTATAAGTTTTATTTACGGAATATGATAGCTAGCCTCTCAGAATTCTATCATGTTTTTGTGTTTACTTTTTTAATTTTACAAAGTTACATTTGGAAGTCGTTTTAAAAATGCGACGTGTTTTTTTGTCGCACAGTTACAAATGGTTATCAGAGAATAACTCCAACTAGAAAAATGAAAATATTTCACCCATCCTAGTTTAAAAAGGATTACAAAGTTATATTTGGAAGTCGTTTCAAAAATGTGACGTGTTTTTTGTTACATGGTTACAAATGCTTATCAGAGAATTACTCCAACTAGGAAATTTAAATATTTCACCCATCCTTGTTTAAAAAGGGTTACAAAGTTACATTTGGAAGTCGTTTCAAAAATGCGACGTGTTTTCTTTTACAAAGTTACAAATGCTTATCGAAGAATAACCGCAACTAGAAAAATGAAACTATTTCACCCGTCTTTGTTAAAATGGGTTACAAAGTTACATTTGCAAGTCGTTTTAAAAATGCGACGTGTTTTTTGTTACATAGTTACAAAATTAATGCTTATCAGAGAATTACTCCAACAAGGAAATTGAAATATTTCACCCATCCTTGTTTAAAAAGGGTTACAAAGTTGCATTTGGAAGTCGTTTAAAAATGCGACGTGTTTTTTGTTACATAGTTACAAATGGTTATCAGAATAACTCCAACCAGAAAAATGAAAATTATTTACCTATCCTTGTTAAAAAAGGGTTACAAAGTTACATTTGGAAGTCGTTTCAAAAATGCGACGTATTTTTTGTTACATAATTACAAATGCTTATCAGAGAATAAGTCCAACAAGGAAAATGAAAATATTACACCCATCCTTGTTTTAAAAGGGTTACAAAGTTACATTTGGAAGTCGTTTCAAAAATGCGACGTGTTTTTTGTTACATAGTTAAAAATGTTATCAGAGAATTACTTTAACTAGGAAAATGAAATAATTGACCCATCATTGTTTAAAAAGGGGTTACAAAGTTACATTTGAAAGTCGTTTTAAAAATTCGAGGTGTTTTTTGTTACATAGATACAAATGGTTATCAGAGAATAACTCCAACTTGAAAAATGAAAATATTTCACCAATCCTTGTTAGAAAAGGGTTACAAAGTTACATTTGGAAGTCGTTTCAAAAATGCGACGTATTTTTTGTTACATAGTTACAAATGCTCATCAGAGAATTACTCCAACTTGGAAAATGAAATATTTAACCCATCCTTGTTTAGAAAAGGTAACCAAGTTACATTTGGAAGTCGTTTCAAAAATGCGACGTGTTTTTGTTACATAGTTATAAATGCTTATCAGAGAATTACTCCAACTAGGAAATTGAAATATTTCACCCATCCTTGTTTAAAAAGGGTTACAAAGTTACATTTGGAAGTCGTTTTAAAAATGCGACGTGTTTTTTGTTACATAGTTACAAATGGTTAACAGAGAATAACTCCAACTAGCAAAATGAAAATATTTCACCTATCCTTGTTAAAAAAGGGTTACAAAGTTACATTTGGAAGTCGTTAAAAAATGCGACGTGTTTTTTGTTACATAGTTACAAATGTTCATCAGAGAATTACTCCAACTAGGAACATGAAATATTTCACCCATCCTTGTTTAGAAAAGGTTACACAGTTACATTTGGAAGTCGTTTAAAAAATGCGACGTGCTTTTTGTTACATAATTACAAATGCTTTTCAGAGAATAACTCCAACTAGAAAAATGAAAATATTTCACCCATCCTTGTTTTAAAAGGGTTACAAAGTTATATTTGGAAGTCGTTTCAAAAATCCGACGTGTTTTTTGTTACATAGTTATAAATGCTTATCAGAGAATTACTCCAACTAGGAAATTGAAATATTTCACCCATCCTTGTTTAAAAAGGGTTACAAAGTTACATTTGGAAGTCGTTTTAAAAATGCGACGTGTTTTTTGTTACATAGTTACAAATGGTTAACAGAGAATAACTCCAACTAGCAAAATGAAAATATTTCACCTATCCTTGTTAAAAAAGGGTTACAAAGTTACATTTGGAAGTCGTTAAAAAATGCGACGTGTTTTTTGTTACATAGTTACAAATGTTCATCAGAGAATTACTCCAACTAGGAACATGAAATATTTCACCCATCCTTGTTTAGAAAAGGTTACAAAGTTACATTTGGAAGTCGTTTAAAAAATGCGACGCGTTTTGTTACATAGTTACAAATGCTTATCAGAGAATTGCTCCAACTAGGAAATTTTAATATTTCACCCATCCTTGTTTAAAAAGGGTTATAAAGTTACATTTGGAAGTCGTTTTAAAAATGCGACGTGCTTTTTGTTACATAATTACAAATGCTTTTCAGAGAATAACTCCAACTAGAAAAATGAAAATATTTCACCCATCCTTGTTTTAAAAGGGTTACAAAGTTATATTTGGAAGTCGTTTCAAAAATCCGACGTGTTTTTTGTTACATAGTTAAAGATGTTATCAGAGAATTACTCCAACTAGGAACATGAAATATTTCACCCATCCTTGTTTAGAAAAGGTTACACAGTTACATTTGGAAGTCGTTTAAAAAATGCGACGTGCTTTTTGTTACATAATTACAAATGCTTTTCAGAGAATAACTCCAACTAGAAAAATGAAAATATTTCACCCATCCTTGTTTTAAAAGGGTTACAAAGTTACATTTGGAAGTCGTTTCAAAAATGCGACGTATTTTTTGTTACATAATTACAAATGCTTATCAGAGAATAAGTCCAACAAGGAAAATGAAAATATTACACCCATCCTTGTTTTAAAAGGGTTACAAAGTTACATTTGGAAGTCGTTTCAAAAATGCGACGTGTTTTTTGTTACATAGTTAAAAATGTTATCAGAGAATTACTTTAACTAGGAAAATGAAATAATTGACCCATCATTGTTTAAAAAGGGTTACAAAGTTACATTTGAAAGTCGTTTTAAAAATTCGAGGTGTTTTTTGTTACATAGATACAAATGGTTATCAGAGAATAACTCCAACTTGAAAAATGAAAATATTTCACCAATCCTTGTTAGAAAAGGGTTACAAAGTTACATTTGGAAGTCGTTTCAAAAATGCGACGTATTTTTTGTTACATAGTTACAAATGCTCATCAGAGAATTACTCCAACTTGGAAAATGAAATATTTAACCCATCCTTGTTTAGAAAAGGTAACCAAGTTACATTTGGAAGTCGTTTCAAAAATGCGACGTGTTTTTGTTACATAGTTATAAATGCTTATCAGAGAATTACTCCAACTAGGAAATTGAAATATTTCACCCATCCTTGTTTAAAAAGGGTTACAAAGTTACATTTGGAAGTCGTTTTAAAAATGCGACGTGTTTTTTGTTACATAGTTACAAATGGTTAACAGAGAATAACTCCAACTAGCAAAATGAAAATATTTCACCTATCCTTGTTAAAAAAGGGTTACAAAGTTACATTTGGAAGTCGTTAAAAAATGCGACGTGTTTTTTGTTACATAGTTACAAATGTTCATCAGAGAATTACTCCAACTAGGAACATGAAATATTTCACCCATCCTTGTTTAGAAAAGGTTACACAGTTACATTTGGAAGTCGTTTAAAAAATGCGACGTGCTTTTTGTTACATAATTACAAATGCTTTTCAGAGAATAACTCCAACTAGAAAAATGAAAATATTTCACCCATCCTTGTTTTAAAAGGGTTACAAAGTTATATTTGGAAGTCGTTTCAAAAATCCGACGTGTTTTTTGTTACATAGTTATAAATGCTTATCAGAGAATTAATCCAACTAGGAAATTGAAATATTTCACCCATCCTTGTTTAAAAAGGGTTACAAAGTTACACTTGGAAGTCGTTTTAAAAATGCGACGTGTTTTTTGTTACATAGTTACAAATGGTTAACAGAGAATAACTCCAACTAGCAAAATGAAAATATTTCACCTATCCTTGTTAAAAAAGGGTTACAAAGTTACATTTGGAAGTCGTTAAAAAATGCGACGTGTTTTTTGTTACATAGTTACAAATGTTCATCAGAGAATTACTCCAACTAGGAACATGAAATATTTCACCCATCCTTGTTTAGAAAAGGTTACAAAGTTACATTTGGAAGTCGTTTTAAAAATGCGACGCGTTTTGTTACATAGTTACAAATGCTTATCAGAGAATTGCTCCAACTAGGAAATTTTAATATTTCACCCATCCTTGTTTAAAAAGGGTTATAAAGTTACATTTGGAAGTCGTTTTAAAAATGCGACGTGCTTTTTGTTACATAATTACAAATGCTTTTCAGAGAATAACTCCAACTAGAAAAATGAAAATATTTCACCCATCCTTGTTTTAAAAGGGTTACAAAGTTATATTTGGAAGTCGTTTCAAAAATCCGACGTGTTTTTTGTTACATAGTTAAAGATGTTATCAGAGAATTACTCCAACTAGGAACATGAAATATTTCACCCATCCTTGTTTAGAAAAGGTTACACAGTTACATTTGGAAGTCGTTTAAAAAATGCGACGTGCTTTTTGTTACATAATTACAAATGCTTTTCAGAGAATAACTCCAACTAGAAAAATGAAAATATTTCACCCATCCTTGTTTTAAAAGGGTTACAAAGTTATATTTGGAAGTCGTTTCAAAAATCCGACGTGTTTTTTGTTACATAGTTATAAATGCTTATCAGAGAATTACTCCAACTAGGAAATTGAAATATTTCACCCATCCTTGTTTAAAAAGGGTTACAAAGTTACATTTGGAAGTCGTTTTAAAAATGCGACGTGTTTTTTGTTACATAGTTACAAATGGTTAACAGAGAATAACTCCAACTAGCAAAATGAAAATATTTCACCTATCCTTGTTAAAAAAGGGTTACAAAGTTACATTTGGAAGTCGTTAAAAAATGCGACGTGTTTTTTTGTTACATAGTTACAAATGTTCATCAGAGAATTACTCCAACTAGGAACATGAAATATTTCACCCATCCTTGTTTAGAAAAGGTTACAAAGTTACATTTGGAAGTCGTTTAAAAAATGCGACGCGTTTTGTTACATAGTTACAAATGCTTATCAGAGAATTGCTCCAACTAGGAAATTTTAATATTTCACCCATCCTTGTTTAAAAAGGGTTACAAAGTTACATTTGGAAGTCGTTTTAAAAATGCGACGTGCTTTTTGTTACATAATTACAAATGCTTTTCAGAGAATAACTCCAACTAGAAAAATGAAAATATTTCACCCATCCTTGTTTTAAAAGGGTTACAAAGTTATATTTGGAAGTCGTTTCAAAAATCCGACGTGTTTTTTGTTACATAGTTAAAGATGTTATCAGAGAATTACTCCAACTAGGAAAATGAAATATTTCACCCATCCTTGTTTAAAAAAGGTTACAAAGTTACATTTGGAAGTCGTTTTAAAAAAGCGACGTGTTTTTTGTTACATAGTTAGGACAATTAAATATTTCACCCATCCTTGTTTATATCCATATCATATGCCAGTAACCAAAGATATAGGCACATAACAATTTCCATGATTGGCCCTTAAATTGGTGAACCCCAAATATGAGCCCGTGCAGTTTAAACCTAAGTAAACTATACGTGAGTCATGTCCAGATGCAGTGAAAACATCTGTCAGCTATTCCTGTGTCATATCGAGATACAGGAGGGTCCAGATATGTCCCAATTATCCATATCATATATATGCCAGAAATCCAAAGATAACAATTTCTATGATGGGCCCTTAAATTAGTGAACCCCAAATTTGAGCCCGTACAATTTAAACCGAAGTAAACTATACGTGAGTCATGTCCAGATGCAGGAGGGTCCAGATATGTCCCAGGATCCATATTAGATTCCCAGAATCCAAAGATTTAGGCACATAACAATTTTCTATGATGGGTCCATAAAATTGAGAACCCCCCCAAATTTGAGCCCGTGCAGTTTAAACCAAAGGAAAGTACACGTGAGTCATGTCAAGATGCAGGACGGTCCAGATATGTCCCAATATCCATATTTTATGCCCAGAATCCAAAGATATAGGCACATAACAATTTCTGTGATGGGCCCTTAAATTTGTGAACCCCAAATATGAGCGCCTGCAGTTTAAACCTAAGTAAACTATACCGAGTCATGTCCAGTTGCAGGATGGTCCATATATGTCCCAATATCCATATTTTATGCCCAGAATCCAAAGATATAGGCACATAACAATTTCTGTGATGGGCCCTTAAATTCGTGAACCCCAAATATGAGCCCGTGCTGTTTAAACCTAAGTAAACTATACATGAGTCATGTCCAGATGCAATATTTCATTTTCCTAGTTGGAGTAATTCTCTGATAAGCATTTGTAACTATGTAACAAAAAACACGTCGCATTTTTAAAACGACTTCCAAATGTAACTTTGTAACCCTTTTTAAACAAGGATGGGTGAAATATTTCAATTTCCTAGTTGGAGTAATTCTCTGATAAGCATTTGTAACCATGTAACAACAAAAACAAGTCGGATTTTTTAAACGACTTCCAAATTTAACTTTGTAACCCTTTTTTAACAAGGATAGGTGAAATATTTTCATTTTTCTAGTTGGAGTTATTCTCTGATAACCATTTGTAACAAAAACACGTCGTATTTTTATTTGTAACCTCTGTAACCCGGTTACAAATGCATAACGTATATTTCGTGCACAAAATCTGGACATATCTATCCGTTCGAGCAGAAATGTAATCAGAGTCGGATATGTCGATGGTCTGCCCTACGTTGTCGATTTACCGGACGTGACGCATTGGCGTCGACCGGAAGTGGGCGGATTTATCAGTAGCATTGTCAAGAATTCCCTAATTGCCGGAATATATATGTCTGCCTCCCACAAAACGTAATGAATAATAAATATAACCACATATCTTTATGATATGTTTGTGCAAACAGTCATTTGCTAAAGACAACTCTAAAATAAAAAAAAGTAAACACAAAAACATGATATAATTTCTGAGAGGCTAGCTAGCATATACCGTAAATAAAACTTATAGGACTCAACGTGTAACCTAACCATCCAAACGGTAGGATGTGCCATCGACTGGTGGGCTTTTCTAAATATAAGTGGCATCGATAGCTGAACGAGTCCACCTCAATCTTGTGCTGACATAATGATTTATGTTAATTTGAATCGAAAATTTAATATAAACCTTATAAACAACATTTTGATGAGTGTTACAAAAGGGAATTGAATAGACGGATGATAGTTATTATTACTTCGAACGCTGCATAGTGCAGGAGCAATTTATTTATATGTGGCATGAGGGGATTGTCGGCCTGTTTGTGAATATTGGAGGTCTGAGTTATACCGCATATCATGCAACATGTGAGTACCGAACAAATACATACTCGTGCATGTATATGTAGTTTAATTGTGAAAAAATCTCAAATTTGTTGGTCTACATGCATATTGAATGTCGATGAATGACGTGTCAACAAAACAATACCGAACGCGATGACTACATGTACTTACTCGTTATGCGATACAATTTCACTACCTTCTATAGAGTGTAAACAAAGCCTGACGCCCAGCGTAGATTGTTGCGAAATTAATGTTACCTGGTCAACACCCTGATACAATATTGATGAGCGAATTGCTAAATATAACACACACCGTAAGCTGTGCTACATGTATAGAATTACTCCGATTGCTTGTTTAATTAGTACAACTATACTAATATGTATTTATAATGGCCAAGGACTGGTTTCACGAATCGAGATACAAACAGCTCGCTGGCGTGAATTCATACAGAAATAGATTGGGAATTCCCAGTATTCCTGAGTATTCTGAATTAATCTACTTCGTTCTACTCCGGCGACAATCGAAAACAAAAAAATAATAGCCAGTGATAATACTGGGTTGTTTGAACTCATTTGTGTTTACATTGATGGATATAATTGTCTCCCTCCCACAAACCCTGTTATACATATAGCCGCTTATTTTTTAACATGTTTGTGTAAACATGTGTTTGCTAAAAAACAGATATCCAATAAAATGTAAACACAAAAGTTCAGAGGAAACAGAGTTCAGTCCCTTCGTTGTGATAAGTCCTGCGTTGGAGGCTGAACTCTGCATGGAGTTTGGTGATTGACAGGCTTTCCTAAATCTCACGACAGGCACTGTTCGCTGAACGAGTCCACCTCGATCGAACCGTTTACGATCCGGCTTTGACTGTAGACCTGCCCGTTCATCCGACCGGAAGTGTTGACATAATCGACCGGAAGTGGGTGGATGTGTCGGTGTGCTACCCTACGTTACCGGTATGCCGGAAGTGACGCGTTGGAATAGACCGGAAGTCGAGTGTGCAATCGCCCCATACGTATACTACTCGTGGGACATGGGCTCTATGGGGATATGAACGTCTGATATAAACTAGCCCAGAGAGAACGGAGAAACACGGGGCAGGTGGCTCCGAGACAAACCGACTATTCATTAGTTTTTACCACAAGGGATCGAATGGGAATGCCATTTCTCTCGGCATATTGGCCGATTTCAGTCAAATAAGTGGTTTTGTAGGGTGGGCCCAAAACAAGCTTATAAATATTCACCCCTTTCAACCATACCCGATCCCAAATGGTCGTCGCTCATAAGTGGTCAAATGGGGTACACATTATTCGTCGGTCACTTGACCGATATAGATCAAATAAAGAGTGTTGTACCGTGGTTCACAAAGAAAGCTAAATTTTCACACCCTCAGCCCACTCGAGCGATAATGATAACTGATCAGAGGGGTCCATATATGGTACCATGCACCCCCCCCCCCCATTTTAGGTCGAATACAGTGTGTTGTAGGGTGACCCCTGAGACAAACTAAATGTTCACCCGCTTTCACCATCCGCGATCCAAAATGGCCACCCAGATGGGTTCAAATATGACACCTATACAATTTCTCGACCCCTTACCCGTTTGATGTGGTATAATTGGTGCTGTTTGGTGGCCCCCAAGATATACTGGATGTCGTGGGTGCCCATGTAACCCACCCCAGGACGGCGGCAATTTTGGATCGGGTTGGTGAAAGGGTGATTTACTTAATTTGTTTTACGGGCCACCATACAACACGCTTTATCTCCAATCGCCGTGGCTCGTGCCAAGATGGTGGACAACTACAACCAGGTCATCTCTATCCGCTTCCATATTACAACAGTGACTGACGATCGTATATGACAATTAATTATTTAGTGGCCATGAATTATTTATTTCGTGACCACGAATTAGTTATTTCGTGGCCACGAATTAGTATTTCATGGTCACGCAATTAAAAAATATTCCCATGTCCTAAAAGTTTTGACTGCCACTTACATAAATATGACTCTCAGATTTGTTAGCACACAACTCCGTATTATGCGGTACTTCGTCCTGGCAATAAACATTAATTTTGTCAATTGATGAAAAAACACCATCAATCAATTTTACAACGGCATCCTGAAACTTCAGTCTTGATAAACATTGCATTTGTATAATAGTGGACATTATCACTGAAGCACGTGATTGTGATGTATATGATTGATGTGAACCACATTTTTTGATCTACTGTATCTGGTGGCCTGACTATATTGCATGTAAATTTTGTAAAATCCACATGTAGTTATGATAGATTATATGTAAGAGCCATGCATATATGATAGTCATTAAGTTCCACCACTATGAACATTTGAGTAAATTGTCAAACTCTCTATAGGATCCAACGTTAATTTTGTTCGCAACTGTGGTACTGTACCAGCGGAGACTTATCTGACGACAACATTCTCAAAAATACATTTCAGAGTCATACTTGACATATGTGCACAATTTCAACTTGCACAATTCACGAAAAGGCTAATCGTGTTAGTTAATATCTGTATAATCAGGAAACGCTCTTTAAATTTTTTAAACCGTCCAAACACAATTTGTTTCCACTAAAATGTCAGACTGGAACAAGTAGACTCTGAAAGTAGACCGCCATATTTTATACTTTTGTTAATTTCAACTGACACAGTCCACCAAAAGGTTAGTTATGAGGATTAATATTTGTATAATAAGCAAACGCTCTTTAAATTATGAAAACAGTCCAAAACCTTGTTTTTCCAATAAAATTTCAACTAGACACAGGTAAACTCTGAAAGTAGACACGATATTGATAAATAAACCGTTTGCATGTCGTCTCAGACAATCCGAAATGGCGCGACCGTTGTTTTCGACCAAAGGAATCTGACTTGTGAAATCAGCGAGGGTGGGGGTAGGGGTAGCTTTTCTGCGATATCTTTACCAAATATCGATGTATCGAAGTTTTGTTTGTGGCATGTGATCAAGATATCCTTGTAGATTGTTCATGTTCGTCCATATGTGATATAGCTCAATTTAAGAATATACAATACCTTACTATTTGGGAAAGAAAATTGAAAATGCAGTCATAAATGCAATTCGTCTGATGATTTTGATAAAATTCCACATTCAGCTATGTAATTAACTAATTTGTGGCAAGATCTCACCATGTTTTTCGATTTCCAAGAACAAAGAAAGCCACTTACCGATGCGTAATAGCATGTTTTTATTACCAGGTGGATGGGAAAAAAATATAGGGGTACATTAACAAAAACCCCACACAAACCGGTTTCCACTAAAATATCAAGCTGGAAACAGGTAGATTCTGAAAATAGACACACTGGTGGTATAGAAACTGTTCTCATATCGCTTTTAACATTTCGAAAACGCGCGACCATTTTTTGCGACATAAGGAATCCGACTATGGTAGTGCTGTCGAAATCGCGAAGAGTAAGGCCGTGATACTTACTTGTCACACATTTTATTGGCGTTATTTATGAATTTTCGGGGTCCCGACTATTTCGTGACCCGTCCTCACCCAATTTCTGAACATCTGAACTGCGTGTGGCGGAAATCCTGTACAGAATCGTCTGCCCTGTTGGTGTTGTCGAAATCGCGAAAAGTAAGGCCGTGATACTTACTCGTCACACATTTGAATGGCACAATATGCGAATTTTCGGGGTCCCGTCTCGATTTCGTGAACCGTCCTGACCCAATTTCTAAAAATCTCAACTGCGTGTGGCGGAAATCCTTTACAGATTTGTCTGCCCCGCCGGCGTTGTCAAAATCACGAAGAGTATGGCCGTGATACGTACTCATCGCCGCATTAAATGGCGTAATATATTAATTTTCGGGGTCCCGATTCTATTTCGTGACCCGTCCTGACCCCATTTCTTAAAATTTGAACTGCGTGTGGCGGAAATCCTGTACAGAATTGCCTGCCTTGCCTGTGTTGTGAATATTACGACCAGTAATACCGTGATACTTACTCGTCACACATTTTAATGACGTAATACATGAATTTCCGGGGTCCCGACTATTTCGTGACCCGTCCTGATCCCATTTCTTGAAATCTGAATTGCTTGTAGCGGAAATCCTGTTTGCTATGGTTCACTCTGACTGCGTTATCAAAATCACAACGAGTTATGCCGTGATATTTAATCGTCGCCACTTTAAATGGCGTAATATGTTAATTTTTCGGGTCACGACATTAGTTCGTGAACCCGTCGGGCCACATTTCTCAAAACTGCACGTGGTGGGAATACTGTTTGTAATGTGACCATGCAGATGAAAGTGTTCATATACCTATACAAACTAAATTTCAAATGGATATCCCCATTACTCCACTGAATGCGCGTTCAATGTAAAGTGCTTGTAGGTTAAGGTCACGCAGCACGAACTTGTCTGTAGCGTATAAATATTTCCTGGGTCAAAATAGTTCCACGTACAAAGATTCAGCCTAATCGGTCAAACGGTTCTCGAGTTCTGAATTAGTATATACAAATCGCAAATTTGTACGCCTGACCGCCTGTACGCCTGATCGCGTCGCGATTCACCTCGTGAAAAATCGTACCTCATATATGAATATATATATTTGGAAGATATGTTTGTGTGTTTATGTGTGCGTGTGTGTGAGGGAGGGTGAGGGTGTGTGTGTGTGTGTGCAATCGATGGACTCGAAAACGGCCGACCCGATTTCGATGAAACTTGGTATGCGGGGCTACCTTCGACCGGGGAGTGGCATAACCCTATTACTTTGCCCGCGCGACGTGACCTTGACCTTGAAATCAGGTAATTTCAAGGTCAAACGCCCGATTATTACGGGGTTTCGATGAAACTTGATATCTGGGGCTACCTTCGGCCGGGGAGTGGCATAACCCTTTAATTTGCCCGCGCGACGTGACGTCATTTCAAGGTCAAACGCCAGAATATCACGGGGTTTCGATGAAACTTGGTATGTGGAGGTACTTTCGGCCGGGCAGTGGCATAGACCTATTAATATGCCCGTGCGACGTGGCATTGACCTTTAAGTCGAATCATTTCAAGGTCAAATCGCGAATTTTGATGGGACTTCCACGAAATTTGACACATAGGGTTACTTTTGTCCACTGAGTATTTTGGATGGGTCAAATCGTGACCCCGACTTGACCTTCTAAATGATCAATTCAAGGTAAAATCGGGTAATACCGGATGGATTTCGACGGGCACGTTTGTCGGGTACTTTTATCCGGGTAGTGCTTTGGACTGGTCAAATCGTGAACCCACTTGACCTTGAACTTCAAAATGGACAATTCAAGGTCAAAGCCCGGACGAAGTCAGATCACCTTCTAATATATATCTATTATATATTTTGAAAGATCTGTGTGTGTGTTTGTTTGTTTGTTTGTTTGTTTGTGTGTAATCGATGGACTCGAAAACGACTCAGCCAATTTCGATGAAACTTGGTACGTGGGGGTATTTTCAGGCCACGAGTAACATAGGCCTATTAATTTGTTCGTGCGAGGTCAACTTTTCACGGCCGAGGTCAAATCTGTTTTTACGCCGTTTTGCGCTAATATATTTCAGTTCGGTGCTCACAAATCGATTCGATATAGCGCAAATACCAAATTGCCAGTCATATAATTTGCACGGTTAGAATTTGTGGCGTTTCACCTTTCCAATGATGTATCACACGCCTGTTTCTACCTTAATTATCGGGAAGAACACAGGATCATGTTTGCTTATCAAAAATCATTGCGTAAAAAAATATATTACGCCATCAACATATCGTGACGTGATCGCGTTAACTCTTGACAGGCAGATGTCGCGTTAACTCATCACCGGCCGAGGTATCCGCAAATGACATCGGGCTATATATCTCGAAAACGGGTGTAGCTATCGACTTGACATTGGTATGTGAATGTATCTTGCCCCGGATACGAATTTTATCGGATCGCCGAGCCCGTGCGACACCAGCTTCGCGCATGCGCAGACCGGATCTAGGAAACGGGTGGAGCAATCGACTTGAAATTTGGTTTTTGAATAACCCGGACGAAGTCGGTTTACCTTCTAGTATATATATATATATATATATATATATATATATATATATAGCTATATATATATATATATATATATATATATATATATATATATAGATATGCATCAAACAACAGCATATATATATATATATATCTATTATATATTTTGGAAGATCTGTGTGTGTCTGTCTGTAATCGATGGACTCGAAAACGACTATGCCAATTTCGATGAAACTTGGTATTTGGGGGTATTTTCGGGCCACGAGTAACATAGGCATATTAATATGTTCGTGCGAGGTCAACTTTTCACGTGCCGAGGTCAAATCTTTTTTTACGCCGTTGTGCGCTAATATATTTCAGTTCGGTGCACACAAATCGATTCGATATAGCGCGAATAATAAATTGCCAGTCATATAATTTGCACGGTTAGAATCTGTGACGTTTCATCTTTCCAACGATATATAATATGTATGTATCCGTTTTAGTTATCTGCCTCAATTATTAAGAAGAAGTGGTACGATCTGGTCACCTTCTAGTTTATTTTATATTTTGAAAGATCTGTGTGTGTATGTGTGTGTGTGTCTGTTTGTGTGTAATCGATGGACTCAAAAATGGCTGAGCCAATTTCGATGAAACTTGGTATGTGGGGGTATTTTCGGGCCACGAGTAACATAGGCCTATTAATTTGTTCGTGCGATGTCAACGTCTCACGTGCCGGGGTCATATCTTTTTTACGCTGTGTTACGGGACTTTCATTTGAGTTCGGTGCTTACAAATCGATTTATAATCAGTTATAATAATGACACTATGAGAATATTTCGTGTTTCCTCTTTCCAACGATATATAATATGTATGTATCCGTTTAGATATCTGCCTCAATTATTAAGAAGAAGTGGTACGATCTTCTATCAGGATAAAAACAATGCGTAACTTCTATGATGTCGTTAGAAGTCATAACGTTAGATCACGTTAACTCTTACCCGGCCGATGCATTTGACTGTTTCAGACATCTTGGCGATATCTCGGGCACCGATGGTAATTTATCTTTACGTTGAAACTTGATAATTAATGAGCGTGTGTATATGAGGTGCGTTTATATACTTCAGTGGAAATCAAATTGGGTTAAACTGGCGGATTTTTACGGACGAAATTTGATGCATAGGGTATCTCGGTATCGCCGGTATCCGCTGGGCCGATTTCCACCATTTTTGGGGTGTTAGTGTTTGACCCCACCTGACCTTGACCTTCAAAATGGTCAATTCAAGGTCAAATCGGGTAAAACCGGATGGATTTCGACGGGTACTTTTGTCGGGTACTTTTGTTCAGGCACTGTGTTTTGGACGGGTCAAATCGTGACCCCACTTGACCTTGGCCTTCAAAATAGACAATTCAAGGTCAACGCCCGGACGAAGTCGGGTCACCTTCTAGTATATATATATCTATTATATATTTTGAAAGATCTGTGTATCTGTCTGTGTGTAATCGATGGACTCAAAAACGGCTGAGCCAATTTCGATGAAACTTGGTATGTGAGGGTATTTTCGGGCCACGCGTAACATAGGCCTATTAATTTGTCCGTGCGAGGTCAACTTCTCACGTGCCGAGGTCAAATCTGTTTTTACGCTGTGTTACGGGATTTTCATTTGAGTTCGGTGCTTACAAATCGATTCGAAACAGCGCGAATAATAACATGCCAGTCATAATAATGATACTATGAGAATCTTTCGTGTTTCCTCTTTCCAACGATATATAATATGTATGTATCCGTTTTAGTTATCTGCCTCAATTATTAAGAAGAAGTGGTTCGATCTTCTATCAGGGTAAAAACAATGCGTAACTTCTATGACGTCGTTAGAGGTCATAAAGTTAGATCACGTTAACTCTTAACCCGCCGATGCATTTGACTGTTTCAGACGTCTTGGCGATATCTCGGGCACCGATGGTAATTTATCTTTACGCTGAAACTTGATAATTAATGAGCGTGTGTATATGAGGCGCCTGTATATACTTCAGTGGAAATCAAATCGGGTTAAACTGGCGGATTTTTACGGACGAGGGTATCTCGGTATCCGCTGGGCCGATTTCCCGGTATCCGCTGGGCCGATTTCCACCACTTTTGGGGTGTCGGTGTTTGACCCCACCTGACCATGACCTTCACAATGGTCAATTCAAGGTCAAATCGGACAAGACCGGATGGATTTCGGCGGGTACTTTTGTCGGGTGCTTTTGTTCGGTCACTGTGTTTTGGACGGGTGAAATCCTGACCCCACTTGACCTTGGCCTTCAAAATAGACAATTCAAGGTCAAAGCCCGGACGAAGTCGGGTCACTTTCTAGTCTATTATATATTTTGAAAGATCTGTGTGTGTGTGTGTTTGTGTGTTTGTTTGTTTGTGTGTAATCGATGGACTCGAAAACGACTCAGCCAATTTCGATGAAACTTGGTACGTGGGGGTATTTTCAGGCCACGAGTAACATAGGCCTATTAATTTGTTCGTGCGAGGTCAACTTTTCACGTGCCGAGGTCAAATCTGTTTTTACGCCGTTTTGCGCTAATATATTTCAGTTCGGTGATCACAAATCGATTTGATATAGCGCGAATAATAAATTGCCAGTCATATCATTTGCACGGTTAGAATCTGTGGCGTTTCATCTTTCCAATGATGTATAACACGCCTGTGTACGTTTAAAGTTTCTACCTTAATTATCGGGAAGAACGCAGGACCCATGCTTCGCTCATCGAAAATCATTGCGTAAACAACATATCGTGACGTGATCGCGTTAACTCTTAACAGGCCGATGTCGCGTTAACTCATCACCGGCCGAGGTATCCGCAAATGACATTGGGCTATATATCTCGATAACGGGTGGAGCTATCGACTTGAAATTTGGTATGTGAATGTATCTTGCCCCGGATACGAATTTTATCGGGTCGCCGAGCCCGTGCGACGCCAGCTTCGCGCATGCGCAGACCAGATCTCGAAAACGGGTGGAGCTATCGACTTGAAATTTGGTTTTTGAATAGCCCGGACGAAGTCTGGTCACATTCTACAATGTCAAATCGGGTAAAACCGGATGGATTTCGACGGGTACTTTTGTCGGGTACTTTTGTTCGGGCAGTGTTTTGGACGGGTCAAATCGTGACCCCACTTGACCTTGGCCTTCAAAATAGACAATTCAAGGTCAAAGCCCGGACGAAGTCGGGTCACCTTCTAGTATTATATATTTTGGAAGATCTGTTTGTGTGTGTGTTTGTAATCGATAAACTCGAAAACGGCCAATCCGATTTCGACAAAACTTGGTATGTGGGGGTATTTTCGGCCGAGGAGTGGCATAAACCTATTAACCCTTTGAATCATGGCGCCCCACAGTGATCGACACCCTGACTCGGGGCTCCCGGTGGTATGTCCGCTTAAATTAGACAGTGTCTAGTAGCATGGTGTTGATTATGTTCAAATTGCGACACCGGTCTGAAACTTTACAGGTTTGTCCCCCATGGATCAGCGATCATTATAAGATCGCGAGACTTTGCCTTGCGGCAACTCCTTGGTAACGGTTGCTAGACAACTACCCGGAATTGACTGGAAAATGTAAATATAGCTTATAGCGTCGTAATTCAACATCAGTGATTGCGTTATTTGATGCAGGTACTATCATAACGTGAAATTTTAGATATACCCGACCAGAATAGTGAACCAAATATCCCATTTAAGGGTAGCAACGGTTTCTAAGCAAATACCACAACTGATCGAAGGACATAATTTCACTAACCATTCAGTGGTATGTTTTGCCTTAATTTAGAGAGTGTCTAGTCACATGGTATTGGTTATGTTGAAAGGGGAAACCTACATGAAACTGTGCAGGCATGATATATGCATGCACGGACCACTGATCATTGTAAGATCGGGAGACTTTGCCACCCGATCTCGCCTTAGAAACGGTTACTAGGCAACTACCCGAAATCTAAACATGATAGCAGGACATCAAGGTAATAGTAATACATACTAAACATGGTAGCATGAACATCAAGGTAATAGTAATACATACTAAACATGGTAGCATGGATATCAAGGTAATAGTAATACATACTAAACATGGTAGCATGGACATCAAGGTAATAGTAATACATACTAAACATGGTAGCATGGACATCAAGGTAATAGTAATACATACTAAACATGGTAGCATGGACATCAAGGTAATAGTAATACATACTAAACATGGTAGCATGAACATCAAGGTAATAGTAATACATACTAAACATGGTAGCATGGACATCAAGGTAATAGTAATACATACTAAACATGGTTTTGTGATACCCATAAATTATGAGCAGGGTGATGCACGCACCCCGGTCCCACATATAGAGGCACCCCTGTCTTGAACTTCGATAGTGGAAACTTCACTAGTGCAATCCAGAGCAGTCTACCTTGCGGCAGTTTACAAAATGTCAAGATAAGAGTAACACAGGTATAGAAAATACGTCTAGACTACCTTGGATTAACCGATCTTTCCATATTCCCGTGTAAAAACAAATAAATTAACGCTTTTTATATGGGCGTCATATATTGACTCAGAAGTAATATCGCGATGTGACATGTAAAACCCTCGGGTAGGACTCCACGCTCGAACCCAGCTTGCACCCCGGGCCAGTTCTCAGTAAAATAACTATCCGGAAAATGATCGAGAATAGAGGAAATCGTGTATTTAGTAAAATCGTTGTTGTTGTTGATATTTACGGTTTGGGGGCTATTTTCTCCAAAATTATTATGGATATAACTTATATACATGTGCTATGCTCGTCGTACCTTATATAAATGTGGTGGCGCGAAAATCGTTGTTGTTGTTGATATTTACTCACTATTACAGTCATGCTCGATCTACATATCATACTCCTCACTATTACAGTCATTAATAAGTATTCATTTTTGCAAAGTAGCCAGAGTGGAGAAATCATTATGGATAAAATGAGTATTAATTTCTGCGTGTATTTGCGTGTATTTGCGTGTATTTAGTAAAATCGTTGTTGTTGTTGATATTTACGGTTTGGGGGCTATAAATTATTATGGATATATTTTTAAATCGGGTCATTTCAATGTCAAACGCCCGAATATCACAGGATTTCGATGAAACTTGGTATGTGGTAGTACTTTCGACCGGGGAGTGGCATATGCCTATTAATTTTCCCGTGCGACGTGACCTTGACCTTCAAATCGGGTCATTTCAAGGTCAAACGCCCGAATATCACGGGATTTCGATGAAACTTGGTATATGGGGGTACTTTCGGCCGGGGAGTGGCACGTGCCTATTAATTTGTCCGTGCGACGTGACCTTGACCTCGAAATCGGGTCATTTTAAGGTCAAACTCCCGAATATCACGGTTTCGATGAAACCTGGTATGTGGTAGTACTTTCGGCCGGGCAGTGTATAGGCCTATTAATATGCCCGTGCGACGTGACCTTGACCTTGAAATTTGGTCATTTTAAGGTCAAATCGCGAATTTTGATGGGATTTCCACGAAATTTGATACATAGTGTTACTTTCGTCCACTGAGTATTTTGGACGGGTCAAATCGTGACCCCGACCTGACCTTGACCTTCTAAATGATCAATTCAAGGTCAGATCGGGTAAAACCGGATGGATTTCGACGGGCACGTTTGTCGGGTACTTTTGTCCGGGCAGTGTTTTGAGTGTTTTGGACTGGTCAAATCGTGACCCCACTTGATCTTGACCTTCAAAATCGACAATTCAAGGTCAAAGCCCGGACGAAGTCGGGTCACCTTCTAGTATATATAGATATGAAAAACACAAATAAAGAGCGTTTTTGTTAATTTAAAAGATAGACGTAACTTCACCTGGAGAGTCATGCAATATGTGAGTTTATCTCAGATGACTATCTATTATTTAAAATGCCTTGAAGGGCCACTAATAAATTACACATTGTTTACACGAGCAACGCCGGGTACCCCTGATAGTAATATATAAGTAGAGCATACATACGGGTTTTTGTTGAATACCCGAATTATCTCATGAATGCAGTCTGCGACGACTGAAAGAACACAACTCCACTGAGTGCCACAATATTCGGGTTGAAAATATCAATTACTATAGCCATGGGCCGGTATCGCAAATGAACATCGTGTCCGGTCCACAAAGAAATCGAAATAGGGCATCATTCCAGCATTCAGGGATGTGGCTAGAGGGGGTGTGGTATGGGTGTGGTATTTCATACCTACCAAAACATTAGTTGGAAATTTCACACCAACAATAGGTTGAAAATGTTCTTGTAGTTTGATTTTCAAACAACTTGGTGGGGGAATTAATTGTTTTTGGACCAATATTTGTATATTTTTCTATTTTCGGTCACAATTTTTAACTAAGATGGTCATCAGTTGGAATGTGTCCAAACTTAGGGGGTGACACGTTGGACATTTTCAACACTTGGAAAGCTTGTGTCCTGGTCCCTCCCCCGTGGCCAGTCAAAACTGCTAGTTAATTTAAGAAAACAATATTGTCATACATTTGATCAACATTGTCATTGGAATTGTCATCAGTTGGAAATTTCCCAACCTAAGTGTTTGGTTTGAAATTTCCAACTCTAGGAAACCTTGTTCGCACAACGGGCTGAACCATGGTCGGACCGGTGTGTCATTGTCCCTCCCCGTGGCCAATCCAAAACTGCTAACTATTTTAACAAAACAATATTATACTGCATTTGGTCCAACTTGTGAACTGAAACGGTCATCAGTTGGAGATTTTTCCAACCTGATGGGAAGTATGAGGTTTGAAATTTCCAACACTATAGGGAAGCTTCAGTGGAGGCCAGTCTAGATGCTAGGATTTGTGATTTTCTTGTCCAGTTTTCAAAAACATTTCTCACACTGCGCTGAACAACAATGGTCAGCCCGGTGTGTCCTGGTCTCTTGTCCATAGCCGTGTGCATTTGTCTGGATTTAGACCACTAGATATTAGGATATTAGGCATGACCACTAAGGTGCAAAGGGGTGCAAGTGGAATTGTGTAAATGTTTTGTCTAATTCTGATTCAAGGGGGGTGTGCAGTTGGAATTTCCCAAGGTGGACACCTCCAACGAAGACCCCCCTAGCCACATCCCTGCCAGCAGTGTATTATTGTAGATGTTTAGGTGCTTAAAACGTGATCACACGGTGGAGGTAAGAGCTACGTCTGAGAACATATACCAATGTCCGGGTGCATTTCCTGACAAATTTACAGGATGCTTTAACATTGCAGTTTTTGGTTTGGGGGGAGATAAACTTGAAATATGTACCAGAATAGATTTGTTGTTACTTTGAATTGTATACCACAGATCCGGTCATCATTTAGGTCAATAACTGTGATTCGCTCATTGTATTCTACTTTCCACATTATCATCTAATCTAGATCATCTGGACGGGATTCGCCTACAAGCACTGATTAACGTTCAACCGACCCTATTGAAAGAGATCAAATATCATCGTATACAGTACAGACTTGTAGAATCAGGGTTATTCACAGACGATATGCTGGAGCCTATTGAGGTAAGTTTCACTGACACAATTGATTAGTTACTTTAAACATTCGACAATTATATTCATATTTACATATCTAGAATTTCCATCGATATCTTTAGTAATATCACTGGATAGTGTGCCTGATAATTTAAGATCCAACGCTCATTATAAACACAGCTTCATGATTATTTTATGCATAATTCAATTGTGATATCGGATATATCTCATATCATCCCTTTTCAAAACAAGTTAGCCAAATAACCACCATTAGCTCTTGCATCACCAGCTCAATATTGAGGTCAAAATACGTTAAATGTGAACATTTTTTAAAAGAAATAATCTATTCTCAGTAGGATACTATGTGAGCAAAAGATTCTACATCAGCCTACATCATTAGCGTGTTCCCACTAGCCTTTGCGTGCTCGTAATGATGTTGTGGGCAATAGCAGATCCTTTCCGGTACACTGCCAAATATAACTGCACGATGAGTTGTTTCGTTAATTAATGTCCGACCATCACCGTTGAATTCCGGGACCCATGTGGCGACGATGGCTTCAAATGTGCAAGCGAATGGCAGATATTTTCCCAAATAAAACAAATAATATCTCCTTATATTGTGTATAACCCTAGGCTCAATTAAAAAACTCAGACAAGATAAGTCATCTGTTACGACTCTTGACTCAGAGAGGAGCGGGTGCCCGCGACACGTTCATCAAAGTCCTCAGCACTGACTGTCAGCATGCTGCTGGTCTCATCACTAAAGAAGAGACTAGACTGAAAAGACTATCATCTCCGTCAATTTCCCAGCATGCTGCTGGTCTCATCACTAAAGAAGAGACTAAACTGAAAGGACTATCATCTCCGTCAATTTCCACGCATGCTGCTGGTCTCATCACTAAAGAAGAGACTAAACTGAAAAGACGATCATCTCCGTCAGTTTTCCTAGACAGAGTCAGATGTTCATCCGAGCTTCCTAGCAAATACGGTTTGTGACATAACTTAAACCATGTTACCGTTTAATAACGCGTGTCGGCGTTTAAAACCTAAACGCACGTAGTAGGGATAAAGCCAACGTATATGTTACAAACACGTCGACATGTTTAGGCAAATGTGTTTATATATTACACAACAGTAGTATTGGCTGACACTCTGGCCCACCCCCTCGCTGGCTGACACTCTGGACCATGGGCCAGAGTGTCAGTCCTAGGATTTTTCTGGCCCACCTGGGCCAGAAAAGTTCGCTGGCTGACACTCTGGCCCATGTCAGTCAGCCAGCGAAGGGGTGGGCCAGAAAAAAATGATGGGACTGCCACTCTGGCCCATGGGCCAGAGTGTCAGCCAGCGAGGGGGTGGGCCAGAGTGTCAGCCCAGGGTCGGATTCATCGGTCCAGATGTTGTGTTACATTACAAAGAGTAAGGTGAGCGATTAGAAGGATTTTTGGACAGAAAAGAGCACAATGTACCAATGTATCGAGTTTTTCTCGGATTCTAATGCCAGTCTGGTAAGCGAAGGGCGCTCTCACTCGCTGTACACATTGAACTTAGAATAATACAGAGCAAAACATGGATGTGTTGGTAAATTGTGCTATTTTACCAATGCATTTTTTAACAAAAGCGAAAGTCTTCGAATAAATTCGAAGATGCTAGCGCTGTGAAAATGTGCATGCAAGAGCCATCTGATAGCATGTGGTATATTCACACCTTTCAATGGGGATACGTCTAATCTGTACTGCTTTCTCTCTCTCCAAAACACGAGCTTTCTCTGCAGAAGGGTTGCCGCCACCGCAAGTAAGACACCTGTTGTCCCAAGCCATTCGATGTGTTCCGTCTCCTGTCCACTGAACAGTGTAGGATTGCGAGCCCAAGTTGCACAAACAAAAGTGAATAGCTCAAAGAACTTTTCAATTGTACCATACTCTCCTCAGGAAAGGGTCTCCCACACCGCAATGTCCCTCGGGGCCGATACACGGGTGGCTCTGACATAAGACCCGAGATCAGTTCTAGGGTATTCCATCTTGGAGAAAATGATATATTCTAAATGGGGTTTTGTTATATTATGTAAAAACGCGCGGACGTCATTGGCGACGCCATTGTGTTTTTCTACCAAATTTCCCGAACGTCATTTCAAGTGTGTTTCTTTTTGGTGAATTAAGATCTCCATCGACATTGCCGAAGACGATCATTAAAACAGACACTGTTTTTCAACAACATAATAGTTCTGATTCTTTTCGTAAGGGCTCACAGTTTCTATGAAACCAATCAAATATTTTTCTAGTATATGCTGAAGTTCGCTGGTGTTCATCTTCGTAGTATTTTTTAACTTTTCCACAAGTCTACAAAAACCGAAATAAATTGGTTACAGTTTGCATGAACAACTTCCTTTATATGTTTCCAAAGTTTGAATGCCTCAAATTTCTCTTCTGGTGTAAATTATTCTATTTCAATATACCATTGTTCCATAACTCGGTAGATGTTCAATTTAAGTAGTGCTATATCAATGAACATATCTACCCATTGTATAGGTGGTGTCCAAAGACAAAGTAAATGTCGTGTCTGACTTGGATGATCTATTTTACATCCTTCACAATTGAGTGTGACTTCTTTTTAAATTTGATTTTGTATTTCATGAACGAAACATTTCTCGAAAGTTTTCCGAACTTTGTCAAGGATAGAAACATATGGAATGAAATCGAGTCCTCCAACTTTAAGTCTCATTTTTTCCTCCAAATGCAATCCATCCATTTTTTTAATAATCTGTTATTATTTCTCGCAAACTGTTGATTTCAATTTGATTATCGAACTCAGCATAGACTATCACGTTGATCGCTGAAGCTAGAGCTGAATCAAACTGAAGCTCTAACCTTATGTTACCGGTTTTTATAGGATGGAAATGTCCTTCCTCTGCCCCTTGGTCATGTGTGAGGTCGTAACCCCAGAAACAATAACCAGTCATGTATTTTTCGAGATTCAAACCAAAGAATTTGTTTTGTCCAAACATACCCGAAGACTGATACAGTGATAAATAAGATCTTAGGCATTATTCTGATTCAAAGTTTGGTTCAAATGGTCGGTTATGGATGGTATGTCCGTCCTGACTAACTTCAAGCTTTTTCAGATTGAAGTGTTGGAAATGAAATGGGTTCGTTTCAATATCGCCAATCATATCTTTGTTTGATACCAAGCCTATGAACAGGATAAGGATAGGATAGGTATCTCCGTTCGCCGTTACAAGTTTGTTATTTAGGTAAATATCGATACTATTGAACATGCTATGGAACAAGTTGTTAATCGGCACAATTTCGTCAGTACCATCAATCAAGTATGTTCCATCTGATTTTGTGATTTTGAATTTCAGGTACAAATATGATTGATTTACATCTGTCCGTTTTTCAGTTTGAGGTGGAATTACAAATTCTACCGGTGCGGAATTATTCAAAGAGCTAATCGGATTATGTTCTATCCATTGTGATTCCAACATTGTTGTCATTGTTGGTGGAACATCAGAAGCATCTAACTCGGACTTGCTGCATTCGCATGATCCATTTTGCATCATCATGATTAATCAAATATATCGATAGAGCGTTTTGATTTCTTTACAGGCGTTTTAATGGTATTACTTCTAACTCGTTTGCGAGAAGAATGATTTTTTAAAGGTCGCAATGATCTGTTTATGCCATTTGGTGTTGATATTTTCTTTATTGTTTCCCTTCCAAAAGATTTCAATGCTTCTTTACCTTGTTTCAAAATTACTTCTTTTGGACTTTTACCACGATGAATGATATCTTCGACTGCAGCAAGTCCATGCTTGAATACTTGTTATTTAGCAATCTGGCCAATATGTTTTAGAAACGGTACTACTGTTCTCATTGCAAATTTGAATAGTGAACCAATTCCATTTCCATACTGTCTAGGTACGCCTCTATACACGGCGATCATCATAAATACAAATTACTTCGTCGTCGGAATTGCAACTTTACCATAGACCTCCCACCAATAAACTGAATTGGTTTACCAGTATCACCAGTTATATATATATTTAAGGTATCAAAGCTAGACTTTGATACTGGTACATAATGTAAGTTTTTGAATTGATGCTTAATATGTTTACCATCATGTATTCTTTTACTCTCGAATGATGCCACTCGTAATATCGGTGCTTCAACATCACTAAGAATTGTATAATCAGCAATGTCAGAATAAACAGACAATTGGTTATGCTCCGCATTTAAATCAACTCCATATGGAAATGTTATCGAAGGAGTAGCAAATGTGATAGTGTTTGATTATGTTATGTAACCAAGACCTACTTTGGTTGAAATTTTAACTCGTTGTTGTGCTTTGGAATATCCGAATTCGAATTTCAGTTCTGGAATCATTCTGCTTACTGCACTATCAATTACAACTTGAATTGTATCTGTCAAATGTGATCCACCAGAATATGCTCCTTCTGGTATTTTTAATTCTATACCATTTTCTGGTTTTGAAATTACTACATCACTCATTGGAATCTTGTTCAGATATTGTAAAAGTCTTGGAACAGAAGTTTTTATTTTTATTTTGCAGGCATCTCCAATAATGTTGTATGTTTCTGATGGTACAATTAGTTAAACCATTGCAACTTCCCAAAGCTCTTTATCAATATGTATGGTTTTTAGTAATTTCACTGTGAAACAACATTGTGAGTTGGCTGGGTAAAGTGACATTGAACTATCACTCATGAAAGTTATGTAGAATGAATTCATTTTTTCTCAGTATTTTTCAATAATTTCAGGTGTTGGTAGAATATAGCCTGGAGAACTACTTAGACGAATAAGCCACAATTTGTTGTTTGCGCTCTGAATACTAATGTGTACAATAGATGTAATTATTATGATATATATCATAATTATATGAGTGAAGTAGGTGACTTGGTTCTTAGCAACTTTTTCACCACAGAACTTAAATTGTGATGGTTTATCGAGATTAATTGAATCTGAATGAGTTTGCGATATGATATATTATGTTTTATACTAAATAATTTGAAGCTGGGATCCAACTGTCAAACTTTTTTGGATATCCAAGCCCATGAACTTTAATTTCTTTTACTGTTTTACCACCCGCTCTTCTCGTTCTTTTATCAATTACTGATTCTATTTCATACACCTTACTGTCTTTTATATGCTGGATTTCATGTTTGTAGAATGATCCATCAATCTCTTCACCATCAAGATCAGAAACTTTGTATGTTATTGGATTAGTTTTACAAATTTTATCAACTTTGAAAACTTCACGAGTCCAGTTTGGTAAATAACCCTTTTCAAATGTTCTTTTGGTTTTGTTGATACGAACCAAGTCACCCACTTTCAGTGTAGAATTTCCTTTTTTATTCCCTGTTCCATATAGATTTTTGGAAATTTCAGCTTCAGTTTTCAAAGTAACTTCCGACGGTTTCGATTTTATGCTACGGTGATAACTATTGTTGTAAGAATCAACTAGGGGCTGTAAAACATCAATATATCTTGAATTTTTATTGTGTGTGAAATACTTCCACATACGAGTTTTTAAAGTTCTTTGAAATCGCTCAACAATACTTGCTTTAGTCTCTGGATTCTCAGTTGTGAAGAAATGAATGCTTTCTGATCGCAGAAATTTCAAAAACTTTTCATTTTTGAATTCAGAACCTTTAGCAGCTTGAAACGATTTTGGTTTACGTTTTGAAGATTTAAAAATTTTCCTGAATGACTCGATCATAGTTTGTCCAGATTTATCGTGGATTAGCAATACCCACGACAATTTTGAAAAAAACGTCTATCACACACAACAGATATATGTAATTATCATTATGTTTTTTTCAAATTCTGAAGATCAGCTAAATCTGCCTGCCATTGAATATCAATCCCAGCTACTACAGTCTTTCTATGTTGGAATTTTCCAATTATTGGTTTGTGTAAAGTATATGCCCACTGACCTTGAAACCATTTCTTCACATCTATGAGTTTTATTTTTTTATTTTGCTTTTTTGCTTCATCAAAAAGCTTCTTTACACCGCCATAACTTCCAACTTTCTTCGGATTATAGAAAATTGTAGATAACTGTTCATCTAGTATGGATCCCATTGTGTTTTTTTCTGTTTTAATACCCTTTGGTGTCAACCTATCTGCTATTTTAGTTTTTGAATGTCTTGCTTTTATACCTTTCATTGGTGTGAATCGATGATAATCAAATCATTTTGGTGTTATGCTTTGTACCGGAGTTTCAAAATCATCATCTGAATCATCTTTCAAATGTTTTTTAATCCAAATCCAGCGATTTCTGTTCCCTACAAAATCTTGAGGTACATTAAGCTCGCTCAATCGTTGTGAAAAGGTTTGCCAACCTGTTGGTTCGAAACCTTTTCTTTGTCGTACAATATCATTAAGGAGATCAACGATATTTGATCCTCTAATAACTTTTTCACCATGTTTTAATTGTCCTTGTTCATCAAACTTCATTTGTGGATGTTTTGAAATCAGTTGTAAAACTTGTTCAGCTTTTTTTCTCATTTTTAACGAAATACTTTCTAGCACATCCCTATGATGATCATTAAATGATTGTTCTGTTTTCGGGGCTGAAATTGCTCTAACTGATTTTTGAGAGGTTTTCAATTTGTGCAAAGTTTTACCATGTAATTGACCCTTCTCAGATTCTGACAAATTTTGATCAGAAGCTGAATTCAATTCTCTGCTTAGATTTGAAACATTCGTAATTTCAGGATTAGGTGGTAATTTCGGATTAGTTAGACTCATTCTCCATTTTTTATTGTCATCCAACATTTTGAAGGGAACAGCGACCATTTTCTTCATGTTTAACCGCGAAGTATTCCAGCGACTGCTTTACCAAGCACGGTGCTAGCATGAGAAGTGTAAAAAAAACCTCCTTTCTGGTTAAAAATTTTTTGTTTTGTTTCAAAGATGTTGATTTACTTGCAAGTTCTCTGATATGTCTACATATCGGACGAAGTTTGCGCTTCTGAGCTTCTGTTAGTTTTACATTGCCTTTTTAAATATTTTTTACAGCATTCTGACATGCAATCAATCACTCTCTTTGGGGCATATTTTATCATTTTTTCGAAAATATGTTGGTGCCTGATTCATAGCCATTACAAAACTACCATATTTTTTAATCAGTGGAGTATTTTTCGCCATCTTTACTCTTCAACAGTTGAATGTCAAATGACTGAATTACTTTTACTTTTACGTTTATTAAAATTACGATCAAATGCCATCAAAGCTAATTTCGATGGGTTTGAAAGATTCATAATTTTTGAGTATCGTTGAACCAACGGGGAATGTTCTGCTTCTTGAACTGATGGAATTGGTTGCGGACCAATATCGTTGAGTGGTTGAAATCTAGCAAATGTAGAATTTGCTCTAGCTGGGGTAGCTCGCTGTGCAATTGTAGAATTTACTCTAACTGGAGTAGTTCGCTGTGCAACTAGTAGCATTTACTCCATTTGATCTAACTCGTGCAATTGATTTATTTTCCTTTTGTCTGAGAAGACTTCTGATCAAAACTCCACCGAGAAATCCGCCTCCACCAGTTTTTAAAAGTATTTTCTTTTTTGAATCGATATGAGTTCTACTGTCAGCTATTTTCTTCAGCTCCTTTTTGTGTTTTTGCAGAAATGTTCGTGTCTGCTTTGGAAGCTTTAAGTGATCATCAAGTATTAATTTAGCTATAGTCGAAAATACACTCAACACTGCTTCGTGCGACTCCATGATTGGAAATGAAAATATTATGTTGATTCACTTATGTTTATATCTGAAATAGTTCTAGTGGTTTTTACAATATAATCCAAAGACACTTTTTCTTCAAATAACTTTTCAGCAGTGAAAATTGTACATGATTCTCGGAGAATAATGTATCCATATATTCTCGTCACCTCTTCGAATTTCAAAATTTTTTCATTGAGAATCCTGTCTTGATATTCAGCAAAACGAATAAAATTATTTTCAACGAATTTCGTTTATTTTGTTTTTAGGAGCACCATGAAATATCCAATAATCTGAAAACAGTTGATCCAATATATTCATTAAGAAATCAGTTTCAAATTCTGATCCCTCAATCAAACATATCAGTCAACTCTGTCCCTCAGAGAAATGTCCTTTCAGCAAAGTCTGCACTATAATTTTACTTTCCCTCAAAAACCAAACTTGCAAAAGTTCTTGTTTGATTTCTTGATCCATTGTTGACATTTCGATAAACTTATTATAAATTTTCAAAAGCATCTCTGCTGGTAACACATCAATTCCATCCATAAGGAATTGTGTTGTATTTACCTACATCAAGTCGTTTGGTGTACACAGATCGGAATGTTTTTGTTTGCTCTTCACTAATTACTTCTCGGTTCTTTGTGCGTTTAATTCTGCATGGATAGTTTATGACACGTTGAAAATTTGACCGGTCGTTAACACATTCAACCATTGAATGAAAATTTATTTGCTGTTTAGTTTTATAATCCAGAGTGATACCCTTGACCTTACATACAAATGCTATGACACCATCTTTCACGAACTGATATCCATAATTTTTCGATCCTAACCCTACAAATTTCATGATTTTAGCATCTGGATGCTCATCAATCCATTTACCAAGGTAGCTGTCTTCGGTTTTGATATTTTCTTTTTCTGGATTGAAAATATACATACAGCTATCGGTGTCGAAATACAAGACCCTATCTTGGAGTTTTTCTAAAACTTTATACAACTCCAAGCGTGCATATGCTGTGACAAATGATGCAACAACTATATTGGCAGATGGATGTGGTTCTATAATATCGGTTTTATTTTCATAGCTGAATATAATGAATTTATCCTGTTCAAAAATTTCAACTGCTTTGACGGTGATATTTTGATCAGTTAGTAGTTCAAAATATCTGGATGGTTCTGAGATATATTCAGTTTCAGTAAGAATATTATTTTGTGCATTTTTCCCCATATGCAATTTATCATTAATTTTGCACACTGACGGAGTCCGGGGTTTTTTTCTATTTTTTCTTTTTCAAGTTTTATACCTTCAACCTCATAATAATCTTTAATATATTTATCTTTATCTTCTTCACTTTTAATATAATTTGGAAATCCACTTGCTTCTTGTTTAGTTTTGAGGTATTTATCAATGTAATCCCTATATACTTTGTCTGACCACTCAGTCCAATGCCAAACTTGATACACTTCCAGAATTTTGTAACCCAATTATATTGCTTTGAATAATTCTACATGCGTCCAAACTCCAACTAAAGCACGCTGTTCAGTTTTATGACTACACTGTCCACAGTCTGCACAAGTTTTACACAATTTATATATCATTTTGTTATTACAGTGGATCGGTAGCACTGGAATGTACAATGTATTCGGATGTAATACTTTGTATTTAATGAGTCCTTTGTAAGATTTGGTGTCTCCTATTTGCTCATGACTTAGAATTGCAGGGTGACCAAGAGGGTACTTGCTATATTTATTCACACTATGATACAAACTGCATGCATAAATATATTTTATTTCCTGTTTAGATGTTGGTTCTATTTCATGGTATAATTTTAGAGCATTAGTCCTACCACCAAATAATGCTTCCCTTGGTTTAATTGGGTCTTGATGCAAGTAGAATTGATCCATAGTTTGTTTTAAATTTTGGTCTGCTTTACATTTATTGTCCAGGTCATGTTCCCAGATGCATATTAATTTGTATCCCAAGCTTTTGATTTCAATTTCCGTTTTTATTGTTTGTCATACAATTCATGCATTGTTATATTACTGTATGGGTTTCGGCGGTTTCTATCTGGATAGCAAGTTGGACAGCCATGAAAAAACACCCATACATTTCATACACTGCGCTTGATTCTGCATGATAACCATCAACAAAATGTGTGCCTATTTTAACTTCACCACCATTTAAAGCATATTTAATGTTTATATTTTGTTTTGTAGCAATGTACTGTAGCTATCGAATTGCTTTCATTGAAAATTTACGCGCTTGTGGATATCCAGCGTCAGAAATTATACCTAGAGAATTCTCTGGTAATTAATTTTTTCTCCATGCAAGGTTACAGGTTTGAGCTAATGTTATTGCTTCCCGGAATGGATCTATTTGATCAGTTTCCATTACACATAGTCTGAATTTGCCACATCCACGTCTTAAAATGTCTACATCCGATTTACAATACTTTGGAATTTCTTTTTGGAAATCAAAAATATCCCCACCCCTAGCTTCGTACCATTTGAGAAATGAAGTCCTACTTTCCTCAGACATGATTTCAGGTTTATAGTATTTTTTGTCTAGATATTGTCCTACGTAATTCTGAAAGTCCTGTGTATTTGCCAAATGTGGAAAATAACCTTTAGCCATTTCTTCAAGTTGGAATGTTTTTGGAAATTTAGATAATGCCATTGGGATGGAACTCGATGAATCGATTACTCTAACACCATTACATTGTAAACTCAGTATTTTGTTACCATCCATAATAACATTAGGTTTTGAATTTCCATTGTCCACCAAGTAATGTATGAGGAACTGACTATCGAACCTCGTGCATTGTGAGCAATACATGTTGTACCTTTATGGTCGTTGGTGTAAAACAACCATTTACAAAATATTTCCAATACATTTTCACCTTTAAAAACATATTCTCTGTTTGACAATACAGAATCACATGAATTGCATATTTCATCAATGGGTTTACATATACAATTTTCACAAGCAGTTTGTGCAACACAGAAATTGTGTATATGAACACCAGTATCTTGTTGACATTAAAAATAAAAATATATGAATGGTACCTTTACTTCTTTCTGTGTTTCTTTCTTTTGTTACTGTTGGATATGACATCCGTGGTTTGATGGAACGGTTTCCTTACAGTATTTACACTTCTTTGTTCCCGAACAGATATGTCTTTTCCCCTTTCGTGTGACGATTTCAACCCCACATTTCTGGCATTTGTGTATCATATCACAAATAGTTTTGTCTTGTTTTGGTGATGTTTTCAAATGATTGCCGAGACATCGTTTACTTCTAAAAGTCCTCTTACATTTGATGCAGTGTAACCATCGTTCAAAGGGACATATCTGACCCTCGAAACACATACACTTGTATGGACATACATGGTCACCTCTGTCGCTCGAACCGACATTGCAGTGTTCTCAGTAATACGCACATCCAAGGAATCCCGTGACAGTTGTGATCACATCGTTGTGGTTGTCATTGAAATATAGATGGATAACTTTACTTTCTTTCCCAACTGGTGGTTGAAAAAGAAAGACTTCGTCAGCAAATTGATAATGTATTTTTATAACATACTCCGGATATAGTTGTTCCTGAATAATTTGTATTCCTCAACCCCGCAATTGGTGTCGTGTGATAACCCCACTCTATCCAACAATGACTTTGCAGCTTCCCGTTGTGGATTTCTTGCTGGTATCGTAATCCGTTTCCATTGTTGCTTCCATTCGGCGGTATCTTTTTTGTCAGCATTACGCATACCAACAACGACAGCCCTCGCAAAACACATGTTATATTCTGCGTTATGAATCAGAAGAATACTTTTCTTTACTCTCTTCATTTGATTTTTTCACCAAATGCTCCATAATGTAAGGTATGTCTTGCGGTACCTGTAGGCATATGCGTTACAGTGATATCAAATGTCATCTGACCGTCATGAATTTTTTGTTCGATTTTGCAACTTGTTCTATGTTGTCAAGCAATAGTTTACCCGTCAGGTCTTTTGCTTCAGAGAACGGGATGTGAATCCCTAGATCTAGCCCTGGATGAAAGATGGAAATTCTCATTTGATCTTTTGATGCTGCATCACACTCATCTTTCAAACTGTTCACCAGATCTTTGAAAATGCTGTGAACAGTTTGAAATGGTTGATGAAATTCTTGAAATGTAACCTTGTATTTCTTTGATGCTGTTTTAAATTTCCTCGAGTATTTATCGGTCATATTTTTTATAGTATAATATTTACAGTCATCATCCAGTCGCACTCTCTTTCTATTATCTCGTTCGCTTTTGCTATCTGAATATGACACAAGGAGCTTCATCGTGAAATGACGACGTGATGAAAAATTGCGTCGCTTTTATGCTCTGACATAGACATGCGCAGTCATCGTCCGTGTCAGAGCATAAAAGCGACGCGCTTTTTCATCACGTGGTCATTTCACTGACGACTGAATGACGCACCGAACGTTCACAATGGATCCAATCTTACAGAGTAACAACATACAACATTTACGAAAAATTGCATTAGAAGTTTTAAAGAATACAAAGTGGATACCACCATACGGTAACTGTTTTAGATGCAATTCGAGTTCACATTGGGCTTTTCAATGTGATGGCACTACGAAAAAGAAGATTGATCAGATGAAAAAATCATCATTGATGGTGAGTGAATCTACTCCTGGGAAGTCTACTTGGACGCACACATCAGAAAACGATTATCTCACACCATGTTATGTAATGGACATTGATCAAATTGAGACATCAACTAACGAGATCGCGGATGTGAAAGCAGAACGTGGGGAACAATGCAACTCAACAGCGATGTCAATTAACGAGATCGCGAATGTGAAAACTGAGAGTGGGGAATTATAAGCCTCAACCGAGGCATCAAATGATGAAATCACTATTCTAAACACGGAGGATTCGCAGATGGAAGTTATAAACGCTGTAGCCAAAGGCGAAAACGATACTGAAATTAAGCAAAACACTTTGCCAGGCAGAAAGAGAAAAAGACGTTTATCGCGATAATCTTCCAAGAAAGTTAAAATTGGTGAATAAAATATTATTGATTTAATTACTTGTTACGTTTTTTAGCAATTTCAGAGCGTATCTTTTGAAAAATTGGGTGGCCCTGAATAGGGCCGTTTAAATTGTTTGCCGAGTCAATAAAATTCAAAAACTCCAGCTCTAATGGCTAACTTATGGCTCTCCGAATCTCTAACATTCTTCTGTCAATACTTTAATCGGGCAGCGGCAGAGAATTTTAGCAAAATTTTCTCTTTTAGTTTAGAGAACATTTTGAAGATAAAAAAAACGTTACACTGCGCTCCATATTATATGAAACGCGCGGACGCCGACGACGTCATTTCGTATTTTACCAAATCTCTCCGAACGTCAATTCAAATGCGTTTCTTTTTTTTTCAGAATACCTCGAGCGACGTGGGGTGTGTCAGTGACGGTCCCATAACCTGGGTTGTCATTCTGACCCATGGGCCAGATTGACAGTCAGCGAGGGGTGGGTCAGAGTGACAACCCAGGGTCGGATTCATTAAAAGTCAGACAAATCAGGATAAAATCCTCCCTTGTTATATGTGGGTCTCCAGTATGGATCCGGCACGTATTCTGCTGCCTCAGTGGTAATCCACCTTGGTAGTGGCTTTGGAGGATTAAATTCAGACAAGTCTGGATATAATGCTCCCTCCTTATACGTGGGGTTCCACTCTGGAGTTTCCACATACACATTGGGAGGACTAGGTATCCGTCTTTGCAGGAATTCTTGAACTCCAGCTCTAATGGCTAACGTATGGATCTCAGAATCTCTAACATTATTCTGCCAATACTTTAATCGAGCATCGGCAGAGAATTTTAGCAAAATTTTCTCTTTTAGTTTAGAGAACATTCTGAAGATAAAAAAAACGTTACACTGCGCTCCATATTATATGAAACGCGCGGACGCCGCCGACGACGTCATTGCCTATTTCACCAAATCTCTCCGAACGTCAATTCAAGTGTGTTTCTTTTTTTCGGAAAACCTCGAGCGACGTGGGGTGTGTCAGTGACAACCCAGGGTCGGATTCATCGGTCCAGAGGTTGTGTTAGATTCCAAAGAGTAAACTGAGCGCTTCGAAGGGATTTATGACAAAAAAGAGCACAATTTACCAATATATCGATTTTCTCGGATTCTAATGCCAGTGTGGTAAGCGAAGTGCGCTCCCCATCGCTGTACGCATTGGACTTAGAATAATAGCGAGAAAAATAGATGTGTTGGTAAATTGTGCTATTTTACCAGTGCATTTTTTAACAAAAGCGAGAGTCTTCGAATAAATTCGAAGACGCTAGCGTTGTAAAATGTACTCGCAGAAGTTACCTCTCAGTGAAATGTGTTATGAGATAATGGTAAAATGGTACAACTAGAATTTTCCCGAGTCAAATCGGTGTTTCATTCATAGAAATATGATATTTTTGACCAAAAAAGAAACACATGTGATTTGACGTTTGGAGAAATTTGGTAGAAAAAACGCATGACGTCGTCGGCGACGTCCGCGCGTTTTTAATAAAAACAAACAGATATTCCCATTCTTCATTCATACCGAAATGGATTACCGATATCTGTATCGGAGCTATTTGGAGGATGGGATGCTGGTGCGAGGTGTGTTTGGGGATGAATCACATATGATATGGAAGGCTTTGAGCTTAGCAGAAACGGGGACTGTAGATAACTATTTTGATATATATAGGTACACCATTATTTTGATGACGGACAACAGAGATCGGGTGTTTGGACTGCCACCACGGTGGTTCCGACACACCAGATTGCTGGGGACATCAATATTGATGGTGCGACTTGCGGCTACATCACTACAGCGGTCTATCATAATCTTCCCAGGGCATAGAGTTTACGAATTATTGCCGCTCTGGGGATACAGACAGGCCAGCCATGCAATTGTGCCATTTGGTTGCGACGTTCCCAAGACAACTTTCAGCTGTATTCAAACCCAAACACATCATGCGGTTTCTTTTGAAACCATCACAAATTTTTAAAACGATACGCTCTGAAATTGCTACTGTACGATTTGTTCATTATTCCTGAACTTGGAGATAATGTTCACATAATTTCTTCAAACCAAATTCATTCATCATGAACTTGGGGAGAATGTTCACATAATTTATCAAAGAATACGTCCCTAACAATAAAAAACCCACTACCACCCTTCATGTCTATAATACGATCATCATATAGCATAATACATAGCGTATCTTTCGTGATTTTTAAGTGGCCCTGAAAAGGGCCGTTTAAAATATAAAAAATCATTTCTTTTGTTTCTTCATCACTGTTAAATCTTTCCTGAGTGATCCAAATGTTGATCGCTTCGTATGTTCTTTCTGGAAACCATGTACCTCAATTGTTAGGTCAATCGTGTGAGGTTTCAAGTTGACTGTACATTCATCCCGTTTTTGTGTTAATTGCTTTCGTAAATCCTTCATTTCCTGCCTAATATTCCGTAACAATTTTCTCTGTTCTTCCCATTGTGAACTGTTGATAACTTTGTATATAACAGGCTGAGTCATTTGTTGTGTTTTCACCGGCGGTGTATACACCGGTGGTTGATCCGTTCACGGATACACCATTGGTACCTGTTGCTGTTCTACCCGCGGTGTTATATTGCCTGCATACAGTGGATTTTTGCATTGTTGCAGGAACATGGTCGTACTGCACATCAATAGTCTTGAGAAATTCCGTTACTGGATCCAAGTTTCAAAATAACGCTAACGTTACAATTTTACGCATGTAATCATGAGGATCAATATATGGGAGGCGCGGGCTTCGTTGACGACGTCATGCGTTTTTCTACCAAATTTCTCCAAAAGTCAAATCAGATGTGTTTCTTTTTTTGTCAAAAACATCATATTTCTATGAATAAAACACCGATTTGACTCGGGAAATTTCTATCTGTACCATTTTACCATTATCTCATAACATATTTCACTGAAAGGTAACTTCTGCGAGTACATTTTACAACGCTAGCGTCTTCGAATTTATTCAAAGACTTTCGCTTTTGTTAAAAAATGCACTGGTAAAATAGCATAATTTACCAACACATCCATGTTTTCTCTGTATTATTCTAAGTTCAATGTGTACAGCGAAGGGGGGCGCTCTTCGCTTACCACACTGGCATTAGAATCCGAGAAAAAATCGATACATTGGTAAATTGTGCTCTTTTCTGTCTAAAAATCCTTCGAAGCGCTCACCTTACTATTTGTAATGTGACACAACCTCTGGACCAATGAATTCGACCCTGGGCTGACACTCTGGCCCACCCCCTCGCTGGCTGACACTCTGGCCCATGGGTCAAAGCGTCAGTCCCATTATTTTTCTGGCCCACCCCCTCGCTGGCTGACACTCTGGCCCACCCCTCTCTGTCTGATATTCTGGCCCATTGGTCAGAGTGTCAGTCCCAGGATTTTTCTGCTATACAAAAACGTAATTCTGTATTCCGAACGCATGTATGTCTTTAGCTAAATAAACACATATACACGTGTTTGCGCCTGTTACAGATTAATGTTTCATTTCTGTATGGAAAGTCGCGTGACGTGTGTTTGGACAAACTACTGTAAAATCACGTGTATTGGGATTTTTTTTGCGAAATGCTGATCGCAGCTATTACTTTTGTCTTTATGTTGCTTGTGTTAAGTATCTAATTATTTTGAAGCTTCCGTTGCTTAAAATTAATTATTATTTGGATCTATTATACGTGACTAACGTTTCTGCTAAAAATTTGACAACAAATAACGTCAAATATGGCAACTCTAAATCAAGGCACTGTCGTAAAATATAACTGTGGTCAAAGTAATCAGCACGATAATTGACAAGATTAAGTCAATAACCAAATAACTAATCGTTGTAGCACTGTTTGCATTTCGATGCTTTGTTTGTTTAAAGCTAAGAGTCAAACTTTAATCAGATCAGTAATGATATATATTGATTACTCAATGATATTTGTTTTAGCATCAAACAAGTATCGGATTCAGATGTTAACACTTGGCGACGGAAGGGTAAGTTGCATTTTGTTCTATAAACTTAATTACTGTGTACTAACATTCGTGTACGTCGGCTGGGGTGATATACTACATCACATGTGTTCGTTGCCCCGACATGCATTATATTGATGAGACTGGGAATTGTGAGCTAATGAACACATAGATATAGTAGGTACAAGTATTTATTACGTAGTGAACAATATATGCAGTGTGTACAAATAGAATGGTCGCCGCGAAATGATGTCCCCGAATGGGTGATGTCTGGTGTGCGTGATGCCTGGATATAACCTCTAGATGAGATGAGTCTAGTGAAAGCATGATGCGATGGGATGTGGTTGTTTCCTATATACTATTTGGGATGCATATTAGATGAGGCGTTTGGCAATACACATCGGGATTGGTTCCTCCGTTATGGTCATCTCTCTTGACCATATTTGGGAGCCATCTTCATTGTGTTTATATCTTCGCTGATAATAAGACGTGTGAGGTTTCGAGAACCGAACACGAATATCTGAGTTTGGGGTTTTATATATTGGGACATTCGTATAGTTTAAATCAAGTTGTGAGATTATAATGGGTAGTTATCTCACATATGTCCCCCACCCGTGTAAGATTTTTAGCGCAGCGGAAAATCTTATGTAACATCAAAATTATGGACCTAACTGGGGTAATTGTGATCATATAATGTGGGTGAGGCTGAATGAAGTATAATAACATTGATTGTGGTGAAGTTATGATTAATGGTGGGAAAAGCTTATATGGGTTGGGTATATAAAATGATCGGGCATGCAGTCATGATGCGTGCTATATTGATATGTAGAATAAGGTATGATAATAGAATATAGAGTACTAGAAGGTGACCCGACTTCGTCCGGGGTTTGACCTTGAATTGTCTAATTTGAAGGTCAAGGTCAAGTGGGGTCACGATTTGACCCGTCCAAAACACTGCCAATCGTTCTTATGATAAAGAGCGTTCTTTGGCAGGAGGGGGTATTGATATTGAGGGAAATATGCCGTGATTATTGTATCACCTACTGTATAATATATAGTGTATTGTAGCGTTCGTGTGATATGTCAATGAATATATGATTGAGTTAAGCATATTGGAGGGAATGAAGATGTAACTGAGTCATGAACGGGAGTTTGCCATATTTCGGAGACTGGTGCGAGAGGCAATGATCGACAGGTTGGCATGTTTCGTGAATAAACAATTAGCCAAAGACGCCGAGTGTCAGTCCTTAGCGAAAGATATATATTACATGTCGTTAAATTTACTTCGGCATCATGACTCAATGCACACCTGTTAGCGATAATTGAATTAGAGATTTGGGAAACGAGATGATGCCCTGTTTAACGTATATACTGAATGATTATGCCACTGGTATGCACGAAGTTTATCGTCTATTTCTGTGCCTAAGGGGGTGGGAAGGGAGAATTGCAGTGCGGTTATGCCTTTGTAAAACCTGTTTTATATAATACTAATAACAGTTATGTAAATTATCTATCATTAGTGATTGTGAGGTACTTTGATACATGACTATGAATGTTCGATATCAGTTGTCATCTGATATAAATCATATGTTTCCGTACTTTCGTTTGACCAATTTGTCGAACGGCTGTCGGGTGATATATATTGGAAGGAATTAGAAAACGATGAATCTTTAGGCGTGTGTTTGGCGTATGGTGAATATAATTTACGATGCCGGCCGCGTTTGTTATCTGTGCGATCCGATTTTGTGTCTGGCGTCGTACTATAAGAATTTTGCGTAATTAATTTGTGTTTTATGACATTTGGTTCCTGTGTTTGGGGCCTAGATTGGTCGCTGGGTGATAAATCCGGGGGTGATTGGCTGTCTGTTTTATTAAAATGTTTCGAAGCCATGAGTTGGCTAATTCAGCCAATGGTATTGAAGAATTGTCGTCTGTGTTTGAGCGCTCAAGTTGAGCGCGCTTAATTGCCGTCGTTTTGAGGTCATCGTCTGATTCCAATGTGGATTGAGAACTATTATTATCGACACTGGCTTCACTCGGTGGAAATGCAAATTGATTATGTTGTTTATTTTTTAAGTGATTGGGAATTTGAGGTGTAGGCCAATCAACGGGGGATGGTTTGATGTGTTTAGCATGTGATTTTGTTAATTTAGCAGATAGGTCATGTCTTAATATGTAAGATATGGGGCCTGTTTGTTTCAAGATACGCCAAAACGGCTCATATTTAAATGAAAATTTGTGATTTGGTTGGTGGATTTTGTAATAGACGGATTGGACTATTTTAAAGGTTGGAATAGATCCACCTTTGTTCTGTTTGTGGTCGCGAGAGGCTGTTTCGAGAAGAGATTTTGTAGTTTTAAAAATAATGTGTTGTAGTCCGGGAGCTAATAGGGGTACCCTTGCACCCCCCCCTGGGACTTAACTTCACCCCACTCATTTTGTTCCTTATTATGTCCTTCAACTTCTAAGCAATGTTAACAAGAAAAAAAGTGGCCGCGTAGACTCCAGACAAGATGGCGTCCATCATGGCCGCCGTTTTTCAGACCAGACCCTAAGTCAGTTTTATGCAAATTATAGCGGGAAAATCTTGTAAAATGTATACAAATGTATATATTTTCGTGAAGATGAGACATAATGACACATTTTTGAGCCAAAATTTAAACTCACCATCTAAAATGGCCGCCAAAATGGCCACCGGAAGTTGAAAATATAACATTTTTTCACAAATGTCTTCTAGATCAATTCATGCTGTTTGGAACTGGTTGAGTAATGCAACTTTATTTTGTGTTTGGTATATTAACTGATCATTGGAGCAACGAAATATGCAATTATTGGGGTCCTAACCCCTTCCGATCCCTCAAAAATTCGATTTTACAGAATGCGGTATAAAATTTCACCAAAATTCACAATTGGGATTCTAGTCATATTTCAACAAGAAATGAACAGAACTTTGTAATGTAAGTGAGACATATCATTAACTATTAATATTCCAAATCACTGGGACCAAAATTCTTACTTTGGCACAACATGGCTGCCAATATGGCCGCCAAAATATGGAAAATGGTAAATATGTCACCAGCGTGTCCTGCAATCGCTTACAAGTTGTGGTTGATGTATAAAATTGGATATTCTGCATTCTATACATTGAATACTAACATGTTTGATGCACCATGGTTAATTGTTACTATTGTCACCCCTGACATTTTCAAAAATATTGGACTTTTCTCTCAAAAACTTGACATAAATATGTGCATAAAATCACTTTTCAGGTTTGAACCATTTTTTCAGGTAAAATATAACTATCTTTGGATTGAAAGGTGTTTATTGTTTTGGTCTATTGTAAATGTATCACACTACAGTGTTTATAGACTGAATTGCTCAAGATGGCTTCCAAAATGGTAACCAAATTTGTAGAATGTTAATTTTGTACATATATCCCGAACATTCTCTGCATTATCCGAAAAGGTAGCATATTGTGACTCACTTGGTTATTATACATGTTATTTAATTACCTGACAACTACATGTTCTATTCTGGTTGTCTCAGTTCCTTTTGGAGCATGACAAATTCATTTTAAAGTATGCAATTTTGCTGAGAACCTCTTTTGTAATTTTGGCCACATTTATTAAAAGGAAATGGGCAGAACTTTGATACAGAACTGAGATGGATCATAATCTTTGGCTATTCTGGTCCATTATGATAAAAAAAAATGTCAACATGATACAGTGTGGATGCCAAGATCATAGCCTGGGAGTTACTCTATGATCATGTGTGAGGTGAATAGGTATACAGGGAGTTATTGTATGTCATGACTGATGCGAGTAGGTATACAATGGGTGACTATATGGTTATTAGTGGGTTGTCAATGGTAAGATGCATCTAGGTATACAGGGAGATACAGGTATACATGGAATAACTGTACTGTCATGATTGAATATGAATACCTGGAGTAAGGTGGGTGGACATTATCGAGGGTGTGGTTATATAGGGAGTGTCCGTGTGGTAATGGTGGGATGTGTATTTATATATCTCATGGATGTATTATCATTTGTGGGTGTATAAGGCTTAGCTGTATTATCATGGATGGCGTGTATGATTATGCAGTGAATTGCTGAATTGTCATGTGTGAGGTGTATATGCAAGTATGGAGTGTTTGAGTGGTCGTGTGTGGGGTTGTTTTGTATATCTAGAGGGGCTGAATGGCCATTAGTGAGGTTTACATGTACACCTGGAGTAAATCTATAGTCTAGGGTGAGCTGCATATGTATATCGAGTGGTTATATGACTATGTGTGTCAAATAGGTATACAAGTAGTGACTGTATGGTTAATAGTGAAATGAGAACATGTAGGTATACAAGACAGTAGTGACTGTATGGTCACAAATGTAATGGACATCTATATAGGGGGTGACTAAATGGTCATGTGTCAGGCGTATGAGTATACCTGGTGCTCCTGTTTGGTGACTCGTGGCGGTATGGTCATGTGTAGGTTATACCAGTATAACACGTGTTGCTTTATTGTCATGGGCGAGGGATATGTGTATATAACGAGTGGCTATATGGCCATGGATGAGGTGGACATGCATACATGGAGTGACTATAGTCACATGGATGGGGTGTGTTAGTATATCTTGAGTGGCTATTCGGCTATGGTGTGACAAATATGAATACAAGGAGTGACATGGCCAATGTTGAGGCGAATATGTATACAAGGATTGACCATGATCATGTATGAATGTTTTGAATAGGTACACACGGGGTGACTATATGGCCATAGGTCAGATGAAGGAGTATGCCAGGTGACATGGGTGAGGGTATGAGTATGAAGCGAGTGGCTATATGGCCATTGGTGAGGTGCATATGTATACCGGAATTACTTTATGGCCATTGGTGTGGTGCTGATATAGATATTGATTGTCTATTTGACCATGCGTTTGGAGAATATGTATACAGGGGGTGAGCTTATGGCCAATGGTGAGATGAATGGGTATACAGGGAGTGACTATATGGCTATGGGTCATGTTTAGGAGTATACCTGGTGTGCCTGCATTGTGACGCATGGCTGTATGGTCATCCGTGGCCATGGATCAGGTGTACGTGTATACAGTGGGTCACTATATTGTTATGTCTGTGGTGTTTATGTATATATGTAATGACTGTGTGCTAATGGGTGACTATCGCTTTCCACACTTATCACCCCCATCTACATAAACATCATCAAGATGGAGAACTCTCTGACATGACCTTTTTATTGATTAACATACCCTTGAGTTATTGTAGAAAGCGATAGCCACCCAATATATAACCCACCCATTACCACCAAGATATAACCCACCCATTACCCAAGTCACTCCGTATGTTCATAAACACCACAAAATGACAACATAGTAACCCACTTTATACACGTACACCTGATCATGCAGCCATACTTGGTTATACCCGTACATACCACAAATGACGATACAGCCCCGAGTCACCATGCATGAACACCAGGTATACACCTACACCCGACGCATGACAAAAAGTCACTCATTGTATACACATTCACATCACCATGGACCATTCAGCCGCAACACGTATAACTATTCGCCATACACATGACCATAGAGTCAATCCAGGTAAACATATTAATCTCAGTTCCGTCTCAAAGTTCTGCTCATTTCCTTTCAATAATATGGTCAGAATCACAAAAGAGGTTCTCCGCAAAATTCCATACTGCAACTTTATAATGAATTTGTCATGCCCCATACGGAACTGGAACAAATATAATAGAACGTATTTGTCAGTTAATTAACTAATACGTAAAATAACCATGTGCGTCACAATTTGCTATCTTTTTCGGATAACGCAGAGAATAATGTTCGGGATATGTTAACTTTTAACTTTTTACAAATTTGGTTGCCATTTTGGAAGCCATCTTGAGCATTTCAGTCTTTAAACATCACAGCGTGACACACTTAAGATAGACCTAAACAATAAACAGATTTGATACCAAAGATAGTTGCAGTTTACTTGAACAAATGGTCGAACCCTGAAAAGTGAATTTTTGCCAATATTTTTGTTAAGTTTGTGAGAGAAAAATCCCATATTTCTGGTGATATCAGTGGTGACAATAGTAAAAATGATCCATGGTGCATTAGACATGTTAGTATGCTATGTATAGAACACAGATTAGCCAATTGTATACGTCAACCACAACTTGTAAGCGATTGCAGGACACGCTGGTGTAATATTTACCATTTTCCATATTTTGGCGGCCATATTGGCAGCCATTTTGAGCCAATGTAATAACTTTGGTCCCAGTGATTTGGAACATTAATAGTTAATGATATGCCTCACTTACATTACAAAGTTCTGTTCATTTCTTGTTGAAATATGACTAGAATCCCAATTGTGATTTTTTGTGAAATTTTATACCGCATTCTGTAAAATCGAATTTTTGAGGAATCTGAAGGGGTTAAGACCCAATAATTTCACATTTCGTTGCTCCAATGATCAGTTAATATACAAAACACAAAATAAAGTTGCATTACTCAACCAGTTCCAAACAGCATGAATTGATCTAGAAGATATTTGTGAAAAAATGTTATATTTTCAACTTCCGGTGGCCATTTTGGCGGCCATTTTGGATGGTGAGTTTAAATTTTGGCTCAAAAATGTGTCATTATGTCTCATCTTCACGAAAATATATACATTTGTATACATTTTACAAGATTTTCCCGCTATAATTTGCATAAAACTGACTTAGGGTCTGGTCTGAAAAACGGCGGCCATGATGGACGCCATCTTGTCTGGAGTCTACGCGGCCACTTTTGTTTCTTGTTAACATTGCTTAGAAGTTGAAGGACATAATAAGGAACAAAATGAGTGGGGTGAAGTTAAGTACCAGGGGGGGGGGTGCAAGGGTACCACTATTAGCTCCCGGACTATTGATTTTGAAGCGTGGTGGCTAAAAAATCCTCTCCTAAATACTTTTCTCTGTGTGTTAAAATTCGGTCTTATCTGTGGTTCTCTAAAAAAAAGTTAGAAAAAATGGTGAATGTGTATGTACACTGGAACAATAGAAGTTCATTGCTTGTGATGCATAATTTAGATATAGGTCCCAATTTTCTACATTTGCTTGGGTGATTGTTGAAATGATTGATGCTATACTTCTATGTCAGCGTTCACTCTTACCGTTGCTTTGGGGTGAGTAGAACGAAGTGAGGCGGTGATTGATATGGTAATATTTACAAAATTCAGTGAGTTTGCAAACTCGGACCCATTATCAGTTAATATTTCTTCAACTGATCCAAATAAAGTGAAATACTCTGAATTCAATCTTTCTAAAATTGCATCCACCATTTTGTTAGGTAATGCGTATGCTAAAGTGTGTAATGAAAATTGATCAATAATAGTTAAGATAAATCTATTTCCTGACTGTGTTTTGGGGGAAAATGGTTCCATAAGATCGATGGCTATGAGTTGTCCCGGCCTTGATGGGGCAGTGACTGGTTGAAGCGGGATTTTTGGATTATAAGCATTTCGTTGTCGGCATGTATGACAATTGTTTATGTATGTGACAATTTTTGCAAACAACTGAGGTGTGTAATATCTGTTTCGTATGGTCGCGTATAGCGATTGTACCGCTCTATGGCCGAGACTGTGATATTGGGATATAACTTCTTGTGCTATTTTGTCCGTTATATATATTCGTAATTTAGGTATGTCATTATATATTGATACTAGAAGGTGACCCGACTTCGTCCGGGCTATTCAAAAACCAAATTTCAAGTCGATTGCTCCACCCGTTTCCTAGATCTGGTCTGCGCATGCGCGAAGCTGGTGTCGCACGGACTCGGCGACCCGATAAAATTCGTATCCGGGGCAAGATACATTCACATACCAAATTTCAAGTCGATAGCTACACCCGTTTCCGAGATATATAGCCCAATGTCATTTGCGGATACCTCGGCCGGTGATGAGTTAACGCGACATCGGCCTCTTAAGAGTTAACGCGATCACGTCACGATATGTTGATGGCGTAATATATTTTTTTACGCAATGATTTTCGATGAGCGAAGCATGAACTTGTGTTCTTCCCGATAATTAAGGTAGAAACTTTAAACGTACACAGGCGTGTCATACATCATTGGAAAGGTGACACGCCACAGATTCTAACCGTGCAAATTATATGACTGGCAATTTATTATTCGCGCTATATCGAATCGATTTGTGAGCACCGAACTGAAATATATTAGCGCAAAACGGCGCAAAACAGATTTGACCTCGGCACGTGAAAAGTTGACATCGGATCTGAAAATCAATATGCCTATGTTCGTCTCCGGCCGAAAATACATCCAAATACCAAGTTTCATCGAAATTGGCTTAGTCGTTTTTGAGTCCATCGATTTCAAACACACACACACACACAAACACACACACACACACAGATCTTTCAAAATATATAATAGACTAGAAGGTGACCCGACTTCGTCCGGGGTTTGACCTTGAATTGTCTATTTTGAAGGCCAAGGTCAAGTGGGGTCACGATTTGACCCGTCCAAAACACTGCCCGAACAAAAGTACCCGACAAAAGTACCCGTCGAAATCCATCCGGTTTTACCCGATTTGACCTTTTAACCCGATTTGATTTCCACTCAAGTATATAAACGCGCCACATTTACACACGTAAAGATAAATTACCATCGGTGCCCGAGATATCGCCAAGACGTCTGAAACAGTCAAATGCATCGGCCGGTTGAGCGTTAACGTGATCTAACGTTATGAACTCTAACGACGTCATAGAAGTTACGCATTGTTTTTAACCTGATAGAAGATCGTACCACTTCTTCTTAATAATTGAGGCAGATAACTAAAACGGATACATACATATTATATATCGTTGGAAAGATGAAGCCACACAGATTCTAACCGTTCAAATTATATGACTGGAAATTTATTATTCGCGCTATATCGAATCGATTTGTGAGCACCGAACTGAAATATATTAGCGCAAAACGGCGTAAAAACAGTTTTGACCTCGGCACGTGAAAAGTTGACCTCGGATCTGAAAATCAATAGGCCTATGTTCGTCTCCGGCCGAAAATACCCCCATATACCAAATTTCATCGAAATTGGATAAGCCGTTTTTGAGTCCATCGATTTCAAACACACACACACACACACACACACAGATCTTTCAAAATATATAATAGATATAGTGTAGGATACCATCTCTGAGAATAAAGGTTTTTGCTAATTTTTCGGGTATATGTGTTGATTGCATTTGTTTGATAATCCCGGAGATTGTGTGGTCTCCTGATTGTTCATCTCTTATATTAGTTATAGAAGGAAGGACCGGGCTGTCGTCGAGATCAACTGATGATTCGGAATCCGTGTTCTGTTTTGGTTGTTTTTTTGTTTTGAAAATTCCTGAATATCTTGCATGTCAAGTATATTAATATCCGGTACAATGGGATTGAGGGGTGGACTTGGGTCGCTATCGGTGCAAGAATTGATGCACGGGTGTGTGTCGGGGTTTATCCGACTGCAAAAATCGACCGTAACATTGTTCGTGCCTTTAATATAAGTAATTTTTGGGTTCAATGCTGATATTTCCAAAAACCATTTTTGAATTTTTGTGTTTATCAGATCCTTTTTTTTAAACATGTGGATGAGGGGTAAGTGATCTGTTTTAATCTCTACTTGGGATCCCTGTAAGTAAAATTTAAATTGCCTTGCAAACGTATATATAGCGAAGGTTTTTTTTTTCGTGACAGAATAATTCCTTTGTGATTTGTTAAGTTTTTTACTGGCGAACGCGATTGGTAGTTCAACGTGTTTATCATCTTGGCTATTAGCATATTGTGACAATATCGCCCCGATACTATGGATAGATGCATCTACTGTCAGAATGAACAGTTTGCCGGGATTTGGTTAAGCTAAGATTGGGGCGGTTGCTAAACTTTCTTTAAGCGTGTCGAACGCTGTTTGGCACGGCGCATCCCACACAAATTTAGCATATTTAGTTGTGAGTTTGATTAAAGGCAATGCCGTGGATGCGAAAGTAGGAGAATATGACCTGTAAAAATTAAGAATTCTCAGTAATCTGCGGACTTCTTTAACTGATTTCGGAGGTGGTAGAGACTTGATAATTGAAATTTTTTCAGGGTCAGGGGATGTGCCCTTGTCGGAAATAATATGTCCTAAAAATTTGACTTGTGGTTGACAAAATTTAGATTTTGATAGTTTAACTATTAAGCCGCATTCTCTGAGTCTGTCAACTAATTTTGTGAGCTGCTGTATATGCGTTTGAGGATCGGAGCTATGACAGATGAGGTCATCGACAAATCCTTCCACGAATGTTAAATCGTGTAGGGCCATGTTCATGAGTTTTAAAAAATACCCTGAGCTCGAGACATATCCCATCGGAGCTCTTTGATAACCGTATTGTCCTTCGGATGTATTCATAGTTAATATGGGGACAAGTTCGTGTTCGACCCCAATAACATGACAAGCATTTGATAGGTCAAATTGGTTGGTGTGCGGTCCTGTGTGTCCGAAGGGTTGGTATGCGGTCTTGTGTGTCCGAAGGGTTGGTGAGCGGTCCTGGGTGTCCGAAGGGTTGGTATGCGGTCTTGTGTGTCCGAAGGGTTGGTATGCGGTCATGTCTGTCCGATTGGTTGAGCTATGGTTGACCGATGCAGTGGTCTAGTGTGTGAGGCTGTCTATCCGTGGCTGGAGTGTAAGGTTGTATCCATGTGGTTGAGTAGCGGTTTGAGAATGTTTCTGCTCTGTAGTAATCGTCTAGTGGCCGAGACTTCAAGTTGTGTGGTGCGACGTAGAACTGTTCAAGGCACCATTAATACTATGTGAGCTAATGAACACATAGATATAGTAGGTACAAGTCTTTATTACGTAGTGAACAATATATGCAGTGTGTACAAATAGAATGGTCGCCGTGAAATGATGTCCCCGAATGGGTGATACCTGGTGTGCGTGATGCCTGGATATAACCTCTAGATGAGATGAGTCTAGTGAAAGCATGATGTGATGGGATGTTTCTTATATACTATTTGGGATGCATATTAGATGAGGCGTTTGGCAATACACATCGGGATTGGTTCCTCCGTTATGGTCATCTCTCTTGACCATATTTGGGAGCCATCTTCATTGTGTTTATATCTTCGCTGATAATAAGACGTGTGAGGTTTCGAGAACCGAACACGAATATCTGAGTTTGGGGTTTTATATATTGGGACATTCGTATAGTTTAAATCAAGTTGTGAGATTATAATGGGTAGTTATCTCACAGAATTCTCTTAGCATTAGAGTTAAGCCCCTGTCACACTCAGGCCGGCGCTATCACTGCGCTGCAAAAGTATCAAAGCGCCCACCTAAACGCACTAATGTATCCAAGAACCGATTGGTGACGCAGTGGACACTGGCTACAACGGCCGAGGATCTTCGTGGTCGCCCATATGTGCCAGAGCGCCGCGCTTGTTTTTATGCATGCACAAAACAAGCGCAGAGGCTCGGCGACCTGACCAGGACGTAGTACTGTCGCCGTGACAGCACAAAGCAAAGCGCCAATCGAGCGACGTGAGCATCATGTGTACGCAGAAAGAGCGCATATTAGCTTCTCATGGTCGCAGCAAGAATGAGCTCAATGAGGCTCGGTCTAAAACTTATTGCGCTCTTTCTGTGCTGTCATGGGGTGTTATGGACTGGTTCCCGCTCATAGAACGTCTACATTGTGCTGCCACTGCGACTCTGGCGCTCGCTTTACGCCCAAGCGTTATAAATGGCGTTCTTCCGGCGTTTACAGCAGGTTTACACTACGATCCCACTTTGATATGCGGTCTGCTCATACCACTGTCACACAGTGGAAGCGCGGAAAATTGTCAGAAAATTTCAATCTGTTAAAACAAGAGAACCAATGTCAGAAATGGTAACGCGCTCAAGATAATATATTATAAACCCAAGAATGTAATTGTAGAATATAAAATATATTGGTTTTGCGAATGACCAACTCCAGAATTCAGTTAAATAACAATAACAACCAGCCCCTAATTAACGAACCGGTGGTCGAATTGACCGTCTCCGACCACACCCCACAGTGGGCTGCAGAAAATTCTTTCATTTGTAATACACATATAGTTTACCACAAACCAAAAAATAAACATTAATCAACGTTGATTAACACAATAAACGAAATTTAATTTCCCCAACTACAAGCACCTTTTACGGGACTCAGCCTCCAGCTTCCAGTTTGACTTTTAAATATTCCCAAAAATGCCCCATTCTATAAATAAAACTAATAAAACACCCATTGATAATGTCAGCCCGCACGCGAAACGAGAAACTCCCACCAGTCATACATGCGGCGCGCGTGACAAGCTATGCCCCTATCCCGCTTATCACGTTTTCAACGCGCTCCTTTTACGACCCATTGCGTTCCTGCTTTATCAAGTCTCACGCTCTCACACGCTCTCATTGCGTTTCCTCCACGTCAAAAACGCTCTTAATGCGTTCAAGTCGTTGTCTTTGTGCTGCTAGTACGCTTTGCGCGGTCATGGCGACGGTACTACACCTGGTCAGAACGCCGAACATATGCGCTTGTTTTGTGCATGCACAAAACAAGCGCGGCGCTCTGGCGCTCTGGGGCGATCACGGGAACCCTCTACCGCCCTAGCCAGTGTCCACTGCGTCACCAATACGTTCTTGGATACCTCACTGCGCTTTGCTTGGCGCTTTGATTATTTTTCAGTGCAATGTAAGCGCCGGCCTGATCGCAGCGGAGTGTGACAGTAGTTTAATCGGACAGCTAATCTATTGCGGAGTATTGGGTATTTTCCCCACAACCGAAAAACTGACTATGACTGGAGAACGCAGAAGGCGCTATTTATACGCTCCGCGCCCGCACAGAGAACGTTTTGCGAACCTATTGAGAAAGTACTAGCATCACAATGACAGCGACTTGAACGCACTAAGATCGTGAGACTTGACAAAGTAGGAACGCAATAGGAGCATACTTTGTTTTTAAAGTTTGACAATTTTCGACAGTTTTCGGCGTTCCTCCTGTGTGTTACTCATATGTTGGTACTTTTGCAGAGTAGTGAGAGCGCCGGTCTGAGTGTGAGAGGGGTTTTAATGGTCATCGACAGGATATCAGGAAACATGATGTGGGATTACCATATGCCCGCCACTTCAACTTACCTGACCAGTCAGTTAAGGACATTCGTCTACATGTATGGTGTGGTGGTCTGCCCGTGCGTGATGACCGCAGAATCAAAGAGTAACAAATGATAGACGCATTCGGGAGCCTACATCTGGGCATCAATAAAGATGCTGACTTTATGGCCAAATGGTTATAACTTACTAGATATTATACTGCGCGCCACTTTTGTATCAGCAGTGATTACGTCACATTACGCGCCATTGCTATTACGTTGCATATTGTATATGTAACTGTGTAACGTTGTATTATATTCATTGTGAGTGAACTTGAGAAAGGCGGAAGCCGAAAGCTTGTTCGTATATAAATTGCAAATGTCTTGACGATGTTATTTCACAAGCCATCATCATACAGCTATATACATATATAAATGCAGGATATGCCAGACCTGTTTGTATTTGACCACCCTCTGACCATCACGTGGGTTCATTCGACTACCTGTTGCTTTTGTGATTACTAAAAAGTAGTCATTAAGTCAAACTCTTGTTATTAATAACAACCATGTGGGATAAAAGCAGCACCGTTTGAATAAATATTGGTGGTTGGTTGACAATTGGTTACTCATATTCGTGGGCGCTGCCTTTCCTGTTCATCATTATGCACTTGCCCATAGTGTATGTTTAATGGTGGTTTCCAGTGTTCAATAGATAATACTACGAAACAATTAAATAGAACTTTGTTAGTAAATTTATTGGACATATTATTCGCCAGTCGCGCGCCAGAATTTGTATAACTCGTACTCGAGATTGGGTTTAAAAACGAAAGGGACGTAATTCGAACTATATAGTTCCTTCTAACATCCAAGATGGCGACGAAAACAAGCAAAACATTTTGGTGGGAAGAACAGAATCTGTTATTATATCGTTACTCGATGTTTGACGATGGCAATTATGCATGCAATTGATACACTTGATACAAGAACCACACGACAGCGTGCAATTCGGCCATCAACGTCGATTTGACCCACATATTCGGCGAATAATCTATCCTACATTTGTTTCTCCGAATTCGCGCTATCACATCAATGAAATGCCAGACAAACGTCCGCTCACTGACTCGACATCAAGTGGAGATGACAGCATCATCATTATAGATTTTCAGAACTATAGTGGGAAATATAATGACCCCGCAAAGATATACTCGACCAGAAACACGACTTTCATAATCAGCGGTACTTATGTGTCTACATTCTCTACTGATTTCGCGTTCAATCTGCAATGTGTTGCGGATTATTGACGTTAGTTAAACGGAAACGGACCCAAAAACAGTATACACGCTTGGTGGCACCATGGAAGGTATTAGTTCCCCGACTCAAATTTGGTGGTGTTAAACCGGACAGAGCATCTTTAATAAAACAGTTCCTAATTACAGAAGACTTTGATGTCATGTCTTTCAAATTCAAACTTATTATTTTATACAATTAAATCAACACAAAAATAAAATCGAAGATATGCACCATCTGTAATGTGTGGCAGACAAAAATAGTTCTACGTTTCTGTTTTTCAGGTATACAGAATGGATAGTGACCCTCGGGGTAATTTTCTCATCATCAACAACAGTGATTTCGAAAACTATCCTAAGATAAAGGGTACTAAAAAAGATGTGAAAGCTATTAATAATACATTTATGGGCAATGGATTTGATGTCTCTGTCCAACATGATCATACGGCTCAGGTTTGTATTACCATCGGGACCTCTTCCTTATTAAAACTGCTGCATCTCTAAAAACAACACAAATATTTATAAAACCCGGTTTAATGGCATACTTCATTAATGGTAGCCCGCATATTATGGCCCACGCAGTTCATTTCCATAGTTCTGTCCATTTCCTTTCAAAACATGTCAGGATACATGAAGACTGCCACGCTCTGTTCCCGCTAGCATACTCGTGCCCAGTATACATACAAACTTGCATATAATTTGCAAATATATACTTGTTTTGGGCTACATCAAGATAAATAATACCTGTCAAATTCATCGACTGTTAGATATACAATTTTACTATAAGCTGTCTTTTTCTTTCTCTCTATTTTAAATGCGAACAGTTGCATGTAAGTTATCGGCAAATTACCTTGTCGCTTTGACAACCATTTCATGTCTCTTCTATTATATATTTTGGAAGATCTGTGTGTGTGTGTGTCTGTAATCGATGAACTCAAAAACGACTAAGCCAATTTCGATGAAATTTGGTATTTTAGGGTATTTTCGGCCGGCGACGAACATAGGCATATTTATTTGTCCGTGCGAGGTCAACTTTTCACGTGCCGAGGTCAAATCTGTTTTTACGCCGTTTTGCGCTAATATATTTCAGTTCGGTGCTCACAAATCGATTCGATATAGCGCGAATAATAAATTGCCAGTCATATAATTTGCATGGTTAGAATCTGTGTGGCTTCATCTTTCCAACGATATATAATATGTATGTATCCGTTTTAGTTATCTGCCTCAATTATTAAGAAGAAGTGGTACGATCTTTTATCAGGATAAAAACAATGCGTAACTTCTATGACGTCGTTAGAGGTCATAAAGTTAGATCACGTTAACTCTCACCCGGCCGATGCATTTGACTGTTTCAGACGTCTTGGCGATATCTCGGGCACCGATGGTAATTTAGCTTTACGTTGAAACTTGATAATTAATGAGTGTGTGTATATGAGGCGCGTTTATATACTTCAGTGGAAATCAAATCGGGTTAAACTGGCGGATTTTTACGGACGAAATTAATTTGATGCATAGGGTATCTCGGTATCCGCTGGGCCGATTTCCCGGTATCCGCTGGGCCGATTTCCACCATTTTTGGGGTGTTGGTGTTTGACCCCACCTGACCTTGACCTTCAAAATGGTCAATTCAAGGTCAACTCGGGTAAAACCGGATGGATTTCGACGCGTACTTTTGTTCGGGCACTGTGTTTTGGACGGGTCAAATCGTGACCCCACTTGACCTTGGCCTTCAAAATAGACAATTCAAGGTCAAAGCCCGAACGAAGTCGGGTCACCTTCTAGTATTATATATTTTGACTTACTTGGGTTGTGTATATATCATGACATACATGCATGTACGGTTTGTGTAACATATTGATACTCACCGTAATGGATGAATGAAAGTTATATACTCCTGAGCTAAGAGGTAGTAAAGAAGGTGTAATATATCTTAATAATACATTTATGTCTATCGGCTTTGATGTATCTACACACCATGACCTTACTGCTCTGGTTTGTATAACCATTGGGACCTCCTTCTTTATTAAAACCGCAGCATCTCCAAAAACAACATGTTTAATAACCCGGTTAATGACATATTGCATTAATGGTACCCCGCAGATTATGGCCCACTCAGTTCATTTCAAGAGTTCTGCCCATTTCCTTTCAAAACATGGCAGGATCCATGAAGAGGTTTTCGGAAAATCCCAAAACTGCTTTTAAAATGAATTTTGCATGGCATACACGGTAACGGGAACACCATACTAGTATATTTAGTTGTCCGTTTATTAACTGAACAGGTCACAAGTTGCAACCTTTTTCGAACAGCAGAAAATAATGTTCCACATAGATGTATATGTGAAAAATTCAATATTAAACAGAGTATGGTTTCCATTTTGCAAGCCATCTTTAGTGATTTGGTCTATTAGCACCTCAATGTGACACATTGAAGAATGATTAATACAAAAACTATCTTTGATACGGAAATTAATTCCAATTTATTGGAAAACATGGACCATGGCGAAAATGAAAGGGGGATTTTTTGTGAGAAAATCAATCTGTCTAGCAATGCCAGTCACAATTAACCAACGTCCATTAGACAATGTTAGCATTGGATGTATAGCGGGCAGATTAACCTAATATTAATTCGTCTGATTGAATAACAATTTACAAGTAAACTAACAGTCGTATTTAAACTCGACCCATGCGTGCTTTTTAGTCCGAGAGCTGAATGAGTACCCTTGCACCACTACGACTTTACCCACTCCTTTTGTTCCTTATTATATTCTTCAACTTTTAAGCAATGGTAACAAGAACAAAACATGATGCACATGTATACTCCAGACAAGATGGCGTCCATCATGGCCGCTAGTTTTCCGACTAGGCCCTATGTCAGTTTGATGCATAATTACACTTTTTTATATCAATATTGGAACTCCAAAATGGCCGTCAGAAGGTGAAAATATGACGTTTTCACTAATATATTCTAGATCAGTTTATGCTGTTTGGAACTGGTTGAGAAATGTAATTAATTTGAATATATTAACTGATCATTGGAGCAATGAAATGTGTAATTACTGGGGTCCTTGCCCCTTTCGATCTCACAAAATTTCAATTTTACAGAATGCGGTATAAAATTTTACAATTGGGATTCTAATCACAGTTCAACAAGAAATCAACAGAACTTTGTAATGTAAGTGAGGCGTATCATTACCTATGAATATTCCAACTCATTGAAAACAAAATTGTTACTTTGACTCAAAATGGCTGCCAAAACGGTGTTTATAGACCAACTTGCTCAAGACGGCTTCCAAAATGGCAACCGAATTTGGTAAAAAGTTGATTTTGTACATATATCCCGAACATTATTCTGAGTGCTGGGGCAATATCTACCATTTTCCATATTTTAGCGGCCATTTTGAGCCAAAGTAACAATTGTGGTTCCAATGAGTAGGAAATTCATAGGTCATGATATGCCTCACTTACATTACAAAGTTCTGTTAATTTCTTGTTGATATATGACTAGAATCCCAATTGTGATTTTTTTTTGTGAAATTTTATACCGCGTTCTGTAAAATCGAAATTTTGAGGAATCGGAAGGAGCTATGACCCCCCCCCCCAATAATTGCATATTGAATTGCTCCAATGAACAGTTAATATCAAAAACACAAAATAAATTCGCATTTCTTTACCAGTTCTAAGCAGCATAAACTGATCTAGAAGATATTGGTGGAAAAACGTCATATTTTAAACTTTCGAATGCCATTTTGGCGACCATATGCTGTGGAGAGCTTTAAGGAGGCATTTCTACTGAAAATTTCAAATTAATTTATATGCTGTGCAATTAGTGTCAAATTGATGTACACAGGACACGTATACGATATCTTTTTACGAAATTGACAATTTCCAACTCAATCCGGAGTTATGGCCATTTGATTTCCCAAAAACTGTAAGCCTTAAGGAGGCATTTCTACTGAAAATTTCAAATTGATTTATATGCTGTGAAATTAGTGTCAAATGGATGTACACAGAACACGTATACGATATCTTTTTACGAAATTAAGCCTTAACTCATTCAGTGCCAGGTTTCCTGGGGGAAACGGATGGCTGAGTGCCAGGTTTCCTGGGGGAAAACTATCATTTACACTAACTAGATATTTAATTTGATTATTCAATATTGGAAAGAATTGAATTGACAGCAAACATTGATAGTATAGGCCCTACTCAGGAAGTTTTTTAAAAGTCCAATTCCGGTAATACAGGTTCACCGCAGCTCCAAACTTTCACGTTGCCATGGCAACGAATACTTCAAATTAACACCGATTGTATGAAATTGCAAATGTGTTGTTTTTTGTGGCCATCTAACTAATATATTCTGTGTAGTTTTAGGCATTACTTTTGCTGGTGGAATAACATAGCATTATGTTATGGCAAAGATTGGAATGGGGGGGGGTGATTAGTGAGACCTAACGAATTTTCTAAATGGGATGACGTTTACAATAACCGATTTCCTAGAAAAGCAAATTGCAAAACTGAAAACAATTTGAAAATCAATTGTTTCCGTTCTGAAGGCCTACAACAATCGTACTTTCGCTGTGCGGCGTATACTATAGTTCCCCGTTCGTGCGGTACACGTAGCTACATGTATGGCGTCAATGACACAAATTTGGGCAATCAGAGTAACTCGGTGAAAATTTAATCGAATTCAGCACATCGACAAACCCCTCACTACCAAATGTCCGTTCGATATCTTAAAACATGTAAGATCAATATATTGACAATGTTTCCTGTAGTAATTTATCATTGTAATTTGGCGAACCCCTTAAGGTACATATTTTGATTGACGTAATGTGCGCGTTGTCCAAATCGGTGTTCCTCGATCGTTTGACGATAAACCAACTGTTCTATGGATTAGGGCATGCCCGATTTGATAGTAGTCGCCTTTTACGCAATCAAAATCGGTCTCCAATTAACAGATCTGGACGATGTATACGTTGACATCTTAGAGAGTTTGAACTCTTCAAGACTTTAGTCACGCCCACAAAACACACACTTTTTAACCACCTATATTCAGTCTGCTCTATCTCCTGAGTGCCTCAACATACGGAGCTGCCCGATACGTCGTTTAAACGGAGATATCTTCGGTTACGCCATATGCGCGTATAAACATACCAGCCGCCACTCGCCCACCCCCCCGATAAAAATTATTCCAAGATGTGACTTGTAATCCACAGTGTTTTAAACATGTATACCAATAATGAAATAGTGAGTTTTTCGCCCAGTAGAACATGTTTTAAGCGAGATGTTCTGGGCGACGTATAATTATATACGTCGCCGGCAAATGGTTGGCGCTTTTCGGGCGACGTATATATACGTCGCCGTCACTGAATGATTTAATTTTGCATCATAAAAGTGGAATTATGTCTTAGATTCACTAACATATATGCATCTGTTTACGTTTCCCGTTATAATTTGCATCAAACTGATGATGGACGCCATCTTGTCTGGAGTCAACACGACCACTTTTTTCATGTTAACATTGCTTAAAAGATGAAGGACATAATAAGGTACAAAATGAGTTGGGTATAGCCAAGTTTAATGTGGGTGCAAGGGTACCCCGATCATCTCCGGACTATTTGTTTGTCTCGGAATGTGATAGTTTCTATTATTCCTTAAGTTTTTCTGGGGCATATCAAATTTTATAGAATGTTCAGTGTGTTTTGACCTAGTTTGATCTCTGGAATCAGGGCCAGAATGTCACACAAGTGAGAATTAATTTATATGATATGATTTGAGGCTTCAAACCGCCATGTGCCTTTGATATTTTACAGGGAATGCGTGACGCTTTAGCTGAATTTGCTGAAGTTCAAGATCAAGATAATGATTCCTTAGGTGTGGCTATACTCTCACACGGGGATGATAACGACAGAATTTTGGGAACAGACAGTCAGTATATTCTGACTTCAGAAGTTAGACAAATGTTTTCAAACAGAAACTGTATAGCCATGGCGGGGAAGCCAAAATTGCTGATTTTTGAAGCCTGCCGTGGTAGCGCTGGTCTTATTGACAAATCTATTGACGGACCTGTAAGCCTCCTGTCAGATAACGAACCATCGACAGATGGGACCCACACCGACCAAATAGCTGCATATTCTGCTATGAAAGGTGAGTCATACGAATTAAGGTTATTATCCCCTTTTGTGGAGGGAGGGCTTCAGCTCCGCACGTAAGTCCGTCCGAACTGTGGAGCTCTATATTTCAGTGATAGGTCATTATAATTGAATTAAGATTTGAATGGTCATTGTAATGGTGATGAACCACCATGTTGAAACGATATTTATATACATTCAATTGTTAGTCGAGTTTTGTTTATTATCGACAGTTGGCCGGTTGGTGGACTTTCTGGTCCTATTGCGATAACTTGAACAAACATCCGAGTTCTTTTTATTGCAGACGGTTTTTGGGCTGACGTGCCGCTACAAATGTATATAGCATATATGGATGGATTCGGACTAGTTTGGTCCGTCAGTTATTTGTCACTGCGACATTTGTACACCGACAATCGTGTCCGTCCAAAATTTCTAACCATGCAGAGTTATGCCACTTCTTTATATTTATAGAAATTTGTATGTCAGTTAGCGCGATAACTTGAACCAGCGTCAACCAGTTTCATTCATATATTTGGTATATTGATCTTGCACAGCAATATCTCGAAAGAGTTCGAAAACCATAATTGTCCGACGCTTTTCATCTGAGTTACGGCCCTTAGTTTGTCTATTTTAGCAATTGTATGACATTTAGCGTGCAAACTATAAGAAATTACAACCGATTAAATTCATAGTTGATATGTGGATCTTTCACAACAATATTGCTATCGAGTTCGAAAACCAGGTTTGTCCTATTTATTTGATATGAATGTGTCCCTTTTTAAAAGCAATTTTGTGACCGTTACTGCGAAAACTTGAACAAACGTCAACCTATTCCATTCATATTGGTTACGGTTCGTTCAAAAGAGTATATTGATTTAGTTAAAAAACCAGGTTTATCCCAATTTGTTATTTACCCAATATGGCCATTATTTCTGATATATGGTGTTTCAGTGCGTCCATTTTTAGTGATTCTCGGTCTCGGTCGAACAGATTAAATCTTACGGGCAAAATTCTCGACCAGACCCATCTTTGATGCGCAAACCTTGCTTTAGCTGAGTTACGGCCATTTATATAGTTGTCTAGTTTTTAGAAATTGTATTACCATTGGCGAGAAAACTTGAACAAAGGTGAACCGAATAGAGCATTCACATTTGATAAGTGTACATTTCACAACAATATCCTGATGGAAAAACAGTTTTGTCCGAATTAGTTCACATGAATTTACTGCCCCAATAAGTCGTTCTGAGTTATTGTTTTCGTAAATCATTCATTTTTGGTGATTCTCGATCGTACATAGTCACTGTTATCGGGGAAACACTCGACCAGAGCCATCATTGATGCATACTCCATGTTGTTGAGATATGGGTGTTTGAAAAATCCTTCGGCACAAATATGCATCCCTCATCCGCCCATCACATACTTCATGCGAATATCTAGGCTGGCCGCTAGATGACAACCCTCTATTTTGTTTCGAAATTCGTTAAGAAACATGCATCGGCACAGCCTGCAGCCATATTTGCTGAGAATTATTTTGAAAAGGTAGAGGCTCCTATAATGCTCATCTCTAGACCTTTCACGACTTCCAGTGAAATCTATCATCCAATCGTCAAGCACACTTCATATCAATATATGGAGTCGCCTACATATTGGAGCTATCGATTTTTCCTAATTTTGTCTTAAAACGCCAGCCAGCGACCATCTTGGGCTTTACATTTTAATCCATCAGTACACCGTGCAAACCAAATTATTGGAAAACTATTTACTGGATCATCTTTAGATGGGAGGTTTTTAATTTGAATGATTTTTAATGAGAAACATGGCCGCTAACAGCCATCTTGAATTTACTCCATATTTAAATGTACGATGCACGGGCTCAGTTATTACACGGGGTAGGAACTGCTTCGCGGAGCAGACTCCGCTTCCGATTTTTGATCCAGTTCACTATCGTTTTCTACGTAAAATGGCGGTTATTCCCAGAACTCGACATAAATAGACGTAGTTTTCAAACTATTTGCATGGGGAAACATATAATAAATACTACAAGTTCAAAACACTAGCAATTCAGGCAAACACCAACACTAATTCCTTCTAGACATAACCACCGATCAGTCGGATTGCTGGGGGTGGCATAACGACAAATAACACAGTTTTTTAAACAGTTTTCTGCTTAACTAAATATTATAATTCGTTGTATACACACCACAGACTACCAATATTTCATGTATATTTGTGGTTGCATATCAAACCTTGCCCACTATTGACATCAATTGATTGATCAATACATGGTATAAGCTCCAGTTCACTAAAGCAGAAGCTCCAGTTGACTACAACCTAAGCAAGATACGATCCAGTTCACTATACTGTATTTTACTCGGCAAACGCGGCATACAGTTAGGTCTCATATATTGGGCAACTGGAGGTGGTCGTCGATGATCCAGACCTTATGTGGGTCGTGGATAGTAAGACTCTGGCTCGAGTGGGTGGTGAGAGCACAGCCCAGGCGCCAGTCGTCGGTTTTAATAGCACACTCGGCGGCCTCGGTAGAGCTCTTCTCAACGCAGCTGGTGACCAATGACTGGGATTGCGACGTCATTGTATTGTTTTCGGCTGACCTTGGGGTGGTAAAGAATTGGCATTGGGGCATCTAGGAAATGCTTCTGATGGTGTCGGCGCAACAGCTCATGTGCCCGGTCGCGGACATTCTGACGGCTGGTGAGGATTATGTCACTAGTCCCCCACTGGTCCACAAACTGTCCCACCCCAGGCAGCTAGGAGAGCCTTCCGAGTTCCTGGCACTGGACTTTGTCACTCTGAAAGCGTATGCTTTTTTTCAGGGTTTTGAGGGCTTTATCTTTTGCTCTGTAGTGAACGTCTGTCCCATGTCGTCGGGCGTCCAGTCATTCTGACCACTCCATCGGAAGAAGCTGTTGTGTGTCTGGGCTTTGACCACAAGGGCCCGCATTTCTTTGGCGACGCGATGGGTCGGGGAAAACTCGAGGGGGTCTCTTGCCCGGAAGAGCTCGATCGCTCTCGTGGTATTGCCCCTGCTCCCTCCACCATTATAGTAGCTCAGCCGGTGCTGGGTCAGTTTGTCGTTTGTAGCTGGGCGCCATTGGCAGCCTCCTCGGGTTCAAATATTGCCAGGATTGCGAGGAGGTTAAGTGAGGCAACCAAGTGGATGTACTCGGGCTGTATGTTAAAATATGGCCCAGGTGACACCGTCGGGGTGTGCTAACCAGAGTGTCGCTTTTTCGGGTGTCCCTTGACAAGAAGTCAAGCTGCTCTCCCTGGTCGACCACAAGCCTCCCTGTCAGTCTTTTGCTGTCGGCCTTGCTGTTCTGTGTGAACTTGCATATGATGCTGCAGCCTTGATTACGATTTTTAGGGAGCCAGACCTCGGTTTGTGTCTCAAAGGTCGTGATAGCCTCGCGGACCTTCGGACTCCTTAGGAGACCTGACTCAACCAGGAAGGCGTGCAGGGGTGTCAGTGCTGCATGGAAGCCGGTTTGGTCCCAAATGTATTGCTGTGTAAGTACATCAAAGGTATTGCTTCGGAAGTATAGGTAGATATGACCTTATTGCATAATCCCACAGAACAGTCTTATATACACCCATGCTATGACATCATTCTACTGGACATGACCTCATTATATTACTAGCAGTACAGTCTGATATCCACCCACGCTATCACATCATTCTACGGATCATGACCTCATTATATTACTAGCAACACAGTCGTATATGCACCAAGCTATGAGATCATCCTACTGACATGCCTTCACTGTATTACTAGCAGTAGTCTTATATACACCCACGATATTACATAAGTAAAGGGGGACAATGCACGCACGTAAAGAGGCAATCTCGGTATGTGGAAATTAAAGGGACGTGATGTAATATTGGTGTGTGAATATAAAAGGAACACAAAGGACACACGACACTCATTATGAATGAATGTTAAAGAAACACAAGACACGCACAGTGGGTGAATGTTAAAAGGATCAGAAAAATATTTAAACTTCCAATTTTCGGGCGCTTAATGCACCTTTTGTCAAAATGTATTGTTTCTGGCTCTACAATTCCCAATAATCCACTCACTCTTTCCACTTATGGATATATATCGAAGACGAGAATAACATGTTGATGAAGTTTATTGAAATTTGATCATCTTCGACCGTTAGATTTATTTCTAGGAGTTTCTTGAATTTTCTCATCGCTTCATCCGCAGCCCATTCATTATTATATCCGCGTTTGGTCAGTTTGATCATTTTCTTCATTATAGTGTTGTGTATGTGGGATGTGTTCAATCGATGTTGGTATTCTATCAATCGTCTGTAACTTTTAGAAAGAGATCAAACTAGGTGTCGATGCATTCCATCAGTTGATCAACCTTATCAGACCACGGTTCCGCACCATTGTTGACGTGTTTCAACATACTTTTGAATGTGTCCATCTCGCCGACACATCACGCAGCTTTCTTATGGTCGATTACTGTTCTATTACCGGCGACAGTATCATCGACGCAAGTACTAGATTTTTAGGACGAACTTGTCCTCTGATACGGTCGTGAGGAGCTGTGATTCCCTCTCATACGTCATGCGGGCATTTAGGGCTTGCTGACCCCAGTGCGCCGCAGAGACGTCGTTGACACCGACTCTCTCTACCATCCATGTGGAAAAGACTGCAGCTGCGCCGTCGACTTAAATCTCGTCTTTGGCATCGTTCACCATGCCAACCCATGGTTCGTCAGCCGGGGGCCTCATCGGGCGTGGAACCTGAATCTCTCACTTATATAAGACTCCCGTGTTTTTCTTTTCATTAAGTCGGAAACTCTTAGACATGATAATATATATTAAACACCAGTATAAACATTTAAACAGGCAGTCACGGAGAACAATGCGTATGCGGTCTACCTCATACAGGTTAATAGACATATACTTTTTGTGGACTCAACGGCCCGTAGAAATGATCTAAAATCCTTTCACCCAGTTCGCTGTCCCACGGATATATATGTATAAATTATCGAGCGATGGCGATTACCTCTTATATAGATTTAACCAATCACGCAGCTTCTAACAGTAGAAAGTGTTACACTCAGTTTTCGGAGAACCGGGGGGCTTATCGCACGATGCTCGCACGACATCCATCAGCGCTTCCTTTCACCACCGTGCCTCATGTCGAACGCATAGCGTAATGACCTCAGCGTCAATCTGTTTAACCTCGGGGTGTCTCTGACCACGCCTGTGTGGGTTGCCCCAATCCCCAAGAATGTCTTCTGGGCCCGCCGCAAACCTGAAATAATCTCTTTATCACGGAGAGAGAGAATCGCCTTGAACAGCTCAATCTTTCGAAGTAAGGAATACCCACTCAAACCGAGATCTGTGTAGACATGTCCTGAATAAGTATACCCATTCTAACCATATCTCTAATAGAAAACGCCAATGGTCGCAACCCGAACAAATTCCTTATTCACAGCCCTTTGCCCTCGGTGCCACAATTTTGTCTTCTCTTTTCTGTAAACGCACCTCAAGCAGAGTGATATTTGGCGCGTTAACCCCATACCGCAAACGCGGCAAGGTTTTGCTCTGAAAATATAATTAGATATATCCATTGTCATGGGTGCATCTAAAAGCATTTGCACTGATTGTATATGAATATATAAATGTTTCGTATATTATAAACAACGGCATGGAGAGTGTTGACCATGTTTATATATTTCATATAGTGGATATGCACCGACCGACTGATACGCATAACTACTTTTTAACGAGTGTTAGACTCTCTCAGTACAGCGCCACTGAAGCATGAAATTACAATAAAGCCACAACAAAAGACACAAGACCCGATGTCCTTGCCATTGACTCAACATATTTGCCCTACAAATATGTTTCACAAAACATACCGACCAAGCCTAAGTAAACTCGTCAAGAACTAGGACACCTCGGCAAGAAGTAGAACACTTTGTCATATATAGGACATTTTGTCAAGAAGTAGTGAGGTTTGTCCGTATGTTTACATACAGACAAAAAGTCACTTGACGGGTTCAATCTATTCATGTCTAAAATATGTATTACACTGTATATTACAAAGTAATAATAGACAGCCAGGCATATATATTTTTAACCCTGTTTACATTGGGTATACCCAATACACAGATTTTCCTTAGTAGTCTTTATGGTCCGAATCGAGCGGTGTTTTTCCCCTGCTGGCATGCGTGGAGCGTTTTTTTGTGGAGCTTGTTTATTTCCTACAGAACAGGAATTATTGATAGAGTCGAGAAGCTCCACTGAGCCCATTATATATTATTACTTTGTAATAATAAGATTATAATATAAATTATTCTTACAAGAATTATTTATTTGATGTACTTTAAGTTTTTGGTCCAATTGTTGCGTTGAAAATTCTATGGGTATGCCCGATGGTAGAGTCCACTGACATACTCTGCTTCCAATGCCCCCTCCCCTGGTGGGAACTTTTTTTTGAGTGAATTGAGGTGTGAATGTACCGAGACCAGGGGTTGGGAGGCTCGATAAAAATTAGTATGTTTACAACTCCTGCTGCTCTTCCATATCACTCATATATCATTCTTTGCTGATTAAAAAAAAAATCTTTAACTTTATTTCGATCACACTTGCAATCCTTATTTTTGAGAAATGCCAGTTTTGTCAGACGGTCGCGTTTTCTGATGTGTTTTCTGACGATACCATCAATCAAGGTTTATTACGTTTTCGGATTGTTATTTCATGGTAGTGATGGTACGGGATGTGTTTTTGAGACCGATAAAAATGTTTCAGTGAGATTTTTAACCGTTTTATATATATGCGTCGAGTCACATTCACTATATAATTTGCTTTCCAATCAAAATCAGAGAGTTTCCTGTTTAATCTATCATAATTGCCCTTTGAGTTTGGTCTGATTGATTGAAGAGGAGCCGATTTTTCAGTATATCGCAGATTAGATCGCTGTCTATCACCAGTGAAGTTTACTTGTTCCAGTATGTATCTATACATTCATTATATGTAAAGTAGGTTACGCGTAGAATAAATGTGCGCTTGGTCCCTACCTCAAACCATAAAATCTCATGAGTCAAGAAGTCCCCCACCATGTTCCCTCCCGTCGATTCGAATTAAGGGTTGACAGTTAGATAAGGTAGCGTTTTCACTGGGAATTTAGCATTTAGATGAGTTTTAATAAAGCAGATAATATCATTATCGACGCTTTCCTCCGCCATTTTAGAGATTTTGTTTCTGATACTGCGTATATTGTAATGAAAAACGGAAAACGTTTCTTGTTCAATTGGTCCCGGATTTTGTTCAGTGTCATTTGATAATATGATGAGGGGGAAATAAGTATGAAAACAGCTAGGTGTCTACAGCGGCGAGGAGCAATGCCAGGTTTGTTGGTTTTGTAAAATTTAACACCAGCGTACTATGAATAGATCTATCGCAAGCCTATACTGCATCAATGGTATATTCCTTGATAAAATTGCAATTTAGTCAGGTAGTATAGGCTGGCGAGAACGACTGCTCGTGAGGCGACTTTCCTGAAATGGTAAAACATGATATTGATGTGTTGAAGGTGGCCGGTGAAAAATTAAATAACAAAATAATAAAAGCAGACAAAAAGTAAAAAATGTTGCATGTAATTGCATTGGTAGATCATTAATTCTGGGCGAGACTACCGCGTCCGCTATTTTATGTGGTCTTGTTGAACAAGTCTAGCTGCCTGTGGTCCTTTTCCGGTATAGGAAGGCCAGATTTATCAGAAAAAAGCCAACTATGCCCTGATCTGTCCCACAGGGGGCCTCTAAAATTACCTTGCCTCATACCCTCGGGTAAATGTTGAATATCATACCGACTGTGCCCCGATATACCCCCACGGGGCCTGTGAATGGACCTTGTCCTATTGTAAATATAGAATAATTTTCAAATTCCCTTAATTATTGAGTTCCGTGATGACCTAGTTTATCAAAAGCCTAGGTGTTTGCGCTACTTCCCCGGTATATATGGGTCAGATATATCAATTAAGCCCAACTATTCCCTGATTTGTCTCATACCCTACGGTAAATATCGAATATCATATAGTGTCCATAATTTGGTGTTCCGTGATGACCTAGTTTATCAAAAGCCTAGCTGCATGTGGTACTCTTCCCGTATATATATGACAGTTATATCAGTAATGCCGAGCTATGCCAATATGTGTCCCTCACGGGTCCTGTCAATTGACATTGTCTCATACCCTACAGTAAATATCGAATATCATAATATTTTCCTATTTTTGTGTTACTGATAATCTAGTTTGTCAAAAGCCTAGTTGTGTGTGGTCCTTTTTTCCGGTATATAGCGGCCAAATATATCAGTTAAGCCCAACTATTCGCCGATGTGTCCCCTGCGGGCATGTGACTTAATCTTGTCTCATACACGAGGGCAAATATCGAATATTATATAATGTTCGTAGTTTTGGTGTGATGGCCTCGTTTATCAAAAGTCTATATGCTTGTATCCTTTTCCGGTATATATCGACCAGATGTATCGAAGAAGCTCCACTGTTCCCCAATATGCCTGTGAATTGACTTTGTATCCTACCCTAGGGTAAATATCAAATAATTTTCTAATTCCCTTGTTTTTGGTGTTACGTGATGACCTAGTTTGTCATAAACCTAGCGGCATGTGGTCCTTTTCCGGTATATATCGGTCAGATATATCAGCAAAGTGCAAATATTTCCCGCGGGCCTGTGAATAGACCTTGTCTCATACCCTAGGATAAATATCAAATATCATATAATTTCCATATTTTGGTGTTCCGTGATTACCTACTTTATCAAAAGTCTAGACGCGCGTGATCCTTTTCCGGTATATATATATATATATATATATATATATATATATATATATATATATATATATATATATATATGCCAGATATATTAGTGATGCTCGACTGTGCCAATATATGTCCCTTGCGGGCCTGTGAATTGAACTTGTCTCATACCATGGGGTAAATATATCGAATATCATGTAATTTCCCTAGTTTGGAGTTCCGTGAACACCCGTTTATCAAAACCTAGCTGCGTGTGGGCAGTTTCTGGTATATATATGGCAGATAGATGAGCAATGCATAACTATGCCCCGATGTGTCCCCCATGGGTCCTGCGAATAGACATTGTATCATACTCTAGTATAAATATCGAATAACTATCTAATTTCCCTATTTTTTGGCGATACGTGATGACCTTGTTTGTCAAAGGCCTATCTGCGTGTATCTGCGACCAGCTATATCAATAAAGCCCAACTATTCCCCGCTTTGTCCCCAGCGGAGCCCGTGAATTGACCTTGTCTCATGCATTGTGGTAAATATCCAATATCATATAATTTCCCTAATTTGGTGTTATGTGACGATCCAGTTTATCAAAAGTTAACTAGGATTGAGTGTCCGATATTACATATACATGCATTCGCATAGGACAAATACCCCATATGGCATTTACACTGGGAAATGTTAATGTTACGAATTTGTGTAGGTTTATGGAAAGAGTTAATGATCAGGAAAGTGATAGGGTTATGTGTAGATAAGGGTTGTGTTTGGGATTAAGGTTATGGGTAGGTTCATGGATATATATATATATATATATATATATATATATATATATATATATATATATAGGGTTATAGTTTTGGATAGGGTTAATTTAAAAAGGTGACCTTGTTGTACAAAGGAATATGGTGTTGGTTATACTTGGATGATTAGATTTATCGAAAGTGTTATGGTATGGGTTCGGGATATGGATATGTTTAACACGAGTTTCACGATATCCCTACGCTAGGCAGTGGTTGATGTTTGTGTTGTGGATCTGGTGATGGTTATCGATTGGCTACGGTTAGTGAGGTCTTTATGGAGTGGATTATGGTTATGGAGTGGGATATGTGTATGGTTTCGATATGGGTTGGTAGAGGGTTAATATTAAAGATGAGGATCGGGGATGGGGATTATGCATGTAGATATCACAATGCTGCACGCGATAATTATAACCCTTTTAGTCTTTCTCCAGGTAATGTATCGTGGATAAATGAGAATGGGAGCTTTTATACACAGAGCTTGACAAAGGTTTTCAGAGAACATTCTAAAGACTACCATGTGATAAGACTGTTAGAGATGGTAACTATACTAGTTATTCATCAACTGAAGAGAGCTTCATTAAATATTTTGTTTGCAAAAATTGCCCATATTTAGCTTACTAACAAATAAAAACTCACCACCACTCTTATGGCATAAGTGTAACAAAAATCTATAAAAGAATCCATTAGTTTTTGGTTGAAAATCAGTCCAAAAACATTTAATTGATAGTACACTTTATCACATAATTAGACCCTAAATCCGACCTCATATTTGTTTAGTAAGACACACGTGTATTGTCGGCACTCGGAGTGACGTAAGGGCTCAGCTCAATGGTTTATATGTCAATGTCAGACATTTATTATTATGTTAATTATAATATAATTATTATATTTAATTCATGTATAGTTATTTAGTGTTGACTGGGATAAACAGGGATGATAACGGTTGTTGAACAATTTTGAAGAAAAAAAATTATGAAAAAAACTCATTTAATTGCAATTAAATTTGTCTTTACTTTCTCTTTGGTTGTGAATGTTTATTTGTTTAACCCTGGTCGTATCGAGTTCGCTTTTCCTTGCTAAAATGTGATTTTATGATAAAATGGATGTCATATTTGTCACAATTTTATACGAAATATACCCATGCCAGTAACATTCTGTTTTCATTAAAATCTATAGCACTTCTCTCGTAACTAAATAAGTTTGAGTCAGTGTGTCTAGAAATATCTAGCATATATGTATTACATATCTCTTCAAACATGTTCGGAATGGAGGATGTCATTATTGGTGTGAACATTTAAAAAACATCTTACTACAAGATATCTTATTATAGATTATCCAGAAAAAAACATGCCAAGTTCTTAGTCTTAAAAAACATCATCTGAGATAAACTTTCCAACTTTGAATATTGATAGCAAAATGCTTTGAAGAAAATCAGATGTCATTAGAGACCAATTCACTGTTTTGGTTTGTCGCCATTGTTTTGTTGACAAATCCAGACTGCTCACATAAAATAGTTCCGGCTATTAATTATATAGGTGACGTAGTAACGTGGGTAGTGGGAGATAACATGTCACGTGTTATGTGAGGTAGGGAAATCTCACCCAGCTATCTCACATGGGCTGCCTGTGCAAAGTGTGTAGGGGGTGGGAGAAATATGTTTGAATTATGATAAAAGTTGTTTTAAAAAAAACATTTTTCATGTAGGTTGATTGACAGAAATAATTTTTTAAAAACACTACGTTATCTAGATTATTAACCGAACTAGAGTGTGCGCTTGGTCTACCATCTGGAATCATGACTGTCTGCGAGAAAATAAATGAAACATTTCTCATAGCATATTTTATTTATGGCAGCAATTTCCAGGACCATTTTTTATCGGGTAAAGGACCAAAAACAACACAAACAACAAATATTATTCAACCACATTTTCAATAATCTGACAGATACAATTACTCAAAACTGATTCATCATTTCAGACATTATGTAGTTTTATGGTTATTTTTCCTAAACAAAATAGTTGCAAATGGCTGCCAAAAAAACTAAAATATGCAATAAAAATTGTTTCACTTATTGTTCGCAGTCACGATTTCAGATGGTAGACTGAGCGCATACCATGGTTGGTATATAGCCTACAGAGTGCAGCGTGTTTTGTGAAAATAGATCATGCCAAACTGGCTATATACCTGCATGAAAATATTACTGTTTTTTTTAAACCACTTTTTTCATAATTCGAAAATATCTCTCACAATATGAGTGTAAATAGTTGTTATGGTACTATAGCATATATTGGTTATAAGGTATAATTATTGTATTTTCCTTCAAATTGATAATTTTTTATTGAGATCTTTTGAAAAACAAATTCTTAAAGTGTGTTGACATTTTCAAAATATGATCTAAGGCTGTTCCTCGGTTAAAGTTAAATAGCACTACCATTGGAGACCCATGTCAATACAATCTTGAACAAATATCGATTTAATGTACAGTTTCCTTCATTTAATATCAATTAATAACTATTCGAATTACATATATCTGTATTGTACATAAAATATCAATATGTTGATGTTATTGAAAAAATAGCCACGGTCCGGTGAATATAACCATCTTCCAAGTAATTCACTCTCCATGTTGACTGTAGTGTCATTTGATTTTGTGGTTGTTGTTGTGACGACAGTAGATCTAGAAACATCTTTAAACTCATCCGTTGATTTTAACTATTTCAGGCAAAAGAGGAAGTACAAAGAGAACATCCAAAGAAACATTGTTCTCCCGATGTGCAGTCAAATCTCAGCAAAGATTGGTATCTGAACCCAAAAGAAGATAATTAGTATGGTCGATTCAGCATCGGATGCGGCGGAAATTTCGGGGAATTGTCTTTTTTTCTTCATTTTTTTTGTTTGTACACACGGAACAATTATATATTATATGGAAGTAGAAGATGTTAGCATGATGTTCCGCCCTGCTGTAAAATTTTAAACTGGTGCCCTTGCCATGGACACATTTTGAGAATAAACCTTTCAGCAGATGGTAAAACGAATGTATTCCCATTCTAAGATTGGAACATTTATTGGATACTACATCGGCTACAGTAGTCAGTTATGCATATTACGATAGCTCCATATGTGTACTTAAAAATATGTTCGATAAAACTGCATAAAAGGCCCAATACACTGAGAAATACCTTTTACCATGGAAACGATATTGAAAAAATAGAAAAAAAATGCCGTAATTGGAAAGAAATGAAGTCCCATCATCCTTGCGATACAATATAACTTTTTTAAATGTGTTTTCTAAGACATGCACTTTTATTCTTGACATCTTAAAACGTATTATGACAAATCGTTAATAAATGTCTCAAATAAATGTATCAAAACCTTTTTAAACTATGTTCCAGCTATTGCAACTTTTACAGTATTAAATAGGATGCATATATGTTATGAAGGTTTTATTGCCATTATTGGGTGAAAAGAGATCTTTTTGCTAAAAATGCGATACTTTTGGAATTTTAACATTAGTTATATGTTTTGATGCCCCAACAATACATGCAAAATCGAGCGGAACTCCTTTTCCTAGGCGCTTGCCAGTAATATACCCCATGCCATACAGTTTTGGACAGAATTCCCTTTCGTAGGCACTTGCCAGGAATATACCCCCCCCCCCCCCAATCATATGCAACATCCAACAGAACCCATACTGGGATTTATTAAAGTGACTAATTATACACCTTCTATGACTCTACTCATCATGTTTGTCTCGGTTGCATGCATATTGTCTTTACGAATTACGGACACTCGTTATATTCTCTTTGTATGCTTTCGGTGTTCTTCGGGATGTATACAATTTTTCACATGTAATACCCACAATATCAGAAGAGGAAGTTAAGCCACAGTCAAAATAATATAAAGTCACAACATCACTGTCACCCCTCATCACCTCATATTAACTGGGGTTATATTGAGTGGTTGTCATAGTCTATTTTGTCTGTTCAATACAAGAACATGAATAAATCTATCATATGCATTGACAATATAACGTCAATTTATATTGTCTGAGAAATCGCCCAATTCACAAATTATCCAACTTTTAAAAAACATTAAACATCATTGAGTTTACACTGAAATAGCAAATAATGCCGTTTTTGCAGATTTACCGAAACTGTTTGAAGTACACACATAGAATAAGCATAGTATGTGTCATTTATTAATGTAACAATATAGTATATGCTATTTGAATAAAACACAATAATTATCAACACAGAAGTCAAGATTGAAATTACATGTCATAAAACAAATTCCAAAGAGTAATAATGTGTCGGAAGTGTTAACTTGTTGTGCATATAATATAATGGCTCTGTCCAAATAATTTTACTAAATGATTTGTCATAATTATCAGCAATCAAAACAAATATTGTGCACAATGGAATTATTGTTACTTAAAAGACTAAACATATATATTGTTCTGAATATGCATATTGAGCTATACATCATAATTATTAATACAGTTTGAGGAGGAAATGTTATGTTATCACTTAACATGGTAGAATATGTAAGCTCTGTAAGGTGGGTACGAAATCCAAAGTACAGTTTGTATTAGAATGTAAGCAGTTAGAGCCTGACCTGAGAGGAATTGATAAAATATACTCCGGTTTCCATCAGCTCGATTCAATAGCTAAATTGGCATGGCTGCTGTCATCAGTAGACAAAGAAATATTAATAATATTAATTATAAGAATTTATTCACAATTTACATACATCTAGACATAAAACGACTGGAGGAACTTTAATTGATTCAAACGGGATTATTGTGTTTGCTGACCTTGACCAGATAGCCCCACTTATATATTCACATTGATATACCTGTTATACATTAATTATGTTAAGATAAGAGGAAAACCTCAAAACCCATTTATGTTTTGTTATTTTATTTTATTCTATGGTCCAGGTGACCAACCCCATATTTCCTGCCTTGCCTATAGAACACGACACCCCATCTCGAACGCACTAACCATTAACAATTTTTATATTACTACCATGGTATATCACTTTTAACCAGTTTGTCCAAGAGATATAGATAGTTATTTGATGGCAATGTATATGAAAGAGTATGTGACGGGTTGGTTGAAACAACATACATTACAAATGAAAACATTTTGTGTATATACATCCAATAAACTAATGGCAAATATTTCATTTAAAAAAAATCTAATTACTGAATGGCAAACAAACAAACAAACTGAAGAATACTTTTCATATTCCGCCATTAAATTTTGATAGTTTTTTGTAAGTATTGCAATAACACATGTATGCAGTGTATAAAAACTAAGGAGGGAGGATGGGAATCTGTACAAACTTATTATCACATATAGAGGATATCAAACGAGTTACTATTGTATACAGAATTTATCAACCGAGTTCACTAAATTCGATTTGAGCCGAGGTTTACCGAGGCCCAAATAGACTTTAATGGACGAAGTTGATAAAATACGTATAAAATAGAACGAGTTTGAGACACTTTTTATCACATGATCATATAATCGCTAAAATTTTATTGAAAAAAAAACAATAATTAACTGCAGCCAGCGAACTTTGACCATAGAGCAGCGTGATGTCATTGCACGCGACGATATTACACGTGTCTATTACGCTCGATTATTACATTGGAAACAGTCGTAATCATGTGATAAATATTATTATATTATATATTATTATATTATATTATATTATCCTTAAAATTAAGTTGCATTTTATTAAGTGAGCGAGGGTTTCCCATTCCTCTTTTAAATCTTTCACATACATACTGATTTTATTTTCATGACTGATACACATACATTTTCCTATGTGAACTGACTGAAATACTAAATAACCGTTTATCAAATAAAACATAAATTTTAATTTCATCATCGTTATACACATGTATGTAAACTGTCATTATTGTCTCATAGATAGTTTAATGATAGTTAAACTGATAGTGGAATCAATCAGCAGTGTAAACAATTTTCCGAACGTACCATTTTATGTGACAGGTTGGTTAAAACAACATGCATTCCAAATGAAAAAATTTTGTATATATAAAACAGATAAATTAATGGCACATATCATTCCATTTTTTAAAGCTGATTATACTGAATGGCACATATGAAGAAAAAAAAACTGTAGGATATTTTTTCATATTCCTACATTGAATTTTGATAGTTTTTTTTATGAAATTATTGCGATAATACATGTATGCAGCATATAATGACTGAGTGGGAAGGATGGGAATTACTCTACAAACTTATTATCATATATATTATTATATTATGTTATATAATATTATCCTTAAAATTAAGTTGCAGTTTATTAAGTGAGCTAGGGATCCCCATTCCTCTTTTAAATCTTTCACCATACATACTGATTTAATTTTCATGACTGCTACACTTAGATTTTCATATAACTATGAAAACTGACTGAAATACCAAATAACAGTTTATCGAACAACAAATATATTTCAATTGTATCATCGTTACACACCTATATGTAGACTACCATCATTGTCTCATATGTCGTTTAATGATAGTTAAGCGGATAGTGAAATAAATCAGTGGTGTCAACAATTTTCCGAACGCACACTTTTAAAGCCATCTTTATGTGATGCAAATATACTTGACATACTTGGCATTTATCTTATCTGTTCATATGTGTATATATTAAAGTACATAGTATTCTGTACGGACACTAGTCTAACAGTCGGGGCCTCATTGGCTCAATCAGTTAGGGGTACCATTCCGAGTCGTTATGCCCTCCAGCGCTGGCGATAAAGGTTCAAACCCACATGTTTCCATCGTGGACTTTGTAACTCGAAATCGTTATCTGGTGTAGTTGCCAATTACTCACCAATGGTTGGAGGTTTGCAGTTCATGGTCGGAGAGTTTATCAGCCACTGAAATCACTGTTATATTAGCCGTAAGTGTGTGGATTTCCTCCACCACTAAAACTGGCAATGCCGTAATATGGCCTTAGTTGCTGACAGCGACATTAAACTCCAATCAATCCACGAATAATTAATTTAGCAGTCATAAAAAGAGAAATGGTACTCAATCACTATTTCAGTTAAATCAACACACTTCTTCGAATCATACTCTTATTTTGCTCTGTACTCACTTATTGTTATATGATTTATTGTTATATGATTTATTGTTATATGATTTATTGTTATATGATTTATTGTATTTGTAGTCAGGGTTCACGTTGTCATAGGCCAATTTGGGGGCCTAAGCAGAATGAGGTCCCCAGAGAGTGAATTTAGTTATGCTAGCCCGCTATGCGGGATAGCGTCACTAAAGTCACCCTGATGCCTCTGGGGACCTCATTCTGCAAATGGCCAAAAACACATTCATTGGGCCAAAGTTTTTTTACCACCAAAATCGGAAATCTTATTCAAAATCCCAAATAGATTTTGTAACAGGAGTGACATAATAATCAAATATATATTATGATAATCAATTAGGTTATACGGCTTAAATGGTGACAATAGTCACTCATGTCAGCACACTGTGACACAATGGGCCACGAACTACAAGAACTCAGCATTGGTGATTAACACTAATGAATCCTTTGCCATAATTCTGAATGGTAGATGGTGGATAGTAGTACATTGCCAACTAACAATCGTGGGATAAAGAGGTCTAGACACTGTATGGGCATAATTTTATATAGAATGTTATACGTTAAATAAAACAAATGTGCATTCATTTTGAGACAAGAAAATGCGGATTTTATTTGGCCGAAGTTTTTTTTAAATTGGTCAAAATTAATCAGAATTGGCCAAAAGATTTTCGATCCAGCGTGAACACTGTGCATTTCTTCTCATGCACAAACTGTGGTCACCATTTCACATGCACAGCCGGTGCTCTCCATTTCACATGTAAGCAAACGCATGTGTATTGTCTGATTTAGCATTGCAAACGAAATAATTAAAATTGTCTTCAAATGTAAGAATTTTTCCTTAGATACATATTTATTAACAGCCATATCCATGCTCTTTTAAACTTATCTCAAGTATTATGTTAGGTTTAGTCCTTAATAGATACATATTTGTTGACCATCATTACATTGTAGAGTTATCTCCCTTACATCAGTGTTGTCTTATCGTTGTATCATGCTATGGTATGTTTTATATTATAATATCACGATATGTAATATATTATATATCACTTTCGAAGTAAGCTCATTTTTTATTTTCTATAGACTAACTCATTAGAGTTTGCGCACACCTTAACTGCATTATCAACCGTTTAACTATAATCCACACAAGCCAACTTAGCATTAGCATACATGTGGAATGGGGCACTCGTTTGTTTTTAGTTTTTCATTTTTATGTTCTTATTTTTATTGCTTATTTCACATAGATCATAACATTAATCACAGTTTATACTAAATGGTAATTATTCTGCCCGTCCGGGCGTCTTGATTGACAATTAAACTATGTTATTCTATAAACCAGTGTAAATCACGATTTACATTGGGTTTACTGGGATGAAGTAAATTAAAACAATGATAATACCCAGGTATTGATTCTACTAGAGTGTTTCAAAAGCACGTTGATAAAACCAATATAAGCCAGTGTAAATTACGGTTTACATGCGTTTACTGGGGTTAATAGAGAATTCACCTTGATAATGCCAAAGTAATGTGAGGCTTTACATTGGTTATACTAAAGTGTTTCAAAAGCACGCTGATAAAAACCAAGATTAACCAGTAAATTACGGTTAACATGGGTTTACTGGGGTAAATTGAGAATTCACCTTGATAATGACGAAGCAATTATACTTTACATTGATTCTACTAGGGTGTTTCAAAACACGCTGGTAAACCAATATAAACCAATGTAAATTATGTTTTACGCCTTAAGTTGGTAAAAAGCATGGTATCTTCTTAATTTACCAGGGTGTTTTCCAGGGCACTAGTCTTGCCGTAGTAAATATTGATTTTACAGGTGTTTTTCTCGAGTTTACCAGAGTATGACATATCATTTTCCGTGCCTGCAAACCTTCCTGTATATTGAGTAATGTTTGTGGAATCATCAATTTGATTTGCAACGGTACCAGTTGCCAATGTAAACCAAATTAACCAGCATACTTTAAACAGGCCAATGTGAATTGTCAATCTATACACAGCTATTACAAAATTCAGACAATATAAGTCATTGCTGATCTGTATTTCCTGCATATATTATATAAAGATGCTTTACTCAATTTTATACTTTGTCACTTATTTATATATGCACATTCTTGTGTGTTGGCTGCATACCAAAAGCCTAAAAATGCCATGCATGTCCCATTACTAAAAAGTGCCCCATTTGAAACAAACAAAGGAGTGAACACATATTTTATTTGAGAGGTGTGTGTAAAGTGTTAAAGAGTGCATGACTATATGGATGGAAATATGCTCCTGTGGGTTCCAGTATTAGGGCCATGTTTATTAGTCCCTATTCCATGATACACTCCAGGGAATTAAGTTACCCCTATTATCCCTCCATATCATCTAAGATGATTGTAAATGTTTTTTTATTGCGATGTGGGTGCCACTGTCATATGAGCTCCATGGCATCTATCCCACGACAACCACTGGGTCAAGTTACCCATATGTAACAACTTTCACAAAATATATTGCAATATGTTAATAAACGTTCTTTATTTATCATATAATAATGCATATATGACTAAGTAATTATATAGACTAGTATTTGACTTGATTCTGAAATAAGCCCATATATGACTTATATATTCCGTTTATGGGGCGGGCCAACGTGAAAACACATTTTAAAGAGGGTAAACATTGTAAGTCGTGACAGTATAGGAACATTTACATCGGAAGTCGTTCTAATCGCCGGTGTTGTTTTGGTTCTTGGTTGATTTGTTACGGTTCCTTATGATTAAAAATAATCATTTTCTGAGCAAAATCACGATATTAAATACAGTACACATTCATCAACGAACAGTGTGCCGTTTTTTCGAAACCTTAAGATCTTTAGATCACAATTAACTCGGATATAGCGAGTTAACGTGTAACTATCAATATGTAATCACCGAAAATCAAGCCAAGCAAACGTAATTCTTTTTTTTTCGGTGGCATACAATTGTGAAACGCATTCTGAAGACGAACACTGAGTATAAAGTATACCTATGTTATTCTTCTGTAAAATAGCTAGGAAATATCCCGATGTGGGTTGATAAGTTTTAGCAGTAGCCTCCTAATCACAACGTATGAGTGTTATGGTTCTATTTCGAGGCAATCATGACTGTTACCGTTCTTTAAAAGGATATTTATTCGAACGATTTCTGCACTTTGGGTCGATATACTTTTGTGTATCAATCGTTTTAAACCCGACAATGACTTGAATTCCTTATAATTTAGATAATAATAAGTCATGATGGGTGTATGATCATATATAATCATACTCGCCCATATGATTGACCCAATGGAATTAGACATCTACTTTCATGATATTCTGTTAATTTTAATTCATTTCTTCTATCTGTCTATTTTCTTTAGGAAATAGCTCAACTAAAACGGGAACCTGCTGGTTGCAAGATTTATTTGAAAACATATTGTATTTGTAATATAATTATATAGTGGATTGATGCACAAGTTTCAAAATTTAATAAGCCCCTCTCTTGTTTATATAGATACAAATATTACACAATTTAACAATGTAGCATAATATAAAGTAACGATGACTGGTGAAAGATAGTGAAATAGAATTAAGGAAGGCTCATGTGAGTTGACGTGGGGGGGGGAACGTCGTTTGTGCTTATTTATTGAGTCAAGACATATGCATTTTACTTAGGCTAATTAAGTTAATGGCTGTGGTAAAAACGTTTAAGTCTCCGCCATAATATTTTGGACTATTTTGAATAGTTTCACATTTTGTTTTTTAGGATGTCAAAAAGTAAATCATATATGTTCTAAATAAAATCCTGTGCTAGCAGTCTGTTCTCGTGAAAATAAGCGAAATGCGCTTATATTAGCATTATTTAACCTCAGTCTACGCTCTATATGGACGTAAACACATTTTTTTAGTTCCAAACGAAATATACCCACATTGGCACTATTTAATCTACCTTTTTTCATCGACACACCTTACCCGAATTACGCTCTTTATAATGTGTTCCCACTGCGGCCCACGCAATGCAACTGAATAGCGGATATACGCTCACTATATATGTTTACTATAAAACACTTGTTGACGAGCAGTTCGTTTTAATAGGAACTGTTCAGATAATATGTTCAATAAATGTTTGTCGAACTAATTATCAGAACATTTCCCAACAATGAATATGAATCATTCTGTTCTTGTATTTTTCCGGATCATATACATATGGGCTTGTATCAGAATCAAATACATCCAAAATGAACATATGCGACTATGTACGTCCAATATGAACCTATTTGCATGAAATATGTTGGCAAATGATGCTCTCCGTCATTCACTCATTAATACCTACCGCTATCGGATGACGGAACATGGACGCTCTTTATAAAAGACGGCAGTTGTAATTTTTACTAGGCTAAAAGTTCAAAACGTGTTAAAACATCCTCTTTTGAAAGTTGATATTTGGCTATCAATATATGCTATTAATGGAATCATGGATCAGATCTCATTATTTTCTTGCATGGAACACGAAGTGATTGTGGATATATGTTTTGTAATCGGACAGGACATCTTTAACCCTTTACCTAACAAAATGACCCTGTGCCAATGCATTCTCGTATATATGCGAGTCGACCATAGGTCGCCTCGCATATATAAGAGAATGCATTGGCTTAACACATGTTAAAAATGATAAAATTGTCAAAGAATGTAGAAACATATTATAAAAAGTGTTAAAAAATGTAAGAAAAAAATATATAATTGTTAAATAATGTAAGACAAAAATGGTAAAAGGTGTTAAAAAATAAAAACAGTTTTGACCAATGCATTCTCTTATATATGCGAGGCGACCTATGGTCGACTCGCATATATAAGAGAATGCATTGCCACATGGCATAACTGTAACTATCACAATGTGGTCAATGAGCAGGTTCCAATGATATCCATATTTGTATGGTTCCATTGAGACAAACCCAAGATACTTTAGGCTGTTGCAGCTTCATTTGGGCTATTTTTCTGGGCGTTTTGTTGGGTAAAGGTTTAAAGTCACATGGCGGTTTTGGCTCCAAAAATACACCTAATAATATTCGCTTTTGAATATTTCCAGGTATCGAAGTAGGTCGATAAATACTTCAACTAACTTTTTATGGTCATTATATGTCCCATGTGCACGGCATGTTTCACATCTGTGCGAAAAATTGAAAACAGCTGGGAAATGGCTGTGACCATGGCAAATATTTGATCACAGCATATGAAGCCGGCATATCAATATTTCGTGTATATATCAACCTATCTTATACCTCCTAGACAAAATGTGGAAGCTCGAATAGGCCAAGTCCGTTTGAGCAGTATTTACCCTGTAGTTGATCTTGTTATATAATGCCAGTTGCATCTGTTTACAATCATTACGCAACAGGTTACCGATGTAATCAGACGGTCGGTTTTATTTTATTGTATACTATAGCAGGGTGACCCGGCGTCGGGCGTTGTCCATGCTAAAGTGGTGTGGAACACTCAGTTTGGGACAATGTTATAGGAATAGAGAGAACTCTTGCTCAAATTAGTTGTTGAAATTTCAGCAATCAGCATTCCGTCCTTGTGTCCATCCAGTTTGTCCGGATCATAACCATATGATATTGATCATAAATTCCTATGGAATTGGTATGTAGTTTGTATTTAAGAACGTATATGTCAAAATCGAATGTGTATCCCCTGTTTCGAATTTTGCTGTGGCTTGGATTCTCCCGATGATAACTTGAGCAATATTAAACAAATTTAGTGACACTTGGTACGTAGATCACGTATGAGACACTTCGATGGTGGTCCTTTGATTGTTGACGGAATTATACCTCTTTTTCGACTTAGAAAGCACCATTCTTTCTGTTATTATTGCTTGAGCAATATTCAACATACTTCCATGATAAATTGGTATATAAATTATGTGGTTCACATTTGAGAAAACGCAGGTAACGTTCGAAAATGGATTACCACGGCCCGATGTGTTTTTATTTACGCCTCTTTTTAGACTTATGCATACTATTTTTTGGGATGATAACTTGAACAGTGTTTAACAGATAAATGCAGTTGGTAAATGGTTTACGGTTCAGAAAACACTGGTCAAGTTCGAACTTGGTCACTGTCCAATTATTTTGACGTAATTATGCGCATTTGTTCTACGTGATATTTGCTATGTTATCCACATTTGAGAACACACGGGTAGTCGTCAATTTGGAATCACATTTTTCCCAGAATTTGACTATTTGTTCTTAAAAGAAGCCGAAGCCGCCTCTCTTGATCGGACGTGGGGTCAGCGCGACATTGCTATTCGCATAAATTGTTTATGCACGTTAGGCAACACACAACATGTCATTCTTATACATGCATGAATTATAAGCAGTAACAAACATTTTCCAAACTATTGCCTTTAGTTCAACGTGATTAATTCCTCCCGATATCTACAATTGCGCATATACTTCAGACGTACAATCGACGTGCAATGTGTTGTAATAGAAATTGCTGAAACAACAAGGCTATATTAATTATTATGCCCATATACAGCTCTCTACTCCCATGCAACGGCCCCGATCAGCTATAACTTTGTACCACACTAAGTTCCTGCCCTCTCCTGGCCTGGTGTACATAGTATACTGGTATATGTAATGGTTGGACCAAGCACTGTGCCAATATTACTGTATCATAAGTGCAGTGAGTATGGCTGAAATATTATATATTTAGACTATATGTGACCAACTGAGAGCCGTTTTGTTTGTTAATATCCATCAGTTCTGTTCATAAAGGGCAATGTTACATATCATCTAACCAAAATGAAAGTTGGACATGCCAAAATTTAGGCAAGTATTGCTATAGATATTGTGCTGTCAATAGCTTTTTAAATCGGGTTCGGTAAAGTAAAACGTAATGCGGGCAGGAGTAAACTCACAGGCGGGCAAAAATCATGCCCGCAATGGGGTTTACTCCAACACGGTGGAGTGTCTCATGCAATTGTCAATATTTTCCTACTTAAATGCAGCAAATTCCAAGTATGAATGTAGATTTAGTTTCCTAAATTATTGGTATCAATGGAACGTTGACAACGTTGTCCATATTTATCACCACGCACTCATTTTGGAGCTGAAAACACGCACAATTGAAACATGGAAGCTTATTCGCACACATCATCGAGCAATTCGACACTTTAGGAAACTGAATTCGTCGAACTGTTAACATTTGGATGAAGCTGGTTCACCATGCACCTCGTGGATCCGGAGTTGAGTCCGAAGAAAAACAATTAATAACAAAGTGTCCCTCAAAACAAACCAATCTGTACTCTTCACTGGAACCCACATCGGGGTTTACTCATATTTGCCCGCAGCGGGTATTATAGGATGACCATCGTGATTTATGAGAAAGAGTGCCAAACCCGGAATTAAGTGCAACATAATTTTTTTGGTGGAATAAGTACATAGACAACGTACTAAACATGAGCAAAAAATCGGAAAAGGGGAAATTCGTGAAATACTTTGGGGGAAATTTGGTCAAATCATCAATTTATGGATTATCAGGCCCAGTGTGTATATACACAAATGTAATTTACAAGTCCTTCCAAATGCACGTATAGTTTGTTATCCTTACTTTCCTGATTCCTGAACTGATAACCATTCCCAGATTCGTTAAGTATGTTTCGAGTTGTGTGTCTTCAAAAATGATAGTTTACCTTATTTCAGAGCCTCCATTTCTCAGAATGAGCCAAATTACATATTTTATGGTCAATTATTTATAACACTAGAGAAAAATGAAGGGATTTTTCACTGTGTTAGTAATTTCCTCACTAGATTATACACAATGATTAATCTATGAATCCATGGTTAAGAAGTAAGACGAGTGACCCCCCCCCATATTATATCCATATAGTGCTAAACAAAGGGTTTTCCGAGTAGTACGTATTAGTACGCTACAGAGCCACGGTCCCATTTGTCACATTGTCCAAACTAGGATAAGTTTCAGCTTAACGGACAACGGAACACGAAGAATGCATGCAATCGTCATCACGTGTATGGCAAATTTTATCACATGAACATCCCTCTAAATCAACAATAACCCATTCCGATGTACATGTGCCATTCAGTATATAATGGGCTAAGTTACCCTTAGTAATAAATTAAATTGTCTTTATATACACAGCATATCTAACTCAGCACATGAACCCATCAACATCATAGTATAGTGGAGCTCTACGTTCCGATGGTTAGTGTGTGTTAGTGTGTCGGATATATCTTCGCTGTCAGCACATGAACCCATCAACATCGACATGCTGGGGGGGGCACCACGGGGTCTTCCCGTTCACCCGGCAGCTATTGGTTCGGGTCAAGGTGTCGTAATCGGGTACATCATAGAGATGCCGACTATAGTTTATATCTTAGTTTGGAGTAGAATTCCCAGTCACCCGACAAAATTGTAGCCGATACGATAATCTCAATTTCGCACATTTTAATTAATAGATAAGAGCAACATGACGTAACAACTTGTTCACATAACATACACAAAATAATACATCATCATACGATACATATATATATATACGTTTGAAGTGTCCCATGTATACATGTGTATATATACACACACACAACACAATATGACACTAATATCCCGTACTGTGGGACACAGAGTCAAAATATTCGATGAGACCGATTTCGCCCTCTCTGAAAACACGTTTGAAATGTCCCAGTGAATTGTCGATTTTCTTGTACCTTTTTCTTCGCGGCATAAGTCGACCACCAGCGCTTAGTTGAATGATCGTGGCTTCCTGGTATGCTTGCACTTTATACTGTAAACTGTTGGTACTTTGGCTATGATAGAAGGGTCTGTCTCGTCGCTTCTCAGATCTGCAACGATTAAGAATATTAAATATTAAATACTATGCTTTATCTCACCATATCTCATATAATTATTATTTCTAGGTTATGTAATTCATAAAATGATGTAAATATATTTGATAAAGAGCGTTCTATAGTTAGATATATACTAACATTAAGGTTACATATATATTTACTATTAAATATTCTATTAAATACTTACTCGATATTTCTTCCTGATATATGGAAGTAATTGGCTTAGATTCACATATAACTTTCTGCTTCAGCTCTGCAAGGAATACATCTACGGCAACCTGGCCAATGTCGGAAGTACATGTATGGTTGTGTTGCCCACTGGTTGTTGTGATCAAGTCGTTCATCGAGTTAACGGTGGCACCACATTCTTTCTTGCAGCAGCGCCAGTGAATTCGTTCATTTCTACGGGACTTTATGCTGAACTTATAACTATCAAATATAAGATATTTACCGCCTCTACCATTAGGAATGTAATGAACATTTATTTGCGCATTAGCCATGATGAAATAAAGATGATATAACATGAGAAATACTTCATGTTATATATCATAATGGTAAGTGACCACGGTTCATAGTGAACAAACTCAGTGATAACATATCAAAGTTGAGTCGTGAGTTTGTATATATAACCGCGATAGGGAAAGGTAAGGGGGTGGTATTGATAACGGTGGCATGTGCCCTATGTCGAAAGGTAATAATCGATGGGGTAGGGTTCTCTATTCCGAAGGTTCGCTATTCCGAAGGTTCACTAATCCGAAGGTTCAATAATCCGAAGGTTCACCAATCCGAAGGTTCACTATTCCGAAGGTTCGCTATTCCGAAGGTTTTCTATTATGGGAGTTTTTAGCCATAAATGAATCAAAATTTGCCCCCCCCCGTACATTTATACACCCCAATCTAATATCTAATTTGTCCCAGATGTCAATTATTAATAGCAAGAAGACAGTATCAGTTTATCATTTTAATATTATAAAAAGTTGAAAACACAATGACTGAAATAAACTACGAGGTAGAGATGCATTCTATCCGAACTGGCAATCTGTACTTGAAAGAAACATCAACATTAAAATCAAAACAAAGTCAGAATTGCAGTCAGGTCCATTCAGCGGTATTCTGCTATACAGTAATTTATAGCGCTCCAGTATTGATTGACCGTAAGAGCCCCACTGTTATAGTCCGCATTTAGCATTTGGGACATTATATTAATCAAAATAACTCCTATGTAAATCATTTATAAATCAGATGATTTATTGAAGTTATGTCTACGTAAAATAACACTTCCTAAAACGACATATATGTTATGTCGTTTTAGTCCTCAGCCGATAGACGACATATATGTCGTTCTACTCGCCAAATATAAAAGGGTTAAATCTCAAGGAAACCCACGAAAACAAAAATCACATTAATTTGTTTAATGTTTTAAGTTATTTCCTTCATAAAAAGAGTCTTCGTACTAAAGAACCCTCTCAATACTTTAGAATATAGAATTAACTTTTAAAATAACAAAAACCTTCGGAATAGCGAACCTTCGGAATAGTGAACCTTCGGAATAGTGAACCTTCGGATTAGTAAACCTTCGGATTAGTGAACCTTCGGAATAGCGAACCTTCGCAATAGAGATATGTTCCCTAATCGATGTAGAGTGTATTGAAACTGATTCACTGTATACTGCTCTATATACATGAATCGATCATTTTGTATTATATCAGTAGAGCCGAATAACGACCTAACTACAGAAGAATTCAACAATACCCACAACAGCTATACGCTTAGTCCTAAGAAGAAATGATTAAGTGTTGTAATATTAATGGAGGAGAGAGGATATGCTTTCCAATAATGTATAACGTTGTATTGTTTCATTGCGTAAAATGCGTGAAAATTTAGCATATATATTTGTTCCTCATTCCTGTTACTCGGAATTTTGTTTCGTTTTTTTGCTAATTTCCGATTCACCGTTCCTGGCCAATTATACGCTTAGTTCTCAGAAGTAGTGTTTAAATGTTGCAACGTTAAAGAATGGGAGAAGCTATGCTTTCGATTGATGTATAATATGTATTGTTTGATTGCGTAACACGCGAGAACATTAAGTTTATATCTCTGTTCCTCAGTCCTGTTAATCGGAAACATTTACGTTTTTGCTAATTCCCGATTCACCGTTCGACGTTCCTGACCTGTTATACGCTTAGTTCTCAAAATTAGTGGTTAAATGTTACAATATTCATGGATTGGAGAGGCTATTCTTTCGAATTATGTATAACACTGTATTGTTTCAATGCGTAAAATGCGAGAAAATTGAGCTTATATATCTGTTGCTGATTCCTGTTACTTGGAATTGTTTCGTTTTTAGCTAATTTCTGATTCACCGCTCGCCCTTCCTGGCCAATTATACGCTTAGTTCTCAAAAGTGGTGTTTAAATGTTGCAATATTAAAGAAGTAGAGAGACTATGCCTTCGATTGCTGTATAACATGTATTGTTTGATTGCATAAAACGCGAGAACATTGAGTTTATATCTCTGTTCCTCAGTCCTGTTACTCGGAAACATTTACGTTTTTGCTAATTCTCGATTCACCGGTCGACGTTCCTGACGTGTTATAAGCTTATTTCTCAAATTAGTTGTTAAATGTTACAATATTCATGAAGTAAAGAGGCTATTCTTTCGAATGATGTATAATATGGATTGTTTCATAGAGTAAAATGCGAGAAATATGAGTTTATATATATGTTCCTAGTTCTTCTTGTTACTCGAAATAGTCATTCTGTTACTCAGAAGTTATTCCTGTTCCTCGTTCCGTTCCTGTTACTCGAAATAGTCAATCCCTACATGTAGCACATCGGGACAACTAGCAGAATAGTATACACATATTGACTGTCGTTAGGGGAAAAGCGAGAACAATTTTCCCTCGATGATGTCTTTTTAACAGCAAGCATGATCAGTGACCGAGACCGAGGTCGTTAGTTCTGCTTGCTGTTCAGAATATACCATCGAGGGAAAATAACGCTCGCCGCTCCACCCAAGGTAGTCAATGGATATATTATATATGACAATATTCTCGCCTTGATTGATTGGTTGGGGTTTAAACTTTAACGTCACTTTCAGCAACTAAGGCCATATCACGACATTGCTAGTTTAGTGGTCGAGGAAATCCGCACAATTACGGCTAATCCAACTGTGATTTCAATTGCTGATAAACTCGTCGACCATCGGCGAGTAATTGGCAACCCCACCAGATAACGATTTCGATTTACAAAGTCCACGATGGAAATATGTGGATTTGAACCCTCGTCGCCTGCGCTAGGGGCGAGAGAAACGGCTTGGAGTTGTACCCCTAACCGATTGAGCCACCGATTCTCGCCTTGACGACAGCAGTTGAAATAAACAGAGCGAAAATTACAACATTAAACAAAATATCGGAATACTCTAAATTCCGTTGGGTAGGATTTTAGCCCAACGGCATAGTAATCGGGTGTTGGGCAGTTTAGAAAAATATGCTTAGTACAATGTACCCAATTTATAGTGACAATACACCGTGCGTTGGGTTAATCTGAAATAATCTGTGCAGTGAAATCATTCAGCGTGTTATTTCACTAAGTTTATAGTAAAAGTCACGTGATTCCATTCGAGCCAATGGGTCACCGCGATCTGACCACGCCGTGTTGTTAACACAAAGTAAACATGACTGACGATCTCGTTATCAGCAAGTTGAAAGGATGTGGTTTAAAGACCGAAGGTATACAGATTCATTACACAACCATAAGAATGTGGTTTATGGAACTAAATGTGTCATTCGAATGTATACAGTTATTACACAACCATTTGTATCACTAACAGGTTTTTGTCTCCGGACCAGCTGCTGGACATGGAATATTTCATTTCCCCCAACATTTCATTCAATGTTGTCAAATTGGACGTTGCGTTGAAATACTTTGGTTTGGTGCATGTTTCATACCAGTATAATATATACCAATACAACTTAATTTTGTTTGTTTATTTGTTGTCTTTCCGGCTATAGGCGACACAGCGGGGAGTGTTACGGGATATTTGACGTCATATGTCATAAATGTCATATGTCATAAATGGGCAGTAATAATTAAGTTAACAAAATAATTAATGATAGACCCAAAATGGTTCGAATGTCGTCGTTGAAAATTATTTCACAGGTGTAAATTGACCAGCTGGGTGTCACGGGATAGGTACCGTTGATCTCAGGATACTTAAAGTGCCAATTCTAATCATTTTTTTATTAAATGATTAATCATATACTCATAAAAGGTTGGACCATGGTCGCTCCAAATTGTGATACAGTGGTTACTTGACCCAGGAAGTACAATTGGACAGGTAGCGTTGAACCAAAAGGGGAACTTAAAAATTATATTGTCATTAATTAGCAACAAAGAGCGTTCCTTATTATCTTAGACGAGTTGTATGAACGTTGGTACAGGGGGTCACCAGATCAGGGGAATGTAATTGGATATGATTGTGATGATTAACAATACAAAGTGCTTATTGTCAACTTAAAAGACAGCGGTAACTTTATATGGCGAGTGACATGCAACATGTGATGTTTATATCATGTGACTAATAATATATTTAACTGACAGGAAGGTCCACTAATAATTTACTCATTCTTTACATGCGCAACGCTGCGACCCCAGCTAGTTGAAAACAATATAGGCAATTCCCACCTCGGAATAATTATTTTGTTTTGTTTTTTGTTTTTGTTTTTGTTTTTGTTTTTAAATGTTTATTGAAGAAACAATCACATTGAGGAATGTCAAATACAGAATGTTCAATGGCATTGATATGTGTATACAGATATGGCATTCCTCGCGTTCACACATATCTCTTTCTTACTGTACGCACTCGCATGGCTCACATCATTCGCACACCAGTGGTAAAGAGTTATATAATACATAAATATATGCATATGCATAGTATATATAGTAAATGTATTATAAATATGTCGGATGTTTCGGATGGACTCAACTCTCAACATAGAGGCTATTGTGGAGATGGTGGTAGATAGTATATGTTTTAACTGACTGCGTGATAATCGATAGGAGTCTCAAAAAAATTAAGTAACTTTGTCGATTTTTTTATTAAGTCACCTGTTTGTTTAAAGCTTTTTCTATAAGGAACCAGTTTTTCAAGAATTCTGAAAGTTTCGATTGACATCGTGCTGTATACTTTTCGCAATCGTATCTATATGCCAACTCTTTGAAAACATTAACAGATAAAGTGATTGGTTTAAATTTAGACCGATATATATATTGTTTAATTAGGAGCCAGAGCAAGTTTGTAGTATAGTTTTTACTAATGGGTGGTGTGCCAAGAATCATCGTCATATTTGTGGGATAAAGATTTATATCATTATTTTTTCCCCAATTACAGATATCTCTAATAAATGTCTGCACATGACAACAATCCCAAAAATGTGGTTGATATCTTCCTTTTCACTTTTACACCTATCACATTTGCCATCTTGTCTTATATTAGATATGTGTAGAAAGTTATTAGTTGATAATATTCTAGAATTTATTCGGAATTGTAACCATTGTAGCTTGGTGTCAGGCGTCGTGAGAAAGGGTAGTTTATCATATGTAAATAATGTACTTCCCATATCAGAAAACAGTGATTGCCATTTTGTGCGCGCTTTAGTCGTAATTTGAGAATCGTTCAAAGTTTTGTAAAAATCTTGTCCTCCCCGCGAATTTTTAAGCAAAGTGTTGAAGTTAGTGGGTAGAATGGGGTAAGAAACTCGAGTTATCTGTTGACCAAGCTTTTTTGCTGTTAATTTTATCTGCTGTTGTATACTCTTTACAGTGATGAAGTCTGTGCGTATATTAAATGTCTTATGTATGGCTTCTTGTGAAAGAAAAGAACCTTTACTATCTAGCATATCATTTATGTACATAATCCCTTTTTCGCGCCAAGAAGTGAAGTTTATTACCTTTCCATATTGTTTTATATTTGAATTATTCCACAGTGTACACGTGGATATATTTCAATTGTTCACATTTTGTTGTAAAAATTTGACAAATGCTAACAAAACGTCACGCCAGAATGGATTTGTTAATTTATTTGCCTGTTTCTCTAAATAGCCATGCTCATATGTAAGGAAAATGGGGTCTTCGCATAATGGAATATCTGTGAGGGGCATCCACTTGGCGCTCTTTGTTATGAGGCGTCTCACCCAAGTTATTTTCATTGACAGCATAAAATTGTTGACATTAACCATTTTCAAGCCACCGTTTTTGTAATCTTGGCATACAACTTTGCGTTTCACTCGATCACGTTTTGAATTCCATAGAAAATTATAAAGCATAGTGTCCAATGTTTTCATAAATGTTGTATCGGGATTTGGAAGTGACACGAATAGGTGTGTTAATTTTGGGAGTATAAGTGATTTTATTACAGTTATTCGACCAATAGGTGTCAGTAATCGGTGTTTCCATGTCTCAATCAGTCGTTTCACATCAGCAAATTTTGTATCGTAGTTGATTTTCATTTTGTCAAGATGTGTATCGAAATGAATCCCTAGTAGATCAAATGAGATATCAAATCTGATACCAAGATCTGAGCATATAGCATCTCTACGCCCAGTATAAGAACCTATCCACGATGCCTGACACTTGCTAGGGTTAATTTTCAAACCTGAAAGATTTGCGAACAGTGTTAATACATTGTATACTTCCTTTAGGCTTTCTTCTCTGCCGTCTAAGATGAGAGTTGTGTCGTCTGCATACTGTGTGATTTTGTATTCAAAATTGCCGAGGTTTATACCTTTGATGCGTTTATTAGATTTAATCATGATAGCTAAGATTTCTGCGCATATCAGAAAAATATAAGGCGAAATTGGGTCACCCTGCCGACAGCCACGGTTTAGTTGGAAACTCTGAGATATATGTCCATTTATCAGAATAGATGAGTTGATATTTGTGTAGAAAATATAAATCCATTTTTTATGTCATCACCAAAGTTAAAAAGGTCAAGGCATTTATTTATAAATTTCCATGATACTGAGTCAAATGCCTTTTCAAAATCTAGCAGGAGCAGAAGACCAGGTTTATCAGCTAATTTTGTCTTATGGATAATATCATAAATTAATCTAGTGTTGTCTCCAATATACCGATTTTTTAAGAAACCAGTTTGATCATGGCTGATTATATCGGGTAGAACATTTTTCATTCGTTCAGCTATACAAGAGGAAGCTAGTTTATATGTTATATTTAACAGAGTTATTGGACGCCAGTTCTTTAAAAGATGGCTCTCTTTATCTTTTTTTCGGAAGAAGAGTAATAAGTCCTTGTTTTTGGGTTATGGATAATTCACCAGTATCAAATGATTCACGAAGGGACTCACGAAGAATTAGACCTAAGTTTTGCCAAAAAAATTTCCAGAACTCATACGGAAATCCATCCAGACCGCTGCTCTTATCATTTTGTGATCTTTTCAATGCGTTTGTTAGTTCGTTTAGAGTTATTGGCCCTTCTATGCTATTCGCAGTATCGTTTGTTAACACTGGATAAGTTACTTCACTGAGGATAGTGCTAATATCCGAATCGTTTATTTTTTTAGATGCATATAAAGTACTGTAAAATGTTCTTGCTTCGTTCATTATGTCGGACTGATTATCAATGTTTTTACCAGTGGAATCGGTGAGCATCGATAGAGTTTTAGAAATGAAATTGCGCTTTTCGAGATTCAAGAAATATTTTGTGGGTTTTTCTCCGTTTTCAATCCACCTGGCTCTTGATCTTATCATTGCCCCCCCCCCTCGTATCTTCTTTTCTAATTTCATAGAGCTCCGAGTCTATTTTTTGTAATTTTTCCAATAATTCATCTCTTTCTGTTAAACATTGGTCCTTGTTATCGACTGCTGTTTCCAATTTTACTTTAATTTTGTTTAATTCGTCCTCTTTCTTTTTGCGTTCTCTTTTTCGTTTTGCTGCGAAATATATTGTTTCACCTCTTATATCCAATAAGAGGGTGTCTAAAAATAGGCGTTTACTAATTTTACAAGTAACATTACTTGTATTTTCTTCACATATATTCAGTTTATAATCGTATCTTAGTTTATTTCTTTCTATAATAGAATGTACTAATACTGCATATTCATTGTCACGAAGTAAGGAGGTGTTAAATTTCCAATAACCTCGACCTCTCACAATTGTATTTAATTTCAATGTGAGTGATATTATGGAATGATCAGAGCGGTATCCTGGTAATATATCGGTCCCTGCGCCAACTAAACTTAGAAGATCTTCATATATCATAAAGTAATATAGTCTAGCCATTTTTATTGGAGATTTTTTTCTCCATGTATATCGTTTTTTGTCTTTGTTGTTAACTCTCCAAGCATCCACCAGTTCGAGTCTGTCGACAAGGTCGCCCACCGCTTCTTTAGCCCGGGGATTGTTAATATGTTTATAATTTAAAGTATCAGCGGACTGATATTGTACCATATTCCAATCACCACATATTATTATTTGGGTGTTACCCATGTTAATAATCTTAGTTTTCAGCTGTTTGTAAAATTCAGGGTTATCTTCGTTTGGGCCATATATGTTAACTAAAGTCATTCTCAATTTGTCTACGGTTACATCGATTATTATAAAGTTTCCAGCTTCATCTTTGATAGAATTGTGTATTTGAAAGTCGAGGTTCTGGCTAAATAGAATTGCCACAGCACGCGATTGCGATGAGAAGGGTGCCAATATTGTTTTGAAACCCCATTCTGAAGAAATGTATCTTTCCATATCTTTTGTGAAATGTGTGTCTTGTAGACAGTATATTGAGGCATTTTGTGCTCGTAAATATCGGAACACGTCGCGTCGTTTCTCTGACTGATTGAGACCTCGGCAATTTGAAGACAGTATTTTTATAGACATAATCGACAACTAACATGCAGACTACCGAAACATCGACATAGAAGTACATAGGAGATCATGTATACATATTTAGAAAATACAGCACAATAATATATTACGCCACTGGAATAAGAATCAACCATACAGATCATGCATACTGACATACAAACATACTGAATATTTAAAACAAACAAAACAAAATTAAGTGAAATCCGATACGAAACCTCCATGGCTGAGGTTATGAGCGACCGCCCTGTGTCCGGTTCAACATTGTGTATGTGTTATTACAGTCACCTGATCATATTTCTTTGGAGTCATGAAACTACATACGAGAAATCGAAGAAAGGATTTTTTTTTTTTTAAAGAAATGGTTTGAAATTTTGAAAATGTCTTCAAGTGTAATTTACTCATGTATTACTTAACTTAAGGACCACTATAATTATTCTATCTTAATTAGATATGTAAAGCTCGGATTTAGGAAGAACATGGATATTCATAAGTTAGTCTGGAACATATGCGTATCCTATATCTTACTCTTTCTATTTTAATGTTGTATCAGGGTTAAAATATAAAAATAGAATATCAGAAAAATCGATAATACTGCATTCCATTTGTGACCACGTGGTGCTCTAGATTTTGTTACATTTGATAGACTGAGTAAGTCTTATTGTTATTATGATAGGTGAGTTGGCTGTTTTCATGCCAGACATCGTGCAGACAGTGAATAAGAGGTCAAATTAACCCATAGGCCATATCTTCGGTATTGATATTTTGGCATTTTGAGTCCGCGTCGACAAAACACTGCTTGGGAAAGTTATGTATAGTGATTAAATTACAATATTTCTTGATGTTCATATTCTATTTAATGGATTTTGAATGGACTATGTACTGAAGTTAGGTATGTAATGGTATTTATTTAACAAATATGCTTATACTGTATACGAGTGCATATAAGCTTTTTGGAAAATAATTTCAATCTTGAATTTACTGTGTGGTATTATACTATCAGACTATAACGGGTTAAAGTCCAGTCTTGGTCAAGTACCCCCGTGCAAATTCCAGATATAGCTTTACAATGGGTTGTTTAATTGAACCCATCATATTGAGTGGATATGCATGGTGGTATCTGACACAGGATTTGTTCTTTCAACCATAACATGTGTTAAAATCAGGGTTTTTACTGTTATATGGTAGAGTGGTTTAGCATATTCATGTCAGTGTTTACAACAATGATATTCAACAGTGGGGGCTGTCCAATTATATAACATTCAATACAGATTCAAAAGATATTTACAATCATATTCATTGTAGATTTTAAGGGTTTATCCCTTGATAATTTCATCAAGATCTGCATCAGAAATAAATTTTACAATTGCACCTTTTGTTTTCTTGGCAAATAATTTGCCATTTGTAATCCAAGAATTGGAGATTGTGTCTGCTTTGTAGGCTTTCTTGAGCAGTTCATAGTTTAATTGAGTTGCATCTTCAACAATAGTGACGCCCGACCCTTTCAGTTGTTTCCTGCTCTCTATCACATCCAATTTGGGGCTCCTGGAAGAAAACTTCACTAGAATTGGTCGAGGACCTCGAGGCCTTTGTCCATCCTGTCTATTTTCCTCCACTTTCCTTCCAATCCTATGAGCTATTGATATAACTGCTGGGTGAAAATTTAGTTTTAATTTGTCGTTAAAGATACACATGGCCTCTTTAGCACAGTCATGTCGTGTTTCTCTTCCACTCACCTCTTTGATGCCAAATATCCTCACACTATCTTTTCTCCCCTGCTGTTCTAAATCATTCAGTTTATATTTATATATTTCCCGCTCTTCATTCCATTCTTTTTGTTTTACTTCAACATGTTTTGCCATTTTAACTTTTTCCTGTTCCATGTTTATGATTTTCTTCTCCATTGTTGAAATTTTCGCATTGAACATATCCATGATCTCAGTTTTAAAAGTACTCACTATTTTCCCGAATTCAACAAGTTGTGACTTTTGTTCGGTAGAATAGTGCTCATGATTTTGTTCATTGACATAAATGACCTATATTTTTTCCAGATATATCTGAATATACTGTCACGTAATTCGCTATTTTAATGTGGTAATGAATCCCCCAACATTAGTTGATTCAATTAAGTAAATATTCACCCAATATTGGGTACAAAAAATCGCCCAACGCAGAAGGGAAAATAATATTGGCTAATTTTTTACCCTGCATTCAGAGTAATAGCATTGCCCAACGTTGGTTAACCAATGTTTTACCCAACATAAAAGTAAAAAGTTACTGAATGTTCGCGTGTTGCTAAATGCACCATTGTGTTGGGTGACAAATTTATTTACCCACTTTGGGTAAAATATTACACAACACGATTTAGAGTATACTTTTTCTTAACGGCATTGCGTTGCCCTACCAGCAGCGTAACAAGTCAGCAGGATCCACTAGAATCATAGCCATTCAGCACGACCCACCATAATCATAGCCATTCAGCAATATGACATAGCTAGGGGTGGTTCACCAGGGCTGATACGAAGCGAACGAAGCTTCAAGTGGTTCATAAACTTTATTCGGTTGAACGAAGAAAACACATAGTCGTTGAAGAATTAGACCTAGCACAAATTGTTAGTACGCTGTTTTTTGTGTCATTTTGTCGGTCGGAACAGTATATCCAAAATCCGCCTTGGGGAAAGTGCTCTATTCAAGATGGCGTACAATATGATGTTGGTATCGGACACTGTTGAAATTCTGCGGTAGGTACACCAATTAGTTAATGCCAAATTCATTATAAATTTAAATATTGACAAACAATGCCTATTCGGAAACCCATATTTGTAGAATGTATGTCCCATATTTGTAGAATGTATGTCCCATATTTGTAGAATTTATGTCCCATATTGGTCGACAAAGTAGACAGAACGGAATTAAATTTTCATTTTGTGCAAAAGATAATAGTTAGTCATATAAGAGTGAACACACGCTCGATCTAATAATGAATAATCATTGCAGAGTATAAAGAAACTTTGATCAGAGATGTAAGAATACTTCTCTATAATTACCCTCACGAGAGAGCAACCGAAATAAGGGTCTTATGCAACTTCTAAATCTGGACTTTTGGGAGTCCAGAAACTCTAAATTAACGCAGTTTTATATCTACTTTTTATTTTCAATCGTGTGACTATATGGGCAATTACACAGTTGAATGCGATTTAGTAGGGGTGTATTGACTCAGTGCCATTTTCTAGATTCAGAAATATATGTAATATCACGAATGTGACCGATCATCATTTATTTTGATATTACAGCGTCAAACCTCTAAAAATGCACTGATACATAGCAATATATGAGAGATATGCATATTCATATAGTACTTGATATTACAGCGTCAAACCTCTAAAAATGCACTGCTACATAGCAATATATGAGAGATATGCGTATTCATATAGTACTTGATATTACAGCGTCAAACCTCTAAAAATGCACTGCTACATAGCAATATATGAGAGATATGCGTATTCATATAGTACTTGATAAATTATGATGAGCATATTACCCATGTCTCAAAATAGTAACGATAGTTGCCTTCGATCAGGTGACGAAAAACGAATATTTAACTTTTAACACAATAATGTTTGGTGGCATAATATGCAAGCAATTTATCAAAACACAAAACGGGTACCAATGAATTGTAAACCAACATTGTTCACATACTCTGTTGCGGAGACTGTGTTTATAGCTGGAAATTATATTTGGTTATATTCACCAAAGCTAAAAATACACGCGAAAAGTTCTGTGTTTTCTGCAACCGCATCACCGCGTTTACCGCTTCTCCCAAATGTTACACATCATTGATGTACATGAAATGACAAATAGCAACATTTCGTGAATGTTGGACGTTGAAATAGCAGCTTTGAACGATGATCACCGGATATTTAGCACAAGTACGTGGGTGATACTGGTGAAACATTTTCAAGCAAACGATAATGACAACTAACATTGTTCATTGCGTGGTAGGATATTCGAGTTGCAAAAGTGGCGACTAAAGTAATTTGAACCAAATTGTCTGGTAGCAGCGAGAACATTAGTCTTATATAAACTGTAAGATGTATCGCCTCTTTGATCTGGTGAGATATGGCGCTGATCTATTGAACATATAAGTGTTTCTGTACAGTGTAAACAGCATTGGTACATAGGTCAAATGATAGGTGTATTGTTTATTATAGGTCACATGATATGTGTATGGTTTATTATAGGTCACATGATAGGTGTATGGTTTATTATAGGTCACATGATAGGTGTATGGTTTATTATAGGTCACATGATAGGTGTATGGTTTATTATAGTTCACATGATATGTTTATGGTTTATTTTAGGTCACATGATAGGTGTATGGTTTATTATAGGTCACATGATAGGTTTATGGTTTATTATAGGTCACATGATAGGTGTATGGTTTATTATAGGTCACATGATAGGTGTATGGTTTATTATCACAAATAGTGAAGATAATTCCGAAAATGTTTATAGTCTTTATTCCGCAGTAGTATGCATTTCAATTTATGTGTTGCATTCAATAATCAATCACAATGCCGAATGAAACTATCATGCACTGTGTTGCGAAACATTACTATGTGTGTTGCATGCCCAACATTATTGATATCTTGGCACAACATTTGTTGGATAAGCAGAAAACCCGAACTTTAAAGACTTAAATCATTGGGTTTGACTTACGTTGCAGTAACCGATAAATCCTGCAGATTGATCTATTTAATTATCTGTGTACCTTTAAAGATACCGAACAACATACTTTTATATTATCAATACGTATTTTCACTCGTATGCGGTTATCAAATATGTTGCTTTCATCGTGGCATGTCTTGGAGTTGCGCCATTTTGACAGCCCTTTGGTGGCCGCGATTTCATTATTCACTCTATTCGCTGCTGTACTCTAATTTCAATCAAACTGCTTACTTCCCATGGCACAACTTATCGTATTCTGATTTATTTCGAGAACTGATGTAATATATAAAACCATGTTGGACGCCATTTAGGATAACAAAGTTTCCCACGAAGCAGATTTTAACAGATTTTGGATATGTTGTTACTTGGACATGTTTTGACACCAAAATCGCTTACTAACAATTTTCTCTAGGTTGACCATGCATATTTGAGTTCGTTACAACGACCAGACTAATAAGTTCAATTCAATTCAATATGTATCCCAAAACGCCATGTGCTCTCGTGTTTATGACAACAAGCTTAGTAGGAGAATGGTGCTCAACATGCTGTTGCCGGATGATGATGATGACGTCGATGTTCCGAGACCTCCGCTCGTGAGGAGGAGAAGCATCATAAGGCCGCTGGATCCTCCGGACCCTCCCATTCCCCCGAGGAGACCACCACGTCGAGCGGGAACTAAAAAAAGACAATATTTTGTAAGGTATTAATTGGAGGAAATCAAACGATGAAATGAACGGACTACAACTATATAGCAAAATACATGGTTGTTACAGTATATACATATATTATAAATCGATTTACATACCTATTTGAGCCGGTCCCACGGGATACGCGGCTCCACCCATAACCATGGGATGAATGGCAGCTCCACCCATAACCATAGGCTGGCTGAAGGCTCCACCCATAACCATAGGCTGGTTGATGGCTCCACTCATAACCATAGGCTGGTTGATGGCTCCACCGAAGGACATAGGCTGGTTGACGGCTCCACCGAAGGACATAGGCTGGCTGGCGACTCCACCGAAGGGAATATGCTGGTTGGCGACTCCACCGAAGGACATAGGCTGGCTGGCGACTCCACCGAACGATATAGGCTGGCTGGCGACTCCACCGAAAGACATCGATTGGCTCACGGGTACCTGACCTTGCACGAGCGTCATCTGATCCGTGTTGTCGAAGGGATCTATGAATTGACTGTCGCCGATCGCCATGTGTGATGATGCCAGGCAGGCAATGACGGCGACGATTATTGTGGAATACATCTGAAATATCGAATGTTAGTATATGAATGTCTGTTTTGTCACGTTGTGTGGTTTGGTTGGTTTTAGGGGGGGGGGGGGGGGGTATCGTAATTTCAGCTGCTAAGTTTATTCTGATCGTCAATATAAGACATTACATAATTATATATTATGGACATACAATTTATTACACGATCCTACCCTTATTCCATTCAATATACCCTTCTATAAATTGTGATGTGCAACGTTCATTGCTACCAGGAATTAGTGCCAGGTCAACTTTGACTTCCGGTTTATCGTCTAACTCTCAAAATACTATGGCTTTCAATAGTTTTCTAACAAACTATACTGAATGAAGAGTTTGAAAACTAATTTCATTAACATTACGCCATTATATAAGTCAAATAGCCTTTTGTTTTATCTGGGACTATTTCTTTACGCGGGCAATACCGTAATACATAGTTACGCGAAACGTCATCGCAGGCCTTATAGAAGCAGATGTTAGTGTCACGTCCCATTTGATGATATAAGTATTTTTATCGAGGTTTTGGATCATATAATAAATAGAATCTACAACTTTTTCCCAGTTTATAGCGGAATATACAAAACTCGTCCAGTAAATTAGGTCTGGACCTCGCCTTTCCTATATACATGTCAATACAGGTATACATATACATTATTTATCATATGACTCAATCATTGTTTACGGAAGAATCTATGTCATAAATCAATTTCATATCAATTACTAATTCATATCACCTTCCGATAATTTGATTGGTTTGTTGACAAAAAATGTGTTATGATTGGCTTAATGGCAGCCGGGGGCCGAGCCGCATCTCTGACTAAATACAGGTCAAATTCGTGCGCGTCAAATACACGAATCAACGCGATGCCGAAATTCTCGCAATTATAATCTTGAAATATATAGTTTTGGACATTGTTATACGATAAATAGAATATGTAATTCGTATTTATCTAATAAACATACGATATAATGTCACAAACTGAGAACAGAATAGCGCACTATATCTTCGCGTGCATATTATTTCTGCTAGTTCGCCAGGTGTAATTGGGCTTCCGGTGCAATGAAGTGACGTCACATTAACCTTTTGCTGCCGATGTCATATAGCTATTTAGTGATTTGTGTGCGTTGTGGACATCATAATCAATTTATAGGTGTCATATGATAAATAGAATATGTAATTCGTGTTTCTCTCATATGATATTTATGAAACTCGTCACGAATTTTCAGTTTTCTCTCGCCGGAGGTTCAAGAAAACTGAAAAACCTTAGACTCGTTTCATAAATATCATATGAGAGAAACACTCATGTCATATCCTTTATATATTATACTAGCAGGTTAGCCCGCCACTGACGTGCTTGGTCAGAAACATGACATTTTAAAAATTATTAATGATTGATTCGTCAATTGAACTGAATGGTCAGAATACAGAACTGAAAACGTGAGGAGACACGATGAGCCCGACGTTGTCCGGGCTATTCAAAAATCAATTTTCAAGTCGATAGCTCCACCCGTTTCCGAGATCTGGTCTGCGCATGCGCGAAGCTGGCGTCGCACGGCCTCGGCGACCCGATAAAATTCGTATCCGGGGCAAGATACATTCACATACCAAAGTTTAAGTCGATAGCTCCACCCGTTTCCGAGATCTCGTCTGCGCATGCGCTGCACGGGCGTCGCACGGGCTTGCCAATACAACAACCACGACCGCCTGGTCAAACTACACACACGTACGAAGTTTCGTCCCGATCGGTCGAGGTGTTGGTATCTGATGCAAAAGACGAACGGGAGTTCTGAGACTAACTACCCCCACCCCTCAAGCCCTGTCCTAAGTGTCATACTTACTATAACAATGATGCTGAACACTTTGAGGCAATTATATTGCAAAAATGTTGTAAGACAAAAGTATTTCTCACATTGACGTAAAGAGAAAATTAGTAGCTTGAACTAATTATTTTCTCGCCAACAATGTAGTTGTTGTTGTTGGCATTAGCGGCTTGGGAGTGACCCCCACCTTTATGAGATGATCAAAAGACAAGATAGCAAATTTCAAGTCGATAGCTCCACCCGTTTCCGAGACAACGCATTCTTTGTTTTTCAATGAGTTAATTCATGTCCCCGTCTTAAACTTCAGACCGGACAGTCAATTAATCCCGTCGTGAAATCCCTCTGCATATTATTTCGAGCTCTTAGATCATTTCTGCCTTTTTAGTCGAGATAATTGCATTTCGTTCTCATCCGTATTTCGGACGCATGTGGTCAGTCGTTTAGCCACGATCATTGGAATCCACTTCCGTATTTCTGACGCATGTGGTGTGTCGTTTAGAAACGACAATAGCAATAAAGAGCGTTAATTACTAAAACCTCCGTATAAGGTATAGATAAAGAGTGTTATTGCCTTAACCCCCCGCCGTGCCTTTGCGGTGATTTGGGAGTGGATAAAGGTTGCTCGGGGCTTCTCGAAAACCCGACTACGACGATACCCGTGGGTTTTTACATTTAGATGGGAAGTTTGAACTCAATCTGTACACGAGTTTTGGATTCTATGAAGTACACACACACACATATATATATATATATATATATATATATATATATACGAAGTCTCAAAATATATAGTATAGATAGATATGTAATAAGAATAAAACCATTCACTTCACACTCGTTTTTTCTCCTCTACCTTTCTACAGTTTAAACAAAAATAGAACGAGACAAAAACTGCTTTGATTACCAACCATGAACTGTAAAATACTATTGTCATAATGTATTTGTCTTTGTTCAAAATAAAACATATACAAAAAAGAAATGGGGTGGTCGATATTCGATATTTACACTGTTTCCTTTTTGACAGTCTTGTGATTTCTGGAGTTGAATAGAGCAATTAGGTTATAAGTGGTCGGTCTCTGGTAGTAGCAGGATTTCAGATATTTTATTCTAAGTTCGTTACGTTCCCCACATTACAGTACCATGTGATATTCATCGCTTATTTCAAGATTACAATGTGTGCAGATTCGGTCGAAATAATCCGTATTTGTCCAAGCACCGTATTAAGCCAGCCAATGAGTCTTCATCGTTCACACAGACGCACCTGTAGTGTGATGTGTTTATAAATTGACTGAATCACTTGTATGTTTTTCCATTGATACCATAAGCGATACGTTTTCTCCAGAGCCCAACTCTCAGCACAGAATTAACAACCTTCGAAAAATCTATGAATGTACAATATAAGTTTTGTTTGTGTTTCTATTCAAACATTTATTAAAGGTACTCAACCCGTAAAGAGGGTCCCCATCTCAACAGATTCCAACAACAACAATCCGATCAGAGGGTCCTATATTACTATTTCTTTGGCTTTGGGGGTAAAAAATATTTGATTCGAGTCAAGGAACCCATCAAACAAAGCTCAGAGTTATTAGATATTGATTTTTGAAAATTCTTATGTTCTCGAGATGAGTACCAATAACTGCCGTCAATTTGGTAACCTGCTCGAGATTTTACGCCAAAATTCTATTCAAACAGACAAGGATGGATAACTCTATAATCAAGTGGGTAATAATAACGAATTCTTCTGGGCCAGAAAGAATTCCCGATAATGAAAAATAATAGATTTCTAAAATCGATATCTAACAAATCTGAGCTTTGATGGGTGACTTCCTCGACTCGAATCAAATATTTTTGACCACCGAAGCCATTGAAATAGTAATTGAGAGGAGTTTTATCGGGTTGAGTACCTTTAAATGCTATAAGTAGAAATGAAATTGAGGTGCATTTGCGATATTAATCGAAAGAAGATTCCTTCGCCGATCTATATGTGTGACGACGTCGATGTCATTGCTCGGATAAATGGGTTAAATGTTGTCAGTACTGTTTCCGAACGATGGTAAATCGTTCTCTTTTTCTTGTATACACACCGTGCAAGGGCAGTGATTGGATGGGGCGGACAGTGGGTCGCGTTTCAAGTCCCTGTGGCCTGGATCCCTGAATACACGTTTAACCCGTTCGTTACTAACTACTTATTGATGAGTAGTCCCCGTAGGAAATGTTCAGATAATAAGTTTAACCCTCTCGTTACTAAATACTCAATGATGAGTAGTCCTCTTAGGAAATGTTCAGATAATATGTTCAAGAGACGTCGTTTGTTGAACTTATTATCTGAACATTCCCTTCATTAAATATGAGTTATTCTGCTCTTGTATTATCTGTTCGCATGTCTGTCTATTATTACCACATGAACACACATCCAAATGAGCAATGGACCGTTTCAATATAGTATAGTATAGTATAATATAGTATAGTATAGTATAGTATAGTATAGTATAGTATAGTATAGTATAGTATAGTATAATATAGTATAGTATAGTATTATATTTGAGTGAGATAATATATTCAGCATAGAAGGCGTTAAATACCGGATTCACCATAACACTTACCTTTAAATTATGTTTCTTCGTTGGGCTTGAAAAAAGGATGTGGCCGAGTTATTGGAACGGCCCTGTTTTATAGCCATGCACGTGTGAGGCGCGGAAGTAATCAGGAAGTTGGTAATTACGCGCGTCGTTCGTGTGGGAGGATAATGTTTTCGACGATTGTATAATGTTCTAGGCCGATCTTATTAATGAGGGCCTCCGGCTAGTGTATCAGCATGGCCTAACGACATATTGATGTCCAATGTCCTCATCAGATATTCCAAGCCTGGTCATCGGTTCGATATTACTAACCAAAATAGGTTAATTTTCTTTGATACTTTGATTCGCCAACCACTATTGGTTTGAACTTTGTTCTTCTTACATGTAGACCATAAATAGAATGTTTTCGTACTTTCGATGAATGCATTAGAAGTGGCCATCATTTGGAAATAGTCCAACCAAGTTGTGCGTCAGGCTGTAAATGTCAAAACAAAAAAGTCCAAACCGCCATGTGGCATGAATACAGAACATGGGAATACTACGTACATACGATCACCCCATCTTACAACGTTATGTGCTATATACCAGTGTAAATCTGTATTAAATGTTTGGCACATACATATTATCACCCCATCTTACAACGTTGCGTGCTATATACCAGTGTAAATATGTATGAAACGTTAGACCCTGGCAGCGCTAACAATATCTGATCTATCTAACTTGAGAATAATACGTACATACATGCATGCAATCACCCCATCTTACAACATTGTGTTCTATATACCAGTGTAAACCTGTTTAAAATGTAAGGACCCGGCAGCGCTCACACGATTTCATCTGTCTAGCTTGAGAATAATACGCACATACAAACAATCACCCCATCTTACAACATTGTGTTATATATACCAGTGTAAACCTGTTTAAAATGTAAGGCCCTGGCAGCGCTCACGTGATTTCATCTGTCTAGCTGGCAGCGCTCATGTGATTTCATCTGTCTAGCTTGAGAATAATACCTACATACATACAATCACCCCATCTTACAACATTGTGTGCTATATACCAGTGTAAACCTGTTTAAAATGCAAGGACCCGGCAGCGCTCACACGATTTCATCTGTCTTGCTTGAGAATAATACGTACATACATACAATCACCCCATCTTACAACATTGTGTTCTATATACCAGTGTAAACATGGATGTAATGTAAGGACCTGGAAGCGCTCACACGATTTGATCTGTCTAGCTTGAGAATATTGCGTAAATACATACAATCACCCCATCTTACAACAATGTGTGCTATCTATATACCAGTGTAAACCTGTATGAAATGTAAGGCTCTGGCAGCGCTCACGTGATTTAATCTGTCTAGCTTGAGAATAATACATACATACATACGTATACAATCACCCCATATTACAACATTGTGTGCTATATATACCAGTGTAAACCTGTTTGAAATGTAAGGACCTGGCAGCGCTCACATGATTTCATCTGTCTAGGTTGAGAATAATACATACATACATACAATCACCCCATCTCACAACATTGTGTGCTATATACCAGTGTAAATCTGTATGAAATGTTAGGCACATACATACAATTACCCCATCTTACAACGTTATGTGCTATATACCAGTGTAACTCTGTATGAAATGTTAGGCACATACATACAATCACCCCATCTTACAATGTCATACGCTATCACTACTGCGCGCACACCCATTAAATGCCCATTAAAGGCCCATTAATGATACACCATTACAAATCCATTAAAAAACCCATGATTTTCCCATTAAAAACCCATTAAAATACCCCCTTAATATGTAACCTTTCACAGCCATTAAATTGCCATTATTATAAGAAAGTTAACGGCCATTAAATCTAAATTATTTTAATGGGTATGTGTATGGCCATTAAATTAACTGGGGTAATGGGCATTAAATGAAGGCGGGAACTAAAGGCCATTAAAAAATTAATGGCAACATTCTGTGTTTAATTGCCATTAAAACCCCTTTAAAATCCCATGAAAGGTTACATATTAAGGCCCATTAAATATAATGGGCATTAAAATGGGTCATTATAATGGGCATTAATTTTGGGAGGTAAATTTTGATGCCCATTAAATTTATGGGGGCAGGGTGCCCACAAAATTGATGGCCATTAAATACAGCCTATATTTAATGGTTGGTTCATGGGGCATAATAAGGCCCATTAAATATGATGGGTATGAAAAACTGGTCATAAACAGAATGAGGTCTCCAGAGGGTGAGTTTGGCGACGCTGGTCCGCTTCACTGAAATGACTAGACACTTTATCTCCAAACTTGGGTATGATACCGGAATTGGGTGTTTATAGCCAGAATATGGCCCGGTACCTTGAATGTCCCTTTAAAGTGGTACAGTACTGTGTGTATATTTATGGACTCCCCGATTCCTCATTTCTCTGTACAATATAGCTCAAGATGATCTATTTTTAAATGGGGCATCAACTGTGTTAAAATTAATTACAATGGATAGAAATAATAATAAAACATATATAAGGCCATTACAAATTCAAGTCTGGGTTCACAAGCAATTATGTCTAAATGTTTTGATAAGGGAGGGTAGGGTGTCTTATTATATTTATTATTTATTTAAAAATTTTCAAAACATACTCAAAATCGAATATTAAATCTGTTTTCATGATTCCAGGTTCATGTAATACAACTTGTATCTGTGTAATCACATGTATACAGGGGTAGCTCAATACATGGGAATACTCTGACACCTCTGTTGCCCAATTCCAAAAGCATGGCTCTAAATGGATATTGAGGAAAGGCATAGCATGAGTTTTGTCTGGTTCTATTCATGATAGTGTGAGGGATATGGTTTATAAAGTCAGAAGCCCTCAATGTCTCCCACCAAATATCATAACTGTACAATGTAACCACACATACATGTATAGAGAAACACACCACTCAAATTACAAAAAACTTCTGACAATTATATTAGGAATTCTGAGAAATCTGATTCAAATGTAGCAGTGCCATAAATTGCTCTACATGTATTTATTTACTGCAATGCCCATGGATATCCACTATCAGGAACAATTCTCAGTGACACTGATGTAATTTTTCTAGTGTTCCACAAGAATACTATATACCGGTGTAACACGATATCTCCCCCCTGGGTATTTCCCCCCCCCCGGGGGGGAACATACCCCGGGGTATCTCCCCCCCACCCTGGGTATCTTCCCCCCCACTCGTACATTTTTTTTCCTCACTTATTTTATATTATTATGGTAAGAAATGCCGAGAAAACTATTAAATTTGTTTTTTTTGTGTGGTTATTTTGAAGTTTAACTTAACCCAAAAATAGTATAAATATGTCAAAATATTACCTTATGATTCTATCGTTTAATTTGCTTTATATAGTCATGAAATGGCGAGAAATTAACTTTATATGAGCAAAATTTGATTATAGTAAGAATTTGGGGTGGGGGAAGATACCCAGGCCTGAGTATCTTCCCCCCCCCCAACCCAGCACCTACATATGACAAAAATTAACGCATGATTTTATTGCTTAATTTGCTTTATATAGTCATGAAATTGCGAGAAATTAACTTTATATGAGCAAAATTTGATAGAGTAAGAATTTGGGGTGGGGGGGGGAGATACCCAGGCCTGAGTATCTTCTCCCCCCCCCCACCCAGCAGCTACATTTGACAAAAAATTAAACGTATGATTTTATTGCTTTAAATAGTCATGATATGGTCAGAAATTAACTTTTTATGACAAAAAGTAGGAATTTGGTGTGGGGGAGAGGCCTGAGTATCCCCCTCACCCAGCAGCAGAATTAAAAAAAATATATATGTAAGTTTATCTCGCCATTTCATAACTATATAAAGCAAATTAAGCAATAAAATCATATGTTTAATTTTTGTCATATATAGGTGCTGGGTGGGGGGGGGGGAGATACTCGGGCCTGGGTATCTTCCCCCCACCCCAAATTCTAACTCTAATCAAATTTTGCTCATATAAAGTTAATTTCTCGCAATTTCATAACTATATAAATCAAATTAAGCAATAAAATCATACGTTTAATTTTTGTCATATATAGCCACTGGGTGGGGGGGGGGAGATACTTAGGCCTGGATATTCCCCCCCCCCCCACCCCAAATTCTTATTCTATTAAATTGTTCTCATATAAAGTTAATTTCTCGCCATTTCATGACAATATAAAGCAAAATAAACGATAAAATCGTAAGGTAATATTTTGACATATTTATGCTATTGTGTGAGGGGTTAAGTTAAACTTCAAAATAAAAACAAATTAAACAAATTTTTTTTAATAGTTTTCTCGGCATTTCTTACCATAATAATATAAAATAAGTGAGGGAAAAAAAATATATGAGTGGGGGAGAGGGATATACCCAGGGGGGGGAGATAAACTGTTACACCGGTTTATATCATTATACTTTTATACTGATGGCTGCTGATGTGAGAACATACCTTCTCAAAATTAACTTTAAATAAGTGTCCCTCTCAAACGTTGGAACCGCGTTGAGAATTGACCATCGACGCGATTCTCGTGTTAACGGAACGCGGTCGTAACGTTACTCCAATTCAGTTGTGATTTTCCTCAATGCGTTCGAGGTAACCGTCAATGTAACATAGCGCGGTGGGCATGGCTGTCAACGCAACAAACGCGGTTGAGATAACCGTCAACGAAACGGAACATTGCCAACATAATACAATGTTATTTTGGCATGGTGGGAGGTATGAATAAAATGATTGATTGGTGTTAAATGTTTTACATTTTCATTAGAATTTTTCTGGAAAAAGCTAATAAATAAATGTAGATTGCATTGATCGTGCTGCACGAATTAATAGAGTCTTTTATTTAGAGATGCAATTGAGATTTCTAACAACCAAAACACTTTTGAGTTCACGTCGCGTAGTTATGTGATTTTCTGTTTTCAGATAGTGGGAAAATGACACTAAATTAGTCATATGTGATCATAAATTATATTTAAAACAAAAAATTTAATGGTTAAAAAACTACTTACATGACTCATCGTCTGTATATTTTTCGGCGCGGTGATTGTAATCTTCGCGTGTTGCGTTGATCCTTGACGCAACGCATTTAACATAAACGCGGTCTGTGTTACTGTTAAACTTCAACGCGGTCGTAACGTACCAACATTGCGTTATCAACGCAACGACCGCATTGTGTTGAAGGTACCCCGCTGGACAAAACAAGTGTCCACTTAACCGCGGTTTGCGTTGCCACCGTGGCCGAACTGCAACTACACCGCGGCTCCAGCAGCTGACTGCAGTTCGGCCGTGTACTTGCTGTTCGGCCGCGGTGTACTTGCCGTTCGACCGCGGTGCTAAACCGCGGTTACACACAATGACACCGCGGCCGAACGGCAAGTTCACCGCGGTGGCAGTGGACACTTGTTTTGTCCAGCGGGGTACGACCGCGTTGTTAACTCCTGAGAACCGCGTTAAAAGGGACACTTATTTTGAGAAGGTCTGTGCATGTGCTGTCAAAGTGACAGTTCTGATAGATTGGTTGAATTCAATTTCAATGATTGGAAGGAACGTACATGTACTTCAAAGATTGACAAGAAGAAAGTATTTGTGAAAAACTTCATTTTTATTTTTCTATTAGATCACATATTTTGGCACCAGGAAACACTTTTTGCCCATTGAAACTACTCGAGTTTCCAATATAGCATTCGGTTTAATGTATTTCAAATCGTTTGGAATTTTCCGGATTTCGCCAAAATCATCAGATTTATTGCATTGCATTGTCGCAAATAGTTCACCAACCAACAGATGTTCCTTCGGTTAATCCTCAATATACACTCAACGGTATAACTGTGATCCCTGACGTAATGCACATAGAAAACGAACTCATTTTTTCCAATTTATTTGTCCAAAATTGAAAAAATGGACAGACGATAAAATATCAGACCACGTGCTTTTTACCGGAAGTAAATATAACAGGTGTTCTTAAACATGTGACCGGTGAACCAAAAATAAGTCCCTATCAAAAGCGTATTGAGGGAGGATTTTTTATTTTGTTGAGATTGCGCTAAATAGTTTTGCTGCAGCCATGGAGCGGACTTTTAGTGATGCGTGCGTTACTTATACCCCCTTTAAAAAGAGGGTTAAACTGTTTTGCACCTATCCGTCCGTACATGCGTCTGTGTGTGCGACCGTACGTACGACCGTCCGATGTTTGTTCATGTCATAACTTGAACAGTAGTGCTCCGATCTCAATGAAATTAGGTATGGATGTTCACTACAATTAAAGGACATTAAATAGAGGGTTCCATCGTTTTGTTCCGATTTTCCATTCTAGAGTTATTCAACTTTCTTTATCTGGAAATGTTGGCTTTTGCATGGTATGCCTGGTGTCAGTTCATGTTGTAACTTCAACAGTTTTGATGGGATCTCAATGAAATTTGGTATGGATGTTCACAACTATGAGGACATTAAATAGAGGGTTTCATTGTTTTGTTCGGAGTTTCCATTCTAGAGTTATTCATTTTTGATTATCTGGAAATGTTGGATTTTTGGTCCGTCTGGTGTCTGTGCTTGTCATAACTTGAACAGTAGTGATCGGATCTCAATGAAATTTTGTATGGATGTTCACTACTGTGAGGGCACATGCAATAGAGGGGTCCATCATTTTTTTTTCGGATTTTACATTCTAGAGTTATTCATCTTTGTTTATCAGGAAATGATGGCTGTTTGGTATGTATGCATGGTGTCAGTTCATGTTGTAACTTCAACAGTTTTGATGGGATCTCAATGAAATTTGGAATGGATGTTCACTACTATGAAGACATTAAAAAGAATCTTCCATCGTTTTGTTCGGATTTTCAATTCTAGAGTTATACATCTTCGATTATCTGGAAATGTTGGATTTTTGGTCCGTCTGGTATATGTTAGTGTCATAAATTGAACAGTAATGCTCGGATCTCAATTAAATTTGGTATGGATGTTCACCATTATGAGGACATTTAATGGCACATTCAACTATTTGTCTTGTTTTGTTTTTTTGTTCTATAGTTATTCATCTTTGTTTATATGAAAATGCTGATTTTGGGTCCATCTGTCTGAGTATATAGCAGTCATATTTTATAGATATACCCACACTAGGTGGTATGTAACAAGGGAGTATGTACCGAACGACAGTCCATCTCTTGTTTTTAATGGCCTAACTTTAAAAGATTATGCAATATATTAATTAAAAAATAATATAATATAATACTACTTGTATTGTTAATAAACAAATAAAAAATAGAAGGTCTCTTCTCACGAGGGCCCAGTGAAACTTTGAGTACATGTATTCTATATCGTAGTGAAGCTTCCGATTCTTATGGATTAAAAATTTTGAATGGTGGGGTCAACCTGACAATCAAACAAATGACCAATGGGCTCACTTCAGTAAAATACACAATCAGAAGAAAATACGCGAGGCCAAAATAAAAATAAAACATCCATGTTTCCGGTTTGTCTTGCTTCTCAATTGCATACATGGCTTTTTCATTGATTTACCTCCTTGATTTATCTTCTTGTTTATATTTTCCCCACCATGCAAGAGCCCTGCATGGTAGTACTTTTATAGTTGGTTAGGCATGGACTAGCATAATGAGAAAGAATAGGGCTTCAGTAACTACTGCTTGAGATAAAAGTCTCTCTTAAAGTAGAGCAAAGAAATACAAAAATGATCATCATTGTCTGAGTTTGTGCCTCTGTGTAGGTCATGTTATGAGCTTCCACTTAAAGTGACGTTAACTACATGTAGCTGACTATATAAGTACTTTCCTTGGTTGAAACCATGGATATGGTCAATTCATGGCCATCACCTATGCAGCCATTGAAATAATTTCCGAGTGATGGGCATTAGTTCGCAATAATAATTTAATGGGCATTAAATGTGGTCATTTGTTGGCCACTACCTGGGCAGCCATTGAAATCATGGCCATTAATATTACAACAGTTGTGAGTGATGGGCATTAATTTGCAATAATAATGTAATGGGCATTAAATTGGTTAGTTCATGGCCATTACCTGTGAGGCCATCAAGATCATGGGCATTAATTTCATAACAATTGTACTTGGCATTAAAAGTATACCAAATCATTGCCATTAAATTCAGTCAATACAAATTTTAATGGGGTTTAATGGGCATTAGAAAAATAGAATGTGTGTTTAATGGCCAATTCAATGTTTATAATGGTGAACTGATCATTAAAGCCTTAAAATTAATGGTGTTTTAATGGGTTCAGTGGAGCCCCATTAAAATTGTTGTTACAAGAATTAATGGTATAAACTAATGGTTTTGGCCAATTTAATGGTATTTTAATGGGATTTTCATGGCATTTTAATGGAATGCATGTACAGTAGTGTATATACCAGTGTAAATATGTATGAAATGTTATGTCCAGGCAGCGCTAACACGATTTAATCTGTATAGCTTGAGATCCGATTTCCGTCTGCAGACCCCGCTAACATTGTTAATATTTTAAAGAGTGTGTTTTTAAAGAGCGTTTTATTCCGAAGAAGTGATTTAAAAGATCAGAAAAATGTCATTTGCAATGTTGTCGCAATGCCTGCAGTGACCATCATTTGTATATGTATCGCGAAAAACCACGAAGAATCCACCAGTAGTAAGGCGAAATCGATCACAAAAACTCTTAATTGAGAACCCTACTTTATTTTTTGGGACGGAAACATAGACGCTCTTTATCAGCTCATTTGGATTTTTTGCTAATCTAATCAAAACGCAAACTGTTAAAACTTCCTCCTTTGAAAGTCGAAAACATCCTATTAATGGGCTCATGGGTCGGATCTAATTATTTTTGTCCCCCGAAATTATTGGGGGGGGGGGGGGGGCTATTAAAAGAAAGTTTCCGGATCATAACTTTATTTTGGGTTGTCGCATCGAAACCAAATTTGGTATGTGAGTTTATCAGCTCAAAGTTCAGATCCAGGGCCGCACATTTGTGCCGGAGCTATGGCCACTTATCGACTTAGAATTTTGTCGTGTTGGCGTTTCCGGATGATAACTTTAGTTTGTATGATTGAATCTTAACCAAATTTGCTATGTCAGGTTATCAGCTCCAAATACAGGTCAGGTTAGAATATGGGTTCGGTCCATATTAAGTGGTGCATCTCTGTATGCTCGTTGATTCTAGGTCAATGCCATGGTCAGAACAATCAATCTGTAGAACATTTAGGCATAGTACAAAGCGCCTTGGATTTAGAACGAATATGTAAGATATCTGCCTGGTAGGGTTTCTGAAGAAAGAGTTCTGTTGCAAACTGTGCATATATCAATAATAGCTAGCTACTTTTGTCATTTCGGACCCAATACAGAAATTGAACATTAGGTGCATATTGAAAGAACAGATATTGGAGTGTATTTGTTTTGAATAATTTGACTTGGGAACCAGTTTGACCATGGGTTAGGACCATGTCCTGAAAATACGTCATGTGATGGTGCCATTTAACATTGAGAGTAGATTCAAGGAGTCGTAGATTTAGCCAATTGGGGTTGCGCCTATGCAATGCAGTCGTTTATGGATATTTTATTTAGTTTCCGCCTTGCATGTGGTCAATTCTAATGATATCATTATTTTTATACATAATTATGACTGACTTAGATATTTACATTACCGTTACTCGGTTGCATCACATGGCGTGATTGAATGTAATTCCGAGTTTAATTATCCTAATGATGTGTGATTTCTTTCCGGATCTCGCGGCTATAAAACACGACGCAGGCTACCAATCGGCCTCATTTCACCAACCACAGTGTGACGAACCTTAACGCTAAAAAGATGGGACCCAAAATTATCGCAGTTATCTTCTCCTGCATGTTGCTACAGGGCGCTTTTGCCACGACGACAACCGTCGCCCCGGCAACTTCGACATCGAGTGACATCATCACGACGTTACTGCTGGTGAAGATGCTCGGAGGTTCTGGGATGGTGGAGGATTCGGAGGTTCCGGAATGGGTGGAGGATCTCTCCTCGGCGGTGGTGGTGCGGGCGGTAACTCATTGATAAGTTTGCTGCTGTTACAGAGTGTGATGTCTGGATCGTCCGGATCATCATCATCCATGTTGTCGTCATCATCAACTCTCAGCACGGTCCTTTTGTTGAGTCTGCTCGGAGGAAACAACAACCAACCTGCCCCGATGATGTACAACTATCCTGCTCCAATGATGTACTAGCAACATGCTCCGCTGATGTACTCACGCGATCAAGATTTCTTCTGAGGAACAGACATCAACATTCGCCCTAATACAGATCAGTTTTCTGGAAATAGAAACATTTGGTTCGGCGGAAACACCAGACAACAAGCTCCGGTTATGTATTTGTAGTGATTTTAATAAAGATACACAGCAACAATTTTATACAAGGAAGTTGCTCACATTGTAAAGCGACACTGTCCGAATCACCATCTACATCGTCGTCATAAACTCTCGACACCGTGATATTGTTGATGCTGGTCGGTTGAAAAAATAAACAACACGTTCCCTTTCTAATTTTTGAGGAATTGGTTGCTTTCATTCACCGCAGTGACCACTACTCGAAGTTCTGCTCAAAACGTGTGTGGTCAATTGATGGTTATGTTTACATCGCAATATTTGGACGCTAATTCTCAACGAACTTTGACGATCATATTATTTATTGTGCACAGGAACAGTCGGCAAAAGATCGTTGGACATCTAATCGCCGGAATAATGAAGAATATCTGACTGCTTTAATGGAAATGCAATCGGAATGTGTGCTAACACCACAGAGAACATATACAAATAAAAAAAGAAACTACATGGGAGAGTCGCTGACGACTGTATCCGCGGATAACATAGCACAGCACGGCTAGGAACGATACAAAATAAATTAATATAATGGAAGCAGATGTACTTTGCGTATGTAATAAAGCGTCTAACACACTTAAATCTCATCCATTCATCTATATTACTCATATATTTGGGTTGTCATGGTGACAAGGGCGCCGGATCTACCCCGACCACCCGACTATGGTCGGGGCAATAATATGGTTGGGGCAATAATAGTATATGTCATGTTGTTTGTGAAAGCATATAAACACCATTAAAAGTTCAAGCCAAATTATCACTGTCAGCCTTTATCACTCTGCCACTACAACTATGTGATATTTAGTTCACGGGTAAAGCGGTACAGCTTTTGGTGTGGTTGGATAGGATATACAATAGCTATATGCTGGAGATATAATGCAAATTAGCACAACACTTCCTCCTAATGACAGAATGTGATCCTTATTAGCAGCATGGGGCAGTGACCAACATTGAAAATATTAACAATATATGCCATCGCTAACTACTACTATATGGGTTTATGGTTCCATTTTATTTATGGTGCCATTTAATAGATGTTCTTGCAATAACATTTAATTTATCCAATCTCATGTGTAATTATGAGATGGTGTTTATTGTCCATCTGGGACCATGCATGAGTCCCTGATAAAGTGTTGGCACACTTCAGTAGCATATGTTTGCAATTAGTGTAATCCACCTCTTTGTGTAGCCATATAAATGACATAAATAAAGCCCATTAAGTTTATTTTAAACCAAGGAAATGCGCTCCATTTGGCCTTAAAGTCCAAAATATCCCGGGGGTAACCCCGGACCACCACCTTCCAGAGGGGACCATGGTGGCATTCGGCCACCTGCATGTTTATCTAGCAATTATATGGTCGTGGCAATATAAATTCCTTCCGGCGCCCATGTGGTGTTCCCCTAGATCATGTCATGAATACCTACTCTGGTGGATACGCCCGTAGATGTCACATTCCACCCGTTCAAAACCTGGGAACTTTTTGACGATGATTTCTTTCTGAATGTTAAACTTTGACTCGATCACACCACGTCCCATTTTCAATGGCGATCTGACACTTTCTGGTCGAAATATCCACGTCACTGATGTTATTCCTTTGTGTGTCAATTCCCCACACAGTAGTATGCCACTTTATACAACTTCTTGATTGTACTTTACTAATGTTTTCTAACTGGTGACATGTTCTTTGTCACACCAGGTCCCATTAATGTTTCCAGTACTGATCTGAGACTTTCTGGATGAGGTTATTAATGTCACTAATGTCCAGTTTATAAATCCCCATCCGACGGTATTATGCCACATCCCACACTAATGTCCAGTGGTACGGTTTATAAATCCCCACCCGACGGTATTATGCCACATCCCACAACTTCAAGATTGTGCAATGCTTTCTGATTTTAAATAACAATTGCCCTGGTCCCATGTTCCAGTGTATATTCACAAATCATGTGACGGTACAGTGCTGCACGGTGAATTCATTGACTGCTATGTCGCGGTTGGTTTTTAGCTGAGCCAATAACAATCGGAGGCCGGTTGGTCGTCTGCAGACTGTATTGAAACGGTAGAAAGCTATAGTCATTACATGGATTGTTAGTAGAGCGGCTTTGATTGGAAAAATCATCTATTTTTCGAGATATCTCGCCGGAGATAAACAAAGCTGAACTGTTGATGGCAATTGAGTGAACCATGAGCCACAGGAAAATAATACTCAATGATGTCGGAACCCCGTGCCAAGGTTAACCATCGAAATTTTGATGCGAACAATGCATTATTTCACTAATTTCAGAAAAATGGAAATTTGTGGCTAAATTATGTTAGAAGCATGGAATAAATGATCTAGAGGGCAAGAATAATATATCTAAAAAAACCAAACAGATATCCTTTTTTTTATTTTTTATTTTATTTTATTTGAATTATTTTCCGAAAAAATCTTTCGCTTTTGAACACTCGTAAACGTACGATCACACCAATAGTTATGTAAGATATCGTCTCATGTTATGTATCACACGTTTCACTGGCCAATTATCGTTTGATAAATATCGATAGTATCAACCAATCCTTAACCTCATTTGTTAATAATGTCATTTATTGACCCCACACCACCTATATGTGGACACCAAAAACCAATCTTGAATGATTGTCGCGCTTATTAGTGAGTTATTTTCTCACATTTCGCTGAGCAGATTGTGACACTAAGTCAATTTATGACAGCTAAAACATTGTATGACCTTTACATTTAAATTATATTATATACAAAGAGAGCGCCCAAGATGGCGTCCAAAATGGCCATAAAATTGAACGACGTTGACAATATCATGTTTATGATAGAGATTCCAATTAACCGGACGGGGGGGGGGGGGGGGGGTAAACGAATGTAGGAAGCCTTAGTCTTTTAAATCGGCATATATCATTTATACAAAATATATAGATAGAATTATATAATTTAGAATCCTTAGAATCAGACTTTCATTCAAATCACCAACTACACAGCACAACGCTGCATTTTCGTTTCTGAAAACTAAACCAACTGAAATGCATTTCTGTTCCATTTTGTTTGCTAACAAGTGACATCCCATTTGGGTCTAGTAACTTTAGTTATATAAATTGTAGAACAGGTCGATCGCATTGTGTGGAAGGTTGATCGCATTGTGGTACATTCGTACCACTCTTGTGTTAAACAAGTACTCGGTCGGGACTCGGGTGTTGATATGTTAACCTTGATATACACATGACTTCGTTGCAGCTGGGTAGGTTCTCCGTGTGAGGAAGGGAGCGACAATGGTTTAATATGCTCTATGGCCGCGGTAATAATGGTTGTGAAATGCACTGAAACTTATTCACTGTAAAACGTTCTTTATTATTAAAATTAAAATCTATTAGTATTTCATTAAATCAGTAGAGCCTGACCACCCGACATCGTCGCATTGCCGGGGTGGGGTTGGTACAAACCTAAATACACAATATTACAAGTATTATTACAACAGCTACCACACCAGGACAATAGAAAAGTAGTATACACATATTGGCTGTTCACGTATCGCCGATTCGCTATGTGGCCACGAAAACTAGCCGAGTCGCGATACATGAATCGTTACAAAACATTGTGTATATAAAACATTTATCTACCATTGGTGTGACATGATTGCAAAGGTATCTGTGTCACGCCATTAGCTCGCTTGCTAAATTCCCCCAACATCCAAGTTCACGCGAATATGCCAAACGGAAATTGAATTAAATGGACAAAATCTCTTAAACCTGGATGTTTTATATCATTTATAATAAATACTGCACAAATACATATTACATACTTTGTGATAAGTTATATACCATAATACCCATGATGGTAGGCAATACCATAATGTTAAAACCTAGGAACTATTTTTTTATAGTACGCAAGAATATACGTTGGAATGTCGTTTTGATTTTTCACACGATTGATGTGACGTCAGTTTATTCATGATTTTGAATCAGTCAACGACGTTTCGATACAGATATTTTTATCGCCAATTCGTTATCGCCAATTTTATCAGGGAATTTCATAGGGAATGGTCGATAAAATTAATTATATATATATATTGAGTATCATTCAATTTAAATAAAAGTTATGAGCGATTGATCATGGCTCCCCTTTATGAGGTTCATGACCGGACATGTGCTGATGCATCATTTATGATCCTGTGCCAGTGTATTCTCTTATATATATGAGAGTCTCCCATATTGAGCCCAGCATATAAATAAGAATGCACTGGCTACAAGGTCAAGGTAAATATTGCTTGACCAATCTAATCTCTTATATATATACGAGGCTCCATACAGGAGACTCGAATATTTAAGATAATGCATTGGCACAGGGTTTTCGCCAAACATCAGGATGCTCCAGTCAAGGATTTCTACCATAGCTTCCACATAAAGAGTCAAAGTTTGGATGTTGTCATTTAACTGTAATAATATACACTTATTGACTGTATTGAGGTGGAAGAACTTTTTTCCCGAGGTGGTGTCTTTTGAACAGCAAGCAGGACTGTTGACCGAGACCGAGACCAGGGTCAATATTCCTGTTTGCTGTTCAAAAGATACCATAGAAAGAATATAGGGCACACTATTCCACACCAGGGAGCCATTAGGTGATTATATACTTGAGGTTTGACATTCAAAATGACGGTGAGACAAATATGACATGCAGGAAAACATCGTTACCGCTGATAACGATATAAAAAAAAGCCGGCAAACGGTGCGCGGAGATTGTCCGGAATTTGGCCTTCGTGTTTTCTAATGACGGGCGCCTCTGAAACCACATTCGTCTTCAAACAAACTCATTGTATCTGTGAAAATATCGCCTTGATAACATTTGGCAAATGCGTTATATCTCAGGTCGTCTTGAACCGATTGGCCTGACATTTTTCGTATTGTAAGATGTGGCTCATGGCATGGACACCATTTGGGTGCAATCGGAGATCATGGTCATGCCTATTTAGACGCGCCAAAAGCATAACTGAATTACAAACAGACAAACACAATCACACCATCACCCCCACTTTTCGATTTAAATACATTTACAAAAGTGGCTTTTCCGCTAAATGTATATACATATAAGGATTAACTGTCATGTGGACTATTTTTTATGGAGATGTAACCGTGAGGTAAGTGGTCATAACTTGTATGTAAAACCCTTCGGGTTTTAAACAAGTTATGTCCACTTACCTCACGGTTACATCTCCATAAAAACAGTCAACATGACAGTTAATCCTTATATACAAGATATAGGGGAACGATAGCATTTCCACATATCTACCTTCGCTCAGAAATTGATAAAATTTAACCCGTTTATTTATCAGAGCAATGACATCGACGTCGTCACGGATAATCGGCGATTCTTCGTTCAATTAATATCACAAACTCCCCTCAATTCCATTTATATCCACCGAATTTTTAACACCGAATATTGTCTCCGAAAATCGTCAAATTGAAAAACCGAAAATCGAGTTGATCTGACTCAGATATAAACAAATCGGATGTGAAGAAAATAACCACAAGCATGACATACATGTATGCCCCACCGCTCAGCTTAGATAGAGAGTGTGCAATACTAAATATTCTTTTGTTAGTTTCTAAATCCAAGAAGTGAGTATCTTTTTCCCTTAAACTGGGCTATCAATACGTCAAAGCACAACCAGATGATACATGCCCAATTTACAATCTTCGTATACAAGGGCTGTAACTCTGGTGAAAATGAATTGACGAAACACGCAGTATGCCGGTATCCTTTCCCCCAAGTTGAAGCTGAAAAAGTTCGTTCGGACACATAATTCACACCGTTCCAAGTCAATCAAGGGCCGCTACTCTGGTAGAAATTAATTGATGTAACCCGTAACATGTGAGTATTCATTTCACAAACTTGTGATATCACCATGCCAAATAACAACGAAATCCGATAATTGACACCGAGTAAGCTACAAGGTGACATGTTCGGACGGAAACACAATTCACACATTTCCAAGTTAAACAAGGGCCGTAAATTTGGTAAACGTTAATGGACAAAACCCATAGTGTGTGAGTATATCCTTTCCCATAACCTGTTATATCACCATGCCAAAGGACCGAAATCCGATAATTGACAACAAGTAGGTTACAAGGTGATATGTTCGGACGGTCACAAAATTCACACATTCCCAAGTCAAACAAGGGCCGTAAATGTGGTAAAAAAATTAACGAAACCTGTAGTATGTGGGTACCCTTCCCCAACCTGTGCTATTAACAATCTAAAGGACAACGAACTGCGATAATTAACACCCGAGTTACAAGGTGATATGTTCGGCACGACCAACGATAAGGTGTTTAAGGGCTTTATGGTTAACGTGCCCAGGTCAGCTCATATTAATGAGGCATCAACAAGTGCACCAACATAACATGTTTAAGGGCTAGTTTGAATATCTATATTAGCATACCACATTATATAAATTATATATTATCTCTGCTAACTCTGGTTATTAGCAATTTAATCTGTACATAGTTATGTTGTGTAACTCTTCATTGTTGGAAAATAAAGATTCTATGTATATATATCATTAGGAACGTCCATGATTAATGAGTTAAAGCCCTCCACCAGGGTGTACATTGTGCAATAACAGAATGGACATACACTTTGTCCAGCTTTTCGTGGTTGTGTTTGAATGATTTAGAGACATCTAACAACGGTTAATCTAGGACCACATGGCTAGGGGTTGTTCACCAGTGCTGATATTAAGCAAACGAAGCTCCGTGTAGTTCACTTTATTCAGTTGAATGAAGAGATCAAGTTCAATGCAATTCAATATGTCTCCCAAGACGTCACGCGCTCTGTGTTCATGACACCAAGCTGAGTAGGAGAATGGTGCTCAGCATGCTGTTGCCGGATGATGATGATGAGGTCGATGTTCCGAGACCTACGCTCGTGAGGAGGAGAAGCATCATAAGGCCGCTGGACCCTCCGGACCCTCCCATTCCTCCGAGGATCCCACCACGTCGTCGAACAGGAACTGAAAAAAACAACATATTATGGTATTAATTGGAGGAGATCAAACGATGAAATGAACTATAGCGAGATATATGGTTGTTACAGTATTTAATATAAATCGATTTACATACATATTTGAGCCGGTCCCACAGGATACGCGGCTCCACCCATAACCATGGGATGACTGGCAGCTCCACCCATAACCATGGGATGACTGGCAGCTCCATCCATCATCATAGGCTGGCTGATGGCTCCATCCATAACCATGGGCTGGTTGACGGCTCCACTGAATGGTATAGGCTGGTGAACATCAGAATAAGAATTTAATACGTTCAAAACGAGTTCGTAGAATGAATTCAGAAGACGAATTAGAAATAATACCACTTGCAGAAATGCGCGAACGTTTGCGAGCAGCGGGACAAAATCAAAATGGATGTTCCGATGTAGAACAATCAAACTATAACTCACATGATGCATTTTCAATGACTACGGAACCAAATAAACCAAATGATTCCGATAACAAAAATCCAGATGTTTATTCTGCACCAACATATGTCAATTACAACTCGGATACTACAGAAAACTACTCCTTTTCTGACCACAATCTTGACAAATCAGAACATATGTCGATTGGTACGATACAAGCACACATTTCTGAACTGCCGCCATCCAGAAGTTTCAATAACTGTAGCGAAATAATGCCATCAAGTATAAACTCAACTAATCAATCAATTCAAACTGTACCTGAAACAGCAGTAAATCAGCCTATTTCAATTAAAGACACGATAAGCAACAAATCTGCTTCTTCAAGGAGCAAACACCCACATTCAAACTGTATTACGGTCATATAACTTCTCATAATGTCTAAAATTACTATATAGCTCTATACGTAATATATTCCAGTAAACAAGTCATTGCTATATTAACAGTACAATCTTATTTAAATGGACCAACAAATTATTTGCATTTACACACAAATATAGCCATATACAGGAAACACTGCTCTAATTGTCAAATGATACACATACAAAGTGTCAACTGATCATCACGGAGGACTCAGATAATCTTACTGAAATCAGAAAACATTGAAGCAAATTCCTGAAATAAACACGCCCGATAAAGTAGTATTAATGCTGAATAAATTAATAACTAACTATAACTAATATTCGAGAACGGCGCTAAACCAACCTTTGTCAAGATAATTCCAGTATTTCCCTAATTTTGCGAACGCTAAAAACAGTAATGACTTGAAACTAAACTGATCGAAACAGCGACATCCCAGGTCATTCGAACCGATCCCACATTCTCACCAATCAGACAATCTATTGCATATTCAACAGTGTCGATCAAAGTCATCGACAATAAACCCAATTTTGCCTTTAATAAGTCTAACATAAAATATATCCAATCAAGAAAATTTATTCCAACCCTTCAGTTCCCCCATTTCATCGATTAGCGACCCCTAGACATGCGACATAACTCAAAGACAAGTTAATCCCGACAACCAAGTGATACAGCCAACCAGATGGCCACCACAGCATTATCAAATATACTCTAATTAATCATATACATGTATCGATGGCACATTATGCAGTACCTCGAGACCGTCGATGCAGATACGACTATTAATTGATTATTGAAAACAAAGACAGTATAGATATATGACACGCCAAATGTTACATGCAAACTTATATCGGTTAAGCGCGATGTGCACCCCAATAACACTTTTTGTGTGAGTCGAACATTACGACATATATCGGATCTAACCGAAATTAGGGTATATGTACAGCACAATGTATAGTTTAGCGAGAATTTGAAATATTGCTTTACCCATTCCCGGTTTAATTCAGACTTCATTTGAAGCCGACACCGGAGGAACATAATGTAATAAATCCAGTTATGAATAGAATAACGATTCAAATACGAAGAGGTAATGCCGATTACCAGAAAGGCAAATGATAAAACGTTAAGTTGCGCACTGCTTTCGACAGATGCATGCATTCCACACGGAAACGTCGGGAAACTCGATAACAATAGCATTTTTTTTGCTCATAGAAATCACGAGTTCCCAGTATATGTAAATATATTTTTTTTAACTTCCGCCTGATCAACGGATTTAAATGTTTATAAGTTGAACGAAAATTGTAAAGTTTTTTAAATCGACAATGAAGTACATGAGCCAATGACAAGCTAATAACCACAAGAGATTACTCAATATGCTTCATTAATGCTCATTTCTTATTCAATTCATATATGTCATTATTGTTGAAAATATTCATATTGCATACCGGTATTTATGTATCATATCTCAGTTTTGATACATTGTATGCGTTCATTTATTGTTGTTTCACGCCGCCATCATCAAATCATTTCTATCAAGAATCACGCCATTTTAGTAAATCAGCTTGGAATTTTAATAATAACAGTAATGTAACCCAATGATGGACTATATAATTCCCATTTTCAATCCACTCTTCCACTATACTGGAACAAATTTGTACTTCGGCCGGGTGCAAATTTTTGAAAATGAGGGGTGGAGTAGTGATACATAATATACCCCCACCTACATGTACCAGTAACATCCCTGATGGCACTTTTGCCATTCCCTAGCCTCTCGGACTTAGTAATTACATTCCATGCACATTTAACCTCGCAGAGATCGGTCAGTTGGAATATATTGTGTAACATTAATTAGCCTGCTTCTGAACTGTTCTTTGTCTATCGCTGGTATGTAACCTCCATCTGACCTGGCTTTGTCTACAGTACTTTGTTATGTTAAACGACTCTGAGCTGGGCGTTATGCGTGAGGGTCAGCGAACCATCAGTCGATATATAAAGGTGGAGGATTTCTTAGAACGGGGGGGGGGGGGGGTCAGTTAGGAATCGAGAGTGTTTTACATGGATCATTACCATGCGATATCCTGGCTGACAGAATACTCGACTCTTATTTATATACGCTTATGTATATTTATATACTATTGTTGCTGTGCCTCATCACTATTAAAGTTATCTATTGGAGATGTATTCACTCGTCACTGCCACTAGAATATCATATCGGCCCAGATTGTTGACGGCATTATGTAACATGTTAATGAATGTGTAGCTTTATGATACGGTCTGTCGACTTATATATGTATTTATTGTCAAGATTTTGTGTTCTTGTTTTTTATTTATTAGTTATTTATTTATTTATTTATTTAAGTAGTGTGTGTATGTGTTTTTTTCCCCCTTATTGTGTGCCTGTGTGTGATTGTTTTGATGAGTGCTTTTGTGTTTCGTGGTGGCGGGAATTATTTGTTGCATTCCTTTCTGTATTTATAAAATTACTGTAACATGTATTTTGTGAAACATATTCTCCAAGCTTTAGGAAATAAAGATATATATAAATAATCATCTCCATGATATAATCAGTGTAATTGCGTGGTTTAATGATGTCACAAGTGGTGTCATTTGAGTAAGTGGTGTATAGAGGTGAGAGGGACACAAACAATTATAACAATATGTTTAGCGCCGATTTCCACCAGATTGGTACATATTCTTCTCCGTGATACGAGAGGAATCGTATCGTGTGGTTTAGATACACCAACTTGGTGCCCTCTGTGTGAGAGATATGGGGACCTTGAATTTGATACGAATTTGTATACTCGCCAATTTTCACCATTTTATATATATGCATCTCTAATCTCTAATGAGTCTAAGCGTGTGGTTTAACGACGACAACAGTGGCACCGCTTGAGTCCACAATAGGGACGGGAGGGTCACCAAAACTGATAACAAATATTTTTATTACCAATTACCATCAAATTTCAGACACGTTCTTCTCAAATGATACGAGAAATCAAATCGTGTTGTCTGTTTTTCTGTCTGTCTGCATGCGTTCTGTATATAACTTCACGGTGTACAATGGAGACGGTACCAAAGCGTTCTAAGAGGGGTAACTTTTTACGAGGAAGATATGGTGCGGGTCAACATTTTCTAAAGTGAAGCTGTTGGTGTCTGGAAGAAAAAGGGGAGGTCGGCAAAATTAAAAAATATGGTGAAATAGTTTTGTCGCCGATTTCCACCAAACATACATAATCACCTCCGCGATATGGTGGTTTTCGAGTCAGCGTTGTAAGGGGGCATCAACAATTGATTTAATAAACTATTTTTTGCGCAGATTTCCACAAAAATTGTATATATTATTCTTCACTATGATACGAGGAATATAATCGTGTGATTTAAAGACGCCAAATTGCTGCCGCTTTGGTGAGAGATGTGGGGAGGGGGTCATAACTATTATAATAATATGTTTAGTTGCTGATTACCACCAAACCTATATATAATCATCTCCAGTATATCATAGATCCATTAGTCTAACGGACGTGGTTTAAATATGTCAACAGTAGCGCCGTTAAAGTCGTGCATGATGATGGCAGTTGCATCAAAGCTGATACAAATATATTTAGCACTAATTTCCACCAAATTCATACACGTTCTTCTCTAATGATACGATGAATTAAATCACATTTGGTGTCGTTTGGGTCTCGGGTGGCGAGATGATATGCACCTTCATTGATATCCACATGTAAGTCATATATAGTCACCAGGCCATCTCCATATCATTTTAAGGATATTTTGGCGTTTCACAATCTCGACAAATGGTGACCCAATTAAGTTACTTGAACAATTATATCTTCTCAACTGTCATATTTATATGGGGATGACAATCAGGGTATTCACATAATGAGCTAGCATAAAGAGATACGTAGAAGAAGAGATACACATATTCTTGCAAACTGAGAGATATCGAACAGTCAGAGGATTGCATATAGATTATAACACAATTGAGTCGGTTCCATTCAATACTGTTTCCACAAAAAAGTTACAATTTGTCAAGAGATATGGAAATGTATCGAATGCCTGTTCAAAAATAGTGGTCATAGTGTGCAGTCAAATATATTTTATTCCGATATAAAAGAAAACGCAGTCAGGATCCTCCAATACTGACATCTGACAAGGGTATAAATGCACGATAGAGCGGAATTGTTAGAACAGACTCATCGACTGACATAAACAACTCAAAATCTCGCTCTGTGTCTGTCACATGTAGCTGATATACTTGCGCAGCAACATTTCTTTTAAACTCAGAATATTTAAACATTATATAGCACCATGAACAGGGGAGCACCTGGAAATTTCTTCAAGTCATCTGTATCTTCGTGGATACATGATAGCCAGGTGTCCTCAAGATCTTAGTCCAACCCACTAGATTGATTGATACATATGTAAAACCCAATTGTCGTCTTTTATTTTTGTTAACTAATGTGCATATGATGTTCATGTGTCACATTATAACGTCTGAAGGATATGCAGTTGTAAATAAATAAATACTTCATTATTGGTGGAACGGATTAATCGCGATAAACTAAATGACAATCGACAAGGTGGGCCACTACTTATATTCCATGACCGCAAGAATCGTGTTTTGTGATGCTATTTCAATATACAATTTATGAGAATACGTGTAACACCTTGAGCAAGGATATTCTCTATTCCCAACAAATATACACATCATGCAGAGGGTTTCACATCACTTTAACCTGGGCAACGCCGGGTAACCATGCTAGTTCACAATATATCCGATGTGTAGCTAGTCGACCATTTTATGTTGTCAATCCATGGTAAGTTGCGAATAAATTACCATAAAAGCCGCTCTGTCATTAACGCGGGTTTTTTTTAAAAACTATTTAATTAAAAGACAGGATTGTAGTTGGCTGGTGAAACGAACCGAAATTTTGAAGATTAAAGGGACAAACTATAATTCTATGCGCTAGTATTGTTCTGTTAATTTATGGTCTAATGTAGCTCCCGACTCATTTGATGTCCCTCATCTTGTAAGCAATGTTAACATGAAAACAGTGGCCGTGTAGACACCAGACAAGATGGCGTTCAATATTGCCGCCGTTTTCCCAGACTAGTCACTGAGTCAATTTGAAGCATATTATAGTGAATACATCTTGTCCTATGTATACAAATGGATAAACTTTTGTGAAGCTAAGATGTATTGCCACATTTAAAGGCAAAATTGGAACTCCCACAAGATGGCCGACAAAATGGCAGCCAGAAGTGGAAAATTTGACGTTTTACACTATTTTCTTGTAGATAAGTTTCTGCTCTATGTAACTGGTTCAGGATTTGGACTTTATTTTGTATTGTTCAAGTTAAATGATTATATACATTTGTATACATATGACAACATGTTCTCACTTCAATTTGCATCAAACTGACTCAGTGACTCGTCTAAAGAATGCCGGCAAGTTGGGATGCCATCGTGCATCATTGGGGTGGGTGCAGGGGTACCATATCAGATGAAATATGGTTTTGCTTCCTATATCCGGGTAGTGTATTGTCATAGTGCGATAAGAACATCAAGTTATGCAGATTATACAGTTATACAGTTTAGCAAATATACCCGGGTTTCACCCGGTTGTATCCAGGTGGTGATAACCGTGTGTATATATACCCGTCTTAACCTGGGTGAATATATTTTATACAGTTTAACAAATATACTCGAGTTTCACCCGGCTATCGTACTGGCTTCTTGTGGTGCGGTCAGCATCCATATACCAGTGTGGGCTGTCAAAATGTTTATCCTGAATTTCATCTCTGGATAAATGAGCTGCATCGTCGACTGGTAGCCATAACATAATCTTACTGATAGCGCACCTGCACAAGACATCGTAATCAGAATAAGAATTAAGTTCATGCATTAAGTTCATTGTTGGCACGAAGTAATGAGGCATATGTCCACTGCTTATAAAGAGACCCAGCTTCGCCAGAATCGCAACCGTGAGTTGGTCGACGTTAGCTCGGTCCAACACACCGGGGTCGATTTGCTCGAAAACCCAACAAGCTGCCGTTTTAAGCATATACGATGTTAACATTCTATCCATGAAGTTACAATTAACCCGCTTCATTTTGATGATGGACGCTTTCTGTTTGGAATCCATGGCTTTACCGAGCTTTACTTCCGCTTTAGCAAAAGAAAGACAAAAATCGCGGTCCGGATCAGGATATATCGGAGACGGTCGAGCCGTGATGTGGAATCCTTCCGCCAAAATCGACGAAATAACCCCCCGCGATGGCCATACTCGTTGCCGATCGACAAACTCTACAGCCGGCCTCGGCACTCCACTCAATTTGAGTTGTGGAACGTAGTCTATTGGCCCGCGCATGCGCACTCCGTCAACGATTACTTCACCCATTAGAACTTTACCGACCTTAGAATAACGTTTCTCTTGAAAGGGCCATTCGAATGACCCGAATATGTTTTTATCGAAGGAACGAATCCTATCAGCCTCTACGAAGCCATCTTTACCAGCGAGAACGCGCTGAATTCCTTCATCTAGTGACTCGTTCGGTATATGTAAGTAGCATGGACTGTCCTCCATGTATAACAGGCCCGACTCTTTGATCTTGATCCCCGTGGGTACGATCATATAGTCCACGTCACTTTCATCTTGAATGAACATACCGCTGGCAGTACTGCCGACCAGGGTTTTCTCGTTCTCACCCAGGGGAGTACAATGATGGTCTGCCTCAACATCTCCCCAGAATCTTGATCTAATCATGGCGGCCATACAAATGAATCCATCAAATTCTATTGTATCCAAAACCTCATCTGGAAATATATAAAGAGCCATGGAAAGAGCTTCCTCGTCGGAGATTGGGAATGACACCGGTGTCACGTGCTCTATGAATGGTTGGGTAATACGACGTAAGACCGAGCACAATTAATCAAATCAGATTTGCCTGTAAATGTGCCTCGGTGTTGACCGTTACTTATAACGGATACGATTTTTGCTAACACGAACGAATACCGTTTTCTCTCTGTGTTCATTTCTATATCAACACGTTTACACTAGTATCAATGTGGAACTGTATACAAATCTACAGCAATGTAAACACAACCTCACTCGCGACCATATTGCATCCACCAGGCCCGGTTTTGTGGTATTAGTGCCACGTGTCAAGGTTCTGGAGTAGTATTGCATGTATGCAAGTTATGACTTCCATATATGGAAATGCGATTCCAGAAATTTAACCACTAAACTGGATGAATCTCTGAAACCACGGATCGGAGCTGGATGAATCCAAAGCTCATAGGAAAGGCAAATATGGACATAGGTGTCGCATCGAGAGGGAATTTGTGTGACCTACATTTTTTGGTTAGCGCAAATACTAAACGTTTGGAATCAGTATGTTGGATTTGTCAGATAGGCGGACTTTTTTCTCACCGCGTGTTTTGTTGAGACATCCGATGAAAATATTCGGTCTTTTTAAAATAAAGCCGACATTTTTGCCAGAGTATTTTCACATATTGGGAGAAGAAATATACATGAGAGTGGGGCGATAACCAGAGTATGGTAACACATGTAACCATTGAATCTCGGAATTGCAGTCATGACGTCATGTGACGTCAAATAATATTTTGGGTGAGACAAATATGACGATTCACACAAAGCGTTGTCTTTCGTTTCTTTTAAATCATAAAGTAAGAAGGGTATGCCACATAATTTTATACCGTGGGAAACTACTGCCAATTGGCTATATGTTATTATATAACTTATCGCTTCAGGCCGCATTATTTTTTATCAGAGGCAGAAAAATCAACCCTCCCCCTAAAGTTAAGATACGCCATGATGTGGTAAAAGGCACACATAACTCACGGTTACATGTCATATATGCTTAATTAACACAACGGCCGTTGAAAGTCTGCTAACTAATGTATTAATATATAAGTATATGTCTGCAAACTCGAACATTAAATTCGAAACAATATATAATGTACTCCCATACGTGAAATTTTTCCAGAAAAAAATGATATAAAACGCTTTTTTTATTTTCTGGAAGGCAAACAAAAAGAAAGAAAGAAAAGAATTAGTGAGGGTGGAGATAATTGGTGTATATGGCGATTTCATTCCACATTGGATTAAAAAATGACATATTAATCCAAAATGGCTGCCAATATGGCAGCCGCAATATAGGTGGAAATTGGGAAATATGTAAGAACGCACGATTACTTGCTTGAATGGCTTAATAGTGAAGCGACAAAATCGAAAAAGAGCTCTAGTTTTCGAGATACCCCTACCCACGATAGAACAAGTTAAAACCAACTTTTTTAAAAGAAGAAATATATACAGTTGACGAAAATGATATTGAAAATTAGCGGAATTGGTGGTGGCTGTTGTCAAATCGGTGATGAGCGATACCTACCTGTGACTTTTTCCAGAAATTAACGATTTTGGTAAAGCGAGCCCCGTGGCTATGTCATAACCTATTTGCCAATGTTGTTGGGGTTAAAATTACACTATCATAGCATATCTCTACCTGATATTAAAAAAGTGTTAGTTAATTTAGATGTCCCTGTCATTTGGAGCCGAAACATCTATTTTTTGCTGAAAAATCTCACTTTTTTACAAAAATATTATTTTTCAAACATTTTCATTCAAATATATATTACTATAATGTCGAAATATTTAATCCTTATCATGAAGCAGTTATCTGCCAAGCATATGCAAAATAGAAACAGCATATCATTACTTATTGGAATGTCCTGAATACAGTGGTCCCAGGACTGAACTTCTATGCACCATACTGAATGTCATGTTATCAGAAATACTCTTTTGTGTGGAAAACAGCAACTCAGTCATCGTGAAAATATTAAAATAGTTGACGGGTTCAAACATTTATCTCGAAAACAAAGCGATTTCCATAAGGCTGTCATTTGTTAAAACTACATGAAAAGCATTGAAACAATGCTGAGCGATAAATGTACCCCCACCTGATCGTGTTTAATCTCACATCAATGACGCAAACAACATCATCTGTGTATCATTGTGTCCAATAAGCTTCAACGAAACTATGTGTATATCGTTGTATCCAATCAGCTCCAACTGGGTTACGTCCCACAGAGTCTCTCTCTCCCAGATAAATTGTTTACCTCCTGATAGAACTACCCTATGTCCGCAGGCTCAGTTAAAATTGGCAGCATGTCCCCCGAGTTCGTGGTGTATTCGTGATTTAAAATAGCGTATGTGTCACATAAACAGTTACAATAGCATTTTTGTTATTTGCCAGCCGCTTTTTGTGAAGTGTCACATGCTGTCGAAAACAAACACAGACTTATATATCGCATAGTTGCGGCCACAATATATGTTGGTATTGAAATCATAATCCCTTCAGTACATGATGTGTTCAAGACTTCAAATAGGGTAGGGGTACATAAAAAGTGAACATTTGCCAGCCGCTTGTTGTGGAGTGTCACATGGTGCAGACATTCGGGAACCAACACATATGTATATCCTGATAAAAACTAGCCGTTGGTCAAGCCGTCAGTTAATATTGAGGTCATATCATTTCACCATGTTGTGTCTGCCAAGGCTTCAAATAAAGTAGGGGTCCTCAAAAAGTTTCCTTTCTTATTTTCCAGCCACTTTTCGTTAAGTTCTCATGCTTTCTGAACCCAATCCATCTATTTATATTGTGTACTTCCTTGTACAACTAACTAACCATTGTCCATATCGAAACTATGCGATATATAAGGCTGTATTGGTTCCGACAGCATGTGACACTTTACAAAAAGCGGCTGACTAATAACAACAATGCAATTTTAACTGTTTATGTGACACATACGCTATTTTAAATGATGATAACGCCACGAACTCGAGGGACATGCTGCCTGTTTATGCTATATATAAGGCTGTATTGGTTTCCGACAACATGTCAATGATGATATCGTTCTAGTTCGTGTTGTGTTCTAGTCTTCAAATTGGGAAGGGGGTAATAAAAACATTGAAAATCGCATTATTATTATTTTACAGTCGCTTTTGTTGTCGCTGACTGTCGGGTACCAATCCAAACAATTGTTTATTTCTTGATAGAATAGCCATTTGTCCATATCGTCGTTTCACCTTTAGGGCACATCCATTCAGTTTGTGTTAGGTGCAATGGTTTACATGGGGTAGGGGGCTCCCTTAAAATTCTCCTTCATCGTTTGTCATCTGCTTTGTGTAAGGTGCTACAGTGTTAGCACGAACGATGGGCTCGCGAGAGCATTGCATCTTTTCTGACAGAACAGCCATTCGGCCACAATCTCGGGTGATATTGATAGCATATGCCTTGAGCTAGTGGTGTGTTCAAGACTTCAAATAGGGATTGGAGTCCCCTGAGACAGTGAAATTTAGCCCTTTCGTTTGACGACCGCTTTTTGTAAAGTGCCATAGGCTTTCGGGAACCATCTCATCTATAACACATTCATATTTCCAGATAATACTCGAATTTGTCCACAACTTCAGTTAACATTGAGAACATATAATTTGTTTAAGACATCAAGTGGGATAGTGGGGTCCTCAAAACATAGAAAATTCGCCTTTCGTGTTTACCAGCAGCTTTTTGTAAAATGTTCGAGGATACATGGGGAACCAAAACACCCATATCAATTAATAATTCCAAGATAGCAATACATCCGATCACACACGCAGTTAAGTATGAGAGAATATCACTTCAGTTCATGCTGTGATTCAGATATTAAATAGGTTAATGGGGTACCCCCAAACAGTGAGTATTCGCCTTTCTCTTTGACCAACAGCTTTTTTGTAAAGTGACCCAGACATTCAATTCCCTGATATACTATACTCTTGATATAGCGTCCATTTCTCTACACACCCATTTAATATTGTGAGCATATCCTTTCGGTTCATTGTGTGTTCAAGACATCAAATGGGGTAGTGTGGTCTAAAAAAAAAACCATTTCGCAGTTGCCAGCCGCCTTTTGTAAAGTGCTCCAGGATTTCGGGAACCAAACCACCCATACAAATTGTACATAATACATGACAGCACTACCTTTCGTTAACACACTCAGTTAATATTGCGATCATATAGATTCGGTTCAGTGTGTTCTATAGAGTTTAGAAGGGTTATGGGTACCCAAAACTGAGAATTCTCTTTTCTAGCCACTTTTTGTAAAGTGTTCCAGACATACGGAATCCAACCCACCCACTGAAGATGTATATCTCCTGAATTACCTACCATTTGTCCACATCTCAGTTAATATTGAGAACATATCCACCCATTGGTTTGTTTAAGACTTTAAATGGGGTAGGGCGCTCAAAGAAAATATTCAGCTTTGGTATATGCCAGCCGCATTTTGTAAAGTACCCTAGGATTTTGGGAACCAATCTACCCATATAGATTGTATATTCCCTGATAGCACTACCTTTCGCTCACAATGTGAGTTACTAATAAAAGCATAAATATTCGGCACATGGTGTGTTCAAGAGTTTAAAGGGGCATATAAAGGGGTTTCAAAAATATCGCCTCTGGCTTTTGCCATTCGCTTTTTGTAAAGTGCTAAAGGCTTTCGGGAACCAACCAACCCATCCATCAACATTATGGATTTTGGGAACCAGTCTACCCATATAAAATGTATATTCCCTGATAGCACTACCTTTCGCTCACAATGTGAGTTAATAATAAAAGCATATATATTCGGCGCATGCTGTGTTCAAGAGTTTAAATGGGCTTATAAAGGGGTCCCACAAAACAAAAAATATTCGCCTTTGGCGTTTGCCATCGGATGTTTGTAAAGTGCTAAAGACTTTAGGGAACAAACCAAACCATCCATCAACATTATGGATTTTGGGAACCAATCTACCCATATAAATTGCATATTCCCTGAAAGAACTACCCTTCGCTCCCAATGTGAATTAATAATAAAAGCATAAATATTCGGACCATGGTGTGTTCGAGAGTTTAAATGGGCTTATAAAGGGGTCCCACAAAACAAAAAATATTCGACTTTGGCGTATGCCATCCGATTTTTGTAAAGTGCTAAAGGTTTTCGGGAACCAACCAACCCATCCATGAACATTATGTATGTCCCGATATTACTATCCTTTGCCCATATCCTCAGTCAATATTTAGAGCAATCATTTCAATTCGTGGTTTGTTCAACTTTAACACTTAAATGGTGTAGTGGGTCCTCAAAACAAAGCAAATTCGTCTTTCTTTTTTATCAGCCACTTTGTGTAAAGCAACAAAGGCACAACCCACCCACCAAAGTATGTATTCACTGATAGCACCAGTCACACGCTCAGTTAATATTAAGAGCATATAGCTTCATTTCTTATTGTGTTCAAGTTTTTAAATCGGGTAGAGAGTTCTCGAAAAAATAGAAAATGATTTAGAACAAATACTTTAGTTCCTCAAAGTAGATATATGTTAATATAAAATAACATGTGAAATTATGAAATGTTTTGTTTTTGTTGTAACTGAGGGTTCGGAAACCTGAGGACAACTATAACCACGCTCGCGGTGTCTACGGATCAGGTTTTCATCACACGAATCATGATTAGATGCCCATTAGAATCATTTAGAAAGGTCTGTGTTTTCGTTATCATAAATATGTATTTTTTCTACAAATCGCGTCCAGGGGGAGCGGTGCTTAATTCCAATATCTTGTACTTGTACAGATAACTACTGAGCCATATTAATTATATAGTCGTCACGTGTTGTTTATAACAAAGGTGTTAGTAATTAACATCGATGTTAATGCATGCAAAATTACCTATTATCAATAAAATAATTGTTGTTGTTTTAACTTGGGGTCTAAAAGCCTGAACACATCTGTGATCAATTAAACGGTATCTCTGGACAAAACTGTCAGTACACGAATCATATTGGGTCCCATTCAGATCAATTAGAAAATGTTTGTAATATCGTTATTATCAAAAATATGTATTTTTTCGACCAAAAAGTGTTTGGGGGAGGGGTATCTAAAATCCAATATCTCACAAACCGTTCAACATTTCTGTTAACTTCTTTCTCATATGCTTGTCAGATAACTATTACACAATATAGACGAAATATTTCAGCATTATTGCAATATCCGTTTGAATGATAATGTTTGAAATTTATTATTTTTGTGAAAAAGAGCGATTTTTCAACAAAAAATAAATGTTTCGGCTCCAAATGGCAGGAAAATATAAATTAACCAACATTTGTTTGCATATCAGGTACATATATGTTATGCTGTAGTAATTTATTCACCAACAATGTGGGCAAATAACTTAGGACATAGCCGCAGGGCTCACTTTACCAAAATCGTTAATTTCAGGAAAAAGTCACCTGTGGGTATCGTTCATCGTCGATTTGAGAATAGACACCACCAATTCCGTTACTTTTCACTATCATTTTCGTCAACAGTATATATTTCTCCTTCACAAAAAGTTGGTTTTAACTTGTTCTACCGTGGGTAGGGGTACCCGTCCACTTTTGGCGTTTGACCGCTGCACTACAACTAACAAAGCGGTCGTTGATGAACTGCTACACTATAGTTTAAGGTATATATCCCGATATACAAACTCGAACAATAAAATGAAAATATCACACAATGCACCTCCTGGCACATTTATTTTAATAAAATTTAGGTATTTTTCTCCAAAAATAACCTAAAGCCATTTTGTCATCTTAGTCTGGTCGATAAAAGGTTTGACCTAAAAACTTTGCACAAAGTTGGTTTGTATACCATTTTGAAGAGGAAGCTCTCCTCTATAACATATCCAAAATTCGCTAAAATCCGCTAAAATCCGCTTTGAGCTTTTAAAAATTCAAAATGGCGTCCAAGATGGCTGCCATTTTCCTATAAGTCGGTTTGATGCAATTATAGTGAGAACCTCTTTTCATATGTATACACATGTATACATTTTAATGAAGCTAAGACATCACGCCACCTTTATGTGCCAAAATTGGAACTCCCCGTCCAAGATGGCCGCCAAAATGGGGACCGGAAGTGGAGTTTTTATGTTTTTTACTAATATCTGTAAGATAAGTTTCTGTGGTTTGGAACTGGTTGAGAATTGTGACTTTATTTTGTATTTAGCATGTTAACTGACCATTGGAGCAATGAAATATGCTGTTCGTGAGGTCCACACCCCTTCCGATCACTCAAAAATTCGATTTTACAAAACGCGGTATAACATTTCACAAAAGATTCTAATCATATTTCATCAAGAAGTGGGAAGAACTGTGCAATGTAAGTGATCCATTCTATATCTTATTGATATTCGAACTCAATGGTACCAAAATTGTCACTTTGGCTCAAAATGCCTGCCAAAATGGCCGCAAAAATATGGAAAATGGTAATTATTATCCCAGCGTGCCATGCAACCGCTTACAAGTTGTGATGATGCACACAATTGACTATTCTGTCTCATATAGCTTGAGTACTAACATTTCTGATGCACTTTAGGTGTTTGTTACTATTTTAACCATCGAAATTACCAGAATTATTCGAATTTTACTGTCACAAACCTGATATCAAAATCGGCAAAAAATCGCAATGAAAGCAATATGGATTTTGCCAAAAGCTTCCTTGTTTTTGAACGGAAATTGGCAGAACGTTGAAACGGAACTGAGAGGGATCATATTATATGGCTATTCAGGCCCATTAGCATCAACATTGATCAACGTAATACAGTGTGTATGTCTGTTGACTGGATGGTCATAGGCGAGGTGAGCAGGTATACATGGAGTTATTGTATTCATGAATGATGTGAGTAGTTATACAATGTGTGACTATATGGTCATGGGTGGGATGTCCATAGTGAGATGTATATGTATATAAGGAGTAGCTGTATGGTGATGTGTGATGTGAATATGTTTAAAGTGAGTGGCTGTCTGGTCATGGAAGTGGTGTATGGTCATAAAGAGAGCAGTTACACTGTCCTGTATGTATATATGGAGTGAATGTGTGGTCAGGGGTGGGCTGTACATATGTACATTGTGTGGCTGTATTGTAATATGTGAGTGTATATGTATACATATGTTGGATGTATGGCAATGAATGGGTGTATGTATACATAGGGTGTTGTATGGTTATGGGCAATGTGTATATGTACATGAAATGACTGCACGGTCAGTGTTGAAGTGTATATGCATACATAGAGTACACGTTGATGGCCATTAGTGGCTAGTGTATATAGACAGTGACCTCATCTTGATGGGCGAGATGTATATGTTTATATGTAGGGTCTATTGTATTGTCATTGGTGGTGTGTGCAAGCATACAGTAAATATCTGAATGCTCATGGAGAGGGTGTATATCTATACAACGAGTGGCTGAATTTTTACGATTGAGCTGTATTGTCTGTATTGTCTGGATTGTACGAATGGCTGTGTGTTCGGGTATTGGTATATCTAGAAGGGCTGTATGGCCATTGCTGAGGTATATATATACACATGGAGTGACGCTGTGGTCATGGGTGAGGTGTATATGTATATCATGAGTGACTACAGGACCATGACACGGCCAATTTGTACAATATGTACATAGGTATGGCAAAATTAATGGTGGGTGAATTGATATACAAGGAGTGACTATGATCACGAATGTGGTTTATGCGTTTACAGAGCGAGGCTGAATTGTTATGGGTCAGGTCTATATGCAAGTCTGGAGTGTATGAATAGCCGTATGCGCGCTACGAGACATTGATATATTTAGAGGTGCTGTAAGGCCACTTTTGTGAGGTCTATATGTATATACATGGTGTGTGGGTAAACCCAATCGTGGCTGTGTGGTAATGGGTGGGGTGTATGTCTATATAGCGAGTGGCACATGTCCATTTACGTGGTGTTCGTGTATATATGGAGTGACTGCATGCTCATGTGTGATTTGTACTGGTGCACCTTTGTGTGACTATCGCTTTCTACAATAACTCAAGGATATGTTAATCTGTAGGGGTAATATTAGAGTGTTCTCCACATTAATTGCGTTTTGTATGCAATGTGAAGAAAACGGTTTTCCTGACAATAGTTTATAAGTTAATAAATTTTGATGCTAATAGGCCAGAGTAGCAACATAGTATGATACCTTTCTGTTCAGTTTCAACGTTATGTCCGTTTCCGTTAAAAAACATGGACATAATCCCAAAAGAGGTGTTCGGCAAAATCCATACTGCATCCCTTAAAATGAATTTGTCGTACCTCATAAGGTTTTATGGGACAACCATAATATAAGATTAAGTTGTCAGTTGATTAAGTAGCATGTCTAATAACCAAGTGAGTCACAATTTGCTACCATTTCGGAACAGCAGAGAACAGTGTTCGGAATATAAACTTTTTACCAAATTTGGTTGCCATTTTGCAAGTCATCTTGAGTAATATTGTCTAAAGCACAACACTATGCCATATTTAAGGCATAACAAAATAAAAAGAACCTTTGATACTAAAGATAGTTCCATTTTACTTGACAAAAATGGTCCAAATATGAAAAGTGATTTTTTTTGCCAAGTTTGATATTGTTTGTGATAGAAAAATCCCATAATTCTGGTAATTACAGAATAGTAAATTGTAAAAATTAATCAAGGTGCATGAGAAATGTTGGTATTCAATGTATATAAGACAGAATAGTCATTTGTGTACATCATCACAACTTGTAAGCGGTTGCATGGCACGCTGGGATAATAATTACCATTTTCCATATTTTGGCGGCCATTTTGATAGCCATTTTGAGCCAAAGTGACAATTTTGGTAACATTGAGTTCAAATATCAATAATATATATAATTCATCACTTACATTGCAAAGTTCTTCCCACTTCTTGGTGAAATATGACCAGAATCCCAAAGGGGGTCTTTTGTGAAATGTTATACCGCGTTTTGTAAACTCGAATTTTTGAGTGATCGGAAGGGGTGTGGACCCCACGAACAGCATATTTCATTGCCGCAATTGTAAGTTAATATGCTATATACAAAATAAAGTCACAATTCTTAACCAGTTCCAAACCACAGAAACGTATCTTAAGAGTATTGGTGAAAAACGTAAAAATTCCACTTCCGGTCGCCATTTTGGCGGCCATCTTGGACGGAGTGTTCCAATTTTGTCACGTGAAGATGGCGTTATGTCATAGCTTCACAAAATGTATAGATGTGTATACATATGACAAGATGTTCTCACTATAATTGCATCAAGCTGACTTATAGGAATTACATAAAATGCTCAAAGCGGATTTTAGCGGATTTTCGATATGTTATAGAGGAGAGCTTCCTCTTCAAAATGGTATAAAAACCAACTTAGTGCGAATTTGTTCTAAGTTGACCCTAAAATTTGAGTTTATCGACCATACTATTGGAGTGTAGGATATATAATTCAATGTCGTTTTTGGATTACAAAATGGCTACTAACCCCAAGATGTCTGGCAATACGGTGGTCAGAATAAATGGTGAAATATGTCATGTTTTACTGTTATCGCCGTCATGGCCGTCATCTGATGTCTCACACAACCCAAAGTATTATATTCATTGTATCATGTTATTCCGGGACATCATGATGCGCAATTCTATTTCAAATTGCTACCAGAATGGTGGTCATTATTGACGAATCTTGCATTCATCAGTATTCGTGTTCAAGTAATCCGTGTCCCTTGAAATAGGTGGCAAGTTGAGCGAGGTATTTACAGATGACCAGGATTGTTTAAAACGAAGAACCGAGTAACAGTAATACATTGAATGCCTGATTGGTATTTATGCCAGTCACCTTTGACACAATTAATATGAAATTACTTAAACCTGAAAATAGAAGGTCAATCTTTCTAAATGAATATTATTCCAAGTGGTACCAGATATGATGGTACATATGAGGTGGATATGTCGTGGATACCATTATCGAAGTCTGGGCTAGACGAGGTTGATGCGGGTTCATATCCAGAAAATTAGGACCGATTTTAAAGCTAGATGTGAGATAAGGAACATCTCATTGTGCCATTCGATAAATACATGACCACTTCGACAAGACATGATAATTTGTTTACACTCACCGAATCAATCACATATGAAGCGATGATTTTGATTCTGAGTCAGTGCCTCCATTAATCTGTTATATATACAATGTACAATTGACGTACAATAGCTTTGACCCACAGAAGACGGCCATGATGACACAGTGCATTTTTCCAGACCCTAAATCACAATCGCCGCTTCCATTGAGTAGTGTCCGATAACGCAAAGAAGGTGGGATTCAGAAAAAAAGATACTAGTAGCGCTTGTCGTCCAAAACTAGTACAGATTTTGCATCCTCCGAAGAATTATCTGATCAGTGATAAACATAAGAATAGACATCTCCAGAATTATGCAGTGTCTGTTGAACAAGATCGCCATGTAGGACCGCTTTAATTGCAATATATGAACGCGATAACCTTCAGAAATATCAAATGTTATTTCCAACTTGGTGAAAAAGTAAACTTGTCTACGTAGTCTAGGCAAATATGGACATAGGTGTCGCCTGGAGAGGGAATTTATGAGACCTACATTTTTGATTAGCATGAACATTTACTTTCGGAATCCGTATGTTGGATTTGTCAGATAGGCGGACTTTTTTGCACCGCGTGGTTTTATTGAGGCACCTGGTGAAAAAAATCGGTCATTATTTAAATATTTGACAGAGTATATTCACACTTTTTGAGAAGAGATATTCGTCCAATTTTGATATCTGTGAATGGGGCGATAACCAGCTTAAGGTAATACATGTAACCATTGAATCTCGGAATGACATTCATGACGTCATGTGACGTCAAATCGAAGAATATGACGATTCAAGCAAAGCGTTGTCTTTCGTTTCTTATGAAATCAGAACTAAGATAATTATGCCCAATTATTTTATATCATGGGAAACTACTGCCAATCAGCTACGTATAATATATCAATTATCGCTGTTGGTCGCATTATGTTTTATCAAAGGCAGAAAAATACCCCCCTCCCTAAAGATGAGAGGCGTCAGACTGTGGTGTAAGGCACACAGAACACACGATTATGTGCCAAATTCCGAAACTAACACAACGGCCGTTGATGGACTGCTAAGGTGTTGTCTAATATATATCTGTAGATCAACACAGTCGAGCATTACAGTAACAATCTTACATAATGTACCTCCTGACTCAATTTTGTAACAAATTTTAGATTTTTTCCCCAAAAAGATAATCTAAAATGCATTTTGTCTTCTTTCGGGAGGCAAAAATGAAATTAATGTATTAACGGTGGAGACAATTAGTGTATACGGTAATTTCCATAATAACCCAAGATGGCTGCCAATATGGTGGCCGGTATATAGGTGGCAATTGTGAAATTTGTAAGAACGCACGATTACTTGCCAAAATGGCTTAACTAACACAACCCGTTGACAAACTACTACAGTTTTATGTAATATATATATCCCGATCCATCGACCAGAATAGTTAAGTGAAACCGGTGTACAAAGCTCCTCCTGACCCCAATTTTTTATTAAATATTTAATTAGTTTGGTCATCTTCTCGAAATGCATAAAGACAATAATGTAGCGTGGTGAATATAATTTTTATGTACGATAATTTCATGCCGTCGTCGGTTACTACGTGACATATTAACTCCAAGATGGCTGTCAATACGGTGGCCGGTATATGGATGGCAATTGTAAAATCTGTCATGCCGCAATTAACACCACCATCGCAATGCAATGTCTTATAAAATCAATAGTCCTATTATATTCATATCATTTTGCAATACTAGTAAGTAACAGTGGCCAGTTCTATTAAAATGACAAACAGATTGGTACCCACGAGTGAAAGGTTCGACAAATTTTGCATTCATTCGCGCTCAAGTAAGATTTGTTCTTCGAAATCGGTGGCATGTCGTGCAAATTATTTCACAATAAACATGATTGCTTTCAGGCAGATTGCTGTCTGACTATCTTTGCGAAAAAGAATAAGGGAATTATGTAGGTTATATTAAAACTAACACGACATTTAAGTATACTTGGCACTCTCTATGGCTATTTGTAACAAAATGCGACCGCGAATAACAGAATTAACCAATTAACCAATTCGGATACATATCTCATCAAATAACTCATGTTGATACGAACCCTTAGTTACCCTCTATCAACGAAGCGTGATTACAAGAACGGAGCTACTGTATACAGTGCTGAAGTAAGTACATATGGATCTAATTAACCAATAGCAAGAGAACATATCCAGCACATTATCAAACCATCGCACCATACAGGTTCGTTCAGTTTCATGATCACGCAATAGACTCGTTGATTTTTGTATTCTAACATTTACCGGATTATTTTCCATAACACATATTTCGCACACAAGGAGATGAAAACCTGGTTGATTTTCCTCTTGTATATTGTCAGCTGCTTAACGGGTGGGAGGTATTTGCTTGTACCAGCAGTAGATAAGTTGCAAATCAAAGTCAAGGCCCTAAGCGACATTTCCAACGAAAATACCAGCGATTTGGTAAATCACATAAAACTGTCAAACTATGTTCCTATATATTTCGATTGTATGTTACTCTGTATAGCATGGTACTGGAGTCTCGTGTCACCCCATGTGCGCTCGTTATTTCCAGAAGTGACTGAACAAATGCTTGTAAGACGAGGTACCCCAAATATGGACAGTTGTCCCATGCTAGACGAACAGTCATATTACCAATATCATTCTATGCTGATGAGTAGGTAGGATTACTTCTGGAAGGCTGTACATTCAGAAAACAGCATATAGACCGGAGTATTGGCATGGAGTTTAATCATGTAGACTGATACATTTTGGACTTTTTGGTATCCTAGTGTAAGTTTTAGCTCATTATGACACCCAAATGAAAAAGACGACAATTTCAATTAGTTGTGTACATGCCATACACATGTTGATACCAGGAAGCGTATAATAACTTTCTAGATACGTCCAAAAATAATGCGGTTAGGGACCAGCTCATGCCAGCATGTCGCATGTTTGAAAACATACCATAAAAGAAGAAATATTCGTCCAATTTTTATACCTGAGAGTGGGGCGATAACCAGAGTATGGTAAAACATGTAACAATTGAATCTCGGAATTGCAGTCATGACGTCATGTGACGTCAAATAATATTTTGGGTGAGACAAATATGACGATTTACGCACAGCGTTGTCTTTCGATTCTTTTAAATCATAAAGTAAGACTGGTATGCAACATTGTTTAATACTATGGGAAACTACTGCGAATTGGCTATATTTTGATGTATAACTTATCGCTGCAGGCCGCATTATTTTTTATCAGAGGCAGAAAAATCAACACTCCCCCCTAAAGTTGAGATGCGCCATGTTGTGGTATAAGGCTCACATAACTCACGTTTACATGTCAATAGGCTTAATTAAAATAACGGCCGTTGAAAGTCTGCTAACTAATGTAATAATATATAAGTTTCTCTCTACAAACTCGAACATTAACGTAGAAACGATATATAATGTACCCCGGGACCCGAAATTTTAATAAATTTTACAATTTTTCCTAAACAATGATATAAAACGCGTTTTTTTATTTTCTGGAAAGCAAAAAACGAAAAGAATCAGTAAGGGTGGAGATAATTGGTGTATACGGCAATTTCATTCCGACTTTGGTTAAACAAAATGACATACTAACCCAAAATGGCTGCCAATATGGCAGCCATAATATAGGTGGAAATGGTGAAATATATAAGAACGCACAATTACTTGCTTAAATGGCTTACCTAACAAAGCGGTCGTTGATGAACTGCTAAACTATAGTTTAAGGTATATATCCCGATCTACATATTATTCCAAGTGCTACCAGATATTATGGTACATATGAGGTGGATATGTCGTGGATACAATTATCGAAGTCTGGGCTAGACGAGGTTGATGTGGGTTCAAACTCCGACTTGTTTGGGCGAAAATTAGGACCGATTTTAATATTGGATGTGAGATAAGGAAAATCATATTGTACCATCCGATAAATACGATAAATACATGACCACTTCGATAAGAAATGATAATTTGTTCACACTCACTGAAGCAACCACATTTGAAGCAATGATTTTGATTCTGAGTCAGTGTCTCCATTAATCTGATATATATATACAATGCACAATAGCTTCGACCCACAGAAGACGGCCGTGCTAACGGTATCTGGAGAAGTCGGCCCCGCGCGAAGTCGGCCCCATACGAAGACGGCCCCGCGCGAAGTCGGCCCCAGAGAAGTCGACAGCCGTGGTTATTCGTACACAAAGAAATCCGGCCGTCCCATGTGGAGATGAAAATCATATGTCCAGCGACTGTCAACGAGAGAAATAACCACTTCATTCCAGGATCCCGTCCTCGCAATCATAAGCCTCAGCCAGGTGTCGCGACAAAAATACAGATTAAGAAGAAACTCCATGCCACAGCAAAGAGAGAGATACTTTATTCCTCCATATCAACGGAGATTGCGTATAATACATATATATACAACAAAATAATGTTACATAAGATTTGTTAAAGCTCAGAAGTTAGGCATGTAAACAAATGTGCTCAATTTCAGTGCAATTTTAGTGAATGGACGCATTTTGGTATTCAACGCCAACATACAAAATGGCTAGGATATGTTTAGCCACAATAAAATCGTATCCATGGAAATGATCGCCATTAAGAGGTGTTCATATATACGTTGTGAGTGTACCTTCTATTGCGAGCAGAGGAAACAGATGAAGCGAACGCATCGCTTTAATAAGAGAGTCTCGTTGCAGAGAAGATGAATCTGTAGTGGGATACACCCACCAAAGCAGTATGCTAGAAATGTGTTTTTGCTGAGGTTATCTAGGAGCGCGAATGTTTCTATTCCATGGCTGTCTATTACTGAATACCAGAATGCATTCCTCGTCACATGTGCAAAGTCTGACATGCAATCGTGATACATATGGGTAAGAAGATTATCGAATGAATTATGACAATGAATACAAGTAGCATCGTTATTGTACGTAGTTTTAGCCAAAATGTTCGCCATTTTTATGCACATAGGATAGTAATCGGGTTCATTGCGGCACAATTCCCAGAGTCTCCACGACGAGTGAACATCTGGCTTCACGTTGAATAGGAATCTTAGGGTTTCGTCTTGCTGTACACTGAGATGCACCCTACGGGCATAATGTGCAGCAAGGCGATCTCTAATCAACCCCTTCCAAACCGCCTGCGACGGAAAAACACCTGTTTCTACGAAAGATGTTAGGTAGTGGTACATATCAATTTCTTTGAGAATTTCAGTTATGTCTTTCAGAAAGCCCTTAATTGGGCGACCAAACAGCCTGTGGCCGTGGAAATCGAATAAAAATATATTAAGAGCCGCTCTGTGGCTTTTGGGGAGATTCACTAGTGTGCTAAGAAAGGGTAAGTTCCTTTTATGCAGCTCGTACTCTATCGGCAATCTTCCCAATAAAGATAAAGCGAATATCGTGCGGGTACGTTTAGGTAAGTGCTGCATGTGTTTGATGCACATACGATAGGCTCTTTCCAGAGATAAATGTTGAGTTCTAGAGAGATCCCACCACGTTTCGCACCCGTACAGTGCCTTGGGGATAACTATGTGTTTAAAAATCATAAAATTGGTTAACGGGGAAAACGTAGACGTAACGTGAGAACGACAACCTGCAAAGAAGCATTTACGTAGCATGTCCGTTGCGTTCTGAATTTTTGGCAGCTGTCCAGATTTACAGTTTTGTTTGATACCAAGATGGACGACTTCCTCTACTTGTTGTATTACATCTGGACCAAGTTTCCAGGATCGAGACATGGTACAACCCATGCTGCGATTACTATTGAAAAGCAGCACCTTGCTTTTTTCATTGGAGAATTCAAAGCGCCACTTTTTACTATAGATGTGACAAATATCAAGAAGTCTGCGTAAGCCACCTTCAGTGAGAGAGAGAACAGTGATGTCATCTGCCGTTGTCGGCGATGCGCATGATGTTGAACCTATATATAGGCCATCAGTTGATTTTGCAAGATCCGCAAGAAGCTCACCAATGAAGACTAGATGAAGGAAGGGAGACAAGATACCTCCTTGTCTTGTGCCTTGTTCGATGACAAATGATTCAGAAATATTTCCCTTATACATGACGTGACTCTGAACCTTTGAATACATATTCATAATTAGTTTCAATGTAAGACCTGTGACACCTTTCTGGTGTAATTTGTAAATGAGACCTTCGTGCCACACTCGATCAAAGGCTTTCTTTGAATCTAAAAATGCCACATAGGATAGGATAGGATAGGATATTTTAGTTCAATATACACATATTAATGAATAGTACATTTGACAAATATTATATTGTATATTCGAGGGGGTGGCATAGTCAGACTAGACTGTCTTACTGCCATCCCCTTAAAGAAGAAAAGATGTTACGATAGGCGGTCAAGATTTCTTGTACAATGCACGGCTATATAATTATGTATCACACAATGGTTGCATTTAACTGGATTATATACATGGAGGGTATACGTCTAGATAAATCGATTATTGGTTACTCGATGGTTTGTCTCTTTCTTGTCAGTGGGATGTTCCTTGAAAGTCGAGTAGGAATATGCTGAGTGAGGTTGATGATTGCGATATTGGGGAAGTCACTTATTGACGAGCTACCACACAGTCGGGACATCTTTGATTGTTGCATTTAATTGTTGCAGCATATTTTTTAATGCCATCGGCATGTAAACGCCGTTTGAATGTGTGTCTGGATTGGTATGATGTAAATTCGTTATCTAAATTGTTCCATATAGTTGGAAAAGAATGGAATGGTAGTTGTTGGGACCAAGATGTTCTTGGTTTTTTTTTAAATAGTGGGTGCTTTTGCCGGGTTTCTGGTCCGGTTTTGCGTTTGGTAAACATGTCGGTGAATGATTCTATTAAGCGCATATGATACCAATCATGCATGAAAACAGCCGCTTGTACTTTGTGGATGTCGTAGATTTTGAGTATATTTTCTTTTTTAAAGAGAGGTTCTGTGTGGCTGCTATATTTCTTATTACATAATACTCGCATCGCGCGTTTTTGAAGCATGAAAATGTTTTTGACCGCAGGGACGTGTCCCCATATTTGAATACCGTAAACGAGATGGCTTTGTATTAGAGCATGATATAATGTTTTAAGTGCGCTACCAGGAAAGAAGTGTTTAACTTTATTGATGTGGTATATGGCATTCACCATTTTAGAACAAACAGAGGACACATGTTTTTTGAAAGTCAGGTTTTCATCTATATGGATTCCTAATAATTTTGTGGAGGATTCGTGCTCAAGATTTCCTACCTTGTTTAGTTCTGTATTGTTTAAGTAAACCTTTATAAAGTTCCATTTGTCATCATTGTTCTCTGGGTGTATTAGCATATAGTTGCTTTTTTTAGTATTGATAACTAACTTATTGCTACAGCACCAAGCAAATATGTTGCGTAACTCATTATTCACATAACTTTCTACAAGAATGCCATCTTTTCCACCAGTTACTAGAGTCGTATCGTCCGCGTATGATAAGATATCCATGGTTGTCGAATTTGACATATCGTTAACGTATATTAAGAAAATTATCGGTCCCAGAATTTATCCCTGGGGCACTCCACACGTCACTTCCGTTAATTTAGATTTAATACCATTGAGTTCAACATATTGCCTTCTATTTTGCAGATAGCTCTGAAACCATGAGTATGCTGTGCCTCGTATACCATAGTGATCTAGTTTATGGAGTAAAATATCGTGATTTATCGTGTCAAATGCTTTTGAGAGGTCGAGAAATAGAGCTAAAGTGGAATCTCTTGTCATTTTGTCATTATTTGAGACAACTTGATAGAGGAGGTGTAACACAGGATGGAAGGTTGAATGATTAGGACGGAAGCCGTATTGGTGTTTATAGAGTATGTTTTGTTCATTTAAGAAGTCTAATAAACGTTTATGCATTATTTTTTCGAGAAGTTTAGAGATAGCTGGAAGAATGCTGATAGGTCTGTAGTTGGAAATTTCATGAGTGATATTATTTTTTGGGATCGGGACTACTTTAGAAATTTTCATTTTGTTAGGGACTATTCCATGCTCTAAGGACAAGTTGAAAATATGCAATAATGCTGGGGCTATCACCTCAATTGTTTCCTTGATAAGTTTAGTTGATAGACCATTGAAATCCCTTGATACTTTCCCAGTCATAGAGAAACATGTGAGGATGATCTCCTGTATAGACGTCGGAATTATTTTGAAATTGATGTCGTCTGGTTTGCGGTTATGAAGAAAATCTGTAAAATGAGAGTCATTTTCATTTTCATTGAGTTGGCTAGTTTCCCGCCCAATTTTTGAAAAAAAGTCATTGAACTTTTCCGATATGAGTTTGGAATTTTCAAGTTCTATTCCGTTTTCAGTAAAGGTCTTTGGGCTATTATTTGTGTTTCCATTTATCTTCAATGCACCTTTAAGTATTTCCCATGTTTTCTTTAAGTTATTTTTATTTACTTCTAGAATATTTGTATAGTATATATGTTTACTCCTTCTGATTAGTTTATTATATAAGGTACGATAACTCAAATATTTATTTACGTTCGTTTCCGTGGGTTTATTCAATTTGCGTAAATATAGCTGGTTCTTAACAATACTAGACTTAATCAATCCAGATGTCATCCAAGGTTCGTGTTTTATGAATTTTTTGGGTATATGTCGACTTTTGATGGGGAAAGCTAGTTCATATGCATTCATATAGATATCTAAGAAGATTTCATATGCTTGGTCGACACTTCTACAAGATGTAACGGAGTCAAAGGTACAAGATTTTAAAAGATTTTTGAATCTAATTATGTTATCAGGACTAAAACTTCTTTGATTAGTGATAGTTTCGTTATTATTGGGGCTGTTTTGTCTCTTTTGGTTAGATTCTGAATAAAATATGCCGAAGTGATCGGATACATCGCATGTGATTATACCAGATTTACATTCGCCTTGTAGATTATTGGTATATATATTATCGATAAGAGTTGCTGAATGATCAGTCATTCGAGTGGGTTTAGTTATCCTTGGCACGAATCCTCTTGTGAAAATGTTATTTATGAAATCATTCGTTTTTGTATGCGAGTTGAAATTGAGGAGGTCAATATTAAAGTCTCCTGGTATATATGATTTGTGGTTATTAATTTTTTCTAGAATATCGTCAAATTAAAAAAATTTATCAATGTTGGCCTTTGGTGCGGTATTTGGTCTGTAAACGCAGCCGATTATCCGAGAGTCATTTTTTCCTGGGTTAATTTCCACGAATATTGTTTCTATCACGTGCGGAATAAATTCACTAAGGTCGGGTCGATTTTTATAGTGGATTGATTCTTTTATGTAAAGGCATACACCACCTCTACCATCATCGTCATCATCTCTACACTTGAATTCCATAGGGTGATATCCCGGTATTTGAAAGTGTGATGCTTGCCGTATTTTGAATGTTTCCGTTAAAGCTATAACGTCGAATGAATTATTATTCGACTTTAAGTCGCACAGGAGATTACACAATGAATCGAAATTCGCGTTAATGCTTCGACAGTTGAGGCTGAATATTGAAAATTTAGATTTTTTATTTGGTTGATCTATAGCATGTGATGGTGAAATGTATGCACATTCATTGCAGGTATTAATAGCAGAATTAAAATAATCGTCATTTTGCTGTTCCGTTTCGTTCCATTTCATTGTAAAGTTATATTCATCAGAATCCCGAACCTCACTCAGATTTACGTTATGTGTAGCCATGGATATGACCTATAATGGAATGAATGAAATATATGCCCTCCACTTCAGAATGAATTAAAAATGCAAGTATGAATATGTATAGTCCGTGCATTGTTACAAGAGCTAACCGTAATATGAAGTACATATTATTTTAATGATGCACTTGATCCATATGCTTCTGCATACGCAAATGCTTCCTGTAGCTCGAATGTAGTTATCGTGCATCCCACGCCCCTTTGAAATCCGTTCTGTAAGCTGCTCGAAGAAGAATCGCCTCAAGCAGCTTATAGAGCACAGAGAGAAGTGTGATCGCACGATAACTATCAGGTACATGAGGTGGTTTTGGGTCGCCTTTGAATATGGGTACAATGAGGCCTTTTTTCATGTCAGGGGGAATATAGGCAAACCGCAAAATTTGGGAATAAAATATACATAAAATATCACATAATGCGGGCGGTGCATTAATAATATGTTCGTTCACTAGCGCATCAAGACCGCCCGCCTTGTTTGCTTTGAACTCCTTTATTGAGTCAGTCAATTCGGCCAGTGAGACATAATTAGCGAAGTCAGGGATGCCACTTTCAGATTGGCTATCAGATAAAATTGTGTCAACATGTACACTGACTGCGTTTCCAAAAGTTGAGTTCGTATGTGATGAACATTTATATAGCTCAGAAAAATAGCTTTTCCACCCTTGGGCAATATGAGAAGGATCTCTGCACATGATTCCATTGAATAACATTTCCGTACCGGGTGTGATATAACACCTGTCTTTGGGGTTTACAGCTTTCCAAAAGCGTTTTTGATCACTTTTAGCATAAGCTTCTACTCGACTCGCCGTATTTGAGAGGTCATTTTTAATGGTGGAACGTTGCACTCTGCGAAATTCACGCTTTTTATCCCGATAAGCTCGAAAAGCGTGGTTCGATGAGCAGCTGGGCTTCCCCATCGAAATCCAGGCTTTCCTAACATCGAGCATGGCTGAGTGAAGTTCGGTTAGATTCCGTGACCAATATGGTTTGGATTTTCGCTTATTGTTCAAGTTCGGACATGAGTCCGTAGCAGATTGTAAGAGAGTATGCACAAGCTGTGAATAGAGAAAGTCAATGTCACTCTCCGAGTTTATTTTGACATCGAGACTTGAAATATACCCTTTAACTCTATTCTGATACATTTCTATATCTATTTTCTTCCAATTTACATACTTACGACACCGATTAGAGTTATCGGTCGTGCATGAGGGGAAGTTCACTGTACATTTCACTGGTCGATGGTTAGACGTGTTAATTGCATTGTCGTCAAGGATTTCAATATTCTTAATTAGGTCTGCTTTACATTCTCGAACAATGATATGGTCGATCAGTGAGGATGATGCAACAGTTGAATAGGGAACATAAGACGCATCGGGACCTTTGCAGCTAGATGATGACATCAACGATGACATGGTATGCTTAGATAGAAATTGATTCAGGAGACGTGCTCTAGCATTTTGTGCGGTGCCCAAAGGGCGAGAGCATACCCCTGAACGTGGTAAGTTTGCATTAAAGTCTCCCATTAAAAGTAGCATACCACGAGGCGATAGCTCGTAAATGAGATCATTTAGATCATTGAGGCACTTACGATAATCTTCATCTGAATAATTGGTATTGGGGAGATATACTTGCAGGATGAAGATAAACTGATCATATCCCAAGCGGAGTCGGATCCCAATGATCCGCTCGTTATCGACTGAGATGCCCGAAGTATTGATCACATGTTTCTTATTAATGAGAAAAGCAACTCCATCACGACAGTAGCTACCACCTGTCTTAGTGACAATGGTTTTTCCACATTTTGCAAAGCTAGTGTATTTATCGTGGATTTCATTCAAAAGATGGAGTTTCCCTTGATCAAGCCAATGCTCTGAGATTCCTACAATATCATATTCTTGGTGATTCAGGAGGTCATTCAAATAAGAGGCACTGGAAGTGAGGCCAGTGGCGTTCCAACTAATTACATGTACATCAGTATAGACAATAGCGTTATGAATAATATTGCAACTATCCATGATTGCTGTTTGTTAAAGAGTTATTGTATTGTCTGCCATGGTTTCTCCATGGTCTGCAGTAGACACCATCCGGCCAAAATGAAGGGGTGGCGATACTGTCACAATCACAGGCTGGGATTGTTATTTTGGCTGCCAAGTAACCAGGGTTCCTACTACTAATCACCTTTACGTAGGATGGGATGATGTAGCGCTTCTTCAGATAGTCGCGTATCAACTTCTGTGAGTCCTGAGGTCCAACTCCACCCAAATAAAAGCTGCGATCCTTAGAATGTGCATATTGTCTGTCGAATGCGCCAGTTCTTGCGCTTGTATTGAAAGGGTGGCCAAGTTCGTAAGATTCATTTGTCGACACCGGAATAGAGTGCAGGGACAGATGACCATCCACTTGTGGAGAAGACGGCTGATCCGATATCCTGTCGATGGGTCTTCTGTCGTGTTGAGAGGGTGGGACATTCACTTCGGCAGGGGTACTCGTAATATCACCACAGTTGGAGGAAATCTCTAAATTCAGTATCCTTGATTCATACACATCAATCAACGTTTGAAATAGCTGCTCGAAGTAGTTGCTCACACTATCAAAGTACGCATTTGTGGCTTCTATATCACGTCTGAGTGAAGCATTGAGTGATTTTATGCTTGCCTCGGTGGATTCCTCCACTCCCGTGATAGATGTGCTCAGGTCTGTTAGACGATTGAGCGTGTTCTTGCACACAAGATCATTGGATCCTATCGCTTTCTCGATATCATCGAGCTTGAACGAAGCGATTTCGGAAGAATTAATATCACTGGAACTGGTGGCATGCAAATGTTTGAGATTTTCGATAGACTGTTTATTGGATTCTGATTGAACAAGTGCAAGTACAGCATCTGCTTTCGCAGATAATATGTCAGACCTCATGGACGCAACTGCATCTTTGAGTTCAGAAACTGCTGACTCAATTGAGCTGAACCCAGAATTCAGTCTACCGCCTGGTTCCTCCACCGTAGCAGATAATCTGTGAATATCTGCCTTCAACAGCGTGACTGAAGATTTCAGATCGATTATCATGTCCTGGATACACACTGATGCACACACACACTGTGTCTGTGAAGACTGTGTCTGTTGGGACTGCACATTAGGTTCGTCTGTAGAAAGAGGCGTGACTACATCTTTTATTTCACTGAAAGATCCACCACTGACAAATAAAACTATTTGGTAGACATCACCGGCCAACTTCCTATCTAGAGGGACTCCACCTGCACGCTGATACCTTTGTTTTAGGTCGTACGCTGCCAGTTCGGACAGGTCCGGGTTACTCTGGGCATCAGTGAAAACGTTTCTCCTGATAGTTTTGAGAAGTGGGATGTTATGGCAAGTACTGAGTAGCAGTTCACTGATAAATTTGTCTTTTGGAAGACTTATCAAGGTAATTAGGTCGGACAGTGCTACATTTCGACTGGTTCCAATATGTGGAGTTGAACAATCAAAGTCGATACTTGAGTCAGGTCCAGGTCGTGGTGTCGACGTCTTCATCAACCTGAATTCCTTATCTCCGATTGTCGTGACGTTTGGTGACAACATTTCTGAATGGCGTTCGCACACTGCAGGTTAATTAGTTCACACCAGTCAGGCACAAACACCAGTACGATTGATTGTTTATCACACCTTTCCGTTGGACTGTCTGTATGTCTATTATTACAGCGCTCAACTAGAACAATGACGACAAAGTTGGGCGCAAATTGATTGGTGCATGGAAAATGGCGTCGTTTGAAACAATTAATATGTAAACAAAGAGGCGAGAATGGGAAATAAGTTCAACAAGAATACTCCCTCATGATGCCATGTCCAATGATAACTTCTACATCAGAAGAAACTCGAAGACATCACGAAGCATGACATCCACATCACATGACACAATATAGACAGAATTTTGACATTTTATCATATATTGACGGAGCAGAACGTAAACAGTTTGATCAATCCCACAACCGGAAGCTTTCTCTGGTGCCGACTTCGCGCGGGGCCGTCTTCGTATGGGGCCGACTTCGTGCGGGGCCGACGTCTCCTGTATTCGTGCTAACATAGAGTGAATATTTCCATGTTACATCTGAACTGGTCATATTTAGACCAGGAGACCTGCTGCTGTTGCAAGTACCATTGGTGTTTGAAACGTAAAACCCATGTCATTAATGTATCAATCGGGCTTTATTCAATATTCGTATTTACAGGTAATACCGGCCGAAAACAATATGGCGAATAATTCCTCGTCCCCATATCGTCCCGAGTTTACAAAGACATATGCATGTATTCCCCACACGCTGTCCAGTAGATACTAAACTACGGCCATTGTGTCCAGTTACTGATTTCGCTCAGCACAATCGGAGTTGTTATGGGTGAGTTATCGTAGACCAGATTCTGGTCTGCACAGAAGTTGTTGCTATATGTCATTTCTGAGATGCAGCGACAAATTACACCAAGACTCGTGGGGATCCCATTTTGTTTTACCCATGTGTACATCAAACTCTACCACAATATAATATCAGGATACGCATTATACGCATGGTCCACGCACGTCGCGCATAGTGGGTTAACTATAGATAAATTTGTCCAGCGTTGACGAAGCTGGTTCGAATCCCTTCGTAGGGAGGGTGACCGGAGTCGTGTATCTGGGCAAGTTTGTCAGTTGCTTTCCGGGGGTCGATGGTTTCTACACGCAGTGGGACGATTTATCGGTGAAATTAAGCCTTTGCGTGATCTTTCCTCCACCCGTGAAATTGACAACGTCATGTGTGGCCTAGTCAACTACTTTACCCGACAAAGTGTTTAAGTCACGTCCAACCGTACGGACCTCAATGGTTGTGATCACAAAACTTCATATGCAATAATACTGACTTGCGCGCCGGTATCTATTAAAGAATCTAGTTGCACATTGCCAAGAATCGTGGGTACGGTAAAATACAATTTTTCAGTTAATTGCTGTATAGTAATGCTATATGGGAAATCCGTTTTATGAAGGAGTTCCCGCACCGGTATCTCAGAACTAGGTTCATCTTCAGAGGTGGTCGGAGAAGCACCTAGGCCTCCTCCGACCAGCTGTCGTTTAAATTCGTCATCGGAAAAATGCACAATTTGGGAGCGTATAGTCGACGTCCGGTCTGATCAATTTCCGTATTGGGGTTTGAGCCTTTATTGACGGGGCGCTTAGTGGGGCACTCGCGCGAGTAATGCGAAGACGACCCACAGGTCCAGCAGCCATGTCGTCGGGGCGATGGAGAGCACCGCCTGTCATTACGCGGTTCCGGCGACCGGGACAGCTTAAGTGTCAATGTCGCCATGTTTTCTGTCATGCGCTCAACCGAAGTCTGCACCTCATTCATGCTGTCTAACACACTGGTCGTGAAAGTCTCCAGGTTCGAACTTAGTTTACTAAGTTCGCTCCTATCGTAAGGCTCCGAAACGTTGTTTTTCGCAACCATGGCTCCGAAAGTTTGCATTAGTTGTAATTTGGGGCGACCCGATTGGTTTTTTAACTTGGTATCATTGGTTACCTTATCCGGGTCCTTAATCTGACCGTAAATTGCAAGCGAAGTATGTTGGTACCATTTAACGCAATCGATGGCCTTTTAGATGGATCGCGGCCGCGTATTTGCAGCATACAAGCCCGCCTCCTTATCCAGACCCCCATGACAAAATTTCAATATTGCTTGGGCAAACATGTGCTCCTCGGGCAAATTATCATAAGCACATACGACTAATGTTAAAACATGATCCGCCCATTCTTCCAATAACTGACCTGTTTGTTGTTGCGCTTGCAAGAATTGTATTTGCGCCGTTTCGGGTAAATCAATCATTCCAAATCGTTTTTCTAATTTTCGCATTATGTTACGCAAAGACATCCAAGGGACCCGCTTTAGCATTTTTGCAAAGTACTCGCTTGCCTTACCTTGCAAGCACCAGCACAAACAATTAATACTTTCCTGCTCATCCCAATTTTCATAATCACGCATGCGTACAAATTTTAATTGAAAGGGCTGCCAGCTTTGGCTGCCATCATTTTCCAAAGATTTGGGATTTCTCGGAGCCCGTCGCTTTCTAGGGTCCCCATTGTTGTTTGCATCAAATCGGTCGTTATCATTGAATCTGATAACTTGCGGGCCCCGGCCCATCTGAAAGGCTGGGCCAGGCCGACCCCTTTCCCGATCCCTGTGATTATCACTATTGTCTCGGTAACGACGGTCATCAAATTGGGCCTGCCTTTCTGGTGGACGGTCCTCAAAATCCGAATCGGCGCGATTGTCATAGTCATTGCGATTTCTATTTCGGAGACGCCTATTTGTACGGTCTTCACACACCATAACAATCATAATCATCAGACCCATCCCGAACTCTATATCTGGGTCGCCTATTTGTACGATCGTCCCGGGACTGAGACCGTCCACGTGGAAACCCAACCTGTATGAAATCATCCCTGAAATCATGAGTATCCCGAACTCGTCGCCACGATGATTGGGTGGGGCGTTATTCGATTGCGGTCGCCTCCCTTGATTTTCCACAGCCCTATTTACTGGGCTATATTGCCGACCACTACGGAATGATGAACATTCGATCTATCGCCTCTCTGTGGCTGGTCGCGATTTTACCCTGTGATGGTCGAGAGTTACGATCAACGCGAAGATTGCTGAAATCCTGTTTCAGGTCGAAATCAATTGGGCTTGTAGCCCTATTTGCTCCTTCGCGCCCCCTCCCCGAAACCTCGGCATTAGAATTGGCGCGGTATGTGTTGCGATACAAGCGGCGAGAATGTCGTTCGCCATCGTACTGGGCGAAGTCATCAGACTAATCGTTTATAGGAAACCGAGACTTGGGAAGTGTCCGACCCTGGGCGAGGTGCCTCCGTGAATCCTCATACGATGAACGCGGCTCACCATATGGCGGTCGACCGACCTATCGATCTATCTGTTCACTCCGATGGCGGACAGAATCTGAAGCATGTAACCATGGCGGAATGATACAAGCATCACTACTGGAATGTGGGGGTAAGTCGCCCTCGGAATCTGATGAAAGTGCCCGACTCATTGGGGGTTCCCGGTTCGGGACCCGGTTACTTGACTGAGACGGCAAAACAACTGAGTTATTTGGGGGCGGGAGCAAATTGAATTGCTCCCGGTCTCTATCGGAATTTGTCGGTCGCTGCTGATCGTTTTCAGCAGCCATTTCTGCATCGCAGGAATATGTGCAACGGGATCCCGCATCGCGATCTAGGTGATTTTCCATCAAAAGTGTTGTTTGCAGAGGAGTCACAAAATTGTAAGATGCCACGAGAGATGTCAGATTGACAATGGTTTATATATAGCAACGAATTTTGTAGCGACACAGCGAATTCATTCATTTTATTAAACGTTTTTGTACTTAAAACATCGACGTCCTTTTCCGTGAATTTTAGAACTTCCTTTGTTGCTTCCTGTGTAGCTCTATCCGTAGGTGTCAGTTTTTTCTTCATTGTGTCACTGAGTGAAGCAATCGATCCAGATTGGCTAGCTATTTTCCTGTCTAACTCATTACACCTTAGCTCAAGCTCTGTTACGTCCTTGGATACATGTTTGTGATCACGCTTATTGCACATTTTAAAATCGGTCAAAATCAGATGAAATTCCATTTGCGAATCTATAATGTTCATCATATATTTCAAAAAATGTTATTAACTTTGGTTTCAAGAGTTTCTACACGAGTCACAAGAACAGGGTTCGACGAGACTGTTGATAACTTATTTTCTATGGAAACTAAACGTGATTCAAAATTAGTAATTATTTTTCTAAGAAGTGGAAGCTCACGCAGTGCAGCCTGAGTCGTGGAAATTTGATCTTCCTTCATCAGTAATATATCCTTCTGAATTTCAAGTAGAGATGAAGCCAAAGATGGTAGTTATGTGGAGGTAATGTTGACTTGAGTGTCAGTCTGCGATGCTCAAAAGTTTGATGGATTGTGGCGTGATTTGCTTTTACTGATCATTTCTGATAAAACTTCGGAGTCACCGTCCACCAAGAAACATACTAGATAATAAATGTCGGATGCAAGTTTAGACGACACTGATTTTGCGGAAACTTGAGTTGATTTGATTCTTTTCTTAAGGAGGGAATCGACATCAAGTGAGAAAAACGAACACTTTTTGACTTCGATAAATATAAAGTGTCTCATACGTTCAAGAGATTCCTCGTCTAGAATTGTATTAGAAATGGTGTCCACAATTTCCTCCCTGGGAAGACAGTGTGAGGCATTTTTAACTCGGGCCAGAATTTGTAGCGCCACACATTCATCATATGTGCTTATTGTCTGATGAGAAATCTATAACTCTCAGCTCTTTATCAAGTGAGTCGAACAGTTTTGACAGTTCATATATGCTTGTACAGTTTGTATCCTTGTGATCGTTTGGCGATGTTTGGAAATTGCTGTCAGCACCAGGAGTAGAGTTTTCAAGTAGAGTCATATTCATATCAGGGTTAGTCAAAAGATAAATCGATGAAGTGATAAGACCTTCCATTATTGACAACAAAGAACTTAGGTGAAAACTGCGATCAGTTGTCACGATGTGTTGTTGATATCTTCACGCTGGAGTAATTACGTTAAACGGTTAGTCGACACTCGGCCGATGACAATTGGTCAACGCCGCTATGGAATGTTTGTGTGCGGCTCATCACGCTCTTATGATTTTTTTCAATGCGCGTACATCGAGTGGTTAAAAATCTAATTATTTAAAAGACACACGAGCAACAAAGATAAAATGTGTAGCTGGTAACAGACAAGTTCAAAATTCTCATAGGATAAAAAGATGACTTGAGATAAAAATTAACCTGATGAATAAGATTGATATCGTTCTGAAAAAAACTCAGATAAATGTTTTGGTGTAGTTATAAACTGAAACATTTTTTAAAAAGGTGAGTTTTCAATGCCTTCTTAAATTCACCAATGTCACTCAACTGGCGAAAGTCATCCGGTAGAGCATTCCAAATGTCAATACTTGTTTTTTGAAAACATTTGTGTCCATAATTCACATTGATGAGACTGATTTGCTTCACACCAAGTCCTCGAACAGAAGAACGGGTAGGCATGCCTGTGGTTCTAACATAGCTTTGAAACAAATTGCTAATATAACTTGGTACAACACCAAGATAAAATGTGTAGCTGGTAACAGACAAGTTCAAAATTCTCATAGGATAAAAAGATGACTTGAGATAAAAATTAACCTGATGAATAAGATTGATATCGTTCTGAAAAAAACTCAGATAAAAGTTTTGGTGTAGTTATAAACTGAAACATTTTTTAAAAAGTTGAGTTTTCAATGCCTTCTTAAATTCACCAATGTCACTCAACTTGCAAACGTCATCTGGTAGAGCATTCCAAATGTCAATACTTGTTTTTTGAAAAACATTTGTGTCCATAATTCACATTGGTGAGACTGATTTGCTTCACACCAAGTCATCGAACAGAAGAACGGGTAGGCATGCCTGTGGTTCTACCATTGCTTTGAAACAAATTGCTAATATAACTTGGTACAACACCAAGATAAAATGTGTAGCTGGTAACAGACAAGTTCAAAATTCTCATAAGATAAAAAGATGACTTGAGATAAAAATTAACCTGATGAATAAGATTGATATCGTTTTGAAAAAAACTCAGATAAAAGTTTTGGTGTAGTTATAAACTGAAACATTTTTTAAAAAGGTGAGTTTTCAATGCCTTCTTAAATTCACCAATGTCACTCAACTTGCGAACGTCATCTGGTAGAGCATTCCAAATGTCAATACTGTTTTTTGAAAACATTTGTGTCCATAATTCACATTGGTGAGACTGATTTGCTTCACACCAAGTCCTCGAACAGAAGAACGGGTAGGCATGCCTGTGGTTCTAACATAGCTTTGAAACAAATTGCTAATATAACTTGGTACAACACCATTTAAAGACTTGAAAACAAACATCGCACATTTGAAAGTCCTTCTGTAAATGAATGTCATCATGTGTAAATCTTTTAAAACTGCTGATATATGGGAATAGAGAGAAATATCATGACTTTAGTATAGATGACACTGTTTTATCCATAGACATTGTTTCATCGAAATAACCACCAAGGTTACGAAGTGAGACACATGCATTTATTGTTGTGTCTCCCAACTTCAGAGGAAAGTTTTTATCACATTGTACTTTGCGTAGCTCCGTCAAAGACCATGGTCCAGAGATATATCTATGTAATTTTTCACTTTATTTAAAGCCGTCTCACATGAATGGAACTTCCCATATGCTGACTGATATTCATCAAAAAGGTTGTGTTTCTCAATATGGTCGAGTAGCTGATAGCTTACTATTTTCTCAAGGAGTTTAGATAGAAATGACAGGTTAGAAACAGGACGTAATTATTCAGAACATCTGTATCCAGATCAGACTTCTTAAGAATAGGTGTGACGATGGAGATTTTCATCTCACTAGGAACAGTACCAGATGATAAGGAACTGTTGATGATCCTCATAAAAAAGGAGTAAGATAGTCTAAGATAGCTTTATCCTTGATGGTTTTAGTTGGTACTGGGTCGAGGGAGCAGGGCTTGCTCTTCATACTTAGGACTGTACTCCGTATCTTAGCCTCTTGTACTGGTTCAAAGGTTTCTAACAAAACAGTATATTTTGACATGTCACAATGAGAATACATGGCCGTATCCCGAAAACTGATGTTGATGGTATTAATTTTCTCATTGAAAAATGAAAGGAATCGGTCAGCCAATTGGGTGGAGTTCGATGACCTAGGGAGCTTCCTTTCATCCCTTTTTGTCAGAAAATTTACACAGTCAAATATTTGCTTATGAGATGCATTTGACAGAAGGTCTTCAAAGTACTCTCGTTTTGCACGTCTGACCATGCCAGTGACAACTTTGGATTGCTTAATAAGATCACACTTATTATCATCAGTGCTATGACGAGAATATGAAACTGTTAGTTTTCGCCTTTGTTTCTTGGCATCACTTATTTAATCTGTAATCCATGGATTTTCCTTCTTTCCAAGCCGTATGGACTTGATAGGAGCGAATTTGTCTATACATTCGAGAATATGATGGTCGTATTCAGAGATAGTTTTAATGTTATGTACAGTGGAACCGATAGCTATTGAGAGGTCAATCATATCAATATTTTTAAAGGACCTCCGACTTTTGATTGTAACTCGCATGATATTGCATGGTGATCTGAATTCACGATCCAGAATATATATACTTGACACAATCCTATCAGAACTTGAAATTATGTGATCAAGTGTATGTCCTCTATGTGGTTAGGTGCTGGTACATCTAGTACATCCTGATACATGTTGTCTCAGTTCATACTGGTCTAATAGGTTCTTATACATTCATGCATAGTTGTCTGTTGAATCATCAATCCTGAAATTTAGGTCACCGAGGATAACAAATGGTGCAGGTATGCTCTTACAGTGTGCTATGAGAGTTTCAAATTCCTTCATAAATTCAGAAGTTTTGCAGCCACCAGTTTTTGCAGGTGGTCTGTAGATGGAAATCACTCTGATGAAATTTGAACAAGATTTATGCCCAAGGTCCACAAGAAAGGACATGTGTTCAAATTTAGAGAATGGTTTAGTGTCTTCCAGCTTGAAATGAAAGTTTTGGGAATGAACTAGTCCTAAACCACCTCCACGAGAAGAACCTTGCCTCGAACGAAAAATGGTTTGATAGTTGTTAGGACAGCTGGCGATGGCTGTTGGGGTTTCTTCTCCTGAAAACAGCCAAGTCTCACATATTGTAAGCAGGTCACACTTGAAAATTTCCAAGAATTCATAAAGTTCTGGAGTTTTATTTATGAGGCATTGCGTATTTAAAGAGAACAGTTTACACTCAGGTGTATGGTTATGTTTCCTCATGGTGGAATCCACGAGAGTTATGACGTTTCGCATATTGCAGCCACTATAGTTTCGCATGTGGCAATCAGAACGCTCATCACGAAAATTGCTTCTAGTGATGACAGATATGAAGCGCATTTTCCGACGGCCCCCTCTCGATCCACGTCTGCGTTTGGATCGACGACGTTTTCTCTGGTCGGTATTCGCCGAGTGAGTAGAACTAATTGGTTGTATCCCTAGGGAGACAACACGAGCCAAAACGTTCAGTCTGAGTGGTTGGAAGTGATATGCACTCCGTTTGTCGCAACGTATGGGTAGAGTAAGTAATTAACATGGCCAGGTGATACAAGAAAACTAAGATGCATGCATCAGGTCGGCCGTGAACTATCTACCATAGAATTGTTGTAGCTATCGATTATACATTTTGAAACACCTGTCTGTATGTATGTATGTATGTATGTATGTGTGTATGCGTGAATGCATGTGTGTATGTGTTATAGACTCTAACACTGCTCGAATTTGGTATTTAACGTGTCAACTTGACCTCGCTCATAGGCATGTTTCTGGACCTTGACCGATCCGACTAAAAATTTGTGTGTAGGACTACTTCGATCCCGGGTCCAATTTCACGTGGGACCATGTTCTCGAACGTGCTGATATAGGCATGTTTCTGGACCAATTGAACAATAGTTTGGCCAGACGCTGTATATACTGGGTACTGTCCAGATGGAGGCGATCACAAAAAAAATCCCTAACTAGCCCGAACGAAGTCGAGTACATCAGCTAGTTTAATATATATTTTGGACATTTGTCTGTCTGTTTGTCTGTTAGCTATGGCCGGGAAAACTGCCGGACAGATTTGACGAAATTTGATACCTAGGGGAAATTATTTCCAGGGAGTATTTTGGACGGGTCAAATCTTGATCCCGACCTGACTTTGACATTCAAAAAGATCAATTCAAGGTCAAATCTGGTAAAACGGAAGTATTTCAACGAAATTTGATACCTACTGTTACTTTTGTCCCAGGAGTGTTTCGGGTGGGTCAAATCATGACCCTGACCTGATCTTGACATTCAAAATTGTCAATTCAAGGTCAAATCGGGTATAAAGCCGGGCGGATTTCGACGGGTACTTTTGTCGTGACTTTTGTCCGGGGAGTGTTTTGGACGGGTCAAATCGTGACCCCGACATGACCTTCACCTTTAAAATAGTCAATTCAAGGTTAAATCGCGCATTTCTCCGAAAATCAGAGGGGAACATCCCGGACGAAGTGGGGTCCACGAGCTACTATTATATATTTCTAGATTTAGTTACAAACTAAATACCTGTATATTGTACAAAGAAATGTTTGACAAATATATCTGTATCAATATTACCATACGGGTCATTAAAATAGATGCGACGAAACAAATTTTGAAGGGTGCATGTATCAGGTAAATTTTTATATTTCAAATGATGACAGGAATGCAGAAAGTTGAAGTACCTACGTAATACTGGCTATCCGCATGAAGAGATATACATGTATATAAAAACCAGATGAGGGATATGTCTGTGCAGTTGCTAAACAATTCAGTCATGCAAAAGAGGATCAAAGAGTAAGATACCAAATTGCTGCCTGTGGTAATGTTTTTTAACGAAATTCGGGAAAATTAGATTACTCTCACCCTGGTTATCCAGAAGATAATTGTGGAATCTGATGACGATCGGACAAGGGGTCTCGTCTGTAGGATCAACCAAATTATTTAGCCATAAAAATAGTAAAATTGAAGATCACCGCTGGCAGTGATGTCTTCATAAGGACAGTTTGAGAACAAAATATGGCTCACATCTAGCGGTGACCCAAAATATCCACATAAGAAAAAGTTCTCCAATAAAAGCTGGCTGCAGGGTGCGCCAATTGATTCAAATTCGAAATTTAGCAGGGTGTACTGCTTGTGGCCATGTTTTCCCCGCAAATTTGATAGACTGATGGACAAAACCACTGAATCCGTTGAATCAATATACATGTATACATGGATTAATTTATATGCATTGTTATACACAGTACTGGTAAATAAAGGTACTGAAAATAACTATATTACTAGTATACACAAAATAAACCATATATCATGGCTATGGGTTCTAATATCCGAACATGACAGCTGAGAACTTGGTGTGAATTAAAGAGTGGTGGTTTCTCAAGCATATCTAACCCTCCACGTTAGAAACATGCCATTAAATGTCATAAGTATAATCTAGCTTGAGGACAGAAGTGATCCATAAAACTCCCTTAATTCAACCAGGTCCTCGCGCGATGTATGATCGATCACATGATGATCTAGGGGGATTAGAATTGATGTATAAAAACAGCACTGCATGTAAATATAAAATAATATAGTGCTACATCTTATTACAGATTATTGCCATATATAATCAGTGATTATACAGACAGTCTGACAAAATAAAGTTTCAGTGACACTCTATCCGAAGAGGGGAATAATTTCATCTGTTACAGTCAATGGAGCAATTATGAATCTGGAAAGGTGAACTTTCTAAGTAATACTAGATATCGACATGACGCGATAAAATATAACGTAAATGCAATATGGCCGCTGGCGACCATTTTTTCCTATGAAATTAAAAAAATATTTGATAGCTCTCATCTGATAGATCAATATCAAGATAAATATGAAGTTTGGTGATGATCGGATGAGTGAAGTGGACTGTGGTCTGTGCTAAACGGTTTAGTAATACTTAAAAAGATTCTTACCTTAATATTTTTATGTTCACTTTATAAACTTCACTGAGTCATCTTTGTCATGTATTGAGTTTGATATCTTTTGTTAACAGTTTATAAATCATGTATGTCTCATGTTTGTTATTTTAATTTATGTGTTTATTATCATTAAATAAAGTTGCATTCCTTAAAAAGATTCTTACCTCAATGTTTTTATGTTCACTTTATAAACTCCACTGAGTCATCTTTGTCATGTATTGAATTTGATATCTTTTGTTAACAGTTTATAAATTATGTATGTCTCGTGTTCGTTATTATATTATATACACTTTATAGTGTGTTTTCAGAACGAAAACAAATTGAATAAAATCAACAAATTTGTAAATTTAAAAACAATTCAAACGTTGTTGTATTCCATGTCCCAGCCCGGACATATACACCAAATTTCAATAATATTCATTGAGAAACAACGGACCAAACGCTATATAACACCCGTATACATCTTTTATTCCGTATCGGACTCGTGTACATGTTATAGTAGGTACCGAATTGACACAGTCACGTCGACTGGGCGAGTTGGCCCTGGGGCGATTAGGCCGATTCCGGCACATTCTAGAATTTACCGTATGTATCCGTTTACGCGTAGTTTACTTTAGAAAGTTCCGCAATTAATACCGTAAATAGAGCGACCTTATTTGACAGAGAATGCCTCTGTTATTGATTATCAAGTTGCTGTACATTAAAAACGACAAATTCACATGCTCGTTCAAGCGCAGTTAGTCTATTTTCCCCATGTTAAAGGACATCCACAAATACTAAATAACGCTAACCTACTGCCGAATGTTTGACACGACAACTGTTAACATATTTGGGCTGAATTCATCTGACGCGGTATTATTCCTCAAAATAAACAACAAAACCATCGTTACTTGGAAATGTAGTTTGGGCTAACATTTACATAAATCCTCCAGATCAATTATCCGACACACACGTCAGATGAAAAAGTCACATGAAGTAACCGGCGAATTTGCGTCAGCTGATCTGCATGAGCGGCATGTCCTTGTATTGGGCGGGACTGTAACACTGTGAAGACAGCGGACTTCGCTGTGTGGTCTGATGGGTTCAGGACTGGGCGCAGATTGAAAGTCTCTAATAATCCAGAAAGTTTGTAAAAGTCCAAAATTCCACACAAAGGTAGAACAGTTCAGCATAATGTTGTGCCAGACACCACAACAACCATGAAACAGAAAGGTGTAACCATAATTTCAGCTTAGGTAACATCCATAATTGAGAAAATAGCGAAAATCTTGAGAGGAGAAAAATTCTGCAGCCTGTTAGGCGCATGAACACACTATCTTACAGCCCTGATGCTCCGCTCCATATTATGAACTACTGGTAAGATTTTCCATCGTTTTCAGAAACAAGGCTTGGTCAAACTCCCAAATGATGGACAATACACTTTGTTTTAACACATGCAACTGTAAATTGGTCAACTTGAGGTTGCACATAATTAAAAAGCTCACTAAAATATGACAAGTATTCAGGTTGGTAATTCTACATGCATGTATGATATATGTTGTTCGTTATATCAATCAGAACGTTACATAACCTGTTGTACAGTACGTAAATATTGTGTGATAAGCAACATACTCAACACCGGGAAGACACCACTGTGAACACTGTTACAACTGACATGGTGTTTGCAACATTCCGTTATATAACACTCGCTGATCCTCGCCGCTCACGAAGATTTCGGTGTTGAATGCTTGGGTCACCATGAATCTCTCTCCCAAAACAAATGGCACGGTGTTGAGCGTTTTACTAATCGTACACTCTTTACGTTCTGTATCGGTATATAAACAAACGCTCAGCTACACAAAGAGTGTGTTATGGATATAATATTGCACTCATATTCTCATTATACTATACTGTTATTTCAAGCGAGCTTTTCAATTACGAGTAATACTAATTTCTACCAATATGAATCATACGAATCGGGCCTCTTATTTTAAGACTATCACATTTATCACTCACATTTTAAAATGTAAAAGTAACACATTTGAATTGGCATACTTGCTTTATCGAGCCGCAACAAGGTTCTTATATAGTCACACTATTCTCAACAATTCAATTCAATTCATTTATTTCTCACTCCCTTAATAAAGGTATGGAGATAATTATATGTGTAAAATATTTACATATATACATGTGGTCAACATGGTTTATCTAGAACATAACAGTGTTATATAAAAGACATATGATCAGATATACATGTAACATCGCTGTAATATACAAATTTATGATATCATTGAACCAATGGGTAATACACCTTCCTAATCTAATTAAATTCCTTTATAATGTGTCGTATTAATATACACAGCCGGCGATATAAATGTTTGTCTTTTGTATTTAGTAATTCGCTCATGACTATAACATTTGGTCTTTCAGTGAATTCTTTCCGCAGTAGGCGGTTTCTAAGAAAATTAAAGTGTTCACACTTAAACAAGTAGTGGAATTCGTCGCCAACTCTTGTCGAAGAGCATAGCGTGCAAATACGATCTTCGAGATCAATGTTTTGCCATCTACCCACCTCAACTGGGAGTTTGTGGTTGCACGTTCGGAATTTACATAAAGTTTCTCGATCGTTTCTATTACTACAATCTAGATATTCTTCAAAGTGGAAATTGTGCTTGTATATTCTATAAATGACACCTCTGCTAGAGTTATCAATGTCTGTCGACCAACTCGAAACAAATTTTTCTATAAGGCAGCATCTTACACAATCAGTTAGCTGGTCTACATTCTGAATTCGATCAGCTGCCAATAAATTGGATTGACTAGAATCAAGCAAAATGTCGCGAATCTTACGGAGCCATGGAAAACAATAATCATTTTCATGTGATAAGCTATAAGCTAACTTATATAGTACTTTGCTGTATATGCGATCTTCGTTGTTTACCACTTTGCACCAAAACTTTATCATTCGTGTGTTAATCATTATACTAAGCGGTATCCGTCCGCTTTCGCCTTACAGCATGTAATTCGGGGTAGATGGTTTTAATCTTAAGATGTGTTTAATGAATTTCCGGTGTAAGTTTTCAACTATATCGTTGTTAGCAAATCACCAAATTTCACATCCATATAAAGCAATAGGCGAAACCAAGGAATCAAAGAGATAAAACATATTTCTGATCGACAGGCAATTTTTTCTAGACTTTCCAATTAATGCGTACATAGCTTTTGTTGCCTTTTCTACAAGAGTTGTTTTTGCTGCCGCGAAAGAGCCAGATCGTCTTAAGTTTATTCCCAAATAAGTGAAGTCCTGAACCCTTTCAATGATTTTACCATCATATTTGAAAACACGATTTTTTGGTACGCTGCGTCCTGAAAGGACTAAATTTTTGTTTTTTCAACATTAACTTTCAGTTTCCATTTTTCGCAATATTCGCTAAATTTGTCAAGGTGTTTCTGGAGTTTTCTGGGGCCATCTGCTAAAATAACTGTATCGTCTGCGTATAAAATTAGGAATAGATCTAGTAATATACCCAGTTCAGTTTCCAATTCTCTTCCGATTTTGTTAAGACTTATTCCGTTTTGATTATCCATAAAGGTTTGAAGATCATTCAGGAAAAGAGAGAATAATAAAGGGGACAAGTTTACACCCTGTCTGACTCCTGAAAGGCATGGGAAATAATCAGATTTATTCCCATTAACCTGAATACATGATTTTATATTTCTGTACATATTCGTGACTATTTTGAATACTTTCCCACTTATTCCATATTGCAGTAGTTTTGACCATAGCCCGGGGCGCCACACCTTATCAAACGCTTTTTAAAAGTCGATAAAAGCGCATATGAATCTTGCCTTCAATGTTTTTGACAATTCACTCAAAATATGAAGTATAAAAATGCTGTCTAACGTCGAAAATTTTCTGCGGAAGCCCGTCTGATTCTGAAGCAGAATATCATTATCTTCGACAAACTCATTTAGTCTATTAGACATAATCTTTGTGAACAATTTACCAAAACAACTCAGAAGTGTGATAGGCCTATAGTTCTTGGGGTCATTTGGGTTACCCTTATTTTTATATATAGGTATAATCGTTCCAATTAACCATTCAGTTGGCACACAACCCGAGTCCAAAATCTTATTAAAAAGTTTGTGATATATCTCCATCAGTCGCGGGGATGATGTTTTCAGATACTCGTTCGGTATGTTGTCGTGTCCGCTCGACTTATTATTCTTTAGGGACTTTAGTGCTAGTTCTATTTCCGTCTTACTAATTGGTTTATCTAAAGTTTCAACAGTTGGCATACGATCCGAAAGTTTCGGAATTTCGGGGGGCTTATCCTGCACATGATCGGCGTTTATATAGCGAAAGAATTCAGTCAATGGTGCCATTTGGATAACATGATTCTTTTGTGGTTCTTTACTTGTTAAAAGTTTCCAGAAGTCGCGAGGGTTGTGAGATTTCATATTTGACATTTCCATATCCATTGCCTCTTTGTGTTTCTTAATAGCAGAGTCCATATCTCGTTTGTACATTTTGGCACAACTCTGCCACTTTCACTTTGCAAGGAAGTAAAGCCTTCCATAAATAGACACCATACATCTATCTGTCTGACTTACAATCATGATTGATGAATTACTACTTGTATGTATCATAGGGTTGTAATGGTATACATTGCCAAGATACGATACGAATCACGAGTGTATATGCAAATCACTTCAGCTGAACTAATGTGTTTTATCCTTGAACCATTCGAGCGTTTTCTTATCTCAATTTCTTCTCATGGACATCAATTACAGTGCATGTCGACGCAAAATCATATCCGCCGGGTTCCTATATTTATATATTTTTCAAAACGCTCTCGGGCGTGGCGACTTAGTAATAATTTTCATTTGATTCTAGGAAAAAATAATTTCAGAAAACAATGTTTATAACAATTATATAGACCCCAGAGGCATACTCAAATCACAACTGCATTGCAGGATGTCCGGGACAAGATAGACAGTAAACTACGCATATAAACAACGCTCGGGCAGACGGCATAAACGTATCAGATCCGGTAGCGCGGGCATGTCGCGGTATAATCGCATTTTAATCGCGATCGACGAGGATAAACATTAATAAAATTGTCATGTCACGAAGTTTGGTAAAACATTATGATCTAACATGGCTGATATGTTTTTTTCGACCAAGTTATCAGATTGCAGGAATTTAAAGCTACATCTGTATACGCATTAGTGTATACATGTAATGCACAAAAGCCTACATTTGAAACATTTATCAAGTGAAAGGACAATAATCAAGAAACGTCCGAAGTTTAACGTTGAAGTCTATCACGTTTTGACGTCAGTCTTATACATATTTATCTGTCCACATAACCCGTGATTATTCACATACAAAATACAGACACGATGATCGACTATGATTTACACCGTCGAATTTCCAGTTATGCCCCATCATCCATGTTAATATATGCCTAGAATCCAAATGTATAGGCATCTCCCCCACCCAAAACCCTGACTCAGACAACTTTTATCGGAAGTTAATTTCTCGCCGTTTCGTGACTATATGAAGCAAAATAAGCATTATAAAACAATACGAGGATTTTGTGTCATGTATGTGCTGGGTGGGGAGATATCCTGGCCTGGGCATCTTCCCCCACCCCAAAGTGTCATGAATATATAAAGCAAAAAAAGCAATACAACTATAGTAAGATTTTTGTTCATGTAGCTGGATGGGGGTATCCTGGCCTGGACACCTCCGCCCCCACCCACCCAAACCCTGAATCAAACAACTTATCACGGAGAAGTTAATTTCTCGCCGTTTCATGACTATATAAAGCAATCATAAGCAATAAAACCATAAGAGGATTTTTGTCAATTGGTGCTGGGTGGGATGGAGATATCCAGGCCTGGACACTTACAAATTTAACTTAAAAAAAAAATTGGTTTATGGTCATTTCAGGATTAAACTATCAAATGTGTGAAAACAGAACATTTCTCACTTTAAAATAACTATATAAAAAAAGAGAACTTCAAATAAAACAAAAACATTTTTTAGGATCAAACGAAATCAAGTTAGTGGAATTTTTGTTTAGTCATACACGGCGGAAGATATCCAGGGAGGGGAACACATCCTAGGATATACATTTAATAGTTAATTCAGACAATTAATATTTATGCAATATTGTCCCGCGCGAACAGCAAGAGAATATTAATATGAAGGGATTTTCCTAAACCGTTCTATTTTATATTTTTAAATACTCATATCTGCCTTTTTATGAGGATGAATTTGCAATAAATTCTGGTTTACATGGTTACGGAATGGTTTTATGTTAATAATGGGGAAAACCTGTTTTAAGACAGAATCAACCTAAATGTGGTCACAATTGTTCGTTTAATTATACTTGAAGGCATGTGAGTGTCTGATCAGGTAATACAATTGCCAGGGTGACTGCACAGCACACAAGCACACCACATGATGGCAGGCTAATTAATTGACAGGTTGACAAAAATGTTTCTAGTCAAACAAGGAGATTAGCGGAAAGTAAAAGTGGGTGTCTGACGTTTTCACACCCATTCACTACAGTGGGAAGAGCTTACGGTTACTAGGAGACAATGAGTCTGCAGAAATAGTTAAATTATATTAACAGCTCTTATTCTATAACACACATTAAAACACATCTGTATAGTATCCCTTTGTCTTGATACGTCTGTTATCCGCCAAAAAGCACAAGCATTTTGGGTAGCATGTATGTTCTTATAACGCCCACGGTTATTCTTTTAATAATAAACGGGTATTCCTTTAAGAATACCCGTGATCATTATTAAGAAAACGCAAGGGATTATTTAATAGGTAATTGGGTCGCGAGTCGAGAACATCGAATACTACGGCACACAAACGACTACCGTAACAGGGACTCACATGTGGCGACAGCAGGGGTAGAAGGGGGCAATAAGTAATTAGCGAGGAATTTGTTGGTGTTGGAACAAATATATTTTCATAGTTTTGGCCTGATCACCTCCAATAATGTTTGCCGAAGTCTCAATCTACATATGAGCAAACGTTCACCCTTTATGGTCAGTTATGTCAAAACATAGGCACCAAATCACTATGCTAACCTTGAGTGTCAGTACCAATGGGAGGGTCAGTGCACATTTATGATCTTAATTTTGATGTCAAGTGTGTGGCGTTTATTTGTCACATCATTACTTCTGGGAACAGAAACAAATGCCATAACTATTTCATATTTAAAACAAATCCAGCCAATTGTCAACTTTTGGCACATATTCCATAACCAGGTTTGGAATGAAACGCGTGCATACTTGAAACCTCCGCTCGAGGTTATACATAGACACATAGTGATTATATGTATCATGGACACTCTTGCATAATAATCTTCCAATGCCTAGTTATGTCGATCATAGTTATAATATGTTGGTTTGCTTGAAAGTGCCATATGTATCAGAGTCACTGACTAGTGTTTTGTCTAGTCAATGTTTATGTTTGAAATATAAAAATGTACACAAATTCCACCACCATAGGCATACGCAGAACACATAAGGGCAATTTTCGCAGAAATGTCAGCCATTTTATCCGCCATTTTGAATTTACCCATATATAAAAGATAAAATTGTCAACGGGTATACAGCCTGGTTCATGTCCAACTCAAATTGAAACGAAGTGAGCAGTTTTCGGTGCAGTTACTGGGCAACAGCAATGCATAATGGATCATATTAAGAGAAAAACATACATTTTCACTAAACTGGTTGCCATGGCAACCATGGCTAATTTCCAGCTTGGCATGATATCCAAATTGACTTATATTCATTTATCCGCCCCACTAGTACAGATACCCGAGCGGGTTTTACATAATACTTATACTTATACTTACAACGGTATACATGAGACCCAATATATCAGTAGCTCCATTCTTGTAATCACGCCTCGTTGGTAGAGGGTAAAAACGATTCGTATCACCATGAGTTATTTGATGATATATATATCCGAATTGGTTAATTGGTTAATTCTGTTATTCGCGGTCGAATTTTGTTACAAATAGCCATGTAGTGTGCCAAGTATGCTTAAATGTCGTGTTAGATTTAATATAACCTACACAATTCCCTTATTATTTTCGCAAATATAATCAGACAGCCATCTGCCATAAATCAATAATGTGTATTGTGAAATAATTTGGAAGACATGCCACCGATTTCGAAGAACAAATCTTACTTGAGTGCGAATGAATGCAAAATTTGTCGATCCTCTCACTCCTGGGTACCAATCGGGTTGTCATTTTAATAGAACTGGCCACTGTCACGTCATAGTAATGCAAAAATGATATAAAATATAATAGGACTATTGGTTTTATAAAATTGCATTGTGATGGTGGCGTTAATTGCGACATAACATATTTTACAATTTCCATCCATATACCAGCCACCGTATTGACAGCCATCTTGGAGTTAATATGTCATGTAGTAACCGCCGACGGCTTGACTTATCGTACATACAAATTATATCCACCCACGCTATATTATTGTCTTTTTGCATTTCGAGAAGATGACACAAATAGGTTTTCGATTAGTTTTGTACTAAACTATTTAAATATTTAATAAAACATTGGGGCCAGGAGGTGCTTTGTTTACCGGTTTCACTTAAATGTTCTAGTCGATGGATCGGGATATATACACTACATTAAACTGTAGCAGTTTATCAACGGCCGTTGTGTTAGTTAAGCCATTTTGGCAAGTAATCATGCGTTCTTACAAATTTCACAATTCCCACATATATACCGGCCACCATATTGGCAGCCATATTGGATTATTTGGCCAGTTTTTAAACCAAGACAGAACGAAATTACCGTATATACTAACTCTATCCACCCTTAATACATTATTTTCAATTATCTTTTTTGGGAAAAAATCAAAAATTTGTTAAAAATTTTAGTAATATTTTACTTTAATGCTCGACTGTCGATCGAAGCATATAGATTAGACAAAACCTTAGCAGTCCACCAACTGCCGATGTGTTAATTTCGCCATTTGGCACATAATAGTGCGTTCAGTGTGCCTTACACCACAGCCTGGCGACTCTCATCTTTAGGGGAGGGTAGATTTTTCTGCCTTTGAAAAAAATAATGCAACCAACAGCGATAAGTGATATATTAAAACATAGCTAATTGGCAGCAGTTTCCCATGGTATAAAATAATTGGGCATAACCATCTTACTTCTGATTTTATAAGAAACGAAAGACAACGTTTTGCGTTGCGTGAATCGTCATATTCTTCTCACCCTAAACATTATTTGACGTCACATGACGTCAATATTGTCATTCCGAGATTCAACGAATACATGTATTACCTTATTATGGTTATCGTCCCATTCACATGTATCAACATTGGACGAATATCTCTTCTCAAAAGGTGTGAAAATACTTTGTTAAAATATGTCGGCTTTATTTAAAAAAAAATGACCGATTTTATCACCAGGTGCCTCAATAAAACCAGGCGGTGCGAAAAAGTCCGCCTATCTGACAAAGCCAACATACGGATTCAGAAAGTTAAGTGTTGATGCTAACCAAAAATGTAGGTGTCATGAATTCCATCGCGAGGCGACACCTATGTCCATATTTGCCTAGGCTATCCGTTATCTCGCTTATGATACCAATTTACAGATGAAACAAAAACCGGAATGCGATCGCCGCAGAGATCTTCTGATTCTTATCATACTAATTCCAGACGAATGTGTCAAATAAAATGTTTGATTTATGTCATCACATCCAGGTATTATTAAATTATTGACAACTTATCAGCGGCTGTCTTGAATTGGATGTTATATATTTCGTGATCGCTTTCTGCATGGCGTGTGCTATTTTCTAATTATGCCAATTCATCGTCCGTTATGTAATTGTGGTTACGTCGCAAAACCTGAAACTCCTAATTATATCGAGTCATGAACTCTATTTAATATACTTTTCATATTCGTGTTGAAGCATGTGGTTCATTTGGATATGCGTGTGTATTCAGCGAGGTGTCTAATGAATGCTCGAATTCGCGTATACAATACTCATTTACTAGACAAATAATATAACAAATCTTCAGCTTTGTGTTTTCGACACATAAAAATGCATCTGCAGTCTTGAAATCGGGTTTTTATAAACATGTTGTTGTAATTGAAGAGATACACCATATTAACAATTTATACACGATATGCTTGCACTTGTGTAGCACTTTTCGTGGTCTATGTCGTAGAAAACGAAATGGTATTTACCTATCAGATAACTGGTAGCGGGCACCAGCGATAAAACACTGGTAAGTTAAATCCCATGCTGTTGCCGACTCCAAGTTATCTCGTATCAGCCTTGTGGCATGTTCCAGTGTCATATAACCCGATATATAGGTCGAACCATCACTCATACATACGTCAAATATCAACTACAATCGGCAAAACATGCAATCCCGTGTTAGCATACGGGATGGACGACTGCGAGTTATCATATCAGCCTTGTGGCATGTTCCAGTGTCATATAACCCGATATATAGGTCGAACCATCACTCATACATACGTCAAATATCAACTACAATCGGCAAAACATGCAATCCCGTGTTAGCATACGGGATGGACGACTCCGAGTTATCATATCAGCCTTGTGGCATGTTCCAGTATCATATAACCCGATATATAGGTCGAACCATCACTCATACATACGTCAAATATCAACTACAATCGGCAAAACATGCAATCCCGTGTTGGCATACGGGATGGAATTACCAATTGGTTTTCGGTAGTGAACGTGTTAATATATGTTTCCTTTTAAATTGAGCAAGGAGTTCAATCTAAATTGTTTTTTTTTAAAGAGTAATTTTTTTCGAAAAAGGGCTATAATTCCGTTAAAAAATTCGGATCAAACCCATATTCGAACTCGATCTGTATTTTGAGGTGCGAAACTGACATACAAAATTTGGTTGCCATCGATAGAAACTGTTTGAGTTATCGCACCATGCGTAAAGAATATACGGGTGGTCAATCCGGACATCGACACTATGTGTACCTTAGTATGGTATGGGTACACATAAAAATTATTCCATTTTTCTATTAAACTGAAATGGCTCATTCGAACCCTAAAAGTTATGTATACGTAATTCGAGAAAAGGGGTCTCATAACATGCATATGCAAACTATTGCCGAGCTAATTAGTCGATATAGCGCTAAAAACGCGTTTTGTTAGTTATATTTTTGCGTAAATTTGATATCGTTTCTCTAGCTGTTGCGGCTAAAGTTTTCTAATCAGCCGATCTTCCGAGTGATGCCGGCAGCGCTCGTGTGTTTACGGAAATAAGTGCATTCTCGATATCGCCATGTTTGTGACGTAATATTTTTCAAGTTTCCCCAGCGTCTCTATAATTTTCGGTACGCGATAATGTGTTTCCGTTGGATCTTATTTGTCCATGCGAGAATAATAACCTCTATGACAAGGATGTAACGATAGAACGGTTTTCCAGTTTGATACACAATGTCATTTACATTGATCCTTGGAACACATTGATTTTTCTCAAATATACTCTAATCGCAATTTTGTAGACAATAATTTTCAGTTGAGTATGTCCATGAACTGCAGTTAGTTAAATTCCGTAGTTCTTTTTAAAGGTACTCAATCCGACCAGACGGGCCCCATACCATCAAGATACAACAGCAACAACATTTCTTCAAAATACGCTTTAGTTATAAGAATATATGTATTGCAACAACATATTAATGCTAATCACTGTCAAATATAGTATCAAATTTCCCAAAACTTGTTGTTTATCAACATTTTGTTCCACAAAATACGGCCGTATAAACACTAAAGTATCACACAAATTTACCGTATTACCACTTGACTTTAGAGTTATCCATCTTCATCCGCAATTTTGTCCGAGACCACCCGTTTGACCACGTGTTTCTGGGCCACATATTATTACACATCTCGAGAATAACAAACTTCGACAATCTATATCTGTCTTCGACTCATGTCTAATATGTTGTTAACCCCCGAAGCCAGAGAAACACTAATTTAGGATCGAAATGAAAATTGGGAAAATATGTTTCTACCTGTAATAAAAAGGAACGATATTGAAAACTGTCACTTCCCTGGTGACATACTGGCATCCTTGTGGAGTTTAGAGTCTATATACATAGACACAACCAGTACATATAGGTTACTTGGAGCACTCAAAATTCGTTTATTTTATTTCACCATCAAGTCACAAGACGAAATGTGGGAAAAGGGCAAACATGTAAGACCTCCAGGTCAGGGGTAAATGCTGAAAAAAATATATAGTCTTGTCGATAAATATTTGGGCTAAGTTGGTTTTTATTCCATTTTGAAGAGGAATAATAATCATATCCTCTATAACATATCCAAAATCCGATAAATCCGCTTAGAGCAAAATGTTCTATTCAAAATGGCATCCATGATGACAATAATTGATATTGAAAAATGCTGATTTTCTGTGATAGGTGGCTTTAGGTGCACCAATTATCGCCCAGTTAGTAATAAAATGAAATATAAACAAACAATGCTTAATCGTAAACCAATTATTTATGTAGAATGTCTGTACCAACTTGGCCATATCACACCTGTTACCTCATTTGATATTGGAATAGTTATAAAATAGACATGAAAAATAACACCAAAAACAACGTCTTCACCATCGGTTTCAGTAGTAGAATAGGATTGAATTTGTTTAAAATTATTTTTCCTCAAAATGTGTCTACATTGTTTACACGCCGTCCCCACGACGCAACTTTAAAATTATACAGCAGTGCGGAACACAAAGCTCACATCTACTTTCATATGATATCTAATTTTTCCGTGTGTTAAAACAATATAATCAAAACAGTTGATCCATGTAGATAATTAACACAGCTCCAATGCTACGTGCGTGAGTACACACTCCCCCGCATGTCTATCTTGTCTACAGTTGATTTCAACATATAAACATGCAATGGACGGATCTACGTAAAATTGTGAAAAACTGTATGCATACATACTTAGCTAGATCATATCATGAATCGCTACCCTGGCTACGACCGTAGAGGTAATTCTACACCAGTTCAAGTAATGTGAGCTGTTTCATGTTCAGATAGGGAAGTTTATAAACATTTAAAAAAAAACACCAGTGCAGCTAATATATTCTCAATTAATATCGTTCCTCGGTAAATAGTCTATTCCACTGTGTACGTATTGCACAGAGATCCCAATTCGATGTTGCATGAAATATGGAGTATAACACCCCCTATTGTGAAATATATTATGAAGGAACAAGTAATAAATAAATATATATTAATATAGTCACTGAGATTTTTTTTCCAATGCTATAAAGTTCTCCATCAGAACATTAAGACGTTCCCATAATTTTAACTGGTTGAATATGATCTCTACGGTAGCCAGAGTATAAATTCATGACAAGATCAAATACCTGGCGACCCACTCCTATATTCTATAAGAAATAGATTCAACATACTGCAAATCATGCAATTTACTACGATAATGGTGTTGGATTGAAATTTAAACACAAACATTATGTTGTGGTTGTAACTGTGGCCCGGAATATATAGACCGTCTTTAATATTAGTTTTGTCGCGTATGTACAACCCCGGTGACGCAATATAATAGTGTACTCACCAAACCCCATTCCGCATACTTCAACAATAATCTTCTTCCTCTCAACTTCTCGAACATGTTCCTCTAACCTCGCGAGATGAAGAGCGATCCTTTGACTTGTTATCACAATCCTCCGGTCGACGAGAATACATTGGTAGATTATGTGAACGTAATGGATGGACGATGACCATAGAAGTGGGTTTACATCAGTTTGATTATTTATGATCACGACATTCGCCAATAACAACAGGAAACAAGGGATATGTTTTAGTGTATACTTTTTATTCCCAATTGATTTAGGTCCTTTTTTGAAGCACGACCATATCTTGAGGGTACATGTTGGTGTGAATGATAATATACTCGCTATGGCACATAGTGATTCGGGCAGCCCGAAATGTCGTATCCTTCTCCGTACTATGAAATCTATTGAAATAAGCACGAACGGCCAGTACACGTTTCCAGTTACAATGGACACCAGCATCGCCACAGTGAACGATATAGACCAGACTTTCCAGCTAACAGTCCCTGGCTCCGGGAGGCTGCCCTCTCCTGTCTCTGTGGGGAGAAAAATGTCATATCAATGCGCCGTTATGATGGTATTGTGTGCCCCTTGCATGAACTGGAGACCGAAGGCGCTCAGTTAAGACAATTCCACTCCGAAAATCTCAAGAACCTGATCGTCTCCCAAACAAACACAATTTAACAACCTCAAATGCAAAATATCTGCTTCGTCATATACAACAACGAAATCTTTTTGGGACAAGTTAATCAGACACCACGGAATTCCAGATCACATGCACGTGTCTGAATTATATCGATCATGGTCATCTAGCTACGATTCCAAGTTAGTCCAGTCAAACTAAGGATTTACCTGGACATTTTTTCAGAAATGCTTATAACTTTTTTTCGAAGCAAATAATTGCAATACACATTATTATACAAAGTTCGCTACGAGGTTTGTGTGCAACTTTCCGCAATTGCGTATTTTTTGCTGGTACCAACAATTGCCAAATTTTGCAATTGATTGAAGGGTTAAGTATCGTACACAGTATGTGTCATTTTAAGATCAGTACGGCCACATGTTGTACCACAATCACTGGAATCAAAATCGAGGGAATCATCTTCCTCCAGAATCAAGATGGTGTCCAAAATGGCAAACGAGAAAGAGAATCAGGAAGTGATTTTCGACGAACACAATTATTACGCTACGCTCTTATAAAACACACCGATTGATACATAATTGCTATGCTGTAAACGCTATGTACATAGAACGCAGGTCATATGTTAACCTCAAACGACAACAACTATCTTTATTAACAACGCCAAACATTAAATATGTACTTTTAGCATGCTAACATCGTTGTGATCCAAGCAACTGTGAATAGAATATTGAAAAAATGTACATATCACCAACCCAAAGAATCCAAATGATGAGACGCAGTTAAATTGTTAAAACATTAGTCAATCTCAAGCAATATACTCATATTATTGGCATGACAACAGGCAAGATTGCCTCGCAAGTAGTCGCTCTCAAGCAATATACTCATATTATTGGCGTGCCGACAGGAAAGTTTGCCTCGCAAGTAGTCGCTCTCCAGCAATATACTCATATTGTTGGCGTACCGACAGACACGTTTTCTCACATGTAGTCGATCGCCATTCAATCGAACAATAATTTTAGTGACTCTTTGATTGACGAACAAAGAGACCAGAAACAAGGTGTTGTTTGATTTTATATGACACAAAGGTCACAACCCAGCGGAAAAAATATCTGCAAGACTACGAATATGGTCACAAAAAACTGCGTTGCACTTGGACCAGTGTTATATCTGGTCTGGTGGAAATTCTCGGTGTTGGGGGTAATCAGTACGTCTCTCCGGATCCAACTATTGTCAGTAACACCGTTTAAGTTCAACCCACACCGGACGCGAGCACGCGATTATAACGGCCGTTTTCTGGTGCCCGTAGCAGTTCAAAGGGCGCGATTTTTATATTCACACCACAAGCGACTGAAACGCTGACCACGAAGCGATCACAGCAGTGATTTTATGCTTCGTCGATTTCTCTCTTTGTGGCAAACAAGCGGGATAATTGGGTCGCTGTCAAATAGGATATTTATAAGCGCGTATTCCTCCTATTTGAAGGCGATAGATTCATTTGTCGGCGCGATAACAAAGGTGGTATAGGACTTTAGCGACATGCCGATGACTGAAGTGCAAGGGCAGATGAGAATAGAAAATGCTTGGCAAAAGATCGGCGTAATAACAGGATCGTCAATGTTGGTCCCAATCCCTTCCAAGCTTGTGAAGTCATTTTGCCCACAATTTCCCCCCCATCACCTGTAAAAAAAAAACTTCCAAATTGGAATTATGGAATAAAACTCTTACATATACATGTTTAGCAAATTCTAATATACATTGTATTTGTAACCTGTCTGTAAATGATGCACTCAAATGAGCATCTACCCAAACCATCACGCGCGACGATGCGATCCAGTCGCTTTCGGTGTGTATACACCCAACCAAGACGGAAAACACTCTGACATGACCTCACTATCGATTAACACATCATTGATTTATTGAAAAAAACGTAGCCACCCAAGTGTACCACAGACCTGTACGACCCACCCGTGACCATACAATCACGCCATCTATATCCATATTTGCGAATATCTGTCTGTCTGAGTTCTATAGAAATTCACATGGGACCGTCTAGATGGCACCAAAGGGATCTAACAAGGGTATCATTTTACGAAAGAGATAATGGTGCAGGTTAGAATTTTCTAAAGTGACGACAGAAAAGGGGGAGAGGCAGAATTTTGTTTGTCGCCGATTGCAACCAAACATATATATAACCATCCCGATGATATGAGGAATCTAACGGTGTTGTTCAATGTGTCAAAACTGGCGCCATTCGAGTCAGGGATGCACGGAAGGGGAGAGGGGCACCAAAATTGATAAACAAAATTATTGTTATCGCCCATTTCCACCAAATTGATATATATTCTTCTCCATGATATACGAAATCCAATTGTGTAATTTAAAGACGCCAAATTGGTGTCGTTTGGATGAGAGATTGTGATGGGCACTAAATTTGATAATAATGTAATAATTGGTTCATTTCGCCGATTGCACCATGGTATGAAGAGTAATGGCGTGGCTAAAAGCTATCAAAATGCCGTCCTTCGAGTCAGGGGTGTGTTATAGATATAGTTTCTGTTAAGAGATACATATATTCTTGCAAACTGATGGACCTTGCACCGTCAGAGGATTGCATATCAGAATGGCTCATGTTCATATTATAACACAATTGAGTCTGCCACAATCAATATAGTTTCCACAAAAACGTTTCAATTTGTCAAGATATATGGAAATGCATAGAACGCCTGTTCAACAATAGCGGTCACGGTGTGCAGTCAAATATAGTTTCTACTGAGATAAAAGAAAACGCAGTCAGTGGCACATGACTTTCCAGGATCCTCTAATACTGACATCTTACAAGGTCATATCTGCCTGATACAGACGATTTCTTTAAGTTTTTGAACAGACTCATCGCCTAACATAAACAACTCAAAATCTCGCTCTGTGTCCGGCACATGTAGCTGATATACTACATAGCAAAATTTCTTTTAAACTGAGAATAACTAGCCCGTATATAGTACCATGAACAGGGGAGCACCCATACATTTCTTTAAAACATCTGTATCTTCTTGGAGATATGGTAACCATGTGTCCTCAAAATCTTAGTGTAACCCACTAGATTGATTGTTACATCTCTATTTAAAACACAATTGTCGTCTTTTATTTCTGTGTTTATGATGTTCACGTTTCACGTTATAACATCTGAAGTATACGCAGTTGTAACTGAATAAATACTTCCTTAATAGTGGGACGGATTAATCGCGATAAACCAAATGACAATCGCTCCCATCCAACAAGGTGAGCCACTACTTACATTCTATGTGTAAGAATCATGTTTTGTGATTCTATTGGGTATACAATTTATGAGAATACGTGTAACACTTTGAGCAACAGTATCATCTATTCCCACCAAATATCCACAGTGTTTTACGTCACTTTAACATGGGCAATGCCGGGTAACCATGCTAGTATATACATAATTACCGAGTGTGCTTGCATGCATGGTAACTCATGGCCGTGTGGTGATGATGATGATGAGGTGATTCGGGGGGCTAATCCCGGGATCTTCGAAAGGGCCGAGTGGCCCTTTCCCTAACCTCTCATTTTTAGCTTTTATTAACATAATATATATATATATAAAAAAAAAAGAGCAATGTTTTGGTGAAGTTCTCATTTTCTCTTTTTATTGTTGTTCCCAATTCTAATGATTTTCTATTACTGATTGTGCTTCTCTTCGCAAATCTTTCATATCGTCCAGCATTTTGTTCATATTGTTCACAAAGGCACGATTGGCTTCCTCTAGAGCAGGCCGCATGGTCATGTGTTGATTTATGTATATATGCAGTGTGGCTATATATGTATGGATGGTGTGTGTGCATATAAAGTGAGTCTATCGGATACAACAGACAATTGCTATTTAAAACTTGTTATACGATTCAAATCTCTAACAGTGGTGTCTCTTACCGCTAACACCGAGAGAGGGTAGTGAAGCTATATTACTCGACAAGAATCGGGAAATACAAACAGCGCTCTGATATGTGGATGAAATATTTATCACTGAACTAAATGGTTTCCCATAGGCGACAGTGTTAACGTTTCGACAGAATTCACTGAATTGAAGCCTACATGCTATTCCAGTGATGTTTATCCAACTAGATTGACACCAGTTGATCACGAAGATGTAAGAAATTCATAGCTTATGTGTTTACTTTTGTAAATAAATCCCCACGTGTACGACAGGGCTATCCCACAGCCAAATTTGGTCTGGAAAAACCCAGAATTACAGCAGCTAGTTAAATCAATTTCCCCATTAATTCACCAGTTTAAATTAATTAGAAAAGATGTACAAACCAAATAATCACGACGTCCTCCTTTAATAACGCGTCACATGTACCAGGTGAAGATCATTCTTCAGTTACCTTCACCTTTAACATTCCACGGTGTACTCGTTCGACTACTCTGGAACACATTTAGCTCCCTGATTCCTTTAATCTATGGCGCTGGTGTGAAAACAGAAATAGGTTTGGAATTCCCAGCATTCGGGACTAAAACTGCTTTGTTCTACTCCAGCAACAGTCGGGATATTCAAATGAAAAGTAGTCCGTCTGCAAAATGGTGATTGTGTATGGATGAGTCTGAATCTGATTGGTTGTAGGTGTCCCCTGACCTGAATGTAATGGAAGCAAAGTCCTTACCTGCCGCCGTTGGAATGGGTTGAGGGGTACGTCGAGTTCTTCCAAACCGAAGCATGTTTGCATTAGGTTAACATAGAATTGCTGCTATATAAGCATAAATCCATTGAATCCGCCGATGACGCTCTTGTGTGAGTTGTTCTCAACAATACCTCACAATGAACAGAACCATAATATTAAAAATTACAATGTAACTAATAACTGAACGAACTGTACACAATCACATATAGCCGTCAGAGCTTTGTACACAATCACATATAGCTGCCATAGCATTTCGTCGTGAAATGCTACACATTTGTAATAAGACAGCCTGAGTGTATGCATATTGCAGTTTAATGTAGATATATTTTAGGATAAACGAATACAATGCTCGCATGAGCCGTCAATAGAGGCAATCTATACCAGTGGTATCTCGTATCATAACATAACCAAGAGAGGTTAGGCGCGGTGTATGAGAGCATGACGCCTGATTTAAATGTTTTCAATAGGCATCAGTGCAAATGTGTTAGCGTATACTGTTTACAATATAAATCCTAGGTACAAACATTTTTTGTGATAAGCCGTATATAGTTGTAATCATTTGAAGGATTAGTTGTTTTAACGGAATTATGAGTTGGTCATTCGTTAAAGACTTATTATGGACTTGTTCGTTGCGATAAACTGATAAGTTAGTACTCAAGCGCTATGCCAAGTGTGGGGATGTAGCATTCTACTAGCATTACCGAAAATTTCAAAGAAATAAACCATAATGCTCCAAATATATCATTGTCTGAACTACGCTTAATATTTACATCTCGATTCGGGACGAGAGTCATTGCATTCAATTAATATATAAGAATGATGTGTGTGTACTGTAAATTTGGAGTAATATGCGTAGAAATAACTACTTTAAACAATTTTTTTCTCCGGTTCTATTTGACCACCCTACCGGAGTGTTTCACATCACTTTAAACCAATATATTTTATATTCTATAATTACAATAATGGACATATAATATACTAGCAGGGTTACCCGACGTTTCCCAGGTTAAAGTGATGTGAAACCCTCTGCGTGCTGTGTATATTTGTTGGGAATAGAGAAAACTCTTGCTCAAAGTTTTACACGTATTTATTCTCATGAATTGTATATTCAAATAGCATCACAAAACACGATTCCTACAATCATGGAATATAAGTAGTGGCTCACTTTATCAATTGTCATTTTTGTTATCGCGATTAATCCGTTCCACCAATAATGAAGTATTTATTTATTTGCAACTGTGTATATTTCAGATGTTATAATATGATACATGGACATCATAAACACATTAGTTCGCAAAAATAAAAGACGACAATTGGTTTTTACATATAGAGATGTATCAATCAATCTAGTTGGTTGGACTAAGTTCTTGAGGACACCTGGCTATCATGTATCCATGAAGATACAGATGTTTTAAAACAAATTCCAGGTGCTCCTCTGTTCATGGTGCTATATATTGACTAAATATTCTCAGTTTAAAAGAAATGTTGCTGCGCACATATATCAGCTGCCTATGCCAGACACAGAGCGAGATTTTGAGTTGTGTATGTCAGTCCGTGAGTCCGTTCTGAAAATTCCGCTGTATCGTGCAGATACACCCTTGTCAGATGTTAGTATTGGAGGATCCTAAAAAGTCATGTGCTACTGACTGCGTTTTCTTTTATATCAGAAGAAAATATATTTGACTGTACACTGTGACCACTATTTTTGAACAAGCATTCGATACATTTCCATATCTCATGACAAATTGGAAACTGTATTAAATAGAACCGACTCAATTGTGTTATAATCTATATGCAATCCTCTGACGATTCGAGGTCTCTCAGTTTGCAAGAATATGTGTATCTCTTCTTTTATGTATCTCTTTATGCTAGCTCATTATGTGAATGCCCTGATTGCCAACCCCATATAAATATGACAGTTGACAAGATATAATTGTTCAAGTAACTCAACTGGGCCCCCATTTGTCGAGATTGTGAAATTTGAACGCCCAAAATTCCTTAAAATGGTATGGAGATGGCCTGGTGACTATATATAACTTGTTGGTGGATATCGGCAAATAGCAATCTTATCAATGATAGTGCATATCATCTCGCCACCCGTGACTCAAAACGACACCAAATGCGATTTAATTCATCGTATCATTAGAGAAGAACGTGTATGGATTTGGTGGAAATCAGTGCTAAATATATCTGTATCAGCTTTGGTGCAACTGCCATCCTCATGCATGACTTTAACGGCGCCAGTTTTGACATATTTAAACCACGTCCATTAGACTCATGGATGCATGATATACTGGAGATGATAGGTTTGGTGGTAATCAGCAGCGAAACAAATTCTTTGAACAATTATGCCCCCCCCCCCACATCTCTCACCCAAATGCAGCAATTTGGCGTTTTTAAATCACACGATTATATTCCTCGTATCATAGAGAAGAAAAGTACATCAATTTGGTGGAAATCTGCGATAAAATAGTTTATTAAATCAACCGTTGATGCCTCCCTGCAACGCTGACTCGAACAGCGCCATATCGCGGAGGTGATTATGTATGCCTTTGTTGGAAATCGGCGACAAAACTATTTCACCATATTTTAAAAATTGTGCCGACCTCCGACCTCAACCATTATCTTCCTCGTAAAAAGTTACCTCTCTTAGAACGCCTTCGTGCCATCTCGATTGCACACCGTGAAGTTATATTCAGAACGCATGCAAACAGACAGAAAGTCAGACAACACGATTTGATTTCTCGTATCATTTGAGAAGAACGTGTCTAAATTTTATGGTAATTGGTACTAAACAAAATTTGTTTTCAGTTTGGTGCCCCCCCCCCGTCCCCATTTTGGACTCAGGTTTACAAATTCGTATCAAGTTCAATGTCCCCATATCTCTCACTCAGAGGGCACCAAGTTGGGGTATCTAAACCACACGATAAGATTCCTCACGGAGAAGAATGTGTATAAATCTTGTGGAAATCGGCGCTAAACATATTGTTATAATTTTTTGTGTCCCTCTCACCTCTATACACCACTTACTCAAATGACCCCACTTGTGACATCATTAAACCACGCAATTACACTTATGATATCATGGAGATGATTATTTATATATATCTTTATTTCCTAAAGCTTGGAGAATATGTTTCACAAAATACATGTTACAGTAATGTTATAAATACAGAAAGGAATGTAGCTAATAATTCCCGCCACCATGAAACACAAAATCACTCATCAAAACAATCACACACAGGCACACAATAAACAAATAAATAAATAAATAATTAAATATATAAAAACAAGCACACAATAAGGGGGAGGACCACACACACACACACACTACTTAAATAAATAAATAAATAAATAAATAACTAATAAATAAAAAACAAGAACACAAAATCTTGACAATAAATACATATATAAGTCGACAGACCGTATCATAAAGCTACACATTCATTAACATGTTACATAATGCCGTCAACAATCTGGGCCGATATGATATTCTAGTGGCAGTGACGAGTGAATACATCTTCAATAGATAAATTTAATGGTGATGAGGCACAGCAACAATAGTACATAAATATACATAAGCGTATATAAATAAGAGTCGAGTATTCTGTCAGCCAGGATAGCGCATGGTAGAGATCCATGTAAAACACTCTCGATTCCTAACTGACCCCCCCCCCCCAATACATCTTAGCTTCACAAAAGTTTATCCATTTGTATACATAGGACAAGATGTATTCACTATAATATGCTTCATATCGACTAGTCTGGGAAAACGGCGGCAATATTGAACGCCATCTTGTCTGGTGTCTACACGGCCACTGTTTTCGTGTTAACATTGCTTACAAGATGAGGGACATCAAATGAGTCGGGAGCTACATTAGACCATAAATTAACAGAACAATACTAGCGCATAGAATTATAGTTTGTCCCTTTAATCTTTAAAATTTCGGTTCGTTTCAACAGCGAACTACAATCCTGTCTTTTAATTAAATAGTTTTTTTTTAAACCCGCGTTAATGACAGAGCGGCTTTTATGGTAATTTATTCGCAACTTACCATGGATTGACAACATAAAATGGTCGACTAGCTACACATCGGATATATTGTGAACTAGCAGGGCTACCCGGCGTTGCCCAGGTTAAAGTGATGTGAAACCCTCTGCATGATGTGTATATTTGTTGGGAATAGAGAATACTCTTGCTCAAGGTGTTACACGTATTCTCATAAATTGTATATTGAAATAGCATCACAAAACACGATTCTTGCGGTCATGGAATATAAGTAGTGGCCCACCTTGTCGATTGTCATTTAGTTTATCGCGATTAATCCTTTCCACCAATAATAAAGTATTTATTTATTTACAACTGCATATACTTCAGACGTTATAATGTGATACATGAACATCATATGCACATTAGTTAACAAAAATAAAAGACGACAATTGGGTTTTAGATATGTATCAATCAATCTAGTGGGTTGGACTAAGATCTTGAGGACACCTGGCTATCATGTATCCACGAAGATACAGATGACTTGAAGAAATTTCCAGGTGCTCCTCTGTTCATGGTGCTATATAATGTTTAAATATTCTGAGTTTAAAAGAAATGTTGCTGCGCAAGTATATCAGCTACCTGTGACAGACACAGAGCGAGATTTTGAGTTGTTTATGTCAGTCGATGAGTCTGTTCTAACAATTCCGATCTATCGTGCATTTATACCCTTGTCAGATGTCAGTATTGGAGGATCCTGACTGCGTTTTCTTTTATATCGGAATAAAATATATTTGACTGCACACTATGACCACTATTTTTGAACAGGCATTCGATACATTTCCATATCTCTTGACAAATTGTAACTTTTTTGTGGAAACAGTATTGAATGGAACCGACTCAATTGTGTTATAATCTATATGCAATCCTCTGACTGTTCGATATCTCTCAGTTTGCAAGAATATGTGTATCTCTTCTTCTACATATCTCTTTATGCTTGCTCATTATGTGAATACCCTGATTGCCATCCCCATATAAATATGACAGTTGAGAAGATATAATTGTTCAAGTAACTTAATTGGGTCACCATTTGTCGAGATTGTGAAACGCCCAAATCTCCTTTAAATGATATGGAGATGGCCTGGTGACTATATATGACTTACATGTGGATATCAATGAAGGTGCATATCATCTCGCCACCCGAGACCCAAACGACACCAAATGTGATTTAATTCATCGTATCATTAGAGAAGAACGTGTATGAATTTGGTGGAAATTAGTGCTAAATATATTTGTATCAGCTTTGATGCAACTGCCATCATCATGCACGACTTTAACGGCGCTACTTTTGACAAATTTAAACCACGTCCATTAGACTAATGGATCTATGATATACTGGAGATGATTATATATAGGTTTGGTGGTAATCAGCAACTAAACATTATTAGAATAGTTATGACCCCCTCCCCACATCTCTCACCAAAGCGGCAGCAATTTGGCGTCTTTAAATCACACGATTATATTCCTCGTATCATAGTGAAGAATAATATATACAATTTTTGTGGAAATCTGCGCTAAAAATAGTTTATTAAATCAATTGTTGATGCCCCCTTACAACGCTGACTCGAAAACCACCATATCACGGAGGTGATTATGTATGTTTGGTGGAAATCGGCGACAAAACTATTTCACCATATTTTTTAATTTTGCCGACCTCCCCTTTTTCTTCCAGACACCAACAGCTTCACTTTAGAAAATGTTGACCCGCACCATATCTTCCTCGTAAAACGTTACCCCTCTTAGAACGCTTTGGTGCCGTCTCCATTGTACACCGTGAAGTTATATACAGAACGCATGCCGACAGACAGACAGAAAAACAGACAACACGATTTGATTTCTCGTATCATTTGAGAAGAACGTGTCTGAATTTGTTGGTAATTGGTAATACAAATATTTTTTATCAGTTTTTGGTGACCCTCCCGTCCCTATTGTGGACTCAAGCGGTGCCACTGTTGTCGTCGTTAAACCACACGCTTAGACTCATTAGAGATTAGAGATGCATATATATAAAATGGTGAAAATTGGCGAGTATACAAATTCGTATCAAATTCAAGGTCCCCATATCTCTCACCCAGAGGGCACCAAGTTGGTGTATCTAAACCACACGATACGATTCCTCTCGTATCACGGAGAAGAATATGTACCAATCTGGTGGAAATCGGCGCTAAACATATTGGTATAATTTTGTGTGTCCCTCTCACCTCTATACACCACTTACTCAAATGACCCCACTTGTGACATCGTTAAACCACGCAATTACACTTATGATATCATGGAGATGATTATTTATAAGTTTGGTGCTAATTGGCGACTAAACAAATTGTTAGCAAATTTGGTGATAACCCCTCCCCTCCCCATCTCTCACACAAACAACGCCAATATGTCGTCTTTAAATCATACGATTAGATTCATCGCATCATGGATAAGAACGTGTATCAATTTGGTGGAAATTGGCGCTATAAATATTGTGTATCAATTTTGGTGCCCCCTCTCCCTTTCAGTGCACTCCTCACTCGAATGAGGCCACAGTTGACAGATTTAAGCCACACCATATTAGACTCCTCATACCATGGGGATGATTTTGTATAAGTGTGGTGGCAATCGGCGACTAAACCCATTCTTATCAAATTTAGTGAACACCACCCCAATCTCTCATCCAAACGACAACAAAGTGCCGTTGTTACATCGCACAATTACATTCCTTGTATCATGAAGAACAATATATATCAATTTGGTGGAAATCGGCGCTAAAATTAGTTTGATAAATTTTGGTGTACCTCTCTCCTGCATTGCATCCCTGACTCGAACGACGTCACTTTTGCCATATTTAAACCACATCATTAGATTCTGCATATCATGGGGATGATTATATATAAGTTTCGTGGCAATCGGCGACAAAACAATTATGCCCCTCCCCATTTCTGCCCCTGACAACATCGGCATCACTCTAGAAATTTCTAACCCCCACCATTTTCTTTCTCGTAAAAAGTTACCACTAGTAGACCCCTTTGATATCATCTAGATGGTCTCCTGTGAATTTCTATAGAACACAGACAGACATTCGCATATATATATATAGATGATCTTGAGCGCGTTCCATTCCTGACATTGATTTTCTTGTTATGTCTTGTCTACTTTATTGTGGACATATACTAATAAGAAACGCGCTATATTGTTGCTGTGGACATATACTAATAAGAAACGCGCTATATTGTTGTTGGAGACATATACTAATGTAGCGAATTGTACTCTAGGGTTATATAGCAACTACAGTTTTATTTCTCTTTTAATGGGAGGACCGTTAATCAAGAATGGAATGGGGTTCATTGTTACCATTGACGCGCTAAGCGATGGAACTCCATAATTGTGAATAACTTGGAGTCAGTTATAAGCTCAAAACTTGTTATGTGTGGTGAACTAAATGTAGTCAAGACTAATTATACTTGTTGTGCAAGAATGGAAAATAAATAAAGGGAACTACGTGTCATTTAATATAGATCAACTTATACCTTAACTTAAGATAAGACAAAAAAAAAATGCAGTCAAATTGTGACCTATTCCCCAGTAGTGTCACAAGTCCAAGTCGAAACTTGTACTATGACCCCACTCGGAATAAGTTAAGATTATTTTATAAATATAATTAGCGGATTTAGAAATGTAGGTTCAATCCATTAATAACAGAGAAACGAGCAGCTAAAGCAAAGGGTCTTGCTCACATGGCAAGATAGAGACGACTACCACTGATGGAACCTAACAAGGATATACCCAGGCTGATGAAAAAAGGGAGATAACACAAACAAAACTAAAAATTGATGCGATTTATTTTCTATATATATTTGATGATTATTTCTATTTTGATATGCCGTGACAATATAGTGAGGTGGAGTCTAAATATTAATAAATGAAATCATTCAATAAATATTAAATTATTAAGTGTATCCAGTGGTATAAAGGGCTAACTGAGTAAGGATCCCTAAGAAATCCCAGCTCGGCAGTCTCCCGGAAATCCAAACTCAGCCGACCCCATGAAAATCGTGGGAGCAACTCATTAAGTTTATTTATATAACGGGACATAACTGATTCACCTCTGGGCGTCAAAATATGATCACGGCATAACAAAAAAACTAAAACTTTTCATCCACCCACCCCAATAATAACAAATACATTTATCAAAGTCCACCCCCTTAGTAATAATAAAGCATAACTACCACCTTAATCAAATCCAATGCATACTCAAAAGCAAATTAATTTCATTATATCAATTACCCCTTAATCAAATCCAATGTATAACCATAAGCAAAATATTGTATTGTAATAACTACCACCTTAATCAAATCCAATGCATACTCGAAAGCAAATTATTTCCATTATATCAATTACCCCTTAATCAAATCCAATGTATAACCATAAGCAAAATATTATATTATAATAACTACCACCTTAATCAAATTCAATGCATACTCAAAAGCAAATTATTTCCATTATATCAATTACCCCTTAATCAAATCCAGTGTATAACCATAAGCAAAATATTATATTATAATAGCTACCACCTTAATCAAATCCAAAAAAATGTAAGGCAGTGAAAACTCTATAAACATCGGTCAAAGCAAGAGGACAACACTCGCAGATAACCAGTTATATACCAGCATTAATGGACCATGATATAATTCAGAGCGTCGTGTTTATTTGAGTTAGTCAGACTCTTCAGTATAATCGGTCGTGTATGAAACACGGGGCAAGAATACGTACATAGACGCATTTGAACATGAATTATTTACTGTTTGGAAAAACAACAACAACAATAAAGAGCGTTGTCTCAGTAAGGTAGTAAGCCTCGAAAATATTGTTTGATAATTGTGTCAAACAACGTCGGATTACGTTTACAAAGAAACATTTGAATTATTTCCTGTTTGGGAAAACAACAATAAAGAGCGTTGTTTCCGCAAGGTAATAATCCTCGAAAATATGGTTTGATAATTGTATCAAACAACATCGGATTTCGTTTACAAAGAAACATTTAGACTTGAATTATTTCCTGTTTGGGAAAACAACAACAATAAAGAGCGTTGTTTCCGCAAGGTAATAAGGCTCGAAAATATGGTTTGATAATTGTATCAAACAACGTCGGATTTCGTTTACAAGGAAACAACAGAGCGCGATATCTAATTGAGCTAATAAGAGACATCATACACGTTTATTTGACATAAAATTTATCATAATTCCACAACTGCTTGCTTTTAACATTAGAACCATAATACAAGTTATTTGACATATAATTTATCATAATTCCACAACTGCTTGCTTTTATCTTGGCTAAATTTTTGGGGCCGTATTTACCCAAATACCATACCAGAATAGAAATGACATTTTTACAAATGTACGTGGTTCGTATCACACACGATTTTCGTTACTTCCGGTATATGTTATTTCGGCGTGGCGCGAAATTTCCCAATGATAATGTAAACAGAAATGGGAGGTAATTCTATTTGAGAATATTAGAAATATCATACAAGTTATTCGACATATAATTGATCAGAATTCCACAAACTGCTCGCTAATATCTTGGCTAAATTTTGGGGCCGCATTTACCAAACAATACCGGATCAGAAATGACATCTTTACAAATGCACGTGGTTCGCATCACACACGATTTTCGATACTTCCGGTATATGTTATTTCGGCGTGGCGCGAAATTTCCCAATGATAATGTAAACAGAAATGGGAGGTAATTCTATTTGAGAATATTAGAAATATCATACAAGTTATTCGACATATAGACTCATCGCATCCTTCCGTTTGAGTAATATATAACTTTTAACAACAAATGTCAAAAAGGGGTGACAAAGCAGACCCGTCCATAAAATTCAATTTTTCCACACCCCTGTACTCATCGTAGTTGTCTATTCTATCAGATTTTGTATAAACTAAATAAAATAACAAACTAAAGAAGGCTGGCATGCAATAATAATGACCTTAAGAGATGATAGTGGTGCTGGTGCAGGAAGAGAGTAATTTTGCCGCCAACGACGATGAGTACAGTAAATTTACATATGGTTTAATGACAATGTTTTCGAGGAATTCTGTGATGAGTCTAAATTCTCGATTGAACAGATTTATGAATATGGTCTCAACCTTTGTTTGACGATATGCGTAAGTAAGATAAATTGACAACTGGACAGCGACGCCCTACGTTAGTCCAAAATTACAGTCATACCATGGCCCAGTGTCGCGACGATATTCCGTTCCCCATTGACACGTGTTTTATACTTAACAACGTCCGATATAGAAGTTTATGCCAGATATACATCGGTGGCTAGGGTACACCATTAGTATAGCGTAATATTATCGCGTTTGTAATGGTTATGCATATCAATTAACGCAGGGAATTATTTCAAGCGCGAATACATTCGGACAAGACAAATTAGCTTGGAAAATTAACTTGGTCGAACATGGAAAATTAAATAAAAATATTGTCATCTCCCCGAAACTCACGAAATAATTGCCACCCCCCACCCCCCTAAGAAGAAGTTTTAGCAACACATACCTTAGTCTTTGGAAATTCAAGTCAACTGCCGATTCACTAGAAATATTTTCCTAAATAGCGCTTCACTGACCTTTGCGAGCCAATCGTAAATTACATGGGTTCACCCGAGATTCCTGTTGTCAATCACCGTGAGTGAACGACGCCTCACAAGCTATCGTTCAACTGAGCGTGCATTCACCCGTGAATTAATGATTGATCTCGTCTGACCACTTTGATGCGACAAATTAAAGATGTTTAGTCAATTCTCGCTCGAATATTTAAAGAGACAATTACCTTTCCGATTTAATGCGACAACCCATGTTTAAAGAGCCTTCACTGATTTACAATACAATTGACACAAGGCAGAATTGTTACACTAATAAGAAACGCGCTATATCTTGTCTACTTTATTGTGGACATATATACTAATAAGAAACATGCTATATTGTTATTGTGGACATATACTAATAAGAAACGCGCTATATTGTTGCGTGTCGCGAAATATTTAAAACCCGATTTGTTCTACCACTTGGCGTTTATATTTTATGCTCTAAAATATAATGCATTCAATGACACAAACCTTAGTTACGCTGCCGTTATGACCGTAACATGTATCTTTACCGATGAACTACAAGTTAGATAGTTGATAAAATAACCGGAAAACCGAAGCACTACATTACGCAATATAGTTCTATTGGGACTTTCCAGTATTAATGAGCGGAATTGCACGCACTTTGTTAGATATGGTGTGTACTTGACAGGGTAACATTTTGCTCTGTTCGCTTAGTACATATCTTAATATCGCGGAAGGCCACCACATATGGGTAAGATGTCGCCGGTAGCAGCAGTCTTACCGAGTTATCAAGGGAGATAAACCCTGCAGTCTTACCGAGTTATCAAGGGAGATAAACCATGCAGTCTTACCGAGTTATCAAGGGAGATAAACCCTGCACTGAGCTTGCTAAACTAGATATCCATATTTAAAGATGCATTATCCGAGTTAACGCTCCCAAATTACTATTTCATCGGCTTCGGGGGCAAAAATATTTCATTCGAGTCGAGGAACCCACCAATCAAAGCTCAGAGTGATCATATATAGATTTTTTAAGTTATTTCTCGAGATATGCAATTATTTGTGGCCCAGAAAGCAGTCGTCAAACCGACGGTCTAAGAAAAAATTGGGAAAGAAGATCGTTAACTCTAAAATCAAGTGGTAATACGTCACATTTCGTGATACTCAAATGACAATAAGGCCATATTTCGTTGAACAAAATGTCGATAAATAACATGTTTTGGGAAATTTGATACCATAATTGACAGTAGTTAGTATTATTTTGTTGCAATTAATTATTATTAATCGATAACTAAAGTGTATTTTGGAGAAATGTTGTTGTATATAGATGATATGGGGACCGTCTGATCGGATTGAGTACCTTTAAAATGATTATAGTCACATGTTACTCGGAATCTGTTCCACGTTCCGTTTCTGTTACTCGGAATATAATCATAGGTTACTCGGAATCTGTTCCTCGTTCCGTCTCTGTTACGCGGCATAGACAATCCCAAATCCACTTCGTCCGCCAATCAATATTACCATATTCAGTATAACTAGTTGGGAAAAATAACTTATATATGTTACACACTTGTGGTTACACGGGTGTAAATGTGTTTCGAGTGACATCTAGCGGATGCAAGAGAAATATATAGGAGAGAATAAAATATACACTGATTGGCAATAGCCTTGTGTGTGTTTTGCATACAAAAAATCAACACACCTCTTCCCTATGATTTCCCTAGGTAAAATAGCCATTGCCACAGTAATGAACCCGTTGTAGTAAAGTTTGAATTTGTTTGTGGTGTGGTCTAAAGTGTGACATTATTTCTTTAGTGCGGTTATGACACTATTTACGAAAACACAAGATTTAAAGTCGAATTCCCTACTAGACGGACATGATTTGTTTTGCAAAAAAAGTTTCCGCAAATGTCAATCTTTCAGATTTAAAGAAAAACTTGAACAATATATTAATGGCTCTCATTAACCGATGCGTCACCGAGTCGATTTCCATATCAGAATAAGAGAGTAATGCGGAATCACACTGTTCTTCGGATTCTAAAGAGACCACGACGAAGCAACAAGTGGCGGAGGCAGTCGTGGGATATCTAGGCTTGGGTGTTGAGAGAAGAGGACAGATGTAGTCGTACATGATCCGTTCTCCTTAAAACGTCTATCGGATGCAATATTTCACGCCTCTCTACAAACACAAATGTTCAAACGCGCATGACAAAAACGCGCAACACAACAACGCGAATGACAACAACGCGCATGACAACAACGATCATGACAACAACGATCATGACAACAACGGGCATTACAACAACGTGCATGACAACAACGCGCATTACAACAACGCGCATGACAACAACGTGCATTACAACAACGCGCATGACAACACGGCGAATGACAACAACGCGCATTACAACAACGCGCATGACAACAACGCGCAGCATGGCAAAATGAGTCCAATGAAACACAAGAGTTTTAATTGGCTGCCGTTTTGTTGAGTATTACGCAAAATCGTCAAAACGACATACCGCTCTAAATTTCCGTGAGGGAATCGTTTTATAAGAACAGACGACATTTGATATTGGGGAGATCGAATTAGCCATTTTCGTTGGAAAAACAAACGATAAATATAGAAAACACAGACTGGTACCCAGCCGGTGATATAGTCAGAAAGGAAGTACGACCGGTGCGTTCTAATAGAGATTGATAGTTTATAACATTGTGACGAAAATGGGAGCAATGTCTATCATGTTCAGATAAGCCAACCCTCTTTAAATTGGAAACTCCTCGTGTTGTTCAAAATCTGAAGAAAAAAATAAAAGCTGGAAACAAGTGAATCCAAAAAGAGTTCACGGAAGGCAATACGAATCAGTTGTAATATTAGTTTTCATACCATATACATGCTCTAATCACTAATTTATATAATCAACAAACAAGTTGAATCATGTGCTTTATGACACAGGCGGGCATAATTTGCCTACAATTATTTATCGGTGCATATGTGGGTTTGGCTGCACAGACACTCACTGATCGTCTATCTCAGGCCAAAAACAGTATATCATCCGTGCGTGAAATATTTCCTGGGAAAACACTTATATCGTCAACGAATGGAGATATCTGATCCCATCGCATAAAATAGAAACCTTTCGAAAAATCACGAATACTATTACGGATATGGAAATATCCTCCCAGTATATATATACGACCAAAATTCGACCTTTACGCAAGGTGGTTCTTATGCGAGACGAAATATACCCACACACAGTTTAATTATGTCCAGATGTGTCAAGAATGTTCCACCGGTCCTGCTTGGGGGCGCTCTAACACTGTCTTTTTGGTGTATTACACACGGATAGGGACATGGGATCTGTAAGCGACACGCATTACTTTTTCCATGAAATATATGTGTAACTGAATATAGTGGGGCAAATGCCGTCTCACCAATCAGCCATCGTATGTAAATTGTGATGATGTCAACCTTGCTAGGACAATATATCCTATCTGTAATCGTAATAGTGATGTTTACGAATAGTCTCTGATAGCTGCTATCTCCCGATCCCATATTGAAAAATTAACGAAGTTTTACGGTATCATTTAATTTAGATGAGACGAAAGGGTCTACTGAAACGTACATGTGTTAGGCCCGTTCCAAACGACGGATTTTTGTCGACTCGAATCTAATACTAGACCCACAATTGTATTAAATGCGTCAAAAATGCGACGTTTGAAACAATTAGATCCGTGTCAGACGCATCACAGACGAATCTCCGTCCAATTCAGACGAATCTTCGTCGGTGATGCGTCTGAAATCCGTCTTGGTTTCAAACGACGGATTTTTGACGACTCGAATCTAATACATGTGACGAGAAGAGCCGAAAGTTGCCGAAGTAACGAATGCAAATGATATGATAATGGTATAATAATGAGGGGGTTCCCCTTATCTGCGGAAATACCCACCTGACGTCATTTGTCGCACGCTCTCTTTGTTATAAAGAAAGATATATCTATAAGCATTGCTCAGGTAACATTGTGCAATTTGTAATTATTTTGGTAGTTTGATTCCTCAACGAACATGGTATGTCACTGACTCACATCTTATAATGGATATAGTATCAATGATTTATAATAATCCATATACCGGTATAAGGGGTAGCGGTTGTAGCAACTGATTTATAATAATTCATATAGACTGATATTCCTTATTGTAAGGATTAGGGGTGGTAGTCTCTGATGTATAATAATTAATATATACCGGTATTACTTATTATAAGGGGCAGAGGTGGTACCACTGATTTATAATAATTCATATATACCGGTATTACTTATTATGATGGGTATAGGGGTGGTAACCTCTTATTTATAATAATTCATATATTCAGGTATTACTTGGTATAAGGGGCAGAGTGGTAGTCTATGATTCTTAACAATTTATTTATACCGGTATTCCTTATTATAAGGGGTAGGGGTCGTAGCCTCAGATTTATAATAATGCATATAAACCGGTATTACTTATTATGAGGGGTGGGGATGGTAGCCTATATATATATGATTTATAATAATTCACAGATACCGGTTTTCCTTATTATAAAGGATATAGGTGGTAGCCTATGATTTATAATAATTAATATATTCGGTATTCCTTATTATAAGGGGTAGGGTGGTACCACTGATCTTATTTATAATAATTCATATATACCGGCATACTTATTATGAGGGGTATAGGGGTGGTAACCTCTTATTTATAAAAATTCATATATTCCTGTATCCCTTATTATAAGGGGTAGGGGTGGTAGTCTCTGATTTATAATAATTCTTGTATACCTGTATTCACATGCATGGTATACACATATATGGCAATTGGTTGCACGATATAACATTTATTTGTAGCGCCTATTATAGTATATTATATAACTATATGTACTATATACATCCTCATATACATGTGCACATATATTCGCGCTGCAATCTCGCATATATATATACATAATTTATACCGTATTTTAGTATATTTATGTATAACATACCGGTATATATAGGCCTCTATATCTACGCGTGACCATTGTGTGACGGTAACCGGGAATCCACCGTTAAATAAATAGACAGATGTATTAGATTCGACGCGACGAAGATGCGTCCGTCTGAAACAAAATTGACCGCAGTCGCATCACCGACGGATTTAATACAATTAGATTCGAGTCGACAAAAATCCGTCGTTTGGAACGGGCCTTAGGATGCTATTTCATTTAAATACCCTGTGCCAATGCATTCTCTTATATATGCGAGTCGACCATAAGTCGCCTCGCATACATGAGAGAATGCATTGGCCTAACAATTTTTCATCATTTGTTATTATTTTTTCACAATTTTTTACAATTTTAATATTTTTTTTACTATTCTTCTAACTTTCATAAAAAATAAAAATTAACCCACATGAAGTAATTTATAAACCTTTAAATGTGTTGTATTCGACAGTCATTTTCGAAACTTTTAAGACCGCATATTGTATGTTATCTTGGGAGATATCTTGCCCTTATATTGGTTGAAATTATTTGAAATGATCTGTATTTTACCAACAAATATAATAGTTATTAGGCATACAATTGTAAATTTCAACAGTATACTGACAACGAGGTTGTCACATTGTCATATACGACGAATTGCGATCGACAAACTCACTTTATAAGATATAACCAAAGATTTAATGAATCCTTACACCAAAGTCACATCTTAATGATTTTTGGGGTGAGGGGTAACATAAGCCAAATTTTCTGAAACGTAACATATTAGCCACATAAGATGTATTCATTGTTTTCAGTATATCTGTCCAAAACATATAAGACCAAACATTGTGAACTATCGCAAATATTCTATGAGTAAATGACCATTTATTGGACCAATATATTTGAAATGACGAGGATTTTCTTACAAAATTGCATATGTTTTAGTCAAAAAAGTTGTAAATTTCAAGTTTGGTTATTGTGTATGTAATTCCAATTACAATATTTAGAAATGTGAATGAACAGTGTCATTTAGAGATTCTCATCCATGTTATATCCGATGTTTATCACAGAAACACAATTTCATGATGTTTGGGGTGAGGGGTAACATAATTCCAAATTTCTAAAATATGGTTATGAATTTGTCCTAGATGTTGTATGGTTTATTTGCAGTATACGTTTATAAAATTTGAAAGATCTTAACCTTTGATATACACTGAAACAGTTTTGAGATATAGTCCGTTTTTTATTCCGAAATAGTTGAAATGAGAATGATGTTATGACAAAATTTCATATTTTTGGACCAAAATGTGACAAATTTCAAATTTGGTCATTGTGTATGTAATTGCCATTACAGTATTTAAAAATGTGATTGAATAGTGTCCTTTGACGATTCTCATCCATGTTCCATCCGATGTTTTACACAAAAACAAAAATTCATGATTTTTGGGGTGAGGGGTAACATAATTCCAAATTTCTAAAATATAGTTATGAATTTGTCCTAGATGTTGTACGTGTTGTTTGCAGCATACATTTACCAAATGTTTAAGATCTTAATCTTTGATCTGCACTGAAATCATTTTTGAGAAATTGTCCGTTTATTATTCCGACATAATTGAAACGAGAATAATTTGATGACAAAATGTCTGGTCCAAAAAGTGATAAATTTCAAATTTCGTCAGCCGGATGGAATGAAACCTTTATTAGGCATTTGCCTCAAATTTTATACCAGTTGGAACGTCATGGTGAAATAGTGATTGAATTTGGTGACCATCTTGGATTTATACTGGAAACAAGGGTTAATATTAATCAGAAACCTGTTTCTAGTTCACTTTCTGAAAGAGCACACATAACTTGACATAATATAAAAACATGGCACTTTTGGCTAGTCCGTTCCAATAATTATGACAAATTTTTGTCGCTAAGTCACAACACTAATAGAGAATATCCGCATAGTGCAGCTGAATGAAGAATTTATTTTTGCGAGTATGTGGGCATCTATTTGGCGAGCCACTAGGCGAGCCAAATAGATGCCCACATATGAGCAAAAATAAATTCTTTATTCAGCTGCACTATGTGGATGTTCTGTTTATTCACCGAACGAATTTAAATGTATTTTATCGCAGTTTTTGTCAAAAAAACATCGCAAAATTCACAGGCTCCTTATAGAGAAGCGATGACCTACTTAGCGACTTTATCTGTATAGTAGAGACTAATTAATTATGAAAAAGTTTTGTATTCATGCGACTGCGCCGCGAAATAGTCCGCCATATAATTTCTAAATTATGCCAGAAAAATATCATAGCATGGTGTAATTTCTAATAAAATCTAAATGATTTGCATAACGTTCAAATCTAAAACTGAAATGGAAGAATATAGCAGTCATGTGAATTTGGATGCTGAATTTTAGCAGTACTTAGCCCCAGCACTAAGATCGGCAGTGCAAATGTACTACTAGTGCTACCAGCTCACTGAAGAATATCTAAATTCGTATACTTTATATAGTACTTAACAAACTTCCAATTGCTTAATCAAGTTATAGATTTCACCAACTGAACATTTAAAAATTCTACTTGAGTGTGTTTTGGGGCACATCCTTTGATCTTTTAGAAAGTTGTTGCACGAAAATATGTTGTGTATGTTGACGTTTCTAAGGACGCTGTCACTAACAACGGAAACCAGCATGGTCCGTTCTAACGATGCTCCATAACATTGTTACGACTCAGTGACGTCACTCACGAACTGCTGGAGGTTAACTGCCCCAAGTTTTTGTAACATTTCTTCCTTGCATATTTTAAATTTATATGTCTAGTGGAGGATGCTTTATCTATCTAGTAGACAGATAGAGGCGTGGTTTATCTGATGGGCTTTATCTGTATAGTAGACATGGGTAGGAGGTGGATAAATATATAAAACCCGTCGTGTGTGTGTGTGGGTGTATGTGAGTGTGTCAACCCAACTCTGTGAGGACATTCATATAGTAAAACAATGTCTTCACAATGTTAACAATTTTTTCCCTTAAGGCGACGGAAATTTGTATTTTTTGAATTTTTTTATATTTTTTCGTCCGCACTAGGCGGAAATGATACTACGCATGCGTTACAAAGATTGTCGTTATTTCGTTAAAGGTACCCTCCGAGTTTGGATATATTTACGAAATTAAATGCATTAATAACATAACATGTTGATTTTGTTGAGTTCCAAATGCATGCATATATGTGGGGTAGGGTGGGGGAACAAAATACAGTTTTAGTTCAATTAAGCTTTCCCACGCGCTTCCAGTGAAAGAGAAGTATATGACCAATCCATGCATTGCTAATATAGAAATGATAATGTGCTCATGGCCGTGGAGACCAGAAAGTAACGAAGAACATTTATATACCCGTCATTTTGACGGGCAATTCCCTAGTCTATCTATATATATATATAACCCGTGTGTGTCTGTGTCTGTGTGAGTGTGTGTGTGGGGGTGTGTGATGGTGTGTGTGTGTGTGTGTATATGAGGGTGTGTGTGTGTGGGGGTGTGTGTGTGTGTGTGCGTAACTCGGTCACGCTTTTGGCGCGCTTATAACTTTTCAACCATGCGTCCGATGTGGCCCAAATTTGTACACGGCCTATAGTGTGTCGTATAAGGTTACTCACCAAATTTCACGTTGATTGGTCAAAGCAAACCTGAGATCTAACCTAGTCCCAAATGCAGTATTTGCACTCAAGTAGACACTACTTCTTATGACGTTTGTAGAAAGACGTCACGTGACTTCGTACACAAACCCAAACTTGCGTTGCTATTGTATTGACGAAATTTCCATGCGCTCTACCAATGCGTTGTTGAAAATGGGCGTTATAAATTAATTGTCAGATCAGGTTGATTGTCAATATAAGTAATGCATGTTATTTTTGTCGTGTAAGTGCATGGGGTGTAGAGTCTAGTCTCGAACGTCCTATATCATCGTTGGAAATGGGTGCTAAATGGTCCCATATAGCACGGCTACGTTGGTCCGAAGTTGGGCAACCAACGTTGGGCCAACGTTGTGTTTTACCGCTGGTTTAACGTTGGCCCGACGTTGAAAACGTAACGCACAAGGCGATATGTGAGGTTAGCAAGTGCGTGAGATGTCGACGTTGGACCAATGTTGGCCCAACGTTGGTCACAGTGCGGAGGAATCGGTCGATTAGGTCGTAGCGTAATTGTAACGTCATTCTTAACAGGTCGCGTGTTTCTTGTTCAAATAACGTTCTGGTTTATTGACTGAACTTACATTTGATTTATGAGTGATCATTCTCATTTAATGGATTATTATTTGGATAATGCACCACCTAACACCATCACCAGCTATGGACCAGAAGAAGTACCGGTAAGTACTTTAGTTGAGAATATCGTGTCGAATAACTTGGAATTTCAACGATAAGCGTGTGTCGTCGGATTGATTTCCTACACAAGCAACTTAAAGTTAGAATTTGAAGTTTAACCCTTCAATTCTTAGAAACGAATGGTTGAGCTGCAAAACAAAGTTCATAGTAGTTTATTGTAGTAGTTTATTGTTATCCTCCTCAATTTAGGAGAGCATATTTACAAATATATACATGTTATATAAATATGCATGCAAATGTTATTTTAATCACAATACTAATCACAATATTTATCTTACGGTGTTTGCGCCATATCACACACATGCGGTCGGGTTCTGACATTTTAAGTTTCAAGTGTGATAAACTAAAGAATTTAGAAATGGAAGGCATACATAGAGGTTTCGGAATACCAGGTGCCCTTTTAAAACCTTATAAGCTATATCACATGCGTGTGATCGAGCGAAATAAAATTTCCAAATAAAATATTTACTGGGCATCAATGTTGAGTATTGGAACTTAAGAACGTGTGTCGGCATATTACCTTCTCGGTTGAAATTAGACAAGGGTTTTCAACATCGAATTAAAGAGGTAGTAAACATCATATGATAATGGCCTATTTATGAAACTGAAAATAAATCGAGCGAAATAATATTTACAAATAAATATTTACTGGAAATCAATGTTGAGTATAAGATTTTGAGAATGTGTGTCGTCATAGTACCTTATCGAGTGAACTTAGCAAAGGTTTTAGACATCGAAATCAGAAAGATGCATATATCACATGAAAATGGCCTATTTAAGAAACTGGAAATAATTTTGTCAATGTTTTTGTTCTGTGTTTAAGAAAGAGTACTTTGTTGCCTAGGTCTACTGAATAAGTTCGTAATGCGATTATCGCTATGACGCTGGTTGTAAGTACGTCATTTGTGTTCCTCTCAAAGAGTCGCTTGTACATATGAGCAATATATAATATATATAATATATATAAGTAGATAGCAATTTGGGGATGTAATAATTCATATATAAGGAGGCAGTGGAACTGAATATATGCCATTTTTCGGTGGATTGATGCCATGTCACACGTAAGAGGTTAGAGTAATTTTAACATAGAACAACCGTGGGCTGATGCAATATTGCACCTATGTGGATAGAGTGAGTATGATCTCAATACTGAATGAGAGACTACTGTATTAAATTTTGCTCAGCGGATGAAATGTCGCGTGAGCAGGTAGTCTGGATAATTAGGTGCATGTATGATTGACATATTTGCCCATGCAATTGTCATAGTGAAAGCTATATCACATGTAAGTGATTAGACATTATGCATGTCGTATAGCGTGTCGGTCAACTGATGCTATTTATCGCACGCAAGTGGCTACGAGCAGAACCTGTTTATAGTTTTGACATGAAGTGTTTAAGTTGTACTACGTGTGACTAAGCATTAATTCCAGAAATAAATTGCATCAATACATTTTTAGAGAACGAATTCGGATTGCGAGCAATAATGAGCGATACGCAAAGCCATTAGTTACCAACACTGGTATGTCCAATTCCTTTGATTGCTTTGCTTACGAACAAGATAAAGGTTGCGGTGGAGTCAATGACAGTATCCAGATGATTCGTATATGAGTTAACAGACGTGTCATTGCTAGAACCAAGGAAGAAGGCGAATAAGTCGTCATAGGTGAGAGAAGCCATTCACATATACATGGTAATTCCGAAACGATTTATGATAAATTCCCGATACTGTCTGCGAGCATTGACAAAGTGCCGGATTGGCAGGAAAACATGATGTGCACGATTTCATTTTCATAGCGAACAGAGCATAAGTTGCAAAATGTTTGGTTATTAAACCGGCATTAGTTGCAAAATGTTTGGTTATTGAACCGGTACCTTAAATCCACTTCGTGTTTTGCTCTCCAAAATACACTAAACTAGAATGCACTCCCTGGAGCTGCCTATACTTGCGCCCATCACACATTTGGCATGTTTTGTGGTATCTTACCAACAACAGTTTGACCCATCGATTGAGATATCGATAAAAACAAATCTAGATATCAAATCTCAGTTCATCCATCGCTGAAATATTCTTGTATGCGGACAGAATATCTCAAGTTGATCTATTACATTAATGATAGTCTTAGTAATACGTAGGAGTTGTTTGGCATATTTATAGAACAATATAGACATCGTTCATATGAAGGGCGTGAAGATAATTGGTTGCCGATGATGCTAATATATATTATATACCAATTGGGTTAAATTACTAGTTTGACTAGAATGATATCAAGTTTTTTTCGGGATCATATCATCAAAATGTATATTGCGTTGAGAATGAGAAAGCTTGTTTTCTCAGTAAATATGGCATTTAATAATCCATATGTTTCAACATTCACATTTTCAGTGCAATTGTTTCTCAATTGAACTACGTGCTCGACTGTTTAGCCGGACATGATTTATATGTACCATAATCTTTCAAAATAGTTTTGAACTTCAAAGAAAGTTTCCAGAAATATGTTCGATCCTCACTCTCTCTGCGAAAAAAAATAATTCCACGCGCATCTTAAAATTAGACATGATTTCAACACATTTCCCAAGTTTCAAGTTACACAAAATAGGCTTCTAATGGGCGGTATTATTGCCCAATTTTATTGTTCATACAGTATATACATATATTTATAATAATAGAACACGAAGTTGTTGGCTGTTATGGCTTGGCATGCCTTTGCAATGCGGGTCTAAGCTGTCTGGACATCGACGTAATCATGTCTGGTGTTTTGAGCGCCCGTGTAGCTTGTGCCGCCCTGATGTGCGCCGTGACGTTGACGATTTTATCGGTTTCCAGAAAGAAATCATTCAATATTTTTCATTTATGAATGATTTATTACCAAAATAAAACCAGATAACAATGCAAATTAAATATGTATGTGGATTTAAATTACAATTGATGCAACCATTTCATATTAGCGCATGTGCAATCTTTACATTCTGTACTTCCGGTATAATATAACATATTCCCGGAAGGACAGACAGACAAATAAACAGACAAAGATCACACCGCGTAATCTGCACCTAAAACGCTTATCTGCGTGCCGGAACTGCTGCTCTGCGTGCTAAATATGGAATTTTGTTGTTCACGACGTCATTTTTGAAGTACCACGCCGGTAAGTATTTGCTTTTATTTTCTTAGTTTATGCGCGTTAGTTAGAGTGATATTATTTTACTCTTTATGTAAAAGCGTGTGGCTGGAAGTAATTTGGAAGTGTATGAAATGTGTCACACAAAATGACAACATGCCTGTTTTTTCATCATTTTTCGTGCCACGACACTCACTTTTTCGTTGATTCCGAAGAAATGTACAGCTATTACCCTCTGTTCACAGCGAATACCTCTTTCTGAATAGTTTATGTACATCATTTGTTAATATCAGTACAAATAAGATCGAATTTCATCACTTTGGGCGATATTATTTCTGACAACTGTGTGTGCATATTTGACAACGTCTGATCTGCGAGGTTGATAACTCATTATCCGAGAGTAAGGGAATTGACTTATTCGCGACTTTACGTTTGCAAAACGAGCTAGTGGTCAATTAAACTTCCAAAAACTGCCCCAGTTTGTGGTAAATTAATATGGACGTAGCAACGGGGTCTTTATATCAAGTTTATATTAATTTTAAGATCATTCCAAACATAACTAATGCGTGGGTGATTTATTTCACTCGGCATACGGACTTGTGTGCGTAGACCTATCGGAATGGGAGGTGTTTTCGAAATTTCTACAGCCCATTCTCTATTAATTGTATAATTTTCCATCTGCATTCTGTTCCATTAACAAATAACAAGTAATTAAAACTTGACAACTCCTTATCCGAGAGTAAGGAAATTGACGTCTTCGCGACTTTACGTGTGCAAAACTAACTCGGGGCCAAATAAACTTCCAGAAAATTGCCCCAGTTTGTGGCAAAATAATAGGGACGTGGCAACGAGGACTTCTTTTTATATTAAATTGCATGGTAATTTGAAACTTTGTGAAAACAGATCTACTAGCGCTTTCTAGCTGACTGTTGGAAATTTCAGACAAATCGCAATTTTAGCCAAAAACATTCACCGAAAGTTGGACAATATCCGAGAGACCATTCCCATCATCATATCTAATGCATTGGTGATTTCTTTTACAAAATATATTAACAATATTTTAATCCGGCCATTTATGGGACCATCTCCTATTATACTCAACAGAATATATGCAACAAATCAATGCATTTGAGCCACGACTTAGAGCCAAAACACACTCATGTGGACATGTGTTCTATGCACGATGTAAACAATATGGTAATTATAATGAAAATTAGTTAATTATAATGACTCGATTAATGTACAGTCCCCGATATATAGCAATCAGGAAGATTCGCTTAAAGGCTGGATTTTACTAACTCGGTATTGAAAAAAAATAAAATGAAAAACAAACTTTCTACTGAATAATATGAGCTGCCAAGTTTCTTGCAAATGTATCAACATTTTAATGTCATATATATATTATATATTTTCAGAATGGATATCCGGAGGAAGCGACGACTCCGTTGGGTCCAGAAAAAAAAGAGGCAATGGGCCTACATATACCGTCATTGACCAGGAACCAGATAATAAGACACCCGATTTATCGGACGCACCAATGGAACATTCTGCTCCGAAACAAATATTCCAACATAACGAGTTGATGATCTTGTATATCACATGAACAAAACTAGAGCTGTATGCTTTTTTAACAAATCAAAATCGTTAAAAGAAGCTGAAAATGCATGTAAAATTCATACATGCAGGGCGTTGGCTGAGACGCTTCACAACCATATACGATAGCATTGCGCGCTGACTTGCGACCATAAATGTAGTCCCTAATTTGCCTCTATATATAGCCACATGACTTTTCGATTACATGTCTTCTGCTTACATAAACTTGTTTGGGGTGGTCAAGGTTGTTATGAATTATTTCTTAGTACGAAAGAATCACATTATTTCCGTCTACCCGTCTGTCAAAGTGGGTCTTACATTATGAACAACACACATCTTTCCGATTTCATGACGTGACGTGTAACCTTATTTGTATCAGCCGTATAGACTCAGTAATCTGTATAATGTACTGGACGACCGACATCTTATTTGATATGTCGTTAATTATCTACCCAATAAATCCGCTTTCGATCGTATGAGAATTTTCAAAATGAAATAGATGTCGTCTTAGCTCAAACGCTCCTTAATTATAGCATGTTCGCCACTGCTATTTATTAACATTTTCGTTATGCATTTCTTTGGAAAAAAAAACAAACGTTGGATCTGTGGCTGGCTAAAAGCTCTGATTGTAAGAGTCTACTATGTGCGGGAAAAACTAAATATTGAAAGGATCGAAAAATTCGCAGAGCAGCCTGTTCTCCCAAAATCCGCACATTATCTGCTTCGAATTGAACTTGCTTTAGGTAGATAATTGGCTTAGTATCGCCTCACTTTGAGTCGATAATGTGCTGAAAATTATCCACTCACAATGAGGCGATTCTCAGCAGATTATGTGCGGACAATGACACAAGTAATCCAACACAACCTTTCAAGCGTGCGCTCTTTAACTATTGTTTTCAATGTGGCCCGCGTCATAAACGAAATAACGGGTATGAGTTCATTACCTGCTTATTTTAGAATCAAATATTCATTTCACATTATAGGTAGATTATGTAAGTATTTTCTCGAGGATATGTTCCGGTGATAAAATGCGGCCTTTCACTCAATACGACACGACCTCATTGTCGGCGCGAGATTGCGCCAGACATCTCCAATATAATTGTGTTCATGTTATCGTCGGACATAGTGGTGCCGTTGCCAAAAGCTGTTGATTTTACTGCTGTGTTCTTGAAGACTGGTTCTTGCAGGAATTATCCTCATCCCATTTGAATAGTAACCACACACTTTGTTCGCACTCTATGAATCCGACATGCTGTTAACGGAATTAGCACTCTAATTTTCGTTGGAGGGATCAACAATTTGGAAGACATGTCTGTGTGTATATCTCTAAATCAGATCAACATAATATGATCGCACGTGACACGTAATGGAGCAACCACAAATGTTATCACCAAGTTCAATATTGCAATAATTATAGGATGTTGCGAACTACATGTACATGTACCTGTGCTATACCACTCGGTACTGATGGTAATAAAAGGCCGTCCGGCCAGTGTCTCCCGAAAAAGTGGCTTCATTTTGGGGCATCAGGTTTTCAAAAAAAAAAATAACGAGGACCCTAAATCCGATACTAAATTTAAGAACAGTCCAACCAATGTCCCATCAAATGGTGGATAAACTACCATAATAAATTTGATTCAGATATGATCACACAAACTAAAGTTATCATCCGGAAACCAGAAATTGACACGATTCTAAAACGAAAAATGGCCATAACTCTCACAACAATGGGCGGAGCAAGCCCATATTCGAACTTGATCTATATATAGGGCTGATAAACTCACATACCAAATTTGGTTCAATTATGATCACACAAACTGAAGTTATCATCCGGAAAACAGAAAATTACAAGATTATAAGTCACGGCCACAGTGTCCCCCGAAACGTGGCTTCATTGGGGGCATCAGCTTTTCTGAAAAAATTATCAAGGACCCTAAATCCGATACTGTATTTCAGAACAATCCAACCAGTGTCCCATGAAATGGTGGATAATAAACTATCATACTAAATTTGATTCAGATATGATCACACAAACTGAAGTTATTATCCGGAAACCAGAAAATTACAAGATTTTAACTCGAAAAAGGGCCATAACTCTCGCAAAAAATAGGCGGAGCAAACCCATGTTCGAACTTGACCTGTATTTTGGTCTGATAAACTCACATACGAAATTTGCTTTTGATCTAATAACCGAAACTAAAATTATCATCCGAAAACCATTTCCGGACGCACGCACGCACGGGCGGACACCGGCTATTTTAACAGTCCCCCGAATTTTGTTTTCGGGGGACAATAAGGGCCATAACTCTCGCAAAAATGGGCGGAGTAAACCCATATTCGAACTTGACCTGTATTTTAGTCTGATAAACTCACATACCAAATTTGGTTCAGATATGATAGAACAAACTGAAGTTATCATCCGGAAACCAGAAAATTACAAGATTCTAAGTCGAAAAAGGGCCATAACTTTCGCAAAAATGGGCGGAGCAAACCCATATTTGAACTTGACCTGTATTTTGGTCTGTTGAACTCACTTATGAAATTTGCTTTTGATCTAATAACCGAAACTAAAGTGATCATCCGGAAACCATTTACGGACGCACGCACAGACGGACGGACAGACGCACGAACGGACGGACACCGGCAATTTCAATAGTCCCCCGGAAAAAAAAAAATTCGGGGGAAAAATATTGTAAGATGATAAACTGTTCATCATATATACAAGTAGGCATATATGTCAAATATAAGACGCATGCAGGTGATACAATATACAGTATAGGCCCTACAGTTAATCCCACTGTGCATGTGGTCGTGTTGACTGGATGTTTGTTGTAGTTTATAGGCTAAATATAGGGCATATCAGTACTGATATATAATCCATTTAGGCAGAAATGAAGTTCCATTTAAGAAATGGATGTTGATGTGCTTGCGTTCCATAGAGTATGGATGCAAGTTGGTCTGACATTTTGTGTGGAACGCGAAAGCGTTCCACACATGAAAATGTCAGACCAACTTTCATCCATACTCTATGGGATACTCAACAAAATCAACATGCATTACTTATATTTACACTCAACCGAGTCAACTGGCAGATTAAAAGAGTTTTAAGTGTACATGTATGTACTAGCGGATGTGCCCGACTCATGGCTATTTAGGGATTTCTTTGTGATGTCTGGCAGGAGAAAGACAAAACTATAGTTTGGAACATATACCAACGTATGTATATGAGACTGAGTGTATATATATCTACTAGTAGGAGTGAGGTCAAGGACACTGTTGCACATGAAATTAGACCCGACCATATTATTCCTGGGATAAAAGTGCATGCACAGAGCTACATGTACATTGTATACCAATTTTGAGTCAAAGGATACGATCTACATGTACATACTAGTACCAAACTTGAATCAGACCGGACAATCCCCAGAAACATGCCTACTGGTATATGAGCGTATATGATCGAGGTCAAGGTGAAGGACACAGTCACATGTGAAATTGGACATGTCTATATTGTTCCCTGGATCAAAGTACTATACATGTACCGGTACATGCAGGCCATATCGGTCGAGCAGTTTCGAGTCAATAACACACATACATACCGAAGTTCCAAAATTTATAATACATGTAGACTTGCTGATGTGCTCGACTTCATCCAGGCTATTTGGGGAACAATATTCAAAAGTATTAGGGTAAAGAAAAAAACGATTTGAGTCGGATTGGTCAATGTCCAGAAACATGGCTACCGGTATATGGGCGAGGTCAAGAACATGGCATACAATTTTGAGCCGCCCATATGGTTCCCGGGATCAAAGTAGGTACATATCAAATTTGAGTCGGATTGGTCAAGAAACATGCCTACATGTACATGTATATGACTGAGCGGAAATGAGCAATGTCAAGGACACGGTCGCATGTGAAATCAGACCCGCCCATATTGTCCCTGGCAACAAGTAGGCCTACATGTATATACCAAATTTGAATCAGGTCAGTCGAGGTCCAGAAACATATGAGTGTACATGTACAATGTATATGAGCGAATATGAGTGAGGTCAAGATCAAGGGCACGGCCACACGGGAAATCGGACCTGCCCATATTGTGCCCGGTATCAAATTTGGCCTACCCTATACATGTACCGTACATACTGGTACCAAATATGAGTCTGATCGGTAGAGGTCCAAATATCGGTACATGTATATGAGCAAGGTCAAATACAGTCGCGCATTAATTTGAACCCGCCATGTTGTTCCCCGAATCAAAGTAGGCCCACAGGTACATGTACATACAACATTTGAGTCAGATCGTCGATCAGTTTTCGAGTTTACAGGTAGGTATAACCCACATAAATGTACTGATACATACCGACAGAAGTTCCAAAATATATAATAGATAATAAAAACAAGTGTCCCCAAATTATCTCTGGATTCTTCCCTGTCAAATGCAGCCATGTTTTTTTTGCCGAATGACCCCAAAAGGACTCGTCCCCATCTACGGCACATGTCAATGTCAACATACATGACTTTTGTACATGACAAATTTCATGATGATCAAGCGAACAGATTGTGCTATAACCCGTGCTAATGGATTTTGTAGAAATATTTAGTCATACTATATGTGCATTGTAGTACATGTACTGTACATATACATTGTACAAAGAGTAAAATCCAAAATGGCCATTGGTGGCCATATTTTTTTGCTGAATGACCCCAAAATTACAAGAGGTCACCCCCGATGATCCATTTAAGTTTGGTGATGATCAGATATGTGACGTGGCATGTAGGGTGTGTCAAAGTATTTAGTGATGCAAAGATTAAAATCCAATATGGCTGTCGACGGCCATGTTTTTTGGCCAAATGACCCTAAATGACTCGTTCCCATCTAGAGGTCACTCCGATGATTCATATGAAGTTTGGTGATGATCGGATCAGAGATGTGATCTGTAGAATGTGTCAAAAGATTTAGTAATGCAAAGAGTAAAATCCAAGATGGCCACCAGCGGCCATGTTTTTTGGCCGAATGATCCCAAAATGACTCCTTCCCATCAACATGTAAATGTCAACATTCATTACAAATTTTTAAATTGACGACTTGTTCCCATCTAGATGTCAATGACAATATTTATGACAAATTTCATAAAGATCAGACCAGAGATACAACATGTAGCTCGCACCAAAGGAATTTGTTGAGCATACACGGATGACGGATGCCAAACCATGGCAATAGCTCAAAGTTGAGCTAATAATGGGTTTATACACTGAGGGCCTAATTCAAGTTAAAAGTACCAATTCATGCCTATCCAAAAACACTAATAAAGAAAATGGATGGCAAGGGCCAATTCAAGTTAAAATAATGCTGCAAAGGCTGGAAGGTATTTGTTTTGGTGCGAACTGTATTCTTGATTGGACTGCATGTTAGAGAAAGCAGCGCATTTAACTCATTGCTGTATGGATGTTTACATATCAGCAGTGTTTGTATACGATCGGTTTGCTCTGATTCGCCTCTGAGCTTGAGATTTATGTCTCTCAACATACCGGTACATGTAGAGGTACAGGGGTACATGTATAAGTACCGGGGTACATGTACATGTACATGTAAACGTATCATATTGATGTTGTATGTTTTACTAAATTAATAATTATTTCAGCAATGTTTAGCCCTACAGGTATATGTACATGTGTACCAGTACATGTAGTACATGTAAGTCATTTTAAGTATGTACCATACTTTTTTGCTACATGTTAGGTACATGTGTACCGGTACATTTTGTATGTCATTATAGTTACATGTACATGTACATATACAATACTTTCAGCTACATTTTATCAACCATACTCTTGTTTTCTAAATACATGTAGAAGCGCAGGAGGGAATACGTGTACCGTATATTAAGTACTGGTACATGTACAGGGTTGAAACTTCCAAAATACATACGTGTAAATTAATTATACATATAGTGTAGGGCGGATTAGAAGTAGAGTGGACACAGGTTTCTCACAAATGAAAGTGTTAATGACACTGCCGCTCAACTTAGGTAGGGGAATAATTTAATGGTTGACAGTAAATGGAGGAATAGGAAAGGTGAAATGTATAAGTAAGACAAAATGTACATTTCAATATCAACAATCATGACAAGTTTCATAATGATCAGATCAGAGATGTGGTGAGTATGGTGTACCAAAGGATTTAGTGATGCAATGAATAAGTTCTAAAATGGCCACCGGCAGCCATGTTTTTTTTTTTTCGAATAACCCCAAAATGACTTGTTCCCATCTAAATGTCATTGTTAACATCCATGACAAATTTCATGAAGATCCAATGAAGACCTGTAGCCTGCGCAAAAGGATTTAGTCATGCAAAGAGTAAAATCCAAGATGGCTGCTGCCGGCCATGATTTTTGGCCGAACGACCCCAAAATGACTCATTCCCATCTACATGTCATTGTTAACATCCATGACACATTTCATGAAGATCCGACCAAAGCTACGACCTGCAGCCCGCGCCAAAGGATTTAGTCATGCAAATAGTAAAATCCAAGATGGCTGCTGGCGGGTATGTTTTTTTGCCGAACGACCCTAAAATGACTCGTTCCCATCTACATGTCAATATTAACATCCGTGTTAAATTTCATGATGATCAGATAAACAGTACGACCTGTAGCCTGCGCCAATGGATTTGAAATCCAAGATGTTTTTTTTTGTCGAATGACCCCAATATGACTCGTTCCCATCTACATGTCAATGTCAACATTCATAACAAATTTCATGAAGATTAGACCAAAGGTACGACCTGTAGCCCGCGCCAAAGGAAATTGTTGACCGACACACGGACGACGGATGCCAACCCACGGCAATAGCTCAAACAAAGTAAGTTGAGCTAAAAAGGCAATAATTATTCAAATGCCCAGAAGTGCAATGTTCAACGTAATAACAACAATTCCACATCTTGTAAGAATACTACAGGTAAGATGTTTGTCTCGTGACTGCCACTTTGAGAACCGATATTCTGGTATTTTATTTGCACTGGCAGCCATTGTGGACTTCCAGTATCGAGCCATCAATTTTCAGAAAAACATTCAGATCTGAATAAACTGTGTGATTGTTTTTATCAATTTAATAAATGTTCATGAATATGGCACACAGAGTATCAAAACTGACTTGGTACGAATTAATGTTATGTGAAGTATACGATCATGTGAAAATTTTTAGAATTACATGTAATTAACAAAGAGTTCTATTTCTTTGCTCAACTCAAAACTTTTGGGTGACTACCACTACCGTTACATTATAATCAAAGTAACTGACTTAAAAAATGGAGTGATACCCCGGAAATACCATGGTATTACCTGTAGTATACGGTATCCACAACGATATCGAAATGGTCACTGTGGTGGAAGTACGGTACATGTACTCTTTGGTTATGATACCACGGTCTATTAGTGGGTCATCGCACCAAAAGTTAAAGAAAATAATACAATAATAGGTACATGTACGTCCATATGTGGAAATTGTTAAAGATACGGTAAGCATTGGTGGTGGGTACATGTATTGCTGTTAAAAAGGTCACAACCGCAATAAACAGAAATAGTTTTAAATTATAAACAAATTATGTTCTTATATTAATCATAAATATCCTGTAAATTGCAGCAGGTTAATGTCATGTCAATACATTGTACTCCGTGTTATGTAAACAAATGCCATGCTATGTAAACAAACAATACGTAAAGAGTATGCGATAAGCAAAATATTCAGCACTGATGTGACCCCCCACTTTATATTGAACTTTTGTCAGAAATGCCCCCAAGTTGCCATCCACAATTTTCACCTCTCAAGATTTCAGCATTGAATACATGTAAGTCACCATCAATCACTCTCCTAAACAATCTCCACAGTGTTTTGCTTATCGCTCACTACATGTATTTACTTGCTGTATACCGATACAAACAAATGATCTGCTCACAAAAAGTGTGTTTTGCAGATAATAACGCATTCATATGAACATCATCATATACCGGTACTATTCAGGGGCGAATCCAGGTCATTTCAAAAGCGGGGGCGCCAACAATATAGATAAATATGATGTGTAGCATCATCCAAGCCGTGAAGCAGTGAGTGTGTGAGAGAACGAGAGGGAGGTCCACCTTCTGGTATGTGAAGTTTGATATGTTCTAATATGGACACATACCGGTAAAATACAATCTCAGCTTAATATGTACCGGTAGATTATATGGAGCTAGTGACAATTAAATTTACTCGGATCAATGGATGTACATGTACATGTATGAATGTCACTGCACTAGGATTACAAGTAGATACATCAAACGAGTACATCAATCTAGTACATGTACATTGTATATGGCAGACAGAGACGTGGTGACAGGGGGTTTATGAGGGTGTCTCACCCCGCAACTTTGGTCAAAATTTTCAACAGTTGGAAATTTCATACCTGCCAAAACATTAGTTGGAAATTTCACGCCAGCAATACCCCACTCGACAAAACAAGTGTCCATTGGCACCAACGTTTGTTTGCCGTTCGGCCGTGGTGTCAGCGTTTGTAACTGCGGTTGAGCATCGCGGCCGAACGGCAATTACACTGCGGCCGAAGGCAAGTACATGCACACCGTGGCCGAAAGGTAACTACAACAAGGCCGAATGGCATGTACACCGTGGTTAGATTTCTGGTTTGTATCATCTTTTTTTTCAGTTCAATGAACGTACACCGTGGCAAATACATCATGGCCGAATGGCAAGTACACTGTGGCCCAACTGTAGTTACATGTAGCCGGTGGAGACGCAGTGTTGTTGCATGTCGGCTGTGGTGGCAATGCTAACTGCACCGTGGTTAAGTTCACACTTGTTTTGTCCAGCAGGGTAGGTTGAAAATGTTCTTGTAGTTTGATTTTCAAACAATTTCTTAGGGGAATTAATTGTTTTGGACCAATATTTGCATATTTTCCTATTTTTTGAAAATGTTTGGACTCAGATGGTCATCAGTTTGAAATTTTCCAACCTCTGGGGGGGGGGGGTGACAGGTTGGACATTTCCAACACTTGGAAAGTTTGTTTCCTGGTCCCTCCGCTGTGGCAAGTCAAAAACTGCTAGTTAATTTAAGAAAACAATATTGTCATACATTTGGTCAACATTGTCATTGGAATTGTCATCAGTTGTGAAATGTTCAACCTACCGGTACATGTAAGTGGGGGTGTCAGGTTTGAAATTGCCAACTCTAGGAATGCTTGAGGCTAGTCTAGATGCTAGGATTTTGTGATTTTCTTGTTCAGATTACCAAAATTTTCCCACACCGGGCCAAACCATGGTCGGCGCGGTGTGTCATTGTTGCCTCTCTACCGTAGCCAATACAAAAATGCTAATATTAAAAATTGAAGTTTAACAATATCTAACTACATTTGGTCAAACTTGTGGACTGAAATGGTCGTCAGTTGGAGAATTTTCCAACCTGAGGGGGAGTATGAGGTTTGAAATTTCCAACACTATTGGAAAGCTTTAGTTGAGGCCAGTCTACATTTAGATGCTAGGATTTGCGATTTTCTTGTTCAAACTTCAAAAAATGTATCACACCGGGCTGAACAATCATGGTCAGCGCGGTGTGTAGTGGTCTCTTACCCGTAGCTGTGTCCATCTGAATGTTCTCATACCAGGAATGAGCACTGAGGTGCAAGGGAGGTGCAAATGGAATTGTGCAAAACTTGTGTTCGGTCTGATTCTGATCCAAGGGAGGGGGGGTGTGCAGTTGGAATTTCCTAAGGTGGACACCCCCCAAACGGAAACCCTATAGCCATGTCGCTGATGGCAGGGATGTATGTGTAAACACTGCGGATCACATGTATGTGTTCAAAATTACAACCGGTATGAATTGGTCAGCTTATACAGGTACTAGTACATTGTAATTATGTAGCTGCATGTTTTACAGCTGGTTCCAGTTGTGCAATGGAATGGACCCGGGGTCGCCAGGTGGACCATATGGTTTGGGTTGGTGCATTGGATAAATACATGTACATGTATTTCAATCCAATCATGGCTTCTATAGATGCGTTTGTGCTGACAAATTTGACGCCACAGTTAGAATTGCTTTATCTAAGTTTATAGAAAACATTTGGGAGCCTAAAACCTGACGCCGGGCCAGATATTTTCTGAAACAAAATGTGAATAGAATGATTTTGCGCTTCATGGATAAAATAGCCCACATCGCGGGATATTGTTTTCGTCCTTGCATGGATACATGTATGTAAACATCAGTACACTGTTTAAATAAATGTACAGGTACTTGAGTCAGATTAATGTAAACCGCTGTGTATACACATGTTTATTCGGGCTGCCATGACTATGAGTTTTCATAATCGACTATAATCAACCAGTATAATTGACTGTTAGTCGATTAATTGTTGATACCGGTACATGTACCGGTATACGTTACTAGTATGTGGCCCATATTATGCTCAGACTGTCTTCGTATGGGGCTGACTTCAAGCGGGGTCGACTTCTGCTGTATTTCTGATAACTGCAAAATTACAATGACTACTTTACATCCGGACTGAACAGTTATAAACTGCAGTCAGCAGGCTAGTCATTCTGAGACCCCCGTCCGTCATCGACCACCTAAACTCAAATTTGCCCATCAGGTAAACGTTCTCATCTCTGTTCCCATGGACGAGAATTGTTTTTACATATCTGTCCAGCCAATCAAATACCGGTATTCCCTGGTAAGGCCCCAAAAAATACATCTGTGTTTCCGGTTACCCGACCGACCTGCCGAAATTGGGCCGAACTGAACTTTTTTTTTCAAACTTCAACCACAAATTATTGTTTTTTAATTTTGTTTAATGCATGTAATTGGCATGTAAACACATCTATATCGCATGTTTTGAAAACATGTATGGAACATGTACCGGTAGTTGTGAAGAGAATCCCATTGTGTATCGATTGCATCACCTATAACATACCCGTATGTACATGTATAGCACTTAATTTGGAGTACATGTCTCTATTCCGAAGGTTTGCTATTCTGAATATTCACTATTCAGAAGGTTCTCTTTTCCGAAGGTTCACTATTCTAGGCACCATATTCCAATGGTTCTCTATTCTGAAGGTTCGCTGTTGGATATTAACTTTGACATGTAAATAGGAACTAGCCATCTTGGATTTCAAAATTCAATCCATTAGCATGGGCTACAGGCTACTGTTTGTCTGATCATCATGCTAATTATGTTAATATTGACATTCTAAGGTGTTATAAGCCAAACTTTGAGTCGTGGACAAATTTAATTACTCCCCTTGCTCCCTAATTTTAAATGAGGCTGTGAGACTAATTCCGAATTAAGGGACACACTTGAGGTAATACATGTACTATTAGCGTTGGCATTGTGCACTTGTACCGTACTGTAAATGTACCTGTATTGCTGTTAAAAAGGTCACAACAAAATCACCATAAACAGAAAGAATATTATGTTTAGACATACAATACATGCACAGTACCTGTATGTAAAGTGTATGCGATAAAAAACACTTAACACAGGAGAAGGCAGGGAAACCCAACTGAATGAACTATGGTTAAAACTTCAACCAAGTTGTTTACAACTTACCAATGTGCTATGACATCTCCCCATGTACCGGTACATGTACATGTTAAGTTACCATACCTTATATCTTTCCATTTTCACGAATGACAGTTTTTCGTAGTCACATGGTCATGTACAATGAGAGCAATTGGCCATTCAATATTGAGGTAAACAAAATTCAGTAGCATGAGAGGAGATGGGTGGATAGACTGGGTAATTTTCAACAACAAAATTCTGAATTATAATGCCTCTGGCAAAGAAAAACCATCCTTCATTGTCACCAATGATATTTTATTCGAGTCACATAGTAATATTGAAAGATAAAATGAGACCACTGGTAACTGGCCACCTTAAAGTAGTCAATGATTGTGCGGTCCTCACAAGACTGCAAAGACTGATAATACTTGGACTCTGGAGACCATAACAGTCAGAACTTTTCATAATCACTTTAAAAGAAGTCGATCTAAACAGGATATGTGGCTAGAGAGACTTCACATATGTACATGTAGATTGGTGAAAACTCACCTTGAAATTACCAACTGTACACTACTGATCACCCTCCAGCTCAACAAGTCCCCTCCTGACCGGGCTCCAGAATCCCAAGTCTTACATGTACCGGTACATGTAGGTTGGAATTTCACATCCGACACCTCAAACGTTCTCAATTGTTGGAAATTTCCAATTTCACAAGCGACTTTTTATAAAACCATTTAGACATGTTTGAAGCCCAATTATTTTCATGGACTAAACATCCATACATGTATGTCAGATTAATCAGTCAGTGGTTCCAAGGTACCTGTACATATACATGTAGATGTTTTAATGAATTTGGTATTTCAATGATTTATTTAGACACAAAATTGTTGACTCCACATAGCCCCGACATTTATTGACAGGTTGACCTCATTTTACCAAATCTGAATCTCAGTCACTAAAGGATCCTCAATACTATATACATGTAAGTGAACTCATTTGAACAAATTAGAATGTGAGTCACCCAGGGAACATCAACACCAAATATGAAACCACTCTGTCTTATCATTCTGAAGATGATTAAAAGAATTTCTATGGTGGGAAAGAGTTATGGCCCTGGATTTCGCAACTATTTGACCCAGTGACCTCATTTGAACAAATCTGAATATGAACCCATTCAATGTTATGGTTCCAACCGTTCCAGAGAAGATATGTTCAAAAGAATTGACAGACAGGTGGATAGACAGACAATGGCCAGATGAGGAGTGATGACTATAGCTCCACCGGGTTACTCCAATTATACAAAATTTCGTTCAAAATATTTTCCTTCCCAGGAGACAGGGAGTGATTGCTCTCGCACTTGTACACACTCGTAATTTTCAATTCACGGGTGCTAGATTTCGCACTCGCCCCTTTTCGCAAAATACAAATGACATTGTAGAATGTAATTGTTGGTTCAAATTTGAACTACATGTAGTTTAAGGTTTATGTATATGTAGATCCTTTACCATCTCAGTTCAACTACATGTATGGCATATTAAAGTGTAACTAGACATACATGTACATGTACAGGTAGGTCTATTCCACAATGACTTTTTTGTTGGGCAAAAACGCAACTTAAAACTACATGTATAGTATGGGTGCCAATACCATGCCATATTACACCCGTCTAAGGCCGTCTTCTGCAAATACATGTAAATGTTCTCACTGTGTCTTCCTCGTGGGAAAGACTGAAAATTGTGCAATGTCTTACTAGTATTTGCCATCCGCCCGGGATACTAGTATCAGGAGGTGGTCAACCTAGGGTCAACTGGTCCAAGTTTTTGGTAAGGCAGGTAAGAATCATGATTAAGTTGCCATACATGTACATGTACATGTATAGCAACAACTTGTGGCACTAAATGCTCTACATGAAATTATATACAATTTTCTTCAAAATTGGGCAATATCTTATTTGCCATCCCGGGCAGGATATATATGTGGGTGAATCAATTTATGGTCAACTGGGTGCCGTTTTCAGTAAGGCGGTCACGTTTAATGCCATTAGGCGACAACAATTTTTAAGTCTTGTGTACGAACACCTCCTACAACTTTTTTTCCATTTCATGAAAAAAAAAAAAAACTTTTTTCTCCCAAAAATGTTTACACGCGTACTGATTTTCATGTGCTGTCGCATCCGGTTCTGCTTATGATCATTTACAGATCAATATTTTCATGACAAGATATGTCTTGTTTGGTTCAGAATTTCATTCAAAAAATTTTTTTCAAAATATTTGTAAAATTTATATAAAATTCCACGATTTACTTGATATAAATTGGGGGGATAATGTTTTTTTATTGTTATTTCTTCCCTCCTGCATCTACGATGATGATGATAACAAAGGTGATGCTGATAATGACGACGATGATGATGGTGACGATGAGGATGAGGACGATGGTGATGAATGACGATGATGAAATGACGAATAGTTGACGATTATGATGATTGCATGATATTGGTGATGATAATGATGATGATGATGATGCGACGATGATGATGACTGCATGACTATGTTGTAAATAGTGTATATATGTTCAAATTCATCTCTAATTTCATGTTAATTCATGATTGAGTAAATAAAGCATTCAATCAACACGACCAAATCGAAAAAAAAATAATAATAATTTGTCAATTTGTTTTTTTTGGGCGCCTGGGGTTTGGACGCCCAAAGCGGTAAACGGTATGAAAAATGGCCTGGATATGTCCTTGATGTACCAATGTGGCTATACTGGTAGTCACAATGAGTTACGCTATACCCAAAGTTTCACTATCCCCAAAGTTTCCTAAAAACAGGGAAATAGTGGATTTAGTACTGTCAACATCAAGTACATGTATACCGGTAAGTTAAATAATTCAAATGTTATATACGGTATTGACTGTATACATGTACATACCGTAACAGGTCGGGTGAACCACTGTTTGATTTTATAAGACCGATTGGTCTAAAATAGACTGATACAAAATTACAGGCCCTCAAACTTTGCATTTTGTGCCAGGGTTGATGTTTTACCAATCCCGTCACCCATATTCAGGACAGGGGTGGGGTCAATAATATACATGTATTTTAATATTCCTTCCGTTGGTGGCGATTTGAAAAAATATGAATATTTCTTCAAAGAAAGTCGCCCGTGCCTTTAAATGAATATGACCACGATTCAATTGTAAGTGGAAGGATTTCTGTTGTAGGAAGTAAAGTTTTGATTGTTAGACTGCGCATGCTCATGTCAATATTGCAAGTAAAAAAAAAAATATCAAGCACTGTTTGATTTTAAAGGTACTCAATGATTCCGAATCAACGCTCGCAAATGACTATTTCCTGAGCTTCAGGAAATAATATTTGATTTTGAGTTGTGGAACCCACACATCAAAGCTAGGAGTGATCATATATCAATGTTTGAAATTGATTATTTTAATTTTATGTGGCCCAGTAAACTGTCGACGAGAAGAACTTTTCATACCAGATACATGTAGCGGATGAAGATCGATAACTCTAACATCCACTGGATTTTTTTGTGTCAGATACTTGACAACTGGCAAAATTTTGTTGAAAACGTTGATAAATAACAGGTTTTGGTCACTTTTATACCATACATGTAGTTGATTGTGGTTAGGCCAAAAAAAAAGAAGAATGTTTCCGATAACGTAGCGACAAAAATTAGGGTAGGTACGGTACTAGTACCGGTAGGTAGGGAATTTTTTTGTTTTTATTTTATTTTGATATTTGTTATCCAGCTGCAGAAATATTAAATTACCTCGACTGAAGTGACATAACATGCCAACTTGTGTTGTGGTGAAAGTATTACTTGATAAACACAGTGGAAATATGCATTGTAATCTTCAATGTGTGTGCATTGATCTTAACGCAACGCGTTTAACTTAAACACGGTCTGCGTTAAACATCAACACAGTCTGCATTAAACTTCAATGTGGTCCATTGATTTTCAAGCGGTCGTAACGTATCACCAACGCGTTATCAACGCAAAGACCGCGTTGCATTGATGTTATGACAGCGTTACAACCATGCCGAGGACCGCGTTAAAGGGACACTTATTTTAAGAAGTTGTGTACCGGTACTTCATGCTTAAGTACCGGTATGTATTTTATTATTCAAATACATGTACCGGTACCACATTTTCTTAAATTAGGCTATAAACTTGGTACGAAATTGATGTCACCAACTTTTTATAAGAATTTTACCAATAATACCGCCATTATACTGTACTTGTATTGTGACGACTACCGGTATATCCCATTGTATGGAGGTAGCCAGTACACCCAACCTAGCATGCCTGGTTTTTGGAAACAGTAGCTGTACTTACCCAACAATGCCAACATATGTGTTGATACTGATACATCTATACATGTACTAGTATATATACAGTAGTATATATACAGACACACACCAACCGTGTCTGTTGATAGTGATCCTATATGTACTCTCGAGCTCCAAATAACAGTGCGGGGGGATTAAGTAAGTAAGTAATGCTTTATTCTCAGCCATTATAATACATGGTACATGAGAAAGATAATAACAGTGCAGATCCAAATAACAGCAGAGGGGGAAACTCTAAGCAAAACATCAACTAGGGAGTATATAGTTAAAAATAATATTTGTATACTACCGGTACATGTAGGTCAAGCAATCACACATACGGTAGGAATCAACATAGCATGTGTCATATGGTGTTTATTCAATATTTAAATATTCACATGTATGCTATATACTTGAATATGTATATGCAACAAGTTATAAGCTCATCAATTTGATATCAGAATCATATACAAATCTTGAGTTAGTGCTGATCAATTTCAATTTACATAGCCTCAAAATTAATATAAAACTTGCAGACCCAAATTGCCCTATAAAATAATAAATGTGCATGCATGTTTATTTGGAACCCAAGAGTATGTTCCATAAGTCCCAAACAAGGCATACAGGTAAAGCAGGCTTGAGATCCTCTCCCATGAAATTAAATTGCAAAATTCATGCCCATCAATCCACAACCCATCACACACCTGGGGATTTTGAGACAACTGTCACTTCATGGTCACTTTTCACAGGGATATGTTATTAGAAGCCATGTGTTTGCACACTGATGATCATCAATATTTATGAGCATTAGTGGTAAAAACAGTAAGAAAAAACCTTTTTCTCAAATTATCAATAAAAACTTTAGGGTCGGCGGGTTATTTTTAGGGTTGGTCGATGTACGGAAACATAGCATCTTTTTTTTTTTGGCTTTAGCATTATTTTCAGACGATTCTGATAAATGAAGAAGCATTTCAAAAAAAATTGTTGTTGTTGAATCTGATATGGAGACCGTCGAATCGGATTGAGTACCTTTAAATTTGAAATCATGGCTTATACCGGTCTTGGATACCTCCACTTGCAACATACCTGGTAATCGCAGTTGCGTGTATGTAAAAGTAGTGGCTGGAAATATCACAGGGTGTCAGGGTAGTCAATCACATGTTATGCTTATGATGTTTATACCGGTACATGTATGGTACATGTAAGTGGATCCGGGCCCACTGGCCACATGGCCCACTCACCCCAGGCAGTTTTTTGGGGCGAGCTGGCTGAGCTTTCAGGGGCGAGTTGGCCCGCGTATTATATTTGTATTAAAGTTGTAAATAAGTTAATATATTAATTTCATAAGTTCAGATTATGATATATTTCAGAGTTATATCCATCAATTTTGACATTTAGATTATTTTAGGCACGTTTGTTAGCAAAGATAATAACCAGTATATCACACTAGTTGATTTGAACGACGAACCAGCGAATTCATAAATAACAATAATGAACTGTTTTCACATTCTAGATATTAAAGTTTCTCTTATTCTCTGAGTTCATATCACTATATCTGGAGTTTGGGAAACCCTTAGAAGCTGTTATTATCCCCATTTCTATCCTATCAAAACAATAGAAGCAGGTTGTTTACACAGTAACCAGTCGACTAATCACACATCACACTTCAGAGCGTGAGATGGCTTCAGAACGGGTGATAGCTAATCACTTTCATATGCCGACCACATACCACACCGGTGACTTTTCTAATGATTTGAAACCATTATTTGGAAAATTTTACAGTCTGAGGAAATAATTCAACCGTGTTCAATTGTCCATGCCATCCTGAAGCTATTCGGAAAGATGTGTATTACTTTTAACAGGAACAAGTCCTTGTCGTGTGTTAGAATCATACAAAAACGCCAAATTATGGATGTAAATAATTGTTGTCGATAATTTTATGAGTATCAACAAATCGGTGTAATTTCTTGTGAAAGGACCCACCGTATTGTCGCGGTTGAAGTACCCACTGGTGCGGATATTTTGCAAACGTCCAAAGTGTTTTCCTGATTATACATTTCAACAAAAACGACAAAAAGAAGATATCGATTAATAAATTGTGACATAAGCTCCGCACATTTGGTTTAAACAATATTTTATTTGAACACTAAACAGAACAGAAATACAAACAAAAAATACATAACATATTGTTCAAAAGAGGATTGAGCAACAAGCTTGGGGGCTTTTGTTAAGTCCTATCCTCAGAAAATAAATGTTACCCCAATTAATACCATTGGGGTATAGACCCCAATTGATACCATTGGGGTATATCAGACGGGTTTTGTTCTGTATGGTCCGAATAATAAAGTTTATAGATGAAGGTATAGGAAAGAGAAAGGGAAAGGGGGTGCAGGTAGTAGTTGAAAAGGGGTAGATAAACTTACCATTAACATCAGAATAATATATGTCACGGAGAGTATTGTATCATGTTAAATTGATCACCATTTATTGTCACAAGCCAATGAAGAATCTAAATTCGAAACAAATTTGATCACGCTACGACCCAATTGGAGAGAATTCGAAAAATAGCGGGTTATCAGAATTATTTCCATTCCATTAATGAGCTGTTTAGTTAATGTATTTAATAAGTATTTAATAAGTGACGAAGTGTGTATGTACCATAACTAATTATTCAATTATAGAGGGCGAGGTGGTAGGGCCAAAACACGCGCAGTGACTATAATTTAAGACATTTACATATAGTTTATTAGTAACGCGCGTGTTTGGGCTTAAACCACCTTACCCGTTAGTCAGAAAACGCCCAGTACAGATAATGAACTTCTGTACAACATCGAAAATTTTAATGTTCAAATCATCAGCGAGTTCAGGCGACCCATACAGAAGTACATCAGGTGATATTCTAATTGGTGGCAAATCAACTAACATTTCAGTTCTTGCTTGAGTATATACATGTAATGGACATTTCAAGAGAAAATGATATGCAGATTCAATTTCAAAGCCACCACAAGGACACATTGGGGACTCTTTAAGGTGATTTGTGACAAGGTCTTTGTTCAGGTTACTGCATCCCAATCTGATTCTAGTATGATAAACTTGAGCTTTACGAGAATAACTATGATAATAAAATTTAGCAATCTTTGAACGACCAGTGTTAATGTTTCGTTTAAATTATGTTAACGTTTCTGAAGACCTCACTGAGTCCGATAGGCTGTTCCAAGCACGTGTGGCAGATGGTAGAAATGTATACATGTAGTAATTATTATTACTATCAGGCGGGTGGATGCTAGGGTGTCTAAAGTTGTAGCCAGTTGAGGAAGAATCAGGTGGAATCATATTAGATAAGTAGGATGGAGCTTTGTGTTTTGTCATATTGTAAAACTGAACTAATTTATGCTTATGCCTGCGTTGTGCAAGCGGTTCCCAACCTGTTTCAAGTAATAATTTCCTATCGCTAGCACTTCTGGTTGCCCCCGTGACTATTCTTGCCATTTCATACTGGATATCCTCAATTCTATCACTCGTATACTTGGGGATATTATCCCATACAGGTGATGCATACTCTAGGATAGGGCGAATAAATGAAAAATATATTGTTTCAAGAGACTTTCTGCTTAATCTAAATTTATGTCTTTTTACAAGGTTAACTCTCTTCCATGCCTTATCGATTATGCTACATACGTGACTTTCCCATGACCCAGAGCTATCGGATGTGACACCAAGATGTTTGTGACTACTTACTTCAGTTATTTCAGATCCATTCATGAAGAGGGGCGGATGGTCTATGTTTGTTGCTTTCCTTGATACTACTATGGCTTCGGTCTTTAGGGGGTTAAACTTTACTAACCACTTTTGTGACCATTCAAAAATAGTACTAATATCTTTGTTGATTATTTCAGCAGCGAGAGTTGGGGTTTCAACACATAAGTATATCGATGTGTCATCTGCAAAAAGACGGATGTTACACACTATTTTGTCAGTTATGTCCTTTATGTAAATAAGAAATAATAGCGGTCCGATGATAGACCCCTGGGGCACGCCCGCAGATATGCATTTCCAATAAATACTCTATGTTGTCGACATTCTAAGTATGATTCTAAAAGTTTAAGTAAGTTATCTCCGAATCCCATTTGCCTAATTTTAAATAGGAGACCCTTATGCCAGACCTTATCAAAGGCTTTACTAATGTCACAAAATATACAGCGCACCTCCTTACCATCATCTAGGGATCTAATAATATAATCATACACATCAGTAATTTGGCACACTGCGGAATCACCTGTTGTAAAGCCAGACTGATTGACAGAGATGAGGTTATGTTCATTAATGTATGCGGACATATATTTATAAATACACTTTTCGTACGTTTTGGATAAACAACTTAATAGTGAGATAGGACGATAGTTCGATATGATGCTAGGATCACCGGTTTTAAAAACGGGAGTAATGTTTGCTTTTTTCCATTCGCATGGGTAATACATCTTTTTGGTGAATATATTAAAGACGTGCGCAAGGGGTTTACTAAGAGATGAAGCACAGTTTTTCAGTATACGGGGACTAATCGTGTCGGGTCCACATGCTTTAGATACTTTTAGGGCTCTTAGGACGTTAAAAACATCTACCGATGTAATGTCCAAGTCATTTAATTCGGGATCAGTATCGGAGTTTCTAGGAGTAGGTGTCATGTCAATATTATGAAAATTGTCATCAATTTGCGATATTTCGCAAAAATAATCGTTCAGTGCATTAGCTTTGTCGTATGGGGATACTAGATAACAGTTGTCATGTGAGAGTGGGGGTATGGGTTTCTTACTATTTTGGAAAATTATTTTTTGTAAATTTTTCCACCTGGTCGAGGTGTCGGTGTGTATGTCATTTAAAGTGTTGTCGATTTTATTGTCGTAATTACTCTTTGCTTTCCGCACTGCGTGAACACATTGGTTACGAATTATACGAAAGTTCGACCAAGCAGTCGACGAATTAGTATGTTTCGCTTTCTTATGTAGCCTGTTGCGTTTTCGCATTAATTTCTTTATGCCACATGAGAGCCAATGTGGGGCGTTCTTCCGTATACAAACAGTTTTTGTTGGGATATATCTGATGCAGGCATCTGTTATTAATTGTGTCAATATGTTAGCAATCGTAGATACGTGTCGATCCGAACAGATTTTTCTAAAGTCCCAATTTAAGAAAATTTTGTTCATGGCTGCATAGTCAGCTCGATCGTAGTACCAGACTTGTCTTTTGATCATTGATTGATTTGATATTGGGATATCGGTGTCAATAGTAATTGGGGAATGGTATCGGATTCGGTCATCAAAAAATGATCCAATAACTTCAGTTTGACCTACATACTCGTTAACATTTGTTAGGAAAAGATCAATGATAGATGATGACGTTTCGGTGAAGTGAGTTGGAGATGTCACTAGCTGGGAGAGACCACATCGTGAACAAATACCATTAATTTTACCATTGCTTCCATCTTTATAGTGTTCGTTAAAGTCACCTCCTATTATAGTATCGCTTAAGTCATTAATCGCTTTTTTAATGTTCAACTCAATGCAGTCCCATAAAGAAACTGGTGCATTTGGGGGCCTATAGAAACATCCAAGTATCAAATTCCTGTTTTGAACCTGTATGTCAACCCATAGTGATTCAAGACCAGGTACGATTAGATCAGGGCGAGTTTTATAGGGAATACAGTCACGTATATACATACTAACACTACCACATGTTGTATCACTGATTCTATCGTTTCTGAATGGTTCATGAAAACCTTGGAGGAGGATCTCATCATTTCCAATTGAGTCATCCAGCCATGTTTCAGTAAACATACAAATGTCGAAATTTATTGATTCAGCTTTGAGTATGGTCATTTTATTCCTAATACTCTGTGTGTTTAATTGTAATATTGAGCAGCATTTTTGGGTCGGGACGTTATGAACAGGGCCTGGGTTTTGTTCGATGTCACCACATAATAACAGGAGCAGCAACAGTATAACAGACAGGCCGAATACGAACGTTACAATTTTGGCCTTAAGTAAAAGTGGATAACCTTTATGTTGGTATATATACTCATTGCTATTTATATGATCTGTGTCTATGTAGACAAGATCAGTGATATTCTTCAGAAATAAGCTCATTAGATGTGGGAAAAGACACAATATCATCAGAACTATACGCAAGATTTTGTCAGTAGATATTCCATTTGAACGAAGAAAGAGAAAAATAATGAATGCTTCGGACGTAACCCGGTCGAATCGCACCCTCCCCCTGAGTCGCAGCGCTCTCGGTAAAAAATTGCCAATCCGAGCACGATATTGGTTGATATCAGCCATTATCCCATTCAGTAAATTTCAAAATGTACAAGTTGCTCGGAGATTGGCAGCAATGAATCAGACTTGTGATGGTTGACAAAAACTGGTGAACGGAGGAATAATTGGGTGTTTTATGGTTGTTAGATGAAAAGAAGAAGAAAGAGAAGGTCGAAAGAAGTGAGAATAGCTCCAATTCATGTCCCATGATTTTCGAAGGGAAAAATTCACCTGCACTCATGATCGATGGATATAAGAATTATTTGTTTGTTCAATGCTCCTAGAAATCGCAGAACTTTGGAATGATAGGGAATAAGAATGTCAGTTCATATGTTTTGATGAGATTCATATTGTCTAATTAGACGGAGTAAGTGGGGGGGGGGGGGGTGAAAATATTCATGTGACGTATATATGGGTTCAGAAGGGGAACGTGGATTTGACTTATTGGAGATTTTTTAGAGATCAGGGCGGTCACGCATACCGATCGGTTATAAGGCAATCCTTAATACCGTGGTATGCGCTGCCGCCCTAACCTGCCAATGTGTACAATTTGTGGATAAATTTAATTTTACAAGCTGAACATGTGTGATTGTTGTCATGTGTAACTGCCGAAACCGCTGTTCGTATGATATTACCTAAGTCGATATTCAATTGTTGTGGGATTTCTTTGAAATAAAACCATTAGGACCAGGGTCGCTTAAAAGGGAATAAGAACTGTCACCATAATCCTGACGTAACAGATTTCAAGAATAGAAATAGTTGAGATGGTGAGCGCAGTAATTTTACACCATTTACACACCGGTACATAAATATTAACGAAAACAATATCATAATAATAATATATACACATGGCCTCAACAAAAACAACCTCAATTGACCATGTCGAGTCAAGTGACGCATTGTCACAGAAGACTCGGAAATATGAAGATATTTAGACACAAAATTGTCATAGTCACAAGCAGATAATGTGACAAAGAACAGGACGGATATGTATGTCAAAATACACTTAAAATAGGTCACACATGCACAAGACGGACGGACGGACAAATGTGATTCAAAAGTAGGTCACACACAAGACGGACAGACGCAAATTAAATGACAGCATAAATTCAATTTCATTTTTCCGCGAGTCCAGCAGGGATATACGTGAGAGATAACACAGTACTAATTAACACTAAGGGTTATCTTTACTCAAAAATGTCATAGTCCCAAGCAGAAAAAGTTACAACGTTCTGGATAAGACGGTTTTGTATGCCAAATAAGTTAAGATAGGTCATACCAACAGACCGACAGACGAGAAATTACAGCATAATTTCAATTTCGTTTTTCCGCGTGTCCAGTGAGACGCGGGAGATAAAGTACAATGCTAATCAGCACAGGGGGGTTAACATAGAAATATACTCACAGATGTACCTCAATTTAGTTTTACAAACTGAACATACATAGTTGCTGTCACGTATAACTGCCGAAACCACTGTTCATAGGAGTTGACACAAATCTCATAACACAGAAAACCGCGTGGCGACTCACTGTGTGGTGTGATACGATACGAAATGCGACACTGCGGTCATGCCAGATTATCGCTTATTTGGGACAGCAATGATTAGATGAAATAATAAGAATTAATATCCGCTACAACCAGGTCAGTCGCTGCGCGTGAATTACATGACGTTGTCCAAAACGTGATTATCGTGAAATTGGCAGTGTTTGATACAAAATATACACGGGCAAATACATATAATGAAATGACCACACTGTATATTTGGGTCACCAGTGCACATATATAGGAATGGATACATGACTTCGCCAATCCCGATTATACGAATTTCAACAGGGATACAAATATGTTTACATCAACAGGTGGCATATAACCGAGTTCAAATAATTATGTTTTGTGCGATACGCATACCGCGGATTTTATGTGATTCGTGCGCATATTCTATATGGTGTATACAGGATGTTCTACAATAGTGCAAACTTGGTTGGATATTTTTTCATTGTTATCAGTTTCATTAAAGAGGTAAGCTGCGCATTTTTACATATTTTAACTCAGTAAATTATTGAGATTTGATGTTTATCAGAAACTGTTAGTTATTATAATTGAGAAATCGGCTATGTGTTCGTGCTACACATACACATATATACAATAGTCAGATGGTATGTATATGGGTTCCTGTGTTCTAATATTATACGGGTGGCTTGTGATTTTTCACGCGTTAAGCATGAGTCAAATACGATTTTAACTGGAAAAGAAACAGTTTGGTTTAGATCAAAAGACAAGCGTCTGTGGAACTATACAGCGGGGAAACGTCCTGACTGATCTATACGCTCTCCTCCAGAGCATCAATGTGTCTAACCGTCGTCAACTTCAGGACGTTGGCACCCTCAGACTTTCGAGCGTACACGTTCCCGTCAAAGGTCCAACATTCGGAAATTTTGCCACTCTTTTTCAACTTCCGTGTACGTTGAAATATTTGTGCACGGGTCCTGGTGAGATCTTCATCTACATTTGTCTGGGACTCACGAACTTCCAAACAAATTAAATTCCGAAATAAATTAATAAATAATTATCGAACTACTACTACTACCCAACTATCCAATCTACTTCACGACAACCCTGAGAGAGAGAGGAGAGAGAGAGGAGAGAGAGGGAGGCAGTCATTCCCAGGAGACGGGAGTGATTGCTCTCGCACCCGTACACACTCGTAATGTTCAAATCACGAGTGCTAAATTTCTCACCCGTCCCTCATCTCAAAATACTAATGGAGACTGTAATTGTTGGTTCAATAGTAAACTATGTTAAGGTTTATTGAGATCCTTTACTATCGCAGTACAACTATGGCATATTAAAGTGTAACTAGACAGGTCTATTCCACAGTGATTTTTTGTTTGCGAAAAAACCAACTGACAATTATGATAAGGGTGCAATACGACACCAGTCTTCTGAATTACGGGAGCTAATAAATGCTCTCGCAGTGTTTACCTCGTGGGAAGGACTTGGGAGGAGAGAGAGAAAGAGGGAGAGAACAAAAAGACGCCAAAGAAATACAACTTAAATAAGACAGTATCCCATGGACCGAGTTGGCCAGGGGCGAGCTGGCTCGGGGCGAGCTGGCTCGGGGCGAGCTGGCGCGAGTGGGCCCGTTTCCCATGTACGGTAAGTTACGAACAACCTACATGTATGAATATCAATTATCACTGTATATTTGGGTCACCAGTGCACATATATAGGAATGGATACATGACTTCGCCAATCCCGATTATACGAATTTCAACAGGGATACAAATATGTTTACATCAACAGGTGGCATATAACCGAGTTCAAATAATTATGTTTTGTGCGATACGCATACCGCGGATTTTATGTGATTCGTGCGCATATTCTATATGGTGTATACAGGATGTTCTACAATAGTGCAAACTTGGTTGGATATTTTTTCATTGTTATCAGTTTCATTAAAGAGGTAAGCTGCGCATTTTTACATATTTTAACTCAGTAAATTATTGAGATTTGATGTTTATCAGAAACTGTTAGTTATTATAATTGAGAAATCGGCTATGTGTTCGTGCTACACATACACATATATACAATAGTCAGATGGTATGTATATGGGTTCCTGTGTTCTAATATTATACGGGTGGCTTGTGATTTTTCACGCGTTAAGCATGAGTCAAATACGATTTTAACTGGAAAAGAAACAGTTTGGTTTAGATCAAAAGACAAGCGTCTGTGGAACTATACAGCGGGGAAACGTCCTGACTGATCTATACGCTCTCCTCCAGAGCATCAATGTGCCTAACCGTCGTCAACTTCAGGACGTTGGCACCCTCAGACTTTCGAGCGTACACGTTCCCGTCAAAGGTCCAACATTCGGAAATTTTGCCACTCTTTTTCAACTTCCGTGTACGTTGAAATATTTGTGCACGGGTCCTGGTGAGATCTTCATCTACATTTGTCTGGGACTCACGAACTTCCAAACAAATTAAATTCCGAAATAAATTAATAAATAATTATCGAACTACTACTACTACCCAACTATCCAATCTACTTCACGACAACCCTGAGAGAGAGGGGAGAGAGAGAGGAGAGAGAGGGAGGCAGTCATTCCCAGGAGACGGGAGTGATTGCTCTCGCACCCGTACACACTCGTAATGTTCAAATCACGAGTGCTAAATTTCTCACCCGTCCCTCATCTCAAAATACTAATGGAGACTGTAATTGTTGGTTCAATAGTAAACTATGTTAAGGTTTATTGAGATCCTTTACTATCGCAGTACAACTATGGCATATTAAAGTGTAACTAGACAGGTCTATTCCACAGTGATTTTTTGTTTGCGAAAAAACCAACTGACAATTATGATAAGGGTGCAATACGACACCAGTCTTCTGAATTACGGGAGCTAATAAATGCTCTCGCAGTGTTTACCTCGTGGGAAGGACTGGGGAGGAGAGAGAGAAAGAGGGAGAGAACAAAAAGACGCCAAAGAAATACAACTTAAATAAGACAGTATCCCATGGACCGAGTTGGCCAGGGGCGAGCTGGCTCGGGGCGAGCTGGCTCGGGGCGAGCTGGCGCGAGTGGGCCCGTTTCCCATGTACGGTAAGTTACGAACAACCTTCATGTATGAATATCAATTATCGTCATGACCGACGATGAGATTGCAATGATGCAATGGTATAAACGAACTACTCTTCTTAGGTTCATAATAATAGTGATGGCCGAATAATAGTGATAGGTGGTATTTTACCTCAAAAGCAATACTAGTGATGGTGCCTAATAATAGTGATGGCAGGGGGTGATAGTCTGAGTGTACAATTGTTTATTTATAAACTAACGAATTCAGGCATATCCAGAGGCCGACACACCCAAAGGAAAATGGGATGTCCCACAGCATGTTGTCCTATTTATATCATAGTTACATCGTCATCAGGTGTTTCTTATTTTTGCCCTGCCAGACTATGGCATACATTACATTCACCACAAAGATCTTCAAATTTTAATAGGATACGATAGTTTGGGACCACGTTGAACCTGCGTGCATTGACATACAAACTTTATTCTGACAAAAAAATAGCTCTGTTTTCTTCAGACAAACCCAGTGATGAACCACGAAAAAAATAATCGTGATGGCTCCAAATAATCGTGATTGCCTGTCCATTTTGTCAAAAATTAATAATCGTGCTAGCACGTTTATTAGGCACCTGAGAGTAAGCACAAAATTGTGTTATGATTAGAGCTGCAACGATTCATCGTGATTTTGATGTTTTGCTATACGCTTTGGCATGATAGTGATGATTAGCGTATCGTATTGTGTGAAGTGTATCACGATACAATCATACACAAATTTCACAATTTTAGCTTTAGGTCAAGAGAAAATAACCCATATTTACTGTGTTTTGTTTTAGCAATTTAGGTAGACAATCCTCCCAAAACATGGTTGTTGCGTATCATGCTACGTATCGTATCGTTGGTCAAATAAATGACAACTTGTATTGATGCAGCCCTAGTTACTAGTATGATTGAATTGTGGACTGGTCGTCTGAACATTCACTTAGACTTACCGGCAGTAGGCACGGTGGTAGGTCAACATGACCGCTTTCGCAGATTGCTGCTTCCAAGTATACGCATTACGTCAACTTCACGACTGAATTAGTACGGTGGTGTGGTAGCATTTATTTTCCTTTCAAGTTCCAGAAGATTTTCAATTTCACTAATTTCATTTTCAGGCATTTGCATGAAATTTATTTTGTTCTGGCTCAGTCAGTGCAGTAGTCTATCGTGTATATCATACTCATAGATGTGCCTTTCGGTTGTAACACTCAGTGTCACTAACAGTACCGCTAACAGTTCAGTCAAGACTCAAGATGTATGTGTCTATGAGTATGAGTATGAGTATGAGACAGAAAACCACAGTTACCACACAATGATTCACAAATTACAATGTCAACAATGCCAACATTCAATGGAATGATCATTCTTCAAATTGAAGAAAATGGTTCGTGGGTGTAGTTGAAAATGAAATGCACTTTCAACTTTGATTATTCAATTTATTGCATCGCCATCGATCTGTTTTTCAATTTCAATTTTTGATAGGTTCGCTTTTCGTGTCGAAAAATGCGATATATAACTCCATATTGATTCGTCATGGTGTCGTTTCCAAATTACTGCTATTGTTAAATCACAATAGAATGATGCCGTTCATTTGGCCGGGACATTAACATTAACCTGAGTAACTGAAACAGTTGTTGATCGACTCGCCTCAAAACTTAAAACAAAAATCGCTCAGTCGGTATTTTTCCCAGGATGCTATGCAAAAGTGGGGCGGAAGTCACGTGATTTTTAACCCATTTTTCTTGTCCGGATTTTCATCGCGTCGAAATTCTGTTTCATGGTATTGTAAAAATTAATGACGTCATTCACGCCTAAACTTGAAAAGCAACCACCGCGCCTGCGGTGCGGTTGTGGTTGCTAATATGATCGCACGTGACACGTAGTGGAGCAACCACACAAATACATCAAACTGTCACAACAATTTCAATCTATACACATAGTTTCCAACTGTTGCTGTGTCACGACATGGGATTTCAAAATGTTGAATATTTTCACCAAAGTTGGAGGGGCGGATTCCGCGAAACACTACAGTACAACCACCCTGCCACCACATCTCTCGTTAAAGTAACTCATACACCTCTAGGCCAAACTAAACATAGCAATTTCCCACGTTTATCTATGACAAATATAAATGACTACATGAGCGCATTATCCCAAAATATCACTGGGCAAATCTTTCGCACGAACAGTTTCATGGGCTCTTGTCAATAGAAAACATCCCTCGTTTGAATCCAGTCTGTATTTTTTCTAGAAAATGGTCTTTAGAGACGTCTCTTATTACATTTAAGTGTATACATTGTGGAAGGCAGCTGAATTAGCTCATGCAGGTCAAAAATTCAAACTGATAGTCAAAAGGACATTTGAAAAGATGATGAAGAATACAATCATATATACACACTAGGTCAAAAGAAGAACAAACAAAAAAGGAACAATGGAAACCCAACAAACAAACAACACGTTTGTAGGGAGGGATCCAGGATCCCATATTTATTATGTGCATATTGTATATAAAAAGTTGTATATGTGTTATGCGTGTTACTCATTAATTTGTGTCGTTGTAATAAAGCTTTGATTTGCGTACTGGTTCACGACTAAAAGACTTATCAAAGTCAAATATACATTATATAAGCTGTTTCCTAACTTCTAACAAAAACGATTATACGCTGAGAGAGCCTCTATTTATGTCGAGTGTTAGTACGGTCAATAAAGCGTGTATGTGTATATATAAGGCCGTGGCTTAAGAGCAGTATGCCTGTATCGCTCTTTAGCTATATGGGCATGACACGCTATACCGTTCTTTAGTACCAAACGCTAAAGAGTGGTATACCACTCTTCATCTTTATGGGTCTGATACGCTTAAGAACGGTAGCAAGGAACGGTAAAGTTGGTAATTTCATAACCATCCCGTTGGTCCACTTCCGATTCTGTGATTTCATCATTTCTTTTGGGATATTATTGTTCCCAGGATGTTATGCGAAAGCGGAGCGGAAATCACGTGATTTTTAACCCATTTATGTGCGCCGTTTCATGGTATTGTAAAAATTAATGACGTCATTCACGCCTAAACTTGAAAATCAACAACGCGCCTGTAGGAGATGAGGATGTGAACAGAATGAGAGTTAACTATCCTTTACTTGACTGCGGTAATTTCTGCATACAACTTGGCAAGTTCAGCAGGTGAATGAGGAAATATTGTTTTGCATTACACAATTCCATTACCAGTGAATTCATCATTCTGCATCTGTTGGAGAAACGTATGCAAATGACCAAACCAAACACCGTCACCGCTGTGGAATGACAAAAAGCTGACGAATCAATGTGTGAATCTGGCAAATCAGTAGTAAGATTCATAAATAACTTTTGGTAAAGCAAAAGTGATACCCTGGCAACATATAAAGACTGTATGGGAAACATACAAGTGGTATCCTCGGCGTCTCCAGTAATACACCGACCATCCAATATGGAATCAGCCAGTGATCGAAATATAACTTCGTCATACTTCGTAGACTCAACCATATGTTTTAGGTTAAGGTGCGTCGTTTCATCACTGGCTATTAATTTTGAAAAATTATGAACAAAAATATTAACAGGGGGAATACTTATCTCTGGACTCTGGAGGGTGTGAATACAAGGAATCACCAGAGATATTTGCCAAAAGTGCTGGATTAAATTTTTTTTTTGTAAAAGTGCCAAGTTCACTGGGTATAATTTGAAGGGACTAACGAGCTGTGGCAGTTATTCCAGCGAGCAGCAATATACAAGTTTCTGGATTACAAAGAACATTGGCATATGACTTCTACCACACAGAAGGCAGACCCAGCATTGACTGATTCCTTAGTGGGACAAAGATCCTCCAGAGATTGGATACCAGAAACCGAAAAGCGAGAGTCTGATAGGAATTGGATGTATGGTTTTACAATGCCTTTTAGCATAGGATAATGGCTGAAAACTACATTATTTCAGGGAATCGATCGATCGGGGCCACATTCGCTGAAATAGTGTACAGTTTGAAGCTATTATCTGACTTAAAACATAGCCGAGTCCATGTGTTTGATGCGTCACCTCTTATCAGAATGGATTAACCTGAAATTGGATCAAGATAACTGAGTTGTACGATGTGTTAGGCCCAAACCAAACGCTCATTGGCTGCACGGATGGCTTGACATCTCAACCCATCATCAAATTAATGGACAGGCAGTACCCCATTGTGTTTCGGACAGCTGAATGGACACGATGTATCGACAATGAGCTCCTTCTCCGATAGATTTATGAATATCATCGGGAGTTTTGCACTAACATTTCGGTATTAGTATAAAATTATTTATGCGGCTTATTTCGGATTTTGCGGAGAATTATACATTGAATGGCAAATTGGTGTGAGCGGTATGCATACTCGGAATTTTGCGGTACTGCTCGGTACCACTGTACTGCTTATATATTCCCATATATATTTTAAGGTGGGTGTATACGTGAATAATGTAGTTGTTATGAGGACGTATGGTTGTTTTCCACAGTGGAACAGATCAAAAGGGTGAATGGTAGGCGCATAACGAATATTTCAATGCATTTTATGAAAGTGCATGCTATTTAAGATGGTGCCTCTTCATACTCTGCCTAGGAAATGAGCTATTGTCATATTAGACTCTACACGTTTTGCATTGCCCTTGTATATAGGAGAATAACGTATTTTTTATCGATGCATTTTTTGAAATTGTATGTGTTTATGAATGTGGTTCTCCATACCTCTGACGATGCCTCGGGAACTGCATTGGCGCATCGGACTCGACATATTTGTATTTGCCCTTTCGCCTGGATCGTGGAGATAGTAGTCTCAAACGTTGCTTATGTTCTTATTAATCATTTCATGACTGGCGCTTCCTGATTTTTTGCGAAAACCATATGCTAATGCATTCTCTTATATATGTATAGCGTATTTGGCAAGGGAGTAAGTACATAACAAATTGTTTCTGCAAGTGTGGATTATTGCCATGAACCATAGTTTCCAATATGACCATACTGTTGCTTTGAATTCTAGGGGCCACAGCGTGGTTAGAAGATTAACATTGAAGGTTTTAGAGTCCAATCTACTTGTAACACATTGTAATGTGTGAAACAATTTTATTGAATGCTACTTACTGTCTTTTATATGACCTGCCACTTATAACAAATACTCTGGTGAAAGTCAGGTAAACCATGGTTTACTAGGCTATACTCTGGTAATATGAGGTAAAGTCGTGTTTACAGTAAAACACTCTGGTAAAAACCATGTAGACCTATGTAAAATGGCACACTCTTGTAAATTCCATGTAAAGGGATGGCAAAGTCAGGGTTACAATGATATACTTGTTTTGGTAAAAGCCACGTAAAATTCACATACCCTTGTGAGTTCCAAGTAAATCATGGCAAAGTCATGTTAACAATGATATACTCTGGTAAAAGCCATGTAAAAAGGGCACATCATTGTAAATTCCAAGTATACCATGGTACAGCCAGGTTAACAGTGATAAACTCTGGTAAGAGCGATGTACACCCATGCAAAGAGACAAACCCTTGTAAATGACAGGTATGGTGTACCCCACTTTACCCTCGCAAAATGCTGCTAAACTGGACATACATGGGTGAAACCCATGTAAATCAGAACACACTGTAGTATATAAGCTCTTCATGAAAATCACTCTTTAAAAACGGTCTCTAAATGTTTGTATTCTTCGTTAATCAGTGGAAAACAATGGTACCCGGTGTCATACTATAGAACCCATGAACTCCAATAATTTGAGAATTGGTGTTATGTGTTCATTTGTCTATAATAATTTAGTACATAATAATATAATTTATAAATCAACATCAAAAATCTAGATTATAATTGCGGTCTTTGCTATTTAATATCGATGAGTTAAATAACTGCCGATCGTGATAAAAATGATAAGCTCATGTAATAATAATATCGCTAAAACATATTAGTGGTTGTGAGCTATATATGTCTTGAACATGGTTGAGTTTGGGGCGTCTATGGGTTGTGGAATGTTTCCACTGGTTTCGTTGCCACATACTCCAATCCAGTAGTCCAGAGACTGCCCAAACCTTATGATAGCATCTAGTATATGTCAGATAAATAACAAATATGCCACTACAGACACACACTGCGTGCAACGACAATCCGGGTCGTTCTAGGACATAACCAAGTATTTAAAATGGTTACAATTCGATTGTAATCTAATATGTCCCAGAATGCCTTTCGATAGGGTGGGCAGCATATTTCAAGGACCCTTTACTATATGTCACAAGATTAACCTGGGTACCTCTGAGGTTGGATACCTAAAGCAATGTTTGGTGTTCTTCCAACAAATGAAATCATGAGAGCACATAGGTGACAACTTATTTAAATTCTAAATGTTTCAATTACCATAGTCCTAAGTCTTCACAATTTGAGGGATGGTACCTTGGATTTGATGAGGATGACATCATATGACAAAATGTAGTAATTATATATAAAGCGTAATGCTCGAAATTGTATATTTTCAAGTTTCCTGTTACTTTCCTTCCTGCAAAAATGCCACGTTAAGGGGGGGGGGGGTGAAAAATAGATAAAACAAAATGCAAGTTCTTCGCGAAAAGCACTCTTGAATAAACGCTCTTCAAATGTTTGTATTATTTTTAATTTCGGAATATGTCCGTTATTTAGTCAATATAGATTTCTTCATAAAAAAACGCTCTTTAAAAACGCTTTACTTCAAACGATAATACTATTGTACATGAGCACATTTTTGCCTCTTTTGTGAGAATAAAATCATATTTTGATTGTTAATCAGTGGAAACAACTGTACCTGGTGTCATAGTATAGAACACATAAACTCCAATGATTTGAGAATTGGTGTTATGTGTACATTAATTTTGTCTATACTAATTAAGTACATAATAATATACTTAATAAATCAACACGAAAATTCTAGATAATGATTCCGGTCTTTGCTATTTAATATCGATGAGTTAAACATCTGCCGATCGTGATAAAAGTGATAATCTCATGTACCGGTACTAATAATATAGATAAAACATATTAGTGGTTGTGTTTGGAGTGTATATGTGTTCTGGCTTAATTGCCACCTTCTTCAATGTAGTAGTTCAGAAACTCCCCAAACCCCCGATTAACATCTAGTATATGGCAGATAAATAACAAATATGCCACTATCAACACACACTGCATGCAGGTTACACTGGTGTAAATATTTCCCATAGGCTTCAATGTTAACGTTTGTTGATCTGCATCAGAGGTCAAATGGAAACTGTTCAAACTGCCTTCGGATTATGTGAGCTTGACATCTGTGGAAACTTTCCCAATAAAAAAATCAACACCGTCTAGCAGGGAATCCACTTCAAATTTTCGTTTTTTCATGACTAGGGTCAGTTCCGCACTAAAAAAATATTGTCATTTTTTCAATCACACTTAAAATTTCTAAACAGCCACAACAGACTTCACCTTTAATGAATGGGCCTCTTGGCAAATGAAGTTTGTGGGAGAATGATTCCTTGAATTTTTGTCAACAGTTTACATTTAATTCATGCAACCAATCACAGCCCAGAGTGTTTTAACTGTGAAACTCTATACTCCTCCCGCAACCGCAGGGGGAGCTGCCTATAGTATTTACACCAGTGTAACCTAAAGCGATAGCCCGCTTTTTCGCGGAATAATTGTAACTCCCTACATTTCTTCAGAATTGCCCATCAATGGAAAAAATGTGTTCAAAAACAATATCACCCCTATGGTTCTTTATTTATCACACACAATTTAACCCCACCCCCTTTAACAAATTATTCATCAAAAAGGCACAATTTTCCACCACCAGTCATGTTCAGGCCCCATTTTCACTCAGTTTTAGGGGTCTGGTGTTGCAAACTTGGATCAGCTATGGAAGACTGTACAATATTCTTTCCATGAGAGAATTTCTGGTGATGTGAGGTCATTGAGTCCAGATCTGATCAGCTGAGCATCAAGCGCATGACTTTATCAGCACATTGAAGAATAAAATATGACATTTTCAGGTCTGCAAGGGTGATCCAAGATAACTGGATGTGGGTGTATATTGAATTAGTTGAATAAAGATATGCTCTCTTTGAATTGCTGAAGCATTTTCTTAAATGTGTCCAAGTTTTAGTGCTATTAACCTTCAAATGACCATACCCACCAGTAGAAATGACACACTTTTATGATATATATCTGTATATCACTGGCTATAAAATCCAAAATACTTGTTAGATTAGGTTCTTATAACAATTGATATATGTGTCGTTGACATGCTCATGTTATGGGTCATTTGCATTATCATGTGACTATTACCACCTTGAATTTTTTTGAAAATACCTTAAAAATTGGCATTTTTTATGAAAAATCTTACTATTTTTTTGGCTGATGTAAGTGAAAGAAGACATCAGCAGCAAGAATAGCCACACCAAGCATGAGATATTCATTGGACTGAAAGACCAGGCTCTGTAAAATGCATTAAAATGCTTTAAAGTGACTCCCAGGAATCAAAAATGATAAAAAGCTATTTTTTCCCTTTAGGTTACACTGGTGTAAATATTTCCCATAGGCTTCAATGTTAACGTTTGTTGATCTGCATCAGAGGTCAAATGGAAACTGTTCAAACTGCCTTCGGATTATGTGAGCTTGACATCTGTGGAAACTTTCCCAATAAAAAAATCAACACCGTCTAGCAGGGAATCCACTTCAAATTTTCGTTTTTTCATGACTAGGGTCAGTTCCGCACTAAAAAAATATTGTCATTTTTTCAATCACACTTAAAATTTCTAAACAGCCACAACAGACTTCACCTTTAATGAATGGGCCTCTTGGCAAATGAAGTTTGTGGGAGAATGATTCCTTGAATTTTTGTCAACAGTTTACATTTAATTCATGCAACCAATCACAGCCCAGAGTGTTTTAACTGTGAAACTCTATACTCCTCCCGCAACCGCAGGGGGAGCTGCCTATAGTATTTACACCAGTGTAACCTGCAACAGCACTCCGGCTCATCCCATTACATAACCAAGGATTTAAAATGGTTAAAATTTGATTGTATTCTGATATGTTCCGGAAGGCCGTTCGAGAGGGTTGGGGCAGCACATTTGAAGGACCTTTTACTAAATGTCACAATATTAAATCTGAGTACCTCTGAGATTGGGCACCAAAAACTACTGTTGGTGTTCTTCCAACAAATGAAATCATGTGAGCACATAGGTGATAACTTATTTTACATTCTAAATGTTTCAATTGCCATAGTCCTTAGTCTTCGCACTTTGAGGGGTGGTATATTGGCGTTGAGGAGGAGGCCTTCATATGACGTAATATAGTCATTAGATATAAAGCATAATGCTCGAAATTGCATATTTTTAAGTTTCTTGTTACTTTCCTCACTGCAAAAATGCCACACTAAGGGGCAAAAATAAAAAATAGATAAAATAAATGTATGGAATATGGTAATCTTGGACATATGGTTCAAGTTGTGCTCTATACGTTTCAGAACGTTTATCTGATGTGGTGCCTTGCGACATATGTTTGAAATATGAATGTCAAACTTCAATGTCAATACCCAACAATTTTACTGTTTCATCACATTTAATTTCAGCGTCACAAATTTTGAACACAGGGATTAGTGAAGATGATGCAGCTCCTATTGCAATAGCTTTGAACTTTGCAGGATTAGCTTTGCACACCATTAGATTTGAACCATTTTACCAAAATGTCCGACACTGTTTGGTTTAAGCATAGTTTATTTGTTTGAAATGTATCCAAAAGCACATTCAAATCTGAATGTGAAAAAGGTATTATCCTCCGCATAGTTATAGAGGTCATTATTATGTATGAAATCGTCGATAAAGACTTTGAACAACAATAACACACCTAGGAAATAAACCGTGAGGAACTCATTGGTTATGTCCGACCAGTTGCTGAAGACACCTTGAAGTTTAATCTGTTGTTTACGAGTTGTTAAATAGCTGAGGAGGTAGGTCGTTTTATCATAAATTTCATAGACTGTTAATTTATTAAGAAGTTGAAGAGGTAGGCAGTCAAAAGCATTGATAAGTCCATGAAAATCGCGGCAACGTATTTATGTTGATCAAGTGCATATTACCAGTCTTCAATTAGTCTCAGCAACGTGGTCTTACAACCATGGGCTTTATGAAAGGCACACAAAGAATTATCGAATATGCTCTCGAAGAAACCAGATAGTTGAAAATTAATAGCTTTCTCATATATCTTCTTGAACATAGGTAATATACCAACTGGCCTATATCTTTTATTTCAATAGGGCTATTGTTCTTGAACAGATGAACAACCAGGGCTCTTTTGAGGTTATCAGGGAAGATCCCACTAATAAAAATGGTGTTTATTAGACTATCCAGCCGGGGAGGAAGAACAGGAGTTCCGAGTTTCATAAGTTTTGCTGATATATTATCACAGTCAGTGGCTTTATTTGTTCCGATTTTTCTAATGCTGTTCATCACATCTGACCTTGAGACTAGCGAGATATATTAAACTAAGTTTCGCAGATACTTGAGCTAGAGTTATTTATGGTTTCCATAGTAATGTTTTGTGTTGCGATGTTATCAATTATAGGTTTCACACTAGGATGATCCATTTTACCTGGGTCCATATCTCTACCAATGTCCTTGGCCACATTTGCACAGAAGTAGTTAAAATGTTCACATACCTTAGATGGCTCACACATAACTGGATTTTCACCATCCAAAATAATAATTTCCAGCGAATTATTATTTTTGTTTTGGACAGCAATGGTTTAATTGTGGGCCAGAAGTCGGAGCCCTTACCATCACTAGCAAACCTATCTATAAAATATTTTGAAGAGATTTCTTCTTTATTTTTGTGACCAATTTACGTTGGCATTGATAGGATTCCCAGCACGGATTAGTTTTATATTTGAGAAATTGGTTGTATAGTTTAATTGGAGCATGTTTATCCATAACTTTTAACACCGTAATTCGTAATCATTGTAATTTTGATTGATGCCAATTTGAGTGGAGACATTGGACGACACTGAAGTGTGCAGATCGTAATATAGTAAATAATTTCCACTGGTAGCGGTTTCAAGATCAGTAACAAACTTATCATAATTAAAATTCCTGAAACTTCTATATGAACATTTCGATGGTTTAGAAACGTTAGCATAACCTTTTAGGATACCACACATACAGTTGTGAAAAACACTGATGCCTGTAGGAAAGTTTATATCTTCTTTAAAACTACTTGGTTTGTTAGTTAAGATTAAATCGGGATCTGTAGCATTTTTGAAACAAGTTGGAACTTTGATGAGAGATGACAAGTCAAAAATATCACATAATGATTTAAGATCCTGACTCTTCGAAACGATCGACTAGATTGTCAACATTTAAATCATCCAAAATAAGAAAAATTTCATACTTGGATATTGCTTTGTCAAGCTGAGAAGTTTTTGTTTGTAAATGTTACCGCTTCCTTTGATGGTGGGTTGTATATAGAGATGATTAGCCACTTGGCCTGATTTAGATAAATTTCCATCATAATGCATTCAGTTTTCTTTGATTCGAAGTGGTAAAGGCGGGCTGAAGGAATATCGGATCAGACAAACAGCATTAAGCCGCCACATGCGTTCCTGTCGATGTGTACGATGTAACCTACATCCATTTACTTGAAACAGAAACTCATTGTTTGAGACACTACAAGAAAATCAACAATATGGTCATGTAATACAGGGTGAATATTGATTAATTTGTGTCGCACACTCGCAGTGTTGATATTTAAATGTCAACAAATGAAATTTTGAGGATGTTTCTTTCCAGCATGTCTCAGGACCGAAAATACACTCGTATTGGAGGAATCATTTCGTTATGTGAATAACAGTGTGAGATTGTGATGTCCTGTTCACTTACATTTTTAGTTTTTGCTGAAGATAGTACAGTTCTCGCAGAAGAAATGACAGAATCATTTATAAATTATAAGTTTGATATTGTGATGTCCTGTTCACTGACATTTTTAGATTCTGCTGAAGATAGTGAAGTTCTCGCAGAAGAAATGACATAATCATTCATAAATGGCTATCCTGCGATAAGTTGGATGTTGCAGCAAAAGTGACATTCAAGTCTGTGTTTACCATGATAGAGATATATTGTTTGTGAAACATCCGCTGTGGTTTTGCGCCATATGTCGACTGCATGTGTTACAGGGTTTACTTTTACAGGACCTGGATTGGTGAATTTCTCTGACAGAAGAATGTTTAATAAAAAGAAGAAACGCCTGCATTTTCGAAAATGTCTGGACAACGTTTACGCTAATGGTTGAATTTGCTTTTTATAAGATTTCCTTCACGTCTGGGTTTAGACACATGTGCCCGTGTTTGTAACGAAATAATATTTTGGTATATCGAAATATATGGAATGCTAAAACAGAACTTTGACCTGCAGCACTTTAACCGCGGAATGGGGGGGGGGGGGGCTGCATGGATCCAATATGGTAGCGAGTCCGCGATCTCGGATGTTATATGGATTTGTTCAAATCATGGCTGACTAATCAAAAGTGGCAGATACACGGATTTAACACTCTTTCTTCCAATGAGTTGACTCGTTGCGTAGAATCAATGTACGCCGCACAATACTTTTGAATTATCATGGTGACTTCTCAATTCAAATTCTCAAATTCACCCCAGTAAAACCATATAAACCGTTATTTACACTGATTTACATTGGTTTTGCCAGCCTGTTTTAAAACGCCATACTGGAATCAATTTAAATACGTTTGAATTGTCATGAAGAATTCTCAATTCACCCCCGTCATGCAAGTAAATCCATGTAAATAGTGATTTACTCTGGTGTATAGAACATAGCAGAGAATATTAGTAATATACACTAAAATGTGATTGGTTTTGTTTATGAAAATAAAAATGAAAAAGTCAAAACAAACGAGTCCCCCAATGCATGTTAATTCAGCAGTTCTCGTGACAATGAGCGCAATGCGGGCGTATTTTGAATGTCGCGTTCTATGCCCATATAGAGCTTATTTTGGGAAAAACTACGCTCTATATGGGCGTAAAACGTGGCGTTACCAGATGAACGTTCTTTATATTGTGTTTCACTGCGGTTCAACTGAATAACGCGCAAAAGTCAGATACGAACATATGTGAACATTTAGGTCATATATGCATTATCATATGATCAATAAAGAACGGTTAGTAACATATTACAATATATCTGGGAAATTTGTCATGGAGCTCAGATTGACAGTGGCGCCAAATAGCAATAAATAACGTTTAAAATCATCTTAGAATATATGGAGGGACAATAAGGGTAACTTAATTGCCTGGAGTATATCATGGAATAGGGACTAATAATCATGGCCCTAATATTGGAACTCACATGACCCTACATATTTTCATCATATGTACTGTTTTAACTTTACTCCTTCCGTCAAATAAGATAGGAAGATAGGTGTTCACTCCTTTGTTTCTTTCAATGGGACACTCTTTAGTAATGGGACATGCGGGGCATTTTGAGGCGTTTGGTATGCAGCCAACCCACAAGTATGTGCGTGTATAACAAGTGACACAGTATACAATTTAGTAAAGCATCTTTATATTATATATGCAAGGAAATACAGATCAGCAATGACTTTTGATGTCTGAATTATATAATACCTGTCTATAGATTGACAATTCACATTGGCCTGTATAATGTATGCAGGTTAATTTGGTTTACACTGGCAACTGTTACCGTTGCAAATCAAACTGATGATTCCACAAACAATTCTCAATTTACCGGAAGGTTTCCAGGACACGGAAAACGATATGTCATACTCCGGTAAAACACTTGTAAAATCAGTATTTACTATGGCAAGACTAATGCACCGGAGAACACCCTGGTAAATTCAGAAGTTACCATGATTTTTACCAACTTAAGGCGTAAACCGTAAATTGCATTGGTTTATATTGGTTTTATCAGCGTGTTTCGAAACACCCTATATAATCAATGTAAAGTATCATTGCTTTGGCATGATCATGGTGAATTCTCATTTTACCCCAGTAAACCCATTTAAACCGTAATTTACATTGCTTTATATTGGTTTTACCAGCGTGTTTTGAAACAACACTTTAGTGGAATCATTATCATTGCTTTGACATTATCAAGGTGAATTCTCAATTCACCCAAATAAACCAATGTAAACCGTAATTTACACTGGTTTATAATTGTTTTATCAGCGTGCTTTTGAAACACTCCAGTAGAATCAATGTAATTCCTCACATTTCTTTGGCAATATCATGGTGAATTCTCAACTTACCCCAGTAAACACATGTAAACCGTAATTCTAGTAGAATCAATACCTGGGTATTATCATTGTTCTAATTTAATTAATCCCAGTAAACCCAATGTAAATCGTTATTTACACTGGTTTATAAGAATAGAATAGTTTTATTGTCAATCAAGACGCCTTAACGGGCAGAATAATTACCGTATAGTAATATATTAAAATGTGATTAATGTTGTTATGATCTATGTGAAATAAACAATAAAAATAAGAAAATAAAAATGAAAAACTAAAAACAAACGAACGCCCAATTCCATATGTATGCTAATGCTATGTGGATTATAGTTAAACGGTTGATAATGCAGTTAAGCTGTGCGGAAACTCTAATGAGTCATTCTATAGAATATAGAAAATGAGCTTACTTCTAAAGTTATATATAATACATTACATATCGTGGTATTATAATATAAAACGTACCATAGCATGACACAACGATAAGCTAAAACTGATGTAAGGTAGATAACTCTACAATGTAATGATGGTCAACAAATATGTATCTAGTAAGGGCTAAATTTAACATAATACTTGAGATAAGTTTAAAACAGCATGGATATGGCTATTAATAAATATGAATACAAGGACAATTTCTTACATTTGAAGACAATTTTAATTATCTCGTTTGCAATGCTAAATCAGACAATACACCTGCGTTTGCTTACATGTGAAATGGGGAGCACTGCATGTGCATGTGAAAAGGGGAGCACGGGCTGTACATGTGGAATGAATAGCACTGTATGTACATGGGGAGTACTGCATGTGCATGAGAAGCTCCACAAACAGTGTTCACGCTGGGCAGAATTCTGATTATTTTTGGCCAAATTAAAAAAACTTTGGCAAATAAAATCCTCATTTTGTTGTCTTAAAATTAATGCATATTTGTTTATTTAACATATAAAATTCTATATAATTATATCCATATCATGTATATACTTCTTTGTCCTACCATTGTTACTTGACAGTATACCGATAGCCACCATCTACCATTCAGCCTTATGACAAAGGATTCATTAGTGTTAATAATCAATGCTGATTTCTTGTAATTTGTGACCCATATTGTCTTAGCGTGCTGACATGAGTGCCTCTTGTCACCAATTAAGCTGTATCACATAAATGGTTAGTAGATGATCATAATATATATATATATATTAGATGCTCACTTCCGTTAAAAGAATTATTTGGGATTTTGAATAAGATTTCCGATTTTGTGGCCCAATGAAATTTTGTTTGGCCATTTTCGAAAAAAACAAATGGCCAGTGGGCAAATTTGTCCTACGACAGCGTGAACCCTGACTACAAATACAATAAATCATATAACAATAAGTGAGTACAGAGAAAATAAGAGTATGATTGGAAGGAGTGTGTTGATTTAACTAAAATAGTGATTGAGTCCCGTTTCCTCTTTTTATGACTGTTAGATTAATGATTGATTGGTTGATTGATTGGGGGTTAATGTTGCTTTTAACAACTAAGGCCATATTACGGCATTGCCAGTTTTAGTTGTGGAGGAAATCCACACACTTACGGCTAATATAACAGTGATTTCATTGGCTGATAAACTCGCCGACCATGTACTGCAAACAACCAACCATCGGCGAGTAATTGGCAACTACACCAAATAACGATTTCGAGTTACAAAATCCACGATGGAAACATGTGGGATTGAACCCTTATCGCCAGCGCTGGAGGGCAAAACGACTCGGAGTGGTACCCCTAACCGATTGAGCGACTGAGGCCCCGACTGTTAGATTAGTGTCCTTACATAATACTCTGTACTTTAGTATATACACATATGGAAAGATCAGATAAATTCCAGGAATGTCAAGTGTATTTGCATTATAAAGATGACTTTAAAAGGGTACGTTCGAAAAATTGTTGACACCGCTGATTGATTTCACTATCAGTTTAACAATCATTAAACAACAAATGAGACAATTGTTGTCTACATATAGTTGAATAACGATGATAAAATTAAAATCTATTTGTTATTTGATAAACAGTTAGCATTTCAGTCAGTTCTCAGAGGTATGTGAAAAGGTAAGTGCATCAGTCATGTAAATAAAATCAGCATGTATGGTGAAATATTTAAAAGAGGAATGGGACTGCAATAAACTGCAACTGAATTTTAAGGATAATATAAATTTATAATATAATAATATACAGGATAATAAGTTTGTACAATTCAATCCCCATCCTCCTTCCTCCTCAGTCCTACACATCGAATACACGTGTTAGCACACTAATTTCATAAAAACTATAAACATTTAATGTAGGAATATGAACCATATCCTTCAGTTTGTTTGTTTGTTTCATATGTGACATTCAGTAACTAGATTTTTGTGAATATGAAATGATATGTGCCATTAGTTTATTGGATGTATATATACAACATGTTTTCATTGAAACACATGTTGTTCTAACCAACCTGTCACATACTCTATCAAATAAATTGCCATCGAATAACTATATATCTCTCTTGGATAAACTGGTTAAAAGTGATATAATATTGATATGGCAATTGGTAATGATTTGTGCGATTGAGCTAGGGTGTCTTGTTCTATTTGTAAGGAAGGAAGAATGGGGTGGGGACACCTGGACCATAGAATAAAATAAAATTATATTTGGAAATAATTAATGCAAGACATACATATCAATGTGAATATATAAGCGTGGCTATCTGGCCAAGGTCACAATGCACAGTAATCCCCTTTGAATCAATTAAAGTTCATCCAGTCGTTTTATGTCTGGATGTATGCAAATTGTAAATAAATTATTTTACTATATTAATAATATTTATTCGTCTACTGGTGACAGCAGCCATGTCAATTTAGCTATTGAATCAAGCTGATGGAAAGTATATTATCAATTAATCTTAGGCCAGGCTCTAACTGCTTACATTCTAATAAAACGTGTACTTCGGATTCCGTATCCACCTTACAAAGCTTACATATTCTACTCTGTTCATCCAATTTTATATATCTGACTCATTCATTTTCTAAGATATTGGCACGTATTCGTTGTTTAGTCATGAGAGTTGTTGCCTTGTGTGGGACAATGTTAAGGTACAAACAATGTATTGCTAGTCGTATTATTTCTAATTTGTAGTAATAGTTACACATTTTTACATATATTATATAAACATCTGTCTGACCCCTTCAATAATTTTGTGTAAGAGAATGTGGACAATATTTCTGCTCGTATACAATAATGGGTTTCACTGTGTGATCTAGTATGTGAAATATGGGTCCCTGTTTAATGGTCTTCGAAAACTTGTTTTGCTTTTGAAAAAGCGTTCAGTCCTTAAGTTTGTTGTACAATGTTTGTTTTGCCTGGAGGAATTTCTCTGATCTGTGAAAATCCACCCCTGGGTACCAGTAATTATCTACATTTTCTATTTGTTTTCAATTATATGTTTGGGTTTCTTGAGGAAAGTCCACAGCTTTATACAAAATATAACCTTATATATTTCATATTTACCAATTTTCATTCATTGCAATACCACTGTAATAATATATGTAACTCTCTTTTATTTTCTGACATCAAATTAAGATAAGATAAGATTAGGCAAATCAGGTTTGAGTTTTTCAACGATAATTGGCCGCATTGTTCATTAAATATTTCTGGTAGATAATTTATGTATTATTTGAATAGTGTCGGACTTAAGTGCGCCTTGTCTCACTCCAATATTTGAATTCAACATTTAGGGTTATATCCCATGGATTTGTACGTATGCACAGCTGGGTCTTTTCATACATAGGTATATTGGTTTTACCAGCATGGTTTTGAAACAACCAAGTAGAATCGATATAAGCCACACATTCCTTTGGTGTTATTGTGAATTCTCAATTCACCCAGGTAACCCATATAAAGCGTGATTTGCACTGGTTTATGTTAGTATTACCATCGTGTTGTGAAACACCCTAGTAGAATCAATGTGAAGCCTCTCACAACTTTGATATTATCATAGCGAATTCTTAATTTACCCCAGTAACCCATTTAAATCGTGATTTACACTGTATACATTGGTTTTATCAGCGTGTTTTGAAACACCCAGGTAGATCAATGTAAAACCTCACGTTACTTTGATGAATTATTAATTCACACGATAAACCCACATAAAGCTTGATTCACATTGGTTATACCATGATTGGTTTATAATGGGGTTTTGATTGTAAACTATTAACTTAGCCCACACAGCACACTCAGACTGTAACTTTCATCAGAAATCGAGACTTAACAAGCAACAAAATGTATACATTGAAGTGATAACAGTACTTTTCCTCCAATCAAACTGTATTAATAATTGTGGTGGATCACTTCAACATCCATATTCAGAACAATATATATGTTTAATCAATCAAGCAACAATAATTCCAATATGAAAAGTATGTCTCTTGATTGTATAATCTTATGTATGCTGATAATTATGACAATCATTTAGTAAAATTATTCAACCACTCAATGTATGCAAACAACTTGGTACTTCGTTCAGAATAACCAACATGTCTCTAGACGCGTTGATTGTATACTGTAATGATTGGCAGCCTACATTGAGCACCAGTAAGACAGACACTATTATAATATAATTTGAAACATTAGCGTGGGAGAAATACAAAATGTACCATGGTTGCGCACAATTAAAATTGACCTCACAAGGTAAATACATGGGCTTACTGCGGTAGAACAGCTATCACAAAAATCGCTATGTTCTTATTTTGATTTCAGATATAAATCGCCATTCTCAGACTACTTATCTAAAAATACAAGGACGATATTATTTGATACTGCACCAATTATGACGTGTGTATAAGCAATTCTGATATCAGATGTTTTAATACTAATTCTGTCGACAACTTATGTTTTAAAAACACCACATTTTATAATTAAAATATGCTTAATGGTAAAACGTTAGAATTTGGCTGCACATATATACTATGTATACCAGAATTTATAAACACATGTTCAAATTTAACAAACGACTTGAATATATATATATCGAATTTCAATACATCATTATATGCATTACTTAAAGCAGCTAACCACGCTCTTCAAATTTTCCTCAGAGAGAATGTTTATTTTCTCATTTCAGAATTTAGACAAATAAATTTGAATTTTAGCCAATCTAATGTTATATTCATAACCAAATCGAAGCTGACCTAGGATATATGGTGGTCAGCTTCGATTTGGTTATGAACCCATGACCCAGAACTTATCTGAGCCCAAGTTTTCGTTGACCATCATGCATGCAATGAATATTCTAAAACATTGAAGACTATTTATGGGTATTTGCCTTTCTAACTGCAAGTGATCATTAAATGTCATGAATAAAGACTAATTAAGTCTCCTCTCGTTATATTCAGAATTTCAGATATGATATAATCATAAATGAACTGCACTTTTGAAAACAAATATATTTTTCAGAAGTTCTTAGAACAGGGCAACGGTGAAATTTAAAATAATGTTCATGCCATAGAATTAATGCCATAGAATGGAGAAATTTAAAATAAAGTTCATGCCATAGAATTAATGCCATAGAATGGTGAAATTTAAAATAATGTTCATGCCATAGAATTAATGCCATAGAATGGTGAAATTTAAAATAATGTTCATGCCATAGAATTAATGCCATAGAATGGTGAAATTTAAAATAATGTTCATGCCATAGAATTAATGCCATAGAATTGAAGTAAACGAGGTTAGCATTTCGAACAGATCGATGGTTCCTAAACGCTGTGTCATAACAATCGCTGGTACAGAATTTCACACAGTAATTCCTGACAGATTTTGAGAAAATCAATTTTTAAATACCAGGACATTTTGGCAAAACTTGCGTCTGACAATTAAAGGCACGGGCGGCGTTCATTGCAGAAATATTCATATTTGTTCAAATCGCCATCAACAGAAGGAATATCAAAATATATATTCATATGCCAAACATAACCAGCGCATAAATAGTATATTGTCGTCATAATGTACGACGGTGTACGTAAATAAGAGCCTTCTCGTGTTACAGAAGTTGTGCTTCTGTTTACATAACAGCGCAATTATATTGTTAATCAAACACAAATGATATAAACGCTCTTTATTATTTCCATATCAGGAAAACAGTAACAAATAACGCTCTTCATGTTTACCACATCCGGATCTAAACAAAAACCAGGTAACGTAACGTTTTTGCTTTTGTTTACACAACAAAAGACAAATAATTGACAATAACATACTGTGTATGCCATATTTCTGATTGGTATAAGAACAAGGTATGTCTCTATTTTACTATTCTTTCTGTTTATGGCGGTTTTTGACCCAGCTTAATATTTTAACAGCATTCCCACTGCCAACGCCGCGCGTATCTTTAACGTTAAGAAACAAAATTAATTTATCACACTGACCAGTGTTCGTATTTAACTGGGTTTATTTTATAAACCGGGTAGTTTATTTAGTAGCGGCTGACTGCACAATGTATCTTCACTAGCTTTTACGAGATACTGCCGTCGATATGATTGAACAAATCAATAAGATTTGCCTCTTATCATTTAGACACCGCCTCACGACTAGCCGCCATATCTGTATAGCGACTCAAAATTATTCTTTCTGCGGAATGAGTTTAGAAGATATCATTTATTTAGTCGGTTATGTGTTTTGTTACACGACCTTTCCCTTGATTGACAATGTCTCGCTGATCGATGTTGAGTCTTGCCCGGGACAAACTACCCGGACTATATATAAACCCAGCTGGTGAGTACGAGTTTATTAACCATTCATTATGTTTAATAGAAAATGAAGCAGTCAGGTCTAGCGATCGAATAGCTTTTCTGACGATTCGATCCATAGCTTCCAACTGGAATGTTATACATCCTTACTGACTGAAGACTAATGTGAACGCTTCGATACTCTAGTATGAGTTCTTTCTCCAAAGCTTATTGAAAACGTATTGATCATTCGAGGTCGGTGTCTATGGGTTGATATACCACTTCTTTCTGAGCCTTGACAACGGCGCGGGACACTGTGACCCAGAACTGATTTTGGTGACTTGGTTTGTGACCTGAAATCATGAAAATCAATGGATGAGTTTTAAAGATTTATTCATGTTTATAGACATCATGTAACAACACCAACACAAGATGACACTATAACCCAACATCGAGAGGGAATAATTTGAAAGATGGTTATATTCGTCGGACCTTGACTATTTGTTCAGTGACATCAACTGATTCTTATTTATTTTATGTGCAATATGTAAATGTAATAGCTATCAGGGGGTAGTAAACAGTTTGCAAGAAGGTATGCTTTTTTATCTTGCATATGTCATTTTCGGGTACCCACCACCCCCAAACCTGCAAATTTACCCCCCCCCCCAATTCCAATAATTTTGATCTAAAACCGCACAAAAACTCTACTGATATCACTCATATGTCTGGGAAATTATCTCAGTTAGTATTAAATGACACGTTAACCTGTCAGACGCTGTTTTAATTGAAAAATAAAACAGGTAAATATGAAGATTTGTCTTCAAATACTGGCTGATAGGCAATTGTCTACCACATACATGTACATGCAATATAGTTTCCAGGTCAGTATGTGATGAGAGTATGCTAATAGGTCTTCCTGTGTGGTCAGATTCCATACTGCTAATGGAACACTATGACATGGAAATTGCATCCCATTTTACAAAAAAAAACAAATGTTACATATCCCACAATATCACCTGTATATCCAGTGAGATATCATTTCCACCTGCAAGCTATCACATGAACCGAACATGTGGATTGGCTATGTGGCTCTTCACATGTTAAGCTCATAACATCTCAGGACTGAACTCAATCTTTACTTTCGAGTCGCTGTTGACATTATGTAAATATATACATGACATATCAGTTGTTAGACTTCAATTGAACTAGAGTTGACATATTTAGAAAATAACTACATATCTAGAGAGGATATTTGCCAGGCTGCAATTGGAAATATTATTTTATAAGTTGCTGATATCTGCAAACCTAGGTGATTGCGCAGGATACACACAATTCCATCGATTCTAACTATGTCCTGATTAGTCTGTCAACCAGAACATTTATCTAGCATTATTCCATACCACTTGTGCTTAAGCTATTGGAGCATCATTTTTTATACTAAATGACAAGCAGTCACTATGCCGGACATGGATACTTTAGGTAGGTGTTGTGAGATGAACGATCATCTGAGTTAATATACATATAAACAATTCATTGATTAGCTTGAAGCATTGATGAACATTGTTTTCTAGCCATTCTTAGTCACTTTAATGTTTGAGACAGCTGCTCGCTCTATTTCCATGCACACAATGATCTTGGCTTAAAGGTTATAATTACATGAGGACAAGTTTATTTATTTCAGTTTTACATTTCTTGAAGCTTCGTTTGACGGGTGTCGGGAAGGAATGTTTTCACCTTACCGTCCCATATGCAACATGTTAGCTTAATATCACCTTCACTAAGGCCAAGTTAAATCTTAATTAACTAAATCATCAACTTAATTAACGAACGCATGTGTCAGTGTTTACAAACAGGGAAGAGCCATTGAAATTGACACGCTGTGACTCAAACATAGAATTATTGATTGATCACGTGCCGTCATAAATTCGTCGCTTTTGATTTGTAGTGGACAGTGTGTACACTATAACCCATCGGTCGACCTTGGCAGCGCTTGTTAGTTTCAAGCCTTACAGTAAAATAACAAAACGCGATTTCACTCCAAAGAGATAGATACGGCGAGTTACGCTTAGGTGATAATTGTTTTACGCTAATGTTTAGGAATTCATATAATAACAATGATAAAAATTATGTGTATATTCAATCAAGATTTATTCAAGATTGTGTTGAAATAGTTATTCTAAAGTGGTGCTATTTTTTATTGCTATTATTTTTCTGACGCAATGAGGCCCTAAGATATCGAGGACATTTGCTAATTCGGGTTATACGTCATTATTGATCTTGCACTATTTTGTTCGTATACATGTTGTAATTTGTCTGTATTAATGCAGGGAGATGAGCACTTGTCCTCCAATCCCGTTTATCATAAATCAATTTATAAACAAATAAAATCTGTTCAAACAAAAATTATGGAATTCGAATAGCACGTTTATTGGTTATCTTTGTTCTACGTTGTTATATGTGAACCCGATAATGTATTGATTACTTCACCCGTTGTGACAAGGGCATGCGTCGTGAAACAGTGGCTTAATACTTTGGCTGCAATAAAACGTGCAACACCGAGCGTGGCATAAGCTCCCGACGCTCAGTTTATAGTGGGGGCAATACTAAGTATTTATATTCATGGAACGTTTTGTTATTTTCTAAATCCAATTAGTGGAGATCATTTCCCCTTAAACTGTGCTACCAATATACACTAAAGCACCAACAAATAAGATGCTCCATGCCCCAGTTACAAGCTTAGAAGTTACGCAAATTAATAAATTTCCAAGTCAAACAACGGCTGGAACTTTGGCAAGATCAATGGACGAATCCCATAGTATGTGTATCCTTTACCACATGCTGGGTTTTGACAATACAAAAACACAACCTTATATGATTATACATGCCCAAAATCACAACCTGAAATTTTCGTACAGAGACACAAATCACAAATATTCAAGTCCAACAGAGGCATAACGCTGGTAAAAACGAATGTGCGAAACCTCGTAAGTCGTTACCCTTCCCCCGAGCCCACCATACCAAAAATCAAACGAACCAAAAGATCATTGTCAAGTAGCAGTCTTACATGTTCTTTCGGACACAATATTCACACATTTCCAAGTCAAAGAAGGCCGTAACTCTCATAATCATTAATGGACGAAACCCGTAGTGTGTTGTGATCCTTTCCCAAAAACAGGTGCTATCAACGTTCCAAATGAAAACGAAATCCGATTATTAACTCTTCAGTTAATTTCATACATATACTAAATAAAGGCCGTAACTTTTGTCAACATTAATGTAGGAAACCCATAGTATATTGCTATCACGCGATCATCAATGCGGAACGAAATCACATAATTAATACCTGAGTTACAATGTGATGTTTGGACGGGTGGCTATACAGTTTTTGTTTGTCCATATGAAGCTCATAAACCCAGATATCACCTAAACCATGTATATATACCAAATTCCAAACCCCACTAACCTATTTCGTTGGCGCGGACGGATAGACTGATCGACGAACAGACGGACAGGCGTGGCCCTCGACTATATGCCCCGATTCCCCACTGGAGATGTCCTAGAAAACCGTATGACAGTCACTGAAAAGCCTATATTATTCTCTATTGAAGGGCGGATTAAAACATAAACGTATTTCTGTGCCAGTGATATGTATATATTCATATATTTATCTGTATAGATAGATAAAACATAGTCGTACAAAACGACGTACTTTATCGCACAGGGTTATAGATGCGTAAACTTAAACCAAAATTTGGGTACAAACATAATCATGTTTGATCACGAGATCTTTCACTCGTATATATCACTACATCATATCGCATGACATTTCAGATAAGTAAGCTATACACTGATATTGCGAAGTACTTAGACGAAAATAAAACATAATTATAAAGTACAAGTATTTTGGCAGTATTGCTATTTAGTTAGCGAATGGGGATAATTTGAAGAGCAGAATCATAGGAACTATATCTTTGGCCGGGGGGTGCGCGCAGTTATACTGCGTTAAACATTCTTTCCAATAATTTCTTTGCCGAAGACAGTCGCTTGTGTTGACACAGGTATAATTCGTTCATAATTTTTTACGGCATGGTTCGAAATTCGAAGGCCTTTTCTTTCACATTCATTGATAAATCGTTATGGTGCACGCTTATATCATGGCATTCATTTGCAACACAATTGATTTTGTCCATGCCCACTGCGCGCTGTCTTTGTCAATCGGCGGCGTGTGAGTTCGGTTTGTCGGTACTTACGTCCTGATTGCGGCGTGCGTAGCTTTGTCCGATTTTACAACACTAATGCATATATCGCTACCGGACAAACGGTCATCCTATATATATTGCAGGGACGTGAAACACTCTGGTAGTGTGATATTATTGCACCGGAGATCAATGTTTAAAGTAGTTTCTTTCACGCTTAGTAATCCACATTTACGATGTCCACACGTCATTCTTATTTGTGAGTTACCTGCGAAATTATTATACCCCAACTTTCGAAGCAAATGGGAGGATATACTGGATTGTCTGAGTCTGTCTGTCCGTCCGTCCGTCCGTCCCACTTTCTCCCTCCGTCCGCCCGTCCGACCTCATAACTCGAACAACTATGAACCGATTTCAATAATTTCTTGTATGCAATCTCCTTAGGATTGCCTCTCCGCATGAGGCTAATTGCGATGCGGTCCGATTTTTTTTTTTTTTTTAAGTTACGACTTACTTTTCTACTTATTTTGACTTAGAAAATTTTGTCCGACTTCATAACTTTAACAAATATGAACCGCTTTCAAAAAATTTTGGTATACATGCTTCTTACAACACCCTCTCTAAATTATGCGGCTCAGGGTTGGCTCGGACTGTTTTCCCTAACGTGACACTTTCATTTTCGACTTATTTTGACTTCAAATATTTTGGGAATTTTTCTACTTATTTTGACTTAGAAAATTCTGTCCGACTTCATATCTTTAACAAATATGAACCGCTTTCAATACATTTTGGTATACATGCTTCTTACAACACCCTCTCTAAATGATGCGGCTCAGGGTTGGCTCGGACTGTTTTCCCTAACGTGACACTTTATTTTCGACTTATTTTGACTTCAAATATTTTGGGAATATGTTTTTTTTTGGCGATATCTTTACAGCCAATATCTTTACAGCCAATTTTTATACTGGCTATTACTATTAATATACACCAGGATCGAGTAGATCCATCACGAGTATGGAATTGTTCAATTTAGATTAATGTTTCTGCAGTAAACTGACATGTTATACAATAATTAGTCTCAAATCATGTTGCTCCTTTCTGAGGTAAACATTTTATGTTCAATAATTATTTTGCTCTACACGAGTTTGTTTTTACTGATACTATCCTACTACTTACACGTACATATATTTATTCCAAATTGCGTATCTGTTTAAATAACACGCAATTCAGTACTTTCAATTTTCAAGGTATGCAGCAACTTTCTGATACATGTATATTATAAGTTATGGCTACATGTATATATTTCGTAATATTTTAGTATATATCCACGTGCGTATTCTATTCTAACCTTGGATATGGCGAACTGAATTTCATTGCTTTAATTTTTCAAGGTATGCAGTGACTTCCTGCTACATGCATATATTGGGTAATTTCTCAGTGATATATTACGCGATTATAAATTATCTACAACTACGTCAGTATTCTATTTTATATTGCCGCGAAATTCGTTACTTTCAATTTTCAAGGCATGCAGCATCTTCCTGCTACAGGTATATATTAACGTCATTTCTACATTTCTCTATTAAGTAATTATTAAGGATATACCACTAATTGTCAGTATTCTATTCAAGACTTGAGTATAGGGTAACACGAACTTCATTCCTTTCAATTTTCAAGGTATGCAGCAACTTCCTGCTACATGCATATAGTACGTAATTTGTTGTTTTTTTCATTGTTGACTATATGCAATTTGTCAATTATGTAATTTTTAAATTTTACATATGTAGCACGATGTTCATGTGCGACTATCCAACTTCAAACTTTACACTTCGAGAGATCACACAATGCACTCATGCGTGGTTTCCACTTCGGTGGCATGCATAGTAATTTATCATTTACTCAACCCACCGTTGTTTGTGTGGCCATCATATTAGTATTTCTGTTATTATCTACCGAGAGCCAGATGATGCCGCTTCGGCGTGTTGAATATTTTAATCTGGTGTCAATATGCTATTATCTATAGGCACCTTCGTCCCCTCGGGGGCGTCTTTGGCAGCTTCGCGGGTCGAAAGACCCCCGTCTGCTCAAATCACTTTAATGGGTGGAGTATTATATACTGACTGTTTTATTATGGTGCCAACATGCTATTTACTTATCTTCGTCCCCTCGGGGGCGTCTTTGGCAGCTTCGCGGGTCGACCAACCCCCGTCTGCTCATATATATTATGTTTACGGCTGATGGTCTCTCGATGCTGATGATCTCTCTGAACCTGTAGCGTCTGGTTTCATATATTAAATTTTGAGAGTTCACGTGATGCACGCTTGCATGGTTTCCACCACTGTGGCATGCTTGTTATTTTAGTTTTATTCTATACTCGGCCCACCAGTGTTTGTGCGGACCGCTTAACATAAGTTCTACTATTAATTATTTTTATATCTTTACCAGGAAACGAGGGTAGCTTTTCCTGGTATGCTGTGATCTCTCGGAGCATAATATAATTTACGTTTTCGGGTTCCACATATAACCCCATTCTTTCGTCACCTCGGACATATAGCGGACCGTACCATACCTTTTACAGTTTAACTTATATCAATCTGTACTTCCATGTCTCGCTTTGACAGCTCCCCAATTGTTGCTGTCGGCACGCTGTCCTATAATATGCAGCCTTGTTGCTCTTCCCTTGTAAATTGATCGTTCATCGTATATAGTTCCTGATAATATTCAGTGGTTTCTTATATAGATAATATCGTGCCGCTCAATACTTTATCCGTTTCACAGGACTCTGAAGTTATTACAACCTTGTATATACTACTGATCAAACTTATATTCTTTATTTGTAACATAACGAAACAAACCTCCCGATAATCTCACAACATTCACTTCAACACGATAATAGTTTACTGCAATATTATTAATGATATTAATATTACTCTGCCATCCACAAATAACTTCATCTGAATCACTAATTCTGGTCGTTTTGATTTACTAGAAATCATTTCAGCAGACATCGCGAGCACTCACGGGATTGCTATCCCAATGAATACACCAAACACTATCGGAAAGCTGCTTTTCTGAAAACACTGACCTATAGGACCCAGCACTTTCCCGTCATATCTGATCCGTCCATTAATATCTCCAGCATGTCCCGGCTATCTCCATCGCAAGCTTTCATATGACGTCCTGTGAGTTGCCAGCTTCCAATCAGAGTTCATTGTGACTCCCTATATAACGCGCAGTGTTCTCTCAGTGACGCGCCAAACTTCGTGAGCCGCGATCGTATCCTGAATCGGGTCGCGTTTGCTATCAATAGGTCTCGATGTGTTGTCAACAGGTTACACCATGGTCGTCGACTATATACATCTTGTTTCCATGTGACAGTCATGTGCTCGGACCCGCAATTTAGGTCTGTGTATACTTTGGCATCCTATTTCCCCAAGCGTGTTCTTTCTCATTTTGTTCATCGAAATATGGCCGGATAATTTTATGATAATTTGAGTATCACGAAATTTGGCCGTATTATCACTTGCTTTAGAGTTATCCTATCTTCATACTCCATTTTGTCCGCGACCGCCTGTTTGACGCTGTTAATGTTCTGGGCCACACATTATTGCACGTCTCACGAAATAACAAACTTCGACAATTGATATCTGATCGCTCTGGGCTTTACGCGGCGGGTTCCTCAATTCGATTAAACTATTTTACCCTAAACGCCAAAGACATTGTACTCTAGTAGCGTTAACTCGGATAATTAACCCGTACATATGTATTATCGGTACATTGCAGGACACGGTAATCCATGTTCCGGCTCTTTTTCTTTAAAATGATTCTTCAAATCCAAATATGACTTCGGGTATCAAATTATCTCCCATGATCTGTTTCAACCGTGTCACGTTCAGACTGAATCTCAAGTTTTCAACTAAACCATCATTTTAATTGTACTGGTCATGACCTTCCAATAAGCTGCTGCCTCTATTAGCTTATATCGGGCATGTCACTTTCGAAACTATTATCTTCATTTAAATTATATAATGCATGTCACTTGAAGATTGCCTCTTAGTTAGTTATGCCGCTTACTTCTTTCCCTATCCGCTCGATACTGCGTGGTCTCATTTTCCTTTCAGCAATCGTCTGCACATGCCACTGAACGACAGGGGTCCATCTCCTTCAGTCGTGTACTACACTAGGAGCGCGGGTATCGACGGATGGATGACCATCATGCCGAGCCCGGTTGCTGCTGCCATCACTCGCGCGTCTAAGATCGTTCATCAGGGACAGCAGCCAGATGGGGACACCTTCCACGCCACACATGCGGCTATCGCGCGCCTAGTCATACGGCGACAGTTCCACTTCCACGATTCAAATCAACGGCCTCTATTTATTCACGCCACCGGTGTATACTGTTGGGCCAATATTAGAAATATGTGATTTTATAACCCATTATTATTTTGTCCTGTTATTTTGGGACGCGTTAAAGTTGTACTGCGACCCCGAGTCGGGTACAAGCTGTAGTTGGAATGTCCAAGTTCGTGAGTTATATTGACTATGCCGATGTTTTTTGAGAAGAGTTAATGTTTTAGGATATTGTATAGGAAGGCTATTCTGGCAGTGTCAAATTGAGCTATAGTGATGGAATATCTCCCATTTCGGGTTTTCGTGGGGTGTGTATTCGCTGGATGTCGTCGCAGTATGTAACTATTATGACCGCGTTAATTGCGTTCAATGTTAATTGTGAACAATGGCTGGGCCATGCACACTTGAAGATTTTATGGCTGGAACCCAAATTTTTATCTGGATTTAGAAGCTATCTGGTTTGGTGAATGAAAAACCTGCAGTGATAAGACGTAGTTTTTGTAATAATTTGAAGGATTAGTCGCTTTAATGGAATTCTGAGGCATGTAACCATTATATTTTATATTTATATTAATTGCTAATATGATCTTGGCGGCGTTGTCATTTCTGACTATGGTTTTCGTGTTTTAATATGCTTTGGGTATCGGCGGGGGAGAGGGTTTTATTTCAATTGCTTGGCGAGGCTTACATTCCTATAGGGTGGATCCGTCTCGGGCCCGGTTGCGTCTCAAACCATTCTGATATTACCGCCGGTTCCCTTCAGATGGAGATGTACGTTTTGTATAAATACAGCCCAATGTGGCAAGAGATTTTCAACAAGTATTTATGTGGATCTATCTGTCGAAAAATCTTGAATTTCACATATCACCTTTATTGTATGTATAATCTGAGCAGTTATTAATTGACAACAAAACAATGGATTTTAGAGGTTGAAAATATTATTTTCTTTGTTGTCCCTTTCGGTACCAAGAACTGATAGAATAATTGATAATTTAACACTAAACTCCAATCACCAAACAGCTTATTGTCTTGGCTCTATGGGAGTATGCTTCATTTGTACCATAATATGGAATTAGATTTTTAATTGCATACTATAGTGTCATACCCCCATATAATATAATGTAAAATAAAGCAGTCGGAAATATTCCAGCCCAATAGAAACAACTGTTGATATCCAATGTGGTCCACTCAGCCTGGAGCAATCAACTAAAATTAGCTCAGTGTTAAGAGAGATGGTGGTCCTCGTTAACTCGGTTATGAAACCAGAATTCAGCTTAGCCCAATTTTTCATTGAATAACATGAATCACATGGGAATTTTCAAATATAGAAAATTATTTGTGGGTAGTTGTCTTTCTAAGTGCAAATAATCATCAAATTATATGAATCAAGAAAAATTAAGTCCCTTATGATCTTCAGATACCGGTATGATCTCATGGATATATGATCCGAAATTTTGAAACAAATAGAATTTACGGAAGTTCTTGGTACCTGTAATGCTGAAATTCTTAATATTTCCCATTCCATAAAAGTGAAGTAATTGAGATTATAATAACTAATTGTTCGCTGGTTCTTAAATATCTTATCACAATAATCTTTTACGACAAAATTTTTTCACCCGTCGTGTTACCCCCTCCCACACCCTCCGGGGGAATCGGTTTGGTCTGTTCAAAATTAGCTTCCTGATCTTTACTTGCTCAACCAATATATGAGGGGGGCACAACTTTCCACAGTAACGTTCTTTGCGACCATGTAGCTATAGTCCGTGGTGGTTTTCAAATGCGTTTTAGCATACATTCGACGTATGACCCATTGATGCCGTCTACGCATGAGCGAGGTTGTATCTCTGGGTTTTGTGATAAAACTTCCACCCGCCGTGTTGCCCCCCCCCCCCCCCCCCCTGCGGGAATTGGTCTTTTCAAAATTAGCTTCCCAACCTTTAATTGCACTGCACAATTTTCACCGTAACGTTCTTTGCCATAAGGTGGCTATAGTCAGTGGCGGTATTCACATGCAATTTAGCCTCCATTCGAACATATGACCCATTGATGCCACCCTCGCATGAGCGGGGTTGTATCTGAGTTCATATCACAATATTTGCTTGGGCATGTTACATTGGGGACAGGTCGGGGTGGCGGATGACTCAGTAATTTTGGGTTGTAGTTAAATTCAGGCTTTTCATACAGTTTCTGTTCCCAGTCTTTTGGGTTGTCACGGTCCACACACTTAGTGGTACAAATTTCTGTTCCCACGGTCGGTCTGGGTTTTACTGACTCCCATATCGGTGTGGTGGTATTCAAATGCGTTTATGGCAGACATTCGACGTGTGCCCCATTTGATGCCGCCTTCGTTTGAACGAGGTGGTGTCTCTGGATTTCGAGGAAAAGCTTCGCTTGAGACTGTGCCCTTTGGGAAAGGTCGGAGTTGCGGATGTTTCAGTCTTTTTGGGTCGTAGTTCCAGTTAGCTATGTAGCACACATTTCTGTTCCCATACTGGGCGGCTGCCTTTGGCAGGGGTTCCAACGCCAGTAATTTTTCACGAATTTTCATTCATTTCAAAGAATCCGTATCCATGTGCAATGACTTTAATTCGGTGTTTGTTCCAGACACTATCATCCCGGCCGGCTCAATTTTTTTTGGCGGGGCCAAAGAGTACGGCAAAAACGCCACTCTTTGGCTATGGCGGTTATTGTGCCTCAAAAATTGTCACCCACATGTTTGTATTGGTTACTACTACATTTATTGTATCGGCTTCCTGTAAATAATTATGATTTTCTAAACAGGTAGCTATAAAACGCATTCCAGTTGTTGTCTTTCACTCTAACCCTGTGGGATAAAACATAGTCGTACAAAACGACGTACTTTATCGCACAGGGTTATAGATGCGTAAACTTAAACCAAAATTTGGGTACAAACATAATCATGTTTGATCACGAGATCTTTCACTCGTATATATCACTACATCATACCGCATGACATTTCAGATAAGTAAGCTATACACTGATATTGCGAAGTACTTAGACGAAAATAAAACATAATTATAAAGTACAAGTATTTTGGCAGTATTGCTATTTAGTTAGCGAATGGGGATAATTTGAAGAGCAGAATCATAGGAACTATATCTTTGGCCGGGGGATGCGCGCAGTTATACTGCGTTAAACATTCTTTCCAATAATTTCTTTGCCGAAGACAGTCGCTTGTGTTGACAACCCTCCCTCCCTCCCTGTTTTTTGTTTTGGGAAATACGCTTTCGATAGATGTCTCCCCCTTTGGCCTACATCTGTATAGGCGGTTATTGTGCCTCAAAAATTGTCACCCACATGTTTGTATTGGTTACTACTACATTTATTGTATCGGCTTCCTGTAAATAATTATGATTTTCTAAACAGGTAGCTATAAAACGCATTCCAGTTGTTGTCTTTCACTCTAACCCTGTGGGATAAATATGTTTATCTACACAATATATAAAACATTAAATGGTGACTGTACACTAAATCCAGTTTTGGGGCAATCTCCTATTATACTCAACAAAACAAAGGCAACCAATGAATGAATTTGAGCCCGGGATGAGTTCAAATACACTCATGTGCTCTGTAAACGATTTACATGTAAACAACATGATAATTGTAACGAAATAGAGTTTATGGCTCGCGTTCGTTTCCATTGTACTTACCATGTTGTTTAAATCGTTCATTGGCCCATCTATGGAGGTAACATTAGTTGGAAATTTCATACCATATAACTTGAAAGTGTTTTCATAGCAACTATAGAGTGAATTTTGTTGTTTTTAAACGAATTGTTGAATAATATTCTGCTTTTTGCCAAATATTTGGACTAAAATATACATTAGTTGGAAATAAATTTTCAACAGATGGATATGAACAGCTTGATGTATCAGTTAGAAAATTCCAACCCAATAGTTAGGTCCAGCTGGAACTTCGCACACTTGAACATTTGGGTCTGGTTCAAGGTATTGTCGTTATAAATTATATGGTGGACACCGCCAATGGATACCCTCTAGCGACGTCCCTGATTACCATATCTGCACCGTCCGCAGGGCATGTGGCTAGAAGGCATTTGGTCATTGTGTTGTGGGTGGGTGGATTTAAACATAACATTTCAAACTGCACCCACTTGAACTGAACCAAAATCTTCCATGATGGAAATGTTCATTGCAACACTTCCAAACCTGGTCTGAAAACAACATATTAATTGTCATGTATTGAGAGGAAACTGACATGTTGAACACTTTCAAGCTATAATCTCTTACCGTCCCACCTCAACGTCGCGCCTGGCCGTCGGCAACATCATAGGAATGTTGTTAACATGTTTACTGTCGGAGACAACTTTCGAAATAAGCTGCCACTCAATGCATACCATTGGGATTTCTTTTCAAAATATTTTATACTAGTAGCCACATTTCAAAAGAACAGACTCCATCCCCGCAACAATTTAATTATTTCGAGATATGTTTAGTATCAACGTTTTTGAATTATTTAATATCCATCGAGGTAAAATGCAGAGTGAAACCCATGGACATGTCTAATACGAACAATAATTGCCAAATGACCTTGATTTACGAAGTCCAACTCACTCGATTCATACTGTAATCACTACTTAGTATTGAAATTCTAAGTCAGGGGCCAGATAGATGCTCGCTGTTAAATGAGTGGCAAGGAACTGCCCGCCCCTTATAATCATACTGGAAACTTCCTGATGTGGGAATTCCTAGTATTGGAATTAACCAGCAGGTGCCGTAGGCTTTCCCCACTGTTGGAAATTTAAAAACAAACAACCAATATTGTAGGAAACTCCAACCAATGGCGAGTTGAGTCAAAACAAATTGGCAAAAAGTTAAGTTACGTTAGTTATCAATTTGTTTTTTAGATGCTGACGATCTCAGCGTCACCTGTCGTCACAATTAACACAAATTAAAACAGAGGGTTCAAAAGTATGGTATAACGTTATAATTATTATTTCCTATTGTTATATCAATTTACACTACTGCGCGCACACCCATTAAATGCCCATTAAATGTCCATTAATGAAATGCCATTGCAAATCCATTAAACAATCCATGATTTTCCCATTAAAATACCCTTTAAAATGTAACCTTTCACAGGCATTAAATTGCCATTATTATATGAATATTAACAGGCATTGAAGCCAAAATAGTTTAATGGGTATGTGTATGGTCATTAAATTAACTGTGGTAATGTGCATTAAATGAAGGCGGGAATTAAAGGACATTAAAAAAATTCAATGAAAGATTATATATTAAGGCCCATTAAATATAATGGACATTAAAATGGGTCATAATAATGGGCATTCATTTTGGGAGGTCAATTTTGATCACCATTAAATTGCTGGGGGCAGGGTGCCTAAAAAATTGATGGCCAACAAATGCAGCCTATATTTAATGGTTGGTTCATGGGGCATACTAAGGCCCATTAAATATAATGGGCATGAAAAACTGGTCCTTATAATGGGCATTAATTTTGGGTGTTCAATTTCCATGGCCATTAAGTTTTTGGGGTCAAGCACACACAAAATTGATAGCCATTTAATACTGCCTTACTTACAGTAAGGGAATGAAACAAATATTGAGGTAATCTTTCGAATTCAATGGAATGTTAGTGTTCAACTTTTTTGATAATCTCCGAACATGCAGTTGTTTTTATCATCAGTGAAACTTCTGTGGGATGTTGGGCCCCGAGAGAAATTTTCAAACGTTGCGTGACCGATTCCATAACTGTAAGTTCTATTTGAATTATAGCGCACGTTTCCATCGGTTATACTCTGTATGCACACACAACTTTAACTTAACTGTTGACATTTAATTTCTCAATGTCATCGTGCCATTGTAGGATCACCGGTGGAATAATTAGAATAGGAACAAATTTCGCCTATTTGCGTAATTATTTGCCGACTTCAGCCTCCTACCACTTGTTCTATCTCTATTGTGTATAGTTCCTTTCTTCTTTTTGCCATATTGTTGAATTGTTCTGGCTTTTCTCGCCGTCATATTCGTAAAATGTAAGTTGTCAAATAAAATGCAGACGAAATTTAAATTTGATATCTTGACCGGAATGTGGCTGCGCATGCGCACACAGTCACGTATTATGATTAAGCCAATCGTATGCTTAGTTCTAGGCTATCACCGGATGTAGACATGGATTTCCCAATACAATTATGACATCAGAGGACAATGTTTACGCATAGTGAGAATGATGCACCATGGGATATAAATTCCACAAACACGACCACGTGGGTGCAAGCCGCATGCATTTACTTTGAGAGATTTACAGTGGGTCTATAATCACGCGTATATAAAGTTAAACTTTGTTATTTTTGATAGTTTTTGCGTACAGGTACACATACTTCTCCGAGAATGTTAAAAAAATTGTAATTGTTCATTGTAATGGATGTGCGTGTTGATCGACGACATATATAGGCTATCAACGGCGTTTGGCATCGTCGTTCACTAAAATATATATAAAGGACCATTACTTGAATTCCTTTGTCCAATCATTTTATGATTTAATTACAGTGAATATGAAGAGTCACAAAATTGCGATAACTATTGAAGTTTTGCGGTTAGAAAAAAACATGATAAAAATAATTCAAATTGGGAATTTTACACCAAATTCCCAGAGAAATATAGAATTAACATAGCCCTAGCCGGCTATACAAAATGATTTCCGCTTAATTAACCATTATGCTGTCGTGCAACGGAGAGCGCGAGGATAACAAATGCACTCTTGTGTGACCGACAAAAATGAAACTTTACTATTTGAATGTGCCCTTTCTTATTGAGTGGTAAGAGTGACTTCAAATTAGACAAGGGGTGGATAAATTAAGTCAAATGTAATCCGTTAAATCGGTAGCTATACACCCGTCCCTACGAGTTTTCATAACAATATATTTACATACTAAGTGTTATCATCACTAAATCCAGCATTCTGATTGGTCGACGCCCACGTGGCTAGTTGCAGTTATTTCTCGGTGAATGCGCACCAGCTAATAACAACAAGCTCATAACAACATCGATACGTCATTTGGGTTTGGAAAGACGAACGCGTAATGTTTGGGCGCATTTGGATTCGCGCAGGATTGACTTAATAAATCATCGGGTTTCAATTGTTCCTGTTAACCTTTGCCAAGGGTGCTATGGGTTATTTTGGGCTGGTTTTGTCACGATACACTTTTCGATTTAAATACATATATTTACACACTAAGTGTTGTCATCACTAAATCCAGCATTCTGATTGGTCGGCGCCCACGTGGCTAGTTGCAGTTATTTCTCGGTGAATGCGTAACGCCTCATAACACCAAGCTAATAACACCATCGATACGTCATTAGGTTTGGACAGACGAACGCGTAATGCTTTGGGCGCATTTTGACTCGCGCAGGATTGACTTAATACATCATCGGGTTTCAACATGAAGAGAAATTGTTCCTATTAACTTTTTCCAAGGGTGCTATTGGGTATTTTGGGCTGATCTTGTCACGATACACTTTTCGATTTAAATATATTTACAAAAGTGGCTTTTTCGCTAAATGTATATAAATATAAGGATTAACTGTCATGTGGACTATTTTTATGGAGATGTAACGGTGAGGTAAGTGGACATAACTTGTATGTAAAACCCTTCGGGTTTTACACAAGTTATGTCCACTTACCTCACCGTTACATCCCCATAAAAACAGTCCACATGACAGTTAATCCTTATTTACAAAAGTTGCTTTTTCGCTAAATATGTATAAATATAAGGATTAACTGTCATGTGGGCTGTTTTTATGGAGATGTAACCGTGAGGTAAGTGGTCATAACTTGTATGTAAAACCCTTCGGGTTTTACACAAGTTATGTCCACTGACCTCACGGTTACATCCCCATAAAAACAGTCCACATGACAGTTAATCCTTATATATTTGAGACATCAACTACTGCTGCATGGATGTGCGTGTTGATCGGCGACATATATAGGCTATCAACGGCGTTTGGCATCGTCGTTTACTAAAATATATATAAAGGACCATTACTTGAATTCCTGTGTCCAATCATTTTATGATTTAATTACAGTGAATATGAAGAGTTTATCCAAGAGTCCCCGGGTTACATATAGTTTGGTTTTGTTCAGTGTGTTTTTTGTTTGCTCGTCTTTTTCTCGACGTGCCCCAGATCATTGCAGAAATTTACCCTACCATTCAGAGTCACAGGTTCCCAGAACAAAAATTTATCCCAACCCCCAAAAAATTGAGGTGGGGTCCATTTTTGTTCTGGGGATCTGTGTTAGGAGTTGAATTATTATATATTAACGTATTGCACGTCAAAATGTACGGGTTTAGAAATGATTTTTATTACTTTCTGATCTGACCCGTCATAAACTACTATCATACTAAATTTCTATATTCGAAATGGCCATTTTTTTTTTTTTTTATTTGACTGCAGGTGTGGTTGGAAACACAATCATTGACGATTTGATACGCTAATTTCAATATACGTGATAGCGACCAATTTTTATTGTTTATATGACAAACATTTTGCAATTAATAAATTGTTGATACTCATTCTCATGTATCTTTATTTTAGCACAACATATTTATTAAGTTTATTATTATTAGAATATAAATAACAAAACAAACAAAATAATTTCAAAATTGAAAAAGTTCATATTTAATATTAGACGGCATATATAAGACAAACGTGTGAGGCTGTGAACAGTATTCCTGAACATATCCAAACTACCAAAGTCTGATAAGTGTGGTATAAGTGTTGACAAATCTTTCCAATGTTCCATAAGTGTACCTATAAGTGGACAGTGTTCCCAAACATTTTAAAAGTAAAAGTATCATTAGTGTGACATAAGTGTAGATATAACTTTTCAAAGTATCATAAGTGTAGCTGTAAGTGTGGACAGCATGCCCAAAGATTTTAAAAGTCTCAAAAGTGTAGAGCAAGTGTACACTTATTACAATACTTATACTACACTTACAAAATAAGTGTACATTTCGAAAAATTAAATGTGGTACAAGTGTACTGAATTACACAAAAAGCTGCAAGTGTAGTATAAGTGTATACCTGAACAACACTTATAATAAAAGTGTACACTTAGAAAATGTAAGGGTATAACTACTTCCCTTGGTTGAAACCTTTCTGACTGGCATGTCAACTTCTGCTTCCAAGTGCCATCAGTCAGAAATGACATATTTGTATAATACATGCATAAATCACCAGATATATACATCTGGCTATTAACATTTATGTGTTGATAGTGGTGATTTTATGCTACACGTATTAACTAATTAATAAATGTAGTATTTATACATGTATACATGTCTTATATTTTGTTTAATGACCGTTGATTTGCACACTTTCAAACACACATTCATGCCCTAAATAACTGCCCCCATTAATGTGGTGGAACCTCGTTGGTCAATGCGGTGACAATGCAAACTCAACGGGGTTTGGGTGCCTCCACTTTAGTCTCACCACGTTGTCCTTACCTTGTCATCTCGTTGTGATTACGTTGTCATCGTGTCATGGTTAAGTTGTCATCGGCGGCCACAGTAATGTAAATATCGTCTCAGCATGTTGCTATTACATTATCACTGCATGTATGTGTGGGGTTTGTTATGTTAGGTCTCTCTCGTCGTGCATAAACTCAAATTGAATGAGCACGATAATATTGTATGCCAATTAATGGGGTATTAAATATGGATGCAATAATCTTCGCAAAAACATGAGTAAATGGCGATGATACCAAACCTAATTTTATAACAGTGACACCACATTATGTAACTGCCATACATATAAGGCGACTATCACCACAGCGACATTGTCGGGTCATTGCATTATCCTCATGTTGGCAATGCATTGTCACTGCGTCGAGTCCAAATATTGAAATGCAGTGATACGGACGACGTTGACAACCTGTTGTTGGGAGGACAGTTATTTAGGGCATGACTGTATACCAATGGGCATTACTTTTCAATAATAATGTATGTAGCCCTGTGGGGATTCCGGGGAGTATGTTAGTACTGGCCCCCTTGTTAGGCTTGTGTTAATATACTGAGAAAGAATAGGGCCTCGGTAACCACTGTCTTAGGTAAAAGTCTCTTAAAGTGGGGCAGGGGAAAAATGATTATCATTGCCTGACTCTGTGCCGCTGTTGTGTCATGATGTGAGCTTCAGCTTAAGCCTTAAAGTGACGTAAAACACCAATTCAACAAACAAACAAACAATAATGTAATGCAAATTGGATATGGTCAGTTCATGGCCATTACCTATGCAGCCATTGAAATCATTTCCGAGTGATGGGCATTATTTGCAATAATAATTTAATGAATATTAAATATGGTCAGTTCATGGCCATTACCTGTGCGGCCATTGAAATCATGGCCATTAATATTACTACACTTGTGAGTGATGGGCATTAATTTGCAATAATAATGTAATGGGCATAAGATGGGGTTAGTTGATGGCCATTACCTATTGGGCCATCGAGAATATGTAATTTTGTGACAATTGTACTTGGCATTAAAAGTATATCAAATCATTGCCATTAAATTCAGTCAATACAAATTTTAATGGGCATTAGAAAAATAAAATGTGCGTTTAATAGCCAATTCAATGTTTATAATGGTGAACTGGCCTTTAAATCTTTAAAATTAATGGCGTTTTAATGGGTACAGTGGAGCCCCGTTAGAATTTTGTTACAATAATTAAACGAATGGTTTTGGCCAATATAGTGGCATTTTAATGGGATTTTCATGGCATTTTAATATAATGCATGCACAGTAGTGTTAGGTTATCAGTTTGTACCTTTGTTCTCATTTCGTTATATTTCTAAACTGTCTATAAAATCCCTTGTCTACCAGTGTAGCCACTGTGTCTCCAACAGAAACTTGGCTATTTTTTAATTGTGGATGAATGAAAGTTTAACTCTGTTCCAGACAATATCAAGTGTAACACTCTATTGGACTATATAAGTATGGTATATATAGAGGTCACTGCCATTTGTTCATAATGATACATATAAATCTCACTGCGGGAAAGCGACCAGGATGAATGTATTTCGAATACATTCACCATGGGTCGTTGATCCTAGATAATTTATCCCGGTAAACATGTCTGGGCGAACACCGTGCACGTGATCCAACGAGAAGTAACCACGGGTTTGGGACAAGAGCTTTGTTATTGGAAGTTGTTTTAGTCACTTATATCAACTTCTCTTCTGATCTACACTCGAACCGAACAAGAAGCATGTGAAGTCATCGTGACTCGACTCGCTGTGATGTCTATCAGTTGTACTTGCATCTAATACAGATATATATACTTTATTTACATCTCACCTAGTCGTTAAAGAACGTTATACTAGATTTATACCCATCAGTGGGGTTTGGTGGTACGATATCTTCTTTTAAAATGGGACGTTTAAACATCCAAGGAGTGTCTCTTATAAAGAGTATCAATGCTTTCGTTTACCAAAAGGGGTAGATCACAAAGATAATTTTTAATTTGAATATTTTGTATTTATTTTCAACGCAAAACTCATGGATGCTTTTGTGGATTTTCCCGACACCTATGCCATGCATATTTTGCTTTTTGAGTTGAATCTGGGCGTTTTTTCAATAAAATATATTTTATGAGGCCCTCTTCGGTGATGATCGAGGCAGTTGTTTCAGAACAAATTTATTTTACTTTGCTATCTGTATTAATTTAAATATTGTAGTTACTTGTGTTAAAAGATCAGACACGTCGTAGGTACAAGCATAGTGTTGGAACACCTCTGTAATGGCATGCACGAAATAACTCCCATACTCTTTAGTTATATATGAGCCAAAACCTGCAGAAGAAATAAACGAAATTATGACAAACCGCGGGACAAAATGACAAAAACTGCTAGGCAGAATATGAAATTACGAATATTTTTAAACTTCTATCAGTTCGACATGAATGTTTACAATTTAGATTGATCATTAATACATTAGCGAGAACAAGTAGGCATATTGTATGTTCACTCTAAACAGTGATTATTCAAAACATGTGTCCTGCAAAAATGGCTATATGAAACAGCCTGGGCACATGTCGTCTGCTTGTTGAAAACAATATTTTTTTAAAAACATCAGTGTTTTGTAGAAAAACATGTTCATCACAACAGCTTACACACGCTAACACATATGTTCTTTTCACAAAACAATGTGTGTTTTAGGAAAAACCTGTGTATCTGGCTATGTAGTTTTCAATAAACACTAAACATGAAAACACATGTATTCGTGGTTTTCGATAAACACTGCTACATCGTACACATACTTACGCATGTTTTGATAATGAAAATAAACACCTCACATGTGTTGCAGGAAAAACATGTGTATGTGACTTTTCAACAACACATATTATGTTCCTAAAACACATGTAACGCACATATAGTTTAGACATTTAGAATGGTAGATTATTGGACATATCGAAAAAACATAACAATGTCTAGTTATGAGTAACTAAACTTTTGTTGGCTCCAACCCAATATTTTAGTTGAAGTCTGCCAACTAAACTTTGAGTCGATATCTTAACTAAATCAGTTGGGTTGATAAATTAACTAATCCGTGACTAAATATTTAGTTAAATCCACTGACTAAATGTCAGTTAATTTAACGAAATCGTCGGGTTGAAAATATTTAGTGCCAATAACTAAATATATTGTTGGTTTCCAAACAATGTAGTTGATTATGCACCCAATATTTAGTTGACTCTTAAAGGTACTCAATCCGATTCGATGGTCCACATATCATCAGATTCCAACATCAACATTTTATGAAATGCCGCTTCGGTTATCAGAATCGAATAGTTGCCCAAAAATAGTGCTAACCAGTCAACTATAGTATACAATGCCCCAAAACGTATTATTTATCAATATTTTGTTCAACAGAATTTGGCCGGATTGTCAAATATCTGACACCCAAAGCCACTAGATTTTAGAGTGATCAATCTTTATCCGCAATTTAATCCGAGACCGTCCGCTTGGCGAATATTTGCCAAGCCGCCAAAGTTACATATCTCGTGAAATTTAAAAAAATGATATAAGATGGGTCGGCTCCTCGCCTCGAAACAAATAGTTTTTACCCCCGAAGCCAAAGAAATAGTAATTTAGTATCGGATTATGCATTTTAACTCAGTGCTGGATTGAAAGGTCATCAAGAAACAAAGGGTTAAATTTAACAAAAACTATAGTTACTATACTATTAATATTAACAACTCAATGTTAGTTAATTTCAAAATTGAACCAAATATTTCAATGAGATGACCTTTGTCATTGAGCGCATTCTTTGGTAAACTGTGAATCAATTCTGATAACTAGAATATAAGTCATTATGGCTAAGTGTAACACATCACAGTAGCTCAGTTATCAAAGAGGTTCTACGACGTGTATGCCTTCTCGGCAGCAAATCTACAAAAGTCCTTTTCCGAGCATATTTAAACTACTATTACCAAAAGCAACACCGAGAGGCACCACATGATACACATATCTCACACACAAGCATTAAAAGACCCGGGTGGCCTTCGCGGTGGGTATAATGTTAAATAGTCACATCGATTAAAACTGCTATACAGGAGAAAATATTAAAATATAGACATATTTTGTTCTTATGTCAATCATAAATATCGTGTGTTATTGTCAAGATCGTAAGATATTCCTATTTTAACACAAGCCAATTGATGTATCATTGTGTGGCTTTATTTGCATAAACAAGTTTACGAACTTGATAACAACATACTATTTACCTGCTATTTATGATTGGCATAACAACGAAGTATATCTATATTTTAATAGTCTTGCTGTTTTAACGGATGCGACCATTTTAACAGCAATACCCAGCAATACCATTGGTCAGTCACATTCGACTGCCGACGACTGAGATACAGAGCTGGAAAGTTTGGACGAAAAGACAGACGAACAGCCAGACGGACGGACGGACGAAACCCTTATCCCGTTTCTTCGGTTGCATGGAGTAATAACTTTCGCATGACTCACCCTCAGTAGAAGAATAGGCAACTAGTTGATCTTCTAATCCTGGGTTTGTTTTATCGAGCTCAATAATGCTCGAGAGCTCTACCAGATGCGGATGTCCGTCTCCGAATCCAACTGTTTCTTTTGCACCACGGCAAGCATTTATAAGCAGACATTTTGGTTTTTCCGCCATGGCTTTGCAGTAATGGTTTGAAAATATATGTTCAACACTTGAAACCAGAATCCAGTTATCGTCAACTCCATAAATAATCCCATCATCACCACCGTGTGAGAGTATAACCACAATTACGGAATCGCTATCAGCAAGTTGTTCATCTGTAGAAAACTCAATTAGAGTGTTAAGCGTTTCCTGTAAATATCAAATGTTTCGTTAAAGGCCCATGGCTGTTTTGAGCTTCAAATCATACCATTATAGGAATTAATTTTCAATTTTGTGACATTCTCGCCGCGATTTGGACATCAAAATAGATCCGTACTCACTAAACACATTAATAGAAATTATACAGTAAAACATATGGAATAATAGAAATGACCACATCAGTGACAACCGGGACTATCGATGGGGCGTGGCTAAATACGCCCGTCAGTTTACTTCTAAATTGTTATAAAATCGGTGAATTAAGTTGAATGGTCATAACTCATGTACAGATAATTGCACGAAGCGCATATTTGACCTCTGTCTATATTTTGTTGAAAAACATGTACAAACTTTGGTTCTGCCCACATTTTCCAAATTGAGATTATTGATCCGAAACCAAAATATTATGACATCGGGCAAATTTTAGGTCGTAAAATAGCCTTAATAATCCAAATTGGTGTTATCTATCGGAAACCGAAATGTCATGGACTCGCGGGCAAATTATTAGTCGAAAAAGTCTGTAACTCGTATACAAATAATTGGATAGAACCCAGAATCGAACTTGGTCTCTATTTATAGCTGGGGATTACACATATATAACAATCCGAACTAGAGTTATCGGTAAATTCAATTCAATTGTATAAATTGGGTATTGAGAGAAAGAACATTTTAGGATGGTATATAGCATTATGCACGTTATATACATGAGGGTAGGTGAGATTATTACGCCCTCTTAGTGTGTATATTAGTAGGCATATATGGCTCTGTCTTAGGAGGTGATTGAGTAAATGTGATTAAAACGTACTCGGTATTTGCGTACTTGAACCATATAACGAAAATCGACAATTCAGACCTCCAATTCCATAGACATTAGAACAGATAACAAATAAAAGATACATGCAAGCCGAAAACAGTTTAGTGTATATGCCGCGAGCTGGTAGCCATCAAAATTATAACGTGTCAATCGTCAAGGCGTTCGTCACTTTTTTGGCAATTGGTGTGTGGGTATTGGTGTATCAATGAAATGGCCATTGCAAGTTTGGCGATGAACCTTTCAACCAATTGAATTGTATGCGCCCTTTGTAAACATATATCATATGGTGATGAGGTGTGTATATATTTCATAATTATCATAACGTTAGTTTGGCACGTTCGATTTTAAGTGTTTTCACATGCTTTCTCACCATCCACACACTATACACAAATACAAAAATATTACATATAATCAACTACATAGCCGTTACCTATATACACACTTTTCACAATCACTACATTAAAGCTCTAATATATTTTTGTTATGCCTAATAATAATAATATGATCTTGAGGGCGTTACCCTTTCTGACTATGGTTTTCGTGTTACAATATGTATCCGGTACGCATACGCATATGATGATAGAAGGCCAGAGTTTGGTGTCAAACGAAAGCTCGATATTCGCCCAACACAATTGATACTATGTATTGTAATGAAGTGTGTCGATATATCATACATTTCTTTCATGCTAGCTACAGTTTGGCGTTGATTGTGGTCTGAAATAAACGCATTCACAATAATCGTTTCCATTCCTGTACACTCTTAAAACAATAGGTACACTAGAGTACATACGTAGGTACTAAGCTTTGTCCCAGAGGGAGTACCTAATTGTTGGTACACCAGAGTACCTACTAAATATTTAGGGTCTCTGGAGTACCTATATATTGAGGTTCTCTGGATACCTATATATTTAGGTTTTCTGGAGTACCTATATTTAGGTTATGTGAAGTACCTATCCGGGATCTATATATATAAAACCCGTCGTCTGTGTGTTTGTGTGTGTGTGTGTGTATCTGTCTGTGTGTGTGTGTGTATAACTCGGTCACGCTTTTGGCGCGTTTATAACTTTTCAACCATGCGTCCAATGTGGCCCAAATTTGTACCCCGACCTATCGTGTGTCATAAAAGGTGACTCACCAAATTTCACGCCGATTGGTTAAAGCAAACCTGAGATCTAACATGCTCCCCAAATGCAGCATTTGCACTCAAGTAGACACTATTTATTATGACGTTAGTCGAAATGACGTCATTGACGTCGAACGCAAACCAACACTTGCTTTGCTATTGTAGGCCAAACTTCCATGCGCTCTACCAAAGCGTTGTTGGAAATTAATGTGTCAGTTCAGGTTCACTGTGAATTTAGGTAACGAATGTTGATTTTGTCGCGGAAGTGCATGTATAGTGGGGTGTAGAGTCAAGACTCGAACGTTCTACCGTCGTTGGGAAAGGGTGGATGTAGTGGTGTGCAGATCCAAGACTCAAACGTTCGTCGTTGGGAATGGGTGCTAATATGCTATTTTAATTTGCCAGTTGGGTTTGAACATAAGTAAAGAATGCTGTCTTTGATACGAAAGTTGTGTATTGAGTGTGGAATCGAAGGAGTACAGGTATACACGTGGGTATAGGCGGTACCCAGTGGGTACCGTGAACTCAGTAAATTCGCCGGAACTCAGTTGGAGAAAGCACTTTTCCGGGACAGGCCTAATAATAGGGACTACAGTGTAAACAATACTGCCGACGCTAATTAATGCTCTTTTAATCTTTCGGTTGAGTGCAAATCTGATACAAGAATAAATGTTTAAAAGATCACAATGCGCGAAGCGCACGCAGTTTAAATTCATATAATGTGCGCGAAGCTCACAAAGGGGCCGCAGGCCCCTCCCCCGCTAAATAAAGGTTCCGAAATGAGCCTGTTTCAGTTAGTATAGATAAAGTAAAATATCTTGATTGTTGCGTTCCATATATGTGCATGCATATACGTGGATTGGGGAGATGATGGTGGGGGCAAATATACAGTTTATTGAAATAAAGTGTTCATACAAATGGGCCACGCAGTGCAGGGCGTGTGATCAATAGGTTGCATGTTGAATACAGGGTCCGTTTAAAATGTGCTGCAAGCTCCCTATATGTGCGCGAAGCTCACGCAGTTTAAGATCATATAATGTGCGCGAAGCGCAGAAAGGGGCTGTACATAGGCCCCTCCCCTCTAAATAAAGATTCCGAATTGAGCCTGTTTCAGTTAGTAAGGATAAAGTAAAATATTTTGATTGTGAGCGTTCCATATGTGCATGCATATGCATGGGTTGGGGAGATGGGGGTGGGGGTAAAATACAGTTTTATTGAAATAATGTATTCATACAAACGGGCCGCGCAGTGCAGGCGTGTGATAATTAGGCGGCATGCTGAATACAGGTTCCAAAGGGGGTCCGTTCAAAATGTGCAGCAAGCTCCCGAATGTAGGCTCCTGAATTGAGTATGTTTCAGTTGGTGCATAGTATTTAAATAATATACGGTACTGATTTTGTTTCGTTCAATATGTGCAAGCGCATATGTGGACTGGGATTGTAGAAATACAGTTTTAGTGAAATAAAGTGTTCCAACGCGCATCCAGTAACAAAACGGAGAAGCATGACCATTCCATGTGTCCATGAACGCGGACACTAGAAAATAACAAAGACAATTTATTACCCGTCATTTTGTGACGGGCAACCCCCTAGTCTATATATATATAACCCGTCGTCTGTGTGTGTGTGTGTGTGTGTGTGTGTGTGTATCTGAGGGTGTGTGTGTGTGTGTTTGTGTGTATAACTCGGTCACGCTTTTGGCGCGTTTATAACTTTTCAACCATGCGTCCAATGTGGCCCAAATTTGTACCACGACCTATAGTGTGTCATAAAATGTGACTCACCAAATTTCACGCCGATTGGTCAAAGCAAACCTGAGATCTAACATGCTCCCCAAATGCAGCATTTGCACTCAAGTAGACACTATTTCTTATGACGTTAGTCGAAATGACGTCATTGACGTCGAACGCAAACCAACACTTGCTTTGCTATTGTAGGCGAAACTTCCATGCGCTCTACCAAAGCGTTGTTGGAAATTAATGTGTCAGTTCAGGTTCACTGTGAATTTAGGTAACGAATGTTGATTTTGTCGCGGAAGTGCATGTATAGTGGGGTGTAGAGTCAAGACTCGAACGTTCTACCGTCGTTGGGAAAGGGTGGATGTAGTGGTGTGCAGATCCAAGACTCAAACGTTCGTCGTTGGGAATGGGTGCTAATATGCTATTTTAATTTGCCAGTTGGGTTTGAACATAAGTAAAGAATGCTGTCTTTGATACGAAAGTTGTGTATTGAGTGTGGAATCGAAGGAGTACCGGTACACTGTAAATACTAATTGACGTTATATGCGTTTAATAGGCATTTAGCTGTTTATAAAATGTTTGGAACCTAAACGGCACGTTTCATATTTTGATGGATTATACCTATATGTGTTTATGTGTAGGTGTATAGCGACAAAGTGTTTAACTTGTTGCAATAGCATATAGGCATATACCATACAGTCTATACAACAAATATAATGTATTGGCTACATGGATTGTAGAAATTCTCAATGCTCAGTCTAGACATAAATTGAACCCGCTGATTGTGTACACATTAATGTCATTATTGCAGAAAATCGGGAAAAAACCCCACCATGATCTGGGTGTTGATTACGGCGAATGTTTATTCATTTTATTACCCCTCCCGCTTCATATGCAACAAATAGAGCCTGCGGGACATAGGATCCCCAAGATTCCCTGCATGTGGCAGCATTATTGTATGTCGATAACAACGATGGCCTTGTTCGCCCATATTCTTCTTTAATTGTTATACGACATCAACTAAACTATGTGTTTAACCAGACACACCCATTGACAGATATATTGGCGTTTAGGGTGTAATTCGATTCCGCGATTTCACAGCACCGACCCACAGATTTTGATTACGGCGCATGCGCGTGTTGGCAGCACTTTATTCAAAGATGAAGACGAACAAAGATGTCGTTGATCAGAGTTTGTGTCGGTTTGTTTATTTCCACAACAAGATAACAACAGCAATATTTCAATTCTTGGATACTTTCTGAATTTAGTAAGTACATTTTCTTTGCAACTGCGGTTGATCTACTTTTAAAACCTATCGAAAACAAGTAAAATCTGCTGACAAGTCACTCACAGTCAAACTGAAAGTGGCTGACGGCCATTACTGCTCTGCGACTGCGAGTGGTGGGTGAAGTGACAGATTCATCTAACAATTTGAGTATTAAAACTAGAAATTCATATTATACAGTACATGTAAGGACTAATTTAGAGAATTTACCCAATTTTCCCAAATAAATCTTTTAAAAAGTTTGTATTCATATGATTTTTAACTTTTATTTAATGTTTAAGTTTAATATATACATGTAGCCTAGCTACATGATTATTATATGTACTAATACTACTATTGCACATGTACTTAACTTTACCGATATACTAGTAGGCTATAATCATAGTACATGCATGGCATGTTTATTGTGTTACTTTTTCAAGTTTTTAATCCATATTTTTAAAAATTCATATTGACAATAATTGAACATCAACACTGACGTAACAACACTGAACAATAACATGTAAACTAAAACTCTGTGGGAAAATTCTGGTAATGTGTGGTATATAATTATTTATAAATATATAATTTTGGGCTTTGATTTGAACCACATAAATAAATTTTAATTTCAAACCATCATTGCATTAACCTTAATTTCAAGACAAAAAATGGTGCTGTCCCTAGTTTTACATAGAATAGATGGTAGTAATCTTTTATATTTTGTGAAATTTGAACCAAATAATTAAAGGCACGGGCGGCGTTCGTTGCAGAATTATTCATATTGTTCAAATCGCCATCAGCAGAAGGAATATTAAAATATACATAGTTTTGTTCATATGCCAAACATAATCAGCGCGTAAATAGTATATTGTCGTCAAGGCGTACGATGGTGTACGTAAACAAGAGCCTGATCTTGTTATGTAGACGTTTTGCTTCTATTTACATACACAGCGAAATTTTATTGGTTATTCACACACAAATGATATAAACGCTCTTTATTATTTCAATATCAGGAATACAGTAACAAATAACGCTCTTTATGTTGACCATATCCGGATCTAAACAAAAGCCAGGTTCTGTTACGTTTTTTGCTTTTGTTCACATAACAAGGGAAAAAACATTTGACAATAACATACTGTTTATGCCATATTTCTGATTGGTATAAGAACAAATATGTCTATATTTTATTATTCTTTCTGTTTAAGGCGGTTTTTGGTGGAGGTGAATATTTTAACAGCATACCCACCGCCAACGCCGCCCGTATCTTTAAATATTGAGTTAAATCTCATTGAATCTTATCAATAATTTAAATAATTTCAAGTTCAACAATATATCAATTAGAATTCTCAAAATGAATGTCCTCAAATGCACTATGTGTTATTACGAATCGCATAATTATAGACAATTGTGTTATGTTGTTCGCTTTCATAAATTTGATAAGATGTTCATTTTTAATTGTATAGTTGAATCGTGTGCTTACACTACGAAAAGTTGGCCAGTTTTTAAAATGCATATGAAACGGAGGCACTCTACTGTGAATGATTCTCTGACAAGCACAAGTGATTGAGTTATGTTCGACGAGGCAGAAGAATATAATGACAATCTTCCTAGTGACATGCATATGCCAAATAACTTGCTTCAACCAAAATGTTTAATTTCATACAGTGCTGCCTATCTCTTATCTTTGGAAACCAAACACAGACTTTCACAGGAAGCAATACAAAGTGTCATTTCAACCACACCAGATATCATGTCTCATCATATCAGTGCTTTCAAACATTATACGAAGCGATCGGCAAAATAATTATGTGCGATTTTGAGGATTCGGCCCATTATATTTCTGTGAGTGGTAAAACCATGATTCTTTTTCTTCAGGTAACAAGAACCGAGACCTTCATCAAAACATGGAAATGGTTGGAGAAGCAGACAGGCTTTTTTTAAAGGAAAGGGCAAAAGACAAAGACGGCACCGGTCATTGATGTCAAAAAGGTAAGGTCCAACTCTTTTCCCTATTTGAGATGACTTTATGTAAATTCTTGAGTTTCCAAAATGATAAAATTAGTGCCCAATCATGCCATCAATTGAGCTAACACATGTGACTTAGCAGACAGATTATGTATTAGAAATATAAAATGCACGTATATTATTATTTTTGGCACTTTTCTGTTTATCAATGAGGTGTCTACCATTGCCTATGCAGGGCTCAAAATCCATTGTAAGTGAGGAGAATCTAAATTTATTCTGATCATTTGATAGTTAGGAATCTAAATATCAGCATGATGTTCCAAAATCAGATTACGAGGGCCGCAGCCACGAGCGGGGTGGGTTTTGAAGCAGGTAATGCATGGATTTCCAAACTGCAACGAAAAGTCGAAAATGTTTTTCGCAATCAACATTCAACAGGACTTCCTTCAACTGACAGCTATCGTCGTTTCAGCCGAACTATTGCTAATATTTTCCCACTAAAATTAAGTTTTTTTTAACACAATTCAGATGTTGGCAATTGTGCAAATCAATTTTGATTCAGGACATGCAGTGTTTGTCACACAAATAACATGGAATATTAAAGGCACGGGAGGCCATTAGTTGTCGAAAATATTCATATTTGTTCCAATCACCGTAAACAGAAAAACATTAAAACGCATACAGTTTCGTTCATATATACCATGACCATCGCGTAAACAGCATGCTATCATAAAGACCTACTATATTTTACCTAAGCAAGAGCCTGATTGTGTTACAGAAGACAGCACAGTGTTACTGGCTAATCACACACAAATGATATAAACGCTCTTTATTAGTTCCATATCAGGAATTCAGCAACAAAGAACGCTCTTTATGTTCACCATCATAATATAGACAAAACACCAGGAAAGTAACTTTTTATGCTTTTGTTTACATAACAATGGTCAAACATGTGACAATAACATACTGTTTATGCGATATTTTTTATTTGTATACTGACAAAGTCTGTCTACATTTTAATATTAATTCTGTTTGTGGCTGTTTTTGACCGATGGAAATATTTTCACAGCAAGGCCTCCCGTACCTTTAAGCCCTTCTATGGTTGCCTGTGACTCGTTATGTATGCAAAGTGGACAAATATTGTTTTGGTTCGTATGTTTGTTTTTTTATTTTTATTTTGAGGCGTGCCATTGTGTTTATTATTTGCTTCATTCTGGAGTGAACAAATCAATACGATTTGAGCATGTTTTAGTAAATTCAGTCCTTAAAATCCACAAATATTAATTAGAATGTGTCTTCCTTTCTAGGGTGTGATGTCTGAAGACTTGGATAAAGAAACGAAAACAAATCGTCAGACAGCACCCAAATTGGTGCTCTTTCTTTCGGAGGACAGCGGAGAGATGGGGGGAGCAGTTGTTGTAGGCGACGATGTTCGGATTTGGTTGCATAGTAATGACCCATTTCACCATATGAAGCTGTTCGATGCCTCTTGGCCATTTATTATGTCTGAGCTTAGAGACTATTTTGCCAATGGAGGAGTGTTATTTACTTGTGTAATCAACTGGTCTAATGTTAGTTCAATTAGCTTGAAGAGTGTCATCTTGATACTACAGTCGACACATATTGGCTAATCCTTCATCCACTGAACCATGTATGTCGCTATAGTAAATTCAAGAAACAAGTATGTTTTATTAATTCGAACATGACTATTATCTTTTGTTTACAATAATCATTTACTTGACTATCTTTCTGTAGTCAAGCTTGTATATATAGACAAATTTGATATATTTAACATTTTAACGGCACTGATGGCCTTGGTTGGTTGGTTACCCACAAAACACACTTTGTGTGAACTAAGCATTTGTTTATATACATGACATAATTAGTGTTTGATAAGCAAAATAATGAACAAAGTGGCAATTTTTTTCGGAGAGTGATTTACTGTGACCAATCAATATTGAAATATCTTGAGTGGCGAGGATTAGCGAGCGCTATATCGGTATGTTGTAAATAATCTGGCTTCAATTTTAACCAAAGATTTATAACACAATACACAGCGCAAAGGCCATCCGTATATTTAATGGAATAACTTTTAGCACCATCTACAATGTTATGCCTATTTTCATATGCTTTTGTGCTGAAGTTTCAAGGATATATTCATGGCTCCAGACCGAATTACGACATATCTATCGTTAGGTCATTAGTATGTAGAAATTATAGCAACATATTAAATATGTTTATATTTTTTTATGTGTTAATATTTATGTGAAACATAAGTTGTATACACCAGTACTATGAGCAGTCATGGAAAATAGCACATTTTGACATTACCACAGAGAACTATTGGAATAACTGGGTTGTATTAGGTGCAAGGCAGCAAACATTTTGGAATTATATATAGATTACTTTGTATCAATTAGTTTTGGACTTTGTCTAGGCAAGCTGTTTTTTCGTTGTTTTTAAAGGGGGACTGTACCAATGTACCCTAAATCTGGCATTTTGTAGGATCATCTCCTTTTATACTCAACAGAATTATGGAACAAATGAATAAATTAGAGCCATGGATGAGCGCAAAATACACTAATGTGTTCTAATAACAATGCAAACATCATGGCAATTATAATTCAAATGAGTCATAAATTCATATTCATTATAATTACCATGTTATTTGCATCGTTCATAGAGTATATGAGTGGATTTTGCACTAATCTATGGCTCAAATTCATTCATTTATTACACATAATCTGTTGAGTATAAAAGGAGATGGTCCCAAAAATTACTGGATTTAGTATACATTATCCCTTTAAGGTCTCAAGAATCCTGAGAAACGTATAAATTTCCCTAATGCATTACTGCTTAGGTAAACAAAATAGTGATATTTCCGGACATCCGCCCCTACTATTGCACTAACACGTGAAAATATTAATACATGCAAAAACCTAATTAAAATTTCCTTTATCATCTCTGATTATATTCTCTGGACACGAATAAAGGTACATGTAGTTAGGCTCATTTGTGTTCAAATCGCACCATTACGGTGCTTATTTAGCACCCTATGTTTATTACAAGTCCTTTGGAAAAACAGATGAATATAATCCATATAATTATGAATGTTTAAAAAAAACAACAATTTTATTTACGCCCGCCCCTAATTTTTTCCCCGTCTGTTAGCGGAAACATCACTATTTTTAGACCTAATATCAAAATCAGCCTGAAAATATGTATATAACTATTGAACGGTGATAATGCATGATTTTAATTATGTTTTGTCTGTAGCTGTTACACAAATGTAAATTTGACTATCCTGTTACTGTTAAATATGTTACTTGAATAAACACATTCTATTTTATAAACACATTTCGTCTTATAAACGTGTCCATGTGTGTGTAAAGTGGAACAACCCCATAAACGCCCGGATGTGTTTTTAACCTAAACACATCAACACATCAGCTAAACACATTATTATGTTTATAACCTAAATGGCATGTTATTATAATGCGTTTATTTCCAAAACATTATATGTGTTTAATGACACAAACGTGGTGTTTAGGTAATAAACACATCAATATGTTTAGAAACTAAACGCCATGTTAACACTATGTGTTTATTCCTTAAACACATTAGTTTATTTTCTAAACATATTTGACATTTATTCATTAAAAACGTGACGTTTAGATAATAAACATTCCATTTAGAAAATAAATGCGTTGACGCGTGTGAAAACTGTAACGGTATTGCGTTTAAGATTGTGTTGAGATCCTAAACACCTATTTTTACAGTGTATACACGTGGGTATAGGCGGTACCCAGTGGGTACCGTGAACTCAGTAAATTCGCCGGAACTCAGTTGGAGAAAGCACTTTTCCGGGACAGGCATAATAATAGGGCCTACAGTGTAAACAATACTGCCGACGCTAATTAATGCTCTTTTAATCTTTCGGTTGAGTGCAAATCTGATACAAGAATAAATGTTTAAAAGATCACAATGCGCGAAGCGCACGCAGTTTAAATTCATATAATGTGCGCGAAGCTCACAAAGGGGCCGCAGGCCCCTCCCCCGCTAAATAAAGGTTCCGAAATGAGCCTGTTTCAGTTAGTATAGATAAAGTAAAATATCTTGATTGTTGCGTTCCATATATGTGCATGCATATACGTGGGTTGGGGAGATGATGGTGGGGGCAAAAATACAGTTTATTGAAATAAAGTGTTCATACAAATGGGCCACGCAGTGCAGGGCGTGTGATCAATAGGTTGCATGTTGAATACAGGGTCCGTTTAAAATGTGCTGCAAGCTCCCTATATGTGCGCGAAGCTCACGCAGTTTAAGATCATATAATGTGCGCGAAGCGCAGAAAGGGGCTGTACATAGGCCCCTCCCCTCTAAATAAAGATTCCGAATTGAGCCTGTTTCAGTTAGTAAGGATAAAGTAAAATATTTTGATTGTTGCGTTCCATATGTGCATGCATATGCATGGGTTGGGGAGATGGGGGTGGGGTAAAATACAGTTTTATTGAAATAATGTATTCATACAAACGGGCCGCGCAGTGCAGGCGTGTGATAATTAGGCGGCATGCTGAATACAGGTTCCAAAGGGGGTCCGTTCAAAATGTGCAGCAAGCTCCCGAATGTAGGCTCCTGAATTGAGTATGTTTCAGTTGGTGCATAGTATTTAAATAATATACGGTACTGATTTTGTTTCGTTCAATATGTGCAAGCGCATATGTGGACTGGGATTGTAGAAATACAGTTTTAGTGAAATAGAGTGTTCCAACGCGCATCCAGTAACAAAACAGAGAAGCATGACCATTCCATGTGTCCATGAACGCGGACACTAGAAAATAACAAAGACAATTTATTACCCGTCATTTTGAGACGGGCAACCCCCTAGTCTATATATATATAACCCGTCGTCTGTGTGTGTGTGTGTGTGTGTGTGTGTATCTGAGGGTGTGTGTGTGTGTGTGTGTGTGTATAACTCGGTAACGCTTTTGGCGCGTTTATAACTTTTCAACCATGCGTCCAATGTGGCCCAAATTTGTACCACGACCTATAGTGTGTCATAAAATGTGACTCACCAAATTTCACGCCGATTGGTCAAAGCAAACCTGAGATCTAACATGCTCCCCAAATGCAGCATTTGCACTCAAGTAGACACTATTTCTTATGACGTTAGTCGAAATGACGTCATTGACGTCGAACGCAAACCAACACTTGCTTTGCTATTGTAGGCGAAACTTCCATGCGCTCTACCAAAGCGTTGTTGGAAATTAATGTGTCAGTTCAGGTTCACTGTGAATTTAGGTAACGAATGTTGATTTTGTCGCGGAAGTGCATGTATAGTGGGGTGTAGAGTCAAGACTCGAACGTTCTACCGTCGTTGGGAAAGGGTGGATGTAGTGGTGTGCAGATCCAAGACTCAAACGTTCGTCGTTGGGAATGGGTGCTAATATGCTATTTTAATTTGCCAGTTGGGTTTGAACATAAGTAAAGAATGCTGTCTTTGATACGAAAGTTGTGTATTGAGTGTGGAATCGAAGGAGTACCGGTATACACGTGGGTATAGGCGGTACCCAGTGGGTACCGTGAACTCAGTAAATTCGCCGGAACTCAGTTGGAGAAAGCACTTTTCCGGGACAGGCCTAATAATAGGGCCTACAGTGTAAACAATACTGCCGACGCTAATTAATGCTCTTTTAATCTTTCGGTTGAGTGCAAATCTGATACAAGAATAAATGTTTAAAAGATCACAATGCGCGAAGCGCACGCAGTTTAAATTCATATAATGTGCGCGAAGCTCACAAAGGGGCCGCAGGCCCCTCCCCCGCTAAATAAAGGTTCCGAAATGAGCCTGTTTCAGTTAGTATAGATAAAGTAAAATATCTTGATTGTTGCGTTCCATATATGTGCATGCATATACGTGGGTTGGGGAGATGATGGTGGGGGCAAAAATACAGTTTATTGAAATAAAGTGTTCATACAAATGGGCCACGCAGTGCAGGGCGTGTGATCAATAGGTTGCATGTTGAATACAGGGTCCGTTTAAAATGTGCTGCAAGCTCCCTATATGTGCGCGAAGCTCACGCAGTTTAAGATCATATAATGTGCGCGAAGCGCAGAAAGGGGCTGTACATAGGCCCCTCCCCTCTAAATAAAGATTCCGAATTGAGCCTGTTTCAGTTAGTAAGGATAAAGTAAAATATTTTGATTGTTGCGTTCCATATGTGCATGCATATGCATGGGTTGGGGAGATGGGGGTGGGGTAAAATACAGTTTTATTGAAATAATGTATTCATACAAACGGGCCGCGCAGTGCAGGCGTGTGACAATTAGGCGGCATGCTGAATACAGGTTCCAAAGGGGGTCCGTTCAAAATGTGCAGCAAGCTCCCGAATGTAGGCTCCTGAATTGAGTATGTTTCAGTTGGTGCATAGTATTTAAATAATATACGGTACTGATTTTGTTTCGTTCAATATGTGCAAGCGCATATGTGGACTGGGATTGTAGAAATACAGTTTTAGTGAAATAGAGTGTTCCAACGCGCATCCAGTAACAAAACAGAGAAGCATGACCATTCCATGTGTCCATGAACGCGGACACTAGAAAATAACAAAGACAATTTATTACCCGTCATTTTGTGACGGGCAACCCCCTAGTCTATATATATATAACCCGTCGTCTGTGTGTGTGTGTGTGTGTGTGTGTGTATCTGAGGGTGTGTGTGTGTGTGTGTGTGTATAACTCGGTAACGCTTTTGGCGCGTTTATAACTTTTCAACCATGCGTCCAATGTGGCCCAAATTTGTACCACGACCTATAGTGTGTCATAAAATGTGACTCACCAAATTTCACGCCGATTGGTCAAAGCAAACCTGAGATCTAACATGCTCCCCAAATGCAGCATTTGCACTCAAGTAGACACTATTTCTTATGACGTTAGTCGAAATGACGTCATTGACGTCGAACGCAAACCAACACTTGCTTTGCTATTGTAGGCGAAACTTCCATGCGCTCTACCAAAGCGTTGTTGGAAATTAATGTGTCAGTTCAGGTTCACTGTGAATTTAGGTAACGAATGTTGATTTTGTCGCGGAAGTGCATGTATAGTGGGGTGTAGAGTCAAGACTCGAACGTTCTACCGTCGTTGGGAAAGGGTGGATGTAGTGGTGTGCAGATCCAAGACTCAAACGTTCGTCGTTGGGAATGGGTGCTAATATGCTATTTTAATTTGCCAGTTGGGTTTGAACATAAGTAAAGAATGCTGTCTTTGATACGAAAGTTGTGTATTGAGTGTGGAATCGAAGGAGTACCGGTATACACGTGGGTATAGGCGGTACCCAGTGGGTACCGTGAACTCAGTAAATTCGCCGGAACTCAGTTGGAGAAAGCACTTTTCCGGGACAGGCCTAATAATAGGGCCTACAGTGTAAACAATACTGCCGACGCTAATTAATGCTCTTTTAATCTTTCGGTTGAGTGCAAATCTGATACAAGAATAAATGTTTAAAAGATCACAATGCGCGAAGCGCACGCAGTTTAAATTCATATAATGTGCGCGAAGCTCACAAAGGGGCCGCAGGCCCCTCCCCCGCTAAATAAAGGTTCCGAAATGAGCCTGTTTCAGTTAGTATAGATAAAGTAAAATATCTTGATTGTTGCGTTCCATATATGTGCATGCATATACATGGGTTGGGGAGATGATGGTGGGGGCAAAAATACAGTTTATTGAAATAAAGTGTTCATACAAATGGGCCACGCAGTGCAGGGCGTGTGATCAATAGGTTGCATGTTGAATACAGGGTCCGTTTAAAATGTGCTGCAAGCTCCCTATATGTGCGCGAAGCTCACGCAGTTTAAGATCATATAATGTGCGCGAAGCGCAGAAAGGGGCTGTACATAGGCCCCTCCCCTCTAAATAAAGATTCCGAATTGAGCCTGTTTCAGTTAGTAAGGATAAAGTAAAATATTTTGATTGTTGCGTTCCATATGTGCATGCATATGCATGGGTTGGGGAGATGGGGGTGGGGTAAAATACAGTTTTATTGAAATAATGTATTCATACAAACGGGCCGCGCAGTGCAGGCGTGTGATAATTAGGCGGCATGCTGAATACAGGTTCCAAAGGGGGTCCGTTCAAAATGTGCAGCAAGCTCCCGAATGTAGGCTCCTGAATTGAGTATGTTTCAGTTGGTGCATAGTATTTAAATAATATACGGTACTGATTTTGTTTCGTTCAATATGTGCAAGCGCATATGTGGACTGGGATTGTAGAAATACAGTTTTAGTGAAATAGAGTGTTCCAACGCGCATCCAGTAACAAAACAGAGAAGCATGACCATTCCATGTGTCCATGAACGCGGACACTAGAAAATAACAAAGACAATTTATTACCCGTCATTTTGTGACGGGCAACCCCCTAGTCTATATATATATAACCCGTCGTCTGTGTGTGTGTGTGTGTGTGTGTGTGTATCTGAGGGTGTGTGTGTGTGTGTGTGTGTGTGTGTATAACTCGGTAACGCTTTTGGCGCGTTTATAACTTTTCAACCATGCGTCCAATGTGGCCCAAATTTGTACCACGACCTATAGTGTGTCATAAAATGTGACTCACCAAATTTCACGCCGATTGGTCAAAGCAAACCTGAGATCTAACATGCTCCCCAAATGCAGCATTTGCACTCAAGTAGACACTATTTCTTATGACGTTAGTCGAAATGACGTCATTGACGTCGAACGCAAACCAACACTTGCTTTGCTATTGTAGGCGAAACTTCCATGCGCTCTACCAAAGCGTTGTTGGAAATTAATGTGTCAGTTCAGGTTCACTGTGAATTTAGGTAACGAATGTTGATTTTGTCGCGGAAGTGCATGTATAGTGGGGTGTAGAGTCAAGACTCGAACGTTCTACCGTCGTTGGGAAAGGGTGGATGTAGTGGTGTGCAGATCCAAGACTCAAACGTTCGTCGTTGGGAATGGGTGCTAATATGCTATTTTAATTTGCCAGTTGGGTTTGAACATAAGTAAAGAATGCTGTCTTTGATACGAAAGTTGTGTATTGAGTGTGGAATCGAAGGAGTACCGGTATACACGTGGGTATAGGCGGTACCCAGTGGGTACCGTGAACTCAGTAAATTCGCCGGAACTCAGTTGGAGAAAGCACTTTTCCGGGACAGGCCTAATAATAGGGCCTACAGTGTAAACAATACTGCCGACGCTAATTAATGCTCTTTTAATCTTTCGGTTGAGTGCAAATCTGATACAAGAATAAATGTTTAAAAGATCACAATGCGCGAAGCGCACGCAGTTTAAATTCATATAATGTGCGCGAAGCTCACAAAGGGGCCGCAGGCCCCTCCCCCGCTAAATAAAGGTTCCGAAATGAGCCTGTTTCAGTTAGTATAGATAAAGTAAAATATCTTGATTGTTGCGTTCCATATATGTGCATGCATATACGTGGGTTGGGGAGATGATGGTGGGGGCAAAAATACAGTTTATTGAAATAAAGTGTTCATACAAATGGGCCACGCAGTGCAGGGCGTGTGATCAATAGGTTGCATGTTGAATACACACTGTAAATACGAATTGACGTTATATGCGTTTATTATACATTCATGTGTGTATAAGATGTTTAGAACTTAAACGGATTGTTTAATATTTCAATGCATTTTGCGTTCGTGTTTATTTTCTGGTGTATATTAATTAAGTGTTTAACTAGCTGCACCATATGTCCAATCACAAGTGTTTGTATCAATTGTCTTAACTCCCAATTTAGAAGAAAAACGTACACAAATGCAATCCGTACACGTGATTGAACGCGTAAGCATTTTTCCACCGGTTGTTAGATCGCCTGCTGGTGGATTATAATACTAACTTAAAGTGCCCCAGTTCAGTACATCATGCATGTAGATTAAGGTCTGCCTGTTATAGGGATATAGTTCACTAAACTTAGTAAAGTACATAAAATATATCTAATATTTCAAATGAGTTAAATATGCGTGGAATTAGGATCAATGGTTGCAGTTATATTCTGTATCTGATCATGTTCCACAACGATGGAAAATCTCGACCTGTTACAGGACCTAAACCTAAACGAGGCGTTTATTCAATGGGCAATAAAATAGCCATATTGGCGTTTAAGCGATATCACGGAAAGGCCATTATGTAGTTGGAAACAAAGCCTGCATCGTGTTACTTGGTGAATACATTATGTAATATGTCCAGACATCTAACCATGGGCTGTGTATATGATTACCAGATGGGGTTTATTCAGGGTGTTATAGAAACAGCAGGGCATCACAAATTCACAGGCATAGCTTGAGAGACGAACATTCGGAAGGCAATTGATTTATGAAGAACTACCACAGATGGAAATCACAGATATGAGGTACGTTCTGTTGTTATCAATTTAATTTCAACATTTTATAATTTTACAACTGCGAAACTCTGTATACGTTCAATTAACCGAGTACCGATATATACTATGTATTTTATGTAATAAAAGTAATCATAGCCGTAAGGACCGCGGGCTGTGGGAGCTGCAGCCCCCCCCCCCCCCCCCACGTGTTGAAAGCTACAAATTCGGACAATTTTCGGTAAAATTTGGACAATTTTCGGGCAAATTTAATGATATTTCAGGGGGAAATTGTGGCAGTATATTTTACATTATGCCAAAATTATAGCTATATATGATTAATTTGAATGTTTTTGAAAGTAAGACATATGTGGTCATCGATGACTTTATTCGAGGATACACGTTTTATTTGTCCATAAGCACTACAACCGGCTTGTTCAGTAATTCCTTATCACTCTTCGTCGGCATCGACACACGCATGTACGCACATGTATACATAGTATTTCAATTTTATTAACAATTATTTATATTTCTTTTCTAGATATAAGTTCGATCGAACCAGAAAGAATATCAAGAACTATCGACAGGACACTTCGGAGTGGTGTAAAAATCAAAAGTGTTGTGACCGCTCTCCCATGCATGAATCGGAAGTGATCGGGAATTTACAGAAAAATCACCCACAAGCTAATGCTGGATGAAATGTGACGATAAACGCTGAATCTCAAAGGCTGTGCATACATATGGATATTAATAAATGCACAACTGACAGCTGTACTGGAGCCACTGGAAGCAAGAAATAAGTACGAAAGTTTAGTTAAAATGCTACATCTATCAGGAACAGTATTTCGCTGTGCGTTCGTTGTGTCGGTGTCATTCTGTACATCTGGACGTTACTGTATGATATAACACGACGGAAATACATGTGCAGCTTCCTCAAGGTCATCATACAGTAACTACACGTGATATCTTTACCCCAAAACATATGTGAATTTGGTACTCACAAGAGTGTTGTGATTGTGAAATTTGGGGATATACTCCGACACTATTAATAGTGAGTCGATGTCATACGCATGTATTGTTCTAAAAAGGAAAAATATTCTCGGACCTAATTCGTTGAAGAAATAGCAAAAAAATAGTTTATTCCTCTTTTAGACTCATTGTTATATCGGACTGTGACTGGATCTTATTTTAAAACATAACATGTTGGAAATTATAACCCATCTTGTTAACCTAAGATTATTTTTTTATTTTTGCCAAATGTGATAACATTGCGTAAGTGCATCTTTTTAGTGCTTTGTTGTCAGATTCGTAATGCACATTTTCAAATGTTCCCTTATTTTTCATGTCTATCGCCATTGCTGCTATGTTCGTTGTCATACTATGTTGAAATGAATAAACACATTCCATTTTATAAACATATTTCGTCTTATAAACGTGTCCATGTGTGTGTAAAGTGGAACAACCCCATAAACGCCCGGATGTGTTTTTAACCTAAACACATCAACACATCAGCTAAACACATTATTATGTTTATAACCTAAATGGCATGTTATTATAATGCGTTTATTTCCAAAACATTATATGTGTTTAATGACACAAACGTGGTGTTTAGGTAATAAACACATCAATATGTTTGGAAACTAAACGCCATGTTAACACTATGTGTTTATTCCTTAAACACATTAGTTTATTTTCTAAATATATTTGACATTTATTCATTAAAAACGTGACGTTTATATAATAAACATTCCATTTAGAAAATAAATGCGTTGACGCGTGTGAAAACTGTAACGGTATTGCGTTTAAGATTGTGTTGAGATCCTAAACACCTATTTTTACAGTGCAGGGTCCGTTTAAAATGTGCTGCAAGCTTCCTATATGTGCGCGAAGCTCACGCAGTTTAAGATCATATAATGTGCGCGAAGCGCAGAAAGGGGCTGTACATAGGCCCCTCCCCTCTAAATAAAGATTCCGAATTGAGCCTGTTTCAGTTAGTAAGGATAAAGTAAAATATTTTGATTGTTGCGTTCCATATGTGCATGCATATACATGGGTTGGGGAGATGGGGGTGGGGGTAAAATACAGTTTTATTGAAATAATGTATTCATACAACCGGGCCGCGCAGTGCAGGCGTGTGATAATTAGGCGGCATGCTGAATACAGGTTCCAAAGGGGGTCCGTTCAAAATGTGCAGCAAGCTCCCGAATGTAGGCTCCTGAATTGAGTATGTTTCAGTTGGTGCATAGTATTTAAATAATATACGGTACTGATTTTGTTTCGTTCAATATGTGCAAGCGCATATGTGGACTGGGATTGTAGAAATACAGTTTTAGTGAAATAAAGTGTTCCAACGCGCATCCAGTAACAAAACGGAGAAGCATGACCATTCCATGTGTCCATGAACGCGGACACTAGAAAATAACAAAGACAATTTATTACCCGTCATTTTGTGACGGGCAACCCCCTAGTCTATATATATAAAACCCGTCGTCTGTGTGTGTGTGTGTGTGTGTGTGTGTGTGTGTGTATCTGAGGGTGTGTATGTGTGTGTGTGTGTGTGTGTATAACTCGGTCACGCTTTTGGCGCGTTTACAACTTTTCAACAATGCGTCCAATGTGGCCCAAATTTGTACCACGACCTATAGTGTGTCATAAAAGGTGACTCACCAAATTTCACGCCGATTGGTCAAAGCAAACCTGAGATCTAACATGCTCCCCAAATGCAGCATTTGCACTCAAGTAGACACTATTTCTTATGACGTTAGTCGAAATGACGTCATTGACGTCGAACGCAAACCAACACTTGCTTTGCTATTGTAGGCGAAACTTCCATGCGCTCTACCAAAGCGTTGTTGGAAATTAATGTGTCAGTTCAGGTTCACTGTGAATTTAGGTAACGAATGTTGATTTTGTCGCGGAAGTGCATGTATAGTGGGGTGTAGAGTCAAGACTCGAACGTTCTACCGTCGTTGGGAAAGGGTGGATGTAGTGGTGTGCAGATCCAAGACTCAAACGTTCGTCGTTGGGAATGGGTGCTAATATGCTATTTTAATTTGCCAGTTGGGTTTGAACATAAGTAAAGAATGCTGTCTTTGATACGAAAGTTGTGTATTGAGTGTGGAATCGAAGGAGTACCGGTATACACGTGGGTATAGGCGGTACCCAGTGGGTACCGTGAACTCAGTAAATACGCCGGAACTCAGTTGGAGAAAGCACTTTTCCGGGACAGGCCTAATAATAGGGCCTACAGTGTAAACAATACTGCCGACGCTAATTAATGCTCTTTTAATCTTTCGGTTGAGTGCAAATCTGATCAAGAATAAATGTTTAAAAGATCACAATGCGCGAAGCGCACGCAGTTTAAATTCATATAATGTGCGCGAAGCTCACGTGTAAAGGGGCTGCAGGCCCCTCCCCCGCTAAATAAAGGTTCAGAATTGAGCCTGTTTCAGTTAGTATAGATTAAGTAAAATATCTTGATTGTTGCGTTCCATATATGTGCATGCATATACGTGGGTTGGGGAGATGATGGTGGGGGCAAAAATACAGTTTTATTGAAATAAAATGTTCATACAAATGGGCCACGCAGTGCAGGGCGTGTGATCATTAGGCGGCATGCTGGATACAGGTTCCAAAGGGGGGTCCGTTCGAAATGTGCAGCAAGCTCCCGAATGTAGGTTGCATGTTGAATACAGGGTCCGTTTAAAATATGCTGCAAGCTCCCTATATGTGCGCGAAGCTCACGCAGTTTAAGATCATATAATGTGCGCGAAGCGTAGAAAGGGGCTGTACATAGGCCCCTCCCCCTCTAAATAAAGATTCCGAAGTGAGCCTGTTTCAGTTAGTATTATAGATAAAGTAAAATATTTTGATTGTTGCGTTCCATATGTGCATGCATATACATGGGTCGGGGAGATGGGGGTGGGGGTAAAAATACAGTTTTATTGAAATAAAGTGTTCATACAAACGGGCCGCGCAGTGCAGGCGTGTGATCATTAGGCGGCATGCTGGATACAGGTTCCAAAGGGGGGTCCGTTCGAAATGTGCAGCAAGCTCCCGCATGTAGGCTCCTGAATTGAGTATGTTTCAGTTGGTGCATATAGTATCTAAATAATTTACTGATTTTGTTTCGTTGCGCATATGTGGACTGGGTGTGTAGAAATACAGTTTTAGTGAAATAAAGTGTTCCAATGCGCATCCAGTAACAAAAAGGAGAAGCATGACCATTCCATGTGTCCATTAACGCGGACACTATAGAAAATAACAAAGAAAATTTATATACCCGTCATTTTGTGACGGGCAACCCCCTAGTATAATAATATAACAGTAACATAATCCGAAAGCTTGTTTTGTATAGAATAGTATTGGTTTCATGTAAGTTGACACAATCTATATATATAAAACCCGTCGTCTGTGTGTGTGTGTGTGTGTGTGTATATATGTCTGTGTGTGTATAACTCGGTCACGCTTTTGGCGTGCTTATAACTTTTCAACCATGCGTGCAATGTTGCCCAAATTTGTACCATTGCCTATACTGTGTCTTAGAAGATGACTCACCAAATTTCACGCCGATTGGTCAAAGCAAACCTGAGATATAACAGGGTCCCCAAATGCAGTATTTGCACTCAAGTATAGACACTATTTCTTAAGACGTTTGTAGAAATGACGTCATTGACGTCGCACGCAAACCCACACTTGCTTTGCTATTGTAGGCTTTCACTTCCATGCGCTCTACCAAAGCGTTGTTGGAAATAGGCGCTAAATTAATGTGTCAGTTCATGTTCAGTGTGAATTTAGGTAACGAATGTTGATTTTGTCGCGGAAGTGCATGTATAGTGGGGTGTTGAGTCAAGACTCGAACGTTCTACCGCCGATGGGAATGGGTGGATGTACATTTAGTGGGACGCAGAGTCAATGATCGAACGTTCGTCGTTGGGAATGGGTGCTAATATGGTATTTTAATTTGCCAGTTGGGTTTGAACATAAGTAAAGAATGCTGTCTTTGATACGAAAGTTGTGCATTGAGTGTGGAATCGAAGGAGTACACTGTAAAAATAGGTGTTTAGGATCTCAACACAATCTTAAACGCAATACCGTTACAGTTTTCACACGCGTCAACGCATTTATTTTCTAAATGGAATGTTTATTATCTAAACGTCACGTTTTTAATGAATAAATGTCAAATATGTTTAGAAAATAAACTAATGTGTTTAAGGAATAAACACATAGTGTTAACATGGCGTTTTGTTTCTAAAAATATTGATGTGTTTATTACCTAAACACCACGTTTGTGTCATTAAACACATATAATGTTTTGGAAATAAACGCATTATAATAACATGCCATTTAGGTTATAAACATAATAATGTGTTTAGCTGATGTGTTGATGTGTTTAGGTTAAAAACACATCCGGGCGTTTATGTGGTTGTTCCACTTTACACACACATGGACACGTTTATAAGACGAAATATGTTTATAAAATAGAATGTGTTTATTCAAGTAACATATTTAACAGTAACAGGATAGTCAAATTTACATATGTGTAACAGCTACAGACAAAACATAAGTAAAATCGTGCATTCTCACAGTTCAATAGTTATATACATATTTTCAGGCTGATTTTGATATTAGGTCTAAAAATATTGATGTTTCCGCTAACAGACGGGGAAAAAATTAGGGGCGGGCGTAAATATATATATATATTTTTTTAACATTCATTTATGGATTATATTCATCTGTTTTTCCAAGGGACTTTTAATAAACATAGGGTGCTAAATAAGCACTGTAATGGTGGGATTTGAACACAAATGAGCCTAACTACATGTACCTTTATTCGGGTCCAGAGAATACAATCAGAGATGATAAAGGAAATTTTAATTAGGTTTTTGCAAGTATTAATTGTTTCACGGGTTAGTACAATAGTATGGGCGGATGTCTGGAAATATCATTATTTTTTTTACCTAAGCAGTAATGCATTATGGAAATTTATACGGTTCTCAGGATTCTTGAGACCTTAAAGGGTAATGTATACTAAATCCAGTACTTTTTGGGGCCATCTCCGTTTATACTCAACCGATTATGTGTAAGAAATGAATGAATTTGAGCCATGGATTAGTGCAAAATCCACTCATATACTCTATGAACGATGCAAATAACATGGCAATTATAATGAATATGAATTTATGACTCATTTTAATTATAATTGCCATGACGTTTGCATTGTTATTAGAACACATGAGTGTATTTTGCGCTCATCCATGGCTGTAATTTATTCATTTGTTCCATAGATTATTTTGAGTATAAAAGGAGATGATCCTACAAAATGTCAGATTTAGGGTACATTGGTACAGCCCCCCTTTAAAAACAACGAAAAAACAGCTTGCCTAGACAAAGTCCAAAACTAATTGCTACAAAGTAATCTATATATAATTCCAAAATGTTTGCTGCCTTGCACCTAATACAACTGAGTTATTCCAATAGTTCTCTGTGGTAATGTCAAAATGTGCTATTTTCCATGACTGCTCATAGTACTGGTGTATACAAATTATGTTTCACATAAATATTAACACATTAAAAAAGACTGCATTATAAACATATTTAATATGTTGCTATAATTTCTACATACTATTGACCTAACGATAGATATGTCGTAATTCGGTCTGGAGCCATGAATATATCCTTGAAAATTCAGCACAAAGGATATGAAAATAGGCATAACATTGTAGATGGTGCTAAAAGTTATGCCATTAAATATACGGATGGCCTTTGCGCTGTGTATTGTGTTATAAATCTCTGCTTCATATTGAAGCCAGATTATTTACAACATACCGATATAGCGCTCGCTAATCCTCGCCACTCAAGATATTTCAATATTGATTGATCACAGTAAATCACTCTCCGAAAAAAATTGCCACTTTGTTCATTATTTTGCTTATCAAACACTAATTATGTCATGTATATAAACAAATGCTTAGTTCACACAAAGTGTGTTTTGTGGGTAACCAGCCAACCAAGGCCATCAGTGCCGTTAAAATGTTAAATATATCAAATTTGTCTATATATACAAGCTTGACTACAGAAAGATAGTCAAGTAAATGATTATTGAAAACAAAAAATAATAGTCATGTTCGAATTAATAAAACATTCTTGACACAATTGTGTCTTGAATTTACTATAGCTACGCACATGGTTCAGTGGCTGAAGGATTAGCCAATATGTGTCGACTGTAGTATCACGATGACATTCTTCAAGCTAATTGAACTATCATTAGATCAGTTGACTACACAAGTAAATAACACTCCTCCATTGGCAAAATAGTCTCTAAGCTCAGACATAATAAATGGCCAAGAGGCAACGAACAGCTTCAAATGGTGAAATTGGTCATTACTATGCAACCAAATCCGAACATCGTCGTCTACAACAACTGCTCCCTCCATCTCTCCGCTGTCCTCCGAAAGAAAGAGCACCAATTTGTGGGCTGTCTGACGATTTGTTTTCGTTTCTTTATCCAAGTCTTCAGACATCACACCCTAGAAAGGAAGACACATTCTAATTAATATTTGTGGATTTTAAGGACTGAATTTACTAAAACATGCTCAAAGCGTATTGATTTGTTCACTCCAGAATGAAGCAAATAATAAACACAATGGCACGCCTCAAAATCAAATAAAAAAACAAACAAACGAACCAAAACAATATTTGTCCACCTTGCATACATAACGAGTCATAGGCAACCATAGCAGGGCTTAAAGGTACGGGAGGCCATGCTGTGAAAATATTTCCATCGGTTAAAAACCGCCACAAACAGAAAGAATATTAAAATGTAGACAGACTTTGTCCGTATACAAATAAGCAATATCGCATACACAGTATGTTATTGTCATATGTTTGACCATTGTTATGTAAACAAAAGCATAAAAAGTTACTTTCCTGGTGTTTGTTTATATTATGATGGTAAATATAAAGAGCGTTCGTTGTTGCTGAATCCTGATATGGAACTAATAAAGAGCGTTTATATCATTTGTGTATGATTAGCCAGTAACACTGTGCTGTCTTCTGTAACACAATCAGGCTCTTGCTTAGGTAAAATATAGTAGGTATGTATGATAGCATGCTGTTTACGCGATGGTCATGGTATATATGAACGAAACTGTATGCGTTTTAATGTTTTTCTGTTTACGGTGATTGGAACAAATATGAATATTTTCGACAACTAAGGCCTCCCGTGCCTTTAATATTCCATGTTATTTGTGTGACAAACACTGCATGTCCTGAATCAAAATTGATTTGCACAATTGCCAACATCTGATTTGTGTTAAAAAAAACTAATTTTAGTGGAAAAATATTAGCAGTAGTTCGGCTGAAACGACGATAGCTGTCAGTTGAAGGAAGTCCTGTTGAATGTTGATTTCGAAAAACATTTTCGACTTTTCGTTGCCTGAAACGGAAGTGCAGTTTGGAAATCCATGCATTACCCGCTTCAAAACCCAACCCCGCTCGAGGCCCTCGTAGTCTGATTTTGGAACATCATGCTGATATTTAGATTCCTAACTATCAAAAGATCAGAATAAATTTAGATTCTCCTCACTTTCAATGGATTTTGAGCCCTGCATAGGCAATGGTAGAGACCTCATTGATAAACATAAAAGTGCCAAAAATAACTAGAGGTGTGACTGTCCCAATGGGACTACGGATACCCCCCTGTTTTTAAAATACTAAGATGTTTCACATGTCAGTATACATTTAGTTAAAATAATAAAATAACAGTTCCCATTGCAGGTGTACAACCATAACCCTAATCTTAAACCTATTGACTCAAGAATTTACATAAAGTCATCTCAAATAGGGAAAAGAGTTGCACCTTACCTTTTTGACATCAATGACCGAGTCTTTGTCTTTTGCCATTTCCCTTTAAAAAAGCCTGTCTGCTTCTCCAACCATTTCCATGTTTTGATGAAGGTCTCGGTTCCTGTTACCTGAAGAAAAAGAATCAAGGTTTTACCACTCACAGAAATAAAATGGGCCGAATCCTCAAAATCGCACATAATTATTTTGCCGATCGCTTCGTATAATGTTTGAAAGCACTGATATGATGAGACATGATATCTGGTGTGGTTGAAATGACACTTTGTATTGCTTCCTGCGAAAGTCTGTGTTTGGTGTCCAAAGATAAGAGATAGGCAGCACTGTATGAAATTAAACAGTTTGGTTGAAGCAAGAAGAGTGCCTCCGTTTCATATGCGTTTTAAAAGCTGGCCAACTTTTCGTAGTGTAAGCACACGATTCAACTGTACAATTAAAAATGAACATCTTATCAAATTTATGAAAGCGAACAACATGATAACAAAATTGTCTATAATTATGGGATTCGTAATAACACATAGTGCATTTGAGGACATTCATTTTGAGAATTCTAATTGATCTGTTGTTGAACTTGAAATTATTTAAATTATTGATAAGATTCAAGGAGATTTAACTCAATATTTAAAGATACGGGTGGCGTTGGCGGTGGGTATGCTGTTAAAATATTCACCTCCACCAAAAACCGCCTTAAACAGAAAGAATAATAAAATATAGACAAACTTTGTTATTATACCAATCAGAAATATGGCATAAACAGTATGTTATTGTCAAATGTTTTTCATTTGTTATGTAAACAAAAGCAAAAAACGTTACAGAACCTGGCTTTTGTTTAGATCCGGATATGGTCAACATAAAGAGCGTTATTTGTTACTGTATTTCTGATATTGAAATAATAAAGAGCGTTTATATCATTTGTGTGTGAATAACCAATAAAATTTCGCTGTGTATGTAGCAAAACGTCTAGACAACAAGATCAGGCTCTTGTTTACGTACACAATCGTACGCCTTGACGACAATATACTATTTACGCGCTGATTATGTTTGGCATATGAACAAAACTATGTATATTTAATATTCCTTCTGCTAATGGCGATTTGAACAAATATGAATAATTATGCAACGAACGCCGCCCGTGCCTTTAATTATTTGGTTCAAATTTCACAAAATATAAATGATTACTACCATCTATTCTATGTAAAACTAGGGACAGCACAATTTTTTGTCTTGAAATTAAGTTAATGCAATGATGGTTTGAAATTAAAATTTAAAGTGGTTCAAATCACAGCCCAAAATTATATATTTATAATATAAGTATATACCACACATTACCAGAATTTTCCCACATAGTTTTAGTTTACATGTTATTGTTCAGTGTTGACACTGTTGTTACGTCAGTGTTGATGTTCAATTATTGTCAATATGAATTTTCAAAAATATGGATTAAAAACTTGAAAAAGTAACACAATAAACATGCCATGCATGTACTATGATTATAGCCTACTAGTATATCGGTAAAGTTAAGTACATGTGCAATAGTAGTATTAGTACATGTAATAATCATGTAGCTAGGCTACATGTATATATTAAACTTAAACATTAAATAAAAGTTAAAAATCATATGAATACAAACTTTTAAAAAGATTTATTTGGGAAAATTGGGTAAATTCTCTAAATTAGTCCTTACATGTACTGTATGATATGAATTTCTAGTTTTAATACTCAAATTGTTAGATGAATCTGTCACTTCACCCACCACTCGCAGACGAGTCGCGGAGCAGTAATGGCCGTCAGCCACTTTCAGTTTGACTGAGTGACTTGTCAGCAGATTTTACTTGTTTTCGATATGTTTTAAAAGTAGATCAACCGCAGTTGCAAAGAAAATGTACTTACTAAATTGAGAAAGTATCCAAGAATTGAAATATTGCTGTTGTTATCTTGTTGTGGAAATAAACAAACCGACACAAACTCTGATCAACGACTCAATGCTGACATCTTTGTTCCTCTTCATCTTTGAATAACGTGCTGCAAACACGCGCATGCGCCGGAATCAAAATCTGTGGGTCGGTGCTGTGAAATCGCGGAATCGAATTACACCCTAAACGCCAATATATCTGTCAATGGGTCTGTCTGATTAAACACATCGTTTAGCTGGATGTCGTATAACAATTAAAGAAGAATATGGCCGAATAAGGCCATCGTTGTTATCGACATACAATAATTCTGCCACACGCAGGGAATCTTGGGGCTCATATGTCCCGCAGGCTCTATTTGTTGCATATGAAGCGGGAGGGGTAATAAAATGAATAAACATTCGCCGTAATCAACACCCAAATCCTGGTGGGTTTTTTTCCCCGATTTTCTGCAATAATGACATTAATGTGTACACAATCAGCGGGTTCAATTTATGTCTAGACTTGAGCATTGAGAAATTCTACAATCCATGTAGCCAATACATTATATTTGTTGTATAGACTGTATGATATATGCCCTATATGCTATTGCAACAAGTTAAACACTTTGTCGCTATACACCTACACATAAACACATATAGGTATAATCCATCAAAATATGAAACATGCCGTTTAGGCTCCAAACATTTTATAAACAGCTAAATGCCTATTAAACGCATATAACGTCAATTAGTATTTACAGTGTACCGGTATACTCGGAAGATGGCGAATGGACACAGGCTGGCCTCCCGCCAGTGGGTACCGCGAACTCAGTAAATTCGCCGGAACTCAGTTAGAAAAATCACATTCCCGGGCCGGGACTAATAATACAGTGCAAACACTACTGCCGACGCTAATTAATGCTCTTTTAATCTTTCGGTTTCTCAAGAGTGCAAATCTGATACAAAAAATGTTTAAAAGATGAAAATGTGCGCGAAGCGCACGCTGTTAAAGATCATATAATGTGCGCGAAGCTCACACAGGGGTTATAGGCCCCTCCCCCGCTAAATACAGGTTCCGAATTGAGCCTGTTTCAGTTAGTATATAGATAAAGTAAAATATATTGATTGTTGCGTTCCATATGTGCATGAATATACGTGGGTTTGGAAGATTGGGGTGGGGGTAAAAATACAGTTTTATTGAAATAAAGTGTTCATACAAATGGGCCGCGAAGTGCAGGGCGTGTGATCATTAGGATGCATGCTGAATACAGGTTCCAAAGGGGGTCCGTTTAAAATGTGCTGTAAGTTTCCTATATGCATGTGCGCGAAGCGCACGCAGTTTAAGATCATATAATGTGCGCGAAGCGCAGAAAGGGCTGTAGGCCCATCCCCCGCTAAACAAGGCTCCCGAATTGAGCCTGTTTCAGAATATAGATAAAGTAAAATATCTTGATTGTTGCTTTCCATACGTGCATGCATATACATGGGTTGAGGAGATGGGGTGGGGGTAAAAATACAGTTTTATTGAAATAAAGTTTTCATACAAATGGGCCGCACAGTGCAGGGCGTGTGATCATTAGGCGGCATGCTGAATACAGGATCCAAAGGGGGTCCGTTCAAAATGTGCCGCAAGCTTCCGAATAAAGGCTCCTGAATTGAGTATGTTTCAGTTGTTGCATAGTATTTAAATAATATACTGATTTTGTTTCGTTGCGCATATATATGTGGACTGGGTGTGTAGAAATACAGTTTTTAGTGAAATAAAGTGTTCCAACGCGCATCCAGTATAACAAAAAAGAGAAGCATGACCATTCCATGTGTCCATGAACGCGGACACTAGAACATAACAAAGAACATTTGTATTCCCGTCATTTTGTGACGGGCAACCCCCTAGTCTATATATATAAAAACCCGTCGTCTGTGTGTGTATGTGTGTGTGTATCTGTGTGTATAACTCGGTCACGCTTTTGACGCGTTTATAACTTTTTAACCATGCGTCCAATGTGGCCCAAATTTGTACCACGGCCTATAGTGTGTCATAAAAGGTGACTCACCAAATTTCACGCCGATTGGTCCAAGCAAACCTGAGATCTAACATGGTCCCCAAATGCAGTATCTGCACTCAAGTAGACACTATTTCTTATGACGTTTGTCCAAATGACGTCATTGACGTCGAATGCAGTACAACACTTGCTTTGCTATTGTAGGCGAAACTTCCATGCGCTCAAACAAAGCGTTGTTGGAAATTAAACTCTAAATTAATGTGTCAGTTCAGGTTCAATGTGAATTTAGATAACGAATGTTGATTTTGTCGCGGAAGTGCATGTAGTCAAGACTCGAACGTTCTACCGTCGTTGGGAATGGGTGGATGTAGTGGGGTGCAGAGTCAAGACTCGAACGTTCGTCGTTGGGCATGGGTGCTAATATGGTATTTTAATTCGCCAGTTGGGTTTGAACATAAGTAAATAATGCTGTCTTTGATACGAAAGTTGTGCAGTGAGTGTGGTATCGAAGGAATACCGGTATATACACGGAAGATGGCGAATTGACAGTCTGACCTCCCGCCAGTGGGTACCGTGAACTCGCCAAACTCAGTTAGAAAAATCACATTCCCGGGACAGGCCTAATAATAGGGCCTGCAGTGTAAACAATACTGCCGACGCTAATTAATGTTCTTTTAATCTTTCGGTTGAGCGCAAATCTGATAAAAGAATAAATGTTAAAAAGATCACAATGTGCGCGAAGCGCACGCAGTTTAAATTCATATAATGTGCGCGAAGCTCACTAAGGGGCTGCAGCCCCCCTCTAAATAAAGGTTCCGAATAGAGCCTGCTTCAGTTAGTAGGCCCTATAGATACAGTAAAATATCTTGATTGTTGCGTTCCATATGTGCCTGCATATACGTGGGTTGGGGAGATGATGGTGGGGGCAGAAATATAGTTTTATTGAAATAAAGTGTTCATACAAATGGGCCGCACAATGCAGGGCGTGTGATCATTATAGGCTGCATGCTGAATACAGCTTCCAAAGGGGGTCCGTTTAAAATGTGCTGCAAGCTGCCTATATATATGTGCACGAAGCTTACGCAGTTTAAGATCATATAATGTGCGCGATGCGCAGAAAGGGGCTGTAGACCCCTCCCCGCTAAATAAAGTCTCCCGAATTGAGCCTGTTTCAGTATAGATAAAGTACAATATTTTGATTGTTGCGTTCCATATGTGCATGCATATACATGGGTTGGGGAGATGGGGTGGGGTAAAAATTACAATTTTATTGAAAAGTGTTCATACAAATGGACCGCACAGTGTAGGCGTGTGATAATTAGGCGGCATGCGGAATACAGGTTCCAAAGTGGGTCCGTTCAAAATGTGCAACAAGCTCCCGAATGTAGGCTCCTGAATTGAGTATGTTTCAGTTGGTGCATAGTATTTAAATAATATACTGATTTTGTTTCGTTCAGTATGTGTCCATGATAGCGGACACTAGAAAATAACAAAGCACATTTATATACCCGTCATTTTGTGACGGACAACCCCCTAGTCTATATATATAAAACCCGTCGTCTGTGTGTGTGTGTGTGTATCTGTGTATCTGTGTGTGTGTGTATAACTCGGTCACGCTTTTGACGCGGTTATAACTTTTTAACCATGCGTCCAATGTGGCCCAAATTTGTACCACGGCCTACCGTGTGTCATAAAAGGTGACTCACCAAATTTCACGACGATTGGTCAAAGCAAACCTGAGATCTAACATGCTCCCCAAATACAGCATTTGCACTCAAGTAGACACTATTTATTATGACGTTAGTCGAAATGACGTCATTGACGTCGAACGCAAACCAACACTTGCTTTGCTATTGTAGGCGAAACTTCCATGCGCTCTACCAAAGCGTTGTTGGAAATTAATGTGTCAGTTCAGGTTCAGTGTGAATTTAGGTAACGAATGTTGATTTTGTCGCGGAAGTGCATGTATAGTGGGGTGTAGAGTCAAGACTCGAACGTTCTACCGTCATTGGGAATGGGTGGGTGTAGTGGGGACCCAGGTGGGGTGCAGAGTCAAGACTCGAACGTTCGTCGTTGGGCATGGGTTCTAATATGGTATTTTGATTCTATTTTAATTCGCCAGTTGGGTTTGAACATATGTAAATAATGCTGTCTTTGATACGAAAGTTGTGCATTGAGTGTGGTATCGAAGGAGTACCGGTATACACGGAAGATGGCGAATGAACAGTCCTCCTGCCAGTGGGATCCAGTGGGTACCGTGAACTCGCCAAACCGATGCTAATTAATGTTCTTTTAATCTTTCGGTTGAGTGCAAATCTGATAAAAGAATAAATGTTTAAAAGATCACAATGTGCGCGAAGCGCACGCAGTTTAAATTCATGTAATGTGCGCGAAGCTCACTAAGGGGCTGCAGGCCCCCCGCTAAATAAAGGTTCCGAATAGAGCCTGCTTCAGTTAGTGTGCCCTATAGATAAAGTAAAATATCTTGATTGTTGCGTTCCATATGTGCCTGCATATATAGCCTACGTGGGTTGGGGAGATGATTGTGGGGGCAGAAATATAGTTTTATTGAAATAAAGTGTTCATACAAATGGGCCGCGCAGTGCAGGGCGTGTGATCATTATAGGCTGCATGCTGAACACAGCTTCCAAAGGGAGTCCGTTTAAAATGTGCTGCAAGCTCCCTATATATATGTGCACGAAGCTTACGCAGTTTAAGATCATATAATGTGCACGATGCGCAGAAAGGGGCTGTAGACCCCCCCACCGCTAAATAAAGTCTCTCGAATTGAGCCTGTTTCAGTATAGATAAAGTACAATATTTTGATTGTTGCGTTCCATATGTGCATGCATATACATGGGTTGGGGAGATGGGGTTGGGGTAAAACATACACTTTTATTGAAAAGTGTTCATACAAATGGACCGCACAGTGCAGGCGTGTGACAATTAGGCGGCATGCGGAATACAGGTTCCAAAGTGGGTCCGTTCAAAATGTGCAACAAGCTCCCGAATGAAGGCTCCTGAATTGAGTATGTTTCAGTCGGTGCATAGTAGTATTTAAATAATATACTGATTTTGTTTCGTTCAATATGTGCATGCGCATATATGTAGACTGGTGCGTAGAAATACAATTTTAGTTAAATAAAGTGTTCCTTTAACGTGCATCCAGTAACAAAAAAAAGAGAAGCATGACAATTCCATGTGTCCATGAAAGCGGACACTAGACAATAACAAAGCACATTTATATACCCGTCATTTTGTGACGGGCAACCCCCTAGTCTATATATATAAAACCCGTCGTCTGTGTGTGTGTGTATCTGTGTGTGTGTGTATAACTCGGTCACGCTTTTGGCGCGCTTATAACTTTTCAACCATGCCTGCAATGTTGCCCAAATTTGTACCATGGCCTATACTTTGTCTTAGAAGATGACTCACCAAATTTCACGCCGATTGGTTAAAGCAAACCTGAGATATAAGAGGGTCCCCAAATGCAGTATTTGCACTCAAGTATAGACACTATTTCTTATGACGTTTGTCGAAATGACGTCATTGACGTCGCACGCAAACCCACACTTGCTTTGCTATTGTAGGCGAAACTTCCATGCGCTCTACCAAAGCGTTGTTGGAAATAGGCGCTAAATTAATGCGTCAGTTCATGTTCAGTGTGAATTTAGGTAACGAATGTTGATTTTGTCGCGGAAGTGCATGTATAGTGGGGTGTTGAGTCAAGACTCGAACGTTCTACCGCCTTTGGGAATGGGTGGATGTACATGTAGTGGGATGCAGAGTCAATGCTCGAACGTTCTTCGTTGGGAATGGGTGCTAATATGGTATTTCAATTTGCCAGTTGGGTTTGAACATAAGTAAAGAATGCTGTCTTTGATACGAAAGTTGTGCATTGAGTGTGAAATCGAAGGAGTACCGGTATACTCGGAAGATGGCGAATGGACACAGGCTGGCCTCCCGCCAGTGGGTAACGCGAACTCAGTAAATTCGACGGAACTCAGTTAGAAAAATCACATTCCCGGGCCGGGACTAATAATACAGTGCAAACACTACTGCCGACGCTAATTAATGCTCTTTTAATCTTTCGGTTTCTCAAGAGTGCAAATCTGATTCAAAAAATGTTTAAAAGATCAAAATGTGCGCGAAGCGCACGCTGTTAAAGATCATATAATGTGCGCGAAGCTCACACAGGGGCTATAGCCCCCCCCCCCCCCCGCTGAATACAGGTTCCGAATTGAGCCTGTTTCAGTAGTAGTAGTAGCAGTAGTAGTAGTAGTATTTATTTGTACAATATATAGATATTTGTAACAATACAATATACAAAAGTGAACATAGGTATATTGTACAGGAGCGGCATGGCCAAAATGGGCCGTCTTCCTGCCGCCCCTATATATAGCTGTAATTTAAGTCATAAAACGACAACGATAAATGTAATGGTATAGTATATAGATAAAGTAAAATATCTTGATTGTTGCATTCCATATGTGCATGAATATACGTGGGTTTGGGAGATTGGGGTGGGGGTAAACATACAGTTTTATTGAAATAAAGTGTTCATACAAATGGGCCGCGAAGTGCAGGGCGTGTGATCATTATAGGATGCCTGCTGAATACAGGTTCCAAAGGGGGTCCGTTTAAAATGTGATGTAAGTTCCATATATGTGCGCGAAGCGCACGCAGTTTAAGATCATATAATGTCCGCGAAGCGCAGAAAGGGGCTGTAAGCCCCTCCCCCGCTAAATAAGGCTCCCGAATTGAGCCTGTTTTAGTAAAATAACTTAATTGTTGCTTTCCATACGTGTATGCATATACATGGGTTGAGGAGATGGGGTGGGGATAAAACTACAGTTTTATTGCAATAAAGTTTTCATACAAATGGGCGCAGAGTGCAGGGCGTGTGATCATTGGGCGGCATGCTGAATACAGGTTCCAAAGGGGGTCCGTTCAAAATGTGCCGCAAGTTTCCGGATAAAGGCTCCTGAATTGAGTATGTTTCAGTTGGTTTATAGTAATATTTAAATAATATGCTGATTTTGTTTCGTTCAATATGTGCATGCGCATATGTGGACTGGGTGTGCAGAAATACAGTTTTTAGTGAAATAAAGTGTGCCAACGCGCATCCAGTATAACAAAAAAAAGCATGACCATTCCATGAACGCGGACACTAGAAAATAACAAAGAACATTTGTATACCCGTCATTTTGTGACGGGCAACCCCCTAGTTATGCATATAATACCCACCCCGTCTTTATGTCACCGATGCCATGACGCACACAATATGAAGTGCCAAGAAATACACGCTTTCTTGACACGCCCAGTGTATTATCTGAAGTACCAACTATCAAGACAGGTACGCTGAAGTATTTAGGTACTATGCATAGTACCTAGCAATTTGGTACTTCAGATAACCAAACATATAGCTACCATGCGGAGAACCTGCCCAGATACCAAGCACTCGAAATTACGAAAAAAAAGGCGACGGCAAATTTAACAATGTGGCATATTATATTCCAAATGATGCTACGGCTTAGTACAAAACTACATGGATTCCCTTGCATAGTGCTAAATGAAATAATCCGAATAATACATGTATTACTTTTATTTGTATAGAACCTTGATTGTGTTTTTGTACTTAATTCAAAGTTTAATATCTCGATTTCAGGATTTCCCTTAACTGCCCTGCGTGTGGAGTAAAATTGGTCTGAATGTCTAAAATAATCGGCCAAATTTCTTAATTTGCGTGCAATAATATTAAAGTAAATATTATAAATCAAACAATTTAAACAGGACTGGATGAAACACCAATCGATCTAGAATAGCCCGATAAATAAAAAACTACCTTGCGATAAATCGCAAACCTTTGCGAATCGCAAACTACTTTGCAATAAATATATGCGATTTAGTGCAAAGGTTTTCGATTGATCACAAAGGTTTGCGATTAATCGTAATGGTTTGTGATTTATCGCAGATATAGTTTTATGCATTGGCACTAATTGGCTTGAACCGTATCAATATAAATCAGACATCTTCAACAGGTCTGGGTAAACCACCAATCGATCTATAATAGCACGGTTGGGCTAAAATAGACCGATCGGTCTTTCACAGTCAGCATGTATTTGGGATAACTCGCAAACCTTTACGATAAATCTCAAGCATCTCTACGATAACTCTCAGACTGCGTACTGGGTGATTATATTTTGCGATTTATCGCAAAGATGTTTGAGATTTGTCGCAATTTTGTTGGCTCTAATGGGCTTCTGTAAACATTATAAATCAGACATTTCCCTGACCTGTTGCCTGCACGTGGAGTAAAATTTGTCTGAAATAATCAAAATATTCAAAATTTCTTAATTTGTGTGTAAACATTATAAATCAGACATCTTAAACAGGTCTGTGTGAGCAACCTATCAATCTATACCGGTAATTGCCCGGTCGGGCTAAAATATACCGATCAGTCATTCACAGCCAGATGCATGTGTGGTGAGGGGAGAAAACATTTGCGAAAAATCGCAAAACTTTGCGAAAAATTACAAACACCTTTGCGATAACTCGCAAACCTCTACGATAAATCTCAAACATCTTTACGATAGCTCTCAGACTACGCACTGGGTGATTATATTTTGCGATTTATCGCAAAGATGTTTGAGATTTCTCGCAAAGGCTTTTTGGAGCTAAACGGCTTCTGTAAACATTATAAATCAGACATCTCCCTGACCTGTTGCCTGCACGTGGAGTAAAATTTGTCTGAAATAATCGTGCAAATTTCTTAATTTGTGTGTAATTAAAGTAAACATTATAAATCAAACATCTTAAACAGGTCTGAGTGAACAACCTATCAACCTATAATTGCCCAGTCGGGCACAGCCAGCATACATGTGTGATGAGGGGAGAAAATCTTTGCGATAAATCACAAACCGACTTTGCAAAAAATCACAAACACCTTTGCGATAACTCGCAAACCTTTGTGATAAATCTCAAGCATCTTTACGATAACTCTAAAACTACTTGGTGATTATACTTTACAATTTATCACAAACATGTTTGAGATTTATCACAAAGGTTTGTGATTTATTGCAGACATATTATTATGCGTTGCACTAATGGGCTTGAACCGTATAAACATAATAAATCAGACATCTTAAACAGGTCTGGATGAACCACAAATCGATCTACATGTATAGTAGCATGGTCGGAATGAAATAGACTGATCGGTCTTTCACAGCCAACATGCATGTGGGACACGGGTAGCAAACCAATACTTAAACCAAAATTAATTAATAATATAAGTATTTACTGAGAATATTCAAAATAAACATACATGTATACAGCTATTCAAACAAATTCCCACTCTTACAATAGCGAGCACTGTGTCAGGAAGACCGATCGGTCTATTTTAGCCCGATCAGGTTATTATAGTTAATCTGTGGCTCACTCAGACCTTTCTTTATACACATAATAAATTTCGCGTAAATAGTATGTAATTGTCGTAGTTCCTACGCTGTTCCAGAACATGTTGTACAGAATGTAAATATCGTGCGATAAGAAAAATAATAAACAGTGGGGAGACCATTATCTTTGGTTAATTAAACTGACACCATGTTGTTTGCAAAATACCGTTATAGCACTCACTAGTCCTCGCCACAAGATTTTGGTGTTGATTGGGTCACCGGAATTATTATCACTCTCCCAAAACAATCGCCACGGTGTTGAGTGTTTTGCTTATCGTACACTTCCAATGTGCTGTATCGATATATGAACAAATGCTATGATAACCCTTATTGATTCAGGTACTTATGTCAATCACATTAAGCACTCGCTTAGGATTCGAGTGCTTATATTGATCACAGTAAGCACTCGCTTAGGACTCGAGTGCTTAAGATGCAGTGCAGGTAAGCACTCGATAAGTATTCGAGTCCTGAGGTCTCCCACATAAGCACTCTGGAAAATGAGGACTTGTGGCGAAGGCTAAATACGCATTCAAATTAAGGCTTCAATATATTGTTGGCATCTTCGCCCTCGAAGCTCGACTTAGAATATTTCAATACAAAGCTGTTCTGAAACTAAACTGAAACTGCAAATTAACATTGTCCAACATGGAGCAATTTATGGAAAAATGAACAATTATTTGGCAAATTTGCAGTTTTAGTAATTAGTTTGGCAATATACATTTGAAAATATTCAGAATTTATGAAGCTTTCACAAATTAAATCAATTTACATGTAAAACTAATTAAATAATTAAAAAAGATTTAAGTTGTAGAACCCCGTACGGAAATGTCCAATTAGATCTTATAGGAACCTATATGAATCCTATAGGAAATGACGATTAACTATAGGACAATTATAGGACCGTATTTCCTATAGGAATATTGCCATGGATAGGACATTTTGAGACAACCTATAGGAATAAATAATTTTATAGGAGATTTAGCAATTTTCTCAAAATCTCTATATTTTTCTCAAGATATGTTGGCCCACTAATAATTCAGAACACTCTATAGCATCCAGCCCTGCGAGGTACCAGTTGAGAAAATTCAAAGCCCAAGGGGGAGGGTGCAATTTGTGGGTTTGGTTCATGGGTGGGAAGTAGTTGAAAATTCCAAGGTAAACATACACCCCTCCCTATAGCCACATCCCTGTATAAGTCTGATTCATATTAAAGTGGAATTAATATCAGTGTATCTCATTGATAGTAATAAATCACTTTAACATTGTAATCAATCTTACAATTTAATTGGCACAACTGCTTTACTATATGTGTCTATGAGTACATGTTATATAATAACCCTGACCTGCTCTCAATGAAAATTGAGACCAGATGGAATTTTCTCAAATATGACAAACATTGGATAGTCACAATGGAAATCACAATGTCAGAAGTCATGGTTTATATTGGTTTTCTTTATGTCACATTTAGGATTATTTACTGATAGTTTAAAGTCAGGTGAGTATACTTTACATTTATTTTATCAAGTTATAACATATAGGATGATGTTCATATTTACACATTATTTGTAATTCAGGTATTAAATCACTGGCAATTTAATTTATAGTTAATAACATTTTAAATTGAGAGGAGGTCTACATGAAATTTTACTAAGGTTGCCTGACAGATACATGTAAATTTAACTGTTATTCAACAAATTCAGCGTTAAATATATGGTATCATAATTTTTCTGTGTATTTAAAATAACTGTTCAATTTCGGCATTGATTTTTAACTGACATTCTCCATCTGTTGATAACTTAATTTATATTTGGGTGAATACTAAAAAGTCAAACGTTGCGGACTTCTGGTGTTAAAGTAATTTAAAGTCATACTATAACGTACCTAAAGTATTGTATATGGTAATATTATGAATTCTCAGTGTACATCATCTGTATTATTATTAGTATTATGATAACTACATCAATTTCAGAGGAAGATAATGATGGCATATTTAACAAGTACAGTTATACATGTATGTGTCGTTGGAACCTATGATAAATGCAGGGGATCGAGTAATATATGGAATCACATTGGAGCATATTGGTATAGGAACCTATAGGAAACCACACCGCTGGTCCAATGATTTCCAATCATATTCCGATAGGATCCTGCTAAGTTGCATACAAAAACCCTCGAGGAATCCTATAGGAACGCTATAGGAAAACTATAGGAATCCTATAGGAATTATGAGCATATTCCTGTAGGAATGTTTCATACGGGCACCTTAATAGTTATGCTGGCTCGAAAGGGTGGGTTATGATGAAACCAAACATCTTTAACAAGATAATACAGCAAAGTGCATTAATGCAAAAGACTGTGGAAAATCACAAAGAAGTAAGTTAAAGTAGCATTATAAAGTAGCATTAGAGTAATGCCCTAAATAATCAACTCCTTAACCACAGCATAATTATGGGCAACTTTTCAGGATTTAGTTGGAAATATGGCTTGTTGTCATTCATCGGAAAGCTCTCAGTGGAAGCTTTCCAATGAATGGCAACAAGCCATATTTTCGACTAAATCCTGAACAATTATCCATAATTCTGCTGTGGTTAAGGAGCTGATTATTTATGGCATTACTGTAAATTATAAGCCCATGTACGCGACGCCCCTCATGGGCGGAGCCGTGGGCTTTAGTGGGTACTGAGCATACACACTCGAGTGACTCGACGCTGGTAGAGCATTGAATCTGCAATACTGTTAAACGAAAAATAAGTTTCTAAAAATATATCATGACCCCGACACACACTTTGAACTTTAAACTCGTCTTTCCAAGCCACATATGCAGCGATTGGACAATCGCGATCATCTTAACCAATCAGAATTAAGGTTACTCGCGGATGGTTGTTAGACAAATAATTATATTCAAACCACATGTTTTGAAAATCAGGCGCCACTTCGGCGTTATTATTCGCCCATTAGAGGAATTACCACGTATGTGATAAACGAAACAAACCTGCCTACGTATGATATACAAGGTGAGTGATCAATATATAGTATAGTGGGCCTTGTTTATCCGCGAATGAACAAATTCAGCAATTCCAGGCGAGGGCAGACCCAGTGGCAGTGAGTGAGTGACCGAATCTGACCTGACCTTAGTCGCTCATCTTACTTACATGTAGTTACTGAGTCTCGCCTCTGCCTCAAAGTCATAGATTCATAACTTCGCAATTCAATTCTGAACGAATCAAACAGTTATCTCATTTTAACTGTGGTTTTATAAGTGTACAATGACATGATTAATTTGTAAAGTTTTATGAAGCCTTTATATTGAAGGGTTATATTATACGAGACCAGAATTTTTGTAGCCTAAACGGAAATTGCTTGCATCGATTGTTGAAATAGATTCTGGCACACGACGCCGGTGATAATCTTGTTGATAAAGTACATGTATCACACAATTCATTAGTCTGCATTAGTGCACTACAGACTACAGTGCAGTACTAGTAAGTACAGTTTATTGACCAAGTACGTTCAGCCAAAATGAACGTACTTGTCATCGTCTTGTGTTGACACTGACAGTTTGTTTTGAAACTTGAAAAAAACATTCTTTGGTAAATTGATTGACAACATTTGCTTAAATTGCAATGGCTTAATTGCACTACATATTCAACTGGCTAGTGATGCACTTCAAGTTAAAAGCCAATATATGGGATTAAATACGACAGGTGAATGTTTTGATTAAATACGACAGGCTGACTTTTTGTACAGAGCCATCCGGCTCCCCAAGCATAACTGACCCTGAGTTTATAATTTGTAATATGTTTTGCAAAGTTTGTGAGTTTGTGCTGTAAATCTTTAGACATGACGGCTATTTTGTAAAAGTACCGTAATACCGGTATTTAACGAAATAACTTGCATCTTAGAGTTATCTCTCATTTTGAAAATAATAAACATTGGGCGCGGTTGCATCTAATCCCAAACTATGCCAGTTAAACGCGACAAGGCCGACGGGTAATACTGTATTGGAAACTAAAGTTCTGTCTTGGATTCCACTATTGCACATATAGTTTCATCCTAATAATACCTTGCTCGTATTTAAATTTCCACAATATTACTACAGTAGTATTGCCGGTACCATAGTTAATATTTTTCGCTCTATTAGTTTCAAATTCGCGCATTCATCCAACTACAGATTGTACCTGAACATCAATTCATACCAAATTTATAGGCATTTTCGTATCAGATTATATTATCTATTATCACTAGTTACTGCGTTTATGCACTTGAGTTATATGCCTCTATGGTTCTTGAAAAAGTATATATTCGCTCGATGCGTTGAACACAGTTACTGGCCTCTGTGTGTTATAAAGTTTTATGTCAGATGTTAATATTATGTTATATAATAATTTGTTTACCGTTCCCATCTATAAAATACTGTTAATATGTTGAGTACAGAAACAGTTCTTAATGGATGTTGAATATAGTTTGATGACGCCATGCACGATATACCCCGTTGGACAAAACAAGCGTACATTGGCAGTGTATTTACCGTTCGGCCGTGGTGTCAGAGTTTGTAACTGCAGTTGAGCATCGCGACCGAACGGTAAGTACATTGTACACCATGGCCAAACGGCAAGTACACTGCGGCTGAACGGAAAGTACACCACGGGCGAACGACAACTACACCGCGATCAAATGCCATGTACACCGTGATTTCTGATTTGTATCGTCTTTTTTCAGTTTAATGAACGCACACCGCAGAAACTACACCATGGTGGAACAGCAAGTACACCGCGACTCAACTGTAGTTAGCTGGTGGAGCTGCGGTGTAGTTTAATTTCGCCTCGGTGGCAATGCTAACCGCACCGCAGTTAAGTGGACACTTGTTTTGTCCAGCAGGGTACAATTAAATGTATGGCATGTACATTTATATAATAAGGCCAAACAAAAAAAGATCCATCTTCCGACTGGCCCACATTTTTTCCCGCCGGCAATAGTTTTTGCTGAAAGGAAATTTAGCTTTCAATGTGCATGGTCAGGTGAATCGGTGGGATAAAGCATAATATAATGTAGATTTTTATTTCCAACTATGTGCATTGTACGGGATAATTGTATGCTATCTGACAATCTGTACTATTACCATATGATGGCATACAATTATAACACTACAATTATAGAACTGATCACCAGCAGTGATGAGGCACTGTTAAGCATGGCCATTTGGCCACCATGGAAATGTTAACCTCAACTATTTTAAAATTACACAATCAGATTCGATTTCTCCAAAAGCCGATTTAGTTATCCAAATTAGTGCATTTATACCAATAAATATTCACAACAATACCAAACACAATATCATATTTTCGAAAATGTCCTACAATAACGTTTTATCTTGACAGTTTGTGAAAACGAAAGTGGAGTTCTAATCACTGCTTTATTTCCCCTACATATATACAAGTTTTATGTGACTGTCAAACTTGAATGTGTGTCATAACAGAAATGCCGGAAGTACACATTCAATTAGGTTTTGGTGACAGTAATTTTAGTTAATCAATTTAATTTAAACATGATAGCCAGGGATTTAAAAATTGGGATGGTGACCTCACCCCCCCCTCCCAGCTTTGGTAAGAAAACAATTTGAAATTTCATGCCTGCCTCAAAATATAAAGTAATTAAGACAACACTGGATGAAGAGTATCCAACATTTGTCCGGGGGCGGAGGTCACTGTGTCAGGTTGTAAATTTCAAACAGATGGGGAAAGTTGAGGTACCATTTGGAAAGTTCCAACCCGAGGGGTGTCTCGCGTAGAGGCCTGTGCAATGGAATTTAGTCAATATGGGATATATCGATAGGTTGGTCTGACATATTAACGTGGGGGGGGGGGGCAGGTCTGGTTGGAAATTTGGAAATTTCAAATTGGACACCCTTCCAACAGAGGCCACGTTTACACACTACTATATATTCCAGTTTTAACACAATTTCTTTAGTATAGTTTCAATAATATTGAACAAATCGAGAAGATTCAGATTGAATTACATAAAATTTTGTCAACCGACTCAGAAATAATAAAAACAACTGAACAATATGATGCCTTAAAGCTACATAGTTACCAGTTTGTATACAATTGATATACACCCCAGAGGCATACTGACATGTGTGACATGGGATCTGAAATTTACTGGGACTACACACTAACCTTTCTACTTTCCCCTATGGGCATACCAATCAGTATGTTATTAAAGCTCAATTTTGTTTGTTCATTTGTCTGTCCGGCTATTGGCGACCAAGCTGTTGAAGTTGTTGAACCATGGGAGCTAAAAAATACATGCAATCGCTCCCTTTTCCTGGGAAGGACTTGGCCAATAATGCATTCTCTTTTATACTATTATATAAGAGAATGCATTTGGCACAGGGTTTCTGCAAAATTTCAGGAAGCTCCAATTAGGAAAGTGGTAATAAATAGCTTAGATTAGAAGCAGTATCAGCTTAGAAGATAATCAATATATGTAGGAAAATTAATACACAGGGGTATTGTAACGTGACCCATGGATTGCCGTGGGATAGGTGCTGTCTTTCTCAGATGATTTTAAGTAATTAGCAATAAAGAGCGTTTATCATCAGCTTAGAATATAAATTATGTAGGGGAACTTTCCCAGGTGCCTCATGGAATAGGTGGAGTTTACCCCAGGTAAATCAAAGAGACACCAATAATTAGCTTGGATGGCTTGTAGGCACAACAATTAATTAACCCTCATGAAAGCAAACTCCTGGTATCCCAGCTAGTAGTTGCTACTGTTTATTTTTAATGTTGACAACAATGGCTTTAAATTTACATGGTTGTACTCGGTAATAAAAACTGCTCGGCATAAAAAAGGACTGTTAGTCGTTCCTTTTATTTAACTGTTCAAACTCCCTGAAAGGAGGCCATAGTACTTACAATGCAGCATACACTTGATCAATGTACCATGTTACTATTGTGTTTGTATTATTGACATTTATTGTATACTTAAAGTATTTTATTTTCTATTTTCATGGATATTTTTGATCTACATCCTGCTTATCACACATCAACTATATCAAATATCAGAAGTTCAACTCTGTGATCTGACATTTACTGGTTCTGAATACATTTTGAAAAGGCATGAGACAATTTCCCTGGACCGGTGTAAAATTAAAATTCACAATCAGAGATCAAATGAAACTTTTGTATCGTGACTATGATAACACAAATGTCAAATCAGTATTTTCGGTGGGATCTCGTGGTGGAATGTTCTTCACACCCAAAGACAATAATATCAACATCAAGGACACAAACTTTTAATAACTTGCAATTTCAGCTTCCTTATAATACTACTAGTAGAAGGAAATGATGAGAAAACAGGATAACAGAAAATACATCATCTATTCTAAATTATATTGGAGGTAGCCATGTGTGCAATGGATACCTTTGGGGTGGAGGCATACATGTGTAATACAGAAATGCCAAAGTAATTGACCCCTTACCCTCCGCAGAATTATGGGTAATTTTTCAAGGATTTAGTCAGAAATATGGCTTGTTGCCATTCATTGGAAAACTCTCGCCGAGAGCTTTCCGATGAATGGCAACAAGCCATATTTCCGATTAAATCCTGAAAAAATTACCCATAAGTCTGCTGCGGTTAAGTGGTCAATTACTTTGGTCATTAATGTATGTTACACGGTATAGTGATCCTTGACCTGAGGACACAAATGAATTCACTCCAGCAAGCTGATGTGTATTTATTTATTCAGTGCAAAACATCTTATGAAAGTACAGGGTATTGATCCACTTGTTATAAGGAAAATATACACTTTTTCAATTCTGGAGAATGTAAATCTTGTTCTATTACGTTTGGAAAGTGCCATAATTTATATTTGAATGTGCCTGTACATGCATGTCTAACAGAAAGTGTAATGAAAAGACACGAAGACTCCAGGGTGATGTGATTGCCTTCTGATTAATAAAATATTTGTGCCAACAATATTATCATATTATTTTGAACTAAATACAGATTCACCAACAAGTAATATTGTTATTATAATGAGATACCGCCATCATACCGGTAGGTATTTTTTCATTCTCGCCACATTTGTCATGTTGCAGGGGGTCAGCGTGTGCAATAAAGAGAGGATCTACAACGAGTCCCAGATTATAGCGGAATTTTCAAACTGAGTCCAGAAAATTAGACCTGGACGAGCCTTTGTTGAGGTCCAGACCTAATGTAGTGGACGAGATTTGTAAATTCCACTAGAGCCTATATCCTGGGGACGAGTTATAGATTATATTTATTACATGATCTAAAGCCTCGACAAAACCTACTTAAATCAACAAAAGGGACGCTAAACTAACATCGGCTTCTATAAGACATGCGATGACTGTTCATGTAACTGTGCGTTGTTTGCGCGTGTAAAGAAATAGTCCCAGATAAATAAAGACACGTTGATGTATTTAATGGTGTATATATAATGACATAACTTTTCAAACTCTTCATGATAATAGCTGGTTGGAAAAATTATTGGAAGGCGTAATATACGGTGTGTAAATAGACGACAGACCGGAAGTCAAGGGTCACCTCGCACTATTTCCTGTTATTAAACGAACTTTTAATATCACAATTTATCACATAATTAACCAACAAAACGAGGTTAATAATTATTGATAAGACACACGTGTGATATTAGCACGTGCGATGACGTCAGGCCATTATTTAGGCCTAAATGACTTGCGACTGCTGAAGTTTATGATACTAGTAGTTGTCTTCGATGAATACTTGGCGTTGCTTCGCATTTATTTGTTCATGTGATAAAAGGTATCTCAAACTCGTTCTATTGATATATATTTGGCACTTTCATTGAAGAACCTGTGTTAAGCAACATCCATAATGCATGAATGTAGAGACACTTGTGGGGAAGGGTCAGTTTGAACATGCCGTTCCATCGTGTGATTAACAGCCCCGCATATGTGTGTTATTGGCCCCTGGTATATGACATACTGTACTTGCATACGTCGCGTAAGGATAACAATTTGTACTTGACAGATCGTGTGATTATTACGCATTTGCACTCGTCCGATATACGGCAACAGTAACTCGCGCATGCGATTTTGTGTATATATTTCGTACCAAGCGTGCGATATTGATGTCGTGTCAAATGCGTCCATATGCGGGCGACATACAGTATATGGCAATAGTTTGACAATCCGTTAGTGGTATACTATGTTCAATCGTGGCTAATTCTTAATTTCATATTGCGTTCTAGAGTTGGGATAAGTCGATATTCCGGAAGGGGCGCTCACATGGTTGCGACATCGATCAAAGGATCCTGGCATATGGACTGAACATTTCTTTATTGTCGTAGTAGCGCAGTGCACACAGTATAAAATAAATAAAGCCTTAAAATGTTTACATAACCAGTAATTTGGGTACAGTATTATCGACTACGTGTATGAATGTTGGTGCTGATGGTGTTTGTTGTCCGCATTAAATTGAAGCAGATATGACCATTATCGCAAGAAAAATACAAATGAAGTCACTAAAATGCAGGTTTTATATGGTTGAATCTACATGTATGAGTTTTTTTACCTGAAATTTAGCACTTTCATTCAAGAAACAGTGTTAGGCAACATCTATCTTGAAGGGATATAGAGACATCGGTGGGGAAGAGTCAGTTAGTATATATCGATCGAGCGTGTGGTAAACAGAACCAGTTGCATGTTTGTTTCTGGTCTCATGCATGTGATAATAATACGTTTATTCTCTTATCAAATAGATATTGAGATACAATTAGAAGATATATACAACAGATTGAGAATGTTGCAGCATATGTACAATATATACACGAACTTCCCTCATCGTCATCATTATCAACATCATGGCAGTCGTCATCAGTATCACCGTCTTCGTTGTCATCACGTTAACGTCTTCGTCTACTCGGCGTCACAATCGCCAGTACTATTTTCATCGTTATATTCAACAACAACAACAAACTGCATATTAGTCAATATCATTTAACTTAAGATTTATCAGTCGGATGAATGAACATAGTCTGCGCAGACAAGCTACATCTTCCAAATTCAGAATGTCATCTAAAATATCAATAGTTGCATGTTCTATGCTGGTATATTTGCTAGGCAAGAGGCGATGTCTGGCCTCACATAAACATTCACATTCTAATAAGTAGTGCAGTTCGTCTCCAGTATGTCTTTTAGTGCACAGCGGACATAGTCTATGGAATATGTTGGTGTCATTCCATCGACCTTTCTCTATTGGCAAGCGATGATTACAAGTACGGAATTGACAAAGAGTTATTACGTTCCTAGTATCCAAATGATCAAAGTATTTTTCGAGATGTATATCATGTTTGAATATTTTATAAGTACTGCCTTCAATGTTAGATAACCAGATGCCACGGAATTGACTATTCAGACTACATTTAAAATAAAGTGCCATTTGTTCTGGGCATGTAATATATGCCACACTTAACAAATGAATCTGCCCAGATTTTGTTAGAATATCTTTCAATTTCTCTATCCATTTGAACTTTACGGGCATAGCTTCACAAATCTTGAGGGCCAATTGATACAAAATCTTACAAAATCGACCTTGTTTCATATTCATAACTTTCATCCAGTATTTCACAATACGCGGGTTGACTGTGTACTCTATTGGCAATATGCCGCTCCCACCATATAACATATAATTTGGGGTAGATGATTTAAGGTGGAGAACATGTTTCAGAAATTTTCTATGGATATTTTCAAAAATCTCATTATTTCCTGACCCCCATACTTCACAACAGTACAGCATAATCGGTAAAACTTGTGCATCAAACAACTCGAACATGTTTTAACTGATAAACAGTGGATTCTCGACTTAGAAATGATAGAATACATTGATTTAGTTGCTTTACTTGCCAGAGTCTTCTTTGCAGTACTGTATGAACCTGATTTAGTATGTATAATACCAAGATAGTTAAAATTCTTTACTACTTTAATTTCTTTACCGTTATATTAAACTGTTCTATTCTTTGGCAAGCTTTTTTGGATATCAACAGTATTTTCGTTTTCTCAATATTGACATGCAATTTCCATTTCTTACAATCATTGACTTGTGAAAACTGTTCAGTGCACTCTGCAATTTTAATGGCGTTTCAGCCATGAGAACGGTGTCATCTGCGTATAAGATAATGAATAATTTGACGTACATCTTCAAGTGAGTATCAATATCTCTTGACATTTTAATTAGTCCTTCACCACATTCTGACTTAAGAAAATCTTCCAGATCGTTCAGATAAAGCGAGAATAACAGGGGTGATAGGTTTCACCTTGTCTTACCCCAGATCAGCATGGGAAACAATCGGATATTTGATCGCCCAATCTAACTTTCGACTTAATGTTAGTGTACATATTTTTTATAATTGTGAGCAATTTACCATTTATGTTAATATTCGAAAGTTTGTACCAAAGTGCTTGTCTCCATACCTTGTCGAATGCTTTCTCGAAGTCTATAAAAGCGCAATACAAATTCCTATTGAATGCCTTCCGATGTGATTTCCGATAATAAGTGTAAAACAAATATGTTATCAGTTGTGGAGTAGCCTTTTCTGAAACCTACCTGGTTCTCGCGCATAACTTCATTTTCTTCAATATAAGTATATAATCTATTTGATAAAATCTTTGTAAATAGTTTCCCTAAGCAGATCAAAAGGGTAATGGGTCTATAATTCTTGGGATTACCTTATCACCTTTATTCTTGTAAAGAGGGATGATAGTTCCGATACCCCATATCTCTGGGACACAACCTGATTCAAAAACTAAATTAAATGTATTACAATAAATGTCTAGGAGGGTGTCAGAGGATGCCTTGATATATTCATTGAGAATTCCATCCTCGCCTGGGGATTTCTTATATTTTAAACTCTTAACTCTTAGAGGATAGGACTTAACAAAAGCCCCCAAGCTTGTTGCTCAATCCTCTTTTGAACAATTTGAGATTATATGTTATGTATTTTTTGTTTGTATTTCTGTTCTGTTTAGTGTTCAAATAAAATATTGTTTAAACCAAACTCTTAATAGCGTCGTTACTTCTTCTCTAGTTATCGGTCTATTTAAGTGGTCGTTCGTAGTAGTGATTACCCCATTGTTCATATGTAAGTCTCCAGTAATTGTCTCAGAATTTAGGACTCGAAAATGTTCTTCCAGTAAGTCTATTTATATTACATTATGCGTATTTTTATCTCGTGTATTAAGTAAGGACCAAAATTTCCTCGAGTTTTCTTTTTTAAGTTTCGAAATGTCATACGTGATATTTTCTTTGTGCAATGTTATTGCATTATCCATTGCGTGTTTATATTTAATAGACATTTCGCGTACAATTCGTCGTGTACTTTCGTTTTTCTGTTGCTTATGACATCGCACGGCTTTACGATATTTCTTGAGCACCTTGTGGCAAACCAAGGTTTATTTTTATTTCTTCGTTTTTTTGGCTTTCTAATGTTATGTCCAAAAGTGTCATACGACGACTTAAGAAGTATATGAGTTATCCTGCCAACTATTTCATTTACTTGTATATTACTAGCGGTAGAGGGCGAACAATTATTTAACAAACATCGCAGTTCAGAAATTTCCATAGGGTCCATGTTCCATATATACTCAGTTGATTTGGAGGAATCCCATTTAGGGGTAAAAATATCATAAAATTTGTCTTCTCGTTTATCAGTAGGAGTATTCATGTGCACTGATAATTTGGTTGAGATACGTTTGTGTTCATCTGAGAATAATTTATTTGTCTCACCAACTGCACAATCTAAGGTCAGAGGCAAAGCATTTAAAGAACAAATCATGTAGTCTACAACGGAGGCGTCGTGGCAAGTATAATTTCCTATTTCTCGGTCAGTTCCTAATCGTCCGTTTAAAATTACTAATTTATTGTTTTGACACACACTCAGTAATTGGCGACCAAAATTATTAGTCACTCTGTCCATACTATGTCTCTTTAGAGGTAAACCACACTCCTCAAGCACTGGTTCGGTAGTCATATCATTATACATGTAGTCTGTATCAATATCATTTTCTTCATCGGGAGTGTAGTCTAAATGCTGAGACGTACGAGCATTAAAATCACCAGTTATAAAAATGTTATCATATCGTTCCCTCATCTGCAATATATCCCCATCAAGATAACTAATTGCTGAATTTGATGAATATTTAGTACCTTCTGGAGGGATATAGACTGCCCCCAAGATAATTTTAATATCGTGCTGAGATATTTGCAACCAATGAATATATTGACAATTTGTATGCAATATGCGCGTTGATGCCTCTAGTTCAGCCTTTACGACAATAATAATACCGCCAGATTTGACAGTCGACAGTTTTGTTCGATTTTTCATATGCAAAATAAAGCCCGGAAGAACAAGTTGGTCACAATCATCTGTCTTTGTCTCTGACAGGAAATCAGGGTAATTTAATTTTGTTCTTATCCCACAAACATTTAAAGCTAGTACTTTAATGCCATGATCACTATCACTATTTTCAAAATCATCATCATAATCACTGCCATTATCCACAACTAGGTCAAGTCGGGTAAAACCGGATGGATTTCGACGGGTACTTTTGTTCGGGCAGTGTTTTGGACGGGTCAACCCCACCTGACCTTGACCTTCAAAATGGACAATTCAAGGTCAAATTGCGCAATTCGCCGAAAAGCAGAGGGGAAACAGCCCCGACGAAGTCGGGTCCACCAGCTAGTCTACCATATATTTTGGAACTTCTGTCTGTTTGTGGTTTGTTGTTTATCTGTTAGCTATCGCCGGAAAAACTGCCAGACGGATTGAGCCCAAACTTCCTATCTAAGGGTAAAATCCCCGATGAAGTGTCATCGCACCGCTTCTGAGAACGTCAGAGCACTCCTTCTCCACTCCCAGGAACAAAAATTACCGCCATTGGCACGGTGGAGTTAATCGCGTTAATAGTTAAAGAGCGTTCGTATCCGCAGTGTCGTAGATAAAGAGCGTATGTGTGCAATGTGATTCTTACGTCTGGGTCTGGGCGTGTGTGTGTGTGTAAGACTGTATCCAGACATGAGCGTGTTGTGTGACGTACTTAGGGTTTTCCGTCCGAGGTAATCTTCACCTTGAAACGGGTACTAGTAGGGGCTCTAAGGTCCCAAAAATGGCCAAAGTTTGCAAAATTGGATAAAAGCATGAAACTTGGTGTACATATAGTTCATGATATGGGGGTCAATATAAGAGCGAGACCCAAGCGTGAAAGTGACCTTGATGACCTTGAGGTCAAGGTCAAAGGTCAAACTTTTAATTTTTTACAAGCTGTATGAGTTATAACATTTTAAAGACAAAACATTACTTATACATATGAAAATTACATTAAATATGACTCATATAGGCCATATTAGTCACTTTTATAACAAAATCTACTATCATCTTGAGAACTTTTCATATTGAAGCTCAAAAAGTTAGTTGTTCATCCGAATATCTGCCAAATTTCCATGAAAAAATGAATATAAAGTCCCACCTATTTAACATTCTCACTAAAACCCACCACAGTCCACATCATTTTATTGCATATATATCAGCGTACCATACAAGAGTGAGATCCAAGCATTAAAATAACTGAGATGACCTTTAGGTCAAGGTCAAGGTAAAAGGTCAAAACTCATTTATATAAAATTGTTACTGGTGTGAGCTGGCCTGAATTATTCTTCGATAATTGTCCGAAATTACATAAATATATCCCCAAATATATTATACTAGCAGGTTAGCCCGCCACTGGCGGCGTTCGTCAGAAACATGACAATTTTTAATTTTTTTTTATATTTATATTATTTTTTTTTCAATGAGTTAATATTAATTTTTTGTTTATAACATGAGTTAATTGTGCATTTTTAATTTACTGGATTTTATAATTAATTTTTTTGATTAATTTTTTAATTAAATTTTTTGTTTTTCAATATTTTACCCGATTTGACATAAGACATAAGAATCGCACAACACGCAGTACCCGCCCCTAAAAGAGGTATGATTTAAGGCGGAGAAACTGACCCGATGAAAATTTCCCCCGTTCCTAGGAACGACAGACATAAGAATCACACAACACGTTAATTCTGCCTTTTTAATCGAGATAAATGCATATCGCGTATTGCGTCCGTACTTTCGTACACACAGCCGGGTAACCGTTTAGCAACGTCGATGGCAATAAAGAGCGTTTGTCGGTTAACAACTCCAAACATGGTCAATATAAAGATCGTTGATGCATTAACTCCCGAAGTGTCGTTTGCGGTGATTTTGATGATTGGGAGTGGAGAATGAGTGTCCAGAGCTTGTCCAAAATGCGACGTCGACTATCCCCGTGGGTTTTTAACCTTATATACGAAATTTGAGCTCGATCCGCGCAGCCGTTTTCGATTCTATGAAGTACCCACGCACACACACACACATATATATATATATATATATATATATATATACGGAAGTCTCAATATATAGAGTAGACTAGCAGGTTAGCCCGCCACTGGCGTGGTTGGTCAGAAACATGACATTTTTTAAATTATTTTGTTTTTATTTATATTTTTGTAAAAAATATATTTATTTTTTTATTTAATATTAATTTAATGTTTTTTAAATTTAATTTATCTTTTTTTGAATTTTTTAATATTTATTGAATTTTTATTCTAATTGACCTATTTATTTAATTTTTATTCTAATTGACCCGATGAAATCCCCCCTTCCTATGAACGACAGACAACGCATTCTTTGTTTTTCAATGAGTTAATTCATGGTACCCGTCCTAAACTTCCCCGTAGTCCCCGAAAAGAGCGGACAGTCAATTAATCCCGTCGTGAAATCTCTCTGCATAATATTTCGAGCGACAAGGTTGCGTTGAATTGTAAACAAACGCTTCTTATATCAATTCTGCCTTTTTAATCGAGATAATTTCAATATAAAGATCGTTGATGCCTTAGCCCCCGAAGTGGCGTTTGCGGTGATTTTGATGATTGGGAGTGGAGAATCAGTGCTCAGAGCTTGTCCAAAATGCGACGTCGGCGATCGCCGTGGGTTTTTACACATATATACGAAATTTGAGATCAATCTGCTCAACCGTTTTCGATTCTATGAAGTACCCACATACATATATATATATATATATACATACATATATATATATACATACATATATATACGTAGTTCTCAAAATATTTTGTAGAATACTGAACACTCAGGAATTCTATCAATATATGAACATATATTTCAGTAAATGTTGATTAGAAGATCACCAGATGCCACCAAGTTATACATTTTTGGCACATGTGTTCAATATATGGATAACAAGGGTTTTGCAAAAGTGTGTTACTTTTATTAGATAACATTTTGCTCATTTTGGTCGCCCAAAGCATTGCAGAATACATGTATTACTCAAATTTTGACACATAAGCACTACGTGCGGTGGTCAGTATTCAAGAAAAGGAAAATCACATGTCGGCAATGTATAGAAAGATTATACGTGGAATATGTCGAACCTACATGCATTCAATTTGAAAACATATTGAATAGTAACGACGACATCATACGCGCCTCGTCATATATGAATTGCGCGGGCGTCGTTAATTCTTTCTGAACAATCACGTACTTGAATTGGTATCTCAATCTTTTCAGGTTTTAGATTGATTGGACATTCGACCGATCTTGTCCCAGCTGCTTTCTCATTTCCTTGATTTCTTGATAAATATTCCGTAAATGTTTTGTCTGTTCTTCCCATTGTGAACCGTTGATAACTTGGTATATAACAAGTTGAATCGCTTGTTGTTGCGTGGTACTGTATATGTAGATGCTGTCTGCTGCTGTTCTCCCCGTGGTGTAATATTCCCCAAATTCAGTGAAGAAGGTTGTTGGTGTGGTGCAGAAGTGTCGTACTGTACATCAATAGTCTTGAACAATTATGTTACATGATCCATGTTACAAGTCAGTTACGCAAAACGATAACGTCACCGAAGATCACTTATATATAAAAGGCACGGGCGTCGCTGACGACGTAACAGCATCTTAGTCCAAAACAATCGCTGAACGTCATTTTAGTTGTTATTGTTTTACCAATAAATAATCATATTTCTGTAAATAAAACACCGATTTGATTCGAGAAAGTTTTATTTGGACCGTATTACCATTATAAATACAAATATAACACAATTTAACCTAAAAATACTCTTACATAAGACTGAACATTTCGAAACGCTACGGTCCTCGACTCCTCGAATATATCTTCGAAAACGTTCGCTTTTGTTCAAAAATGCACTGGTAAAGTAACACATTTCGCAAATTTAACTATTTATCGGTTTTCTTCTAAATCCGTTGTGTGCAGCGAATGTTCACGAACTGTTTTACTTTTCTGTGAAAATAGAATTTCTGGTTTAGGAACCTCCTTGACTAAGACCCTGACTCGTGGGGAAACTGGTCCACCAAGGGCTCGTTGTCACTCTGTGCCACCTCTGCCATCGATGTCACTCTGGGCCACCCTGAGCACTCTGGCCATGTCACTCTGGGCCACCCCTGTCCTCGATGGCACTCTGGGCCACCCCTGCCCTTGATGTCACTGTGACCATCCCTGGGCTCGTTGTCGCTCTGGCCACCCCCGGTGGACACTTTGGACCACCACCTTGCCTGACAGACACTCTGGCCCATGGCCCAGAGTGGCCGTATGGGCCACATCTTGCTCGACTGACACTCTCGCCCATGGCCCTAGGGCAACCTTGTTCGACTGACACTCTGGTCCACTCTCCTAGGAGCTCGGCTGACACTCTGGCCCATGGAACAGTGACCGTCTGGGACTTGATCGAATGTCACTCTGGCCCAACCCCTCGTCGACTGACACTCTGGACCATGTTTCACTTCGACTAACCCTCTGGCCCATGGCCCAGAGTGGCTGTCTGGGGTACCCATTGCTCGACTAACAATCTGGTACATGGCTCAGAGTGCCCGCCTTGTTCGACTGACACTCTGTGGCCGTCTGTGGCACCCATTGCTCGAATCACACTCTGGCGACCACCCTGTGTTTATCAACTGACATTCTGGCACACCCCCTCCTCGACTGACACTCTGGCCCATGGCCCAGAGTTTGGGCCTTGCTCGATTGACACTCTGGCCCATGGCCCAGAGTGGCCGTCTGAGGCACCCATGCTCGACTGAAACTCTGGCACACCCTCTTCGGAGCTCGACTGACACTCTGGCCCGTGGCCCAGAGTGACCCTCTGAGCCTTGATCGACTGACACTCTGGCCTCCCCCTCCTCGACTGACACTCTGGCCCATGGCCCAGATTTCCAGCCTTGCTGGACTGACACTCTGGCCCATGGCCCAGAGTGGCCGTCTGGGGCACCCATTGCTCGCCTGACACTGGCCCATTGCACAGAGTGGCCGTCTGGGTCACCCCTTGATTGATTGACACTGTAATTGCAAATATGGTAAAATGGTGCTTTATGGGGAAAGAAAATACTAAAATATTGGTTCATTAATGATATAATAACGCCGTGGATTCAAATGTACAAAGGGTTATGATTGTCATTCCGATAAATAACATCGGTATGGTTTGGACTTGAACCCATATGGCGATTCATAGCCCATCGAGGGCGCGCTGATATAGGTGAATAACGTTAGTACGTCATTTGTAAGCCAGACATGAGGAAACCCTTTCCCAGTATGTCCCTATATAATAATGTATGTCTATATGCAGTCGGCCTACCTATCATTCTCTCTCTCTTTCCATCTGAGTCTCTCTATACCACTACCCCGTGATATGCTATACACAAGCGTTTAACATTTTCTAGAGTACATCCTATCATGAAATGTGAACAAGCGACGACACTTACGGAAACAGATTGCACCAGAATAAAGACCGAGCATATTCCAGGGGCATATCATTTACAGGTGAAGCATATTTTTTAAATGTAAAATGATGTATAACATAAAGCAAATTGGCCTATATATAACTAATAAACTGAAGTAGACCAGGTTTTGACATTCTAATGATACAAATGTTTGTATATTAGTCAATGTGGGGAGTGGGTGTACGCATTTTGTCTGTGTTGGTAACCTAAACTAACACAATGACATACAATAACATCCATTTCTAAACTAAATAACACCATCTTATAAACAGAGACACCCAATTCAATTTGAAATACATTATAATGCAGTTAATTGAGTTGCCTGTTCATATAATTTACAGGTAAACGTGATGTGTACCGTTAAGTTAAGTGACCTAACAGGCAACACTATGCTATAGGAACCATTCATAAAGTAAGTAAGTAATAACAAATCATTACAAGAAAACATTAATTCCCAGGTCAATGTGATTTGAACTAGTGGGAGTCTGTGTGAGTGTCCATATATTGCATTAAATGTGCTTGATTCGTGGAAATGTTGAAATCGATGTGTAATGTATTGCCTGATTATAGAATGTACATGTAACCGCAATGAGTACCTTTAAGGTAAGTGACCAGTTCTAAATTAAATCACAACAAATTATTACTAGAAAACCCTTAATTATCAGGTCAATGTGGTATGTACTAGTGGGACTATGTGTGAGTGTCAATTGCTTTAAATGTGCTTGCTTAGGTGGGCATGGTCACCTCGATGTGTAATGTATTGCGCGATTATATCATTTACATGTGAACGTGATGTGTATCTTTAAGGTGGGCACAATTGTATGCCATAGGAAACATTTTTGAAGTAACTAACAACAATTATATGAAGACCTTCGTTGCTCTTGGAATAAAGTGTAATGTGTTGCCTCGTGCATATAATTTACATGCACATGTGATGTATAACTTGAAGGCAAGTGGCCAAACTGTTATAATGTTGTTGTTGCTTAACTTAAAGCGCGTTATTTAATATGAATGAAAGCATGCAGATTGCTAAATTTGAGGGACATTCATACACTTTTGAAAATAAGGAGCGTTTTAATTGATGAAGACGCTGAATTAGGTTGAAATGTTTAATATTAAATACAAATTCACACCATAACACAAACGAAATGTATATGCAACTCTTGATTATGATTATACATGTATTAGAAAGAGGCCACAATTAAGTATGAAAGTAAGCATTCCCACCGGCTCTCTATCTCTTTGCCTGGTGCACTGAAGTTACAGTCTGTGTTATGCTTTAAACTGTATGCATATGGCTCAATAATAATACATTTTAAAGGAGAAATTAACTAAATTTAGATCAATGTATGTATGGAAAGATGTTAATTGGTTGCACTGTCTTCTCAATATATGGTGATTTATAATGCCTTAATGGATGCATTTGAAAATATAAAGAGCGCCAACTTAATGGATGGCACTGATATTTGTGCAAAACTTTAATATGATATTTAAGGGCGAGCTGGTGAACCAAATATGGGGAAATGTATTGTGAGGACGATACGTTATAACACAACAATGGACTCAATATTAATGTGTATTGCTATAAGCATCCATGCTGTGATGAGTGCGAAAATTCATTAAGAAATCAGAATTGACCAGTTATCGATCGGTATGGCACATCAACAAGTTGCTTTTACATGGAGACATCCCAGTAAGTACAATACAAAATTACAATAAATAAGATTCAGGCGAATATCCATTGTAAAGCTCCAATTGTTCAATGCTTTCCGGTAAAACATTATATTTGTGATAACATTTTTAGTAAATACCATAGTATTAACATTTATAGTTGCGTGGTTGTGAATATTTGTAGTTTGTATTTGTGCGAGAGGTTCCATAAGCAAACGCATCCCATACGGTTCCACAATTAATTTGTCAATATATATAATACTAGCAGGTTAGCCCGCCACTGGCGTGGTTGGTCAGAAACATGACATTTTTAAAATTATTTCGTTTTTATTTATTTATTTTTTAATATTTAATCTTTTTAATATTTATTAAAAAAAAATTTAATTTAATTTATTTTAATCCTTTTTTTTAATTAATTTTTTTTTTTAATTTGAAAATTTTAAAATTAATTTTGTAATTTAAATTTTTTTTTTCAATGAGTTAATTCTGCCTTTTTCGGGCGGAAAAACTAACCCGATGAAATTCCCCCCCCCCCTTCCTATGAACGACAGACATAAGAATCACACAACACGCATTTTTTGTTTTTCAATGAGTTAATTCTGCCTTTTAATCAAGAGAAATTATGGTACCCGTCCCTAAAAGAGGTATGATTTAAGGTACATCGGGCGGGGAAAACGGACACGATGTTCTGCCTTTTTAATCGAGATAAATGCATTTTGTCGTTTTGCATCCGTAGTTTCGTACGCATGGATAACCGTTTAGCAACGTCGATGGCAATAAAGAGCGTTTGTCGGTTAACAACTCCAAATATGGTCAGTATAATGATCGTTATGCCTTAACCCCCGAAGTGCCGCTTGCGGTGATTTTGATGATTGGGAGTGGAGAATGAGTGCTCAGAGCTTGTCCAAAATACGACGTTGACGATCCCCGTGGGTTTTTAACCTTATATACGAAATTTGAGGTCGATCCGCGCAGCCGTTTTCGATTCTATGAAGTACCCACATACACACATATACACACACACACATATATACTGAGTTCTCGAAATATATAGTAGACTAGCAGGTTAGCCCGCCACTGGGGTGGTTGGTCAGAAACATGACAATTTTAATTTTTGAATTTAAATATATTTTTTTTAAATTAATTTTTGGTTTTTCAATATTTTACCCGATTTGACCTTGAATTTATTATTTTCAAGGTCAAGGTCAGGTCGGGGTCACAATTTAACCCGTTCATGACACTTCCCGTAGGTAGCAAGTGTGAGCGCAATCGGTTCGAGTCTATACAGGACACATGCACACATATATATATAATTTGTGGGTACCCGTTTCGAGGTGAAAATCACCTAGGGCGGAAAAACTGACCCGATCCATTTGTGGGTACCCGTTTCAATGTGAACATCACCTAGGGCGGAAAAACTGACCCGACCCGCGTTCCTAGGAAGCCCTGAGTATGTAAGAGTCACACAACACGCTCATGTCTGTATAATGACGCAATGTAGTCAGTGCCGTTCGCGGTGATTTTGATGATTGGGAGTGGAGAAAGGGTGCTCAGAGCTTTTCGAAAACGCGACAACTACGGTGTCCGTGGGATTTTACCCTTAGATAGGAAGTTTGAACTCAATCGAGCATGCGGAGAGCACTCAAAATATTGTTCCCGTATATCTCTGCGTTGCGTTGAATTGCAAACAAACGCTCTTTTTATAGCGACGCGTCATATACAGCGCTCATTAAATTATCACTTGATTAACCACCGCAGTGCCGTTCGCGGTGATTTTGATGATTGGGAGTGGAGAAAGGGTGCTCAGAGATTCTCCGAAACGCGACAACTACGGTGTCCGTGGGATTTTACCCTTATATACGAAATTTGAGCTCGATCCGACCAGCCTTTTTCGATTCTATGAAGTACACATATACACACACACACATATATATATACGGAAGTCTCAAAATATATAGTAGACTAGCTGGTTAGCCCGCCACTGGCGGCGTTGGTCCGAAACATGACATTGTTTTGGCTTTTCAATGAGTTAATTGTGCCTTTTTAATCAAGAGAAATTATGGTACCCGTCCCTAAAAGAGGTATGATTTAAGGTACAAACTGACCCGATGAAAATTTTCCCCGTTCCTAGAAATGACAGACATAAGAATCACACAACACGTATTTTTTAATGAGTTAATTTTGTCTTGTTAATCAAGAGGAATTATGATACCCGTCCCTAAAAGAGGTATGCCAACTATGTTGTTGTTGGCATTCACGGCTTGGGAGTGACCCCCACCTTTACGAGATGGTCATTCACGGCTTGGGGCAACACGCATTTTTTAATGAGTTAAATCTGTCTTTTTAATCAAGAGGGTATGCCAACGATGTCGTTGCTGTTGGCATTCACGGCTTGGTGGCCACCCGAAAATTCTTGCCCGAAAATTCTCACATTGCTGTAAAGAGAAAATTAGCATTGTGTGGATTTAGTAATTTGAACTAATTATTTTCTCGCCAACAATGTTGTTGTTGTTGGCATTCACGGCTTAGGAGTGGCCCCCCACCTTTACGAGATGGTCAAATGAGAAGGCAGTGGAAGTCCCGTCAGATTCAGGGACGTATCGCACTGCCTCGTATTTACTAAATTTTAGCAGCCATATAAGGTGCGTGAGTTAGCACGAATCGAGGGGTGTAAGTTTAGAGCTTGTTTATATGAATGTATTGAAAATAGACTAAGATTTTCAGCCGTAACAAGAAATGTCTATATGAGAAAATGTAAATTCTATATTTTGGGAGGTATTAGCAATATGGTATCTAAGCTGCATGGTCAAGGACCACGGCGCTGTTAAATGTCAGTAGAAATACCTGGGTACCCATATGTAGGCCATGGACACATATTCATATGTGTAGACCATGTACCCAGTCAGTAGTATATCATGGATTCATATGATGTCCATATATATACTGTAAGGTATGGACGCATGGGGCAGTTATGGGACCAATGTCCAAAATAAAGGTCATGGACGCAGGTTCCGTTAAATGGCACATGCACTCATGCCACTATGATGTAGGCTGGACATGTACCGAGTGTGATATGGCATGGATATGTGTCTGTGAGTAGGCCATGGACCCAGCCACTTATACATTATAATGAACCAAAGCCGGGTCGTATATAGACTATATCTGATATTGTGACGTCACCAATTATTATCTATACGACGCTGGTATTTTGAAGTTTTGCGAGTACTTTTGTCGCACAGTAGATATGTGGGCTTAAAGCATTAATGTCGTAATCCGAAATAAACATGTGTGGCTGTCAGTTACCGGCGTTCCAAAATGAGGGGAGTTAATATCGGAATTATACACAGTGAGTTCATTCGTAGCGGCGGTTTACTTTTTATTGAGAACATAATTGTGACATATTAAGGACTGTCAAATATTTGCATTTGAGTTGCATAAAATATAAATCGTGCGTGCAATGAAAAAACCTCAATCACTCAGGCAGGGCGGGAGACAATACTGGAATCGAAATCGAAATTCGTGACGCATGCAAACGTTATTAAATCGCGTTTAAATTATCCTAATAGTACATAGTATGATAGTACATACATACGTGAATCTTATAATCCTTACATATCCTTCCATTTTCGTAAATCGACAGGGGACCCATACTTATGAACAAAGAAGCAGATATATTCAGGTTATCGCGAATTCGGTCGATGGTGAAAGCTACATGATGATGTTGTTCGTCGAGTTTCGTTGAAATCTACATGATGAGATTTTATGAATGAAATGGACATGATGAAATCGACAAGCTTCTTCGTATAGTACACATCTCAATCGGATTGCGCACACAGCGTCAATAATATAACGGTTACTTTCAGTAAAATACTCCCCTCTCGACAAGAACCAACAGTCTTGATTTTTGAATAATTTAGTTTGATGTTGGGAGTTTATATTATATAATAATTTGTACAAAAGAAACATGCTTTTAATTATTTTTTATAGGTTTCATGTCTGAGTTGAGAGCTCGTAGATTTATCGCATGACCTGATGTTTGATTGACCTAATTTATACACGAAATTGCAGACTATAGGACCAACTCTTTCGATGAGCCCTTGTGTATGTCTAGTGTGTAATTAATCCTGTTCACACCACGATATAAGGCCTAAGTGAATCTTATTTTGATGGGAATACGCATCTATGAAGTTATGTTTATAAGATTTAAAAAGGCACATATATATCCTAGCTTATGCGTGTGGTTTAGCTGTGGTTCGTTAATTACGCTAGCGTATAGTCATATTATATCTACCCCACGGACCCAGAAAAGAATGTTGACAATGCCTTTGTGTAAAGAAACACTACCTTTAATATGAACAAAAACGGTTGTTGGTAAACTGAACGTAATCTAGTCTGTTGACATAGACTAACCCAGTTGGACATGGACCCAAGCATATTTATGTAGTGCGAATACCCAGACAACTATATGTACGCCGCGAATCCAGGTACATATAGGTAGAATATGGGCTCAGGTCCATATATAGATGCCACGGAACCGACCCCAATAGTATAGGATCGACACAGTGCCCTACATATAAGCCACGTACACAGTCATTAGGTAATATACACATATATGCAGGTATATAATCTATATAGTATATGCTATCGGACCCATGCCCCTACAGCTGTAAGACCAAGATGCATACAGGTACTATGGCATGGACCCATTCCGTGATTGCAGACCAAGCGTGTATGCCCATGCATATACATATATAATGCACAAACATCATATATGATGGAGCTTGGAGGTCCATATAAATATGTGGTGTGAAATATTTAAAACTAATATAACTTGGGTATGGACCCAGGCTAATATAGGCAGGAAATGAACGCAAGCTTCTATGGTCAGGCCATGCATCCATGCCATATTATCCAGACATTTTTTCAGCAGCCATCTATATGCAGGAATTGGACCGAGCCCCGTATACAGACAGATATATAGGTCATCAACCAAGCCATCCATAAGTCATGGACCCATGCATATACGTGCACCATGAAATCCCCTTGTAGTCCAAATACCAGGTGCCTAAAGTTATACCCCGGCCCCTACATGAATCCATGGAACAAGGCCTAAATAGTACATCATCGATCCAGGCCCCTATCTAGGACATGGACACAGTAGTTGGGACAACTTGTGGATCAAAATCCCTCCATGTATGTTATTCACCTATTCGCCTATATGCAGACAATCTACGCACGATCAAATACATATATATTGGATTGACGACCCTATATGGTCATGGAGGTCGTGGACACATGGTCATGGATGTCTATATATTTATAGTATATAGGAAATGGACGCCGGTTCCTAAAGGTAGTTGATGGTATCTCAGTCTGAAATAGATAGGCGCAGCCTATGCCCCTGTAAGTAAGAAAAGGATCCATGGCGAAGTATCGACATACAGTTATGGCATGGATTATAGGTTAGACAAACAGTTAGTTCCTACTCTACAGCATATTATTCCGGATGACATCCGGTGTGATAGAGCATTCTGCATTGGTCACACGGAACCATTCAGTGCGGAGGTCTGATGCCAGGAACAGATGTCAACATAAACGTGGTTCTATATTATTGCATTCATGCCTGTCTCATGACTCGTTAAAATGCATCGCATCAGTACAATTTCAATGGTGTGTATGTCCATCAACCGTTACCACCCATGTAAGTACGAAATATGTTAATTTTCCAGACATGCCCACACTAACAACAGAATTTACACGACGAACTTGAATATGCGCATATAAATATTTAATTTGTAAAGTCAAGTGACATTCTCACAATGTCAAAAAACATAACTGTTCATGATCTCGGCCAATTTACGGACGGACAACTAAAAATAGATTACTGACCGAAAATTGTGGGGGGTGAACATTTTCGTCTAGTTGTGGGTTGCTTTGTTTTTAGCAATATCAGTGTTAATAAGGATGGAGTTCCCAAATGACAATACAAACCTTTGCACTAAGGGGCAGTTTTTGCTCTACGAAAAAACCAAGAGTTGTAAATGTTTTTTGAAGATTTTTCACATCAATCAAGGACCCTTCTCGCGCACCGCTGGGGAATTCTATGTTGTTGATGATGAGCACATACCCACGGGGTTTAGACTCCCTTTTGTACAGCTGAAAAATAGAGAAATAGAACTAATTTTATCTCCCACATATTAAAATTATATATATCTTCGCTTTAGTTTCTGATTTAAATGTATAAAACAATAATTTGGAATCAACAATTAGAAAATAGCTTTGTTCTTGAAGATGTCCTGTCAGATTTAACACCCCAAATTACTCTTTCGTCGGCTTCCGCTGTGACAAATATTTTATTTGAGTCGATGAACCCACCCTTCAAAGTGCAGTGCCCGGTGGAATTTGTGCTATAGGCTGACAATAATACCAGGTATTGAAGATTTCAAAAATCGAACTCCAATACAAGCTCTGAGCTTTGAAGGGTATATTCCTGGACTAAAGTAAAAATATTGTTCATCCCCCGAAACAGACTGAAGACATAGTAATTTAGGTGTGATAATGTGCTAATTTTGACAGTGTATCTGCAACTGTTTCCCGGAACTAGCAAAGGAATTAAATGTTGCTATTTTCAGAACTTTGTGTTATTTTGGATTGGAAATCTAACCATTAAAACGAGAGAGATATTTGTTGCGCCATGTGTTTGTCTTGTGTGACATGGGTGTGTGTTTCTGGTGGAAAAGTTGCCTGGAATAGCAAGACAAATGACACGTAAAAGAGTTTCACAGCTATTAGTTAGTAATGCTCCAAATAATTATTTTGCTATTTCAACAGCTATGGATATCATTGGCATGGAATCGAAGGAGTAAACACAACTGCGTATGCTGCTGATTTAGAAAATATCAAACTTGCTCTGGTGGCTGCATTAACTCAGACTGTTCGTCGTGCAGCGGCATCACTCTTGTTTTCAAACTTTTAGTTTGAAGGGGAAAACCCATTATCCTCTATAACCAATGCATGTATAGTACTATAACAACGCCTGTTCACCCTAACACTATGAAATATCTGTTCTAATGTAGTAAAATGAAACATGTTTTTAGGTAGGTCGATAGAGAGTGTGACAGGAAATATTTGCATAAAACATACTGCATTATCTAGATTATGAACCCAGCAAGTGATTGTGCTCTATCTACCATCTATTTATAATTACTGTCTGCGAGAAAATAAATCAAACATTTTTTATTGCATATGAAATTTGTTTTTTGGTGGCCTCTTGTAAAAAACTTTTTTGTATAGTATGAAGGACTAAACAGCATAAACAACACGAATAGTATTCAACCACGTTTGAAATAATATGGCAAACATAAACACTCAATACTGATTCATCTTTTCAGGCATAATGTTGTGTTGTGGTGATTTTTCCTCCAAAACAATAGTTCTGTAAATGGCTACACAAAAAGCAGACAGGCATGTTTTCAGATAGTATACAGAATATAGACCCTAGTCGGATGCCTAAGCCAGATAATGCAGTACATTTTTTTGCAAATATTTCCTGTCAAACTCTGACATGACCGCATCGAAACATCTTTTTATACAAATTTATCACACAATTAGAGCATATTTCATATTGTGAGGGTAAACATGTGTTGTCATAGTACTATAGCATACAATGGTTATAAAGGAAAACGATATTTCCCTTCCAATTGATACTTAGAAATTGAGATGTTTTGAAATGTCAAGATTGGTTTGCCTTCTTAATGCCACTGCGACAGTTTACCCACATTTTTGTAGTTCCGAGATAGTCGCATATATAACGAGCGACCAGTGCTACAAATTGCCTGTACACTCTTCGAGATGTGGCAAAAGAACCAACCGAAGCTTTGGTTCTTGGCCGCTAAATGCATTTAGTGTGGACGTTGAAGCTGAATTTGGGGATCAACCCGGAATGAATTGGATACAAGATGATTTTTGTGTCATTCGATGCGGAAAAGCCTCAGGAACAACATATTAAAAATCCGCTGTGGAGAAACTTTTGTATCCAATATGGCGTCCAACTAGGTTGTCTATATTACATCACTTCTCGAAATAAGTCATAATACGATACATTGTGGCCTCGCAATTATGCAATTATAGCAGTTTGTGTTAAATTAGAGAACGGGACCGATTAGAGTGACACGGGCAGAAAATAATACAATCGCGTTAAAGTATATGCTTAGGAGAATGGAGTTCGCAAAGATGCACACATAGCTTAACTCAGTTGTGTTCATAATATGCTCATATTCCTCAGATAAATTATTTAACAAATGTCGATGGTTTGAAAGTGTTAATACGTTTGGAACTATATGTTATTCCCAATTTGATTTCGGCACAACTGTATTTATTGATGTAAGAATTGATCGATGAACTTAAAGGCACTCAATCGAAAATTTTAATTAAGGTTTAGTTTGTCCACTTTGAACTTTGTGAATATTCTGTCAACCTTTCAGGCGAAAATATGGATATAAAATTGAAGATATTCTCTAAATGTTCATTCGTGCGGCTAGACTTGATTTTTGTAATGTGTAAACAAAACTTGTTCGTGCAATTTAATTCACCTTTTGTTTAAACTCCAGAAGTTTAATTTGATTTACATTCGTAATGTGTTAGCATATTTGGCTTTTTGGAGCATGACATGTCTACATGTATATATAATAAACATTTGATCGAAGTTCTTGATCTGAATCTTATTATATTTCACATAACGAATTTTTATCACTTCCAATTGCACTCGCCACGCACGGTATAGACTGTAGTGACTAGACTAGTGTCGAAAGTGATGTTGTCATAGTTTCTCAATAAAAGGTAAACTACCGCTAGGAATGAACTGAAATTGTTATTCAATATTCACAATTGTCATGTGGATGACCAGCAATCGAAAGACACAGCAACACGATTTTCAGTTACGACAATAATGCTTTTGGCCCACCGATCTACTGTGCGACAAAAGCCTTCGTAAAATTCAAAAAAGCAGCGTCGTATTAGTCAATAATTGGTGACGTTATAAACTCAGATATAATCTATATACGACACAAAAGCGGCCGGCTTTGTTTCGCTATTAATCGGACTTCGAAGTCGAAATACATAAGTAATCTAACGACATCGGACTTTGATGACTGTCACTAGACACCAAGTGTAAAGACAACGAAACAACTTTTGAAAGTGTTACACGTATAAATCAGTTTCTTCCATTCAATATAATGAATCGATCAGTGCGGAATTCAGAACAAATCCGCATATGAATATAGACGCCACTGAACGACCACCATATTTCTATGGCTATAAGTTTTCTGAAGGAGACTACGTAATACATATATACATAGATACATATACACGTAAATTTTTCGTAATTTTACATCACAGTGTTATCAAATCGCTTTGGGAAATCTTTAACAATCAAATCCAGCCATGCATCGACTGTTGTGCCTATGGTCACATAAGAGAAACAATGGATAGAACTGATAGGAACATACTCCGCGGATATTTACCTATTATGTTACGTACGACAAGTTAAGCTTGTATTCATGGTACGTGACATCCAGGTACGAAACGACCACGGTACGAAACGTTGTGTACACTGTTTGTACATATCGATTGGGAAATCTCGGTTCTTTTCATAAATAAGCGACAAAAGTTCTGAATAAAAGCTATTTCTACGTCGCTGGAATATGTCGAGGCTGTCTGCGTTCGATTGTGAAGGGGACACGATGATGTCTATAACTTAGTATAATCATCGATTCTGCGAATTCGCACGACTGCAGTTTCAGTCTTGGCCTGTCGACTTGATTGTACTGTTGACAGTGGTTGTGACTTTTCATGACAAAACACATAAAACACAATAGGATACACGCACCAGAATAATTCCCAAGAGCTTTGATGTCCAATTACTAGTAGTGATTACGGTCTACGGGACGACAATGTCAACAAAAACAACAGTCATTCATGATGCATCGATTGATGAGTAAGTGACAGTTGTATGACTCAAACTGTCTGCAAGACTTCGACGCGCTGGTAGTTAGTGATCTTGATAATGCCTTGATATACACATGGACTATTCATCGACTTGTAGCAGAGCAAAAGCAATTCGCGAGAGCTTTGATGTCAAACACTAGTGACTACGGGACACTGACAAAAACAGTCACTCATGATGTCAACAACTAGTCTACGGTAGTGACTACTGGACAATATAAAAAAAACAGTCAGCAACAATTGAATTAATCGAACTGATGATGCCGTGATATACATGGACGTTTCACCGACTAGTAACAACAACCGCATTGAACAATAACAGGCAGATGCTTCTACATTTTTTACATACTGATTGCGACACAATGATAGTGTCATGGACTACCAATCCAACTATATGATACTGAACAATAGCGTTCTGATACACTCATTTAAAGGTGTGTCACTAATATACACCAATAATGTTAAGTGCATATGTAACTGACTGGACAATTTCAAGCTGGTGACTGGAAAGTTCCGTCAAAAAAAAATTTACCGGGTATGACATTAACTCAATTGTTTTATTTTGACATCAATTTAAGTGATATAAACTTTGATAGTTTTGTTCCGTTATGTCTTAAAATGAGAGACACGATTCGTATGATTTAGATTGGTCGAAATTAGTATTACTCGTAATTGAAAAGCTCACTTGATATAATTTTATTCAGAATATAGAGGCAGTTTGTACGTCTGTGGTCAATTCAACATTCACTCGTGCATCAACATTACACCAGTGTTCATTTAACTTTTATAGATATACACATATGGATTATATCGAATCAATTGTGAGTTTTTTGACATTTAAATTACCCATTGATTGTACTCTGCTGCAGTACAATGACTGTCCAATCATTCAGCATAATTATAGGTATATGTTTAGGCCTATACTCTCTAATGTTTCATATTGGCTGTACTACAAGGTTGCCTTAGATGAATATTATATTTGTAGATTTAATGAATAAAGCAGCATTCAACACAGATCAAATTACCAACTTGAATAATGATCACACTCAGTGAGCATTTTAATTATGTGTAACCTCAGTTTGACCAATACCCAATTACCTGTGTAACTTTATTGTCCATCAATTAGAAAATTGACCTGGCCTTGTTTTGTAAAACTATGGAACCTTAGTTCGTAGAATTATGAAAAACTAATTTTACTCCAAACATACACCCATCATATTATTGATAGAAATGTCTGCGAGACCACGTGTTTGTGCCATTCTGTGTCGGTCAAATATAATGCTTGTGGCGTAAGTAATTAAGTGTTAAGTCTATGGTATAGCAAAATACAGTGTACTGTATGTTTTCGCTGTACAACCGTTAAATATATGGTATACAAAAATATGGTGCTCTATTTATTTCACGGTATATTACTGGCATCTGTGTTGTCTGTAAAATACCGTAATATTCATGGCCTATATCCTACAGTGTACCATTTAAATTTGTGACGGACATTCCCAGTTTTTATAGCAAATGTGATGGCATCATATATGCCAGCATATTGTGCCGTAAAATAACGGATATGTTTAATAGTGTTGCGGAACCGCGTTGATGCCATACATTTAACACAAAGTTGGAGAACTTTACATGTACATCTGGAAGTGGAAGTGCGAGGCAAACAGTTGAACTTGACTTGATACATCATGTAAATTGTGATGCCAACCGCATATGTCCACATGTCCACCTGGCAAGCCTGCCATTAAAGTGCTCGAATTAAAAATATAGTAGTTTGCGATTTTAAAGATCCATATCAGATTCGAGGGTCCCCATTCCACATAGTAATCGCATTTCAGCAAATCCCATTTTAATAATCGAAGTTTATTTCATATAAATGCATGTCATTACCAACAAATACCATATTTTGAAGTTAATTTGAAGTGTGAAAATTCTGTTTTAGGGTTTTTATTTATTTCAGATAAACGATCTTTATTCATGCCGCATAGGAAACAAAGTGACAATGAACGCTCTTTTTTGTTTTCAGTCTGAGAGGAGCCGGTGAAATTATTAGTTTTGAAAAATATAAATCTAATATAATCTAAGAGTATGTACACAGAACGACACGATGTGTAAATGGGTTTGTCGATACGGCACGAGTGCTGTCGCGGACTTCCTCGACTCAAAGTTCCTATATTTTACTCCCATCACAGTATAAATGGTTATTTATGGGTGTACTAATGGAGACTGAATCTTTAAATACAATTTCCTTGGTATTATGATCATCACAAATATAATCACTGAGATCAATTCTTTCCAGTGTGTATTTAAGCAAACAAACTGCACCAACATATAAACGAATATGTAGAGATGTTTGTAAATATATAATTTATTGACCTTTTTAAACATAATTGTACCTTAAAGCAACTCATACATAGACACTTTAGTCCCCAAACTACGAATAAATTCCAACTTGTTATGTCCTGGCAGCCAAAATAGGCCGATAAATACACAACTTGCTAACATAATCATGTCGACTTATTTACAACCACAGATTATACATAGATGCAATTCATCAAAACTACAACAAGATGAACTTCGTGACAAAGTTATATGACATTAAGCCAGTTACTCGATTAAACGAGAACCGTGAAAGTTGCTATCAAACATACCAAATGCATTGAATCTTCACTAGATGTCAACAATGTGTCTAAAAATCAGAACAAAAATCAAACCAGATCCCCAACATAAACACCAACCTCCACCGAAGTATCAACAAGATCAACGCTGTGGTTTTTGGGGTGACAATTATCCACATCAGGTGCTAAACAGTGTACGGCGTTCGGGTTTCAATCATTTTCAGAAAATTTGCATGTCAGAGCAGCGACCACATTACCGATCTCGTTGTGAAAATCTATTGGAACATAACCGACACGGTGATCGTAATCGTAATCACAAACAGGAAGTTGGGACTCTAACAGAACACATTGGAAATGGTAATACAGATGATCAGCAATCCGAGGACAGTGATGCAGATTAGTATTCGCTTTAAGCACCACAAAATAACCAATGTTATTGTTTGACATCAAAATAAATGGAACTAAACATACTGATAGCTGACTCGGTGCTGGTATAAATCTGATCACTGAATATGACCATAAGAACCTGTGACCACACCAAACTCTTAAGACACTAAGATATTCCCGTATGGATCAACACAACCAATGAGTACACTTGGACAATTTATGGCTAAACTGTAATGTGGTGACCGAAAACTCGGAGACATTTTTCACGTTGTCTACCGGAAGTGTGGTTCACTCCTATCATATGAATCAGCAATCAAGGTTGGACTGATAACATTTGCTCAAAATATGAATATTGTATCAACTGACAGTTCTCTCAGACATGAGTATGAATATTTATTCACTGTAGTTGAATAATTAAAGGATCACGAAATGCAATAACAACAAGCATACCAATTCAAATATTTACCTTAACATAATTTTTAGTTATAGATGTGGTAGCTAAATGCATTTGTTCCTTTATGTATTAAAAGGGGAGGATCGACTCATGTGTTTCATCTTGGTCGAAAATAGTATTACTTGTAATTGAAAAGCTCACATGAAATAAATGTTTTAGAACATAGATGCAGTTAGTAGGTATGTGGTCAATGATAAGTCAAACATGAATCACAATTACATTTAACTCGTATATATATGTCAGTACACACATGCATTAAATTGATTTCTTAAGAGTTTTTGGATATTGACAGAAATTGCCCTCAATATTCTGCGATAAGTTATAGCATACCGGAATGTGTGTAGCCCTTTAGTACTAGTAGATATGCCAGTATGAAAATGAATACTACATGTTTACCACAGATGAAATAGCATATTTAAAGATTGAATTAATAAGGCAGCATCCAATAAAGATCAAATAACTAGAATCACCAACCTGCACACGTTGGTGAGCTTTTTAATGATGCGTAACTTCAATTTATAACCCAATGTACAATTGTACGCGTAAATTGATAGTCCATCAATGTGGAACTTGTGTCAATATATATTAATATGTATATATCCGACCATGGGATTTGGCATCAATTGAGCTCGACAGAGCCTCGCCCAATAGATGCTCAATCCCACCCCCACCCGCATGGACATAACAGTTTAATGAATTTTATGTGATAATTACAGAAAGTTTACATTTTTAACAGAAATACCGCCATCGCATATGGGGGATTGTGCCGAAATATATTTACGGGGAACTAATACAATTTACTGTAGGAATTTACGGAATTGATCATCTAATTATATAAACTGATTTACCATACATGTCATAGCTGCCGGCACTTTATGGCGTAAATGTTTTACGGAATTTGTTCATGGACATCACACCAAAATGTTAATAAGCAGTAGTTAATTGTTGTGAACAAATTGCAACTTACCTGATCATAGCCATTTTTTTCCTTAAATGACTGATACTCGGTTTGTCCTAGAATAAATATTATTGAGTATTAAATATATATCACAACTAATCGGATTACAGTTTGGCACTTAGCTTTATGTAAAGAAATGCAAAAGAGCTACGACGATTAGTTATTTTTTTACTTGTTTTATAATTAATCGTGCTAATTATTGTGTCGATTATTTACAAATCAGTTACAAATACTTCGTTTTAAAAGAGTGCGCAACACACATGATTTTCCAGTAGTTTTTTTCCGCACGTCACGCGAAATAAAACGATATTAATCATAGGCTCAACACACATGATACAAACCCTTAAACGTATTCTGTTCACAATTTGACTGTCACCATTTTATATAGACAGGAAAGGCAAGCAAGATTTCAGGATTCCCAGAGAATTGCGTTTTATCGCAAAGTAGTTTGTACTTTATCGAGCTATTATAGATCGATTGGTGGTTCAGTCAGACCTATTTGATGTTAGATTTACAATGTTTATACGGTTGAATCCCATTAGTGCCAACGCATGTTGATATATCTGCGATAACTCACAAACCGATCGGTCTTTCACAGTCGGCATGCATATGGGATCGGGGTAGCAGGCCTTTGCGATAAATCGCAAAACATCTTTGCGATAAATCGTTATGTAGTTTGCGATAAATCGTTATGTAGTTTGCGATTTATCGCAGGGAGTTTGCGATTTATCTCAATGAAGTTTATCACAAATATGTTTGCGATTTATCGCCAAGTAGTCTGCGATTCACAAACGTTTGCGATTTATCGCAAAGTCGTTCGCGATTTATCGGGCTATGATAGATCGATTGGTGGTTCACCCAGTCCTGTTTAACATGTCTGATTTACAATGTCCAAGCCCATCAGTGCAAACGCATACAAATATTTTTGCGTTAAATCACAAACTATTGCGACAAATCGCAAACCTTTGTGATAAATCGCAATCCTTTGCGATAAGTGGCAAACATCTTTGCGATTAATCGCCAATTAATTTGCGATTTATCGCATAGTAATTTGCGATTTATCGCATAGTAGTTTGCGATTTATCGCAAAGGAGTAGTCGATTCGCAAAGGTTAGCGATTTATCGCTTTTCGACCCACGTTTTCAAACTCGACCCAACATTTTTCGGCCCAAAATGTTTGGCCAAGATGGCTGTGAAAAACTTTGCGGTCAGTCCTGTCATTACCTGATATATTACGAATACGGAATAAGGAACAAAAATTCACGTTCTCGTCATGACAGGGTGAACTCAATCGCCACTCCGGAAATGTTCAGAAATCTATTCCACGTCAGTTGTGTTTCCCGAATGACTGATGTGATTGTAGCAGGTATTAAATACAGAAAAATTAGAATATAATATATCTGCATACGCTGCCGCTATCTTTTGATTTCACATTCCAGCGTTCGATCACCCACTCATTTGGGTTTCGTGAACGCTAGATCAATTTCCGCCAATTATTGATTCAAACATGGTCATTCTACCTTTTAGTTAACTACCCGCTGGTTTCAACCATTAACACTTGGTTTAAAATTTTCTTGAAACTTCACCTTCATCATAAAATCATCGCAAACATGTCCAGACCTAAATCGTTTGAATTGGTAAACTAAACTATTAATGCATGTATTTGTCATTGGGTGTAAGTTTAATTTGTGTGATGTGTTGTTATAAAATGCTTACTTTATTTCATGTCCTCTTTTTAAGCATCAAGAATGGAGACATCTGTGCAATCTTAATTTAAACACAAGGAGGATAACTCTACTTAAATGGAACTTATAAATGGATAAGACACCTGGTTTTATATCGTGTTCATAGCCTATCCGGTGTTTATTATCATAGCGTTTTGTAAGAATTTCACGCCACTTATTCTCTAATTAATGCCAATTTCTTGTCGAGATTTAGCTCAAATCTATACTTTGGCCCCGGCAAAACAGATTCATACAAGAAATGTTGTTCATGAACTGGAGCGATTTGATTGGCCGAGGAATGTGAATCCATTTACATGTATACATTATCATTATCGGTATTACCATATCCAATGTGTTCAGTTTCCAGTTGTGGCATTGTAAATTCTTTATCACAACGATAGTTTCCAAGGATTGCGAGGAACTCAGCGTAATCTCCTCCATCTTGCATGTATATATCCAGATGTTTTGCCAAGTCTGGTTTCCGTTCCTGCGTAAATACAGAACATAAAGAAATAAGTGTTGGTTTTACTGGTTAATATCTCCCATTCGCTTGCCCATGTTAATCAATCATCACCACAGCAGCTGTCCCATAAATCACTGGGATAATGTGATTATTTGATTCCAAAATAAGCAGATAATAGACTCATACCCGTTATTTCGCTTTATTGCGCGGGCCATAGTGAAAACACATGCTACAGAGCGTATGCCTGACAAATCGTGAGTTGGCTTACCTGTGTCATTCTCAGCACATAATATGCTTAGAATCGTGATGGTGCAAATTAATTCCAAATTTAACATTGACAGCGTACCAGAGGGAAAATGTTATTACCGACAGCATGTTCTCTAACAGAATGCACCAGTGACCAGTCGCACTTCAGTTCTGACTCCTGCTGGGTAGCAGTCTGTGGTTTTCTATATTAAGTGCTGATTTTCCAGCCAACAAGGCAGAACCGATCGGCACACAGTCAAATTTCCTACGTGCTCTGAGAACAATCCCCGCACTAAAAACTTATTGAAAGAATGGAGAGGAGAATTAGAGCGGTAGTTTTGTTAACGATTTTTTCATGCGACTCAGCAAAATGGCAGCAAATTATAACTCTTGTATTTGATTTCACTGACATTTGCCATGCATTTTGTCGTCCATGTGCATTTAAACCTATGTATTGATAAAATAATTGGAGAACCAAATCGCAACGTTTCGCGATATAGTTCTTTGGTTTTCGTGCGACTTTCCAAACTCAAGGTACGAAATTACACAATTGTTTATGTGTGATTGTTAAAGGGCAACAAGTGCATCCGTTCGCTCAATATATATATATATATATATATATATTAATATCGCGGAAATCCACCAGATATGGGTAAATGTCACCAGTAGCAGCGGTTGTATCAAGTCGTCGAGAGATATAAACCCAACAATGAGTTTGGCATAGGTTCGTGTCTTACAATGTAGCTATGTTTCCTCAAATAAAATATTAACGTTATTGATTCCTAAATGATTTTGATCAAAACTCATTGAATTTGATCAACACCATTGATGTTGAGCCAATTATTTTGTTTTTGATAGATTCCAATTGGTTTGGAGCCATTAATTCTGATTTTGACCAAATTCATCATGGTTTTGAATCGGCGTTATTTGCGTTTGAACATAGTCTTCCTGTTTTGAAGAAATAATTTTGGGACTTCAACATATGTTTCTACGGTATCCGTATCCGCTATCCAATTAAGTTTATAGAGCCAGATCATTGCAATTCGCGGAATGTCTCTTCCGTTAAGTAACAACCTACCCATACTCTATTTCCTAATTGGATAACCTGTGGTTTATCGGCCAAGGTTTATTTTCGATGGTCAAATAGCACACACGAGGCGGCTGATCTGATGGAGGTTGGTTGGAAGAGTACATTTGGTAAGCAATTTCTTTGTCTTATATTCATAGTCTACAATCATACTTAAAGCGCCATATAATGGAATTTCCACATTCCCATGATGTTGATTTTGACGCTATCTCCAATGCAATTAATGCTGTGGCAAATTCTAACTTTGTTGCATTCAACTACAAATTAACTCCAACCAAAACTCCTATGTGAATGAATGAATGAATGAATGATGCTTTAATCTCAGCCATTTTTACATGGAACATGAGCGATGGTTAATTAATGCAGCCCAATTAATGCCACGCTTGTCTCGCCATCAATATTTGCGAGAGATTCTGACATCCGAAGTCGTGACACAAATAAGAGGAATTTGGAAAATCCTGTTTGAAGAGATCGCTCGCGAAAAGAGGCACTAATCGAGATGCAGATCCGTACGATACAGGTTCCATAGCGAAATAGTTGAAAATGCTTTGAAAACTTTGACAATTTTGTGAGGAAATTTCATCACAATCAAGATCATTAATAGACAACAGTGTGTTAAATGTTAATTGCGTGGTGGCTCCTGTTGAAGAAAATCAAGAAGATGGAGAGCAGCATGAGGTTTCAGTCTGAGATTTTGACATTTTCTAGTGGACAATACCATAAACAATTCGTAGGAATTTCATTTCCTTCAAATGAACTTATTAGAAACTGCTGCAAGGACCAGTTAAATATAAATGTAGCCAGTTGTGATATTAATCCAGACAAAATCAATACAACTTGGCGATGGAACTAAAAGTACAGAAAAGACGATAACATCCATATGTGCATTTGCTAGGTACGATGTAAAGAAATGAATCTACTCAAAAATATTCTGACTTGAAAGGAAGTCAAAAGTGATTGTTAGTGAGGATCTAACCAATGAGTGAAGAAAGAATTGGGAAATTTACTCTTACTGGACCAATAATGGTAAGTGTTCGCCAAGAAAACTGAGACAGGTTCTATGTTAATGATTTACATGGCTGGATACATCAGCAAATCGTGTCAGTAACCCACACTACTTGAGCTGAACAGACTGACAAACCTCTGATAATACAATGTATATAAAACTTATTCATCGCAATATATAGCACCACGAACAGAGGACCACCTGGAAATTTCTTTGAAACATCTGTATCTTCATGGAGATATGATAGCCAGGTGTCCTCGATATATTAGTCCAACCCACTAGATTGATTGATACATCTCAATATGTAAAACCCAATTATCATCTTTTATCGAACTAATGTGTTTACGATGTTCATGTATCATATTATAACGTCTAATGTATACGCAGTTGTAAAAAATACTTCATTATTGCTGGAACGGATTAATCGCGATAAACAGAATGACAATTGACAAGGTGAGCCACTACTTATATTCCATGACTGTAATAATCATGTTTTGTGATGCTATTTGAATATACAATTTATGAGAAAACGTATAACACTTTAAGCAAGAGCATTCTCTATTCCCAACACATATCCACAGCATACATTAACCTGGGCAACGCCGGGTAACCCTGCTAGTGTTAAATAATCTCTCAGGGATACGACCGTAACTATTCACGCGCTCGAGTTATATTTCATCAATATTACCTTCTTTTTCAACAACTGACTTCCTATTTCCATTTTATATGAGTTATGTGTTATTTTCAACTGCCAGCCCTCACCACATTGAACAACAACAAACACGCAAGTTAACGTAATTCCATTTTCCACCCACCCCTTGTGCTTTGATTTTTCCTAACTATTCCCTCACAGGTCTGAAATGAAAGATGTATATCTAAATGTATCAGTAGTCTTGTAACCACTAGCCAGGATGAGGAAAATAATCTGGGCGGAACAAGGTTCAGCTCATTATCAGGACAAATTGAGATCTGAACCTTAAAAGTTGCAAAGACCTAACAGGCATATTCGTGCTCCGATATGTTTTTCTTAAATTATTTAGCAGTTTTTGAATGGCCACTGGGGAGAGGCCAGGAAAAATTGCAATCTGAAGATGAAAGTGGCAAAATCCTAGCATCTAGACTGGCTTCAAGATTTAAAATTGTTGGAAATGTCCAACCCGACACCCCATAAGGTTGTAAACTTTGCAACTGATGGTCATTTCAGGCTAAAAATGTGATAGTAAATAGGAAAATATGCAAATGTTGTTCCAAAAGCAACAAATTCCCCACGAATACAATTTTTAGAAAATCAAACTATGACAACTTCAACCTATTGTTTTTCCAACTAGTGTTGTATCTGGTATGCAATTTCCAACTCTGGGACATGGCACACGCAGGGCTGAACCCACCCGCGTTTGTTTATATGTCATGTTATGTGTTCATGAAGTACCCAGACCCCTACTCGAACAACTTGTCCACGTTCCCTGTCAAGAGCGGTGGCATTTTCATAATATTCGTATTAATGCTATGATTGCCAGTATGAACTATAGGTTGTTTACCAGAAGCAATTCACTCGAACCGGCACGACTAATACTGGCATGATTGTGCTCAATCATCGACATATAAAACATCACATTCTCACATTCTTGCAGCAGTAAAATATCAGGGTAAATTTGTGCTTGATATTTTCTTTCAGATATTTTCTTGCAGCTGCATGTTAACATGGCATAATCGTCGTTTTTTTTAGTAAAACTTACCTTCATATCAGCATACAGAGCGTTTGCCAATTCGATCAGAAATGTTATACTCATAACCTCCATTCTGGGGTCATCATTCGGTGGTCTTTGCTTGCCAAACCTATCCATTGTTCCATGTGGTGCTAATGTGGAAAGCAGAAGACAATGACATAACTAGAGTTCTTGGCTTGATTGTTGATAAAAAAAATAATATATATATATATATATATAGCTATATACACATATATATATCTGTATATTTGCGAATGTATGTCTGTGTTCTATAAACATTCAGAGGTCACGGTCCAGATGGCACAGGAAGATAATGCTGCGGGCTAGAAAGTGACGCTGTTGTTGTCGGGCAGAATTTCCTCCAAACTTGTACATAATCATCTCCATGATATGAGGAATCGAATGGTGTGGTTTATTGATGTCAAATGTGCCGCAGTTCGAGATAAGAAGCGGAGGGGGCATCAAAATTGATAAACTTAAACGTAGATTTCCACCAAATTGGTACACACTTCTCCACGGAAGCCAGTTGTGTGATTTAAAGACGCCAAAATTGTGCCGTTTGTGTGAGAGATGGGGAGGGGGCATTACATTTGATAAGAATTACTTTAGTCGCTGATAACAGCGAACCTATACATAATCATCTCCATAATATCAGGAGTCTAATGATGTCTAATCAAATCTAATAAATTGATGCCGTTTATGTGAGAGATGGGGCAGCAAATTTTATACGAATTTGTTTATCGCGATTTCCACCATTATTCTTCTTCATAACTGAGTCTAAGTTGGTGATTTAAAGTTGTCAAAATAGGCATCTCTTGAGTCAGGTATAGAGATGGGAAGTTCATCTCAAGCGATACAGATATGTTTAGCGCCAATTTCCACCAAATTCATACCCGTTCTTCTCCAATGATACGAGGTATCAAGTTGTGTGGGTTAAAGACGCCACATTTGTTGCCTATATTTGCGACTGTGTATATGTATGTGTTCTATATGGCACCAAAGGGGTCTAACGTGGGCATCTTTTACTAGGAACATAATGGTGCGGCAAACTATTCTAAAGTGACTCTGTTGGTGTCCGGGGTAGAAATGGGTGTAGGTGCAGCACAAATTATGAAATAGTTTTGTTGCCGATTTCCACCAAACTTATACATAATCATCCCCATGATATGGCGCCTTTGGAGTCAGTTGTTCACGAAGAGAGAAGCTAAACTATATGAAAACATGTTTTTAGTGTCTACTTCAATCAAAGTACAAAATATTCTTGTTCTCCGTGACACGAGAAATCTAAGATGCTAAACTTGTACCGTTTGGGTGTGATGGGTGGGGGGAACTAAATTTTATAAGATTTTGTTTAGTTGCCGACACACATTGATGGATGCGTTAAATTTCAAATATACGTGCAATTTATATGCATTTATATTCGCAATATCACATTTATGGATGCGTTAAATTTCACAAATTATATTGGATTTATTGATTGATTGAGGGTTTAACGTCGTTTTACCCATTAGGCTATATCGCGGCCAAGAGCACAATCAGGTATCAAAATGATCGTAGCGAAGCAACTGTGTAGATAAATCAGAGAGTGGATTAGATTAAAACAATGCAATGAGCTATATACAAATAAAAGCACAAAAGATGAATGTTTTCATTTCAAGAATTGACTAGTGTGCAATCATATTATTAAACGTATACAAGTAGTACAAGAATATATAATATATAGCAAATAAATTACACGACATTACCAAGGCTCCACATCGAAATATGTAAAGCAGCTTTTAATATCAGATTTTGCATAAGATATATCTATAAAGTTTGATGAATCGCGCGTGAACCTATATCAATGCGTCACGCTGACGGTCGTGTGGTTGAGAAATTGTATTCGAAATAAAACATTTATTGAATCATTTATATCCACATCTACGTGCCAGTCACATACAGCAAGCAGGTTTACTCACAATCTGCGTGACGCCTTTGATACTCTTCTATCTTATACTGACCGCTCTCCAGATATGTGGGGAGCCTTTGTTTGTAAATTGAAGTAGATTCTTCATACAAGCGTGCATGGCGGAAAATCAGTGGGAAGCTCAATTATTTTCAATTAATCTAACCGCTGCCGATAGTTAGGAGACACGAGTTGCATAACACGCGCTGTGGTCAGTTACTACAAATTGTTTTTGCCTCTTGGCGTTTCATTATCTCGACGTTTACTTGCATACATTGTATGCGCGGTGTCAAACTCCAAGTTAAAATATTCTCCGTATTTGAGAATAAATGTCGTAAATGTCACGTATATTCGATACATGGACAATACTCGAAATCGCCATTTGTGTAAACCTCACTTTCCGTCCAGTGGATCGGAGCGATTTCATTGGCCGAGCGATGTGAATCGATTCATAAAATATCATATTACCTGAGGTTGCATGATAACCAGTTCCCAGAGTTTCTTCTTCTCTCGCTTTTTTCTCTTTTATATTAGCGCAACCAGAGTCTAAGAGGGTTTTGATGAACTCGTCATAATAATCCACTCCTCTACGAGGCAATTCTCGTAACTGCTGAAAATACAATACAACGGTAAAATATGTGTATGTAAAATAAATTGCTCAAATAGTGACCTATTGTACATACATTATTTAGCATTGAAACACGTTCATAACCATTTCGGCCTCCATAATTTTGTTAGCGTATGATCCAGGGTATCAGGTTGGTTACTTGACTAATTGTATTGCTAAGAGATGAAATGTGACATCCGATATCACAATTTAATTTTACATAAACGAATTATGAGGTTGTGTTTATAATGGTTGTTGGAATTTAGTTACCAGGTACATCACAAATCAATGACATTGCGCATTGTAGCCAACATAACAAATTGTTATATGAGATTCATATTAATAGAGAAACATGATCAGTGTGAATTCTGGATATGTATATCTGAAAATATTCGTTGTTCGGATATTTAAAGAAACTGATTAATTATGTCAGTGCAACTTACCTTAATGGGCTCCAAATTAATTTCTATGAATATCTTTGATTGTGCAAGTCTATCCGCTATATCTGTATATTTGAGGTTATCCACTAGACCATTTCGAACATCCAGCATTACTTGTTTGCGAATGCTATTCATTTTCTCAGAGGTCAAGGACTGTACACCTTAATGTATTCAAACAAAAAACAAAAAACAAACAGTGTCAATGATTAAATGATGGTATTTGTTCTCTACACCATGTCCTACATGATTGGTATCTCCACCTCCCCTCGTCTCTCCAGCTCCTATAAATATTGATGTGCGCCCCTCACCGGTAATCCACATCTAACGGCTTGATTATATGAGAATCCAATTAATAGATATATCATGGGGAAATCTAGAGATGTAAATCTGAAATGACTTTCCTCATCATATATAGGTCCATGTACAAGTTACATTTTGGCTTACTCTATTTCTTCCAGAAAAGCAGACCAATTATGTACTCAATCAGATTGTAGTTCAAATAGATTCTTGTTGACTATGCCAAAACATTGGTCATCTAGGAGGAATATGAACACCAGGTATACATGATCTATATAATATGAGGTTGGAAGTAGTCCAAGTCTTCTCGTACTAAAACCGGCTAAGATATTGGGATGGAGGTGCCGGTCTTTAGTCCAAGCCCGCTTCTATACCAATCCTATCACACGAGTTACGTATACGCCCACGATCTGTGGCGGGAATCTGTGGTGTATTTTACTCGATTTACCTAATGAATCAATACATGATGCTATATACATCGGAAAGAGAGACACATATTATGGTCATAATGGTGTATAATAATCTAACTTTCATGTTAAATTACGCATAGAATATTCCGGTTGATTGTCACCAACATCGCTGTTTTTTCTGTTTGTTTACTTAACTGAAATCCGAACTCAGGTTCCGAAGAACTTCGGCATTGTCCGGTGTTTGTTCTGAGTATTCTAGTTTCCGTTTCTACATGTATATATAGCGCGGGGTTTTCCGAACAAAATAGCGAAAACCGATCACCGCAAAGTCCAGTTTCCAATGTGCTTTGAGAACAATTCCCGCACTAAAAACTTAATGACATAATGGAGGATCAGAAAGGTAGTTTTGTTGACAATTTTCGCAAGCAACTTGTCAAAATTGGAGCAAATTAGAACTCTTGTGTTTGACTTGCCATGCGTGTGATTTTCATCCATGTGCATTTTGACTTTTGTGTTGATAAAATAATCGGAGAACCGAATCACACAGTTTCGAAATATAGTTCTTCCGTTTTAGTGGGACTTTTCAAACTTAAGGTTAAAAATTTATACAAATTTTGTTTGATATTTTGTGTGCTTAACAAGAGCAGTATATTGCTCTGTTCGCTTAGTATATATCTTAATTTCGCTGAAGTCCACCAAATGTGGGAAATGTAGCACCATATTATTTATTCTAATGGTCGTTGTGTTTACACTGTTTTAAACTTTGAGAGGGTTGTAATTCCCCGTAATTTATTTAATGTATTACATTTATATCTTCAATGTTTAATTAATCTATTTATTTTTTTATTTATTGACACACATAATTACGATTACAATGGAGAATTCATCGTAATTTGCGTTGTCAGTCGAAAATCTACGGAATATTTTCAACGGAAAATGCCGAACACAGTTCGCGAGGTCAACTGGGTTCGCATACTTTTAAAAATTTGTAAACATTGCGGTAAATGTCTCTTTTCGCATTAAATTACCGCTTTCAATTCACAACTGATGTGGGTTTCAGATCAAATAGCATGTCTTCTGCGGAAAATATCCGTTTATTGTCGCAATTGTGATATTTTATTTCATATAATTGTGGTTTTATTTGAGCAGGTCACTAACGCTTAAGTCGTGTCATAAGAATGCATGGGTCTGGAACTCGGACTAAAGACCGGCACCTCCATCCCAATATCTTAGCCGGTTTTAGTACGAGAAGACTTGGACTAGGTTGGAAGATGCTCTTTGAACCATCGGAAACCACGGATTTATTTTGACCATCGGACGTACATATATTCTGGTATGTAGATGGCTGGTTGTGAACGTTGTTTTGCTCAAGGACACAATTCGTTATCAGTCAACGGAAAATTAATCCTTTTCAATGGTATAGTAAATGTTATAGCCCACATGGTAATTATTCCACATAGATATGACGGGCCGCCACTATACATTCCTTTGTCCCCACATCCGGTCGTAAATAACAATGTGTTGACTATAACGCCATGTTTATATATACCCCGTCACCCTTGGCAGCGGAATTTAAGAGTACGTATGCGAAACATGGGCACATGGAATATCAGGCGTTTATGGATGAGCATTGTACTGGCAGGTTCCACAATCGTGACGTTCTAGCAAGCCGAGTTTGACGTCACCAGATGCCGGATCCATATATCGGCTACTGGGCTATTGGTCTTGGTGTGAATTAATATGTGAACCTACACTTAAATTGAGGCCGCATGGCTATTGTTGTCGGGACAGAATCGTTATCTTCGACAAACAGTGGGGTAGATGGAGCTTTAATACCTGGATGTCTCTTTTTGAACCCATCGGCTCCGCCTTGGTGGTTCAAACCGACATCCAGGTATTAAATCTACATGCACACCCGATGTGCCGAAAATAACTAATATTGTACCCGTAATATATCTGCTATTACTATTTCCATATTAGGAGACAGACTGCTCTTCCTGATGGGGCAATACACTTAACCCCTTAAACATATAATTGCCATGATTTGGGGGCAGCGGTGCCAATCATTATGGACAATATGATGCCTTTCCTTTGGGGCAATTATAGTGGCATATTTTAGGTAAACAGTGTATGGGTTAAATGCCCACACATCTAAATAGCTGTTTTGCAAATTAATTATTGAAAGCTCTCCAATAACAATATGTCGCATGTTGAAACAATGGTGATGCAAACGGAACGGTTACAGTTATTTGTCAAGAAACATTGCTATTCATGAAATAAGTTATTGAAAAATTATTAGAATAATTCTAAATGATTTGATTTGATTTGATTTGATTTTTTTTTTTATTGGAATAAACATACATCAATGAAGGAATGTAAACATAAACAGAGGTACATATTATTATATATCAAGTGACATTCTTCCAATTCGCTCACATCTCGCTCGCTTCATTTACACGTCTTTCGTACACCACTCCCAGTGACTGACATGTAAATTGGAATTAATGGAATATATGTTCAATTTAATATATTAATTCAGATTTTAAATATTTCAACTTTCTTCCTGTGTACGGCGTATCGGTACGACATCTAACCATAGACGGCATTATGCTATTGGCGGGGATATCGTATTTCCGGTTAGAATAACTAAGTGAGTTTTCGAGTTGGTGAAGAGATCACTTCCAGGACACTCAAGTTGATTATTGTTGACTTGTGGGTATATGTTACACATGTAAAGCCTTTTCTAAAAGGAACCAGTTTTTCGAAAATTCTTCTTGTTTCGATTGGCATCGTGCGGTATACTTCTCACATTGGTATCTATAATTCAACTCTTTGAGGAAAACACTTAGCGATAAGTTAATTGGCTTGAATTTAGTCCTATATATGTATTGCTTAATTAGGAGCCATAGCATGTTAGTTGTAAAGTTAGGATCCGTTGGTGAAGAGCCGAGAATCATTGTCGTTTGTTGGGGACAGAGATCAATGCTGTTAATTTTACCCCAATCGCTGAGTTCCTTAATGAATTTCTGAACGTGAACACAGTTCCAAAATATGTGGGAAATGTCTTCTGTCTCGCTTTTACATCTTTCGCATTTATCATCTTGTCGTAAATTGGACATTTTGAGAAACTTGTTGGTTGATAATATTCGTGAATTTATTCGGAATTGTAGCCATTGCAGCTTTGTGTCCGGCGTCGTGAGAAAGGGAAGTTTATCCAGTTTGCACCAATTAATTATGTTGTTGGGAAATAACACTTGCCATTTTTTGTGTGCTACAGTAGCATTTGGAATGTCGATTAAAATTTTATAAAAGTCTTGTCCTCCTCGACAGTTTTTAAGCAATTTAATGAAATTATTTGGTAAAAGGGGAGTGACTATTCGAGTTATAGGTTGTTGAAGTTTTTTTGCAAGTAATATTATCTGATGTTGGATGTCATTAAGAGTGATGAAGTTTGTGTGTATGTTATAGATCCTTGGTAGATCGTCTCGTGTAAGAAAACATCCTGTATTGTCCAGCATATCGTTTAAAAAGATAACCCCCTTTTCTCGCCAGGAGGTGAAATTTAATACCTTTCCGTATTGCTTTATATTTGGGTTATTCCATAACGTACATGCTGATAATTTGCGATTGTTTCTATCTTTCTCTAGAAATTTTGTAAATGCCATCAGGACACCATGCCAAAAAGGGTTGGTTAATTTCTTTGCCTGTTTTTCTATGTAAGGGTAGTCATAAGTAAGGAACATAGGGTCACCAAATAAAGGTATATCTATTAATGGAGTCCACTTGGCACTTTTTGTCACGAGGCGCCTAACCCAAGTTATTTTCATGGACATCATAAGATGGTTAACATTAACCATTTTTAATCCGCCATTCTTATAATCCTGACATATAACTTTGCGTTTGATTCTATCACGCTTCGAGTTCCAAAGAAAATTAAAGAGCATTGTGTCAAGATTTTTCATAAAAACATTACCGGGATTTGGGAGAGCTACACAAAGGTGTGTTAATTTTGGGAGTATTAGTGATTTTATCACAGTTATTCGACCAATGAGTGTAAGTAACCGGTGTTTCCATATTTCTATCAAACGTTTGACTTCAGCAAGTTTTTTATCATAATTTATATTCATTTTCTCAAGGTTTGTATCAAAGTGTATTCCAAGGAGATTGATCTTTTAATGTCAAGATTGTTTATAAACTTTACTATTTTATTGGACTAATTAGACATTGATCACCAATGCCAATTTGACTGTAACAGTATTGTTTGTGAAATGAAATATTGTCATTGGGGAGTTATTTATAGCGAAAATTAAAACATTGTAGATAGTGCATTGTGAAAAATCTTACTACGCACGAGTATCCATGGATTTATAAATGTCGTCATTATATTTGGGAAGCAATTTACAATTACGACTTGCTACATGCAGTCGCAACTCTATCCGTGAGTTTCGAAACTACCATAAGAACTAAAAACAAGTAGTATATATATATTTTTGGAATTTCTGTGTATATGCCCTTTGCACAACCGATGATATAACATGTAACAATGCACATATTGCTGTTGATTTTTATTGCAAGGCAAAAATAAGCCTTGTCAATATTTGTGACACAAATTATGGCGATAAACCCAGCGGTTGAACTGGTCCGTATACACAAAAGCGCCGCCAAACTTCGATTTCCAGTGCAAATAATTCGGATCGGCGACTGATGAGCGTAATTTTATATTGCTTCGGTTTGTGCGATTGTGTAATTGCTCACGGTGTCAATAAAACCATTAGGGACGACTTGTAGACTAGGGGCGAGCGGGTTATCGGAAACATCGCATAGCATGGACATATAGCCACTCAGGATATGTATATACATCATGCCCACAACCATATAGTTATTCCAGGTATACATATTCACCTCACAAATGGCCAAACGACCCTTCTATATATATACCAATACCCCATATACACCCACTCACAGTCCAATCTTGCACATACACCTACATCATGACAATTCAGACACCAGATGTATACTCATACACCACGTTCGTGGTCATACAGTCACTTATGTTTTAACAATTTGCCTCACCATTGGCCATTATACAGTCATTCAATGTAAACATATTGGCCATACCCATGGCCATATAGCCACTCGATATATAACTACCCATGCCTATATATAGTCACTTAGGTATGCACAGATACCTCACCTATGGGCATGTAACCCTTCTATATATATTCCAATACCCCACATGTACACCATACGGTCACTCCTTGTATACATATTGGTCCCATCCATCACCATCGAGACATACATATACACCCCATTCATGACCATAGAGTCACTCAAGTTATACACATACATCTCAACAATGGCCATACAACCCTCCCATATATACAAAACCCTGCGCATACGCCATTCATACACTCCGCACTCCACATACATCTCGCCCATGACAATTCAGCCACTCGATGTAAACCCATACGCCACATTCATGATCATTCACTTTCCATAACAGTACCAATGAGATAAATTTTCGAGCAATTGGTGTCAAACCAACGTTCAATTTCAATGGAAAAAAATATATCTTCCACATCTACAATGGTGCACCTCCTGCAAAAGACCCTGGAACAATCAGGAACAATGAGTGAACTTGAAATTCTGACTTGTGTTGTGTAGTTAACTTTGAACTTCTGTGAAAGAAATAGTTTCCTCAATCTTATGGAGGTTGTGCTTAATTAAGTTTCACTTTGAAATTTTGAGTTGCATTACATTATAATATTATGAATCTTTTATCATTTGGCTTAAATTAGCACAATATGGTGAGTGTTCTTGAAATAAAATAGCCGCTCCCTTCCGTTTCCCTGGTATAATCTTGAATTGGTAAAGAACTCTGCAAAATAGTGGTCCTCGTTGAGGAATAGTCCACTCGCCTGCGGCTCGTGGACTATTCCTACTCTCGGACCACTATTTTGGCATAGTCAACTATATGACAATTCAGCCACCCGCTGTATAATCATACTGCCCACCCATGAGTATACAGTTATTCCCTGTATACATATATATCCAAAATGACAATACAGCCATGGCATATATGCATATACATCCCATATACACACATGGCCACAAGTTAATGTCATATATACCCGCTAGTGACCATCCAGATATACTCCAGGTATTCATATACAATTCAACACTCATGACCATACAACCATTCCATTTACACATATATATATATTACCCATAAGCATACAACCACTTCCTATGTATCCATACCCCACAACCATGACCATATAACAAACACGTGTATACCTACAAACGGATAGAAGGAACTAAATAAGTAGAAGTACGTCCCTTTCGTTCTACAGGGTATCTCGAATACGAGTTAAACAAAATTATGGCGCGCGATTGGCGTATAATATGTAAAATACATTTACAAATTCAAGAAACATAACACCCATAGCATGTAAAAATGTGGGAGTTTCCTAGTCTGATATGCGTTCGTGTCCAAACAATGGCGGAAGATTGTGGCTGTGTATTGCTTTCGTCAGACTGTCAAATTATGTGAAAAAGTGGGGTAAAAACAGATGCCGAAAGGGTTGGTCTTCACGAACGCATGCATCGTGCACTTCGGAACTCGAGGATTTAGATTGGGCGTGACCAAACGTTAACACTGTGGCCTGTGGAAAACATTTAGTTCCTTCTAAAGTTTGTTCCACACCGGGCGCGAGCGAGCGATTATAACGGCCGTTTTCTAACGTCCGTAGCAGTTCAAAGCGCGCGATTTGTATGTCCACACCACAAGCGACTGAAACGCTTCGTCGCGCGCGATAGTCAGGTAATTATTCTGTGTGTACGCTAATTTCAGGGGAGTCAGGTGGCTGCATGGGGGATACCCCCACCCCACACACTTATGACTAATGTGTAGGGTTTCTACAAACAACGTGTAGCCCTGCTACACAACCATTATTCATTTTTTATCTTATACATATTTTACACAATAAATTGGTCAATGTATACACATGTATACACACTGGTGTGCATAAAATCAACACCTATGCCTTACACATGTTGTGTAAATTCTTACACATATATATCGTAGACAATAATGTAAAGTTCAGTATTCCGAACTGTGGGTATATAGTATTCATGGCAAATGGAGATTTATATGTTAAAACTTTCATGGCGTACAATGGTACGTAATATTTTGCTCTGTCATGTGTGAGTTTTCGTTTTAAATGAACAAACCATGGTCGTGGCGTGGTTGCACGTGATTAGTATTAGCGTATTACAACAATCATTACAAGAGTAAGAGCAGTATTCTTCATGAATGTTTTAACAAATATATCCTCATATATCATTAATACAATACTCACAAGTCGGAATTCTGAACTTACATTCCTTGTCTACAATTTGTTTATTCGCGTCACTCAAAATTACATGGGTATTAAGACAGTAGTAAATTGCATTCCAAAACATATACTCAAACAATATCGTCGTCATGTAGCAGGCTATGAAACTGAAGGCACGCAATGCGCACGATCTACATTCTTACACATGTGTGTGTAATAAAATGTACATATTATGTGCAGAACGGCACTTGGTCAATGTATTTGTATGTAAAACTACACATTGCTATGTGTATTAACCGGGTTTACACATTTGATGTGTAATCGTTTCTACACATTAGTTATAACAGTGCTCCCACCCGGTAATACGCGATTATTATTAGTTGATGAATGCATTGTCTCATGTTTACCACAACGTCTTTTGGAATGAACTAGCCTCGTTATATTCTTTATCATTTCCCCTGATTATACCAAAATATAATTCACCAGCCAATCGAGCAGATTACACGGTCCATGATTTTAGGAATAAACTGAATATAGTAATCTAAGGTGGAATTTCAGTCACGAAAAATAACAAAAATAAATGGTTTAATGATTTGGTCATAGAGACATACAGTCATACAGACACACATGGCATACATGCATACATACATACAGTCATACAGTCATACAGACACACACAGTCATACAGACACACATGTGCCATACAGACAGACATGCGTTGTATTTCGATTATTAGCCTCTCGCTAAAGTCCTCCATTATCGCGGCGACAAATAAGTGTGCCGTCATCAAATAGAAAAATAACGGTCGTATAAACACCTATTTGAGAGCCGTCCAATTATCTCGCTGGTTTGCAACAAAGCGACAATTCGACGAAGCATAAAACCACTGCTATAATCGCCTCGTGGTCAGCGGGTCGGTCGCTTGCGGTGTGAACATAAACATCGCGCGCTTTGAACTGCTACGGACGTTGGAAAACGGCCGTTATAATCGCTCGCTCGCGCCCGGTGTGGAACAACCTTAACACAACCATCCATGACAAGTAAGTCACCCAATGAAAACTAGTACATCGACAAAGTCACTCCATATATACATTAAAACACATGTGCACATGTAGCTACTCTCGGTATAGCCATATGCCATTTCAAAGACCGTACAACTACTTCCTGTTCACCTCATATATGACCATATATACACTCCTTATATTCATATGAATTTAACCATGCACACCCACCCATGACCATATAGCCATTCCTTGTATAAATATACATATTATTCATGATCATACAATAACTCACTTTATATATATTCGCCTCACATATGACCGCACAGGCACTCCCTGGCTACCAGATTGACATATACCATGTATTGATTTGGTGAATTTCGATGCTAGTGAGAGAGTAGCCACATAATATGTGCCGCATGCTTATGGAGGAGATCTTAGGAAGCCATGCCCAAAACACCACGGTGGGATGAGGAAGGTGACACAAAGTGGATCACGTCATATATTCCCGACGACATATCGGCGTTCATTATCAATGACATTTCCCAGGTAACCTAACAGGTGCGGGCTGCGATAATGCTGCCTTCGATGCTCATTGCAGTGACAATTTTAATGAATCCGATGAAGATATCAACCGGAATGACGATTGTCCAGACGATAATCAGCAGTGTTTCATAATGTCATGTATGTAAAACTACACATTGCTATGTGTATTAACCGGGTTTACACATTTGATGTGTAATCGTTTCTACACATTAGTTATAACAGTGCTCCCACCCGGTAATACGCGATTATTATTAGTTGATGAATGCATTGTCTCATGTTTACCACAACGTCTTTTGGAATGAACTAGCCTCGTTATATTCTTTATCATTTCCCCTGATTATACCAAAATATAATTCACCAGCCAATCGAGCAGATTACACGGTCCATGATTTTAGGAATAAACTGAATATAGTAATCTAAGGTGGAATTTCAGTCACGAAAAATAACAAAAATAAATGGTTTAATGATTTGGTCATAGAGACATACAGTCATACAGACACACATGGCATACATGCATACATACATACAGTCATACAGTCATACAGACACACACAGTCATACAGACACACATGTGCCATACATACAGACATGCGTTGTATTTCGATTATTAGCCTCTCGCTAAAGTCCTCCATTATCGCGGCGACAAATAAGTGTGCCGTCATCAAATAGAAAAATAACGGTCGTATAAACACCTATTTGACAGCCGTCCAATTATCTCGCTGGTTTGCAACAAAGCGACAATTCGACGAAGCATAAAATCACTGCTATAATCGCCTCGTGGTCAGCGAGTTGGTCGCTTGCGGTGTGAACCTAAACATCGCGCGCTTTATAATCGCTCGCTCGCGCCCGGTGTGGAACAACCTTAACACAACCATCCATGACAAGTAAGTCACCCAATGAAAACTAGTACATCCACAAAGTCACTCCATATATACATTAAAACACATGTGCACATGTAGCTACTCTCGGTATAGCCATATACCATTTCAAAGACCGTACAACTACTTCCTGTTCACCTCATATATGACCATATATACACTCCTTATATTCATATGAATTTAACCATGCACACCCACCCATGACCATATAGCCATTCCTTGTATAAATATACATATTATTCATGATCATACAATAACTCACTTTATATATATTCGCCTCACATATGACCGCACAGGCACTCCCTGGCTACCAGATTGACATATACCATGTATTGATTTGGTGAATTTCGATGCTAGTGAGAGAGTAGCCACATAATATGTGCCGCATGCTTATGGAGGAGATCTTAGGAAGCCATGCCCAAAACACCACGGTGGGATGAGGAAGGTGACACAAAGTGGATCGCGTCATATATTCCCGACGACATATCGGCGTTCATTATCAATGACATTTCCCAGGTAACCTAACAGGTGCGGGCTGCGATAATGCTGCCTTCGATGCTCATTGCAGTGACAATTTTAATGAATCCGATGAAGATATCAACCGGAATGACGATTTTCCAGACGATAATCAGCAGTGTTTCATAATGTCATGTATTTCAACGAATACTAAATAATGTATCCAATATTCTAGGAACATTTTATTGTATTTCCAAATATGGAATCCATTTTGGCGGCCATCATGATAACAAGTTGAAATTATCCTCTCATATACAGTACACGGTCTTTGGTGAGCGATATCATTTATATTTTTATATCTTCAATATGGCTACACGAAACGTACTTTTCCTTGGACGTGCGGGGTCGTTTTGATATATATATTAACGAACCAAAGCTAAACCACTCACATGAGGGTAGCTGTGGCTTTTAATTTTTGTTATATTATCAAAATCGGTTTATAGATTCCCGGGTATTCCCACCAAATAAGATTCCCATAAGCCTACAGTTCGTGATTATGGTGATTACACCCCATACAAAACGATTCATCTAAAGAATGGGCCCAACTCGTAATTTAGAGTATAAATTAGGCCAATCGTATTTACGGGTAATCTTGATTGACAGTTTGACTATACATGGTATAAACTACCAACATCAAAGTGAAAATAGTTATACCTTGACGAGAGGGGAACGGGAACATTTTTACTGAATTTAACCAATATATTTATTGACGTTTGTTAAGCGCTGCTGATATACTACATTCAAAAGACATATCAATTTCATAATATGCATCTTCTACTTTGTTCATAATTATGTGTTTCCTTTCTATTCCGGAAAATAGTAGGATATATATGGATTACCAGATGCATGTATGTACTATGTAGTCTTGTGATAACAATTTATTCCATATTAAGTATATGTTTTTTACCTCTGCGGCAATAACTGGGTCTTCATTAGATATAAATAAACGTACCATTGTCTACAATATCATTAATGTAGATTAAAAAAGAAGAGGACCGAGTATAGATCCCTTTGGCACACCAGATGAGACACATCTCCAACACGAATTAGAGTTTGAAAACGATTACTCCCTGCTGCCGGTTGTCCAAATAGTTGTATTATAGATCATATGTAGGGCCGATAATTCCCATTCTTTTCAGCTTAAATAGTAAGATATTAGTATGATTTTCGAATGGTCTCAAAAATGACTAGTGGAATTTAATCCCATGAAAACAGAATAACTTTTAGTATCACGGGAAAATAATATAATCGACCGTCCTCCCCTTCTGATGTCGGACAAGGATATTGTAGAAGTCGAAACTCATAAACATTTAGGTCTTAACAGAGACGGTGCGTGGGAAGATAGCATCAATGATATTGAAAACCGAGCCGCAAGTCGAATGTATATACTGAGGAAGTATAAATTAATTATGGACAGGAGAACCCTTGAGCATATACACTGTCATATATCCGCCCGGTGTTGGAATATGCCTCATCGGTATGGGGTACTTCCTCAGTTGAAGATTCAACCTCTCGGGAAGATATTCAATACGAGGCTGCTAGATCAGTCACGGGAGCAACTAGAAGCTGCAGTAAAGAATCATTATTACGGGAAACCGATTGGGACACAGTAAACTTGTGCAATTTTTTAAAAATGATTAAGATAACCACGCTTCCTTACTTACTCTCTTCCTATTGAATCTGGAAGTCTAACCAATTATTATTTCAGACAAAAGGGTTTCAGGACTCCCAGAATTTACTCGACAAGATACGAAAACTCGTTTCTTCCAGCTACCGTCAAATCACGAAACAACCTTCCACCAAAGGCGAAAGAATCTGAATCAATCTTCGACTTTAAGAATTTTCTTTTGATCGATCGCATTATCGTACCGTCATATAATTGTGCAGCGTGTCGAAGACCAAGTCACATCTACCACTGTCGCTTGCGAACGAACTGCAGTAACCTGAGTTATGACATGTTTTGCAATCATCTGAATAATAGTCCATTTTGCGACTGTGGATAATTAGAAACTACCGAGCACTTCTTACTCCTCTGTCCAATATTCGAGCGTAAAAGATTTCGTTGTTTAGCTACTCTAAATGTGAACTTAGAAGTAAAAACACTACTGTATGGGTCTGTAGATATATCTTATACCAAAAATGCCGACATATGCATCGCCGTACAATAGTTCATCGACGATACCAAACGATTTAACTAACATAATATGTTTATGAACTACAAGGCGTGAACCAAAAACAAAACAAAATTGTGCTCTCGTATACTCATGCATGCCAGACAGTTTATCATTGAGACGCAACAAAACCATGATGCTAAGGAAATGGTCACATTTAAGCCTTTGGCTTACTGCCAAATCCTTTTCTCTAATGTAGTAGTAGCTCATCGTGTCGGATTGGAGCGATTGTCATTTTGTTTATCCGGATTAATCTGTCCCACCAATAAAGAACTATTTATTTATTTACAACTGTGTATACTTCAGACGTTCGCAAAAATAAATGACAACAATTGGGTTTTACATAGAGATGTATCGGTCAATCTAGTGGGTTTGACTAAGATTTTGAGGACACCTGGTTATCATATCTCCATGAAGATACAGCTGTTTTAACGAAATGTCCAGGTGCTCCTCTGTTCATTGTGCTATATACTGGCTAATTATTCTCAGTTTAACAGGAATGTTGCTATGCAACTATATCAGCTACATGTGCCAGACACAGAGTGAGATTTGCGTTGTTTATGTTAGGCGATGAGTCTGTTCTAAAACATGAAAGATATCGCGTGTATATTGGGCAGATATAACATTTTTAGATGTCAGTATTGGAGGTTCCTGAAAAGTCATTTGTCACTACGCTTTCTTTTATCTCAGATTAAATTTGACGGCACACTGTGACCACTATTGTTGAACAGGCCTTCTATACATTTCCATATCTATTGTAACGTTGTTGTGGAAACTGTATTGAATGGGGCAGACTTGTGTTAAAATATTAACATGAGCTATTCTAATATTTTAACATGCACCATTATCTTCCTCGTAAAAAGTTACCACTGTCAGAACGCATTGGTGTCATCTCGATTGTACCCCGTGAAGTTATATATAGAACACATACCGAGAGACATATATTTGCAATATGAAAATCTAGGCACAAAATGTGACGTTTGTAACACGCACGATTTGATTCCTCGTATCATTTGAGAAGAACATGTATGAATTTGATGTTAATTGGCACTAAACATATTTCTATCAGTTTTTATTCAATTTTTTTTTATTTTTTTATTTAGCAGAAAGAATGACAAAGGAAGAAAGACAAAAAATCACAGACATTCATTCTGTCAATCCAAGGCTTGGAAGAGTGAGACTCTACCATGCCCTGGCCTACTTTCTTACATATAATTCTAAAATATTTAAAGTAACACAGTGTGTTTGGATAATTTTAACAAAGAGTGTTCAAGTTAAAAGTGAATTTTAGGCTACGCTGGTATAATTTATTTTTCTCCAGAAAATGGGCTCTATTTTGCTACAACCATGCTGATAGCATAATTTTTTATTTTTTTTCTTTAAAATATTTGGTTACATGTAGTATTTAAAGTTTGTATAATCAAAGTTCCAAACAATATGTGCAGTTTTAAATATTTTTACATTCTGAATTTACCAAAAAACAATATAAATAGACAATATAACATATTGCAATTGTATTGCAAATATTGTAGTTGTTGTAATTATTGGTTCGACAGCACTCGGGGAAAATACACAACGCTCTCTTGATGTTTCGGACTGTGGCTGAAAAAAAATTGTGGTATTGTTAAGCAAACCGGCATATCTATTGACGTTCTCGGGGAATATGATTGGAAAGTAAAAATGATCGGTGTACTGAAATTGTACAGATATTGTATAAGTGTCTGCCGCTCGGGTACCGGGTAATTGATTTCTTGTGTGTGTTGTCCAGTCATTGTTAAGCTCGGGGTGTACTTTGTGCCTGAAAAATCTTGTTTTCAATTACACTATTATTTAATTTTTAAGGCATTTCGAAGTGTCAGCCATTGGTTATCGAATTCATAGTTCATGTTACATTTTGCGTTGTATCTCTCGCATTCATACCTAAATTGAAGATCACAAAGGACGGTCGAAGTGATAGTTGTGTGGGCGTGACTTTTGTTCTATATATATATATATTGTTTCAGCACTTGTAGGAACAGATTACTTTTTGAATTTTTGTATTCATGATCTATGCCAATAATTATATTCTTTTTTGTTAGATCAATGGGAAATTGGTTGTTTCTTGCCCATGTTTCAATTCCTATCATAAAGGTTTGGACGTGGGGACAGTCCCAGAAATGTGAGAAATTGTTTCCTGTACGTTATGACAACGATTGCAAAAATCGTCGACTCGAATGTTAGCCACCTTTAGAAATTTATTGGTACTAATAATTTGTGTGTTTATTCTGAATTGGAGCCACTGTAATTTCATATCCGTTGTCGTTTTAAAGGGCATTCTCAAATATACTTCCCAATTTTCTATTTTCTCGCCAAATTTGGATTCCCATTTTTGACATGCATTCGGCATGGTTTTTCTCATTTGATATAATTTTATAAAATAATTGACAGCCTTTTACACAACGGACTATCGGAATGAGATTGTTTGGTATACATGGGTAGGGTATACGGATTAAGGGTTGGTTAAGAGAACTTGCCAATGGCATAATCTGACGCTTTATGCTTTTGATTGTTATGAAATCAACGCGGATGTTGAAAGTTGCATAAAGTGTGCGTGGGGTATGGAATGTATTATCTGATTGGAATAGATCATTTATAAAATATATTCCGGCATCTCTCCACGATTTAAAGTTGATCGACGAACCTCAGATTTTTATTTTCGGATTAGTCCATACAGTTGAGGCCATAATAGTATTATTTGAATTATTTAATCGCATAAATTTACACCATGCTGAGAAAACATCTCTCCAGAATGGATTTGCGAACTTGTCTGTTTGCTTTACAATATAATTTGGGTGATAAGTGAGAAAGAGTGGATCTTTTAAAAAGAATTGCCATTGCATAGTGAGGCACATTTCGATTGTTTGCAAACCAAGCGTCTAATCCAGCTAATTTTCATGGCGCTATCAAAGTTTTCAACATTAATCATCTTCAAACCTCCGTACATATATTCGGTACATAATTGTTTTCTTTTTATTCTATCGCGTTTGGAATTCCAGATGAAATTATATAGAATGGTATTTATGGTCTTCAAAAATGCTTTATCTGGACTTGGGAGGGTTATAAATAGGTGTGTCAATTTTGGTAAGATAAGGGATTTGACAACTGTTATTCTACCTAACGGGGTCAGGAGTCTGTGTTTCCAAATTTTTGTGATCTTTTCTATATCTTCGAGTTTATAATTGTAGTTTATATTCATGTTTGTTAAATTAGTGTCGAAATGTATTCCTAGAAAATTAAAAGTGTTTACAGTAGACAGGTTTAATTCCTTAAGAACTTGTCTTATTTTAGTATGTGACCCTATTCCTATCCATGATGCTTGACACTTTTCAGGATTTATGCGCAGACCCGATACCCGAGCAAATTCGTCCAGTGTTAAGTACGATTCGCGTAGACTATTTTCAGAACCATCAAGAATGAGCGTCGTGTCGTCCGCATATTGTGTTATTTTGTACTCTGAACCACCGAGGAATATCCCTTTAATTGTATTGTTTTGGCGTATCATCAGAGCCAAAACTTCAGCACAGAGGAGAAAGATATACGGTGATATTGGGTCACCCTGGCGGCAGCCTCTACCTAGCATGAAGCTCTGAGAAATGTGACCATTAATCAGAATAATTGAGCTGGCATTCTCATACAAAATTGATATCCATTTCTTTACAGAATCTCCGAAATTAAAAAGGTCAAGACATTTTCTTATAAATGACCCTGACCATGAAACAGTGTCAAATGCTTTTTCAAAATTGATAAGAAGTAGTAGGCCAGATTTATTTTCTTGTTTTGTCCTGTGAATTATGTCGTATATTAGTCGGGTGTTGTCACCTATATATCTACCAGATAAAAACCCGGTTTAATCAGGGTTGATTATCGATGGGAGTACACGTTTTAGTCTATCCGATATGCATGACGAGGCTAGTTTGTAAGATGTATTCAAAAGGGTAATCGGACGCCAGTTTTTTTACATCTGCCTATTACTGTCCTTTTTAGGGATCATTATTATAATTCCTTGCTTTTGTGTGATTGACAGTTCCCCCGTTGAAAACGATTCATTTAGCGACTGTTGTGAGATAACTACCCATTATAATCTCACAACTTGATTCAAACTATACGAATGTCCCAATATATAAAACCCCAAACTCAGATATTCGTGTTCGGTTCTCGAAACCTCACACGTCTTAATCTCAGCGAAGATATACACACAATGAAGATGGCTCCCAAATATGGTCAAGGGAAATGCCCATAACGAAGGAACCAATCCCGATGTGTATTGCCAAACGCCTCATCTAATATGCGTCCCAAATAGTATATAAGAGACAACCACATCCCATCACCTCATGCTTTCACTAGACTCATCTCATACCTAGATCATATCCAGGCATCATTCACACCAGGCATCACCCATTCGGGGACATCACTTCGCGGCGACTATTGGTCATTATATTTGTACACACTGCATATCTTATTCCCAACATAATAAAGACTTGTACCTACTATATCTATGTGTTCATTACCTCACATAGTATTAATGGTACCGTGAACAGTTCTACGTCTCACCACACAACTTGAAGTCTCGGCCACTAGACGATCACTACAGAGCAGAAACAATCTCAAACCGCTACTCAACCACGGGGATACAGCCTTACACTCCAGCCACGGATAGACAGCCTCACACACTAGACCACTGCACCGGTCAACCATAACTCAACCATTCGGACACACAGGAACCCTTCGGACACACAGGACCGCATACCAACCCTTCGGACACACAGGACCGCATACCAACCCTTCGGACACACAGGACCGTACACCAACCCTTCGGATACACAGGACCGCACACCAACCCTTCGGACACACAGGACCGCATACATACTCATCTGATATAGACGAATCAACCTTTTATTCTCATACAACCAGCTCACATCGTGTATCCAGCTAAAAAACATTACTCACGCCTCTTGCAGACCAGATTCAGATCCACATAAACATTAACATCCGATTTGGACATCCTTCGGCTTCCAATAAACACGACAAGAACATTCTGTACATCATTCATCATCACAGACTTGTGCACATTATTCTTCTCGGAAATTGGTGAGTGACCATCTTTTCTTTCCCATTTGCTGTCAAATTGCACACCCCCTATTTTTAGCATTCTTTTACTCCTTTTTTTTCACGTGGGTTATGGACACATCACCTGATTCTACTACACCTACACTACCTACCCATCCTACTACAATACATGCTTCAAACGATCAGCCCATACCACCCACCTCTTACAAACAACATTCAGTTCTTAATTTTAAAACTTACTGTAGATACGCTTTACCCCACCAAATAACTTTATCGCCACAACTCATTAAATATTGCAATCCCATTCGCATTGATATAACGCAAGATACAATCCGCTTATACGTGCGTTGTATGATTACAAATAACTACTCAGGACATACACTAGATTCTTGGAACGAGTGGCATACATTTCCGGCTCATTTTACGGATTATCCAAAACTTATTGTCAACTCTATAGTCGCGGCAATTCCCATAAAACATCCTAATAAATCACCTGAATCGTGTCAAATACACCTGAATCGCATAATACACCGCCACGGCACTTGGAAAAAAATACAACATATTTCGCACCCATACCATAGATCCCAAAACAGACACCGTTAATCCTTAATAACATAATGGAGTCACCACCTCCGCAGAGCAGCGATTATTTTCATCCAAGCCAAAATTATCAGCATCACCTTGAAGTAAACAGGGAAATGGACCGATCAACCGCACGATATCACCCCACACAGACATTACTAATGAAATGGGTAAAGATGCTCAAAACTTGCTATTGTCAAGGCTTACCCATGAAATTAGCCATTTCACTAGTTCTATCCGCGACCAGACTGAAAGTTTAAAAACACAAACAACAATAACAGCACTGTTGGGGATGAATTCCATTATTGAACCCTTCGATGGCAAGCCTGACGATTTTCCCCAATGGGTCCATGCGGTGGAAAAATACTCCCGCGCGATTTCGGCACAAGATGAGACTATCATAAAAATTGCCGCTCAGACATGTAAATCTCAAGTTTCTGAATTTATTCAACGCTTCATAAATGAAAATAACACAGACGGAAAATTCACGTTCACCTGGACCGATCTGAAATCACAGTTACGCTCATTATTCAGTTCCATAACTGATTCTCCTCAAGCCCTTTCCTCATTACGAGCCATTAGGCAGAGACATACGGAAACAATTGCCATGTTTGCAGAACGCATACGTACTCTTGCTAAACACGCGTTTACTGATGAAATTAACACAAGAGCAGTGCAAACACAATTAGTAGCATTTTTTTCCGACGGTATTCGCGACTCTAGTATCAAATTCAGGCTTCTCAAAGACGACCCCGTAACGCTTGATAGAGCTACTGATATTGCCCTACGCGAAATGAACCTTCGGCAACGCTATCGCTTACGTTACGGTGAACATCATAATGATTATAACCAATTCCCACAGTTACAATCCCCTCAACCAATGGATATCGACAATAACCACCGGCACATTCCAAGAGGGCCATCACAATCCACTTACACCCCCCGCCAATCCAAAGACAGACACCGAATCAATGATCACCCCCAACAGGCGCCAACCTTCAAATTCTCACCACCCCTACTCTGAACCAAGGGTCTCCCATCCAAACCGCATCCAAACCATGGATGCAAGATATACTGCAACAGCTCAACGACCCCTCTTCTGTACATACTGCAGATTAAACAATCATACCACAGACCAATGCAGACGTCGGGCTCAAAATAATAACCAATTTTTAAACAGATAAGGACTCATTGCTGCACAAATTTGACCCCAAGTAGACGCAAGACAATGAGTCCTATTACACATCAGATTAGCACCATAGGCGGCCACAATCATAGATATGCTAAAGCTCATCGAACATACGAATCTCAAAAGCATAGAGTCTGTGATTCACAGCTGCATCACATTAATCATTACCCCACGCTACCATCAAAGTGCCAAAACCAACGATATATTAATTACCGCACGCGGCGCCCACTTAATCTCCCTCGCCACAGGCAGGTAACACATACCACCTTCTGCCATAACAGGTGTTCCTCTATGAAACCCAGATTTCATAATTCTTCCAATAAGTCTATCTCACCGCTTCTTGACTTAAAATTTCCTTCCCATTTTAAAACCCTGAATCGCCTTGAAAAGCCCAACCACCAACACATTACTAATTCTTACTCATCATCCAAAAGAAAGTCATCATGCACCAATTCTCGCGAATCACATTCCAATACTGCAATTAACCCTATAATACCACCAGTCAAACCCATACAACACACTATACCAGTACTTAAATATCCAAGTGATATGACAGATGGTGCTCTAAACCAAACACCATGCTCAACTATCATTAAAATACACAAACAACGGATTAGATCACTATTAGACTCCGGGGCAACCACCAGTTGCTTGAAATACGACATTTATAGATCCATGCCAAATCGACCACCTTTAATTAAAGAACATGTGTTACTCACATCAGCCGATGGTACACCAATGAAAGTTTTTGGATCCACACATCTCACATTTAGAATCGGAAAACTCATTCTTACTCACAAATTTGTCATATGTGCAACCTTGTCACGTCCTTGCATTTTAGGGCGCGATTTTATGAAACAACACAGTATTAGACTTTACTTTGATCTAGAAAAATTCAGAATACAGAATCAATTATACCCGATGTTAAGGGACGGTCACATTGCATCACTCATCCGATCAACAAATAACGTTTCATTATCACCCCAATCATGCGCCATCATAACAGGCAGACTCATAGGGCCAAATGATATGTTTAACACACCTATAATCCGAATAGGCAAAGGTAACATGTCCATTTTCGAACACGAACCAAATGTACATGTAACCGACACGCTAGCAGATGCAAATAATCCAAATATTTGCGTCATGATAGAAAACCAATCGGCGTCACATATGTCCATTAGGAAAGGTCGGGTAATAGCACAAGCATTTGGCACTCAAGAGCAAATGATATGCAGGGCATCCGATGAGCAAAACATTAACTCATCTCCGCCAACCAAACACAGTATAAACACCATAGGTGACCGGCAAGACATTAACCCTCCAGTCACTAAGACTCAACCTATATCTGTCGATGATATCGTGGCACCTCAACACCTTAAACAGCAAATATTGCAACTAGTATCACAATACCCTGATGTTTTTACAAATGACATAAACAAGATAGGATATTGTCCAAAAATTAAAATGAAAATCTACCTCAAACCAAATACTTTACCTATTTTTTGCAAAAAATATCCGACACCACTGAACAAACAACGAATTATGGCTGCTGAGATAAAAACATTATTAGATGCAGACATTATTAGACCCACTGCCCATTCATCGTGGGGATTTCCCAGTCTCCTCATCCGCAAATCCACACCCAACCCCGACGGGACTCCAAATTACCGATTGGTAATCGATCTGAGAAAACTCAATGATGTTTCCATTCCATTAAAATGGTCTATGCCTAGTTTTACAGAAATATCGTCCAAGTTACTCGGCTCAACTATTTTCAGTATCTTTGATTTATCAAATGCTTATCATGTTATTGGAGTCGAACCCGAAGATGTTCCCATATTAACTATGAATACGTCCGAAGGACAATACAGTTATCAAAGAGCCCCGATGGGATATGTCTCGAGCTCAGGGTATTTTTTAAAACTCATGAACATGGCCCTACACGATTTACCATTTGTAGAAGGATTTGTCGATGACCTGATCTGTCATAGCTCCGATCCTCAAACGGATATACAGCAGCTCACAAAATTATTTGACAGACTCAGGGAATACGGCTTAATAGTTAAACTATCAAAATCTAAATTTTGCCAACCACAAGTCAAATTTTTAGGGCATATTATTTCCGACAAGGGCACATCTCCTGACCCTGAAAAAATTTCAATTATCAAGTCTCTACCACCTCCGAAATCAGTTAAAGAAGTCCGCAGATTACTGGGAATTCTTAATTTTTACAGGTCATATTCTACTACTTTCGCATCTACGGCATTGCCTTTAATCAAACTCACAGCCAAATATGCTAAATTTGTGTGGGATGCGCCGTGCCAAACAGCGTTCGACACGCTTAAAGAAAGCTTAGCAACCGCCCCCATCTTAGCTTACCCAAATCCCGACAAACTGTTCATTCTGACAGTAGATGCATCTATCCATAGTATCGGGGCGATACTATCACAATATGCTAATAGCCAAGATGATAAACACGTTGAACTACCAATCGCGTTCGCCAGTAAAAAACTTAACAAATCACAAAGGAATTATTCTGTCACGGAAAAAGAAGCATTCGCTATATATACGTTTGCAAGGCAATTTAAATTTTACTTACAGGGATCCCAAGTAGAGATTAAAACAGATCACTTACCCCTCATCCACATGTTTAAAAAACAGGATCTGATAAACACAAAAATTCAAAAAAGTTTTTTTGGAAATATCAGCATTGAACCCAAAAATTACTTATATTAAAGGCACGAACAATGTTACGGCCGATTTTTGCAGTCGGATAAACCCCGACACACACCCGTGCATCATTTCTTGCACAGATAGCGACCCAAATCCACCCAACAATCCCCTTGTACAGGATGTTAATATACTTGACATGAAAAATATTCAGGAATTCTCAAAACGAAATAAACAACCAAAAAAGAACACGGATTCTGAATCATCAGTTGATCTTGACGACAGCCCGGTCCTTCCTCCTATAACTAATATAAGAGATGAACAATCAACAGACCACACAATCACCGAGATTATCAAACAAATGCAATCAACAAATATACCCGAAAAATTAGCAAAAACCTTTATTCTCAAAGATGGTATCCTACACTATATATCAATATATAATGACATACCTAAATTTCGAATATATATAACGGACAAAATAGCGCAGGAAGTTATATCCCAATATCACAGTCTCGGCCATAGATCGGTACAATCGCTATACGCGACCATACGAAACAGATATTACACACCTCAGTTGTTTGCAAAAATTGTCACATACATAAACAATTGTCACACATGCCGACAACGAAATGCTTATAATCCAAAAATCCCGCTTCAACCAGTCACTGCCCCATCAAGGCCAGGACAGCTCATAGCCATCGATCTTATGGGACCATTTTCCCCCAAAACACAGTCAGGAAATAGATTTATCTTAACTATTATTGATCAATTTTCATTACATACTTTAGCATACGCATTACCTAACAAAATGGTGGATACAATTTTAGAAAGATTGAATTCAGAGTATTTCACTTCATTTGGATCAGTTGAAGGTATTTTAACGGATAATGGGTCCGAGTTTGCAAACTCTACCTTTACTGAATTTTGTAAATATTACCATATCAATCACCGTCTCAGTTCGTTCTACTCACCCCAAAGCAACGGGAAGTCAGAACGCTCGCATAGAAGTCTAGCATCAATCATTTCAACAATCACCCAAGCAAATGTAGAAAATTGGGACCTATATCTAAATTATGCATCACAAGCAATGAACTTCCATTGTTCCAGTGTACATACACATTCACCATTTTTTCTAACTTTTTTTAGAGAACCACAGATAAGCATAGACCGAATTTTAACACACAGAGAAAAGTATTTAGGAGAGGATTTTTTAGCCACCACGCTTCAAAATCAACACATTATTTTTAAAACTACAAAATCTCTTCTCGAAACAGCCTCTAGAAACCACAAACAGAACAAAGGTGGATCTATTCCAGCCTTTAAAATAGGCCAATCCGTCTATTACGAAATCCACCAACCAAATCACAAATTTTCATTTAAATATGAGCCGTTTTGGCGTATCTTGAAACAGACAGGCCCCATATCTTACATATTAAGACATGACCTATCTGCTAAATTAACAAAATCACATGCTAAACACATCAAACCATCCCCCGTTGATTGGCCTACACCTCAAATTCCCAATCACTTAAAAAATAAACGACACAATCGATTTGCATTTCCACCGAGTGAAGCCAGTGTCGATAATAATAGCTCTCAATCCACATTGGAATCAGACGATGACCTCAAAACGACGGCAATTAAGCGCGCTCAACTTGAGCGCTCAAACACAGACGACAGTTCTTCAATACCATTGGCTGAATTAGCCAACAGACCCAGCGACCAATCTAGGCCCCAAACACAGGAACCAAATGTCATAAAACACAAATTAATTACACAAAATTCTTATAGTACGACGCCAGACACAAAATCGGATCGCGCAGATAGCAAACGCGGCCGGCATCGTAAATTATATACACCATACGCCAAACACACGCCTAAAGATTCATCGTTTTCTAATTCCTTCCAATATACATCACCCGACAGCCGTTCGACGAATTGGTCAAACGAAAGTACGGAAACATATGATTTATATCAGATGACAACTGATATCGAACATTCATAATTATGTATCAAAGTACTTCACAATCACTAATGATAGATAGTTTACATAACTTTTATTAGTATTATATAAAACAGGTTTTACAAAGGCATAACATAGATAGACACCCCAACGATAAACTTTACTCATACCAGTTGCATGATCATATAGTATATATATCAAACAGGGCATCGTCCCGTTTCCCAAATCTCTAATTCAATTATCGCTAACAGGTGTACATTGAGTCATGATGCCGAAGTAAATTTAACCGACATGTAATATATATCTGACTGACACTCGGCGTCTTTGACTAATTGTTTAATCACGAAACATGCCAATCTGTCGATCATTGTCTCTCGCACCAATCTCCGAAATATGGCAAACTCCCGTTCATGACTCAGTTACATCTTCATTCCCTCCAATATGCTTAACCCAATCATATATTCATTGACATAGCACACAACCGCCACAAGACACTATAATTATATTATATAGTAGGTGATACAATAATCACGGCATATTTCCCTCAATACCACCCCCCCCCCTCCTGCCAAACAACGCTCTTCATCATAAGAACGATTGGTACAGAAACCACGGCATATTATCCCTCAATGTAGACACCCCCACCCACCACCGCCACAAGACACTATAATTATATTATATAGTAGGTGATACAATAATCACGGCATATTTCCCTCAATACCACCCCCCCTCCTGCCAAACAACGCTCTTTATCATAAGAACGATTGGTACAGAAACCACGGCATATTATCCCTCAATGTAGACACCCCCACCCACCACCACCACAAGACACTATAATTATATTATATAGTAGGTGATACAATAATCACGGCATATTTCCCTCAATACCACCCCCCCCCCCCTCCTGCCAAACAACGCTCTTTATCATAAGAACGATTGGTACAGAAACCACGGCATATTATCCCTCAATGTAGACACCCCCACCCACCACCGCCACAAGACACTATAATTATATTATATAGTAGGTGATACAATAATCACGGCATATTTCCCTCAATACCACCCACCCCCTCCTGCCAAGCAACGCTCTTTATCATAGAACGATTGGTACAGAAACCACGGCATATTATCCCTCAAGTAGACACCCCCACCCACCAACGCCACTATAATTATATTATATAGTAGGTGATACAATCATCACGGCATATTTCCCTCAATATCACCCCCCCCCCAATACTGCCAAATAACGTTCTTTATCACAGAACGATTGGTATAGAAACCACGACATTTCCACCACCATCACTGATTTCCCACCTCGCATCTCACATACATTTACCGACATTATTTGAACCCACGAAACCCAGAAGCAAACGTATAACACTCTTTACTATAGAGCGTATATTATATCAACCCTGGCATTTCTCCCATATTCTATACGTTCCCATAAACTCTCCGAAATAACTAAAACCAAATTTATTCGAACGAACAAACAAACGCTCTTCATTCTAAAACTTAGATAACCCAATCAATAACAGTATTGAACTCTGTAATAATTCTTGGCAGCGGTCTAATAATATATTTATCTCTTTACATTTCAACCAATCTTAGACTATAATTAAATAATCTTTGGCGATTTAGCACGTTTACAAAAGTTACTCTTTGTAGCTCAACCAATATTAACACCTTTGGGGCATTACCACGATTACAACAACAACAACAACAACAACAACAAAAAATACATTTCTTTTCACTGAATTTATCAGCAAGATGTTATTTCTACAGGCTAACACGGTGAATAACCACAAAAACAATTCAATTCATGTTATTGTTGGCTAAACACCGTGCCAGCTTGCAGAATGCAAGCCAGCTCTTGATCCAGGGACGCTCCAAATTCATCAGGGGCAGCATTCACAGCGACATCTTCTTACAACACTCTCCGATGTTGACTCCAGATGTCCACTATTCGCTGCCTTTCATCTATGATCTCCAGCCGGAGATTTATCACCGTCTGGCATCTTTCTAACTCAGACACGGTACTAAAGTACCGTGCCCAATCTATACTGGTCCCTCCAGCAAGGCACACAGCAACTATAACATCATGAAATGCCAGTATGTGGTCCACATACTGCATTGTCACCTCATATTGACTAGTTTCTAACACGGCAACCTCAGCCTCCAAGAATCGCAAGTAATCAGACATAATGAAAATTAAGTCAGAAATAACACTTGTCGATATTCCCACACCTTATATACTCATCTCATATTGGCAGATAGCGTCCGTATCGAATCGAGACACTGTGCCAAACCAAGTAAGCACTCTCGAAGATTCCCGAGGGACATGCTAGGCACTATCTATCTCAAATACCCACACGGTAATATATATTACAAACCCCTGTTCCCGCTAACATCAAACCAGCTATCAAGCGATATCTCTTCGATACATCTAAACATAATATCCAATGATAAATAAACACACTAAACATCATCTAATAATCAGATATAACTCAATGCTGGCAAGTCCAGTGTGCATCGGTGCACAATGCACACAGGGCTAAAACTAGCTTCCCTCAAATAACAAAAACAAAATAAATACAATAAAAATATGTTACACAAGTATCATATCAATAAATAGGAATATTTCAACATAAACCATAACATAAACAAACATTACCCAGCCAATTTATCTGCCTCATAAACATAAAACTATCCATAATTATTCATTAAACTCAAATAACCCAAATCAAGCTACCCACACAAACCAATAAGTATGACAAGAACACCGATAGGTTAACCTTCCACTTCCACAACACATACACCAGACCCCTCCCCCACACACCACGTATCTAGTGAGATGTAAGTCACAATATATCTCTCAACACGACCATATCGTATATGTACCACCACCCCCCCCCAACTGCCCACAATACCCTAAATCACATATACATGTGCAGAGCTAAAATGAGCCTGAATAACATGTATGCGAAAATCACAATATATCTCCCAACATGACCATATCGTATATGTACCACCCCCCCAACTGCCCACAATACCCTAATCCACATATACATGTGCAGAGTTAAAATAAGCCCGAATGACATGTATGTGAAAATCACAATATATCTCCCAACACGACCATATCGTATATGTACCACCCCCCCCCCAACTGCCCACAATACCCTAAATCACATATACATGTGCAGAGCTAAAATGAGCCTGAATAACATGTATGTGCAAATCACAATATATCTCCCAACACGACGATATCGTATATATACCCCCCCCTCCCCCCACCGCCAAGATAACCAGAGCCGCGTGACAATGCGCGATCAAATATTATCATTACAATATAGATAGAACTACTATTCCATGCGTCAATTGCACTCCCCTAATACTATACAATCAACAAATATTTCCGCCAATAATCATGTCAAATATAGCAATAAGAACCTATATATAGCAGTACACAATACGCATTTATTCATATGCCTTTTGATATCCATATTGACATGACTGTTGGTATACCTACACCCTATGACACATACATTTTATAAATAATACAGCAATACCACTTGTCGTTCACATTCAGATGTCCATGTGATGTTTTCAATGAAACCAATCTTCATTAGCACGATGTAGCCCACGTTAAATTATATAGGCACAAACAGCTATCAAAGATTGGGCCCATCTTTCTCCTTCACTCCTCCTGCCAAACCTCCTCAAATCTCGCTCATCAGCCGACCCAACTCAACTCCGTCTTACCAGTCAGTCTGTTCTTCCGACCACAGATCCATCAACCTTCTCCTCTCTTCCCTAAGCTGCTTCCTCAAATTTAAAATGAGGTAACACCTCTCATTTTCTTCTAGCCACAACGTACACAGATAGCGATCGCTCTTGGATGATACCCCCGTACGGGCGTGCTCATTCCCCCGCTCAAATTGATCGACTATCTGATCATTCACGTAGGTCAGATAGATCGAATCAACGATCACCCCAAAATACCCTAAACCATTTGCCTTCGCATTTCTCAACTTACACTCTAACTCACTCAAAAGTTGACTCATAACTGCAAATATCGAAAGACAGGCCCGCAATAATTCACAGCCATAATGGCCAACGCATTTATACCGCTATACCACTAATTACCTTCGTCGACACGCCTAGCGCACGCAGCGCGGCTAATTGGTACACACACTGGCATCGCGTGACGTCATATTTCGTCGATTTCTGGGGGTACCAATTTAACACAGTAATTTGAGAATGACATTACAACTTACACCGGCCGAAAAATCTCATCGATTAATCAAACCAGTTAACCCATAAAAGCCATGCCCACGCGAATCTATCTTTATAATCAGATACCGGCTAACCCGCTAATACACACCTATATTTTTACTTATAGGGGTGCAAGCGATATGAAGCCTACAGAAAACTTCGTTAAAGCGACCCTCTTCATACTTATCATCGGCTTTCAAACTAGTGACGCTATGTTAACTCGACAGAACATGTTATTTTTGCATCACCGGCAAATTGCTGTCTCAAATGAAAATTGGGATCTCAGTTTTCTCATCGAACTCACACCATATTATACCTACATAGCAAGACTCGCTACCGACATAAGGATGGCCCAAAATAAACTCAATAGCATTTGTGCCACGTTTCATCAAAGCACATATCACCATAACAAACCTCCATTCAGGAACGAGACAAATAACATTAACTTTAATCTCATCAACATTTTGACAGATTTACAAACTGAATTAGCAGCGGCTCTCACGGAAACAAAACAAATCCAATATGAATATCATAATTATTATCAACTCCATAATACCAAAAGACTCAAACGAGCAATATTACCCGTAATAAGCGATATCGCCAAGTTTCTATTTGGCACCCCTTCGATGTCAGATATTACACATGTAGAAGATAACATACGAACCCTCTACCAAAACCAAAAAAAAATCCAACACGATACTCAAACCGCTTATTCTATCATGAATATAACACGCGTCATTTCAAACGAAAATCGCCAACGAGTCAACACATTATCAACAACAATATCCAATATTCAAGCCACACTTCGAAAAGAAACACATCGAACCCAAAAACATGTGCATACAATTGAAATATTCACAATCATCAATGCTAAGTTTCTAGTAATATTACATGAAATACAACAAGATGTTATCCAAGCAAAATTATATTTGCGACATCTTAAAGTTCAAATTGCCTCTCTAATTAACCACTGATTTACACCGGAGATCATAAGCCCAATACATTTAAAAAAGCCACTTGACAGTATAACGAAATTACTTCCAGCCCATTTGAAGTTACCATTCCCCATAGAATCGGGAATTGCAAAATATTACCAACATTTGAAGACACAAACCATACTCACAGACAGCAGACTAATCATTACCATAACAATTTATTTACGCGATATCAGAATGCAGTTTGACATATTCCGCGCTATACCATTTTTTTATCCATTAGACCCTCGAGACCCAAGACTCAGACACAACAATAAATATACAGTTGCCCGAATCGATATTACTCATAATTACCTGCTATTATCTCCCGACCGATCCAAATATACCACCATTGGTGACAATCACCCGTGTATTTTAAACAAATTACCATATTGTAAAATTCAAAAAATTTCAATCGCCGCATCACATAATCATAACTGCCTACTCAACATATTCACCAATGATACAAAAAATACCGCCACAAATTGCCCTATAGCCATTTACCCTCAGTATAATTTACCATCCGCTATTAAGCTGGCGGCATGTACATGGCTTATAACAACCACGAAAGCTCATACATTTACAGTAAACTGTCATCACAATCTCTTAAGAAAACGACCGTATAGAATCACAATTTTACCCCCCATCGCAACGATAACTTTACCACCAAGGTGCATAGCTACATCAGCCAGTATCAAACTAATTGCATTCACAACTTTGAACTCATCACACATCACCATCAAGACACAAATAACCCAATTACAATCAACTATTGAATTACATAAATTGCCACAATGGAAGCCATTATTTTCCCAAATTCATAACTTGCCCCCTCAAGTATCGATTCCAAACAAGTTACCCCCCATAAAGCAACTATCATTATATGATTTTCTGCAAACAGTCACTTCCCTGCAACCCATCAAACAAAAGAAAAAACAGGATTTTTACCAAATCATCATTCCCGCGGTCATTACGTTCATATTAATTTTACTGATTGCCATCTCAAGTCGCAAATACATTATTCAGTGTATTACGAAAATTTCCCAATATCAGACTCAACGCAATCACAACACGCGACGAATTAAAATCGCAAAGCTACGAAATAAACTTAACCAAATGATAAAGGGAACTGATATGCAACTTCGTCACAGACTAACCCCACCAATACCCAATGAAGCTACGAAAGATATTCATTTGTCTCCAGCTAAGCAACCTCAAATACAAACCACACAAGAAGATTTGACATTTCCCAAAAAACACCCGCGAGATGTTGATGATGAATCATCCACATTACGACCTATGAAAATAATAAAAACTCACGCGTCCATCCATAACCCACCACTTAATCTATACTGATCATTTTATCAATAATACCATTTTTTTTCTATAAGGGGCACAAACCCACAGACTAATTCTAATTTCGTTACTGCATCCATACCCCGGCAGCTGTGTATGCTAACGCCATTATGACACGTGCCAATCCCAAGAGTTAGACAACTGACCGCCGATTATCATCAATAACATTGGTAACGGATCTCGCCACCTATCAACAAACGCATTAATAAATGCCTCATATACCACACTCCAAACAATATTTCACCTCTGACACATGCTCTCAACAATTCCCTGTGCAATTGACGGCAGATGAGAAACATTTGGTCTCTCATTACCACAATACCGAATGTATACATATCGTCATGATTTTATTAACAACACAACATGCATTTATATAATACATCACCAATGTTCATCATTTACAAAACATACCATGCACTATTACCGTATTGTTATATTCATTACTTCTCATACTTGTATCTCTATATTCTATTATCATACCTTATCCTACATATCAATATAGCACGCATTATGACTGCTTGCACGATCATTTTATATACCAACCCATATATGCTTTTCCCACCATTTATTTCATAATCTCATAATATTGCGTATCATCATTTTAAGACAACTTAATATTGCATATCATCATTTTAAGACAACTTTGTTCCACATGTATTAATCATAACTTCACCACAATCAATGTTATTATACTTCATTTCAGCCTCATCCACATTACATGATCACAATTACCCCAGTTAGGTCCATAATTTTGATGTTACATAAGATTTTCCGCTGCGCTAAAAATCTTACACGGGTGGGGGACATATGTGAGATAACTACCCATTATAATCTCACAACTTGATTCAAACTATACGAATGTCCCAATATATAAAACCCCAAACTCAGATATTCGTGTTCGGTTCTCGAAACCTCACACGTCTTAATCTCAGCGAAGATATACACACAATGAAGATGGCTCCCAAATATGGTCAAGGGAAATGCCCATAACGAAGGAACCAATCCCGATGTGTATTGCCAAACGCCTCATCTAATATGCGTCCCAAATAGTATATAAGAGACAACCACATCCCATCACCTCATGCTTTCACTAGACTCATCTCATACCTAGATCATATCCAGGCATCATTCACACCAGGCATCACCCATTCGGGGACATCACTTCGCGGCGACTATTGGTCATTATATTTGTACACACTGCATATCTTATTCACAACATAATAAAGACTTGTACCTACTATATCTATGTGTTCATTACCTCACACTGTGTTAAAAGGGGGCCAAAGTCAGACCAAAAGAATTTATAAAATTCACATGTGTATCCTGAAGGCCCTGGGCTTTTATTATTTTTGGCTTTCCTCAGCGCGTCTGTTAATTCTTGTAGGGTTAATGGCCCTTCAATATTTGTTGCTTGAATAGTGCCTAGTTTGGGAAATGACCCATCGTTAAGGACAGAATGTATGTCACGATCATCCATAGACCTACTAGAGTATAAATTCAGGTAAAAGTTTCTTGCTTCTTTCATGATATCGGCTTGTTTTGTGATAGCACTACCATTTGCGGTGGTCAAACAAGTAAGAGTTTTTGAAATATAATTACGTTTTTCCAGATTAAGAAAGTATTTTGTTGGTTTTTCACCATCCTCTATCCATTTTGCGCGAGATCTAACCATGGATTGTTTCTTTTCGCATTTTTTCGATTTCAACTTCTACTTTTTCTAAGTCATTCATTTTTTGTTGTTTTTCTTCGGATGTATGCGATGGTTTCTCTAGGTCTGAAATAATTTTCGCTTTTTTGGATGTTAGATTTTTCTCAATTTTCGTTCGTTCTCGTTTGCGGTTTGCTGAAAAGCGTATAGTGGCGTCGAGGAATAGTCGTTTGCTAATGGAGCATTTTGTTTTACTTTCATTTACAGTCTCATAAGAGGAGTGTGAGTATCTCATTTTATTTTCATTCATAATTCCTTTTACTAAATCAACATATTATCTACAGTACAGAAGAGAATTATTAAATTTCCAGAAACCCTGAGTTTTTACTGAGTTTTAATTGGAGTGAAATAATAGAATGGTCTGATTTGTACCCAGGTAAAATTGCCATTCCTTCTTCCATTAGGTTAAGGAGATCCTCATAAATTGAAAAGTAATCTAACCTCGCCATTTTAATAGGGGATTTCCTTCTCCACGTGTAACGTCTTTCCTGTTTGTTAAATAGTCTCCATGCGTCAACTAGCTCAAGGCTGCCTGCAAGGTCACCAACTGCATTTTTGGCATTGGGATTATTTGTATGTTTGTAGTTATAAGTATCTAGGTCTTGATTCTGAACAAGGTTCCAGTCTCCGCACATGATTATTTGCGTGTTCCCAATCTGGCTAATTAATGTTTTCAAGTTTGCGTAAAAGGCTGGATTATCTTCATTTGGTCCATACAAGTTCACCAAACTTAAACGAATATTTTCTATAGTTATGTCTAGTATAATATAATTCCCATTAGTCTCTCTATGTGTTTCGTGAATAATATATTCGAAGTTGTTTCTAAATAAAATAGCTACACCCCTAGCCTGGGAAGTGTATGATGCCATTATCGCTTTAACTCCCCATTCTGCTTCAATGCATCTTTCCATGCGTTTTGTGAAGTGTGTTCCTTGCAAACAATATATCGATCCACCAAGGTTACGAATGTGATTAAATACGTCGCGGCGTTTCTCGGTTTGGTTAAGTCCACGGCAGTTCAGAGACAGTTGTGGTGACCCGCCCGTCCCTATTTCTGACTCAAGCGGCGCCACATTTGACAACATTAAACCACAAAATTAGACTCATTATGGAGATGAATATATATCAAATTGTTTTTTTGTTTATCAAATGTAGTGCCCACACACCCCACACCATCTCTCACACAATCAGCACCAATATAGCGTATCTAAATCACATGATGTGATTCCTCGTATCATGGATAAGAATGTGTATCAATTTGGTGGAAATTTTGGTGCCCCTCTCCCTTTCAGTGCAGCCCCGACTCGAAAGGCGCCACTTTTGAAAGCTTTAAGGCACCCATTAGACTCGTAATACCGTGTGGATGATGTTGTATAAGTCTTTGTATACAATTGGCGTGTATGCATATTCGTATCAAATTTAGGGCCCCCATATCTCTCACCCAACCACGCGATTAGATTTTCTCGTATCATGGAGAATATTTATCAATCTAGCGGATATCAGCGCTAAACATATTGTTCATCTTTTGTGTGTTACTCTCACCCTTTATGCATTCTGACTCGAAGTTCAAAGATAATGCGGTTAGGGACCTGCTGTCTGAAAACATACCATATTTTGATTAATGCCGTTCATGATTAAAGCATTATAATTCCACCAACACGTCATATCTAACGCCATATGTGCTGCAGTTTAATTCAAATGTATCTATAGTTAACACATTATGCGCGACTTGAGTAGACCGTGTGCATAGAGTGCATGCGTATCCTGAAATTATATTGTGTTAGTGTTGATGTACAAATGGGTAAAACAAAATGAGATCACGAGTCTTGGTGTAATTTGTCGCTGCATTTCAGAAAGAGCCACAACTTCTGTGCAGACGAGAATCTGATCTACGATAACTCATCCATAACAACTCCCATTGTGCTGAGCGAAATCAGTAACTGGACACAATAGCCGTAGTTTAGTATCTACTGAACAGTGTGTGTGGAATACATGCATATATGTCTTTGTAAAATCGGGACGATACGGGGGCGAGGAATTATTCGCCAAATTGTTTTCCGCCGGAGTTGCCTGTAAATACGAATATTGAATACAGCCCGATTGGTACATTAATGACATGGGTTTTACGTTTCAAACACCAATGGTACTTGCAACAGCAGCAGGTCTCCTGGTCTGAATGTGACCAGTTCAGATGTAAAATAACGTAGAAAAGTTTACTTTTCCACCAAGTTAGAAACAACATTTGATATTTCTGAAGGTTATCGCGTTCATATATTGCAAAGAAAGCTGTCCTTCGTGGCGATCTTGTTCAACAGAAACTGCATAATTAAGTTAGAAACACAGGAGGGATTCTCATTCTGGACATGACTAATGTTTATCACTGATCAGATAATTTTTGGAAGATGCAAAATTTGAACTTATTTTATACGACGAGCGCTATCTTTTTCGAATCTCATCTTTGCGTTATTGGACACTAGTCAATGAAAGCGGCGATGGTGATTTAGGATCTGAAACAATTCACTCTTTTCAGCACAGCCGTTTTCCGTGGGTCGAAGCTATTGTAGATTGTACAGCAATTGTGCATTGTATATATATAACAGGTTAATGGAGGCACTGACTCAGAATCAAAAGCATTGCTTCAAATGTGGTTGCTTCAGTGAGTGTGAACAAATGATCATTTCTTATCGAAGTGGTCATGTATTTATCGGAAGGCACAATGAGATGTTCCTTTTCTTCCACCCCCTACACACTTTAGCACAGGCAGCCAGTGTGGGATAGCTGGCTGAGATTTCCCTGTCTCACATAACACGTGACCATCTACCTCACACCACCCACGTGACTGCTTTGCCTATTTAATTAAGAGCCGGAACTAATTTAACAATCCGTCATCATGTTTTGTGTGAACTAAAACAGATTAAAACAATGGCGGCCAACCAGTTACGCTTCACGTTTCAAGTAAATAAATACGGACGAATTCGTGGACGCTAATACAAATGGAGATAAGCCTCAACTGTCAATCACGAAAAACCTTCAACATAACCTCACTTGCAGACACAGAGTTGCATATATAACATGAAATATAAAACGGAAGACCCCAAGCGAAACTGGCACCACTGGCACATTTCGTAACAGGCAAACAATAGCCGCTTCACAAATGACGAACGAAATAATTCCACATTCGAACAGTTGTCATCGTCGAACGCGTCTAACTAACATTTGTCTGTCATATATTCACATGTTTCCTTTTCTAATGGTATCGATATGGTCATTTCCGATGACAAACACGATTAGTCCAGTTGTATATACTTCATATCAATACGCGCGTTTCTCGGAATTTATGCAGGTGCAACGATGTGACGTATCCGTGTCGTTTTCACAAGACCGTGTCGATTTCACTCTAACTCAGATTTCTCCCCAGATATACCGTTACGAAGCTACTGGAATGTGCCAAAGATTGGTATAAAACAAAAAATCGGAATGAGGCTCTTTGGTTGGGAGAAAATTGATCCATCATGACCTGGGGTGTGGGATGGAAAAATCTCACCCTCGGGGCCAGATATTTGGTCCGGACACTCGGCAAGCCTCGTGTCCGGCCCAAATATCTGGCCCCTCGGGTGAGGTTTTTCCATCCCTCACCCCATGTCATGATGGATAATATTAATCTCACATCTAGCTTTAAAATCGGTCCCAATTTTCGCCCAATTAAGTCGGGTTGTGAACCCGCATCAACCTCGTCTAGCCCAGACTTCGACAATGGTATCCACAACATAGCCACCTCATATGTACCATCGTATCTGGTAGCACTTGGAATAATATTCATTGAGAAAGATTGACCTTCTATTGTCGGGTTTAAGTAAGTTCATATTGATTATGTCAAAGGTGACTGGCATAAATAACAATCAGGCATTCAATGTATTACTGTTACTCGGTTCTTTGTTTTAAACAATCCTGTTCATCTGTTCACCTCGCTCAAATTGCCACCTATTTCAAGGGTTTACTTGAGCACGAATGCTCATGAATGCAAGATTCGTCAATAATGGGCACCATTCGGGTAGCAATTTTAAATATAATTGCGCTTATGATGTCCCGGAGTAACATGAATATACCACACACACTATCATTTTCGCCACATGGGAATGTAACGACTAGGTCATGATCTGTCCAGACGATGTTACCACATATCTCGCTTGTGTGAATCTGACGCATAAGAAGGAGATCCTCCAGCCCGTATATGTAAGAATACACGAAAGCATATATATTTCTCCATACGTATTATCGACACGAATGTGTATATCTATTGGTTGTCTAAAGGTATATATATAATACTAGCAGGGTTACCCGGCGTTGCCCAGGTTAAAGTGATGTGAAACCATCTGCATGATGTGGATATTTGGTGGGAATAGAGAATACGTTTGCTCAAAGTGTTACACGTATTCTCATAAATTGTATATTCAAATATCATCACAAAACATGATTCTTACACAGTCATGGGATATAAGTAGTGGCTCAACTTGTCGATTGTCATTTTGGAATAAGGAAGTATTATTTATTTACAACTGCGTATACTTCACATGTTATACAATGATACATGAACATCATAAACACATTAGTTCGCAAAAAATAGAAGAAGATAATTGAGTTTTACATGCAGATATGTATCAATCATTCGAGTGGGTAGGACTAAGATCTTGAGGACATCTGGCGATCATATCTCCATGAAGATACAGATGTTTTAAAGAAATGTGCAGGTGCGCATCTGTTATTGTCCAATCATAATTATATGAAGAGAAACTTGTTATGTTTTATGACATTCCTGAACTAAATATTTTCCTAGAGCTACCGTTTACAACATTTTGATTATAATTACGGACGTTTAACATTAACTTGTTTCTAGTTTGTTGGAAAACATCAGTTTATACGATATTTATTTGGCTAACGAGAACTGCTGCCTATACACTTATATATACAATGTGATTACTGTATTGGCCGCTCTTATTCATGATAACTCGAAATAATAATGCGAGCTTCCCAAATTGGTTTCAAGGTATGCGTTAAGCCTTTTACCTATAATTTTACGCACTTCATATAATTATTAAGCCTGACTCAACGCACTTGATTGCATTATTATATAGCACGGGGTATACCACTGTTTCCACGCAGGGCCAGGAACACGAGCAGTCATGTCTGTATGCTGAAGCTATGTGTTTAACTTGTATCACAGTAGAGTAATTAGTCCTGTTCTATAATATTAATGTATGTGTCATATGCATGTATTGTATCGTACATTTCTGTCTGCATGTTCAAGCTCAAACACAGGCCTCTGACTCAAGATCTGTACCACAAACCTTTACATGTAAGTATATCTGAATTCAGCTTGAACCCTTATATATTTAAAGATAAGCTAGGTCGATTGGATCGATAATTAAAGTACAAATATATATATGAGTGGTGGTATAGATTTTGTGTTAGGGGCCTTTGATCATTTCATTCATTTTCACACTCTTATTCACCTCGACATTTTAATTTGTTGTCATCAGTCATCTATTTGTTATATATGTTTGCATGTTTGTTGTTTAGGGCCCTGAGGCCTGAAGTGTATTATCTTTGTCTGGTTGGTTCATCCGCAATAAATCATTAAGTGATAGCTGCCTTCATCTGAACCCTACCCTGGTCATTGGCCTTATTTGTTTACAAATAACCTAATGCCCAGGGTTCATTAGTTCAGGGGTCATGAATCTACTCACTGGAAGCTCACCGATTTCATTGGTCGATTCGAACAAAGAGTGAAAAATATTTCCGCGCCAATATTTTTATTCCGTCTCACTTTTGTTCTAACCAGCTAGAGATACATATCTAAATTTGATTTGAATTGAAGTAGTCTATTATAATTGCTACATGAGAATGTATACGTCTCATCTGTAATACCGAGAAACAATAGATGTGTTGGCAAATTGTGCTACTTTACCAGCGCTGTGAAAATGTGCATGCAAGAGCCATCTGATAGCAGGTTTTCGGGGAGCCGTGATGCCAACAACAACGGCCCGAAGCCCTGAATGCCAACAACAGATTCAATGCAATGTTATATATTATGCAGTCGAGATTTCACGACATTACGACGGGTACGGCAGACTCGAAATATTATGCAGACAGATTTCCCGACGGGAAGCGTTTGTTTTAAATTCAATGCAATGTTATCGTAGAGAGATTTCACGAAACAAAGAATGCGTTGTCTGTCGTTCCTACGAAGGGGGGATTTCTACGGGTAAATTTTTCCGCCAGAAACAAAAAATTTAATTTTAAAAACATTAAATTCATATTAAAAAATAAAAAACAAAAATAAATAAAAACAAAATAATTACAAAAATGTCATGTTTCTGAAACAAAGCCATGGGACGAAAACAATTTACAATTTAATTAACTTTTGAACTTGAATTGTTATTGGTCCATGGTGAGACCATAATTTCTCTTGATATAAAGGCAGAATTAACTCATTTATTGTCTCCTCACGTTTTCAATTCTGTATTCTGACCATTCAGTTCAATTAACGAATCAATCGTTAAAAAATGTATTTAAAAAATGTCATGTTTCTGACCAAGCACGCCAGTGGCGGGCTAACCTGCTATCTATACTATATATTTTGAGACTTCGTATATATATATATGTGTACTTCATAGAATCGAAAACTGTTCGCTCGATTGCGTTCAAACTTCCCATCTAAATGTAAAAACCCACGGGAATCGTCGTCGCGGCGTTTTGGAGAAGCTCAGAGCACGCGTTCTCCACTCTCAAAATCACCGCAAAGGCACGGCGGGGGTTTATCAAGTGATTATTTAATGAGCGTTTGTTTTTTACGCATCGCTATAAAGAGCGTCTGTTTGCCATTCAACGTTATTTGCATCTGCAGAGAGATATACGGAACATACATTAAATTTAAAAAACATTTGTTTCTGACCAACCCTGCGAGCACGGATGGCGCGCTTTGTTTTTACAGTATATAGTTATATACCGAAATCATCCCAGATAATCACGAATATAGCATCAGATTTCTCCCCAGATATACCGTTATAAAGCTACTGGAATCTGCCAATCTAGATATATGTGTGTGTATGTGTGTATATATGTGGGTACTTCATAGAATCGAAAACGCGTGTAGGAATGGGCATCCCCACGGCAATGTCGGCTTATATGACATCTTTACTACACATGACAGCCGATGGACAATTGGTCTCTATATATGTACCAAAATTACGCCGCGTTGGTGACTGGGAAATTCCAGGGAATGCCGATTGAGCTCAAACTTGCTACCTACGGGAAGTGTCATATATATGAGTGTGTCCTTTATAGACTCGAACCGATTGAGCTCAAACTTACTAAATATTGACTGGGAAATTCCAGGGAATGCCGATTGAGCTCAAACTTGCTACCTACGGGAAGTGTCATATATATGTGTGTGTCCTTTATAGACTCGAACCGATTGAGCTCAAACTTGCTAAATATTGACTGGGAAATTCCAGGGAATGCCGATTGAGCTCAAACTTGCTACCTACGGGAAGTGTCATATATATGTGTGTGTCCTTTATAGACTCGAACCGATTGAGCTCAAACTTGCTAAATACGGGAAGTGTCATGGACGGGTTCATTGAAAAACAAAAAAAATCGGGTAAAATTGAAAAACAAAATTAAAAAGGCACAATTAATAAAAAAAAATAAAATAAACCGCACAATTAACTCATTGAAAAACAAACAAATTAACTCATTGAAAAACACAAAATTTAATTAAAAATTGTCATGTTTCTGACTATTGCCGCCAGTGGCGGGCTAACCTGCTAGTCCTATATATTTTGAGAACTCCGCGTATTCGAGAGATAGCCCACACCCTCCGGACTTCAATGATATGATCGTGAATGAGTATTGATATACCCCACTAAACTTTGACAAACACCAGTAATGGTGTGTAGATCATTTACATATATCTCCTATATATTTTGATACAATCTATCTAATTTACATATCTCTCTTATATATTTATGAGTGTGTGTGTGTTGTACTTCATACAAATCTACGATTCTCGACCGATCGGGACGAAACTTGGTACGTGTGTGTAGTTTGACCAGGCGGTGGTCGTTGTCGTATTGGCGAGCCCGTGCGACGCCCGTGCAGCGCATGCGCAGACGAGATCTCGGAAACGGGTGGAGCTATCGACTTGAAATTTGCTATGTGAATGTATCTTGCGCCGGGTACAAAGTTTATCGGGTCGCCCAGCCCGTGCGACGCCCGTGCAGCGCATGCGCAGACGAGATCTCGGAAACGGGTGGAGCTATCGACTTGAAATTTGCTATGTGAATGTATCTTGCGCCGGGTACAAATTTTATCGGGTCGTATAACTATTTTGAAGATATATCTGAAAAAGTAGTGTGTGAACTTAGGCATGGGTAATCATTTAAGGCTTAACCAAAGCAGTCAATATGGCCTCCATGGGATATGTTTATCAAATTTTGAAATTGGTAGAAAAGTATCAAAGATTTCACAAAATTCGCAGAAAACAACTAGCAATATTATCATGTGTAGTAAATAACACTATACTGGTATCAATGCGGCACTTACTTACCAACCAAAATCTGACTTTGTGCGCACGTACAGACATAATAGTCAGATAATTTCTATAAGAGAAAGATTTAGAAGAACTCCATAAGAAACCCTTTGTTGAGAAATCCTCATTTTATAGTACAAAAAAAAATTCAAAGTGAGGGTATGAGTTTTGACTCAAATTCAACAGAAAGTAAACAGTCATGTTTGGTACCAACTGTAGTGGCTTGTGACCAAGTTCACTCAACTGTCCAAGCATACAATTTAACACAGCCAACCTGGTTCAAATCCCAATCAGGATTAATCAAGAGATTGATCAATGTGTGCCTACTGGCAGAAAGAAACTGAATACAGTCATAGTCAAACAGAGCTGTGTGATGGCTGGTTGTGACATTTCAAATTTCAAACATTCACTTCAAGAAAATGAGAATATAGTCATGTTCTGTAGCATAATGTATGGATTTCTCGATAAAGCATTTTTTATAGAGATCTCCCAAATCAGGATTTACTTTTATTTATGGAAATTTCTCAACTACAAACCCTGCGCCTGCGCACAAAGTCGGATTTCAATTGGGAAGAAAGTATCACATGTTTCCAATTTCTGTCACAGGTAAAGTGTTATTTACTGTATATGATGCATGTATAGTTGTTTTAGCCACCTATGTAAAGTTTGTGCCATTTTTCTTCTATTTTAAAATTCACCCAACTTGTTCTCGGAGTCCATATTCACAGTGGATCAACGGACACGAACCAAAACCGGAAGTAGTAGATTTCGAGGTGGAGAAATATCAGTCGACAAATGGCCGCCAATATATTATATCTGACCTGGTAAATGTTAATTCGCAATCACTCAGGGAGTTTACGAGGTATTAAATCGTGCGATATGTCATTATATTGATAATTGAGTACTTCTTATTTGGAGGTATGAACACAATTCGTATATTAAAATTGGCCGCCAAAATGGCAGCCGGAAGTGGAAAATATGACGCTGTTTCATTAATATCTTCTAGATCAGCTTCTGCTGTTTGGAACTGGTTGAGTATTGTGACCTTATTTTTTTTAATTTTATACTAACTTATCATTGGGGTAATGAAAAAATAAATTCTTCTACCCCATTCTATCCCTCAGATTTTACAGAATGTAGTATAAAATTTCACTAAAAAATCCCAATTGGGTTTCTATTCACATTTCAACAAGGAATGAGCAGAACTGTGGCATGCTCAAAATGGCCACCAAAATTGCCGCCAAAATATATATAATATGGAAAATGGTAGATTATACCCCAGTGTGCCCTGAAATCGCTTACAAGTTCTGGTTGATGAACACAATTGGCTATTGTGCATTCTATACATTGAAAATTAGCATGTCTGATGCACAAAGACATTACCATAGATATTTGATTTTACTCTCACAAACTTGACATACATATCGGCAAAAAATCCCTTCTCCGGTTTGAACCATTTTCCAAGTAAAATGTAACTATCTTTGGTACGATAGGTGTTTATTGTTTTGATATATATTAAATGTGTCTCACTAAGGTGTTTAATGACAAAGTTACTCAAAATGGCTTCCAAAGTGGTGACTAAGTTGGGTAAAACGTTGATTTTCACATAAATCCGGAACATAATGCTCTGCTGTTTCGAAAAGGTAGAAAAGTGTTACTCACTTGGTAACTAGACATGAGAGTTAATCGAATGACAACCAAATATTATATTCTGGTTGGTACAGTACATTATGAGGCATGAACATTTAATTTTAAAGTATACAGTGTGGAATTTTGCCGAAAACATCTTTTGGGATTATGCCCATGTTTTTTTAGAAGAAATGGGCAGAACTTTTGAAACGGAACTGAGAGTGTCCATAATATGTCGCTACTCTAGCCCATTAGCATAAACATTGATCAACTATTGTCAGGAAAATAGCATTTCCTCTATTGTGCATAAACGCCACGAAGAATGACTCTCTGACTTGACCTCCCAATCGATTAATATATCACAGAGAACATGTACAGCCTACCAGGACCATACAATCACTCCATATACAAATACACGCAACACAACTGACAATATAGTCGCTCTCTTTATACAGACACACATCGCCTGTCACTTCACACCCATACTTGTGTATACCCATGCACACCACACATGACCATACATCTATCAGTAACAATACAGGCACACCATGTGTACGTCATACGCTTGACCCATGACCATATCGTCACTATATGTATACATATTCACCACATTCATGATCATACAATCAATCATTGTATACATATTGACCTCACAATTGGCCATACAGTCACTCCATGTGTACATATTTCCCACACCCATGGCCAAATGGCCACTCAATATATACATATACCCCCACCCATGACCATATAGTCACTCCAGTTGTACATATGAACCTCACAAATTGCCATATAACCACTCGCTTTATAGATATATCCCTCGCCCATCACAATACAACCACACTTGTGTATACCCATATACCCGGTGTGTCAACATACAGGTAAACTCCTACACCTGATCCCATACATTTTTGCCGATATTTATGTCAAGTTTGTGAGAGTAAAATCCAATATTTCTGTTAATGTCAGTAGTTAAATACTAAAAAATAACCATTGTGAATCAGACATGTTAGTTTTGCTATGGATATAAGGCAGAATTGCATATTTTGTTCACGAACAGCTTGTAAGCGATTGCAGGCACGCTGGGCAATATTTAAATTTTTCCATATTTTGGCGGCCATTTTGAGCCAAAGTAACAGTTTTGGTTCCAATGACTTGGAATATTCACGGGTAATGGTATGCCTCACTTACATAACACAGTTCTGCTTATTCCTTTTTTAAATGTGACTAGAATCCCACTTGTGATTTTTTGTAATATTTTTATACCGCGTTCTGTAAAAACAATTTTTGAGGGATCGGAACGGGCTAGGACCCAAATAATTTCTCATTTAATTGCCCCAATAATCGGTTAATTTAAAAAAAAATGAAGATATTAGTGAAAACGCGTCATATTTTCTACTCCCGGTGGCCATTTTTGAGGCCATTTTTAATATATCAAATTTATTCATACATATAACTAAGAAGTACTCAATTGTCAATATAATGACATATCGCGCGATATAATACCTCATAAACATCCTGAGTAATTGCGAATTTAAATTTACCTTGTTAGATACTCAGTGTTGGCGCCGATAACTCTTAAAATACATAGCCAGATGGAAAACAACAGGCAAATTGAAGGACTGTTATATTTCTACAAAGATGTCACAACCACCAAAAATTCGCATATGGGTGTATACATTCAGCTAATGCTCTATATAGGGAGTGTCCTTGTGGTAATGATGGGATGTATATTTATATATGTTGTGGATGTATATTGTCATTGGTGGATGTATTCAGAGAATACCTGTATTATCACGGATGACGTGTTTATGTATACAGCGAGTGGGCAAATTGGCATACGTTCGGTGTATATGCAAGTCTCTGCGGGGTATTGGTACATCTGGAAGAGCTGTATGGTCATTGACGATGTGTATATGTACACATGGAATGACACTGTGGTCATGCATAGGGTCTGTATGCATATTTCATGTGGCTAGATGGTCATGGTATGGCGAATAGGTATACGGTGAGTGACTGTACGGCTAATGTTGAGGTGAATATGTGTACAATTGTTGACTGTGTGCTCATGAATGTGGTGAATATGTATACACAGAGTGACTATACGGTCATGGGTTAGGTGTATACTGTATGGTGACTTGTGGCTGAATGGTTGTGTGGTGTGTACGGGTATACACACATGTGGCTGTATGGTCATGTGTGAGGGGTTTGTGTATAAAATGTGTGTATGTATTACCATTGATGATGTGCATATGTATACTTGGAGTGACTCTATGGTAATGGTTGGTCCCAAAATACGTTTTAGGCACAATTCCACACTGCATACATTAAAATAAAATTGTACTGGAACAACGACAACCAGAGTAAAATATTTAGTTCTCAGTCGATTAAATAACATGTTTAATAACCAAGTGAGACACACTTTGTTACCTTTTCGGAACAGCATACGTTTTCGGAACAGCAGATAATTATGTTCCGGATATATTTTTAAAATAATCTTTTTGCACAATTTTGTTGCCATTTTGGAAGCCATCTTGAGTAATTCGGTCACTAAACACCTTAGTATGACACAGTTGAGATACATCAAAACAATAAACACCGTTCTTACCAAACATAGTTACACTTTATTTGTAAAAATGGTTCAACCTGAAAAGTGATTGATTTTTGTGAGAGAAAAATCCAATATTTCTGGTAATATCTTGGTTACAATGGCAACAATTAACAAAAGTGCATCAGACATGTGAGTATTCGATATATAGAAGGCAGAATAGCCAATTTTATTCATAAACCACAATTTGTAAGCGATTGCAAGGCAAAGTAATAATTTTTGTTCCTATGTGTTGGAATATTCATAGGTTATGGTATGACTCACTTACATTCCACAGTTCTGCTCATTTCTTGTTGAGATACGACTAGAACCCAATTGTAATTTTGTTTTGTGAAATGTTTGAAAAATTGTAAAAACATATCGTCCTCGAAACATGTGAGCATTGACTTCCTATATTCATCCAAGTGCTCTTGTGTTGTTATAGAAAACTGCTCTGGTCTATGTTCTCGTGACAAATCATGGAAATATCTGTACTGTTCATAGTTTAATTACGTTATGCATGCGTAAGTTCACATACTGTACTTTTTCAGATATATCTTCAAATTAATAAAAAATCATATCGTCGGTGCCAATTTAAGAAAATATCAAGTCATATGACCATGTAACGCTATCGAAGCAGACAGTTATTATATACCATTCAAACTAAACTGAGTTTGATAAGTTACATATAGTTTTAGTATCAAGTTTAAGATAAATATTCCCCCTACTCCAAATAAAGATTTTATCGCAAAAAAATCACAGTAGTTTGTTGACAATCGCTACAAAGTGAAAAAGCCCCCACGACCGGGTCTCAAACAAGCAGACTCATGTGTGGAATACATCAGTCTATTTGAGAAAAACATTCTCGGCAAAAATCCACATTGGTAGGAAGGGTGGACATATGGCAGCTCACGGCCATCTCTGTGGTCATCTCTGAAATTATTTTCCCGGCCACGACTAACTCCTACACGCTTGATGAGGCCCCCACCCCTTTCGTACGCCGTATTCCATACCCTGTTATGAGGTACGTCGTATTCCGGCCCCTCTGTTAGGAGGTATTCGGTATTCCAAATATACCGGTATTCGTACGCCGACCTTCCAAAAAATGAAGTTTTCATATATTTTTATGTATTCCATATGGCTGTTAACTGGTATTCCGTATTCCACCCTCTGTGTTAAGTGGTATTCCGTATTCCATGGGGTGGGGTGGGGGCCTCCTTGATGTTGAGTTTGTTTCATAGTGTAACATATCTGTTTCTGTGTTTATTGCTGTTGTAATATTCATGGAATACATTATGCTTAAACTGAAGCCAACAATATAATTATACACACCTATATAGAATTAGAATGAATGTCCTCCGCAAAGATCTGTAAAACAGAATAGCGCACGTATTAACGTCTTAAAACCAACTGGGGTACTATGCCTTTGTCCAGATATGGCTGTTATGCGGTAGAATGCACATGCACTAGAGTAACATGCACGTACCAATAACGCACGTGGTCATTATTTAATAATACAGCTCCGTGAATGTAATTCCTAGTTCCCAATGCAGTTCTTTATGCAGCCTCTGATTTAACTCGTGTTATCATATGGCAAGAACGTGAGCAGAACGTTGTGGGGGTATGTTTTTGTCAAATGATTAAATTCTTGGGACAGCGCGGGACAATCGTTTCATGTTACAGTGAAGTAATTATTTTCCATAGGCCCCATTGTTGACACATAATTGCCTGCGGACCTTATTCTCCATGAATTGTGGTAAAATTGAGAACATGATCACCAGGACAGGCATCAAACTCCAGGCAGAGTTATCTCCCATCGATCCGCTGTGATAACGGAGAGGACTGATTGCATGTATTTTATATGTTTGAACACCAATACTAATATTAACAAACCAGGACCAGTTTTTTTAATTCTCTGCTGCATCTTGCCCAAAAATCCGTTGGAGGGCGCTTTAAATCGAATTATAGTGTTGTGATATACACTCACTAACAGGTATTACAATGCATTGACTCTGTTCACTACGCCTCCAGTTATGCTCTAATTAATCGACCTCTTTAGTAGTATCAACACATTTCCTTGGGTCGTAAACCAGCAACTCATGGATTCATACATAACCGACTGGTACTCGTCTTTAGATACATCAAACACATTTGCGTTTTATAGCGCCCGCTCTCCCGCGGCAAAGCCGCGGAGGCGAAGCGACCAGGGTATACGTATGCGAATATGAGATATATACTAATCGACTTTTTCGGCCCAATCTAAAAATAAATTGAAATCACCTAAAATAGGATAATTTATTCATAACTGAAGGGTCAGCCAGGGTCAATGGAGTCCAAAATTCTATTGTTGGCAACGGTCGCCATTTTGTATTGATTAATGCCACCTTGAAATGTGTAATTGGGCAAAATGTTCCAGGGCAAAAATAAAAAAAACTTTGATGTAGCAACTGTTAGCTATACTTCATCATATGTAGGAACATCATGCTCCTAAAGCCAAATAGATTTTCAAAAAGTGAATGTAAATTGAACAAAAGCTCTGGTTAACAAAAAAGTTAAATTGCATGAAAACGTTTTGTTTACATATTTCATAAAATTATTACAAATATTTACACCGAAAGAGAAATCAAGCGACCTTGCTGGCCGTTTACATATTATCTTCAATTTTCTAACGGTATTTCCGCCTAAAGAATTGATGAAATATTCTCAAAGTTCAAGGCCGACAAACGGAAACTTAAAGTTCCGATTGAAAGATCGCAGAGTCATTTTAAGATAGCTTCTTGGGAAACCAATAAAGGCGTCATGACATCAAGACGTACATCATGCCGTCACTACCTACACCGGCGCGCAAAATTCCAGACAGAACTGCGTCGATGGCCAGACAGCTGAGACTCGTAATACATGGCAGGCTAAATATCCACATTTACGTTATATGTTATTATTTACATACATTGTATATATCATTTTCTTGTGTCCCATTATAATTAGGGTGGATACACACATGAATTTAATTTCTGTATGTAAAATACATGTATTTTACATGGCCACACCAATAATTGACAACATTAATCACCTGCGCGGGAGCGGTTCATTGTTAACAGGCCAGACAAGTGAGCAGTGATAAGCGAAGTCAAATTGTCTTCTATCAGTACATTTAAGGCCAGTCCAAAACATGTTTTCTCTCACGGATGCGGAAATTAGTCAAGTATGTGTGACATCTGGCATTTTATTAATGCACGACCACCAGAAGCCATACGTCTGGCATATATGCAGGCTTGATGTAGAACATTTTCAACCACGATGCTTGTTTGGGTGGGGTCTCGAAAGCTTCAAATCGCTAAATCGTGTGTGTGTTTGTGTGTATGTAATCGATGAACTCGAAAACGGCCGACCCGATTTCGATGAAACTTGGTATGTGAGGGTATTTTCGGCCGGGGGTGACATAGGCCTATTGATTTTCAGATCCGTGGTCAACTTTTCACGTGCCGAGGTCAAATCTGTTTTTACGCTGTGTTACGGGACTTTCATTTGAGTGCGGTGCTTACAAATCGATTCGAAACAGCGCGAATAATAAAATGCCAGTCATAATAATGACACTGTGAGAATCGTTCGTGTTTCCAACGATATATAATGCGTATGTATCCGTTTTAGTTATCTGCCTCAATTATTAAGAAGAAGTGGTACTATCTTCCATCAGGATGCGTAACTTCTATGACGTCGTTAGAGGTCATAACGTTAGATCACGTTAACGCTTATAGTCCATGAGCCAGGACCGAGAATGGTACCATTTTGGTGGGCAAATTCTCTCAACATTTTTCGCAAAGCTTATAATCTGAAATTTATCTGAGTGATGGGGCGCACTGTGGCAGTGTAGCTTAGTGTGCAAAATTTGTGTTTCCATGGAAACGAAGGGTGTTTTTGGCCAGTATAAAAAATATTCCTATAATGGGCTACTACCAGAAAGTTTAATGCAGTAACTCTATCTTTACACTGATATAGGGTGACACCCTTGGTAGGCTTTCTTTTGACACGGAGTATTTCACCTCTAGTGGTCAAGGTCATACATAAAGGTCAAGGTCATTCACCAATATATTATCTTTTTTCCTATCGGGTCATACATTGTCTACCCACTGATGTTATATATCAGTTTTGAATACGTTATCTTTGCTCCTAAATACTCTGTAGCGTATATTCTACATAGAGAACTTCGTTATTGTTGAAACAGACATGTCATTCATGAGATATATATAGGCCTTTAAACTTGGTGACCATTTCCCAAAATGGGTGAAAATCGGTTATTTCCCAATATATCATGTTTCTGTGTATTCCAGGCGCTTGGTGCATGGGAATGTAAGAATTGCACAACTATTGATAAAAGCATGAAACTTCCAACATATGTTCCTTGAACCTTCCTGATCATTTTCAGAATAGACCCCATCGATATTTGGCCCTGCTTAGCAACGGTTACTAGGCAACTACCCGAAAGTATAAACAGAAAGCTATGTTATCTAATTTTTAAAAAATGTTTCCACAATACACATGACATGCTACTAGAAAATCTTTGCTGCTTTGCACAGCTGAGTATATCGCTCTACAGATTGTCCGAGGTCATTATAAATGTTATAGGTTTAATAGAGATGCAAAGGTTCAGCATAAACAAAGCCAGTGATTAGTTGACAGTTCTGCTATATAATTGATATTAATAGGTCAGCGGTAAGGTGTCTTATCGTGATGGCGGTGTTGTTGGTAGAATTTGATACATTATCATTGTAAACTTAATTGGACTCTATTAACCCAAGTATTCCATGTCCGGGTCACCTGTTCACATTTAATCAAAGGCTGTGCTGGTGCAGCGTTACCTATCATGTGTCATTGAATTCTCTTATATTTGGGAGTGACCCATAAAATCCAATATTTTGTGTTAAGTACATGTGTCTATAATAGTACATAACAGTATACTCTATAATTCAACATCAACACTCTAATTTATTATTCCGATCATAGTAATTTACTATCGCCAAGGGATGGGTTAAACATTTGCCAATCGTGATCGGCCTCTCGTTTTCTGTTGCTGATATATTGTCACTGGTGGGTGTATATGTGTACAGGAATTAGATGTATGGTCATGGCTGGGGGTTATGAGTATACAGCGGGTGGCTGAATTATCATGAGTGATGTGTATATGCAAGTGTGGAATGTACACATGATCACGTGTGAGGGGTATTGGTATATACATTAAATGGTAGGGTGTATGCATAGACCTGGAGTGAATCTATTGTCAAGTGCGGGGTGTATATGTATATCGTGAGTGGCTATATGGCTATGCGTATGACAAATGGGTATACAGGGGGTGATCATATGGCCAATGGTGGAGGGAATATGTATACAATGTGTGACCGTATTTCCAGAATTAGGTGTATATGCAAGTCTGAAGTACATTAATGGCCATGACTGTGTACATGGTATAAGTATATATTGAAGGGCTGTGTCGCCATGGGTATGGCGAATAGGTAAATGTATACAGGGAGTGACCGTATGGCCAAATGGTGGAATGAATAGGTATACACGGAGTGACTGTATGGCAAAACATTTGGTATTATTATGATTGTCACGGGTGAGTTGTATATTCAAGCCTGAATGGCCGAGTTTGCGGGGTATTGGTCTATATAGAAGGGCCATTGGTGAGTTGTATATATATATACTTGGAATGACTATACAAGGAGTGAATATGGCAATATATTTGGTGTGATTGTCATGGGTGAGGTGTATATAGAAGGGCTGTATGGCCGTTGGTGGGGTGTATATCTATATACTTGGAATGACTGGTTATGGGTGTGGTGTATATGTATATATTGAGTGGCTATATCACCATGGGTGTGGCGACTATATATATATACTTGGAGTGACTCTATGGTTATGGGTGTGATGTATATGTATATATTGAGAGGCTATATGGCCATGGGAGTGGCGAATATGTATACAGGGGTGACCTTTGGCAAAATGTGGTGTGAATATGTATACAAGGGGTGATTCTTATGGTAATACATTTGCTATGTGATTGTCAAGGGTGAGGTGTATTTTCAAGCCTGGTGTGTATGAATTGCCGAGTATGCGGGGTATTAGTATAAAACAAGGACTGTACGGCCATTGATGGGGTGCATATGCATACGTGGAGTGAATCTATGGATATGTGTGTGGCCAGATATAAGACCGAATTTGTCTTTGATTTTACTTGGGGAATATTTAGTCATATTAAGTGAACAATGGTTTGGAATTTTTTAACAGTTCGAAGGGTCGGGGCAAGGGAATTAATTTATCCCAAGAATCAGCTGCAAGAATAAGGATTTTTCGGGATCCAAACCCGGATGTAGGTTGAAAAGTTAAACTTGGTAACGATAAAATGTGTTAAAATGTAGCCTGTTTATTATACGGATTGAATACAGAGCGTTTACTTCACATCTGTGCGAAACACAGAAAACAGCTGAAACTCGCTCTGATTATGCTTAGATTTTGTAGAGTATGTATAGGTATTTCGTGTCTTCGGCGACCTATATTATCCCCACTACAATATACACCAGTATTGAGGTTCAAATATGCCATGTCCATTCAGATGGTAAATATATATTAAAATGAGAAATCAGTCCCCACCTACATACGATAAAGTAACTAAACGATCGTATATTCAAATGTGCAATACATCTATAAATCCACAATATATTGATGCCCTTGTACAAATGGTTGAGACAGGGACGTGACAACAGGTGTCTCAGCCCCCCCCCCCCCAACTTTGGTCAAATGTTCAACAGTTGGACAGTTGATATACCTGACACAACATTTGTTGGAAATTTCACACCAACAACAGGTTGAAATTGTTCCCGTAGTTTAATATTCCATCAATTTATTAGTGGAGAATTTTTAGGTTTTGGACCAACATTTGCATATTTTCCTGTTTTTGGTCAAACAATTGGACTGAAATGGCTATCAGAAACTGTTGAAAATGTTCCAACAAATGGAAAGTTTGATGCCAGTCTGGATGCTAGGATTTAGAAAATTTCATTTTCAGATTTCAAATATTTCTCACACCGGGACGAACCATGGTCGATCCGGTGTGTCCCGGTCCCTCCCCATTGGCCAGTCAGAAACCGATAATTAATTTAAGAAAACACAAATCGGGGTGAATTTGTATGGCGTAAGACCACTAGATATTAGCATATTAGGATTGTTCAGGCTCATATCTACACATTTTCTTGTACTGGTCGGCCTAATGGATTATACCCACCCCTGGCTAGACTAAGTGACAAAAGACTACTGATTCAGTTAGAATATGCTACCATCCAGGCGGATGTGAGGAACCAGTTGGGAAAATCAAAGTCCAGCGGGATGGGGAGGGTGAAAATAGGGTGTAGTTATATAGAAGGTGGACGCCCCTCCTAACGCGGATACAATCTATAGACACTTCCCTGCAATGGGTCGAGACTGCGTCTATAGCACCATCTACTCACTCTATCAACCACAGTTCCCCAAAACAAAAATTGACCCCACCTCAATAAGTACTATTGAGGTGGGGTCAATTTTTGTTTTGGGGACCTGTGTGTAGCATTTGGACTATGTTATCCATACTCGTTTTATAGAGGACACCATTCTGTGCGACCGGATTTATATAGAAGTTTTTTAAACTATCGGAGATTCGCACATGGCAGACCGCCATCTATATACTATACTCATCTATTAGATCTTTGCATATTATTCATAATATTAAATACAATAACATTACATGGTGGCAGCGGTAAACACGAAGCATTACATATCAACGCCGTACCGGTACCTGTTTACATTTACAAAGAATAATATCCACGCAAGATGGCTAGCCGAATGCCTGAAATGGACTGGCAGTATGATCCGCTTGTGGACTCCTTCCGAGCATTAAAGGCTCGACTGGCTTTGTTTTTCGAGGATACCGAAATCACTGATGAGAAAAAGAAAGCGACGAAGTTAAAAATCGCAATCGGCGATGAAGGTATGCGGCGAGTGCTGGCGTCGGGTCTCAGTGCAGATCAGCAGAACAAAACCGCGGATTTGTGGACTCTGCTTGAACAGCAAATTGACATCACAGCGAATGTTAGTTTTCGCGTTCACCGCCTAGAATTCTCCAACATGCGACAAGGACCCACTGAGTCAATATCGGCATATTTGTCCCGTTTAAGGGCTTTGTGGACCCAATTTTTCCAAAATTTCCCTAAATTTTATAGAGTCCAAATAAAGGATTCTGTTCATGTATATTAGTAATAATAGAAACCATGCCCATTGATGCAGCATTTTGAGAGTATATTTCAGGGTGGATTATGTTAGAAATACAAAATGTGAACTTTATTGAGATTTCAAAAAAAATAATTTACAGGCAATGGTCCAAGAAAAACAAAGTCCAAATTTAAGAATCAAATATGGGAATATGTACTGAACACTGTGATGAATGATGTATTACAAAAAGAATATTATATTTCTTGAGTGTTCTTTGATAAAATGACTTTGAACCGGTTGTTGACAAATGATATACTAACTTCAGAATATGGTTGACTGAGAGGCAGCAGTTAATGGGTCAACCTTTCATGGCTGATGTCCATTCCGATATGAATGGCTTTTACCAGTGTCAACAGGTGTCAAACTTCCACATGCGTGTTCACCCTGAGTGAGTGGTGACCTACTTACTAGAATTACTGTGGATATGGTAGGGGTATGATTGAGGATTAGCATTCTATTGTCAACAGAGTCCAGAGCAGTTACAATGGCCAGCTGTTAACCCGTGCCTGCTACCACCCACATAGCCAACATTCAAGCAAGTATATATCATTTGTCAACAACCGGTTCAAAGTAATTTTATCAAAGAACATTCAAGAAATATAATATTCTTTATGTAATACATCATTCATCACAGTGTTCAGTACATAGTCCCATATTTGATTCTTAGATTTGGACTTTGTTTTTCTTGGACCATTGCCTGTAACTTATTTTTTTTTAAATCTCAATAAAGTTCACATTTTGTATTTCTAACATAATCCACCATGAAGTATACTCTCAAAATGTTGTATCAATGGGCTCGGTCTATATTATGACTAATATACATGAACAGAATCCTTTATTTGGACTCTATAAAATTTAGGGAAATTTTGGAAAAATTGGGTCCACAAAGCCCTTAAGGGAGAAATCATCCAAATGTGAGTTCACCGAAGCTGAACTGAACGAACGTTTAATTGAAATGATCATCATTTCAACCTCATATGATGATTTCCGCAAAGATCTTCTCAGTAAACCGAGCGGTTACCCTATCAAAGATGCAATCGAGAAAGGTTTACAGTACGAAGCACTCCAGTTATCACAACTGTCATTATCAAATATGTCTAGCCATACCATGAACCAGCACGTACACGCAGTAGGCAAGAGCACATCAAGGCCTTGTCAAAACTGTGGAATCCACCACGCCCGAAAGTCATGTCCGGCGTACAACGATACCTGTCATGCATGTGGTCAAAAATCGCACTGGCAACAATTCTGTCGAAACCGACACCAGAAACAGCATCGAGGTGTGTCACCAAATAACCTCAGATATCTCCAAAATAGATCGGAATCAAAACCTCGCAACCGTATGAACAGTCAGCGATCACAGGATGAGGTTGTTGTGACCACACAGAATGATGAACAGTTTAACAAACATTTTTATGCGGTGGACGTGAAAGTATCTGACATGTCATTACAACAACTAGAGCGCGAAGAAGCTTACAAAACGGTGTATATTAGCCATACGGATGTGAGAGGCCAACTGTGCACGAAAGTGGATACCGGCTCTGGAGGATGTGTGTGATTCAAATACAGAAAGCAGATTTAACACTGGCCAACATCCATATACTTGTGACAAGGTAGAATACCAATCTTCAAGCGATGATACTGATCGAACATACGTATGCGACATCAACGCACACGTAACTTCCACAGAGAAACACTCAGCAACATGCGACATCACGCAACGACCATATGAATGTGACATGGCGAAATGTGCACCGGGAACTAAAATAGACTCTGTTGCGGACCTACAGAAGTGGTTTCCTGATTGTTTCGATGGCATTGGCGAGTTCAAGGGCGAGGAGTACTTACATTTAAAGCCAGATGCTCAACCTTTTATAGATGCACCCAGGCGTGTGTCTATTCACATGAAAGATCCATTGAAATCTGCATTGGACGAAATGGAAAATCAGAGTATTATTCGCAAAGTTGCTGGATACACTGATTTGTGTTCTTCCCTTATGTGTGTGACGAAAGCAGACGGTAGTTTGAGGCTGTGTTTAGATCCACAGAAATTAAACCAAGCAATTCTACGTTGTCCACACAAAATACCGACAGTGGAAGAAATCACACCTGCATTTGCAAAGGCCAGGGTTTTTACCAAGCTGGATGCTAAAGCTGGGTACTGGTCTGTGAAACTAGCCCCGTCCTCACAAGAACTAACAACGTTCCGTACACCATTCGGACGGTATTGCTATCAACGTCTCCCGTTTGGACTAAACGTTAGTCAAGCTTATTCCAAAGCCACATGGTTGCGATCATTGAACAATGCGAAGGCTGCGTAGGAATCAGTGACGACCTGGTGATTTTTGTATAAACAGAAGCGCAACACGATGAACGGTTGATAAATTTCTTCCAGGTTGCCAGAAAAGAAGGACTGATGTTGAATTCAAAGAAGTGTGTTGTCAAAACCAACAAAATCGCATTTTTCGGCAGATTGTATACAGATAAAAAACATTTACCCTGACCCTGCACAAATTGAGGACATAATCAACATGCCCACCCCACAGGACAAACAAGATCTACGGTGCTTCTTGGGCATGGTTACATTCTTGTCGGTATATTTTCCAAGGTTCTCAGAGAATTCCGCTATTCTTAGAGATCTATTGAAGAAGGAATCTCCATTTCAGTGGAACGACGACTATATGCGTGTGTTTAACCTTATCAAAGAGGTTATAGCTACGACGGCCAGTCTGCAATATTTCGATCCGTCCAGCGAGACAATCCTAGAAGTGGATGCATCCCAGCGTGGTCTAGGAGCAGCGATCGTCCAAAATGACATACCAGTTGCTTTCGCAAGCAAGGCACTGACACAAGCACAAGCTAATTACAGCAATCTGGAACGAGAGTGTTTAGCAGTGATCCACGGTATACAACGATTTAACCATCTTCTATATGGTAAACATTTTGTGGTCATATCTGACCACAAACCATTGGAAATAATATTTTTGAAACCTCTACATGCTGCACCACCGAGGTTGCAGCGTATGATGACCAAAGTGCAGGGATATGATTTTAACGTGAAGTATCGACCTGGCAGCCAAATGGTGTTAGCAGACACCTTATCGCGCCTGCCGAATCAAGACAAGAACGATGATGTTGAACTAGATGTTCATGTTAACGAAATAAACATGGACCTGATGAATTTCTCATCCGAGAGACAAGTTAAAATCCGTGCCGAAACCTCGAGTAACCCTGTGTTACGATGTCTCATGCAAACGGTTTTCTCTGGATGGCCTGAGAAAATTAAGGAACTTCCTACCGACATTCGCGAGTTTTGGCATTATCGCGATGAACTTGCTGTTGAAGATGGTGTGATCTTCAAGGGGAAGCAAATACTCATACCACCGATTCTGCGTAAGGATATTCTGAATCAGCTTCATCAAAGTCACCAGGGAATAGAGAAAACCCGTCGTCTCGCGCGTGACAGTGTGTTCTGGCCGCTCATCAACAAAGATATAGAGCTTCTGTGCAAAAATTGTCGATTCTGTCATGAACTGCAACCACAGCAAACAAAGGAGCCGATGATGATGCACGACCGTTCGAGTGCGCCATGGGTTAAACTCGGTACCGATATGTTCGAACTAAATGGTTCTCATTTCCTGTTGATATCTGATTACTTCAGCAGATATCCCGTAGTGAAGCTGCTTAATTCATTATCCGCCCGTTCGATTGTTAACGCAACAAAGGATACATTAAGTCTTCTTGGTGTTCCGAAAGTGATCGATTACGACAACGGCCCACAGTTCCTCAGTGAATACGATGAATTATGTAGAGAATGGGGAATTGAGCATGTCACTAGCAGTCCTAGACATCCTCAGGGTAATGGATTCATAGAGAGGCAAGTGAAGTATATCAAACATATCATCAGAAAGTGCATAACATCTGGCAACGAGATGAACTTGGCGCTACTGAACATTCGCGCAACGCCGTTAGACAGCGTACTACCGAGCCCTGCCGAATTGATGTTTGGCAGACCAATACCAACCGTACTTCCGAGCAGACGGGAAACGACATCCGCGGACACTTACAAAGACCATTTACGTGATGTGGTTGAAAAACAGCGATTATACGGGAATACGCACACAAAAGGACTACCACCGTTAATCAATGGGCAGCCGGTAAATGTTCTTGATCAGGCTAAGAAAGTTTGGTTTCCTGCAGAAGTTGTAACCGAAAGGAGAGATCGTTCGTATGAGGTGCAGACGGAGACTGGACGTATTCTAACACGCAATCGTTCACACATTCGCGAAGCACCGGTTGTCGATATTATGCCGTATGATCACGTACCGTCGCCAGAAGACACAGAGAGCCCACAAGCGTGTGACAGTCCGCCAAAGTCTATGCTCAGAACCAGATCGGGTAGACTAATCAAACAGCCCCTCAGATATGGGGCTGCATAAATGAACAGCAACGAACTCCAGGCAGGAGTGTTTTATTTTGTGGTGAAAAGGAGGATGTATCATTTGGACTATGTTATCCATACTCGTTTTATAGAGGACACCATTCTGTGCGACCGGATTTATATAGACGTTTTTTAAACTATCGGAGATTCGCACATGGCAGACCGCCATCTATATACTATACTCATCTATTAGATCTTTGCATATTATTCATAATATTAAATGCAATAATATTACACTGTGCTATCAACCACAACTTTTCATTAATGTAGTGAACAACGTTGTTAGTGAAAAAAGTGCTAGAAGCCGCCTCGAGAATTTGAACATAAAACCTGGTTTAAAATGACAACTTTGTCAATGCATGATGTTTACCCATGAAATCTTGCAATGAATAGGTTAACGCATAGCTGACTGGAATGCCATGTAATTCATGAACATTTGAGTGAGAAACTCGTAGTGAAAGGTTACCGGTCAATGGGACACATCTACCCGTTCCAACTCGCTATTGCTTTATGAGCTGCATTGAACGTACCCAAGTAACAATGACGATATTCATCGATTTACACGAACCCGTTCCCGTCGGACGGCTATCGCAAATTCGCTAGTGTCTTCTTTTGTTGAATTCGATGCAATTAATTACCAAATATTACCTTTGTCCAATGATATTGACTGTAGCAATTGTCCTTGACCCTATAAGGCATATAGCTCAGTCCATTGATGGATCCTTAATGGCAATATGAGTTCACATCATTTCTTCAAACAAAATTAGGCTCAGGTTTCCAGCAGTTGGATTTTCAATAATAATATTTGATGCCGGTGCCATGGAAACCAGATTTGATCTCGACAGTTTGTCAGACCTCTCACTGGGCATCCCCCAAAAGTGTCCATTATAACTACGCAACACATATGTGAAGTTTCATGATTTAGTTACCAAAGTCACAAAATTGCAGTTATTTTGGTCTTGATGGTAATGCATCGTCGCTCGTGTACTGTCACAATTACCACAACAAGGTAGTACTTAAATGCAAATTAAAATGAGACTAAAATGTGCCATACAAAAAAAACAAGGTTCGTTGATTCTCAAAAGCGGCATTTAAAAAAAAATTCTTCAAATATATGGTGTTGTTGTCATGGAAACCTGGGTTTATAATGACATTTGCGACCACCCCCACCTGGGCACGCCCTCAAAAAAGTTTGCCCTATAACTAAGTATATATTTGTATAAGTTTCGTGTTTTAGTCAATAAATTCACAATACAACCGCTAACGGACACCAGATAAGTAAATAACTCTATAATATACACAAAAGCACGATATCTTGGGAAATAACTGATTTTGACCTATTTTGGAAAATGGCCACATAATTTAGAGGTCGTTATCTCATGACTGGCTTGTCAGTTGCAACCATAACACAGTTCTCCGTGTAGCCTATATGCTCTAGATTATTTACTAGTAAAGATAACGTATTCAAAACTGATATATAAACTCAGTGGGTAGAAAATGTATGACCCGATATGAAAAAAGGATAGCACCCCATATCAATGCCAAGATAGAGTTAAACTTTCTTGGTATAGACCATTATAGGCATATGTTTTATATAGGCCAAAAACACACTCCGTTGGCATGGAAACACATTTTCCACACTAAGCTACACTGCCCCGGTGTGCCCCAGCACTGACATAAACTTCAGACCATGAGCTTTCAGAAAACTTTCGGTAGAATTTGCCCACCACACCAAATTGGTACCACTGTCCATTTTGGGGAGCCTGGCTCATGGACTATTAGTTGAATGTATCGGTCGGAATAATCTGGGCAAGAAGGTACAATATGATATGTTTTACTTAAATATCTCAGAGTTAGCCACCCCCGCCTGGTAGCTTTCGGGGTCATATAGCCCCTGCATGCGTCGGGGAAATCCTGATCCACCACTGCTATAAATAAGAGAGGACTGGTAATTATTTAAATATAGAGTCTACCATATGGGTTATCCCATGAACAATTATTTTAAGTGGCCTGAGGACTCGGTCCAAGATAACGGTTTATCTACATTCCGACTTAATTGGAACTAGAACTCAGTGCGTTCAACACGTAGGCAATGATTGTGTTGTCAGTGGACACATATTACATCGTCTGTATGATCCATGTAAAACGCCAAATACACGATAATTACAGAGATCACATACATGTGTGTATCCACCCTTAGGGTTTATCAAATCCTTCTATAAAGATAACAATTCATCCGATAATCCCATGAACAATAACAAGCGGGCGCAAATTACGTTTACGTACATGATCATATTAGATATATAATAACGGACTTCGGCAGACCGAAATAGATATCCTTAGATGACAACAGCGCCTTATTGACCTCCTAAGACTCAGAACTAGAAACCATAATTTGCCAGTGGAAACTGATTCGCAGTTTTATATCCCGTATTCCGATAGGAAATGCACCTTATGTATGGAAGCGCTAGGAGACGAATACCACACCATTCTTATAAGTCCGCAGTTAAGAGATCTGAGATTTAAAATATTAAAGCGTACTACTACAGTCGACCTTACGTAATAAAACTTCATGAACTATTAACTCTAGCGGTACGAAATTAAGCTATGAAAAACTTATCAATATTTATCAAAAAGGCCCAGCGAGAGATAAACCACTCCTGATGCTCAACAATGTGTTACCCCCTGCACCCGACCCCCTGACAAATCAAACACTCATCGTATATTCTACTTTTGTTCATATAGATAATTATGATTTATGATAATAGTATCTCAACAATATGCTCTGTACCAATATATTCATACATATTGTGATTTTCAGTTATTTCTGACAGCATTCATCTCAATATGTAATACCATACGATGAGAGTATCTAATGAATTGAATTGAATTAACAAGGTTGTAGGGCAATGATGACCCCGGTTGTACCACCATTCAACCACGGCGTTAATTTTAATGCAGTACTGGCATTATTTGGTTTACCGTCGTGTTAATTTTTGGCGACCACATTAACTATTCTTATTCTTGACCGCCATAATCCAGTTCCTTTTGTTAGCTCAACTTTACTTTGTAAAGTTTGAGCTATTGCCATGGCTTTGTCGTCCGTCGTCCGTGTGTACGTGTGTACGTAAGGCGTCAACAATGCAGGCTACAGGTCGTACCTTTCGTCGGATCATTATGAAATTTGTCATAGCTGTTGACATCAACATTTAGACCAGAATATTTAATTTTGGGGTCATTCGGAAAAAAAACATGGCCGCCAGTGGCCATATTGGATTTCAAAATTCAATCCATTAGCACGGGCTACAGGCCGTACTGTTTGTCTGATCTTCATGAAATTTGTCATGGATGTTAATATTGACATGTAGATGGGAACGAGTAATTTTGGGGTCATTCGGCCCAAAAACATGGCCGCCAGCAGCCATCTTGGATTTTACTCTTTGTATGACTAAATTCTTTAGCACGGGCTACAGGTCGTACTTTTAGTCTGATCATCATAAATTTTGTCAAGAATGTTAATAATGACATGTAGATGGGAACGAGTCATTTTGGGGTCATTCGGCCAAAAAACATGGCCGCCAGCAGCCATCCTGTATTTTACTCTTTGTATGACTAAATCCTTTAGCACGGGCTACAGGTCGTACCTTTAGTCTGATCATCATAAAATTTGTCATGGCTGTTGAAATTGGAATGTAGATGGGAACGAGTCATTTTGGGATCATTCGGACAAAAAACATGGCCGCCAGCGGCCATATTGGATTTAAAAATTTAATCCATTAGCACGGGCCACAGGTCGTACTGTTCTTCTGATCATCATGAAATTTGTCGTGGATGATAATATTGACATGTAGATGGGAATGAGTAATTTTGGGGTCATTCGGCCAAAAAACATGGCCGCCAGCAGCCATCTTGGATTTTACTCTTTGTATGACTAAATTCTTTAGCACGGGCTGCAGGTCGTACCTTTAGTCTGATCATCATAAAATGTGTCATGGATGTTAACAATGACATGTAGATGGGAACGAGTAATTTTGGGGTCATTCGGCCAAAAAACCTGGTCGCCAGCAGCCATCTTGGATTTTACTCTTTGTATGACTAAATCCTTTAGCACGGGCTACAGGTTGTACCTTTAGTCTGATCATCATGAAATTTGTCATGAATGTTAATAATGACATGTAGATGGGAACGAGTCCTTTTGAGGTCATTCGGCCAAAAAACATGGCCGCCAGCAGCCATCTTGGATTTTACTCTTTGTATGACTAAATCCTTTAGCATGGGCTACAGGTCGTACCTTTAGTCTGATCATCATAAAATTTGTCATGGTTGTTGAAATTGGAATGTAGATGGGAACAAGTCATTTTGGGGTCATTCGGACAAAAAACATGGCCGCCAGTGGCCATCTTGGATTTAAAAATTTAATCCATTAGCACGGGCCACAAGTCGTACTGTTCGTCTGATGATCATGAAATTTGTCATGGATGATAATATTGACATGTAGATGGGAACGAGTAATTTTGGGGTCATTCGGCCCAAAAAAAGGCCGCCAGCAGCCATCTTGGATTTTACTCTTTGTATGACTAAATTCTTTAGCGCGGGCTACATGTCATACCTTTAGTCTGATCATCATAAAATTTGTCATGAATGTTAATAATGACATGTAGATGGGAACGAGTCATTTTGGGATCATTCGGCCAAAAAACATGGCCGCCAGCAGCCATCCTGTATTTTACTCTTTGTATGACTAAATCCTTTAGCACGGGCTACAGGTCGTACCTTTAGTCTGATCGTCATAAAATTTGTCATGGATGTTAACGATGACATGTAGATGGGAACGACTCATTTTGGGGTCATTCGGCCGAAATCATTGCCGCCAGCAGCCATCTTGGATTTTACTTTTCTCTTCATGTCTATAAACATGTATTAGATATTCAACTTTCCACATTCCTAATGGCTCCATTGACTGTAATACATTAAATTATTCCCTTTCCAAGTTGAGCTACAGTGTCATTGACACTTTCATTTTTGTTAGCGCCATGCACCGCGTTAATTCTATTCCGACCAACCTTATTTGTTTTATATGTCAACTAAACAATAAATAAATCTTAAGTAATTAAATTATCGAACAATTATTAAATTTATATTCATAGGTTGTTTTATAGCGATGAGATTAAGTTAGTACAAATTTCGAGGAAAAAAATAGTGAGTTTGATCTATAATTGGAAACATGTGAGCGTTAGACGTTTGGCGCCATTTTCAATCTCCAAGTTTTAAATTGATCAATACCATAGATCAAGCATCATGGGTATCTTTATTCTAAAGTTAACCCGCCCTTGAAATTGACATTTGCCTTCTACAACATTGCTTTAGAATTGCATGACATTCTTATGAAATACTATTAGGGCCACTTTCTAATGGTCGTTCTGTTGCGCACCCAACGCAACAAAGGCGACATTACTCGCGCAGCGAAAGCGACAAATTGTGCGACATAATGTCGCATATCTTGTTGTTTTCGGCGCGCACCAGAGTCGCCATTAGGAAGTGGCCCTAATATTATTCCGTACAACCTATATTGGTTTCTGCGACATCGCCTTTTGCCATAATTATAGCTAAATTCGAGGGCTGAGTTTACTATACACAAAACAATAGTTCAATTAATAAATTGTTAACGGTTTATTCAACATACGAAGTTGGTCACTGACCGACATCCCCAATTGTATCACCAATGAAGCATCAAGCCATAACTAAACACCCTCTCGTGTTATAATGCAGACTTAAAAAAACGAAATAAAATTCATATACACATAAGGAATGCTGTTTGGCTACAAACGCGAGGTGGTAACACGGTCGGTCGCGTTATAATTGATCAAGGTTGATCACATGAACGCGGTCGACTAACACGGTAATACTGGCGGTCGTGTTATGAAGGGTCGATCCATTAGATCATAGTTGTATACATGGACCGATGTATTTTCGTTATCCGAAACCCGTGTGAGAATGGTATGGTCAAGTCATCGCCCAGTTGCATAACGGAGTTTGCTATAATTGTCTTCAATGTTGAAACATTGAAGACAATTATAGCAAACTCCGTCAACTGGGCGATGACTTGACCATGTCAACATATTTGTTCGTCATATGCATGGTGATTGCCAACTGAGTTTGATCATCAAAACAATCTCCACACAAATAGATTAAAACCCGCAAACAACAACGCCAAATTGTAAACAGAGAAGACGTATTCGCCAGTGTAATATGATCATACGCAAGCGTAATTAAGGGTCAGACGCACGTTTTGCCAAAATTTCCTGGTATTTCAAAATGTATTTTCTCTAAATCTATCAGGAATATCATTGTGAAATTTTGTACAAGAGATAATTGTGGTACCATACATAATAAGAACCATTGGACATTTGGTTATTATATTCTCATTTACTTTACTTTTATGGCATGAACAATCTTTAAAATTTCACTGTGTTCAGGTACCGAGAACTACTGTAAAACAGATTTTTTTCGAAAGTGCATTTCATATAAGAAATGAACGGCGGTTTCAATGTGGTCATGGGATTTTGACCGCGAGAAAAAATCAGCAAACTGCATGAACCCCGAAACCCATGACCACGTTGAATCCACCGTTTATTATTTATATGTATATACTTAAATTCATTATGAACTAGGATTGTCTGTCTTTCCCACTATTTATTTATCTACTTAAATGAACGCATGGAGTTCAGTTAAGAAAGTTTGAATCCTGGATTTTTGGAAAACCAAACATTTTGAGAATCCATTCACGGAGAACGGAAAAAAAACGCAATTTCACAGTTAAGTATACACAAATGACAAACTGTCTTGTTTAGCTAGTAACTAATGTAGACGTGTTGATTTCAAGAATGATATCTGAAACTAACAATTAAGATTCGGCTGTGGATAAGAAATCGACAACACGCCGTTCTCCCATAATAATATATTTGTGAGGTTCGGGGGGCAATGTCGACAATCTCCGGTCATTTTCGGGACCAATGTGTTCATAAACATATGAACGACATTGGAAGTGACGTCACGTTGCGTTCATAGGTTTATGAACGCATTGAATAAGGGGGCGTGTCCATCGTAACGCTACGGGGAAATCGGAACAGATATTAGGTGTATGTAAATATATATACATGATATAATATCTGAAGATCATGAGAGGAGACTGAATTTTTCTTGATTCATGAAATTAAATGATTATTTTCATTCAGAAAGACAACTACCATAAATAATGTTTTATTATTGAGAATTTTCATGCCATGCTTGTTGGTCATTGACAAATTGGGCTCAGTTGAGTTCTGGGTCATGGGTTCATAACCAAGATAAATCCGACCACCATATCTCTTAACACTGTGGCCTAATTTCTGTTGATTGATCCCTGCTTGAGTAGACAGCACCACATTTTAACATTTGTATTCATTGGGCTGGCATATTTGTGACTGCTTTATTCTTCATTATAATACATGGGGTATGATGCTATAATATGCAATTAAAAAGCTAACTCAACATTATGATACAAATGAAGCATCCTCTCATGGAGTCAAGACAATAAGCTATTTGATGGTTGACATGTTGTTTGAAATTATAAATTTTTCTGGCAGTTCTCGGTACCTAAAGGGACAGAAACGAAACAAATATTTTCAACCAATCAAATGTATTAAAATCCATTATTGTTATTGTCTCGTTATAATTGCTCTGATTCTTTATATAATAAAATTTATCATATGTAAAATTCAAGATTTTTCACCAGATAGATCCAGAGAAATTCTTTGTTGAAAATCACTTGCCATTTCTGGCTGGATTTACTGTGATTTATGCAAAACGTGCGTCCCCCCTTAACGAACCAAAGCTAAAACAATCACATAGTGGTTTCTGCATCGTTTAAAACAATTCGTGTCAAAATCACTTTATAGATTCCCACAAAATAATATTCACATGCATCAGGCTTATGTTTCGTGGGGTCATTATAAATAGTTATATATGTTGTCGAGAGTGCATGGAACTGAAACTAACCATTAGGCCTATATTACTTGGCGTTCTGGGGGACAGAGGCGGACTGGCCGATCGGGAGACCGGGAAATTTCCCGATGGGCCGGAGGCCGGAAAAAATCTTATTCCACGTGATTTTCTATCAAGCGAGAATCCGATGGGTTTTTTGTACGGTTTGGAGGGGTATATATGGTTGGGCCGCCCAACCACAACTTGGGCCGCGAATGAAACCGACGCGAGCCGCCACATGTGTTGTGTAACCAACATTCTTCACACATAAATTCAATGGCGTCTGAGATAATTAGAATGTCAGGATTGTAACCATATTTGGAACCATCACTAAACAAGAATATATTGATTCGGAAATTATTCCACATGTAAAATGTTTTACTTCGGATAATGTGTACTGCCAATATATATATAAATATATATCACCCGAGAAGCGGAAAACCGGCGAGCAAAGACAGAATTTAAGTTTGCAGGTTCCCCATGTGAATATAATGTGACGTTCGGAGGGGGGGGGCAGAGGCGGACTGGCCGATCGGGAGACCGGGAAAAGTCCGGACGTGGGCCGCCACATGTGTTGTTTAAACAGCCGAACTGGCTAATCGTAAATTTGTCATTAAATGAACTTGTCAGCATCATATAACACCACATAAAGACCCCGCTAATCTCGAGATTTTAATGGTAACTCCCAGCTGTAAATCCGAAACAAAATCTCACGCACCCCTCCCGGACCCTCCCCCAATTGAAATTTACAACAAAATAGGAACGCTTCAGTTGATGACAGACTAGATGCTAGGATTCGCGATGTTCTTGTATAGGTTTCAAAATTTTCTCACCCCGGGCCGAACAACCATGAACAGCCCGGTCTGTCCTGGTCTCTTGCACGTAGCCGTATGCATTTGTCTGGAGTTAGACCGCTAGATGTTAGAATTTATGCAATTGTTCCGGTGAAAATATCTGAATGGTCTCATACCGGGAATTTATAGAACCATGGTTTATATTAATATATATAGGATATTAGGCCACATGTGCAAACGGAATTAAGCAAAAACGTGTATTTGGTCTGATTCTGATTCAAGGGGGGGGGGGTTGCAGTTGGAATTTCCAAGGTGGACTGTGGACACAACCCGAACAGATGGGCCGGTATTATATTTATTTCCCGGGCCTGATTTTTGGCCCAGTCCGCTTCTGCTGGGGGAGGATGTTCATTTCAATAACATGTCATCATGTCAATTTCAACGATAGTCGACAAACAACGTCATCGTGTTACTTTCACCATTGACCGAATTATCGTGGAACTGAATGTATTTTCTGCTTTGTTCATAAGTATGTGTTTTCATTCTATTCAAGAAAATAGGATATATATATATATATATGGATTATCAGATGCATGTAAGTATGCAGACTTATTATAACAATCATATCCACCTGAAATATTATCTTATTTCCGTACGCACGGTTCAGTCTCTACAGAACCATGCAGTATCGATCAACTGCTGTGCATCAGTTGGAAAATAAAGCTTTGAGATACACGTAGATCGTGGTGAGTTGTGGTGATTTTAGTTTATTTATTATTTGATCCAGTAGAGTCCCGGAGTAGACCCTTTAGGAATTCATTATGGACATACCTTCCCTTATAAATAAAAACAAATAAATTATTTTATTAAATAGGATAATGTTGCACATCGACTGATTTGTGTTGGCCTCTTGACAGCCGATTACGACAATAATGCTTTAGGCCCACCGATCTACTGTGCGACATTCGTGCTCCCCAAATTCAAAAATTGGAGCGTCGTATTAGTTAATTAGAATCACACGACACAATCGTTTCGACGATTCTACGACCAATTCCACGATTCTGCGGCTTGACAACCACGGTGCTGCGGCAGTTCAACGATTCTGCGGCCTTATTATACGTGATATTTTGTGACAAACATAGATAAAGAGGCCTTTTACTGAATTGGGACGATAAAAGTGGGCTTCTTCTTGCATGCATCGTGTAGAGTAGACTTTGCAGGTCCACCAGGTTAATTCACGGAATACATACGAAGATGAGATCTATACATAAAATGAGTCACAATCGGCTCGGTCAAGTCTGGATAATCCGATCAAACCGCGAACCGATCGCAAAAAGTAATTTCTTGGGCTACAAGGGGATATTAACGGTGCGAAAATTAACATCCAACGTAAGCTTTGATAAGCATAAATGTATTATTTGTCAAATTCGTACCCCCGTTGACGCAATATTCAATTAAACTATACACAGAAATGCAGTAACGGTGTCAACTATTTGACAACGCCCCGCTTCGACCATGACAACGACGATTGGGCGACTCGTTGAACGGTAATTTTCATTTGTATACGATGTATCGGTCACTGCACTGTCATCGGACAGCTTATTTATGCGTATAAGCCCGTGTATGCTGCATCAATATATGTTTGGAACAGTGCCTTCGTTGTACAATGCACATGTCCTGGATTCAATACAGTACTGTGTATTTACTGCATGATCCCCACATGTGAAGCTATAGAGACCAAGTCACATAAGAGATATATATAGTGGATTAGACAAAGCGTGACACACATGCTCGTGTAAAAATATATGTTGATACGGGTCGTAAACCCAAGCCAACCACTGACTATTGACTATAAATGAGTATGTTGGACTAGTATGCATATAGTATGAATTTTATTTGATACATTGTTTTGAAAACTGTACAAATATTTATCGACAACACGAATTTTGTATTTTCGCATTCCGGCTAATCTTCAGCCGTAACATTACTTCGTACTCGATAGACTTTCATATAGACTATAGAAACAGCCATATGCGTGCGACGTGACCTTGAAATCGGGTCAATTCAAGGTCAAATCGAGAATTTTGATGGGATTTTCACGAAATTTGGTACATTGGGTTACTTTTGTCCACTGAGTGTTTTGGACGGGTCAAATCGTGACCCCGACCTGACCTTCAAAATGATCAATTCAAGGTCAAGTCGGGTAAAACCGGATGGATTTCGACGGGCACGTTTGTCTGGTACTTTTGTCCGGGCAGTGTTTTGGACTGGTCAAATCGTGACCCCACTTGACCTTCAAAATGGACAATTCAAAGCTCGGACGAAGTCGGGTCACCTTCTAATATCTATATAAAAGCTGAGTGTGTGTGTCTTTCTGTAACTATGTCATGCTTTACGATGCGTTCAAAATATATGACCCTCATATCCATTGCGCCCAATTTTTTATCATTTTCTGCACCACATCTTAGAATAAGCGAGATCACCGAGTCGCGGCCATATTGGATTACCCAGACCCCATTCCGCGGTTTAAGTCTACGTGTCAAAGTTCTGGAGGTGCATTCCATATAATGATTTTTTAATATTCATGAAATACATGTCCGCGTTCACGGAAAATATATAGCGGTAATTAAGGACGGATGATATAAATGATTTATATAGAGGATCCCAACGAGAAATGTTGTGATATAACATTTTATAAAACGAGTTTGATAACTTTCTTTATACCCTTTTTTTAAATATCAAAATCTTTAAAAGAAGCTGAAAATGCATGCACAATGGATATATTTACGGTGTCGGCCGAGACGCTACACAAAGGTATACGACAGAATAGCGCACTCTGGCTGGCGACAAAAAAATATAGTCCCCCAATTTGCCTCTTTGTTTTTGTATCTATTTTCGTCAATGCAAACGAGTTGGGACCAAAATTTCCAATATCTAATGTTGGTGTCATGCGCGGCTTTTCGAAAGTACTATTAATCCGCGCGGTCATTGCGGGTGTGATGTCAAGTATCCCGGGAAGCACGCACATATTCATCATTAGTGGATATAAGGAAATATGCAATATTAGGATATTTTAATGATACAATATATACAACTTTGCCAAAGTGGAAAAAAAAACACATTTAAAATGGAACATTATTTTGTCTTGAATGTGTCTTTACTTCCTCTTGTGTTGTGGTAAGGAAATCAATATTATTTTTGTTAATCCGTCTTTTTAGCTCGTTTTCCTTCTTAAAATATGATTATGTGATAAAGTGGATTTCAAATTCGTCCCAGTTATTTGCAAAATAATTTATTAACCTTGTCCATTTTAAAGTCAGCTTGGAAAAACACATTAGAGATTATCTATCCCTCCCCATTTCCATATCTCTCTCCCTATCTCTCTCCCCTCTCTCCATCCCCTCCTCTCTCCCTCCCCTCATATCTCTCTCCCCTCCCCTCTTTCTCCCTAGATATATATATATATATATATATATATATATATAGATATATATCTATATATATATATATATATACATATATATATATATATATTTATAAAATAATGAGAAACTCTCCTCTGAGGTAGGTGACTGCTGACGTGAAGAATGGAATAGTTTGAAAATTAAGAAAGGTATCCGTTCATTGTTGAATATTTATTACATGTATGTACAAACAGCTATACCGGTTTCGGCACATGTTGCCTTTTCCATGTTGCAACATGTGCCGAAACCGGTATAGCTGTTTGTACATACATGTAATAAATATTCAACAATGAACGGATACCTTTCTTAATTTTCAAACTATATATATATATATATATATATATATATATATATATATATATATATTAAGTTTCATGTGTGGAGTAAATTTCTAAGGCGACCATTCTCCACCATCGATACCACAACGCAACTGAGAATAAGACATGTTGGCGATAAGAAAATACCGAGACATTGTGAGTCGACTGCGTACAAACAGACGGAAGGAAAGTTGGATAGGCGGAAATGCAATTTAAATCATGTAATGTGTGGTGCACATATATGGAAATTAAACATGTACAGTCTAGCAATATACGATTCGACATTACGTTATTTTCCTCAGCTGGCTCCAAATAAAAGAGTCTTAATCTCGTAGGCTTGAGGTCGTGTGATTCATATGCGTATTCATGTCTATAGCGAGCGTGCCATTCATTAGAAAACGACTTCTCGTGAGCACAAGTTAATGAAATTTCAATTGCTGGTCGCACAATCGTCGTTGTCATAGTCGACTCATCGGCGTTGTCAATTGAATGCGATGATACCCCCGCAAATATGGACACAGCGCCATCAATCACAGAACTGAGGTTAACATCAGTTGTGAAAAATCACCCAAAGACGTATGGCTATGTTATTATTTGGTTTCCACTCAATTTTATAGGACATTATATATTTTTTCTAAACTCTGAAGACGAATTTCACTCAGTGATGTGTGTAAAACCAGAACAACCGGTCTATTTGTGTCAAAGATTATGTATTGTTGTGGTAACTGTCTAGTGCTGAACTCTCTATCGATTATCGAATCGAAGATCGCCGTACCTAATAGAAATATAATATATGGTACATATACCTACATATTTCTGGATTTATTCATTCTTTAATTTTGTTTTAGTTTTTATCGCATCGGCCTGGTCGCAGAATCGTTAAATTGCCGCAGCACCGTGGTTGTCAAGCCGCAGAATCGTGGAATTGGTCGTAGAATCGTCGAAACGATTGTGTCGTGCACTCAGAGAGAACGTGCGCAAAAATGTAATTAACAATAATTTTAAAAACAATTTCACTGTATTTTACATTATTTATTTTATTTAATTTAATGTTAGCAAAAAACATTGTTGTACAAAACGATGTATTTTATCGCACCGGGTTATAGATGCGTAACCTTAAACCAAAAATTTGGTACAAACATAATCATGTTTGATCACGAGATCTTTCACTCGTATCTATCACTACACCATACCGTATGACAGTTCAGATAAGTAAGCTATACACTGATATTGCGGAGTACTCCCATATAAAAATGTACCTGGGTAAATCTTGGTGTTTACCTAGGTATACCCCGGTACATATAGGTTTTACCCTGGTTCCACCCAGGTCACACCCAGGTTACACCCAGGTAAATCATGGATTTATATAGATTTACCCAGGTGTTTTCTATATATGTTAGGTATAAACCCCAGTTTACCCGGGTTTTTACGGATTTACACCCAGGTATTTACACCAGGTATTTACACCCAGGTATTTACACCAGGGTTTCGCCCAGGTATTTACTACAGTGTTCACCCGGATATATACACCTGTGGTATTTTGTTAAACTGTATAATCTGCATTGAAGTCACCTTATTAACCCTTTCTATATTACAGCACCATTGGCGTGTAGTTACCTTATTAACCATTCTATATTAAATCATTAATTGACAGGTAGTTACCTTATTAACCCTTTCTATACTAAGTAACATTGGTGAGTAGTTACATTATTAACCCTTTCTTTATTAAAGCACCATTGATGTGAAGTTACCTTATTAACCCTTTCTTTATTAAAGCATCATTGACGCGTAGTTACCTTATTAACCCTTTCTATATTAAAATATCATTGATGTGTAGTTACAATGTTAACCCTTTCTATAGTATAGCATCATTGGCGGGTAGTTGGCTCCTTAACTCTGTATATACCAAAGTATCATTGTCGTATATAGTTACCTTATTAACCCTTTCTATACTAAGTACCGTTGGCGTGTAGTTGCCTTATTAACCCTTTCTATATTAAAGCATTAATTGACAGGTAGTTACCTTATTAACCCTTTCTATACTAAGTATCATTGGTGAGTAGTTGCATTATTAACCCTTTCTATATTAAAGCGCCATTGGCGGGTAGTTACCTTATTAACCATTTATGTATTAAAGCATCATTGACGTGTAGTTACCTTATTATAACCCTCTCTATATTAAAGCATCATTATTGCTGGGTAGTTATCTTATTAACCCGTTCTATACTAAGTATCATTGGTGAGTAGTTACAGTATTAACCCTTTCTATATTAAAGCATCATTGACGTGAAGTTACCTTATTAACCATTTCTGTATTAAAGCAGCATTGACATGTAGTTGTTAACCCTTTCTATATTAAAGCATCGTTGACGGGTAGTTGCCTAATTAACCCTCTATATACTAAAGTATCATTGTCGTGTAGTTACCTTACCAACCCTTTCTATACTAAGTATCATTGGCGTGTAGTTACCTTATTAACCTTTTCTATATTAAAGCTTTAATTGACAGGTAGTTACATTAAACAACCCTTTCTATACTAAGTATCATTGGTGAGTAGTTACATTATAAACCATTTCTATATTAAAGCGCCATTGACGGGTAATTACCTTATTAACCATTTTGGTATCAAAGCATCATTGACGTGCAGTTACCATATTATAACACTTTCTATATTAAAGCATCATTGACTGATAGTTACCATATTAACCCTTTCTATATTAAAGCACCATTGGCGTGTAATTACCTTATTAACCCTTTCTACGTTGAAGCAATAATTGACAGGCAGTTACCTTATTAACCCTTTTTATAATGAGTATCATTGGTGATTAGTTACATTATTAACCCTTTCTACAATAAAGCATCATTGACATGTAGTTATCATAGTAGCCAGTTATATATTAAAGCATCATGGACGGTAGTTACCATATTAACCCTTTCTAAATTAAAGCACCATTGGCGTGTAATTACCATATTAACCCTTTCTATATTAAAACATCATTGACGTGTAGTTACCCTATTAGCCCTTTCTATATTTAAGCATCATTGACGTGTAGAACTTTATCTTCTTAACCCTTTCTTTATTAAAGCATCATTGACATGTAGTTACCTTAGTAACCATTTCTACACTAAAGCATTATTGACGGGTAGTTACCTTATTAACCCTTTCTATATTAAAGCATCATTGACAAGAAGTTAAATTATTAACCTTCTATAATAAGTATCATTGCCGTGTAGTTATAGTTACCTTATAAAACCTTTCTATATGAAGACGTCGATCATTGACGGGTAGTTGTTACCTTATTAATCATTTATGTATTCAAGCATCATTGACGAGTAGTTACCCTATTACTTGAAGTTTATTATGACAGTATGACAATACACTACCCCGGACAAATGAAGCAATATCATACTTTATCTAACAGCCTAGCTATAATTAGTGAACATTATACTGACAAACAGACAATTTTCAGGGCCATTATTTAATATTAAAGGGATACAAAATAAAGAGATTTCTAATTATCAGTAAGAATTATTCTCTAAGTGATACTTATTATTTCAAATAAATGATTGCATATACTATAGTAGACCATATACCAACAGGAAAATATTAGTGAATACAATTATTGTGTTTCAAAATTCGTTTCGTTTCGTTTCTGCAGCCAAATTACAATCTTAACTTTTAGTTATCGTTCTTCAAAATGAAGCGCGGATAATTCTTTGTGGTATTTTGAGTTAATTTTGTCGCGAATCAACGCGGATTGACAGAAGGAAATGGTGTATTGGCTACAAACGGATAAACTGTGGACTTATATATAAGATTCGCCGATTTCTCCCCATGGATGTGCGCAAATATCGAAAAAGACTGAATTTCATGTGACAAAAAATATTTCAATTCCCGGAACAGTAAGAATTAAGCTGCGATAACGAAACGGATCAACTATAGTATTGAACAGTACCTCAGCTACCTGGCCATAACCAGAATATTTTCTCAAAATTGAATTTGTGGTACCGGTACAATCATGATGTAGTGCCAGTGGCCTGCTCATAATGCACCTGTCCAGAAGAAGAAGAATTGAGAAGTTTGAAGATCATGGACTACGCAGACACCATCTGGGACCCCTACCAACAAAATCACATCGACAAGCTGGAAAGAATCCAGCGTAGAGCAGCCCGTTTCATTAAAAGAGACTATAAGAGCAAAGAAGATGGATATATGACCAAGATCCTCTACGAGCTAGATTTACCAACATTGCAGAAACGGCGGAAAATAAATCGGCTGGGATTCATGAGTAAGGTGGTGGGTGGATTGGTCCCGGCTATACCACCTAATCAATACTTTACACCCGAAACAAGGCGTCTTAGATCGCAGAGCAAAGTTCTGACAGGCTACGTCACCAGCCAAATTCCTCGGCACCTAATTTAAAGGAACAACAGTCAGTGCTACGAGGCTATACCATACGTGTCAGCTCAGTTCGCTAATTCCACATTTGTTCGAACTATATGCGACTGGAATCAGCTGGAGGAATCCTTAATCCTACAACAACAGCCTGTGGATTCCTTCAAGAGTGCGCTGAAGGAAAAGATCTGAGACTCTCTCGCCCGCTGCGAAATTACCATAATTGGGATCTGCAGCGTAACCATTCAGATTCAGATTGATCCACGATAGTAAGGGGTCAGTACATGTAGTAAGTACTGATAGTGATAAGCCTGCTGTACAATAATACTACTTTTGCTGTTTTACTGGTCTTAACTGAGTACTGTGTCAATGTGACATTGTTAATTCAGTTCCACTCTAATGTACATTAACTGGCAATGATGCATCTGACGCTATTAAAGGCACCGGTAATCCCTAAATACCAGGAGGACGCGGCGTAGAAACTTGGTACAACAGTTGTTACACGACAAAGAAAATTATCAACAAGCTTAGTGAGCGTCATCATCAAAATTGCAAATTAAAACACGGCAATGGTAAATTGGTAATCCCTACATACCAGGAGGACAAGGCATTGAAACTTGGGACAACAGTTGTTACACGGCAAAGAAATTTAAAACACACTGTGCACAGATGAATGTTTATACATGTACTGTGCAGTCGAGATCACCTGGACTACAAATATTTGAGGATTGTACTATTTGATGAGTAGATGCGTGACTGATAAAAGAATTAGAGACTCCATATTTACTCGGAAGATAACAGTATACGATGCCATACAGTTGTTCCATAACACCTCAACCTTTGGTGGATATTAACAGTAAAACTAATGAAAATGATGAAAGCCAGACTCAACATCAAGACAACATGTGCATGCATAAGTGACGGTTCAATGATTTTGACTCCATCAGATGATATTTAAGCGACACCAATTTTTAAGTCTGGTTTACGATGTGGGGAGAAAAAAAGTAGATGCAGGAGGGAAAAAAATAAAAATAAAAAAGATTGTCCCCCCAATTTATATCAAGTAAATCGTGGAATTTTACATAAATTTTACAAAAATTGTGAAAAAATGTTTTTGAATGAAATTCTGTTCAAACCAAACAAGACATATCTTGTCATGAAATACATGAAAAGATGGATCTGTAAATGATCATAAGCAGAACCGGATGCGACAGCACATGAAAATCAGTACGCGTGTAAAATATTTTGGGACAAAAAAATAAAAATAAAAAATTCATGAAATGGAAACAAAGTTGTAGGAGGTGTTCGTAAACCAGACTTAAAAATTGGTGTCGCCTTAGGCTCATGTTAACACAGGATCACATATTCTCAAAATAATTGTCTCCCTCAAGTTGGCCTCAACCATACTAGTATTTATATTTGATAGAACCTCAGTGAGACCATGTTGAAAATTACCATCAATGCAGTTCCAGTGTTGACGCAACGCGGTCATGTTACTTCAAACCAGTTGCAATGTTCCTTAGGCCAAAGAAAAAAGATACTATGTTTCCGTACATCGACCGACCCTAAAAATAACCCGCCGACCCTAAACTTTTTATTGATATTTTGAGAAAAAGTCAAAATTTTCGCAATTTTAATTTCCTGAGAGTGGATCTCCTGCCTGCTTTATGTCTTGTTTGGGACTTATGGAACACTATCAACAGACATGGTGTGTGTGTATCTGTATATATACATGTAAAGAGGTTATCACTGCATATATTAGGGGTATACATGTACTAGTAGCTACTGTTTCCAAAAACCAGGCATGCTCGGTGGGTGTACTGGCTACCCCCAGACAATGGGATGTAATCGTCACAATACATGTACGGTATAATGGCGGTATTATTGGTAAAATTCTTATAAAAAGTTAGTGACATCAATTTTGTACCAAGTTTATAGCCAAATTTATGAAAATGTGGTATTAGATATAATAAAAAACATACGTAAGCATGAAGTAAGTTTGATTTTTTATCAATCTTAATGTATATTTCCACTGTGTTGATCAAGTAATACTTTCCCCATGGCACGGGTTGGCATTTTATGTCACTTTGGTCGAGGTAGTTCAATATTTCTGCAGCTGGATAAAAAATATCAAAATAAAATAAAATAAAAAAAATTCCCTACCTACCTACCCTAACTTTTTTTACCGGAAACATACAATCTTTTTTCTTTGGCCTTTAGCATGGTAATTCGTGAAAATAAATGTCAATGCAACTTACTCTCAGGCTCCAAATAAAAGTGCCGGCCCAAATAATAGTGCGGGGGGGGGAAATTCCATTGAAAGTTAATAAAAGTACAGACCTAAATAATAGTGCAGGGGGAACTCTGAGCAAAACATCAACTGTGGTTAACCAAATAATTTTTATAGCAGGTTCAGGTATACGAGTCAACATGTAGTACAGGTACATGTATGTATCATGTGGTGTTTTTTTGGTTTGCCACATACTTGAATATGTACTACTCTTGAGTGCCTAATGTACGATTATTAAAATCGAGGTAAAATTCCCACCTGTACGATCGTTATTTGGTCCTGTACGTTTATTAAATTAACCAAAAGAAATAATTCACCAATCTTAAATTGTGTTATTCATATAAGAAATGAACAGCGGTTTCAATGCGGTCATGAGGTTTTGACCGCGAGAAAAAATCAGCAAACTTCGGGGTTCATGCAGAGTTTGCTGATTTTTTTAACGCGGTCAAAACCCATGACCACGTTGAATCCGCCGTTTATTATTTATATTTATATACTTAAATTCATTATGAACTAGGATTGTATGTCTTTCCCATTATTTATTCATCTATTTAAACAAACCCATGGAGTTCAGTTCAGACAGTTCGAATCCTTGTTTTTTGGAAAACCAAACATTTTGAGAATCCGTTCATGGAGAACGGAAGAAACGCAATTTCACAGTAAAGTATAAACATATGACAAAATGTCTTGTTTAGCTAGTAACTAATGTAGACGTGTTGATCATTTTTACATCTGAATCATATAGAAATCTTGAATTTGTGCTGATTTAAATTTTCATAGCTTCAAAATATTAATAAACGTGCAGACCCACATAAGCACTGTGCAGGGGGGGGGGGGATTTCCCAAGAAAAATAATAAACGTGGATGCAGCTGGTGCATGCATATTTATTTGGAGCCCAAGAGTAAAGAGGTGGAGGTGAATGTTACATGTAAGTTGTTATTAACGAAATGGAACGATGCCTTTAATAGGTTCCACCAGCAATAAGTCGCTACTTCTTTATATTGGCCTGACAGATTGGTTTTTGTTGGCATCATGCCTGTCGACCATTATGATGGCCACATATATTGTCATATAACAGCGATTTACGATCTGTCTTGTTGGCTCATAATATAAATTAAGAAAGTGGCCTTGTGTTCGTTCCTTGCGTAAAAAAATATTTTTTAGTACAAACGTCCTCATTGATTGTGTCCCTCGACTCCTTGTGTAATTGGTCAAGTAACTTACATGTATGTACATGTACAGACCACTCACAAATTTCTTAGAAAAGCGACCACATGTTCGAATCTACTTTGCGATTTTGGAGCAACGCATTTGTAAATGCGTTCATATTTTAACACATTTACCTTGATTTATTCACAAACAAATGTCTTGATGCAGGCCTTAAAATCCATCAGATTTTTGGCAATAATCAAAATGTTAGTGTTTCACTTTCTACAGGGAATCAAGACTTTTTACTAGAATCAAAATGAGAATCATGATTCTCAGATTCTGATTATAAAACAATTAATGTCAACAGTGTTTATTTATGTTTATTCCATTTTGAATGGAAAACTACATCATGAATGTCCGATTCCGAACATATACATGTACACCAGGAGTGGGAAAATAACACAGAATTATTCAGATGTGAATTTAAATTAAACAAAATTATAACTAAAATTGCAAAATACACTATCGTATCGTTATTTGGGTGTTCATACTAGTATACTTTTTCGGCGCAATGATCGGTAATTTCAATGCGACTGCGATTATTCCCAATGCAGTGCATTTAATTTAAATGCTGTCATTAAGGCATTTACAAAGTGGCGTGACACAATGCACCCTCAATGCATTTTAAATGCAACAACCGCATTTCATTGATCCACGTTGTAAAGGACATTTATTTTTAGAATACATGTATGTACGTGTATATAACCACAAGAATAAAGAACAAATCAACTGTTTTTATTACTTTGTAAACCTCTGATGTTTCCCATACAGTATACATTTGTATATTATAAACCATGTTACAGTAATTCTAGAGCTAATTAATCGACTCCTTAACTACAGCAGAATTATGGGTAACTTTTCAGGATTTAGTCCGAAATATGGCTTGTTGCCATTCATCGGAAAGCTCTCACCGAGAGCTTTCCGATGAATGGCATCAACCCATATTTCCGACTAAATCGTGAAAAGTTACCCATAATTCTGCTGTAGTTAAGGAGTCGATTAATTAGAGCATTACTGTATATCCTCTATAACTGTTTATTCAACATCACGTGCTGCAATCCATAAATGCGGTTCAGATTTCGATGTCCGGTTCAACATTATTATCATATGGTTTGATAGCAGAAATACTCAGTTTGGAATGTTATACCATACAAGTTTTACGAGTTGCTCTTGCTCAAGAATGGATAAATTTATAAACCTGATTTTTGGCGCATTAGTTAGAATTATATTTTTGCACAAGAACACACCACAAATATCGAACTGGACATCAAAAGCAGAACCGGATTGTATCGATTGCATAAACATAAGAAGTTGGTCACTGACCGACAATTGCTATTCTCTGGTGTGGTTTATAGGACTACCGTACGCAATGCCGACTTAAAAATAAAAATTCACATAAACATCGCATGAAGCGGTCTATCCACAAACTCAGGTATTCGGTAATTCCAAATGTATGAACTATCACCATGATATCCCGGTATATCATTGTCAGGACTGTTTGTACAAAAGGTTGTTATTCTACTATGCATAATTTTGCTATATCATTGTACTCGGACTGTATTGCAATGTAATATATCAGTACATGTACCGGTATACTGGGTGCACATTATATACATGTACATGTAGGCCTACTTTCACTTTAGTACATGTATGTGTCATAAAAGACTCATGTTGTTAAATTGAAAAAAAACATGTGTGAAAACAGAGAGAATACATGTACATGTGCCGGTACTATATACCTCTTTGTGTGCTGTACTACCGGTACTATTCATGTACATGTACTACACTACAATAAGAGAAATTTTAATTGATTCTGCTGCCCTTGTGCCACAGGCCTCAAACACGCCAAACAAGTATCTGTAGCCAGGCCCACCAGTACCAGGCTACTAGTAAATGAAGTACTGAAAGTGTCACATCATTAATCGAGCCCAATCTTAGTTATACTAGTCTCTTGTGTAGTTTGGGTTACTATTAATAAGATATTTAATGAATGTTTGGAATGTATGGTAGCATTCTTACCTGGATCAACATATGCCATGCACAACGCTGGTCATCATATCATCACCGCTGTTGGCAGTAAACCGCTCATCGGGCTATAACAGTTAGAGTTTTCCATACCAGGGCTAATCTAATCAGTTAAAATTAGTCATTTTAGAGGGAATACCAACCAGTGGAAGACGTACAAAAAGTCATGTATATTCAGATATCAGTTTTCGAGAAAAAACCCATCTTAGTCGAGCGGACTTAGAATATCGGGGTAAACTTAAATTTCATTCAGCAACACTTTCACAGCAGAATATAAAAATAGTACATTATAATCACTTACAGTACATGTACATGTAGCCCAAGTGCAGTGCTAGCCTATATTATATACTACCAAAACTTTTGGTCAGTTTCTCGATGACTGACACTTGTAAACGCTTGAACGGGTACTATATAGTACATGTACATGTACATGTGTACCGTATGTGAATTAAAGATCTTATTATTGACACAACAGGAGGCTAGACATACATTTGTAACTACAGTAATGCTCTAATTAATCGACTCCTTAACCACAGCAGAATTACGGGTATTAAACTCGGGGAGAGCTTTCCGATGAATGGCAACAAGCCATATATCCGACTAAATCCTGAAAGTTACACATAATTCTGCTGTGGTTAAGGGGTCGATTTCTTAGGGCACTACTGTATCTGTTTTAGTGCACATCAAATGTATTTGTTGTCTTTCCTCTTGTAATTTGTCTTTGGTTGTGTTCGCCATTTCGATGGACAACTACATGTACTGACATCAAATGACTGAAATGAGTCAAAATTTAGCAGTGCAGCCAATTATATAGATAAACAGAATTAAATAGCATCCAAATTCCAAATGAGCATAAATGATAAAACAAACTTTATTGAGCACTCTTTTAATACTAGTAATTACAGCTACAATGAAAGCACCTAATAAAAATTCTAAGTTTGGTAAAACTGTCTGTATACAAAGTTTATCTGGCCGTGATGAATAAAACCTATAAATGGGATCATATACATGTATGTTAGATATCATTACATGATTATTTGAAAACACATATCCGTATGGAAAACAAACTATTTTACCACTGGCCAAGTGGTCCTGCTAATATGCTATGATGCTGGTGGTCCTGCTGAATTGCTATGATGCGGGTAGTGCAATTCATAGCAATTAAGCAGGACCCAACCGCATCATAGCACATTAGCAGGAACACTTGAACAGGGTATATTTACAGTGTCAAATCGAATGGGCATCTTTTAACAATATTTTTGAACAATTTCCTAGAAGTGTTCGAAAATTGAGAACTGAATTTAATTTTTTTTTTATGAGGTTTCGATTGAAAAATTTCTAACTTAGCTCATCAGGATTAACATTGTCGCACAGCTATATTCTCTTTCCCAACAAAGTGTATAGAACATACATGTAAAATTACAGCTATGCTTTAATTAATCAACTCGCCTTATATTACTCGGGTATTACTGCAGTATTCAGGCGTGTTCATGCGATCAACCGCAGTCAGTTATACCGCCGCAGAATGTGGTCCACCTCACATTTGCAGTTAGGCTGTATTTTTCATGCGATGTTTATATGAATTTTGTTTTAAAGTTGACATTGTAATCACACCAGAATTTTTTTTTATTGTTTCAAAATGTCTAGATAGAATTCAGAATTTTTGTGGTAAAAACAATTAACTTGGTTATCACAGTTAACACATATTACTGTGGTAAGATTACCAGCGGATACCGCATGTCAACAGGGACTGCATGCTCTAATTAATTATCAGGTTTAACATGTTTATACTGGATACAGTTCATTTTAAAGGTACTCAATCCGGTTCGATGATACCCATATAATCAGATTCCAACATCATACATTTGTATTTAGAAAGGCTGCTTCAGTTACGTTATCAGAATTGATTAATTGCCCTAAAATAATGCTAACCACTGTCAACTAAAGTATACAATTGCCTGACATATGTTATTTATCAACATGTTGTTCTACAAAATTTGGCCTTATTATCAACAGAAAGCCTCTTGATTTTAGAGTTATCCATCTTCATCTGAAATTTGGTCCGAGACCGTGGGCCACTATTAATTCTTGATCGTGAAAAATAGTATATTTCAAAAATTGATATCTAATAACTCTGAGCTTTGATAGGTGGTGGGTTCCTCGACTCGTACCAAATATCTTTTACCCCCCCCCCCCCCAAGTCCAAATAAAGAGTAATGTGCGAGCATTAATTCAGGGGGCCCTTAATCAGATTATGCATCTTTAAATTCAAATACAGTTTAAAGATGCATAATCCGATTAAGTGCCCCTCATTTGCTATTTACATATACATGTATATGGAATCGGGGGGGGGGGGTAAAAATATTTTAATCAAGTCGAGGGACCCACCTACATGTATCAAAGCTCAGAGTTATTAGATATCAATTTTTGAAATTTTAATATTTATCACCATCGATACTTAATAGTGGCCCAGAAAAATTTGACGAGCCGACGGTCTCAGACCAAATTTCGGATGAAGATGGATAACTCTAAAATGAAGAGGCTTTGTGTTGATAATAAGGTCAAACTTCGTCGAACAGCATGTTGATAAATATAACGTATCAGGCGATTTTATACTATACATGTAGTTGACAGTGGTTAGCATTATTTTTGGGCAATTAATCGATTCTGATATTACTGAAGCAGCATTTCTAAAAAAAATGTTGTTGTTGGAATCTAATTATATGGGGACCATCGAATCTGATTGAGCACCTTTAATAGTTAGCTATATGAGTTATATACACATAAGGCGACACCAATTTTTAAGTCCGGTTTACGAACACCTCCTACAACTTTTTTTCCATTTCATGATTTTTTTTTTTAATTTTTTGTCCCAAATTTTTTTACACGCGTACTGATTTTCATGTGCTGTCGCATCCGGTTCTGCTTATGATCATTTGCAGATCCATATTTTCATGTATTTCATGACAAGAAATGTCTTGTTTGGTTCAGAATTTCATTCGAAAAGTTTTTTTTCACAATTTTTGTAAAATTTATGTCAAATTTCAAGATTTACTTGATATAAATTGGGGGGGGGGGGGGACAATTTTTTTTATTTTTATTTTTTTCCCCTCCTGCATCTACTTTTTTTCTCCCCACATCAGCCCACATGTTCGTAAACCAGACTTAAAAATTGGTGTCGCCTAATAGACATTTAAACTTTGAAAATTGTAGGTTTCCGGATGATAACTTCAGTTTGTGTGATCATATCTGAACCAAATGTGGTATGTAAGTTTATCATACCAAAATACAGGTCAAGTTCGAATATAGGTGTGCTCCGCTCATTTTTGCGAGAGTTATGGCCCTTTTTCGACTTAGAATCGTGTTAATTTCTGGTTTCCGCATCATAATTTTAGTTTGTGTGATCAAATCTGAATCAAATTTGGTATGATAGTTTATTATCCACCATTTCATGGGACACTGGTTGGATTGTTCTGAAATGTAGTATCGGATTTAGGGGACCTTGATATATTTTTCAGACAAGCTGATGCCCCAAAGAAGCCACTTTTTCTCACATTTGCTGAAATAGTATCCAAAACATCAACATATCAAGAGCCATTAGACTGAATTAGATAAAAAATATATCACTTGGGTCTGTTTAAGCTGGAAAATACTCAAAAATTTTATAATTTTCTGCTATTATATGTGCATACTAGCCTTTTTGCTGAATCGTGAATGCCGGTTATATTGCCGTGTGAAATCCTAGTACCAGATAACATTGGGTATGTACATGTATATAGCATACCACCTGAAAATGGCTTGAATATCACATACCAAAGCGGGGTGGGGGTGTGTGTGACACCCTCCTTGATCATAGTCTGTATTCTACAGGGTATGTTAACTGTTTCGAGTTGGTGCAATTAATGTGATTGTTTAATCTCTACCATCTGAAATCTATTTATAGCATATTTTGCTATCTGATCAATATTGCTACTTAGTACTGATATAAAACAGGATAAAGATGGTGTGTCTCTTTCCCGAATGTTCTGTTTACATGTACATTTGGGGGTTTATGAGTCAAATAATATCAGACAACATGTCCTTCTAACACTAAGAAATAATATGTTCTTATGAACCAGGACAAAATATGACTATTTCTGGAGCATTACAGCACATTATTACAAATCTATATTTGTAAGCAGTAAGATAATGACAGGAAACATGTCCTCAGACTAAGAAATAATTTTTTGGTGTGTATTTCACACCACAGCTCATGTGTATACTCACATTAGTTTATGTCATTCAAAGGGAGAAACCCATTTAGAAAGTTTAAATGAGACAAAACTACCTCACTGTAGATGTAGTTGCAAGGTACAACATGTACATGTATTCTGGTAAATGACATTGGAACTAAAATAATGATTTTTGTGTCCACCGGTATGTCATGTACCGGTACTAGTATACATTGCAACTACATGTACATGTAACTTGCCTAACATACCATATACATGTATGAAGAGGGACTTTGCAAGTGTTTTTTAATCAAAATTTTAACCCAACTCTTGTTGTCAGTAAGTTTTAACCCATGCAGTTTAATGAGTTTATATATTTATATATTACATGTGTTTCTATACATGTATTTTATCTTTAGTTAGTTTGTTGTCCTTGAATAAACTTGTATTGCTGCACAATCAGTTTCCTTAATGTTCTATTATACTAAAACAACTCCATTGATAACAATACCCCTGCATCCCATCAAAATCTACTTCATTGCCATCCTCATCATTTCACTTTGGTATCCCCACCCAGGTGTACCTTGGTGTTATTCACCCAGGTGTTCCTTGGTGTTTCCTACCCATGTGTACCTTGGTGTTTTCTTACCCAGGTGTACCTTGGTGTTTTCTTACCCAGGTGTACCTTGGTGTTTTCTTACCCAGGTGTACCTTGGTGTTTTCCTGCCCAGGTGTACCTTGGTGTTTCCTTACCTGGGTGTACCTTGGGGTTTTCTAACCCAGGTGCATCTCAATGGGAAATCCACCTGGGTAAGAAAACACCAAGGTACACCGGCGTAAAAAAAACACCAAGGTATACCTGGGTTGGAAACATCAAGGTACACCTGGGTGGGGAACACCCAGGTAGGAAACACCAGGGTACACCTGGGTGAATAACACCAAGGTACACCTGGGTGGGAAACACCCAGGTAGGAAACACCAGGGTACACCTGGGTGAATAACACCAAGGTACACCTGGGTGGGAAACACCCAGGTAGGAAACACCAGGGTACACCTGGGTGAATAACACCAAGGTAACCTGGATGGGAAACACCCAGGTAGGAAACACCAGGGTACACCTGGGTAAATAACACCATGGTACACCTGGGTGGGGAAACACCCAGGTAGGAAACACCAGGGTAGACCTGGGTGGGAAACACCCAGGTAGGGTACACCTGGGTGTGGTCACCTGGGTAATTACACCCAGGTTTACCCATACCAGGGTTTTTATCCAGTTTCAGGTGGGTAAATCATGGTAAAACCCAGGTTTCGCGGGGTCTTGATGGTTGGTGGATGTCTTGGTAGATAGATTTTTACCTGGGTTTCGGCCCAAAAAACCTGGGTGGATTTACCCAGGTACATTTTTATATGGGCTTAGACGCAAATAAAACATAATTATAAAGTACAAGTATTTTTGGCAGTATTGCTATTTAGTTAGCGAACGGGGATAATTGGAGGAGCAGAATACTGGGAACTATATCTTTGGCCGGGGGATGTACGTGTGATTGGGTGTGCGATCTCGTTATCATATACATATTGTACATAACAAGTGCGATGCGTTGTCTTAATACTCTGTATTTCATATGACTGTATCATTATGCTCCGTCTTGTATGATTTGTGTTTTTCTTGTCTTTTTCTTTTGAACTGTGTATATGTTACATGTATATCTCTGTGAGCTCTTCATTAATGGAGGAAATAAAGAAATATATATATATATAATTCGTTCATAATTTTTACGGCATGGTTCGAAATTCGAAGGCCTTTTCTTTCACATTCATTGATAAATCGTGACGGTGCACGCTTATGTCATGGCATTCATTTGGAACACAATTGACTTTGTCCATGCCCACTGAGCGCTGTCTTTGTCAATTATTGCACCGGAGATTAATGTTGTTTAAAGTAGTTTCTTTCACTCACTCCGTAAACTGCTTGAACCAAAACAATTTACACCAGTCAATGACAGTCGTCTTTGTGTTGGTAGACAAGCTACATGTATTCCTACCTCTGGTGGCGAGGGAACTTCTATTGATTATGTTTTTTCTTCGCAAAGCGACATGAATATGACTCTTGTGTATACTGAAATAATTAATGACGATGCTACTGATGTGTCAAATCATAGGCCCATTGTATGTTTATTTAAATGCGATATTCAATATAGCAGTTCCGAACGGCAGACAGGTAGCTCGACCCAATTTTATAACTGGAAGAAATTTAAATCCTCACCAAATTCAACTACTATATATAAACGCAGTCTTGAATCATTTCTACCGCAAAACAACAACATCAACAACCGAGATGAAGTAGACGCTCTTTATAATTCTATAATCTCCGCTATCCAGAGAGCATCCAGTGAAACGATTCCACAAAAAACGTTCAAAAGCTACCTTAAGCCCTTTTGGAACTGCCGATTGAAGGACTTACATTCTATGATGAGAATACACAGACGGAATTGGATCAATGCTGGTAAACCACGAGAAACGAACAACACATTGTATGCAGAATATAAAACTACAAAATGCACTTTCAGACGTGAATTTAGACAATGCTGCAATCAATTTCTAAGCGAACGCAATACTAAATTAGACAGAGCCGCCGAAGTAGATCAAGGATCGTTCTTTAAAATAATGAAATCTCGGCGCAACCATGAAAATAGACCAAATAAGATGTTTGAATACAACGGATCTACCCTGCGAAATTCCTCAGACATTTCAAAGGAATGGGCCGACTACTTCGAGTCACTTTACAAACCTCTGGCACACGATAGCTTTGATCACAGTCACTTTCAATTCGTAAACGACACTGTCGATTTCCTCGCCAACGACAGAGTATGTGAAATGGGGAGTAACTCTAAATATGTCACAGAAGCCGTACACCAAGATGAGATAGAGATTTCATTGAAAACTCTCAACTTAAACAAAGCCGCGGGTTGGGATAATGTATACAATGAAAACTTGGTCCTTGGTGGTACAGCACTGATCAAATACCTAGCTGCACTATTGACTGGTATCATGCAATTCTCATATATACCAGAACATGCTAAGATTGGGGTAATAGTTCCTCTATATAAAGGAGGCAACAAACCCCGAAAGTTGTTTGACAGCTATCGCGCGATAACCCTGCTCCCTGCCATTTACAAACTGCTTGAGAAAGTTATCTTATCAAGACTCAATTCTCACGTACCCAATATGGTAAAAGTACACAAACTGCAACACGGTTTTCAGAAGGGTGTCAACTGTCTTATGGACTCATTTATCATACACGAATCTAAAGCATTTGCTTTAGAAAACAACAGTATATTATTCACATGTTTCCTTGATGTCCATAAGGCATTTGACACCGTCTGGATTGACGGTTTGCTATATAAGCTGCACATGCTTGGCTTTGGTGGAAAATCATGGCTACTGTTTCATCAGATGCTTAAAGGTACCTCTTGTTTCGTAAAATACGGAGATTGCCAGTCCAGGCAATTTCAAATAGAGCAAGGAACAAAACAAGGAGGCGTTATTTCACCTCTTTTTTACATGCTCTTTGTTGACCAACTTTTGGTAGAACTGGCAAACTCTGGAGCAGGGCTGAATATGTATTCTGTAAACTGTTCATGCCCAACACAAGCTGATGACATGACACTTCTCTCTGTTTCGGAAAAAGGTCTTCAGCAGCTACTGACTATATGCACCAATTACAGTCGAAAATGGAGGTATCGATATAATGAACAAAAGTCAGTTGTTATTTTCTTTAATGAAAGTAAAAATGAGCACAATAAGACGAGTACTAACAGGGCATGGACTCTGTGTGGGAAACAGGTATCTGAAGTTGAAAGTCTTACACACTTAGGTGTCCCTATACATAAGCATAATCAAAACGGTGAATTCATTGACGAAATAAAACAGAAGCTTAGGTCAAGCTATTTTGCTATGTCCAACATCGGTATGTATGCTGGAGGTATAACACCAGTCAGCAGTAGGACAATCTATACATCTATAATATTGCCAAAAGGTCTCTTTGGATGCGAACTGCTATGTGGCTTGACCGATTCAGATGTATTATCCCTGGAAAGAACTCACCGATTTTGCCTTAAAAAGATCCAAGGTTTGCATTCCAAAACACGGACCAACATTGTAGAAGGGTTGCTGGGAATAGGTAATATTCACAGTTTTATTGAAAAAAAGAAGCTTCTCTTCTTCGGAAGTCTATGCGCCCTCACAACTGAGAAGGCAGCCAAATCGGTTTTCTTATTAAGGCTGCACTCGTTCTTCATAGATGGGGTTTCGGGAAAATCCTTCATTTCCGATATTGCAAATATTCTGGGTAACCACCAGTTGATGTCGTATTTTACAAATTATGTTTCTGAAAGTGAATTCCCAACAAAGTCGTCATGGAAAAGTATAGTGCGCAAGGCAATATCTGAATATTCAGAACACGGATGGAAAAGCGCGGTGATCGGTGACAAATCACTCAGTCGCTTTCATGTTATACACCCACAGTTATCAGTCTCCCATTTGTGGCGTTGCTGTCGAAAGTTCCCTAGACACAAAATAGCATACCTGACTGTGGCCGGTATCATGGCTTGTACTGAGTCCGTGTTTGTAACTTGCAACAAATGTGGTGTTGCTTACGATGATCTCCCTCAACACGTCATCATAAACTGCCCCGCCATTGCGGAATATCGAAACGACATATGGTATGAGTTAATGAACCAGTTCAATATTCAATGTATTCTCAAACTAGACAGCCTTTGCCCAGATGTACAATTGAATGTATTTCTCACTGCACGTCCACCGGAGTTATTTGATTTAATTGATGAAGCTGACTTATTCACAGACTTTGTAGTATGCAGTACGTATTGTTTGTGGAAAGCTTATACCACGCAATCTCAAATATTACCGACATGCAGTGATGATAGTAATAATTCATGAATATTATCAATGAGGACGCCGATAAAACGTCGGTAACTGATGTACATGCTCTATTTCACATCCGCATGAACACATGTTTGTGTATATTTATATATGTTGACCCGTATATAGAGTCGGTTTGAATGATCAGGTTAGCATATAACGAATGATGTATGTCCGTCGTGTGTGAGTATATGTGTGTATGCATATATGTAAGGGTGTATTTGTATGTGTATAAGTATGTGAATGCATGTGCATGCATACGTGTGTGGTGTTTCTATATATATATATATATATATATATGTATGTGTGTGTGTATGTATGTATATATATGTGTATATATATGTGTATATATATGTGTGTATATAGCTATATATATATATGTATATATATATATATATATATATATATATATATATATATATATATATATATATGTGTGTGTATGTGTGTATGTATGTGTATGTATGTATGTAATTGTGTGTGTGTGTTTATATGTATGTATATGCGTATATATGTATGCATATGTGTAGTTAAGTATGTAAGTTAGGGCCATCCTGTATGTGCGCCCGTGTTGTTTGTAACTGCATGTGGACGTTTAGTCTGCGAGACTACACAGGTGTTCTGTTTGTGTTGTATCCATTTGTTAAAAAGTTTATGTGCTTTTCATGTCAATTCTCTTTTGTCAAACAATGTATGTATATATATATGTAACCTGTAATTATGTTATTACTGCTCTCCGAAATTGGAGGAAATAAAGGTATATATAATCCACATTTACTATGCCCACACGTCATTCTTATTTATGAATTACCTGCGAATTTATTATACCCCAACTTACGAAGCAAATGGGAGGGTATACTGGATTGTCTGAGTCTGTCCATCCGTCCCACTTTCTCCCTTCGTGCGTCCGCCCTTCCTCATAACTCGATTTCAATAATTTCTTGTATGCAATCTCCTTAGGATTGCCTCTCCGCATGAGGCCAATTGCGGCGCGGTCCGACTTTCTGTTTTTTTTATAAGATACGCCTTACTGTTCTACTTATTTTGACTTACAAAATTCTGTCAGACTTCATAACTTTAACAAATATGAAGCACTTTAAATCATTTTGTGTATACATGCTTCTTACAACACCATCTCTAAATGATGCGGCTCAGGGTTGGCTCGGACTGTTTTCCCTAACGTGACACTTCATTTTCGACTTATTTTGACTTCAAATATTTTGGGGGTTTTTGTTTTTGTTTTTTTTTGGCGATATATTTACAGCCAATTTTCAATAATCTTCGTTGGTGCGACTGCAAGCCCTTTATACTCGTAATATACACCATGATCGAGTAGATCCATCCCGAGTATGGAATTGTTCAATTTAGATTAATTATTCTGCAGTAAACTGACATGTTATACAATAATTAGTCTCCAATCATGTTGCCCAGTTCTGAGGTAAACAATTTATGTTCACTAATTATTTTGCTCTACACGAGTTTTGTTTTTACTGATACTTACACGTACATATATTTATTCAAAATTGCGTATCTGTTTAAATAACACGCAATTCAGTACTTTCAATTTTCAAGGTATGCGGCAACTTCTGCTACGTGCATAATTATATAAGTTATGGCTACATGTATATATTTCGTAATTATTCAGTATATATCCACGTACGTATTCTAATCTAACCTGGAATATGGCAAACTGAATTTCATTGCTTTAATTGTTCAAGGTATGCAGTGAATTCTTGCTACATGCTTATATGGAGTAATTTCTCAGTGATATATTACACGATTATTAATTATCTACTACTACGTCAGTATTCTATTTTATAGTGTCGTAAAATTCGTTACTTTCAATTTTCAAGAGATGCAGCATCTTCCTGCTACATGTACATGTATATATTACGTCATTTCTACATTTCTCTGTTAAGTAATTATTAAGGATATACCACTAATTGTCAGTATTCTATTCAAGACTTGAGTATATGGTAACACGAATTTCTTTCCTTTCAATTTTCAAGGTATGCAGCAACTTCCTGCTACATGTATATAGAACGTAATTTGTTTTTTCATTGTTGACTATTCAATTTGTCAATTATGTATTTTTTCTATTTTACATATGTAGCACGATGTTCATGTGCGACTATCCAACTTCAAACTGTACACTTCGAGAGATCACACACTGCACTCATGCGTGGTTTCCACTTCCGTGGCATGCATAATTTATCATTGACTCGACCCACTGTTGTTTGTGTGGCCATCATATTATAATTTCTGTTAATATCTACCGAGAGCCAGATGATGGCGCTTCCGCGTGTTGAATATTTTAATCTGGTGTCAACATGCTATTATCTATAGGCACCTTCGTCCCCTCGGGTGCGTCTTTGGCAGCTTCGCGGGTCGAAAGATCCCCGTCTGCTCAAATCACTTTAATGGGTGGAGTATTATATATTGACTGTTTTGTTATGGTGCCAACATGCTATTCACTTATCTTCGTCCCCTCGGGGGCGTCTTTGGCAGCTTCGCGGGTGACCAACCCCCGTCTGCTCATATATATTATGTTTACGGCTGATGGTCTCTCGATGCTGATGATCTCTCTGAACCTGTTGCGTCTGGTTTCATATATTAAATTTTGAGAGTTCACGTGATGCACGCTTGCATAGTTTCCACCACTGTGGCATGCTTGTTATTTTAGTTTTATTCTTTACTCGGCCCACCAGTGTTTGTGTGGACCGCTTATCATAATTTCTACTATTATTTTTATATCTTTACCAGGAAACAAGGGTAGCTTTCCCTGGTATGCTGTGATCTCTCGGAGCATAATATACTTTACGTTTTCGGGTTCCACATATAACCCAACCCTTTCATCACCTTATACAGTGGACCGTACCATACCTTTTACAGTTTAACTTATATCAATCTTTACTTCCATGTCTCACTTTGACAGCTCCCCCAATTGTTGCTGTCGGCACGCTGTCCTATATGCAGCCTGGTTGCTCTTCCCTTGTAAATTGATCGTTCGTCGAATATAGTTCCTGATAATATTCAGTGGTTTCGTATATAGATAATATCGTGCCGCTCAATACTTTATCCGTTTCACAGGACTCTGTAGTTCTTACCTCATACTACTGTTCAAACTTATATTCTTTATTTGTAACATAACGAAACAAACCTCCCGATCATCTCACAACATTCACTTCAACACAATAATAGTTTACTACAATATTAATATTAATATTACTCTGCCACCCACAAATAACTTCATCTGAATCACGAATTCTGGTCGTTTTGATTTACTGGAAATCATTTCAGCAGACATCGCGAGCACTCACAGGATTGCTATCCCAGTGAATACACCAAACACTATCGGAAAGCTGCTATTCTGAAAACACTGACCTATAGGACCCATCACTTCCACGTAATATCTTATCCATCCATTAAACATTTACACCTTTTCGGCTATCTCCGTCGCAAGCTTTCATATGACGTCCCTTGAGTTGCCAACTTCAAATCAGAGTTCATGCGTCTCCCTATATAACTCGCATTGCAGTGTTCTCTCCGTGACGCGCCAAACTCCGTGAGCCGCGATCGTATCCTGGATCTGGTCGCGTGTGCTATCAATAGGTCTCGATGTGTTAACTGGTTACCACATGGTCGTCGACTATATACTTGTTTCCATGTGACAGCCATGTGCTCGGATCCGCGATTTCGGTCTGTCTATCCTGTGGCATCCTATTTCCCCATACGCGTTTCTCATTTTGCTCACCGAACTATGGCCGGATATGACCATTTGAGTATCACGATCTTTGGCCGTATGATCACTTTCTTTTAGAGTTATCCTATCTTCATACGCCATTTTGTCCGCGACCGCCTGTTTGACGCTGTTATTTTCCGGGGGCACACATTATTGCACGTCTCGCGAAATAACGAACTTCGACAATTGATATCTAATCGCTCTGGGCTTTACGTGGCGGGTTTCCTCGATTCGATTAAACCATTTTACCCTAAACGCCAAAGACATTGTACTCTAGTAGCGTTAACTCGGATAATTCGTACATATGTATTATCGGTACATTGCATGACACGGTAATCCATGTTCCGGCTCTTTTTCTTTAACATGATTCTTCAAATCGAAATATGACTCGGGTATCGAAGTTATCTCCCATGATCATGTTTCAACCGTGTCACGTTCTGACTGAATCTCAAGTTTTCAACTAAACCATCATATTAATTGTACTGATCATGACCTGCCACTCAGCTGCTGCCTCTATTAGCTTATATTGGGCATGTCACTTTCGAAACTATTATCTTCATTTAAATTATATAATGCATGTAACTTGAAGATTGCCTCTTAGTTAGTTATGCCGCTTACTTATTTCCCTATCCGCTAGATACTGCGTGGTCTCATTTTCCTTTCAGCAATCGTCTGCACATGCCACTGAACGACGGGTCCATCTCATTCAGTTGTATACTACATTAGGAGCGTTGCTATCGACGGAGGGAGGACCATATGCCGAGCCCGGTCAGCCGATACGTCAGCGATAAAGCTACTAAATACGGAATATCGCGTCAATTTTATTACGTCCACAGACGGCATATCGTAGAGAAAATGTATGATCATGTTCTGATATTGCGTTTGCTGGTTGTAACAAAAACATATTCAAATTGAAGTACCAGTATGCATATAGGCAAATATATAGGTGGGAGCTAACTCTTAATTTAAAATTTTTATCAGGGGAGATAACTCGATTTTTGAAGATGTTATTGTGATATATTTTGAAGGGCGATTACTTGAATTTCGTAAACTCTTCAAGGGATCTTTAATGTTATTCGAAACATTTACAGGGGAAATTCATTAGTAGTGGTACCATTTCGGGTGGGGTGATAGAGTATTTAGATTGGCTTAGGGTCCACCATATATATATACAACACCCAAAAAATCGTTCAAGTGCCAGAGAAATGGCACGAGTGTCCCATTTGAACCACTCTAAGCGGCGGCCATTTTGGACCGGGGTGGGTGAGCGAATATCTAGCTAGATTCACTGCGGTGACATCGGTTACTTATTCCTTATTCGGAACCATTATATATTGACCAAATAAAGGGTGCGGTAGGGTGCCCGCCCGAAAATAAAACATAATAACCGAAAACCAATACCATCTAAACCGTGCGGTTGCACAGGAGGTGTTCAAAGTGGCAACCATACTATTTGGGCATTTATGAACCGATTTGGACCAAATTTGTGGCAACCACACGGGCTATAGTGTTGCGGTTTTCAGTTATTATATTTTATTTTCGGGTGGTCCAACCTACCGCACCATTCATTTGGTCCAAATCGGTTCATAAATACCCAAACGGAGATGCTTGCCATTTGTGGCCACCTCCTGCGGTTCATAAATGCCCAAAACGGCTATGGTTGCCACTTTGGTCACATCCTGTGGCAACCGCACGGGCTAGAGGGTTGTTGCGTTTTCGGTTATTAAATTTTATTTTCGGGTGGGCCACCCTACCACACCCTTTATTTGGTCCAAATCGGTTCATAAATGCCCAAAACGGCTATTGTTACCACTTTGGCCATCTCCTGTGGCAACCACACGGGATAGAGGGTTGCGTTTTTCTGTTATTATATTTTATTTTCGAGTGGGCCACCATACAACACCGATTATTTGGTCCAAATCGGTTTATAAATACCCACACGGCTATGGTTGCCAATTTGGCCACCTCCTGTGGCAATCGCACGGGCTAGAGGGTTGCGTTTTTCAATTATTATATTTTATGTTCGGGTGGGCCACCCTACCCCACCGTTTATTTGGTCCAAATTGGTTCATAAATACCCAAACGGCCACGGTTGCCACTTTGGTCACCTCATGTGGCAACCGCATGGGCTAGAGGGTTGCGGTTTTCAGCTATTATATTTTATTTTCTGGTGGACCACTCTACCCCACCGTTTATTTGGTCCAAATCGGTTCATAAATACCCAAACGGCTATGGTTGCCGCTTTGGCCACCTTCTGTGGCAACCGCACGGGGTTGAGGGTTGCGGTTTTCGGTTAATATATTTTATTTTCGGGTGGGCCACCCTACCGCACCATTTATTTGGTCCAAATCGGTTCATAAATGCCCAAACGGCTATGGTTGCCACCTCCTGTGGCAACCGCACGGACTAGGGGGTTGTGGTTTTCTGTTATTATATTTAATTTTCGTGTGCACCCCCACCGCACCCTTCATGTGGTCCAAATCAGTTCATAAATGCCCAAAACGGCTATGGTTGTCACTTGTCACTTTACGGGCTAGAGGGTTGTTGTGGTGTTCAATTATTATATTTTATTTTAGGGTGGGCCACCCTACTGCACTGTTTATTTGGTCCAAATCGGTTCATAAATACCCAAACGGCTATGGTTGCCACTTTCGCTACCTCTTGTGGCAACCGCACGGATTAGAGTGTTGCGGTTTTCAGTTATTATATTTTATTTTCGGATGGGCCACCCTACCGCACCGTTTATTTGGTCCAAATAGGTTCATAAATACCCAAACGGCCATGGTTGCCACCTTGGCAATCTCATGTGGCAACCGCACGGGGTAGACGGTTGCTGTTTTCATTTATTATATGTTATTTTCGGGTGAACAACCCCACCACACCGTTTATTTGGTCCAAATTGGTTCATAAATACCCAGACGACTATGGTTGCCACTTTGGCCACCTCCTATGGCAACCGCACGGGCTATATGGTTGTGGTTTTCAGTTAATATATTTTATTTTCGGGTGAACGACCCCACCGCACCCTTCAATTGGACCAAATCGGTTCATAAATACCCAAACGGCTATGGTTGCCACTTTGGCCATCTTCTGTGGCAACTGCAGTATGCACGAACGAGAGGGTTGCGTTTTTAGGTTATTATATTTTATTTTCTGGTGGGCCACCCTACCGCACCCTTTATTTGGTCCAAATCGATTCATAAATACCCAAACAGCAATGGTTGCCACTTTGGCAACCTCCTGTGGCAACCCCACGGGCTAGAGGATTGCGGTTTTCGGTTATTATATTTTATTTTCGGGCGGGCCACCCTACCGCACCCTTTATTTCGTCCAAATCGGTTCATAAATATACAAACGGCTATGGTTGCCACTTTGGCCACCTCCTGTGGCAACCGCACGGACTAGAGGGTTGTGGTTTGTTTTCTGTTATTATATTTAATTTTCGGGTGGACCAACCCACTGCCCCTTTATTTGGTCCAAATCGGGGGTTCATAAATGACCAAACGGCTATTGTTGCCACTTTCACAACCTCCTGTGGCAACCGCACGGACTAGAGGGTTGTTGTGGTTTTCAGTTATTATATTTTATTTTCGGATGGGCCACCCTACCCCACTGTTTATTTGGTCCAAATCGGTTCATAAATACCCAAACGGCTATGGTTGCCACTTTCGCTACCTCTTGTTGCAACCACACGGACTAGAGGGTTGTGGTTTTCTGTTATTATATTTTATTTTCGGGCGGGCCACCCTATCGCACCCTTTATTTGGTCCAAATCGGTTCATAAATACCCAAACGGCTATGGTTGCCACTTTGGCCACCTCCTGTGGCAACCGCACGGACTAGAGGGTTGTGGTTTGTTTTCTGTTGTTATGTTTTCTCTCTGCTTTTCGGCGAATTGCGCGATTTGACCTTGAATTGACCATTTTGAAGGTCAAGGTCAGGTGTGGGTCACGATTTGACCCGTCCAAAACACTCCCTGGAGAAAAGTACCCGACAAAAGAACCCGTCGAAATACATCCGGTTTTAACCGATTTGACCTTGAATTGACCATTTTGAAGGTCACGTCGGGGTCACGATTTTATCCGTCCAAAACACTTCGTGGACAAAAATAACCCTAGGTATCAAATTTCGTCGAAATATGTCTGTTTTACCTGATTTGACCTTGAATTGACATTTTTGAAGGTCAAGGTCAGGTCGGGGAAACGATTTGACCCGTCCAAAAGACTGCCCGTCCAAAAGTAACTCTAGGTATCAAATTTCGTCGAAATCCGTCCCGTTTTACCCGATTTGACCTTGAATTTACCTTTTTAAAGGTCAAGGTCAGGTCCGGGTCACCATTTGACCCGCCCATGCCAGTCCTCGACGGAAAGCACCCCCACATACCAAGATTCATCGAAATCGGCTCAGCCGTTTTCGAGTCCATCGCGAACAGACAGACAAAAACACACACAGATCTTCCAAAATATATAATAGACTAGCCGATGAGCCCGACGTTGTCCGGGCTATTCAAAAACCAAATTTCAAGTCGATAGCTCTACCCGTTTCCGAGATTTGGTTTGCGCATGCGCGAAGCTGGCGTCGCACGGGCTCGGCGACCCGATAAAATTCGTATCCGGGGCAAGATACATTCACATACCAAATTTCAAGTCGATAGCTCCACCCGTTTCCGAGATCTCGTCTGCGCATGCGCGAAGCTGGCGTCGCACGGGCTCGGCGACCCGATAAAATTCGTATCCGGGGCAAGATACATTCACATAGCAAATTTCAAGTCGATAGCTCCACCCGTTTCCGAGATCTCGTCTGCGCATGCGCTGCACGGGCGTCGCACGGGCTCGCCAATACGACAACGACGACCGCCTGGTCAAACTACACACACGTACCAAGTTTCGTCCCGATCGGTCGAGAATCGTAGATTTGTATAAATGACAGAAAGACAGACAGACAGACAAACAGACAAACAGAGGTCTTCAAAATATATATGAAACGATAGCTCTACCCGTTTCCGAGATCTGGTCTGCGCATGCGCGAAGCTGGCGTCGCACGGGCTCGGCGACCCGATAAAATTCGTATCCGGGGCAAGATACATTCACATAGCAAATTTCAAGTCGATAGCTCCACCCGTTTCCGATATCTCATCTGCGCATGCGCTGCACGGGCGTCGCACGGGCTCGCCAATACGACAACGACGACCGCCTGGTCAAACTACACACACGTACCAAGTTTCGTCCCGATCGGTCGAGAATCGTAGATTTGTATAAATGACAGACAGACAGACAGACAGACAAACAGACAAACAGAGGTCTTCAAAATATATATGAGACTAGAAGGTCACCCGACTTCGTCCGGGCTTTGACCTTGAATTGACCAATTTGAAGGCCAATTTCAGGTGGGGTAACGATTTGACCCGTCCAAAACACTGCCCGGACAAAAGTACCTGACAAAAGTACCCATAGAAATACATCCGGTTTTACCCGATTTGATCTCGAATTGATCATTTTGAAAGTTAAGGTCAAGTCGGGGTCACGATTTGACCCGTCCAAAACACTCAGTGGACAAAAGTAACCATATGTATAAAATTCCGTGGAAATCCCATCAAAATTCGCGATTTGACCTTGAAATGACCCGATTTCCAGGTCAAAGTCACGTCGCACGGGCAAATTAATAGGCCTATGCCACTCCCCGGACGAAAGTACCCCCACATACCAAGTTTCGTCGAAATCCCGTGATATTCGGGCGTTTGACCTTGAAATGACCCGACTTCAAGGTCAAGGTCAGGTCGCACGGACAAATTAATATGCCTATGCCAGTCCCCGGCCGAAAATACCGCCACATACCAAGTTTCATCGAAATCGGCTAAGCCGTTTTCGAGTCCATCGCGATCACACAGACACACACACACAGATCTTCAAAAATATATAATAGACTAGAAGGTGACCCGACTTCGTCCGGGCTTTAACCTTGAATTGTCCATTTTGAAGGCGAAGGTCAGGTGGGGTCACGATTTGACCCGTCCAAAACACTGCCTGGACAAAAGTACCCGACAAAAGTACCCGTCGAAATCCATCCGGTTTTACCCGATTTGACCTTGAATTGATCATTTTGAAGGTCGAGGTCAGGGTCACGACTCGACCCATCCAAAACACTCAGTGGACAAAAGTAACCCTATGTATCAACTTTCGTGGAAATCCCATCAAAATTCGCGATTTGACCTTGAAATGACCAGATGTCAAGGTCAAGGTCACGTCGCATGGGCAAATGAATAGGCATATGCCACTTCCCGGCCGAAAATACCCCCACATACCAAGTTTCATCGAAATCCCGTGATATTCGGGCGTTTGACTTTGAAATGACCCGATTTCAAGGTCAAGGTCACGTCGCACGGGCAAATTAATAGGTTTATGCCACTCCCCGGCAGAAGGTACCCCCACATACCAAGTTTCATCGAAATCGGCTCGGCCGTTTTCGAGTTCATCGCGAACACACAGACAGACACACACACACACACACAAACAGATCTTCCAAAATATATAATAGACTAGCCGATGAGCCCGACGTTGTCCGGGCTATTCGACCCGATGAAATTCGTATCCGGGCCAAGATACATTCACATACCAAATTTCAAGTCGATAGCTCCACCCGTTTCCGAGATCTCGTCTGCGCATGCGCGAAGCTGGCGTCGCACGGGCTCGGCGACCCGATAAAATTCGTATCCGGGGCAAGATACATTCACACCACAAATTTCAACTCGATAGCTCCACCCGTTTCCGAGATCTGGTCTGCGCATGCGCGAAGCTGGCGTCGCACGGGCTCGGCGACCCGATACAATTTGTACCCGGCGCAAGATACATTCACATAGCAAATTTCAAGTCGATAGCTCCACCCGTTCCCGAGATCTCGTCTGCGCATGCGCGAAGCGGGCGCCGCACGGGCTCGCCGATATGACAACGTCCACCGCCTGGTCAAACTACACACACGTACCAAGTTTCGTCCCGATCGGTCGAGAATCGTAGATTTGTATTAATGACAGACAAACAAACAAACAAACAAACATACATACAGACAGAGGTCTTCAAAATATATATGAGATTTTCGGGTGGACCAACCCACCGCACCCTTTATTTGGTCCAAATCGGTTCATAAATGCCCAAACGGCTATTGTTGCCACTTTCGTAAACTCCTGTGGCAACCGCACGGGCTAGAGGGTTGTTGTGGTTTTCAATTATTATATTTTATTTTCGGGTGGGCCACCCCACCGCACCCTTTATTTGGACCAAATCGGTCATAAATACCCAAACAGCTATGGTTGCCACTTTGGCCACCTCATGTGGCAACCGCACGGGTAGAGGGTTGCGGTTGTTATTTATTATATTTTATTTTCGGGTGGGCCACCCCACCGTACCATTTATTTGGTCCAAATCGGTTCATAAATGCCCAACGGCTATGGTTGCCACTTTGGCCACCTCCTGTGGCAACCGCACGGGATAGTGGGTTGCGGTTTTCTGTTATAATATTTTATATTCGGGTGGGCCACCCTACCGCACCCTTTTTTGGTCCAAATCGGTTCATAAATGCCCAAACGGCTATGGTTGCCACTTTGGCCATCTTCTGTGGCAACTGCACGAACGAGAGGGTTGCGTTTTTAGGTTATTATATTTTATTTTCTGGTGGGCCACCCTTCCGCACCCTTTATTTGGTCCAACTCGATTCATAAATACCCAAACAGCAATGGTTGCCACTTTGGCAACCTCATGTGGCAACCCCACGGGCTAGATGATTGCGGTTTTCGGTTATTATATTTTATTTTCTGGTGGGCCACCCTACCGAACCCTTTATTTGGTCCAAATCGGTTCATAAATACACAAACGGCTATGGTTGCCACTTTGGCCACCTCCTGTGGCAACCGCACGGACTAGAGGGTTGCGGTTTGTTTTCTGTTATTATATTTAATTTTCGGGTGGACCAACCCACTGCCCCCTTTATTTGGTCCAAATCGGTTCATAAATGACCAAACGGCTATTGTTGCCACTTTCGTAACCTCCCGTAGAGGGTTGCGGTTTTTACTTATTATATTTTATTTTCGGGTGGGCCACCCCACCGTACCATTTATTTGGTCCAAATCGGTTCATAAATGCCCAACGGCTATGGTTGCCACTTTGGCCACCTCATGTGGCACCCGCACGTGCTAGTGGGTTGCGTTATTTGGTTAATATATTTTATTTTCTGGTGGGCAACCCTACCGCACCATTTATTTGGTCCAAATCGGTTCATAAATGCCCAAACGGCTATGGCTGCCACTTTGGCCACCTCCTGTGGCAACTGCACGGGTAGAGGGTTGCGGTTTTCCTTTATTATATTTTATTTTCGGGTGGGCCACCCCACCGTACCATTTATTTGGTCCAAATAGGTTCATAAATGCCCATCGGCTATGGTTGCCACTTTGGCCACCTCCTGTGGCAACCGCACGGGCTAGATGGTTGTGGATTTCGGTTGATGTGTATATTTTCGGGTGTGCCACCCTACCGCACCATTTATTAGGTCTTGGAATCAATGGTGTGAATATTTAGATTGGCTTGGAGCCACCCTACAACACCCTTTGTGTGACCTAAATCAATCAGGGGTCCGAGAAATGGCATGGGTGACCTATTTGAACCCATCTGGATGGTGGCCATTTTAGATCTGGTGGGATATCTGGATAGAGTGTCTGGTGGTGTCACCATACAACACCATTTGTTTGGCCTAAATCGATCAAGGGGCCAGAAATGACATAGGTGCCCTATTGGAACCCATCTGGGTGGTGGCCATTTTTTATCGGGATGCAGTTGAGTGGGGTGAATATTTAGATTGGCTTGGAGTCACCATAAAACACCGTTTGTTTAACTTAAATCGATCAAGGGTTTGTGAAATGGCATGGGTGACCTATTTGAACCAACATGGACTGTGGCCATTTTGTATTGTGTGGGGTATATGGAAAGAGTGTCTACGGGTGTCACCATACAACACCCTTTGCTTTGGCTAAATTGGTCAAGGTGCGAAAATGGCTTAGGTGCCCTATTTGAACCTATCTGGATGGTGGACATTTTGGATCGGAGAGGGTTGAATGTTGTGAATATTAAGATTGGCTTGGAGACACCCTACAACACCCTTTCTTTGATCTAAATCGGTCAAGGGGGACTAAATGGCATTGGTGCCCTATTTGAACCCATCTGGATGGTGGCCATTTTGGATCGAGGTGGGGGTGAATATTTAGATTGGCTTAGAGCCACCATACAACACCTTTGTTTGACCTAAATCAATCGAGTGTCCGAGAAATGGAATCGGTGACCTATTTGAACCCACATGGATGGTGGCCATTTTGGATAAGGTGGGGTATCTGGAAAGTGTCTAGTGCCACCATACAACACCCTTTGTTTGACCTAAATATGTCAGGGGGGGGCAAAAATAGCATAGGTGCCCTATATGAACCCATCTGGATGGTGGCTATTTTGGATTAGAGAAGGGTGAATGGTGTGAATATTTAGATTAGCATGGGCGGCCACCCTTTAACACCCTTTGTTTGACATAAATTGATCAAGGGTGATAAATGACGTTTGTGCCCTATTTGAACCCATCTGGAGAATTTAGATTGACTTGGGGCTACCCTACAACACACCTTTTTTTTACCTAAATCAGTCAAGGGTAAAAAATTGGCATGGGTGCCCTATTTGAATCCATTTGGATATTGGCCATTTAGGATCCGGATGAGGTGTGTGGGGTCATTGTGTGTCTGAAAAGAGTGTCTTGGGTACTGCCCTAAACCACCCTTTGTTTGACCTAAATTTGTCAAGGGGCCGAGAAATAGCATTGATGCCATTTGTTTGAGCTAAATCTGTCAATGAGGCAAGAAATGGCATGTGTGCCCAATTTGAACCCCTCTGTGTGGTGGCCATTTTAGATTGGTTGGGGTGAATACTTGTTCTCACATTGGATAAAATAGTATGTGCTTGACCTATATTACTGAAGAATCATGTCGACTCAGTGACTGAGATATGTCACATGTTTCACCCATTTCAACCTGAGGAGAGTTTGGGAACAGGCATCTGAATTAATCTTACTAGTAAGTGATATATTTGAAACTAATTTGAAATGTTTGATTTCAATATATGGAATTGAGTAAAATAATTCATATTTATTAACTAGTTATGCTTTAAGAATGAAATGATAGCACAAAAATGAATTAATTGCGCTTAATGTAACCGATGATGCATATGTACATGTTTATTCATATGCCGGAGGTCAAATTCACATTTATCAATTAATCATACTTAAGTATTATTAATCGTTCTAATAGGCAAAATTCTGTTAGACTTTAAAAGCGTAATTCCCTTATTGTGCTTAAATATAATTCAGATTTAATATGCATTATGTGTAAACGTAACTGAATTACAAGAGTATGTGGAATTACACTTAAACGAAACTAATTACTCTTAATGGTAATTTACTAATAAATGTGAATTTGTCCTCCCACATGAATATAAATAATTAATTTTTTTCTGATGAAAATCAACTACTTTAACCACTGATATCCACTCATGTTATCGACAGTGTACGATGCTCTACAGTATAAGCATATATATACCTGTTGACAGGAAATCACTTTGTATGCAGCTGACATTGATGAAAGATGCCTCTTAGTAAAAACACAGATCATATTATATTGAGTTTGATTGACACTGGCTTAGTAATATATGTCTTCATTTTGAGTGCCCATCAGTGCTCTCCACAGTGTCCCACAAATGGCCTATTCAATAATACAACTAACTAATACAAGCAAACAAATAAATATGTGGAAATTAGTTCAAGAAGGGATCAATTTACTGAGTGAATTGAAATTACAGTACACTCCCTTCTCCTTCCATTTAATCTAAATAAACCAGATTGAACTTACATGTGCTAAATGTGCCTCAATATCCCTACAAATGAATGAAAATCCATGATTCAGCAGAATGTATCTTTAATTGCCAATTAACTTGAGTATAAAAGCCACTTCCTGCTGTTTTGTTTGTGCTATCCCATCTATATAGTATTTGGGGATTCCATAGACTTCATTTGGCTTTGACTCCTAACAATAATTTAAATCAAAATTACATCATTAAAATTCCATACATCATGACAATTTCCAAAGTGACATTTTGAATAATTACATAAAGCCAAAAAGGCTTTCTCGCATTACCTATTGTGATTTTTGCAGGAGCCACATGATACTCCTGCAAAAAATAACAATAGGTAATGGCTTTTATGTAATTATTCAAAATATCACTTTGGAAATGGTCATGATGTATGGAATTTGAGAAGTGCAACTCATTGGTGAATGGTTGTTAAATTATCTGAACAAACCAAATTATACGAAAATGCTTGTGGAATAATAGAGACAAAATAAGTAAACATATATTGACAAGAGAAGAAGTTTATTAGATGGAAGTATTTAATAACAGCAATTGAAGCAATTCACAACAACAATTTCAATCTATATAGTATACGGGCTAGATTCCGCCATGCACCGAAAGCGTCAAAATGTGCGATATTAGCGCATGTTTCGGCGCGCCAAAAGCGACAAAACGTGCGCCGTAACGACGCACATTTTGTCGCTTTCGGCGCGTTACTAATGGCGCACTTTTTGTCGCTTTCTGCGCGTCGAAACATGCGTTAATACCGCACATTTTGTCATTTTCGGTGGCGGCATCTAGCCAGTATACTATATATAGATTGAATTTTTTTTTTAGATATATGTTTCCTAATGGCGCCGAAAGCGCCATTGATATTCCAACCCGGGGATTAAGGGCGCTGATAATGTTTATAACTGTTTACTGTTGCTATATATAGGCGATCAAACGGACGGGCAGATCGGCAGATTTTTAAAAAATCGATCATTTTTTGGAATTTGGGAATGGATTTTTAAAACTTGTTTTGCTTTATCCCATTTTATGGATGTTAGTTTTAAAGACTATTATACTATTTAAGGAAGGGGCAGTCCTGTCAACACATTTGGTATTTTGAAAAAATTGTGATTTTGTAGCCATTTTCACCAAGCTTGGTGTTATTTCTTTAAAGTGGGGAATGTGACCCTAAAAATAATATAATAACAAAAAATTCCGGACCCCCAGGGACCCCTGTGTCTGATATATATGTACTTTTAGTATTATGACCATTTTGTGCCAGGGACCGGTGGTTGTACTATTCATTTGTGTTTCCGAATACGTTGTTCGAATAAATAGGATTATCATTATTTATGACTGAGACATGAGAAGCTGCATAATTTGATATGTAAGACTCTATTTCAGCATGGATTTTAGCTCAAGCTGCTGAATATGAAAATTCAAGTTGAGATATTGCCAATTTGCCATGGTTTGGGATACCCATCGCCAATCACTGTGGTTTGCGAACATAAGTACGTCCGTCGACAATTCCATTGGCATAGACTACACAGGTTGTAACTTTGGTCGGATCATTGTGAAATTTGCCATGACTGTTGACATTGGTAACATGTAGATTGGGAACGAGTCATTTTGTGGGCCAGTCGGCAAAAACATGCATCATATATCTCAAATTTCAATCTATATAGTATACGGTCTAGATTCCGCCATGCACCGTAACGACGCACATTTGTCGCTTTCGGCGCGTTACTATAATGGCACACTTTTTGTCGCTTTCGGCGCGCACCGAAAGCGCCATTAGGAAGTGGCCATAATAGTATTCCATACAATTGATATTCTAATGCAATTATTATGCTGATCGCCTCATCATTCTTTGTGTCTGGCGAATTACAATTCATGCTAATGGCAGACATTTGTATATGGCGCTATCACAACGATCATGACATTTGGAACTTATTCCCTTCCCTATATCTCATATATATTTTGATACAATCTGTTTGTTTGTCTGTCTGTCTGTCTGTCTGTATGTCTGTCATTAATACAAATCTACGATTCTCGACCGATCGGGACGAAACTTGGTACGTGAGTGTAGTTTGACCAGGCGGTCGTCGTTGTCGTATTGGCGAGCCCGTGCGGCCCCGCTTCGCGCATGCGCAGACGAGATCTCGGAAACGGGTGGAGCTATCGACTTGAAATTTGCTATATGAATGTATCTTGCCCCGGATGCGAATTTTATCGGGTCGCCGAGCCCGTGCGGCGCCCGCTTCGCGCATGCGCAGACGAGATCTTGGAAACGGGTGGATCTATCGACTTGAAATTTGCTATGTGAATGTATCTTGCCCCTGATACGAATTTTATCGGGTCGGCGAGCCCGTGCGACGCCAGCTTCGCGCATGCGCAGACGAGATCTCGGAAACGGGTTGAGCTATTGACTTTAAATTTGGTATGTGAATGTATCTTGCCCCGGGTACGAATTTTATCGGTTCGCCGAGCCCGTGCGACGCCAGCTTCGCGCATGCGCAGACCAGATATCGGAAACGGGTAGAGCTATCGACTTGAAATTTCGGGCTGGGTAGAGCTATCGTCTTGAAATTTGGTTTTTGAATAGCCCGGACAACGTCGGGCTCATCGGCTAGTCTCATATATATTTTGATACAATCTGTTTGTTTGTCTGTCTGTCTGTCTGTCTGTATGTCTGTCATTAATACAAATCTACGATTCTCGACCGATCGGGACGAAACTTGGTACGTGAGTGTAGTTTGACCAGGCGGTCGTCGTTGTCGTATTGGCGAGCCCGTGCGGCACCCGCTTCGCGCATGCGCAGACGAGATCTCGGAAACGGGTGGAGCTATCGACTTGAAATTTGCTATATGAATGTATCTTGCCCCGGATGCGAATTTTATCGGGTCGCCGAGCCCGTGCGGCGCCCGCTTCGCGCATGCGCAGACGAGATCTTGGAAACGGGTGGATCTATCGACTTGAAATTTGCTATGTGAATGTATCTTGCCCCTGATACGAATTTTATCGGGTCGGCGAGCCCGTGCGACGCCAGCTTCGCGCATGCGCAGACGAGATCTCGGAAACGGGTTGAGCTATTGACTTTAAATTTGGTATGTGAATGTATCTTGCCCCGGGTACGAATTTTATCGGTTCGCCGAGCCCGTGCGACGCCAGCTTCGCGCATTCGCAGGCCAGATATCGGAAACGGGTAGAGCTATCGACTTGAAATTTCGGGCTGGGTAGAGCTATCGTCTTGAAATTTGGTTTTTGAATAGCCCGGACAACGTCGGGCTCATCGGCTAGTCTATTATATATTTTGAAAGATCTGTGTGTGTATCTGTGTGTGTGTGTGTTTGTAATCGATGAACTCAAAAACGACCCACCCGATTTCGATGAAACTTGGTACGTGGGGGTATTTTCGGCCGGGGACGAACATAGGCATATTAATTTTCAGATCCGAGGTCAACTTTTCACGTGCCGAGGTCAAATCTGTTTTTACGCCGTTTTGCGCTAATATATTTCAGTTCGGTGCTTACAAATCGATTCGAAACAGCGCGAATAATAACATGCCAGTCATAATAATGACACTATGGGAATCTTTCGGGTTTCCTCTTTCCAACGATATATAATATGTATGTATCCGTTTTAGTTATCTGCCTCAATTATTAAGAAGAAGTGGTACGATCTTCTATCAGGGTAAAAACAATGCGTAACTTCTATGACGTCGTTAGAGGTCATAAAGTTAGATCACGTTAACTCTTAACAGGCCGATGCATTTGACTGTTTCAGACGTCTTGGCGATATCTCGGGCACCGATGGTAATTTATCTTTACGTTGAAACTTGATAATTAATGAGCGTGTGTATATGAGGCGCGTTTATATACTTGAGTGGAAATCAAATCGGGTTAAAAGGTCAAATCGGGTAAAACCATTTCGACGGGTACTTTTGTCGGGTACTTTTGTTCGGGCAGTGTTTTGGACGGGTCAAATCGTGACCCCACTTGACCTTGGCCTTCAAAATAGTCAATTCAAGGTCAAACCCCGGACGAAGTCGGGTCACCTTCTAGTATATATATATTCCTTATTTTCAAAAATGTCGCTTTCGGCTGACTTGACGGCATGGGTGTGTGGCCCGCCCCAAATACCACATAGAAACACCCCGACCTCCACCCATCACCCCCCGCGGGTGGTACCACCCCGAGTGGTGAAAATTGGGTATGGACCATTTTCGAGAATGGTAAGGATTTCGACCGATTTAACGGAATGTGTGGGTGGCCCGCCCTAAATACCACCTAAAAACACTCCTAGCCACCACGTATCACCCCCGGGTGGTAGGCCTACCTCCCAACCCAAAACATATAATATATGGGAGGCCAAATTCACATTTAATAATGAATTGACACATATTATGCTTAAGCGCAAATAGGGCATTTACGCTTAAGCGTAATTAATTACGCTTAAGCGCATTCAATTGCCTTAAGCGTAATTGTGACTACTATCTAACCTACCCATAAACTATTAGCATGACCTGGTGTATCACCTAGCAACACAAGATGAGCATTGGGCTAATTTTGACCTGTACTCAACAGTCAAACTGTGAGTATGTGTTCAACAAGGAGAATCCCCTAATTACATATTATCAGCATCCCTCTATCCAAAGAATTGATGTCGCCTTCCCGGAACTCTAGGAATGTTTTGTATGATGTTTTTAATGTATTTTTGCACAGATTTTAGCCTTTACTATGGTAATATCCTATACATGCATGCTGTGTCACTGCATGAGGGCTATCTTACCTCATACAGTAATGCTCTATTTAATCGACTTCTTAACCACAGCAGAATATTATGGGTAACTTTTCAGGATTTAGTCGGAAATATGGCTTGTTGCCATTCATCGAAAAGCTCGAGAGAGCTTTCCGATGAATGGCAACAAGCCATATTTTCGACTAAATCCTGAAAAGTTATCCATAATTCTGCGGTGGTTAAGGAGTCGATTAATTAGAGCATTACTGTATGGTTTACATATTGACTTAAATCAGGGGGAAAAAAAACTATTTTCATATTATCAGCATCCCTGCAGCTGATCCCTGTCCAAAAAATGGTGTGTAATTACTGGAGCTTTGGTGTCTCAGTCCTGAAGCTCTAGTTTTTCTTATTAAATCAGCATCTCTTGCACAAATCTATAGTATTTCCATGATCATATAGTGTGAATGTGGTGTCACCGAGGGCTTGCTTCCCTCATATGGTGTGCCTGTATACTCGAAAATTTAAGAAAATCAATGTCGCCCCGACTAATACAGAAAGTAATGCTATTGCAAGTAGCCCCAACTAATATATACCGAAGATAATATAATGCTATCACGAATCGCTCCAACTAAAACAGAAGGTGAGACTATTGCGAGTCAGCCATTTTGATAAAGAAGTTGGGCTAGCTCCCTACCCATCCAAACCAATGAAACCAAGAAGTGACATGTCAATAGGAGTTAATGCTAAGTTATGGAGAAACCTATTTATTCACCAGGGGTGTTTTGTTACATATAACCATGAATTGCGCTTAAGCGCAATTAATTACGCTTAAGCGCAATGATTGCGCTTAAGCGCAATTGATTATTAAATGTGAATTTGGCCTCCCATAATAATAGCTTACTAGAGACTGGGACTCATATAATATATAATAATATATTAGTCCCAGCTACATGTAGGTAGAAATGTGAACAGTAGACATCCTGAGATACAAACAATATATATTATTGATTGTTTGATTTTCCAACCAGTATTTAGTGGGGGAATGTGTTTGTTTTTAGACCAACAGCAGTATATTCTTCTACTTTTGGTCCAAAGTTTGGTCGGAATGGATATCGGTTGAACAATTTAGGTTTAGAGGGTGTCAGGTTGGACATTTCAGTTGGAAATGTTTGAGGTACCATTTGGAAAATTCAACTGGGGGGGGGGTGCAAAGTAGTATTTCGAGAACATTTGACTTTGGACTGGTTCAAGGTACGTACATTTGAAAATGTCAAGGTGGACAAACCCAAGTTTCCCAACCACCCACCAATGGGGACCATCTACATGTAGCCACCTCCCCGGTTATAAGGTATAAGACACATTGGCTACATGGATGCGACTAGAGATCTCCATTGTGGGGGGGGTCTCCAACGATAACTTACTATTATTATCACAGCTCCCAGTTAGTGGCCAAGACATAAATGCTATTCTCTCCAGTCAATTATTTACCAGATCGACATACTTCTAAGTTAGGAATGAAATAGACAAGACAAGAGAAAAATGTAATCCTGTCCATTTTGGTCAATACATGTAGGCGATCACTACCATAAATATGGTAATATAATTTTTTGCCTCAAGGCGACATATCATATTTCTGAATGCCATGCTACATGTAACTAAATATGAAATGTTCCAGATACCATAAAATCTCTTACAGGTACCGGTACTTAATCCGATCAGAGGGTCCCCATATAATCACATTCCAACAACAACATTTTTTGAAATGACGCTTCAGTTTTCAGAATCTAATAATTGCCCAAAAATAATGAAAAGCACCATCAACTATAGTATAAAATTGCACAAAACCTGTTATTTATCAACATTTTGTTCAACGAAATTTTACCGGTTTGTCAAATATCTGACACAAAAAGCCACTTGATTTTAGAGTTATCCATCTTTGCCCGCAATTTGGTCAATGAAATTCTTCTCGATGACATTCTATTTTGCCGGTTTGTCAAATATCTGACACAAAAAGCCACTTGATTTTAGAGTTATCCATATTTGCCCGCAATTTGGTCAATGAAATTCTTCTTGTTGACTGTCTATTGGGCCACTATAATTAAAATAATAGATTTATAACATCGATATCTGATCACTCTGACCTGTGGTGGGTGGGTTCCTCGACTCGAATCAAATATTTTTTACCCCCGAAGTCAAGGAAATAGTAATTTGCGACCGTTAATTCGGATTGAGTACCTTTAAGATCTAACAGCAACCATATCTCAACCCCACTACAATCTGGGACTAATATATGTTATACATGTATTAGTCCCAGCTACAATCAGTGAACCTGATGAATAATTTTAACAGCATCTGAAAATGAAAGAAACATCCCACACCTTGTCTACGATATAATGAAAGCCATAATTGTAAATCAATCAGCTCTGCGTGTACCGGTATACATGTATATGTACACATATTGGACCCACATGAATTGCTATATTCTCCATGTTAATTTAAAACGAGCGCACCACTTTAACAAACTCATTATTGAGTATTATATCAATAGCGATGTGTTTGTTAAAGTGGCAAGGTCATTTTAAATTTATACTCCTTTTAACATCAGTAGGCCTACACAATCATTCGTTGCATAACTTTCATTAAATTTTCCTAGTACTGAATATAAACAGTACTGGTACAATAACACTAGCAGTACTGGAACCGACCATACTGTAGATGTCTGGCCTGTTTATTACCTTTTTAATTTGTTCTGATACATCAGGTACTTATAATAAATGATAGTTCATTCAGACAACATCCTCTAAGTTGCCTAATAATAGAGACAAACTAATAATAGTGATGGTGGGATTTTTTAGCTAAAATTAATAATAGTAACCACAGCAATTTCACTCTATATCTCTTAGTGATCTGATCATGGGAAGTGTTCTCCAAATATAATAACAGTGTTGACACTATCATATTATTGACACTATTATTGCACATGAGAGTACCGTTACTAGTACATGTAGATGCTAATATGAGTAAGTCATTATCAAGTCTGGCTCTTCTTGAATTTAACTATCATAGTGATATTCAACTACATGTATTATATCTTAATTGTACTACCATACACAATGTATACTGGTACGGTATATACGTAAACTCCAGGTTTTCTCTATTTTTACTAAAACTTCATGGAATCATCTCACTTCGTAATGCACAACCACTTAAAATGTACATGTATATAACACTATAATTTTAACAGAGCAAATGAGAAGGCATCATATTCCAATATAAAAAGAATTCTACAGCTTATTACAGGAGACCTGTTTATTTCATAATGGCAGAAGTACATGTGCATGTACCGGTATGCCATTTGAAATTTTGAATGACATTATAAATAACTTCTCACCAAGATGATTTCAAAATTCTAACTACTAGTACAAGTAAATCAGTTAAATAATCAAAAATGCCAGCACCGATATATATACTGTACTTAGTACATGTAGTAGGTACCGTACATGAGATATTTTCACCACTTCATAATAGTTGAATATATACGGTACATGTACCGGTACAATGGAATTCAAGTTGTGTCAGACCTGTTGTTTGGCATAAACAATGTACCAGTAAGTGACTTTGGTGATCACTGTTAGTCATTGATTTTGATAACATACCGTAAGTTCATGATTTTTACAAAATAATTTTAATGAATCAAAACCATGTGCAGCCGCATGTGTAACATGTAACTGTCTTTGTCCATTAGTCATTATCCAAGTCTGGTTTAGTCTTGATATAATGATCAAAGGCGGAATGTTACTAGTATGTACCGGTAACTTATGATCATGATCCGGGAGTCTGATGAATTATAATCCATTTCACAGCATTGTCCATGTCTGCGTGTTTCATGACATGTTTGGTAAACATCCTCACTCGATTCACTGACACTGGTGAGTGGTGCCATTGCCATTCTGATTCTCCAATCTCCATATCATGTTCTACCCTTCACAAGTTCACACACATGTAGCTACTGTACTTCTATAAGTTCTAATCAGTCTAATGTACTATGCAGAATGATAGAATCTGAATGAACATTCAATGACCTTTTACGTCATCAGCGTTGACTGCATTTCATCGTTGACTGCATTTCAGCATTGAAGGGCTGAGGAGTCCAGAATAGAACTATAATCATCATATTTTGCAATAATCATTACATTCACATTGTTTGCATTCTTCCATTGCCTTGGCTTGGGTCAATCAGTGCTATTCACTTACTAGTATTCGAGTCAATGTCCATGATAATAATAACAGTTGAATACGGCAAAGCCTGACCTGCCACACTCAGTGACTCACACACAGTGTCTGTGACCAGTCCAGTGTTAGTTCAGTCATGAACGTAGTGCGTATCCTTCTACGCTGGAAGCAGCAATCTGCGAAAGCGGTCATGTTGACCAACTTCACCAAGTCCAGTGTGCGATATTCGGATTGGTCCCGTCACTTCACATGATATTTTCTGATAATTAAGCGGTATTTCTAACATCCAAACGGGTTAAAACAGTCTATATCTAATCCGTTGTGTACACGAAAGAATGAGATACACATTTTCTGCGAATAATGAACCAAACAAGCAGATATGACAGATGAAAAAACTATTTATTTTTAACACATAAAAATTCGGAAATTCCACACCGGAAGTTGGGCTGCAGGGTGGCGAATACGGACTGTGAAATAACGTACTCTAACTCTGGCAGCAATTTATCCCCAATTTCATGCACAAGAATGTTTAAACATTATCATAACATATTCGACTTGTTTTTAATTTGTTTTCATGAAAAGGAATGATAAAAGGCACAATAAACATATCTAGAACGACAAATAAATCCAAATTAGCCATTTCCCCGTCATATTTCGGTCAGGCAAGCGAGGTACAAAAATGTATGAATCTGAGTACGAAAGTCGGAGTGTTCCTCTATCGTATTGCAATAATCGCCAACCTATTATAATATAAAAAAGCTATGCAGGGGGATAACTCGGAAAAAAAATTATTGTTGCGGAAAAAGTCTCATTGTGAGACTTTAAAAACAAGTGGGAATACTAGTAATTATTATTGTGATTCAACATTCAATCAGAATATACATGTATACCGGAGGATCCCTGAGTGGCTATCGGCCCGGGTTATCTCTTTTTTTTTTTTCTTTGACTCATTTGATGTTTCCAGCTACTGGACATGATTCTTCATGTTATCTGAAAGATTAAAGGTACTCAATCTGATCAGACGGTCCCATACCATCAAGATACAACAACAACAGTTCTTTAAAACACACTTTAGTTATCAGAATCGATTTATTGCACCAAAATAATCGTAACCAGTGTCAACTATGGTATCAATAAATACAATTTATAAAATTTCTTAAAACTTGTTATTTATCAACATTTTGTTCAACGAAATATGGCCATATTATCACTAAAATATCACAAATTTGACTGTATTACCACTTGATATTAGAGCTATCCATCTTCATCTGCAATTTGTACCTGTTAGTTGATTTAAAGGTACTCAATCTGATTCAATGGTTGACATATAATCAGATTCCAACAACAACAAAATTTAAATGCGGGTTCAGCTATTGCCCACAAATAATGTTAACCAGTCAACTATAGTAAAAATTGCCTGAAACATGTTATTTATCAACATGTTGTTTGATGAAATTTGGCCTTATTATCAACACACACGCCCTTAAAATTAGGGCTGCAATGATACACTTTGTCATGATACGATACAAATCACGATAAATTATCAATGATACGACATATCATTATACCATAAATTAGTTTCCAAATGAATACCTCCTGAATTATCAGAAACATCGTGTTTATTAAACTGGAGGTTATAAGAGTTCATTTTAAACTATAATGGAGTTTAATTGTTGGCTAGATGAGTAAAATATACATACATATGTAGTATACATGTAAACTTGTGAGATAATTGCAGGTTTTGCTTTTTTTACACTAGCCAATCTTCAGACAATACCTGATTTACTGTATAGCGATACACATGACACAATTCGATACATGTATCGTTTGAAAGGGTATCGTGATACATTGAATTCACGAAGAATCGTTGCAGCCCTACTTGAAATTACATGCTTGCTTCAGCTCGTCAAACGTCAGTTTCTCGAGATCTAACTCTAAGTTATCGTTTATATTAAATATAGTCTCCTCTTGATTTTAGAGTTATCCATCTTCATCCATAATTATATGATTCAATTGGCATTTAAAATTAAATAATGATTAATCAATCACATTGTCATTGACTATCAATGTAATTGTAAAAGTGAATGTATCACCACAACCAGACACAACACTGTCACAGATGGCACAGTTACTAGTACTACTACTACTATTACTAGTAGTAGTACTACTACTAGTACTAGTAGTAGTAGTAGCTACCAGTACCATACTGTATTACTGACTAACTGAGTTCTAGTATTAGTAATGTTGCTCACTGAAGTTACTGGAAATAAAGTCCCAAAAATAAGGTTTTACTAATATAAATGCATTTATATTAGTATACCGGTTTATTAATTCGATTGAAACTTTATATTGGGGACTTTATGCCCCGTATGGCCGTAATTGTGGTAGGCCTATCACGAAATTGTGCAACTTAATGTGACAAGTTTGTTTCATACTCACACTCACACTGCAAGTTGAAATTGAGCTTATATATGAACAATTCTGCATTCTATGAAGATACTCACTTGGTTAAATATTATATGTATTTCAACATGGCAATATTCTCATGACATTGTTTTTCCAGAAATGTAGATTTAATGGAGATAACCTTGAAAATATTTCATTTAAACTTCTGTATATCCCCTGTGTTACCTACGCACAAAGCAGTGACGTATTGCGCTTACCGGTATCCAAAATGACATTTTACTTCCTGGTTCAGCATAATCTATGTTGAAAATAATATATATTATTCCCTAAAAGCAACTTACTGGTGTAATTTTCATGATAAAAATAATCCCAATAAATTCAGATATGATGTAAAGTTATGCACCCAAGAGAAAAATTAATTCTTCATTTATTAAAACAGTTTAAGTTTGCCCAACGGGAAGACCTTCTTGACATTTTAGTCTTTCCAAATGTCATACCCTACGGATGTATCGAACAGGTCGAACAGTGTCATATGCACCTCTCTTTTCAGAAGGAGATGCTAAAAACATGCTGAGGATGGCAGAACAGATATTTTAACTTCATGTTTTTACTTGTAATATACACATCCTTGTTTTAAATACATCAAATAACTCAACCGGACATCCTCGTCCGCTAGAGCTCAGTGCGAACAGGTTGGATAATATTCATAAAGAAGCCATCTGCAGGGTTTTGCATTTTATCTGAAGAAAAATCCCATTGATATGGCCCATTCTGGCTAGCTACCGGTAGCCTGTTCAATGTCTTGTGAAATAGCCGGTCTGCATGTTAATTGGGTCCACGGGGCCGCGCCACATAGCCTACCATCCGATTGTCTGGGAAATGGAGATATACACTATTCACGCTTACATTAATTTTATCATTCTTGTTTCAATGTCGGATGTGTAGGCCTATTAATTTTGTCAATTTTAAATCAAAGGTCAAGAACATTGAAGTTTAATTATGATGCCAATTTCTTTAAATGCCTATGTTTGCATACCGTATATGCAATCATCCCAAGTCGTGAATAGTATGTAGGTTATCTATAGAAATGTTGATTTGCGCATGTATATATGCCTGACCCTAGCATGTATGATACGGACGAAAATGGCTATAGTTGCTGGGTGGGGGCGGAGTATGCATGCATGGGCCCCATATAAAGCTTCACCTGTAAAGGTCGAGAGGAATACTTATTTATTGAAGTATAATACAATTTATAGACGTAGGCAAATATGCATGTATCGGTATATGCCGTGATGGAATCCAATTGGATATATCGCATATACCACCACAATCGTGGCTATCATATACATAGGCCTATAATGTATATGCATGTACATGTACGGGCGATAACGTTCATAAATAAACTGACGGTCACGTCATTTGATGACTGTCCGACAATACATATATATAAGTTAACCACCCGCGATTATATATTCGATACACATCGATCACGTATGCACGTGGAATATAGTCTTCGTGGTTCAATAAATAAAAGACTAATGCCAATGTTCATGCTTCCGTAAAAAGCTGCACCACCTAGGGACATGACAATCTGCGGGATGGGATGGGATATGGGACAAAACGACAATCTGCGGGACAGAATTTCAAATTGCGTGGGACGGCCGATATCTCGAGGAATACAGGGCGTTGGGGGCTCATTTTGGTGTCTAACGAAAGGCCCACATTCGCCCTATCCACACATATTAACCCCGCCACTGACCGGACACCAGAAGTTGCATTATTTGATCGACAACTGACCTAACATGGGGTGGAATTTGGGATAGCATGACAATCTGCGGGACGGGATTTTCAAATTGCGTGGGACGGCCGATATCTCGAGGAATATAGCGCGTAGAGGGCTCCTTTTGGTGTCTCACGAAAGGTCCACATTCGCCCTATCCACACATATTAACCCCGCCACTGACCGGACACCGGAAGTTACATTATTCGGTCGACAACTGACCTAACATAAAATGCCACAAACACCAAAAACTGCGTTCGACATTAATGTTTAGAATTTAGATTTCTCGATGAATACGCTAGCAAACAACAAGTTTTGGTTATCAAATAACGCAGTGGAATACTGTGCATTCGTTTTAGCTACAATATGGCTGTTTTAGAGCGAATATTGTAATGGCGAACACGCAAACACGCGCCGATAAAACAGCTAAAAATAGACTCGATGTTTACAATTACAGGATCGATTTCAGCTGGTATATTCAATATAATGGGATGTATGGTATATCAAAATGTAGGATTAGACACAGGGCGGTGAAATTGTTGCAGAAATTCGCTCCAAGATATTCTCACTTATTTTTATTTCAGTTGTGACTAAAAGCCCAGATGCCGGAGCCCAGCGACTAAAAGCCAAGTTACAAAATAGATCAACTGGTTTGAACGAATGAATATGTCAATGGTAAGACTATTCAAAAGAATATTCAAATCAAATAGTGTTTATAGACTTAAAAACTTATGTGTCCTCCATTCATATGCGGTGGAGGTTCTCATATTATCTGCCAGTCATACGCGGGGGAGGTTCTCATATGAACATATTATCTGCCGGTCATACGCGGTGGAGGTTCATATTATCCGCCGATCATACGCGAGGGAAGTTCTCATTTTGTCCTCCGGTCATACGCGGGGGAGGTTCTGATATGAACATATTATCTGCCGGTCATATGCGGTGGAGGTTCATATTATCCACCGGTCATACGCGAGGGAGGTTCTCATATTATCCTCTGGTCATACGTTGGGGAGGTCCTCATATGAACATATTATCCGCCGGTCATATCCTCCCTCGCATATGACCGGCGGATAATATGTTCATATGAGAACCTCCACCGCGTATGACCGGTGGATAATATGAACCTCCACCGCGTATGACCGGCAGATAATATGTTCATATCAGAACCTCCCCCACCTATGACCGAAGGATAATATGAGAACTTCCCTCGTGTATGACCGGCGGATAATATGAACCTCCACCGCGTATGACCGGCGGATAATATGTTCATATGAGAACCTCCACCACGTATGACCGGCGGATAATATGTTCATATGAGAACCTCCACTGCGTATGACCGGCGGATAATATGTTCATATGAGAACCTCCCCAACGTATGACCGGAGGATAATATAAGAACTTCCCTCGCGTATGACCGGCAGATAATATGAACCTCCACCGCGTATGACCGGCGGATAATATGTTCATATGAGAACTTCCACCGTGTATGACCGGTGGATAATATGAACCTCAACTGCGTATGACCGGCGAATAATATGTTCATATGAGAACCTCCACTGCGTATGACCGGTGGATAATATGTTCATATGAGAACCTCCACCGTGTATGACCGGTGGATAATATGAACCTCCACCGCGTATGACCGGCGAATAATATGTTCATATCAGAACCTCCCCCATGTATGACCGGAGGATAATATGAGAACCTCCCTCGCGTATGACCGGCGGATAATATGAACCTCCACCGCGTATGACCGGCAGATAATATGTTCATATGAGAACCTCCCCTATGTATGACCGGATGATAATATGAGAACCTCCCTCACGTATAACCGGTGGATAATATGAGAACCTCCCTCGCGTATGACCGGCAGTTAATATGTTCATATGAGAACCTCCCCATCGTATGACCGGAGGATAATATGAGAACCTCCCTCGCGTATGACCGGTGGATAATATGAACCTCCACCGCATATGACCGGCAGATAATATGTTCATATCAGAACCTCCCCCGCGTATGACTGGAGGATAATAAGAAAACTTCCCTCGCGTATGACCGGCGGATAATATGAACCTCCACCGTGTATGACCGGCAGATAATATGTTCATATGAGAACATCCCCCACGTATTACTGGGAGATAATATGAGAACTTCACCGCATATATGAATGGCGGACACACAAGTTTTTAAGTCTATATACACTATTTGATTTGAATATTCTTTTGAATAGTCTTACCGTTGACATATTCATTCGTTCCAACCAGTTGATCTATTTTGAAACTTGGCTTTTAGTCGCTGGGCTCCGGCATCTGGGCTTTTAGTCACAACTGAAATAAAAATAAGTGCGAATATCTTGGAGCGAATTTCTGCAACAATTTCACCGCCTGGTGGGACCCATTTGGGAAAAAATACATTCCCTGTGTCTAATTCTACATTTTGATATACTATACGCCCAATTATATTGAATATACCGGCTGAAATCGATCCTGTAATTGTAAACATCGAGTCTATTTTTAGCTGTTTTATCGGAGCGTGTTCGCGTGTACGCCATTACAATATTCGCACTAAAACAGCCATGTTGTAGCTAAAACGAATGCACAGTATTCCACTGCGTTCTTTGATACCTAAAACTTGTTGTTTGCTAGTGTATTCATCGAGAAATCTAAATTCTAAACATTAATGTCGAACGCAGTTTTTCGTGTTTGTGGCATTTTATGTTAGGTCAGTTGTCGACCGGATAATGTAACTTCCGGTGTCCGGTCAGTGGCGGGGTTAATATGTGTGGATAGGGCGAATGTGGACCTTTCCTTAGACACCAAAAGTAGCCCTCTATGCGCTGTATTCCTCGAGCTATCGGCCGTCCCACGCAATTTGAAAATCCTGCCCCGCAGATTGTCATGCTATCACAAATTCCACCCCATGTTAGGTCAGTTGTCGATCAAATAATGCAACTTCTGGTGTTTGGTTAGTGGCGGGGTTAATATGGTTGGATAGGGAGAACGTGGGCCTTTCGTTAGACACCAAAATGAACCCCCCTACGCCCTGTATTCCTCGAGATATCGGCCGTCCCACGCAATTTGAAATTCTGTCCCGCAGATTGTCGTTTTGTCCCATATCCCATCCCATCCCGCAGATTGTCATGTCCCACCACCTATTCACAAATCGATTCGCTGCACTAAAATGTCACAAATGTATCACTCTTCATGTGATATATAGAAATAAAACAGGGCTACATTGATATGATAGGTGTGGTAGTACAGCGGTACCTGTGGTAAACCCATTGCTACGGGTGCAATGGTGCATACAGCCTCTACTTATCCGATGAGCAGGGGTGTATCAACAGCGGCTGCTTGTGGTTTCTACCCCCTCCCCACATTGGTCACAAAGACTCACAATTTTCAACATTTGGAAAGTTCATGCCTGACACATCATCAGCTGGAAATTTTACACCCCAGTTACATGATTTTCTACTTTTGGTAAACAAATTTGGTTTGAAATGGCTGTCAGTAGGAAATGTTCAAACCTTGGGGGGGATCAGTTTGGGAAATTTTCAATAGTTGAAAAGTTTGATGTACCAGTTTAAAAGTTCCAAGCCAAGAAGGGGGGGGGGTAGTTGTTAATTTTGAGATGTATATCCATGTATGTATTCACCATTTATGTCTTTATGTCTTTTCCAATTGCTGGAGAACACTTTCCCCATATGAACACATGTGAGGGGTGCAGCTAAGTTACCTTGATTTGGGGGGGGGGCATCAACACAAATTGTCATCCCTTATAAAACACAATTCAAAATTTGAAGATTTTCATTTCTCATCTCCTTCTTGAATCATCAAATAATATTCCAATATTCTTAGACCCTCTAATTTACAAGGGGTGAAACCTCATAACATATTGTTACATTACTCCAATTGTGCTTTAGGAATTTGTCAACCATATGCACAGACTGCTGTGCACAATCTGAGGTTGCATGCCATTTCAATGAATGAATCTGTGATGAATCTGTAGGCTTTTTGTCATTGGGTAGAAAACTCCAGTCAGCCAAACAATTCAATCACATAGTTTTGTATGACTTTTTTTTGCAGAGAATTTGAGCAAACTAAAGAAAATAAAATATAGTCTGTTGTCTGAACTTCTCACCTCGGCAACAATTTTTTTAGAATATTTCATCCTAAATCTTACTAAATTTAATTGATATGTTATATCCAGTATATATGTAGTGTTTTATATTATTATTTTGAACGTGCCAACAAACAAATCGAGACATGGTGTTCCCCTGGGAGGTGTCAATTACAAATTTCTAACTGTAACCCTACCCTTCTTGAACAGAAGTAAGTTTTAAATTATGTTGATTTGTTGCAACTCCCCTATCTTGTTTTGGGATTTTCCAATTGTTACCTCAATATTTCCAAGTGTTACAAATTACTGACCTACTAGTAACAGTGAATACCCTCTTTGTGTGAGAAACTGAAGGCCATTTTGGCATATTAGGTTAACATTTTATTGAAGATATTCAATTCTTTGTCTAATGCAACATATTTTTACACTAAGAGATGGGTAGGAAATCTGATTACTATTTATAAAGTCTCTGAACTAGAATCCAACAAATTAGTTATAAAACAAAATTTCTCCCTTGGAGATGAATTGATCGGCACTTAGGAAGTGTGTACCATGAAAAATGAAATATAGCACACACAACCAACTTCCAATTCCCAAGTGGCATACAATGAATTTTACTCATTAACAAACAACTTTTGTTAATACAACATGTATTTTATTCATCAATTCTATTTAATCAGGATGTAATACAAAGAATAGTACAGAAATATGATATAATGATAGGAGAAAATTCAAGAGACGAACATGAATGTGATAATTAAGAGACATAAATAATATTTTGACAGCATGGTTATTTTTCACTTTTCCATATGTGACAGAACAATTTGATATACAGACTAAGAGTAGTATGGACAAACATAGCTACACACAAATGCAATATTGGAGATGGTCTATCTTAGGCTACAATTACAACAACATAATTTTTATATATCCAGATTTTCAAGATTACAAGTTGCAACTTTGAGAAAAAAATACATATAAAACTGAAGAATGGGTACTAGTACATGTAGCTAAAATAAAATTTGCCATGATTGAGTGTGCCAACAAGATATAGAGATGTCCTTCTCGTTACGTTTGTTATGCTCTCTATGTTTTATCATGGATTTCTGTTCTAAAAATAGCCCCTAAAACTGTTCAGCTGATGTGATAAGAAATTCTAAATAAAATTTATATTAATTGATAGAAACATTTCCAGACAGTTGATGTTGATTCATACGGTATATGTTATTTTATACCCCGGAATCTATATAAAAAACGTTATGGAAAGAGATAGACCATCTATACATATGCTTGGCACATTGCAACATATTCAGTAATTTGATAATTTGTATTACAAATGGCTGAATTGAGATATAAGACACGTCAAGGCTTCAGTCAATGTTAAAGTAATGTTAAACACTCCTGTATGATGAACAAATAGAAATGAAGAATAATCTTGCTCAACTTGCTTAATTAAGCATAGTTATTTTTACAAATTGTATATCCAAATTGACAACAGCACAGTTCAGACAATGTTTTGGATGGAGTGGTACGTCCAATTTTTTTAGATTTTCGGCAATGTTAGTAAATTCTACATTCCTCCAGTTGGTATAGCGCCTGCATTAGTATACTAACTTATTAGTTTCACATACCCAAACAGGTCCATAACATAGGTATGTAAATAGAAGTAGAAGCAAATTCAGTATGGTCATCAGTTTGACTGGGATGAAATTGGCAAACTACCTGGTGTGCAAAAACCTAAGCAGTTAGTTGTTTTTTTTTCTGTTGATAATCTGGTGACCATTCTTAAACTGATATTGATTTCTTGAATGGTCGGTTCCAATTCAAATGTTGTTTTGGGAATTTGACCACAAGAAAAATTAAGCAACCTTCAGGGTTCATACAGATTTTACTTAATTTTTTGGTGGTCAACAACCATGACCATGTTGAATCCGTTATTTTTGTTTATATCTACATACATAAATAAACAAGAGGTGTGCACTCGAGTGCTAGCATACCCCCACCGTGGCAAATTCAACCCGCATTATCCGGAAACCCAACAAAAAAGATTTTTAATTTTAAAGAAAAATTTGGACTAATTAATATCGAAATGATGTCACAAGAAGCTTGTACAGAAAAAAATATTCAAATTGGTTCATATTTGTTAAAGTTATTAAGTCAGACAGAATTTTCTAAGTCAAAATATGTCGAAAATGAAGTGTAATATTACGAAAAACAGTGTGAGCCAATTCCTAGCCGCATCATGTAGAGAGGGTATTGTGAGAAGCATGTATACCAAAATTATTGAAATCGGTTCATATTTGTTAAAGTTATTAAGTCGGACAGAATTATCTAAGTCAAACTAAGTCGAAAATGAGGCGTAACTCAGCGTAACTTGATAAAAAAAAGTCGGACCGAACCGCAATTAGCATCATGCGGAGAGACCATCCTAAGGAGATTGCATAAATTTTTTTTATTGAAATCAGTTCATAGTTGTTCGAGTTATGAGTTAGTCGGACGGACGGACGGACGCATGGAGGGAGAAAGCGTGACGGACGGACGGACCGACGGACGCAGTCAATCCAGTATACCCCCCATTTTCTTCAAAAGTGGGGGTATAATTACAAATTAAAATTTAATATATCATAACAATCATGATAGGGATGCAGGGCACTAGAAATGGGTATGTTTGAAGAATCATAAAAGTATTAAAATATTCATTATCAAGATTGTAAATGAAACTGTAGCTCAACTTGGAGGATAGTTTCATATATTACAGTATGGAGCGATAATGAATGCAGAAATTTTAAATATTTTAGTCATACTAGAGGTCAACATGGAAAGCTGTATGATATTTGGGCATCAAATGTGTGAAACAATGCTGGTTGTAGGGTATGCCAAAGTAATACTTGATATCAACATGAAGATATATATATAAAGTAAAATCCAAGATGGCCACTGGCCATTTAGTTTTACTGGCCTAACTGCCAAATTCATCATTCACACTTACCTTTGGGAGTTTGTTATCATAAGCTATGGGTCATTTATATACAAATTCTTTAACAGGCAGAGAATTTTAGGCTATTAATCAAAGGAGCTGCCATTCCAGTCAGATTGTGTTAACACTGCCATTTCATTTATTACTTTATAATCAATATGACTTATATATGGTGTTAAGTAAACATTCTGTGATTGCAGACATTTTCCTCATATCTCATAGAGCTCTGAGTATCTGCTAGCTGTTTGCATGTTCTTAATTTTAGACTTATTTAAACCAAATTTGGTTGAGTCACCCTAGTGGATGTTATAATGGTGTTATTTATTATTTTAAATTGAGCAGGAAATTAATCTCAATTAAAAAAAATTTTAAATCAATTTTTTTGTTTTTTGTTTGTTTGTTAAATTGAACAAAGAGTTGAATCTAAAAATTTAAAAAAAAAGGGTTGTGTCGCTGGCTCTGCCCCTATATGACCATATGAACAAATCTGAACCCCAGTCACCCAAGGACACTCCATACCATATATAAGCTAAATCGGCTCAATGGTTCTTGAGAAGAAGTCATTCTAAGAATTACTATGGCGAGATAGAGTTATGGCCCTGCTTTCGCAACTATTTGACCCAGTGACCTCTTTTGAACAAATCTGAAAGTGAGTCACCTAGGGAACATCCACACCAAATATGAACCCATTCGGTCTTCTGGTTCTGAAGAAGAGGTTTAAAGAATTGTTGACGGATGGATGGACGGACAGATGTATGGACGAGGAGTGATGACTCTAGCTCCACCGGAGACTTAGTCTCAGGTCAGCTAAAAATCAGTAAAATGTGATAGATCCTAAACATGGCCATAAATTTTCAATACAATTCTTGGATAAATGTGGGTAGCAGTGGGTTGAATGATGTACCGATGTATTCAAATTTGAAATTGAAGATGACTGCTGGTGGCCATGTTTTAAAAAACAATTTGGAAAAAAATGATTACTCCCCATCTAGATGTCATTCTGAAGCTCCATGTGAAGTTTGGACCATAAGAATCATGATCAAAGAATTTCATCATAGATTGGAATTAGGCCCCTACGATTAGTGGGATTTTGATCGAATTGAAAACTGAAATGATAATATAAAACTATGTTTTGCATTCTCGTCTGTATGTCAAAATTATCTATAAAATAAAACACATTGCCATCTTTTTTGTGGATGGCAAAACAATATTTAAAGTGATGTGAAACACTCAGGTACTTATTCTCGTCTGTATGTCAAAATTATCTATAAAATAAAACACATTGTCATCTTTTTTTTGGATGGCGAAACAATATTTAAAGTGATGTGAAACACTCTGTGATCAAAAGAAATCGAGAATAATCTTGCTCAATGTAGTTATTTTTTATGAATATTAATCCAAATTGACAACACACATTATCATTCTTATATATTAATTAAATGCAATGACTCTCGATGGCAAAATCACTTGAGTTAGTTTATTGCTGAAAGTTGCATCCCGAATCGCCAATTCGTCAATTTTTATGTGCAGTAATTAAAAAATTCCAGATTTGAATTATGTCACTAATGGGGAATTCTACACTTCTACTCTCAAATGGCGAATCAAATAACAAAACAAATATCGAATAATCGCATAGGCCTAATTGGATTCATCTGCGACACTGCCCCATCGAAATTCACATAAAACCGTTTAGTTTAGTTTCAAAGTCACTTGCGATCAACTTATCATAAAGTCAGTACACTATTCATGATCACCCGACAAGAAGCACTCAGTCAAATGAGCTCCTAACTCAATTGTATTTAAATATCCCAAAAGTTTATTCACATACAAATGCTGCATTGATATTGCTAACAAAGATTAAATTTTAGGGCCAACATTTGGCTAAAGTCTGGCATATGTCACTGAGTTATGCAAAAAGATGCAGAATCACAGAGATCACACTGCCCAAAAAGTAAACGATAGGGCACAAATATTTACATGTGTTGCGTTAAAATGGCAACAAAATGTTCCTAGTGTACTATTTATAGATACAGTGCAATACTACTAAATTACTATTTCTTCGGTTTCGGGATTGTAAAATATTTTATTTAAGTTGAGAAACCTGCCCTTCAAAGCTCAGAGCTATTAGATTTCAATGTTTGCATCTATTTATTTTCTACACCTCAAATTTCACACATGGTGATGCCTGGTTTGAACTGGAATTCCGCAGCATGTGTCATCACAAATGTAAACAAAACATCTTGTATCACATGTGATCAGCACGGTATTATAACTTGTCTATCATTTTGATGCATAAAACATGATTATTTAATTGGAAATAATTAAATCTATGTATCTACATGCCAGCTAGCACTTTCAATAGTTTATCGTCGTCTTTTATTCCGGGTATAATTTCAAATCACCTTATCAACTGCTGACCAAGAACTTGCATGTTAGCTCTGAGTTTTGATGGGTTGTTTCCTCATCTAAAATAAAATATTTTTCACCCTTGGTGTGCTAAATCGGACATGGTATTTTTTATTAAGTTAACTTAAAGGGGTACTGTACGCCATTTTCAATAAATTCCCGGTGATAACAACGATCTAGTATCGATACTATATAGAAATATAAGTAATTTGAGTCGAAGATGTATTCTGTAAACGCTCAGGTTAATAGGCTATCTTAAAATTTAATAATTTAAAAGTTAATAATTTAATATAAATTGATTTTATGGCTCCAGCCATAAAATGGCGTCTCTTAAAATTGGAATTTCCGTGTACAAAACGTAATCAAATTATAATTGAGGGATACTGGATTAATAAAACAATTGCACACACGATCGTTTGAAACATTATGCTTATACGGGGAGAAAACCCAAGCCACTCATTGACTAGTGACCATACACTAACTTAAATGAGTATATGGGACTACTAAGCATATACTATAATGTTTATTTGATTCATTTGGTTGAAAACTGTACAAAAATTACTCGACAACGACAATTTGTATTTTTGCATTCCGGTAAATTTGCCATCCGTAACAATACTTCGTACTCAACATACTTTCAAAAAATGGAAAAGTTGTTACCTTATTCTCCGACTCGGGGATTATAGAAACCAACAACAACATCTTGGGTATAGTACCCCTTTAAGAAACATAAAATTGATTGATGTTCTACTCCACAAAATATCATGATGGAAAGATTTTCTGTATTCTCTATTTCTTGGTGTATTCTGTTTTTCAGCATTGCATGATAACTCATACTGCTCATCTGGTGCTTTCCCCTGTAAGAATATACAAAGTAATTTAAATTAAATGCTCTAATCAAATGGTATATTTATTCCTTGAGTTGGCTGATTAAAGCTTATTATACTGGAAAATCGAATGGATAAATGAAATCGGATTAGTAAAGGGTACAATGTTACCCTTTACTAATTGATAGATAGGTGGTCATCTCCCTTCTGTTAAATGAGATAAATGATTTAAGGTCTTTTTGTTTATACATATTAGACAGTCGCATGTGTCTCTCGATGTGGGAGCCTGTAGTATCCAAGCTTTCCAACCATACAATAAGGTTGGACAACTTCCAACTTATGGCCATTTCCGACTAAAATTTAGAACAAAATGAGAAACATGTGCTATTCTTGGTATAAAAACAACAAATTCCCAATGTAACTTACTGGTTGGAAAATCAAACAATGAGAACAGTGTCAACCTATATACACATGTGGTGGAAAATTGCCAACTGTTGAACATTTAGAACCACCCCATGCTAACGTGTAACCTGATACAAATATCTAGTAATAGTAAATCATCAAAAATATTTAAAGACTATATTCTGAAAGTCTACTGTATATATTAATATAGGTAAGAATTTCTAAATGAAAACACCCAAGTTATATATGTGGGTAAAATAAGAATTATTCACACCATCTCCAAAAATGGCAATACTAGTAATATCTGGTCTAATGTGCATTTCTACACGGTCCAACTTCATGAAAAACAAGAACATTACTAAGTTGTGGCAAAATACGCACATGGTAATTCCAACAAAGGGCCATAACTCTGGTTAAAATTGGTGAGCTGAACCCAAATTCGAACTTTCGGATAGTAAATTCACATACCAAATTTTATTCTATTACGTTCAGACTGTCTATAGTTATCATCTGTGAATGAAAAGTGCTAATTCCATAGCTGTGGTAAAAATTGGCGGCTGGAACCCAAAATTGATCATGACGTGTATTTTGTGCTAGTTAACCCACGTTCCAAATTTCAATCCATTCAATTGAGAATATCTAAAGTTATCATCCAGAAAAAAACTAACGGATGGACACCCCAACGTCCGGACGGATACCACAATGGACGGACCCACAACAAAATATGTCTAAAAAAAAGAGCATCACTAGAGCGTGGCAAAATACGCCCTTTAGCCATTTCGAATTGTACTACCGCAAACTAAAATAATACTTTGAGCTCACATTTGAAGAAAATCTAATATACCCCTACTTTCAATGCCAAAATGCGGTCAAATTCTAAGTCGAAAAATGGCCGTAACTCATTTAAAAATAATTAGACAGAACCTATATTCGAACTTGATCTGTAGTCTTAGCTGGGAAATACACATACCAACTTTGGTTCAGATCAAATAATCCAAACTGGAGTTATCGATCAGAAACCAAAAATGTTAACGGATGGACGGCTAGACTGATAACATAATACAACCTTTTTTCAAAAGGGCGTATAAAAAAACAGGCATATAAAAATGCTATACCATGAAATATTCATAATCAAACTTCAAGAGCTAACATCGGGTGTACATAATCTGTTAACATTGGGATAAGATTTAATTAGACAAGGAAAGAGACACAAAAGTAACTTTATTAAAGGGACAACAGGCCTCTGTAGTGTCATGAACATCTTTATAACAACTATAATCAAAGAGTACACTGAGTACATGTTGGGTCGGCGGACAAAAAGGGGCGTAACTCATGTAAAAACAAGTGCACCGCTGGGCGGAGGTAACGCCCCCGACTGTACAATCAGAGAGGATTTTCTTATTTTTGAGCAAATGCTTATTAAATGGCACTTTGTAAAGTTATGTTATTCATGAGTAAACAATCCAAAATCAAGTTATCATCTGGAAACCAAAAAAAGTAGCAGAAAACCTGAATTTTCTAAGTCCAAAAAGGGGCGTAACTCTGGAAAAAATGGGCGGACGAAACCACGGCTATGGGGAAATCTTGTCCCCCCGGCTGGTCTATTGGCATACCAAATATCAACTGAATTGAATTAGCGAAACCAAAGTTATGAGTTGAAACGTTCGTATGCCACAGAAAACTGAATTTTCTAAGTCCAAAAAGGGGCGTAACTCTGGAATAAATGGGCGGACGAAACCGCAGTTATGGGGAAATCTTGTCCCCCGGCTGGTCTATTAGCATGCCAAAGATCAACTGAATTGAGTTAGCGAAACCAAAGTTATGAGTTGAAAAGTTCGCATGGACAATTTTCTAAGTCCAAAAAGGGGCGTCACTCTGGAAAAAATGGGCGGACGAAACCGCAGTTATGGGGAAATCTTGTCCCCCCGGCTGGTCTATTAGCATACCAAAGATCAACTGAATTGAGTTAGCGAAACCAAAGTTATGAGTTGAAACGTTCGTACGGGTCGACAATTTTCTAAGTTCAAAAAGGGGCATAACTCTGGAAAAAATGGGCGGACGAAACCGCAGTTATTGGAAATCTTGTCCCCCCGGCTGGTCTATTATCATACCAAAGATCAACTGAATTGAGGTAGCGAAACCAAAGTTATGAGTTGAAACGTTCGTACGGACGGAAGGACGGACAGACGGACGGAAGGACGGCTAGACGGAAGGACGGACGGAAGGAAGGACGGAAGGACAGACGGACGGAGGGCTCCACTATATACCCCCAAATCTCCATCGGAGATCGGGGGCATAATAACTGGACGGAACCCATATTCGATCTTGGCCTGTATCTTTAGCTGGGAAATACACATACCAACTTTGGTTCAGATCAAATAATCCAAACTGGAGTTATCGATCGGAAACCAAAAATGTTAACGGATGGACGGCTAGACTGATAACATAATACGACCTTTTTTCAAAAGGGCGTATAAAAAAAGAGGCATATAAAAATGCTATACCATGAAATATTCATAATCAAACTTCAAGAGCTAACATCGGGTGTACATAATCTGTTAACATTGGGATAAGATTTAATTAGACAAGGAAAGAGACAAAAAAATAACTTTATTAAAGGGACAACAGGCCTCTGTAGTGTCATGAACATTTATAACAACTATAATCAAAGAGTACACTGAGTACATGTAAATATAGATCAACTTCTTATTTTGATCATTAGTAATTCTCCAATAACGGGATTTAGCAAATTAGCATGTTGAAACCATTGTTATGTACTTACTGCCACAATAGCAACCAAAGTCCATTGAAAATGCAAAGATAAACATCTACTATATAATTTGAGTCTTCCGTATATGTGTGTGTTTGTCCTTTATTGAATCGAAAACGGCTGGTCAGATCGAGCTCAAACTTCCTATCTAAGGGTAAAACCCCACGTGAATGGTCGTTGCAGCGTTTTGGAGAAGCTCTGAGCACTCATTCTCCACTCCCAATCATCAAAATCACCGCAAATGGCACTGCGGAGTTAATCGGGTTGATAGGTAAAGAGCGTTCCTATATGCAGTGTAGTTGATAAAGAGCGTATGTGCAATCAATTCAAGGTCAAATCGGGTAAAACTGGCGGCTTTCGACGAAAAATATTTATTAAAATAATTAATTAATAATTAATAATTTAAAAAAGCTTTTTCGAACAAAGCCATGAGACAAACCACGTCAGTGGCGGGCTAACCTGCTAGTATAATATAAATGAAAAATATTCTAAAAATAATAATGCTGAACTATTCAAAATACTTGGAGTGATCAATGCTGTTTGTTGACAAACCACTGTGATATTTACTTAAGGAGTGAATGATTGGAAGATCTATTGGGATCATTGGGTTTTGACCGGCAGAGCATTAAACAAAGTGTGTACACAAACTTTGTTTAATTATTCGGCCGGTCAAACCCAATGACCCCAATGGAACTTCCAGTCATTCCATATAATCATACACCAGTATATTCTCTGGGATCACTAAAAACAAGAGCTATTCTGGGCATGGCAAAATATGCCGGGTGTGCTTTTGTAAACTGTACACAAACAAACAATGGCAGTGGCAATAAATTATAATATTGGAAATGTTATTATATGCGGACACTGAATTCTAAGTCAAATGGACACATAAAAACAAGGTATGTTAATAGGGTTTGTTGTACCTTTATGAAGTTCATAATTCAAAAAGAGCCATAAGTCAATAAAAAATATTCAGACCAAACCCATAATCGAAATTGAGCTGTATTTTTGGTCTGGAAAACTCAAATACCAAATTTGGTTCCGATAAAATAAACCAAGCTAAAGTTATCATCCGGAAACCTAAAATATTGAAAATTTTAAGTCGAAAAGAGCCATAAGTCAGTGAAAAATATTCAGACCGAACCAATAATTGAACTTGGCCTGTATTTTGGTCTGGAAAGCTCACATACCAACTCTGGTTCCAACAAAGTCAGTACAAGTAGAAAATATTCAGAATGAACCCAAATTCAACTTGCCCTGTAATTTGTTCTGGAAAACTCACATACCAAATTTAGTGCTGATTAATAACACAAACAAATGTTATCATCCGGAAACCAAAACTGCTAATGGATGGACGGCTAGACGCACAGACGGATGGACCAATAACACAATACGACAGTTTTTTTCCAAATGGGCGTATAATAAAAATGGACATTTCACGAAATGACTGATTTTAACACACATTAAATGAGTGCAAATGAGACCAAAATATAATTAGGATCTCAATGGCCTCATTTTAAAAATCTTTTTAAAAGGCGTTAAAGCAGCTGATTGAAAACCTGACAACTGTAGTTGAAAGTGTGCCAAATTTAACACTAATTCTTACATGTGCTAATTGTGAAAATGTAGAGGGTGTGTGATTATATAACAATGGTTTCAACATGCTAAATGTTTTTATCAGAGAATTATTTATTGTTAATATAAGAACAAAGTCTATCTATTTTCCCATTTTCTTCTTTTTGATCGATTTACAGAATTTAACAATTTGTCACATATGTCCACTACAAAGGACTTATGTCCCTTTAACTTACTTCCACTCACATTACTTACTCTTATTTTCCCTTGCGATAACTGGAGACAGGAAACTACCAGTATCTATAATCTTGTTATCTTTCCATTTTCTAACTTTCTTCTTATTTATTCATGCATATATCTGAAAAGTACAAATAATTTTATAGTTCAGTAGTTAAATGCTTAATAACTTTGCTGAGAATGGAAATAATTCAAGAATGAAAAAGCCAGAAATATTTCAAACACTTTTTAGATACATCATGTGACAGCGTACGCAGATTAACTTGAGATTCTCTCGAACTGAAAAAGTTCAGTACATTATCCAGCATATATCAATAGTTAATGTGGCAATAATTTTAAGGTTTACATTTATTTATGATATACATGTAAAAGGCCATAAGCCCCATCAAAAGATGCTAGTGTGGACTGATAATTATAGTATTATAATGTCATCAACATGATGTTGTGTCACTTCATTGCTTTACTGTTTTCCGACAGACTGTCAACATTGTGAGACTTAAAAGCCAGCAAAGCACTACAGTCACTACACACACACACACATTACCTATATCAAAGGAAGTATATGCTAGACAGGAAATTCCTAGATTTGGGGTTCGCCTAAGGGGCCATGTGGTATTACAGTATTACAGTAATGCTCTAAGTAATCAACTTCTTAACCACAGCAAAATTATGGGTAACTTTTCAGGTTTTAGTCGGAAGTATGGCTTGTTGCCATTCATCGGAAAGCTCTCCTCGAGAGTTACCCATAATTCTGCTGTGGTTAAGAAGTCGATTACTTAGAGCATTACTGTATGTCAGACTTTTGGTCACAAGCCACACTCGCCGTCATGGGCTGGGGCTCGAATCCCACCAAATCCAAAAATTTGAATTGTCTCAAAAACCCATGAAGCTTCTAAAAATAGACACCCTGTGTGTTATACTTGTATAGTCGCAGTCATCTACAAAGGGCAAAACTCAGCATGTCTCAGAGATACATACAAATAACATGCAGCTGATCCAAATATTTAACACATGCATTGGTTATAGTTTAAACACAGTAAAGGTACTCAATTCGATCAGAGGGTTCCATTATCATCAAGATTTCTTCAAAGGACGCTTTTGTTTTCATAATTGATAAATTACAACAAAATAATGCTAACTGCAGCTGTCAACTATGCTATAAAATTTCCCAAAATGTGTTATTTATCAATATTTGCCTAGACAACAAAAAGTAACACATCCCAATACCATTATTAAATAAAAGCTCGGACAAAATTATGCATTGCGATAAAATTTCTAAGTCGAGTAAGGGGGATAACTCCACCAAAAAATGTTGGACAGACGTGATAATCGCAGGTGCACAAATTGCCATGATACTAAATATCTGTGCAAGTTTAAAAAAAATTGACTTAAAATGTAGGAATAAAAGCTCGGACCAAATTATACATGTTGCGAAAATTTTCTAAGTAAAAAAAGGGGGAATAGCTCCACCACAAAAAGTCCGACAGACATCATAATCGCAGGTGCGCAGGTTCCCATGGTGGTTGATGTCTGTGCCAAGTTTCACGGAAAATGATAATAAAACAACTGAGAAAAACTCAAGACAAAATTGTGTCCATGGCTATACCAATAAAAGGTGTTAAAGTGGATCTTGGTTTAGGAGCTCAGGTTCGTCCATATTAAAGGGCTTAAAAAGTTTAAGGGCTTAGAAATATGTCCATCCTACTGAATTGTCCATCCTTATGTGGCACACACATGCAAAAATAATGTGCCTATAAAAATGAAGTTAATCGTGAAATTTAAAATATCTGGGACACTCCGCGAAAGAGCCACAATTAGCAACTAATTCCCATAGCCAGTTGAAAATTTAGGTCCTTAACTTGAGAGAATCATGAAGTAGTTTGTGTCCATGTTAAAGGGTCATCAATGTGGACAAAGATTTAGGAGATGAGCAACCCAAGTCCAAAAGGATGAACATCATTTGGACAAAATGGACACTGGGGGGGTACAAGTTTAAGAGGTTTTTGTTCATGTTGTGTTTAAATGAATTAGTGCACTTTGAAGACTGCATTCTTTTGCATGAACAAAACGGCTTAGGGGGCTTAAGCTCATAAACTTAAATAGTCCCTAACCCAGTTTTGGACCAATGTCCATAGCTCATAAACCGGTTTCCTTGGCGCGGGACAGACGCTCTGACAAGATGATGTATTTTGAGAAAATTTACTAAGTCGAAAAACGTGGATAACTGCACATAAAAGTCTGACAGACCTCATAATTGTAGGTACTCAGGTTCACTGATGGTAAATATCTGTGCCATGTTCAACAAAAATTGACTCAAAAATGTAGGAAAAAAAGCTCAGACAAATTTATGTTCACAGACAAACTAGACGGATGGACAAGCTGATTCCAGTATACCTTCCCCCTCACAACTCGTTGCATGGGGAGGGGGTATAATTATCCATTAACAAAAGACTACTTGCACTCACTTTACATGTAGTTATCATTCCTGGCAAGTACTGGAGACAGAAAGAGGCTACCATATTTTTCACTTGCAACAACTGTATCTAATGTCTGGTTATCATTCCATTTCTTCTTATTTATATATACATGTATATATCTGAAAAGAAGAAAATTAGTTTTATGAATAAAAATAATAGGTTTCTGTAGTAGTAGTAGTACTAGTAGGAGTAGTTAAATGCTTTATAACTCGCTGATGCTGAGAAGGAAATAATTGTAAAAAAAGGAATGAAGAGCCAAAAATAGGTCAATAAGGTCATACTCTTTTTTTTTTAGATTCTCTAAATCTACATTGAATTTCATTGAGATTCAATCAATGCTCAGTGGCCAAACAACAATATATGGTGGTGACAAACTGAACCAGGCTAAAAATAAGGAGATGTTCAATTCCAAAACATAATTAATACTGACATACTTAAAAAATTTAATTTATGAAAGATGGAACAAAATTGCAAATTTATATGAAATTAACCCTGTGGTTAACTGGATACATACAGTAATTACTTGATACCCAATTATTCATTTGCAGCAAAGATCAGCAAATGTATTCAGCAAATCATATTTATTGAATAATGTATCTGAGCATCATGACAAAAGAAACTATAGGCTAACAAGTTGTTCACGAGGCCATGGAATTTCCTATTGGAATCAGGAATCATTGTATATACCATGAGATGCCATTCATGGTGTTGTTGTAAGCATTTATTGGTTATAAACTAAATGTTATTTTCCAGTATTCTCCATAAATAGTTGTGACACATCCTGAATTCAACTATTATAGTTATGTTCAATACTATTATAGTTTAATTTGGCAATGCCAAATCGACGATCTACTTGCTTTTTCTAAAACTATGGAATCGCACACCCAGGTGCACAACTGCATGGCACTGTTAACAGCAAATGAATAGACTCCAGATAAAATTAATTTAATCATAACATTTTGCTCCAGCTTAGTTTATTTAATGACACAGTTTGGTGTGCATTTGTGAACAGGTCTGGCACATCCTAAACTCAAATACTTGATATCCAGTCTCTTTGAAAAACCGACAGAATCCTAACAGATTTTCGTCTCTAGATTGTGATTCAGTTTTGTTTTCTGTATTGATGGGATTCCCTCCATTCCATTGTTATGGCTCAGATCGAGTATGTGCCTGTTCATTGGATAGTGGTGAAGCGGATGATTTCGAGGCAGAATCCAATCTCTACACAAAACCGATAACAATGACAAACACTGCTATTTTGAAATAACTTCACAATATTTCGAGATAACTTCACAATATTATGATATTACTTCTCAATATCTTGAGATAACTTCTCAATATTTCGATATGTTATCTCAATATTTTGAAATAGTATCTCAATATTTCGAGATAATTTCTCAATATTTCTAATTTCAAAATTAGAATGATTTTCGAAGAAAAACATGGCCACCAGCAGCCATCTTGTATATTACTCTTTGGATGATTAAATTCTTTGGCACACCCTACAGACCACATTCCTTGACCGATATTCACCAGACATATTTGGATTTTTAGTGTGACCTCTAGATGGGAGACATCGATTTCTCATGAAATTCGTTAAATATCAGCAGCCATCTTGGATTTCAAATTTCAATGAATAGCATGGCCACAGCAGCCAGTTTAGTTTTTACTCTTTTAAGCGCAAGCATCCAAGGACCTAGAGCTCCATGTCTAGGTTAAATAAATTAAAAAAATATTCAAATTCCAATTAAAAAAAGAGCCATAACTCCTTAAAACAGAATCTGATCAAACCCATATTCAAACTCGATCTGTTTTGGGTTGAGAAACTCATATACAAAATTTGGTTCCGATCAAATATTTGAGTTATCACACAGGATGCATGCCCCATCGTTCGATATGCAGGAGTAGTATGCCAAAAGAACCATCGGGATGTGTGGACTACTGTAGTAAAACAGTACTACTGTGGACATGTAGTAAAACAGTACTACTGTTTTAACAAAGTCAATGAGAAGACATGCATTAATAATGCCATTATGTATTAATATTATAGTGAACATTCCTGCTATACCTGCAAATTTGAGGCGAATTACCATTCAGTTCACCTGGAGTATAGTGCTGGGCGGTTTCCTGATTAATCGACAATACCCGGTTAAAATTTCAATATCGTCAGTAATATCGTCTAATCTAAAATAATTGAAATATCGTCGGTAATCAGTGGGTGCCATCCAATCATAAGCGTATATACAAATAAATAGTTTAACTCAAGCCTAAATTGAGTTATTTAAGTTTTAAATTCCAACTAAATCGGTAAATCCCGTGTCCTGATTTTTTCAATATTCAATCATCATAGTAAACAACGTTTAGAATGATTAACGAAATTTGGGGAATATGAAAACCCAGAATACGTCCCCTTTCGCTCACAATATTACACAAACCCTCCGACTTCCCTGCGAAATATTTATTACAAGAGAATTCACCAAATGAATCGACGACTGATCAGGTTAGGGCCCGACGAAGCTTCGAGATTCGATTTGATTTCGAATCTTACGTTCCGATTCGAAAGCGGTCGGGTGATTTGGGATATTTCGAATCGTTATATACAAGTTCTTTATCACTGGGAATAGACTGCATTATCTATAAAAATTATTCCTATTATCCCCAATACTTAACACAAGTCTCCTTGTTCTCTGTAATCCCGTTTGCGTATGCGCTATTCCCAATTCAGTCACGATGCGCAATTTTGATATCGCGCATGCCTGCTGGGCGCGACAGGGTGAAGCGTACATGCGCAGAAGAGTTCCCGTTTGCAATGACTCGAATCAGACTCCATGAACTCCAAAGTTCCAAACTGCTTTCTTTCGCGAACTTCACGGCGTTCACGCATACTGGCCGTGGCACAAAATATGAAATGGTGTCGTGCCATTCTCATATATTAAACTGTTTTAAACTGTGATTAAATATTGTATTTATATATATCATGTCATAGAAATTAAGTTCAATGAACCTTCTTCGTAATCTGAGTTATCTCACTGACGTTATAAAATCATCTGACATTTGCACCCATTTTTGCCCATACCTTCCACCGATCGGTACCGCGAATCTACTAAAGCGTTTGAAAAAGATTCGATTCGAGATTCGATTTCGAATCATTATCCTGATTCGATTCGATGTTGAAATTGCCGATTTGTCGGGCCCTAGATCAGGTATGAATGCCAGTTATGCCACGCCTCTTCCTTCAGTACAATGACGCACATGCACCGTCAATCAAAATAATAAATGGGCGAAGATACCACTGCGATTGGTTAAAACCAATTGTATAGAATTAGGGCTTCAAACCCGCCCAACAATACATGGTGTCCTTGCTTGGCCGAATTCCAAAAGTTATGTACTACATGTGTTTGGACTTCGCTAAAAGACTGAACCTGATTGTCAAATTTGTCTCGACGGTAAACCACATTTCCAGTTGTCAAGCGACGCAAGTGTCATCGGGAATAGCATATAAATTTACTCAACATAGTTGAACATATCGAGCTAGAAAAGGATACTATAGTATAGAACACTTTTAATTTTGGCATAGACGAGATAATGGTTTTATTAATTACCGGTATATACCAGAATTTGTCAAGTCACCAGAACGAAATTGTCCGAATAGCGGAATTTAACCAGTGAATTTACTTTTCATTCCGAATATTGATCGAGCATGAGGTTGTCACTGGTTGAGTGGTTGTGTACCGGGTATGTTATTCGTGACGTCAACTTGTCAAAATTAATGACAATGATGTGATTCTAGCGAACAGTGAGAAATTGTTTTCAGTTTCTTGTATCTGTTTAAAAAAAAACGCGATTATATCGTTGACCGCGGTTTTAATTTCCAAAAATAGCGGTTTTTATTTTCGTTAATATCGTCCAGCCCTCAACGACTCACCACGGCTTAGGCGCAATTAACGATGTTTTAATTAAGACCTGTTAGCGTTTGGTAGTGACTTTCCCGAAAATATCAGATTTTGCCATAAAAAAGTAGGGAACAATCCATTTGTTTTTGCAGGATATTTATTTTTGAAGGTCAAGAACGTCCGGTTTATGTGGCTTACCTGATTGGATAAAGCGAACAGCTTCACTCGGAGACGACTATTTGTTAAATGTTTGGTGACCGCCATTCAGAGAAGCCAACTACGGAAACACGATTCACAACTCTTCTTTGAAATTTGGAAGCACCTCGTGTAACATTACAGTTATAGAAATATGGTTGTCCATTTGTCGTTCTGTACATTCCAACAGATAGATGTTACACTGAAATCCCATTAAGAACGTACCATTAATCCCCGGCTAAATGCAACCAATCAGATTATCGCCTGCACACGGATATTTGTGAACACAATTGCGACCGGAACTACCTCAGATTTGATGAAGATTTACATTTCGATCAAGAGATTTTGATGATCATTTCTTACCGTTTCTCATGGTAAATTGACCAAAACAAATTGATTTTGAATCGCTCAAAATGTATTAAAGCCGTGGTGAGTCGTTGAGTTTTTTGCTTCTGTAGACGTGATAGCGGTACACAACTAATGAACGAAAATTTGAAATGCGCTTTTTTCGTGGTATGGCGATAATCGCAGGAGGCGTGTAAATCACATTAAAAACGTAGCTCAATCGGGCTACAGTAGACAAAACGAGCTACGTAGACCGTTTTGGATGTGTGCCCGACCTGCCGCAGGCGAGTGGACTAATCCTCATCGAGGACCACTATTTTGGCATAGTCAACGACAAGACATTCATTATTTATTATATTATATCAAACATTTGTCGGCATTGGTGCCAATTCTTACACAATTTCTCTGTCTGATTTGTCACAATTTTATTTACCGTGAATTTTGGAAATCGGTCTCAGATTTTACAATTTACTGCAATCTCTTGACGATGGCAGGGGAGCATAAATATGTTATTACAGTAACAGTGATTCATGCATTTATTTCTGTAAATATGTCATTAGCAAAGACATTTTGGCGAAATTTTAGAAGTTAACTTGCTTAACTTCGACTAAAACGGAAATAACGTCGACTGGCATTACAAAATTAGGACTGGCCGCTTGCCAACTAAACGGACAAACTATTAAATACAATGGATAGCAATGATCGGGCATTTGTAAGATCATTATAATACGCCAATAAATATAATGATATACTAACATTGCAACAATTATCGTACAAGTTATACTTTAGGATTGGCCGTATTTTCGAGGGGGCAACCCGATTTCGCGAAATGAGTTTGTTACTATAAATAGAAAAAGAGTAGTAGGCATGCAGGAATCCTACTGGGGTACTATCGTAAAAGAGTATAGCAGTGTGCAGCCAATCAGAATGTGAGAAATCATGTGAGATATAATATATACAAGTAGTACATTGTATTTTACCTGTATAAATGTCTTCAACATTTTTAAAAAGAAGACTACGGAAGGCCTATGGTAGTATTCTGCTATTAGGTTTTTAAAGCAAACATGGTACCCGTAAATTTGTTAAGTTATTTCGAATTTACAGGTATGAGACAGGTTATTGCACACGCCAAATTGATAACATAGCTGTTCACTATCGTATAACTTCATGTAGGGCTGCACGGTATCCACATTCACAATACCGACTACGGTATTAAAATCAATACCGCGGTATGACTAAATACCGTCAAGAATAATGTCCAAACATTTTGCTAGTTAAGACCCTTTGCAACATGCAGTACGGAATTCAATATTCACGTGTGAATGCAGTGTCACGCGGGCACGCGAAAAGAAGACAACGCAATGCATGTCGCGTGTGATCTTAACAATATGTGGGGTTCTTCTGACGTCGCTTAAGCAAAAAAACAAAAAAACAAACACGTAATTAGTTCACAATTTTTATTTCATAACAAAGCATATTATTAAAACAAAACAGTAAATTACATGTTTGCCGCGAGAAACGACAACATATTGATCTTTTTTGTTTCAGGCATGAACGCTTCGGTGCAAAAATCTGTCCCGACTTACTGATTAAGCGCTCAGAAGGCACACTTGTGACACATTTTCAGAGATATTTTCGCGCGAATTCGGATATCGTTGGATATTATTTGCAATTCATTTTCCACCACTCCAATGGATTGTCGTCAAATTGATATGTCTCTTGGTTTGTTTTCTAAAGAATTATACCATGAGGGGATTTAAGTCCAGATTATACTAAATGGGTCCCCAAGCAATACGTATTTATCCGTGGTGTCTCGATATTGGATAAACATTAGCACGAAAACAATTGTGAGAGTATAGTTTACATTTCATAATTGTATGGATGGCGACCTAGTCTACTTATTGCTTTGTGTACACTAATTTGAACTGCATATGAGACGACTATAAACACACATCCATCAGCATACAACGCGTTGGCACTGCCTTTGTGATAATTGATTTTCGCACTTTGCTGCAGTTACGCTTTGGGCGACTGGCTCGTTATCGTCTCGTCTCGCTGGTTCTCGTTTTCTCTCGCTATTTCTCGTTCTCGTTCATTACTTACAGGCACGCTTTAGTGCCTCAGAATATGTATTTTTTATTGACATTTGCTGTCGTAATACCGACTAAAAGAAGAAAATATAGTGTGCGGCGGTATACCGACTATTCAAGAAATCCAATACCGACTACACGGTATTAAAAACAAAACCGCGGTATGACTAAATACCGAAAAACAGTGAAGCCCTAACTTCATGCAGCGTTAAAAACACGAAGAGAATATATTCAAAATTAAAAATTTAAAATATTCACCTCCGTTAGAAACTACCATAAACAGAAAGAATAGTAAAATATAGAGAGACCTTGTTCTTATACCAATCAGAAATATGGCATAAACAGTATGTTATTGTCAATGATGGTCCGTTGTTATGTAAATAAAAGCGAAAAAAGTTACGTTATGTATACCTGGCTTAAAATTGTTTTGATCCGGATATGGTAAACATAAAGAGCGTTATTTGTTACTGTTTCCCTGATATGGAAGTAATGAAGAGCGTTTATATCATTTGTGTGTGATCAACCAATATAACTTCGCTGTGTTATGAAAACAGAAGCACAACTTCTGTAACACGAGCAGGCTCTTGTTTACGTACACCATCGTACGTCTTGACGACAATAATTATACTATTTATGCGCTGATTATGTTTGGCATATTAACAAAACTATATATAATATAATATTCCTTCTGTTGATGGCGATTTGAACAAATATGAAAATTTATGCAACGATCGCCGCCCGTGCCATTAATTAATTAATAAATGTAGGTTGTCTATTAGTACATATATGACTGCACATCATATTGCAGATTTATAAACATGTATAACATCTGAAATTCAATAACACAAGTATATTAGTGTTTCAATAATATGTTGTTGTTATTGTTGATGTTGATGTTGACCATTGTTGTTGGAAATGTTAAGTAAGTTATTTTGGAAATTTGTTATATCAAATATAACAGATTTGTTATATCAAATATAACAAATTGCGGATATTGAAATTAATCTTTGGATCATGATTAATTGCTTAGAAATAAATGGGGGGGGGGGGGTAATTTGTCCTGGAAATCTTATGATAAAATAGAGTTAATGATTGAGTATTGGTTTTAAATTAATTTCAAATTTTATTGATTTAAATTAATTTTATTGCTCATAGTATCTTTAATTAGCTGTGTTCTTTGATAAGTTTTAAATTCAGAGCAACAATTATAAAATTATACAACACGAGGAAGTCGGTAGCCGAGTGTAGCGTACTGGTCTCTCGTACTAGCGGACCGGGGACCGCAACCTTGTCAGGGTAAGCTTACAAAAATCAGAACTCAGTCAGATACCCAGTTTATCAGGCTGAAAAGCCTCATTCGAGATCACTGCATAAAGATCCGAATGCAAAATGCCGACTTCCCCAATTAAACATTTGTCCAGGTATGTTATCGTGCTTGTAGTACGCTATCCGATCTGGCGCGGCCATTAATAGCTGACCCATATACACGCCTAGAAGTGTGCACTTTAAAGAACGCTACTAGACTCACCACATGGTTATAAAGTTACTAGCACCTGGACCAGTGCACTGCAATGTTTACAGACAGATCTAAACAGATCAAAATAAACGTGAAAATTTTATTCCTGTTTACATATTTTATCTCATATTCCATTGCTGTTCCTTTGTTATTTTACTCAATTTTATAATATGTTGAATAATAATTGAATTGAAAAATTAGAAATTGAATACATAAACTTAAAATATATAACGAAAAAACTTTAACATGAGTTTAATATTATTGCTTTGTGGGTAGATCGATCGTCTGAAACGCATGCTCATGGGTGTTTTTCAAAGGACAAAAAACCAAATTTTTCCGGGGGAGGCCCCCCGAACCCCCACCTATGGGAGACCTCTGCTAGGCCTCCCATACCCTCCAGCAAGCCTACCGGCAGTTGTTCTTTTCTTTCAATTAAAAACCCGCCTTAAAAAAAAGAGGTTTTTTTTTATTTTTTTAAATTCCGGTACCACGTAGTAGTCATATTTTGTAGGCGATAACCAATAGAGTGACAGGCATATTATATTCATGTATATATATGTCAAATATACGACACAATATAGCTTAAAATTGCGTATATCATCCCATAACTGAATTTTGAGCTATAATTCAATTGGAGTGAATTAATTTATTAGCTCATATGGGTACTGAGCATTAGATTTTGCCGAAGATGATTGATAATTAAACAAGTTGGAAATTGGAAACAGACACACTAAGCGATAAAGAGTGCGTGCTATGGTAGGCTACATGTCTGAATTAGCGGATCATTGTAATCCAGTGCCAGTAAGAGAATGACGACACGACGCTGGGGAAGCTTGCTGTGACCGTAATGTTAAAAAAAATCCGGAAACGGAAAATAAGTCAACTTATTTTAGCACGAAATACAAAATTCTCTAAATCTTATTCATTAGTCATAAAAAAGGCGATTGAATGAAACTAATTGCTCATTTATAAATTTGTTCACCTAACGGTAGCACAACCAGTCTCATAGTGTACGTATATAGTCATTTATAAAACATTATTTGTCTCGAAGTGAGAACAGTATCGTCAAATGACGTCATCCACCAACATGGCTTTCATTGGCCGCGACTTCCAACTCCACAGGATAACATATCCTACTCACTTTATACGGAATATCGTAACATGGTCATACCTATTATTTGCGATATGTCGTTTGCAAACGGCCCCGACAAACCGTGATATTCCGTATATATACATGATATACGTATCTGGTGGCCCGGTTACTGCTGCCATCACTCGCGCGTCTAAGATGGTTCATCAGGGACAGCAACCAGAGGGGACGCCACAGCTGCGGCTATCGCGAGCCTAGTCATGCGGCGACAGTTCCACTTCCGCGATACAAACCAACGGCCGATATTTATTCACGACACCGGTGTATACTGTTGGACCAATATTAGAAATATGTGATTTTATAAACCGATAACTATTTTGTCCGGTTATTTTGGGACGCGTTTAAGTTGTACTGCGACCCCGAGTCAGGTACAAGCTGTAGTTGGAATGTCCAAGTTCGTGAAGTTATATTGACTATGCCGATGTTTTTGAGAAGAGTTAATGTTTTATGATATTGTATAGGAAGGCTATTCTGGCAGTGTCAAATTGAGCTATAGCGATGGAATATTTCGGGTTTTCGTGGGGTGTGTATTCGTTGGATGTCGTCGCAGTATGTAAATATTATGACCGCGTTAATTGCGTTCAAGGTTAATTATGAACAATGGCTGGGCCATGCACACTTGAAGATTTTATGGCGGGAACCCAATTTTGTATCCGGATTTAGAAGCTATCTGGTTTGGTAAATGTAAAACCTGCAGTGATAAGCCGTAGTTTTTGTAATAATCTGAAGGATTATTTGCTTTAATGGAATTTTGAGGCGGTGCATTCATGTAACCAGTATATATTATATTATATTTATATTAATGGCTACTATGATCTTGGCGGCGTTGTAATTTCTGACTATGGTTTTCGTGTTATAATCTGCTTAGGATATCGGCGGGGGAAGAGGGTTTCATTTCATTCGCTTAGCGAGGCTTACATTTCTATAGGGCGGATCCGTCTCGGGGCCCAGTTGCGTCTCAAACCATTCCGCTATCACCGCCGGTTCCCTTAAGATGGAGATGCACGTTTTTTCATAAATACAGCCCAACATGGCAGGAGATTTTCAACAAAGTATTTCCGCGGATCTATCTGTTGAAAAATCTTGACTTGCACATATCACCTTTATTATAAGTATAATCTGAGCAGTTATTAATTGACAACAAAAACAATGGATTTTAATACATTTTAGAAGTTGAAAATATTATTGTCTTTGTTGTCCATTTCGGTACCAAGTACTGATGGAATAATTAATAATTTCACACAAAACTCCAATCATCAAACAGCTTATTGTCTTGGCTCTATGGGAGGATGCTTCATTTGTATCATAATATGGGATTAGATTTTTAATTGCATAATTGTGTGTCATATCCCAATATAATATAATGAAAAATAAAGCAGTCCGAAATATTCCAGCACAATAGAAACAACTGTTGATAACCAGTGTTGTCCACTCAAGCATGGAGCAATCAACGAAAAGTAGGCCAGTGTTAAGAGAGATGGTGGTCAGATTTAATTCCGTTATGAAACCCAGAACTCGGCTTAGCCCAATTTTTCATTGAACAACATGAATCACATGGGAATTCTTAAAATTAGAAAATTATGAGTGGGTATTTGTCTTTCTAAGTGAAAATAATCATCAACTTTCATGAATCAATTAAGTCCCTTCTCATGGTCTTCCGATACCGGTATGATATCAGGGACATATGATCCGAAATTTTTTAAACAAATAGAATTTGCGCGCAAGTTCTTGGTACCTGAAAATGCCGGACTTCTTAATATTTCCCATTACATAAAAGTGAAGTAATTGAGATTACAATAACTAATTGTTCGCCGATTCTTAAAATCGTATCTCAATAATCTTTTATGACAACATTTTTCTTTCACCGTAATGTTCTTTGCCATAATGTGGCTATAGTCAGTGGTGGTTTTCAAATGCGTTTTAGCATACATTCGACGTATGACCCATTGATGCCGTCTACGCATGAGCGAGGTGGTATCTCCGAATTGACCTTGAATTGATCATTTAGAAGGTCAAGGTCAGGTCGGGGTCACGACTTGACCCGTCCAAAATAATCAGTGGACAAAAGTAACCCTATGTATCAAATTTCGTGGAAATCCCATCAAAATTCGCGATTTGACCTTGAATTGACCCGATTTCAATGTCAAGGTCTCGTCGCACGGGCAAATGAATAGGCTTATGAGACTCCCCATACGAAAGTATCCCTAGACACTAATTTTCATCGAAATCCCTTGATATTCGGGCGTTTGATCTTGAAATGACCCGATTTCAAGATTAGGGTCACGTCGCACGGGCAAATGAATAGGTTTATGCCACTCCCCGACCGAAAGTATCCCCACATACCAAGTTTCATCGAAATCCCGTGATATTCTGGCTTTTGACCTTGAAATGACCAGATTTCAAGGTCACGTCGCACGGGCAAATTAATAAGTTTATGCCACTCCCCGGCCGAAGGTACCCCCATGTACCAAGTTTCATCGAAATCCCGTGATATTCGGGCGTTTTACCTTGAATTGACCCGATTTTAAGGTCAAGGTCACGTAACACGGGCAAATTAATAGGCCTATGTCATTCCCGGGCCGAAAATACCCCTACATTCCAAGTTTCATCGAAATCGGTTGGCAGCCATCTTACATTTTACTCTTTACTCGGATCATTATTAAATTTGTCATGGATGTTAATATTCACATTTAGATGGGAACGAGCCATTTTGGGGCCATTCGGCTAAAAAACATGGCTGCTGGCAGCCATCTTGGATTTTACTCTTTGCATGACTTATTCTTTGGGCACAACGAACAGACCACATCCCTCATCCGATCACTATTTAAATGTTTTCCGAATTTCATTGAAAAACACAGCTGCCAGTGGCAATCTTGGATTTTACTCTTTAATTGTGTGACTATATCCTTTGGTACATCTTACAGACGACACCCTACTTGTCCGATCATCACTAAACTTCACATGGATCTTCAGGATGTCCACAAGATGGGATTATAATCTAATTTTTCCGAATTTCGTTAAAAAACATGCCACAAGCATGCATTTTGGAATTTACTCTTTGCATGACTAAAGTCTTTAGTAGACCCTAGTCCACTTCCCTCATCCGATCATCGCCAAACATGGCTGGCAGTGGCCGTCTTGGATTTTACTTTAGATATATCTCTTCTTGTTGATATCTAGTATTAAAGGTACTCAATCCGAACAGATGGTCCCCATCTCAACAGATTCCAACAACAACGATCCGATCAGATGGTCATATACTACTATTGCTTTGGCTTTGGGGGTAAATAGTAATATAGGACCATCTGATTTGATTCTAGTCGAGGAACCCATCAAACAAAGCTCAGAGTTATTAGATATTGATTTTTGAAATTTGTTAATTTCTCGAGATGAGTACTAAAAATTGCCGTCAATTTCGTAACCTGCTCGGGATGTGTACACCAAAACTGTATTCAAACAGACAAGGATGGATAACTCTAAATCAAGTGGTAATAATAACGCAATTTTGACTCTGTTCTGGGACAGAAAGTATTCCCGATAATGAAAAACATTAGATTTCTAAAATCGATATCTAACAAATCTGAGCTTTGATGGGTGACTTCCTCGACTCGAATCAAATAGTAATTGAGAGGAGTTTTATCGGATTGAGTACCTTTAATACGTTTCAACTTTCCGCATTCCTAATCGCTCCATTGACTGTAGCAGATCAAATTACCCCCTCTCCAAGTTGAGCTACAGTGTCATTAACACTTTCATTAGTATATATAATTAAAAAAATGGATAAAATTTTGGAATAATTTACTTTCACAGATATAGTGTTTTTTTGGAAGTGCATGTTATTGTTTCAATTTTAGAAATGCAATATTTCATAACAAATTTTGTTAAATATATATTTATATAAATGCACTTGCCTCTGATAGAATGTCGCCATTATATGTGGGAAGAGATAATAAGGCCATGCCCAGAAACATTAGATTAAGAAGGAATCATCATCACAAACACAACAACAGATTAAACGGCATCAAACTGAAATAAAATAACCATATTGTCCCAAGCATTTAATAATACAAGCACCATTTGAAACCAATTTCTAGGAACATCTCTCTGCCAAGGCCATAACAATTTAATGAGGTTCCTCATATAACTTAATTCAATTTACTATAATTATCACGTTATTTACATGTACCATGAACTGTCTTACAGACTCCAAGATGAGTACATTCATCCATCAGTTACGCTCAAGCTATTGAAAAGGAAACCGGTATAGCTGTATGTACATGTTCTTGTGTAATAAACAATGAACTGATCCTTTCTCGAATTTAAAACTATATACATGTATATACATAATATATATATAACTCATTTTTCTTGTAGATAATAATCATGTATCTGATATTAGTCCATCGCCACAACTTAATTGAAGATACATAATCTGATACGATGGTCCCCGTATCATCCAGTTACAACAACAACGTAATTTCACCAAAAGCTGATTTAGTTATCCAAATTAGAGTATTACCAACACATACTCACAACAATACCAGGATACTGTTATATATTATGTCTCTTTGCATGACCAAAACATGCCTACCGATTTGTAAATAAGTATATGTATGTAACCATATGTCAACTATCACAAGTTATCTTATTTGTTGTTGCTGGCATTACTTTTCATCATGTTATATTCCGAAGTGATCGCCATGCAAAGTCACAGCGAACTGTGACATTGCATGACATTTCAAACTCTTGTGACGGTGTCCGCGCATGTCCATATACATGTATTTCTGTAAGATCATTGGAATTTTTGCTAGGCCGCCAAATATTGATGTGGTGAAAAATAAGATTTAAAAAATCAAAATCTGATAACTTTGAGCTTTGATGGGTGGGTTCCTTAACTTGAAGCAAATATTTTTATAGCCGACAAAATTGTAATTTTGGGGTTAAATCAGATTATGTATCTTAAATGGTTTATCGTAATCGATGTATAACCTGTGGAGGCTGTGCATGGCTCATTACAACATCTTGGCTTTAACCCTTCCATGATTGGAGCTTCCTGAAATTTTGTGAAAACCATGTGCATGCCAATGCATTCCCTTATATATGTGAGTCTCCCATATGGAGCCTCTCATCATATATAAGAGAATACATTGGCCTAACAATATTTACCATAACCTTGTAAGCCTATACATTCTCTTATATAAGGGAGCCTCCCTATCGGAGACTTGCATATATAACAGAATGCACTGGCACAGGATCTTTAATGCTGCCACAGCACAGCTCCCATCATGAATGGTTTAAAAACAAACAACAGCATTTTCCTTCGCTTGAATCTTAACCCTTTCATGATGGGAGCTATGCTGTTGCAGCATTAAAGATCCTGTGCAAGTGCACCCTGTCCCATAGGGAGCCTTGCATATATAAGAGAATGCACTGGCTCACAATGTCAGGGTAAATATGGTTGAGTCAATGTATTCTCTTAAATATGCTAGGCTCCCTATGGGAGACTCACATATATATAAAGAGAATGCATTGGCACATGGTTTTTGCCAAATTTCAGGAAGCTCCATTCATGGAAGGGTTAAAGATAAAGCTGTTGAAACAATTTTCTTCACTTCTATTAACCCTTTACCCAACAAACCGGCCAAAACCGGCCAAATAAAGCTTGAACAGCCTAAAATATCTTCGGTCTGTCTCAATAGAACCATACAAATATGGATATCATTGGAACCGGCTCCTTGACCACACTGTAATAGTTACAGTTATGCCCTGTGCCAATGCATTCTCTTATATATGCGAGTCGACCATAGGTCGCCTCGCATATATAAGAGAATGCATTGGCCTAAAAATTCTTTAACAATTTTATAATTTTTAATGTGTTAAGCCAATGCATTCTCTTATATATGCGAGGCGACCTATGGTCGACTCGCATATATAAGATAATGCATTGGCACAGGGCCCTTCTGTTGGGTAAAGGGTTAATGTAATATTTGATTGTAACTGATGATAGTTTCCATTGTATTTTATTTATGTACATGTAATTACTGAGAGTTCCAATATTCTGAACAAACCACTGGAGCTTTCTCATTTGTATAAACAGTGTATATATACGTTTTATGTCCCATGAATAATAGCCGTGAATAAAGCATTTATCATGTAGCAATAACTTTATAAATATAATTGTACATTTCCATCAGACATCCTAATGTTTTACTCGGTGAACCAACATCGCGTGATATAAATTTTAAACAGTATATATAACGCAGTTTAATAAGAACTAATAGAACATTCTGAAACAAGGACACCTCAAACATGCTTATAATTGTAGCACAGTATCACAGCACAATGTTTCCAGTCACTCATAATTGTTTCCCAAAAGGCAGTTAGGAATTATTTGGTTCAATTTTCTGGTTCTATCCGGGGAACCAGATAGATAACCAAAGCAGTTCAGATTGGTTCCATTCCCAGCGCGAAGGTTCTAGCTGTCAAATTCTGTATTCACACAAACCCACTATAAACCAAGACCTGAAATTTCTGAATAATACTGAGAAGCCAAGCTATCATCAGCTGAAGCATCAAGCATAGAAGGTCAACTTACTCTGCAAGAATTGACAAACGTACCTTTAACCAACAGAACGGCCCTGTGCCAATGCATTCTCTTATATATGCGAGTCGACCATAGGTCGCCTCGCATATATAAGAGAATGCATTGGCTTAACATATTAAAAATGATAAAATTGTCAAAGAATGTAGAAAAATATTATAAAAATTGTTAAAAAATGTAAGAAAAAATTACAAAATTGTTAAAGAATGTAAGAAAAAATGGTAAAAAGATTTTGTTTAGGCCAATGCATTCTCTTATATATGCGAGGCGACCTATTGTCGACTCGCATATATAAGAGAATGCATTGGCACAGGGCATAACTGTAACCATCACAGTGTGGTCAATGAACCGGTTCCAATGATATCCATATTTGTATGGTGTTATTGAGACAGACCGAAGATATTTTAGGCTGTTGAAGCTTTATTTGGCCGTTTTTGGCCGTTTTGTTTGGTAAAGGGTTAAAAAAAAAAATAATAATAAATGTTCTGGACCATCTGGTTTCACCTATGAATTTTTCAAATTGTTCTGACTAGACATGGGACAACTTGTGGCCATCTCCCTCTATGAAAATCCTTCTCAAACAGAGAACTCTCTGCAACTCTTAATCCAAAGAAGGAAAAATTGGCATCCTATTTCCATTTTCAACACCCCATATAAACTAATGTCTTCTTGTGTCACAGAACGACTTAAACGTGTTCTCCCTTCAATTATTAGTTCAGATGAAACAGGTTTTTTTTGCTGAAAGGTACATATATATTGGAGATAACAACATACACTTATATGACATGCTTCACAAAACAGAGCAAATTACTAGGCCTTTTGCTGCTTGTAGATTTCGAAAAAGCTTTCGATTCTGTATCATGGGCTTTTCTATAAAATGTCATGTTACATGGAACTCAAAAAGCGACAGAGTGAAACGAAAACAGTTATGTCTCGGCCACTCATTAGGAGGGCTAAAATTGTCAATACAGATCGCTTCGATGGTGCAATGAAAATTACGTAGATAAGGCGTCTGATGTGTAACAATCAAAATGGGCCACACCGGAACCCTGATTATCGATGACCCCCTCAGTTTAACATACAATGTAATTTCTTAACAAAACAAATTCCGAAAGTTTCAAATCCGTTTTGGAGTCACATTTCCAATTCCTGGTATAAATTCATGAGAGTAAATAGAAGTGGCAACATTGTGATCCTTATATCATCTGGGACCAATAATACACCTTATATCATCTGGGACCAATAATACACCTTATATCATCTGGGACCAATAATACACCTTATATCATCTGGGACCAATAATACACCTTATATCATCTGGGACCAATAATACACCTTATATCATCTGGGACCAATAATACACCTTATATCATCTGGGACCAATAATACACCTTATATCATCTGGGACCAATAATACACATGTGTCTGTTTGTCCCCTTATATCATCTGGGACCAATAATACACCTTATATCATCTGGGACCAATAATACACCTTATATCATCTGGGACCAATAATACACCTTATATCATCTGGGACCAATAATACACCTTATATCATCTGGGACCAATAATACACCTGTGTCTGTTTGTCCCCTTATATCATCTGGGACCAATAATACACCTGTGTCTGTTTGTCCCAGATATCTCAATGGAATGGAGACCAATAAATTATGTACCATGGAGAAAAAAGCTGGCATAAGTTTCATAATCGATCTTTTCCAAGATAATGGGGAATACTGCAGAAATACTGCAGATTCGCTCAAGGCTATACTTTCAGTGTAGGTGCAGATACCTCTCAACAGGAAATGAAGTCTAATTATAACTTGACCAAGGTTTCCTAACAGTCAACTCGCAAGTTGAAAGTAATCAAAATTAGGTCTAGTTCTAATAAGACTGCAAAAAATGGGAGTAGGAAATTAAAGAAAGCATTGAATCATGGTGTTACCACGCCTGACAACTCCATGACTCCAAAACAAAATCAACACGAGAATTATCTCAATGAACACATATCATAAGATAGCAGGCCTAAATGTGAATATAAACATCCATGATCTTTGTAATCGGTGTAAAATTGGATTAGAGAACATTTCGCCTATTTTTTGGGGACTGTCCACATACTAATATTTTCTTAATCGAACATCAATCAAGGATGAAAGTAAAAAAAAGTGTCTATACCTATTATCAAAAGTTATATACTTTCTGGTGCGACCAATTGTCATGCAATTCTATCATTAATTATTTTCTTCTAGCACTGAAACAATAGATAGACAGGACCAATTTTGAACTGATAAAACTATCAATTAACTAATTTCGCGCTGAGCTGAAATATTCAGATACGAATGTGATAAATACACATCCAGATGGCAATTATATATAGCAAATGTAGCTGCAATCAAGCCTTGAAATAGGGTGTCTGTCATTTGCAGAATGAGGTCCCCAGAGGGTGAATTTAGTGATGCTACCCCGCATAGTGGGCTAGCATCACCAAATTCACCCTCTAGGAACCTCATTCTGTTGAGGTGTAAGCAGAATGAGGTCCCCAGAGGGTGAATTTGGTGATGCTAGCCCATTATGGGGTAGCATCACTAAATTCACCCTCTGGGGACCTCATTCTGCAAATGACAGACACCCTATTTCAAGGCTTGGCTGCAATAGCCATATGTAGTGCTTGTAGCTATATATGACTATCGATGATGGATGCATCTGGTTGAAGAGAGATAACCCCAATCCAACAAACAATCGTTTCATCATACAAGAACATGGTTTGATTATACTCTTAGTAAATTAATAGTTTGCAATTTTTATGTATAATTAAACAAATAATCCAACATTGTTACTTTTTCCTGACAACTGTACCTACATGTAAATAAAAGAATTGATCAATTACGGATGGATCTGAGTCCCATATCACATAGCATAACAAATTTCTTAACAGATGTATGTGCTTAGCTAGGCTTCTCGGATATTCTGCAACCAAAAAACCATCGGCAGTGGTTTCATAAGTTTTAACAACATAATATCCCTCACCTTAGTTGCAACAGCTCGCGGTAATGCTTACATGCAATGCCAATTGGTAAAATATTGTTTTAGGATAATCAAATGTACATGTAGCTACATATAGCTATTGTAGCTATAATAGGGAATTGCCAGACCTGATCACTGTATATTTTGGACATAAATGCTTTTTGTTATTCTGTCCATCTTTTGTATATAATTTTGTTTTCTCAATATCAATTCATGTTATTAATTGGATCAGAGAATAAAGCAATTCCAGGAAATATGAGCAGACAATTGACAAAGTGCAGAATTAACCCTATGCATGGGTGGGAAATGTTCAGATAATAAGTTCAACTAATTTTTATGTTTACCCATACCATAGTATGGTAAACATAGTCTTGTTGTCCGGATTGACCACTCATTGTTAGTCCGTCCGTCCGTCTGCAGACACTTTACGCATGGTGCGATAACTGAAATATTTTCTAACTGATCGGAACCAAAATTGGTATGTTAGTTTCTCGGCCCAAAATACAGATCGAGTTCGAATATGGGTTTGATCCAAGTTTTTTTTATGGAGTTATGGCCCTTTTTCAACTTAGAATTCACGGATTCTATGATAACTAAAAAAAAAATTATCTGATCAGAACTAAATTTGGTATGTGAGTTTCTCCACCTAAAATACAGTTTGATTTCGAATATGGGTTTGATCAGATTATTTTTAATGGAGTTATGGCCCTTTGACATATAATTCATGCATGCTTCGATAAAGCAACCAATTTTCATCTGATAGGAACCAAATTTGGTATGTGAGTTTCTCAACTCAAAATACAGATAAAGTTTGAATATGGGTTAGATCTGATTTGTTATACCAGAGTTATGGCCCTTTTTCAACTAAGAATTGAACAGATTTGAGTTTTTGATAACCCAGGTAGATTATAATTAACTACCAGTAATACAAGCTTAACTAAAGTGTTCTGAGAGACTATCTGTAATGGTGTCTCATTGAATTAGTTATTTTAGCCACCATATATACCACATAGCAGTGAAGCTGTAACCCATTCATGATTCAATGTACTCTCCCATTCAGTTCTAAAAGTTTTAATTGAAATAGTCTATTATTCATTTGTAGGGTTGTTCTCATGATTTTCAATCAATCATTCTTCTGTTATATCTCCAGGTTTCTCCTCATTCACTTGCATGGATTTCTGTAGTTAAAGATTAACACCTCTCAACATTCCTGATACTTTCATCTGATACCATGTCATTTTATTTTGGTTTATTTTTATACACTCTTTGCCCCTATTGATTAATTTTTATGTGTGCCAATACCATAGTATGGTACACATATATTGTCGATGTCCGGATTGACCACTTGTCCTCCGTCCGTCTGTCGGTAGACACTTTACGAATGGTGCGATAACTCTAACATTTTTTTATTCGATTGGAACCAAATTTTGCATACATGTATCTGTTTCTCAGCCCAAAATACAGATCGAGTTAAATTCTGGGTTTGATCAAAGTTTTTTAAGAAAGTGTTATGGCCCTTCTTCGATTTAGAATTCACTCATGCTGCAATAACTAAAATAATATATATCTGAAATCAAATTTGGTATGTCAATTTCTCAGCCCAAAATACAGATAGTATTCGAATATGGGTTTGATCCGATTTTTTTAACAGAGTTATGAGCCTATTTAAAAAAAATTGTTCTAATCTTTGAAGATTAATAATGAATGTAATGGATTTTAGATTCCAAGCTGAAATTAGCTAATCGCCAAGGTATGGGTTAAACATCTGCCGATCGTGATCGGCCTCTCGTTACATTTCCTAAGAGATACCTACTCGTTAATTAGTACAGTAATGCCCTAAATAATCAACTCACTGAGAGCTTTCCGATGAATGGCAACAAGCCATATTTCCGACTAAATCCTGAAAAATTACACATAATTCTGCTGTGGTTAAGGAGTCGATTATTTTGGGCATTACTGTATTTTGCATAGAAAGGGTTAATTATTCATGAGATGGTATAAGATTCAGTACAAAATTTATTCAATAGAACTCTATATGTGGTAAAAACAGCTCACACAATGACCAAAATAAATTAGGATGATATGAAGTCATAATTTAAAACATGATTATTTCTCACAGAAATATTGTATAAAATCATGATGGACCATGGTCTTATGTTGTTGAAATCGAACAATAAAAATGTCTCATTGTAAAATTCAATAAAATTGTGATGGCAATGGTCTGATTATGATAATCTGAATGCATGTTAAGGTCCATGATGTGGTGACAAGTTGTAACAAGAAACAAAATCAACAGCCTCAGATAGGGCTTCGTAACTCAATATCAATCGCACAACTGTTCTACTACACAAAATCCCCCCACCCCAAATATATATGAACATTAAATCAATGGCTCATAATTGCATGTGAACCTTTGGCAGCAATATTCAAAATGTTCTTGTTACAAATTTCCACCACATCAAACTGGCAGAAATCAGTGATAACAATAGTATAGTGCATTATGGGATTGCTGTGAATAACCATGTGGTAAGCGTTTGTATAAACAGGTCTGGTACATCTTCAATCCAGCTATTATAGTTGGATATGGCTATTTGTGCTGTTTCAGTCATCATGAAATATATTTACTATGATCATTCAATTTTAATAAAATTTATGAACGATTGATCATTCCACCCACTGTTGTTATCACTTCGAAGTGGCTGTGCACAGATGTGCACTACCATTGTTTCCACACAAAGAAGCAAATTTTGAATTTTGTCATTTAACTGTAATAGAATACACCTATTGACTGTATTGAGGTGGAATAGCGAGAACTATTCAATCGAGGTGGTGTCTTTTGATCATTGAGCAATACTGTTGAAGCCTCTGTAAATAGTCCCGCTTGCCGTCAGAAGACACTACTCAGGGAAAATAGTCCTTGCGATTTCATCCCAAGGCAAATGATAGGTGTTACACTTGATATGGCAATTCTCGTCTCGGGCCAACCCTTGATGTCAGCAAATACTACTATTTGACATGTTACTGCACCTCATCCAATCAAAAGGCAATATGACCCTCAACTCTACGTATATAACAGTGGAATATAACTATAACAGCTGAATTGTATTGCATGCCAGACCTGAGAATTATGAATTTACTGATGAACATATAATTGCGGACTTCTCAGATTTTGAGACAAGCCCACAAGAAAGATGGATCATGATATGAATTAACCCTTTCATGACAGGAGCTGCACTGGTGCAGCATTAAAATATCCTGTCCCAGTGCATTTTCTTATATATCCGAGTCTCCCAAATGGATTCTCACATATATAAGAAAATGAACTGGCTTAACAAGGTTAAGGTAAATATTGTTAGGCCAATGTATTCTTTTATATATGAGGCTACCTATGGGCGACTCACATATATAAGAGAATAGAATGGCACATGGTTTTACAAAATTTCAGGAAGCTACAGTCATGGAAGGGTTAACGGTTTCATCTTGTGATAACACACAATTATGACTTCTCAAACATGTGGACAAAAATGAGTGGAAGAAATCTGAATATCAGATTCAACAAGATGAGGTGTGCCATGTATTCCCACGGGCAAGGCGCTTTGATATCAGCTGACATCAGCCTGGATATAGTGTGTCTGACAATTGCAGAATGAGGTTCCAGAGGGTGAATTTAGTGGGATACGATCACAAAATTCACTCTCTGGAAATCTCATTCTGCTTACACCTCAACTGCTATGGGAGACCTAGGATAAGATTGAAGTTCCCCAGTTGATGTTGGTGATGTTCACCCATTAGTCACCTCGATTATACATATCCATATAGGCTTGGCTGAGGTGTGCTTCGTGCCATTATCCCAAGGACGTGTTGTCTATAACATGCGGCAGAAACGTTTTCCACACTGGCCTGGCAGTCATTAATTTTTCAAATAAAATCTCTAATTTAAAGGACCCATAGTGTTGGCAATTTCAAATTTTGAAGATAAGTGAATTGAATTTCAATGCAAAGAGCTTCAAATAAAAAAAATCAAAAGATCATTCACAAAATCTACATGATAGAATAAAATGAAGGTGGATAGTCGCAAAACACTCTCTTCAGTTTCAAGTCAATTCACAGTAATTATACCAAATTTAACAGTTGAAAATTTTTTTTGGTTGATAATTGATTGACACTTTCATGACGGGAGCTCCGCTGGTGCAGCATAATGCAAGTTTATTCAATAACGTCACATTAATCAATAATGCAGTGTTTGTGTCTTGGTAATGGCGGCAATATATATAATCGGATGGTGTGCTTTTCTATAAACCGAAGACCTCTCTAAACCGAACAGAAAAGCCGGTCCAAAGGGTGTTCGGTTTAGATAGGTTTTACTGTATATGTCGTATACGCATATGTTAAAGTCATATTAATTTTCTAGCTTTCTGGAAAGATGTTTATTGGTCCATATGGTGAAGAAAAATTTAGAGCCATCTTTTAAAATTTTATGACTTTCAAGATGGGAGCTGCGCTGGTGCAGCATTAAAGACCCTGTGCCAGTACATTCCCTATATATGATAGTCTGGGGAACCTTGCATATATAACAGAATGTACTGGCTTATAAGGTCAAGGTAAATATTGTTCGGCCATTGTATTCTCCTATATTCTCCCATGGGAGACAGACTCGCATATATAACAGAATGCATTGCAAATATTCAGGAAGCTCCAGCGTGGAAGAGTTAACCTCAGGGTCTCAGCCTACTAAGTATTAAAGTTACTCGCAGAAACACTTTCATTTCCACAGACATTTCTCATGGTTTCCTATCCAGTGGGAAGAGCTGACAATAAAATATGATATGATGAATACGATGAAACAAAGTAACAAACCCATCTGGTGGGTGGAGTATGATATGATAGCACAACTCACCCGAGCTTCCTCCACACACAAATGTGTCTGTACCCATAGAGGGCCCCACATAGACTAGAGCAGATAACACTCTGTAGTGCATGGTTCCTTCTGTGTCAGGCTCCCTATGGGTTAAACATTAAGCTTCCTCCACACTAAATGTGTCTGAACCCTTAGAGAGCCCCACATAGACTAGAGCAGATAACACTAAACTTTCTCCATATATGACCGAACACATATAAACATGCTGAAGCGATGCCAAATGAGGTCCCATATGATGAATTTGGCGACAATAGCCCACTGTATAGGGTAGCATCACTAAATTCACCCTCTGGCAACCTCATTCTGATCAAGATATCCTATGCTACCAACGAAAGACCACAAATTAAAAACACTGATGTAGACTGAGCTATACTATATAGACCACCGAAGCATTGCACGACTGATGAAACTGATCTAGCAAAATTTCATATAAATGTCAAACTTCAGCTACGTGAATGCTTATTGAATTCATTATTGCTCATGGTACCATTTCGATATTCTATAACAGAGATAGCCACAAAGAATGCTCACTTAATTGGTTAAATCCAAATTTTATCCAGTTATTGATAATATATAGAATATACGCATAGTGTTTCTGAATAACAAATTTAATCCACAAGTGGGATTGGCGATTTACACCACGAGCTTCAGCGAGTGGTGTAATTCGCCAATCCCACAAGTGGATTAAATTTGTTATTCAGAAACACTATGCGTATATTTTGTTCATGCCACGATCTTAACGATGCGATGGATAAACACTTTTCCATTCAAATTGTATGGAGAACGTTTAATCCACTCTGCAAAATTTATGCCACGATCTTTACAATGCGATGAATAAACACTTTTCCGTTCAAATTGTATGGAGAAAGTTTAATCAACTCTGCGAAGTTTAATCAACAGTAGGCACATTTAATCAACAGGTGTTGATTAAATGTAAAATTTAAACAGATGGCTTTATTTATATAGTAAGATAGGCGATCGTGGTATAAATTTAATTATATAGACTTATCATCATTAAGTAGTTAGTAAATTGATACTGGTATGGCCGCTCAGTGAATTGATATCTACATCTTCACTATTGATACGTCTGATGTAATGATTCGATTGGAGATTCGATTGGAGATCCGATTCGATTCGGAATCATTTGGCAGAATCGATTCGTAATGAAAATGGCCAATTCGCAGGACCCCAGAATTCTTCTCAAAGCACATACAGGAAATCAGACTTTCGGGGGATCTAGTTCGCCATTTTTACTGGAAAACCCCATGCTAAATATAGAAAACCACAGACCAGTACCAAGCAGGTGACAGAGTCAGAAAGGAATTATGACTGGTGTGCTCTGGTACAGAGTGTACAGTAATGCCCTAAATAAGCGACTCCTTATAAGCATAATTATGGGTAATTTTTCAGGATTTAGTCGGAAATATGGCTTGTTGCCACTCAATGAGAGTTTTCCGTTGAATGGCAATCAGCCATATTTCCGACTAAATCCTGAAAAATTACCCATAATTCTGCTGTGGTTGAGGAGTCGATTATTTAGGGCAATATTGTATTTGTGTGAGAGGAATCTGCAGGTGGAAGAAGGATGAGGACACGATGATGCGGTCACAGACAACACAATCACGATAAAATCTGCTTATATATAAATATCAATTATATACAGATAAGGTAGCATTCATATAAATATTAGATTTGTACAAAATTTTATGAGAATTAACTTTGTTAGAGTCACATTAGTTATATATTCCATGGAATAGTGCAGTGCGTAATTACACTTTATATTACGGCGAATATACATGTATGTTGTCTGAGACATAATTACGCCGTATTATATCAGCAATAATGAGATTGGTCTAGAATAGGATTCCTTCTGCATTTTCTATTGTCTGCTCATGTTTCCTGACCATCCCTCCAAACGAATAATAGAACATTCCAATGTATACTTTTATAAATGAATGGGAGAATCCATTTAGTACAGAAAGGGTTGCAATCATAATAATAAACCCATGAGGTTCATGATGGGAGCTGCGCTGGTGCAGCATTAAAGATCCTGTGCCAGTGCATTCTCTTATATATACGGGTCTCCCATAGGGAGCCTCACAAATATAAGAGAATTCACTGGCTTACAAAGTCAAGATAAATATTGTTATGCCAATGTATTGTCTTATATATGTTAGGCTTCATATGGGAGGCTCGCATATATAAGAGAATGCATTGGCACAGGGTTTTCGCCAAATTTCAGAAAGCTCCAGTCATGGAAGGGTTAACAGCAATTTATGTCCTAAGAAATCATTGGGGAATATATATCTATTTGTCACAAATATAACAAATTTTGTCCGAATATGAATAACGTATTCCTTTCACAAGAATGCCATGGAATAAATAACATGTGTCTATGGGAGATCAACTTAATCTTCACAGGAGTAGCACTATTTGATAGCGCAGTAAGGAAAAACAAATCACTCAATTTATAAATTAATGTCATTGTCATACATATAACCAAATCTTGAAATAACTCCGCTGTTAATGAGCATACATGTATCATCAGTACATGCATTCTGCTGGTAAAAAAAACATTATGCAGCATAAAGATCCCGTGCCAGTGAATTCTCTTATATATGCGAGTCTCCCATAGGGAGACTCGCATATATAAGAAAATGCACAAAAAGGAATTGAGTCAGGCGTAACGTGATTGTTCAGAGTTTCTTACCGTTGACCAGTCAGTTATTTCAAGAATTGGTTATCTTGTGAGGTTAATACAGCTACAGTAATGCCCTAAGTAATCGACTCTTTAACCACAGCAGAATAATGGGTAACATTTCAGGATTTAGTCGGAAATATGGCTTGTTGCCATTGTTCGGAAAGCTCTCGGGGAGAGCTTTCCGATGAATGGCAACAAGCCATATTTCCGACTAAATCCTGAAAAGTCACCCATAATTCTGCTGTGGTTAAGGAGTCGATTAATTATAGCATTACTGTATATTCTAAATCAATGATCAACAATATATTTCATATGACTAAATTCTAAATCGCTGAACAATTACATTTCTTGTGAATTTCATGTGACTAAATTCTAAATCAATGAATAGCAATATATATATCTTGTGAGGTTCATATAACTATTTCAGGGACCAGCTTGGAGAGCGACTTGGGAGACATCTTCTCCCTAAAATGTGCCACTTCTCCCATATTTTGTCCTTCGGAGAATTGCCTTCTCTCTCATATACCAGTATGCATAATTACTTGTGTGTCCCTACATCAATTTTAAACTATATTTTCTGATAATAATCGTGTCCTTACTTATTATACCGGTAATCATTTTATAAATGGGCTATTTTATTGCATAATACTAATTGGATCATAGAATGGTGATGTTGGGGTATAAACTAATTATGACTTCTCCTTGATAAAACAGCCCACTTCTCACTATTACTAGTAACCTTTAGACTGGTCCCTGTGAACTGGTCTAGATAGAAGTGACTTCTCCCAATTTGAAATCTCTAGGCTGGTCCCTAGACTATATTCTAAATCAGTGACCTAATGATACAGTCTCTAGTTGTCAAATAAATTATAATGAAATAGTAGATAGTTCCGATATAATCACGTAGACTATAGTCCCAAGTTAATGATATATAGATCTCAACGACTCGCACATTTCCGTTTTCATAACACACGGCCCTGCTAATAAGGTGATGAGATTAACTCGTTGATACATAGATGTCAATGGAGCAGAATTTATTCACTGCACCAAACTTAATCATGCATTAAATAGTGATAAATAGTAATAAATAGCAATAATTAGCTCAAGTTTAACAGACGATGCTACCAGTTAACCCTTTCAGTGCCAGGGGCCGATCTCATCATTAAATTCCTCCACACACAAATGTGTCTGAACCCATAGAGAGCCCCACATAGACTAGAGCAGATAACACTATGTAGTGCATGATTCCGTCTGTCAGGCTCCCTGTGGGTTAAACATTAAGCTTCCTCCACACTAAATGTGTCTGAACCCATAGAGAGCCCCACAGACTAGAGCAGATAACACTCTGTAGTGCATGCTTCCGTCTGTCAGGCTCCCAATGGGTTAAACATTAAGCTTCCTCCACACTAAATGTGTCTGAACCCATATAGAGCCCCACATAGACTAGAGCAGATAACACTCTGTAGTGCATGGTTTCCGTCTGTCAGGCTCCAAATGGGTTAAACATTAAGCTTCCTCCACACTAAATGTGTCTGAACCCATAGAGAGCCCCACAGACTAGAGCAGATAACACTCTGTAGTGCATGCTTCGTTCTGTGTCAGGCTCCCTATGGGTTAAACATTAAGCTTCCTTAACGTGGTCCATGACGTCATTTGCGTCATTTGGTGTTGTGGGCTAGAATCCAGACAAAATTGGTCTCCGCGGGAAACACTGATTTCACATCAGTATACTAGACTTGGTTGCATTTATAACCGTTTTCGCAAAAGATATATGCGAAAATAGCACAAGCAAACGTGCCTGCTTCAGAATCAAATTACCACAGTTGAATAGCCAAGAATGTACCCTTTCCAACGATGTATAGCACGACATCGTGTGTTGCGCCGATGTTTACTTATGGTGTTTTGTAATAACGATCCCGCCTTAGCTGCGTGTAATTTTCCTCCGGACAAATTGCTTAGCGAAAAATCCCCCTAATAGGCGGACAACATATTCAATAAGTTCCCGTCTCGCAACGATTTGGCCTCACAGACATATCAGCGGCTTATCAATTCCTTCGAGATAAATGATTGAACCAATCTACCCTAACAAGGGGGATTTTTCACGGTTGTATGTCGCGCGAATAGTATTGGCTGGCTGCCAGGTATTCACACCCAACATCGGAACGCGGCTTATTATTTGAAATCATTTGTGAGCAGTGGTGGCAGCGAGGAAGTCAAATTATATGTCCATCATAACATGGGTCGCCTTCGTTGGAGAAAGTGGAATTAAGCCTCAACCAAATTTGTTGTCAAGTTGATGTGGGGGGCTGATATAACCGTGACCTTGACCATAAAACGACCTTGACCTCTGTTGAAAGACATCTCACTTAAATGGCCATTTTGCTAGATATGTGTTGCGATGTACGCGCTCATGTCAATATTCAGAGGCCTTTTATAGCTATCATTTAGAAATATACCGCTATCGAGGCTCCTACATACTCGAGTCTGTATCTGACGAACAGAAACATGGGAGTACGATATCAATTTAAACTTGACCTCCATAAAGAATCTATTATATATTTGAGGAAAGTTTGTGGTCTGTGCGTGTGGGTGTTTGGGTATGTATGTGTGCGTGTGTGTGTGTGTGTTTCCGCGATGGAATCGGAAACGGCTAACCGATTTTGACGAAACTTGGTACGGGTATGTAGTTTGACATGAGGACTAACATGGGTATATCCGTTTGCCCGTGCGGCGTGGCCTTGACCTTCAAATGACCTTGAACTCAAGTTCTCCGCTGAGCCGATTTTCATCAAATTTGGTATGTGGGGGTAGTTTCAGGCGCTGAGCAATTTCGTCACACCCGGATGCCCGTGCGGCGTGAACTTGAGATTTTAAATGACACTGAACTGTATCTGGGTATCCACTGGGCCGATTTCCACCATTTTTTGGGGGTGTTGGTGTAGATGGGGATGCCGACAAATTTCTCACCCACATGCCCGTCAGACAGGTACCCAGCTAAAACCTAATGTATAGTTTGTGACTTCTGTCTGTTAGCTATGGCCGGGAAAACTTCCGGACGGATTTCGACGAAACTTGATACCTAAGTGTACGTTTGTCCGGGAAGTGTTTTGGACGGGTCAAAGTGTGATGCTTGATCTTCAAAATGGTCGATTCAAGATCAAATCGGGTAATAATGGCGGATTTCGACGATATTCGATAGCTAGGGATACTTTTGTCCGGGCAGTGTTTTGGACGGCTTAACTCGTAACCCCGACCTGACATTGACATTCAAAACGGTAAATTCAAGGTCAAATCTGGTCAAATTTCGCATAACTAGATCCGACGAAGCACCACGTGTGGTTGCCCCGTTACGTGTCACGTACGATCATATTAACGTGTCACACGTATAAGGTGAAGGCCATTATTCAGTTACCTTCACCTCTAGCGTTCCACGGTGCACTCGCTCCCAGACTCTGATTCCACGGTGCACTCGCTCCCGGACTCTGGTACCTATACATATTGTTTCCGTAACTATACATTCTGGACTCCTCGACCTACGACCTTTGGGGCCAACGGTGACGGAATCTGACGAGGTTTGCCGAATGTCCGTAACTAGTGTCAGAACTGCACTAAAAAAATAATGTCATAATTTAGAGCACACCACAAAACTCAAACTTCACAAAAAAGGGTTAGTTCTTTTACCTATGTGGAATCATAGGGAAGATGTGCGATATATTTGTTTATGCTAAACACACACAAGGCTATTGACCAATCACGGCCCAGTGTCTATTTTATTCTCTCCTATATAATCCTCCCGCATCCGCCGGATGTCACTCCGAACCATATTTACACCAGTGTAACCAAAGCAGACGAGTCGTCAATCCGGTCGTCCACACTATTTGTACAAATAAATGAAGTTCACTTGTCACCTCCAGGGCTCCGTGGTGTTGGTCCTTGTAACCTTGGCATTTAATACTGTTTATTCTGGTGTCTAATCTAAATCAGACGGTTGAAAGCAATGTTTGATTCACTGATGTTCCCAGAATAATTTTTTGTATTGCTAAAAAGACACTTCAAATAAAGCCACACACTTACTCGGGGGTGGGTGACATGGCAGCTTTTTTGTGTGGCTGACGATATAGCAGAAGAAAGTGGTCGGTACAGATTATTAGAAGGGGTTAATTATTCAGGAGACGGTATAAGATTCAGTACAAAATTTATTCAATAGAACTCTATATGTGGTAAAAACAGCTCACACAATGACCAAAATAAATTAGGATGATATGAAGTCATAATTTAAAACATGATTATTTCTCACAGAAATATTGTATAAAATCATGATGGACCATGGTCTTATGTTGTTGAAATCGAACAATAAAAATGTCTCATTGTAAAATTCAATAAAATTGTGATGGCAATGGTCTGATTATGATAACCTGAATGCATGTTAACCCTTTACCCAACAGAACGCCCAGAAACGCCCGAATGAAGCTTCAACAGCCTAAATTATCTTTAGTCTGTCTCAATAAAACCATACACATATGGATATCATTGGAACCGGCTCATTGCCCACATTGTGATAGTTACAGTTATACCCTGTGCCAATGCATTCTCTTATATATGCGAGTCGACCATAGGTCGCCTCGCATATATAAGAGAATGCATTGGCCTAAAAAAAATCTTTTTTTAACACTTTTTACCATTTTTTCTTACATTCTTTAACAATTTTATAATTTTTAATGTGTTAATCCAATGCATTCTCTTATATATGCGAGGCGACCTATGGTCGACTCGCATATATAAGAGAATGCATTGGCACAGGGCCCTTCTGTTGGGTAAAGGGTTAAAGAACTGGCAGCAATCAGTGATAACAATAGTATAGTGCATTATGGGATTGCTGTGAATAACCACGTGGTAAGCGTTGGTATAAACAGGTCTGGTACATCTTCAATCCAGCTATTATAGTTGGATATGGCTATTTGTGCTGTTTCAGTCATCATGAAATATATTTACTATGATCATTCAATTTTAATAAAATTTATGAACGATCGATCATTCTGCCCACTGTTGTTATCACTTCGAAGTGGCTCTGCACAGAGATGTGCACTACCATTGTTTCCACACAAAGAAGCAAATTTTGAATTTTGTCATTTAACTGTAACAGTATACACCTATTGACTGTATTGAGGTGGAATAGCGAGAACTATTTAATCGAGGTGGTGTCTTTTGATCATTGAGCAGGACCGTTGAAGCCTCTGTAAATAGTCCCGCTTGCTGTCAGAAGACACTACTCAGGGAAAATAGTCCTTGCGATTTCATCCCAAGGCAAATGATAGGTGTTATTATATATGGCAATTCTCGTCTCGGGCCAACACTTGATATGGCAATTCTCGTCTCGGGCCAACCCTTGATGTCAGCAAATACTACTATTTGACATGTCACTGCGCCTCATCCAATCAAAAGGCAGTTTGACCCTCAACTCTACGTATATAACAGTGGAATATAACTATAACAGCTGAATTGTATTGCATGCCAGACCTGAGAATTATGAATTTACTGATGAACATATAATTGCGGACTTCTCAGATTTTGAGACAAGCCCACTAGAAAGATGGAGCATGATATGAATTAACCCTTTCATGAAGTTCATGACACAGGTCCCTCGCATAATAGACCCCAATCACCCAAAGACATCTTATATATATGTCTGGGTGGTTGGGGTCTATTATGCCAGGGACCTGTGGTTCATGACAGGAGCTGCGCTGGTGCAGCATTAAAATATCCTGTACCAGTGCATTTTCTTATATATCCGAGTCTCCCATAGGGATTCTCGCATATATAAGAGAATGAACTGGCTTAACAAGGTAAAGGTAAATATTGTTAGGCCAATGTATTCCCTTATACATGCGAGGCTAACTATGGCATACTCGGATATATAAGAGAATAGAATGGCACAGGTTTTAGCAAAATATCAGGAAGCAACAGTCATGGAAGGGTTAACAGTTTCATCTTGTGATAACACACAATTATGACTTCTCAAACATGTGGACAAAAATGAGTGGAAGAAATCTGAATATCAGATTCAACAAGATGAGGTGTGCCATGTATTCCCACGGACAAGGCGCTTTGATATCAGCCTGGATATAGTGTGTCTGACAATTGCAGAATGAGGTTCCCAGAGGGTGAATTTAGTGGGCTATGATAAAAAAAATTCACCCTCTGGAAGCCTCATTCTGCTTACGCCTCAACTGCTATGGGAGACCTAGGATCAGATTGAAGTTCCCCAGTTGACGTTGGTGATGTTCACCCATTAGTCACCTCATTTATACATATCCATATGGGCTTGGCTGATATGTGCTTTGTGCCATATACCCCAAGGACGTGAGCCAGAAACGTTTTCCACACTGGCCTGGCACAGTCATTAATTTTTCAAATAAAATCTCCAATTTAAAGGACCAATAGTGTTGGCAATTTCAAATTTTGAAGATAAGTGAATTGAATTTCAATGCAAAGAGCTTCAAATCAAAAAATCAAAAGATCATTCACAAAAACTACTTGATAGAATAAAATGAAGGTGGATAGTCGCAAAACACTCTCTTCAGTTTCAAGTCAACACACAGTAATTATACCAAATTTAACAGTTGAAAATTTGTATTTTGGTTGATAATTGATTACACTTTCATGACGGGAGCTCCGCTGGTGCAGCATACTGCCAGTTTATTCAATAAAGTCACATTAATCAATAATGCAGTGTTTGTGTCTTGGTAATGGCGGCAATATATATATAATCGGATGGGTGATTTTCTATAAACTGAAGACCTCTCTAAACCGAACAGAAAGGCCGGTCCAAAGGGTGTTCGGTTTAGATAGGTTTTACTGTATATGTCGTATACGCATATGTTAAAGTCATATTAATTTTTTAGCTTTCTGAAAAGATGTTTATTGGTCCATATGGTGAAGAAAAATTGAGAGCCAACTTTTAGGGAGAAACACTTTCATTTCCACAGACACTTCTCATGGTTTCCTATCCAGTGGGAAGAGCTGACAATAAAATATGATATGATGAATACGATGAAACAAAGTAACAAACCCCAATAGCTGGGTGGAGTATGATATGATAGCACAACTCACCCGAGCTTCCTCCACACACAAACGCGTCTGAACCCATAGAGAGCCCCACATAGACTAGAGCAGATAACACTCTGTAGTGCATGCTTCCATCTGTGTCAGGCTCCCAATGGGTTAAACATTAAGCTTCCTCCACACTAAATGTGTCTGAACCCATATAGAGCCCCACATAGACTAGAGCAGATAACACTCTGTAGTGCATGCTTCCGTCTGCGTCAGGCTCCCAATGGGTTAAACATTAAACATTAAGCTTTCTCCATATATGACCACACACAAATAAACATGCTGAAGCGATGCCAAATGAGGTCCCACATGATGAATTTGGCGACAATAGCCCACTGTATAGGGTATCATCACTAAATTCACCCTCTGGCAACCTCATTCTGATCAAGATAGCCTATGCTACCAATGAAAGACCACGCATTAAAAACACTGATATAGACTGAGCTATATTATATAGACCACCAAAGCATTGCATGACTGATGAAATTGATCTACCAAATTTCATTTACATGTCAAACTTCAGCTACGCGAATGCTTACTGACTTCATTATTGCTCATGGTACCATTTCGATATTCTATAACAGAGATAGCCACAAAGAATGCTCACTTAATTGGTTAAATCCAAATTTTATTCAGTTATTGATAATATTTAATTATATACAGACTTAACATCGTAAAGAAGTTAATAAATTGATACTGGTACGGCCACTCAGTCAAGTGATATCTACATATAGGTATAGGAAATCTGACTTTCAGGGGATCTGGTTCACCATTTTTACTTGAAAACCCCATGCTAAATATAGAAAACCACAGACCAGTACCCAGCAGGTGACAGAGTCAGAAAGGAATTATGACTGGTGCGCTCTGGTACAGAGTGTACAGTAATGCTCTAAATAAGCGACTCCTTATAAGCAGAATTATGGGTAATTTTTCAGGATTTAGTCGGAAATATGGCTTGTTGCCATTCATCGGAAAGCTCTCACTGAGAACTTTCCGATGAATGTCAACAAGCCATATTTCCGACTAAATCCTGAAAAATTACCCATAATTCTGCTGTGGTTAAGGAGTCGATTATTTAGGGCAATATTGTATTTGTGTGAGAGGAATCTGCAGGTGTAAGAAGGATGAGGACACGATGATGCGGTCACAGACAACACAATCACGATAAAATCTGCTTATATATAAATATCAATTATATACAGATAGAGTAGCATTCATATAAATATTAGATTTGTACAAAATTTTATGAGAATTAACTTGGTTAGAGTCACATTAGTTATTTATTCCATGGAATAGTGCAGTGCGTATTACACTTTATATTACGGCGAATATATGTAGTCCGAGACATAATTACGCCGTATTATATCAGCAATAATGAGATTGGTCTAGAATAGGATTCCTTCTGCATTTTCTATTGTCTGTTGTCTGCTCATATTTCCTGACCATCCCTCCAAATGAATAATAGGACATTCCAATGTATACAATGGGAGAATCCATTTAGTATAGAAAGGGTTAAAATCATTATAATAAACCCATCAGATTACATTAACTCTTTCATGAGGTTCATGACGGGAGCTGCGCTGGTGCAGCATTAAAGATCATGTGCCAGTGCATTCTCTTATATATATACGGGTCTCGCAAATATAATAGAATTCACTGGCTTACAAAGTCAAGATAAATATTGTTATGCCAATGTATTCTCTTATATATGTGAGGCTTCATATGGGAGGCTCGCATCTATAAGAGAATGCATTGGCACAGGGTTTTCGCCAAATTTCATAAAGCTCCAGTCATGGAAGGGTTAACAGCAATTTATGTCCTAAGAAATCATTGGGGAATATCTATTTGTCACAAATGTAACAAATTTTGTGTGAATATAACAATGTACTCCTTTCACAAGAATGCCATGGAATAAATAACATGTGTCTATGGGAGATCAACTTAATCTTCACAGGAGTAGCACTATTTGATAGCGCAGCAAGGAAAAACAAATCACTCAATTTATAAATTAATGTCATTGTCATACATATAACCAAATCTTGAAATAACTCCGCTGTTAATGAGCATACGTGTATCATCAGTACATGCATTCTGCTGGTTAAAAAAACATTATGCAGCATAAAGATCCCGTGCCAGTGAATTCTCTTATATATGCGAGTCTCCCACAGGGAGCCTCGCATATATAAGAAAATGCACAAAAGGAATTGAGTCAGGTGTAACGTGATTGTTCAGAGTTTCTTACCGTTGACCAGTCAGTTATTTCAAGAATTGGTTATCTTGTGAGGTTAATACAGCTACAGTAATGCCCTAAGTAATCGACTCTTTTAACCATAGCAGAATTATGGGTAACTTTTCAGGATTTAGTCGGAAATATGGCTTGTTGCCATTCATCGGAAAGCTCTCGCCGATGTTTACTTATGGTGTTTTGTAATAACGATCCCGCCTTAGCTGCGTGTAATTTTCCTCCGGACAAATTGCTTAGCGAAAAATCCCCCTAATAGGCGGACAACATATTCAATAAGTTCCCGTCTCGCAACGATTTGGCCTCACAGACATATCAGCGGCTTATCAATTCCTTCGAGATAAATGATTGAACCAATCTACCCTAACAAGGGGGATTTTTCACGGTTGTATGTCGCGCGAATAGTATTGGCTGGCTGCCAGGTATTCACACCCAACATCGGAACGCGGCTTATTATTTGAAATCATTTGTGAGCAGTGGTGGCAGCGAGGAAGTCAAATTATATGTCCATCATAACATGGGTCGCCTTCGTTGGAGAAAGTGGAATTAAGCCTCAACCAAATTTGTTGTCAAGTTGATGTGGGGGGCTTATATAACCGTGACCTTGACCATAAAACGACCTTGACCTCTGTTGAAAGACATCTCACTTAAATGGCCATTTTGCTAGATATGTGTTGCGATGTACGCGCTCATGCCAATATTCAGAGGCCTTTTATAGCTATCATTTAGAAATATACCGGTATCGAGGCTCCTACATACTCGAGTCTGTATCTGACGAACAGAAACATGGGAGTACGATATCAATTTAAACTTGACCTCCATAAAGAATCTATTATATATTTGAGGAAAGTTTGTGGTCTGTGCGTGTGGGTGTTTGTGTATGTATGTGTGCGTGTGTGTGTTTCCGCGATGGAATCGGAAACGGCTAACCGATTTTGACGAAACTTGGTACGGGTATGTAGTTTGACATGAGGACTAACATGGGTATATCCGTTTGCCCGTGCGGCGTGACCTTGACCTTCAAATGACCTTGAACTCAAGTTCTCCGCTGAGCCGATTTTCATCAAATTTGGTATGTGGGGGTAGTTTCAGGCGCTGAGCAATTTCGTCACACCCGGATGCCCGTGCGGCGTGAACTTGAGATTTTAAATGACACTGAACTGTATCTGGGTATCCACTGGGCCGATTTCCACCATTTTTTGGGGGTGTTGGTGTAGATGGGGATGCCGACAAATTTCTCACCCACATGCCCGTCAGACAGGTACCCAGCTAAAACCTAATGTATAGTTTGTGACTTCTGTCTGTTAGCTATGGCCGGGAAAACTTCCGGACGGATTTCGACGAAACTTGATACCTAAGTGTACGTTTGTCCGGGAAGTGTTTTGGACGGGTCAAAGTGTGATGCTTGATCTTCAAAATGGTCGATTCAAGATCAAATCGGGTAATAATGGCGGATTTCGACGATATTCGATAGCTAGGGATACTTTTGTCCGGGCAGTGTTTTGGACGGCTTAACTCGTAACCCCGACCTGACATTGACATTCAAAACGGTAAATTCAAGGTCAAATCTGGTCAAATTTCGCATAACTAGATTCGACGAAGCACCGCGTGTGGTTGCCCCGTTACGTGTCACGTACGATCATATTAACGTGTCACATGTATAAGGTGAAGGCCATTATTCAGTTACCTTCACTTCTAGCGTTCCACGGTGCACTCGCTCCCAGACTCTGATTCCACGGTGCACTCGCTACCGGACTCTGGTACCTATACATATTGTTTCCGTAACTATACATTCTGGACTCCTCGACCTACGACCTTTGGGGCCAACGGTGACGGAATCTGACGAGGTTTGCCGAATGTCCGTAACTAGTGTCAGAAATGCACTAAAAAAATAATGTCATAATTTAGAGCACACCACAAAACTCAAACTTCACAAAAAAGGGTTAGTTCTTTTACCTATGTGGAATCATAGGGAAGATGTGCGATATATTTGTTTATGCTAAACATACACAAGGCTATTGACCAATCACGGCCCAGTGTCTATTTTATTCTCTCCTATATAATCCTCCCGCATCCGCCGGATGTCACTCCGAACCATATTTACACCAGTGTAACCAAAGCAGACGAGTCGTCAATCCGGTCGTCCACACTATTTGTACAAATAAATGAAGTTCACTTGTCACCTCCAGGGCTCCGTGGTTTTGGTCCTTGTAACCTTGGCATTTAATACTGTTTATTCTGGTGTCTAATCTAAATCAGACGGTTGAAAGCAATGTTTGATTCACTGATGTTCCCAGAATAAATTTTTGTATTGCTAAAAAGACACTTCAAATAAAGCCACACACTTACTCGGGGGTGGGTGACATGGCAGCTTTTTTGTGTGGCTGACGATATAGCAGAAGAAAGTGGTCGGTACAGATTATTAGAAGGGGTTAATTATTCAGGAGACGGTATAAGATTCAGTACAAAATTTATTCAATAGAACTCTATATGTGGTAAAAACAGCTCACACAATGACCAAAATAAATTAGGATGATATGAAGTCATAATTTAAAACATGATTATTTCTCACAGAAATATTGTATAAAATCATGATGGACCATGGTCTTATGTTGTTGAAATCGAACAATAAAAATGTCTCATTGTAAAATTCAATAAAATTGTGATGGCAATGGTCTGATTATGATAACCTGAATGCATGTTAACCCTTTACCCAACAGAACGCCCAGAAACGCCCGAATGAAGCTTCAACAGCCTAAATTATCTTTAGTCTGTCTCAATAAAACCATACACATATGGATATCATTGGAACCGGCTCATTGCCCACATTGTGATAGTTACAGTTATACCCTGTGCCAATGCATTCTCTTATATATGCGAGTCGACCATAGGTCGCCTCGCATATATAAGAGAATGCATTGGCCTAAAAAAAATCTTTTTTTAACACTTTTTACCATTTTTTCTTACATTCTTTAACAATTTTATAATTTTTAATGTGTTAAGCCAATGCATTCTCTTATATATGCGAGGCGACCTATGGTCGACTCGCATATATAAGAGAATGCATTGGCACAGGGCCCTTCTGTTGGGTAAAGGGTTAAAGAACTGGCAGCAATCAGTGATAACAATAGTATAGTGCATTATGGGATTGCTGTGAATAACCACGTGGTAAGCGTTGGTATAAACAGGTCTGGTACATCTTCAATCCAGCTATTATAGTTGGATATGGCTATTTGTGCTGTTTCAGTCATCATGAAATATATTTACTATGATCATTCAATTTTAATAAAATTTATGAACGATCGATCATTCTGCCCACTGTTGTTATCACTTCGAAGTGGCTCTGCACAGAGATGTGCACTACCATTGTTTCCACACAAAGAAGCAAATTTTGAATTTTGTCATTTAACTGTAATAGTATACACCTATTGACTGTATTGAGGTGGAATAGCGAGAACTATTTAATCGAGGTGGTGTCTTTTGATCATGGAGCAGGACTGTTGAAGCCTCTGTAAATAGTCCCGCTTGCTGTCAGAAGACACTACTCAGGGAAAATAGTCCTTGCGATTTCATCCCAAGGCAAATGATAGGTGTTATTATATATGGCAATTCTCGTCTCGGGCCAACACTTGATATGGCAATTCTCGTCTCGGGCCAACCCTTGATGTCAGCAAATACTACTATTTGACATGTCACTGCGCCTCATCCAATCAAAAGGCAATACGACCCTCAACTCTACGTGTATAAGAGTGGAATATAACTATAACAGCTGAATTGTATTGCATGCCAGACCTGAGAATTATGAATTTACTGATGAACATGTAATTGCGGACTTCTCAGATTGTGAGACAAGCCCACAAGAAAGATGGAGCATGATATGAATTAACCCTTTCATGACGTTCTTCGTGACACAGGTCCCTCGCATAATAGACCCCAATCACCCAAAGACATCTTATATATATGTCTGGGTGGTTGGGGTCTATTATGCCAGGGACCTGTGGTTCATGACAGGAGCTGCGCTGGTGCAGCATTAACATATCCTGTACCAGTGCATTTTCTTATATATCCGAGTCTCCCATAGGGATTCTCGCATATATAAGAGAATGAACTGGCTTAACAAGGTAACGGTAAATATTGTTAGGGCAATGTATTCTCTTATATATGAGGCTACCTATGGGCGACTCGGATATATAAGAGAATAGAATGGCACAGGTTTTAGCAAAATTTCAGGAAGCAACAGTCATGGAAGGGTTAACAGTTTCATCTTGTGATAACACACAATTATGACTTCTCAAACATGTGGACAAAAATGAGTGGAAGAAATCTGAATATCAGATTCAACAAGATGAGGTGTGCCATGTATTCCCACGGACAAGGCGCTTTGATATCAGCTGACATCAGCCTGGATATAGTGTGTCTGACAATTGCAGAATGAGGTTCCCAGAGGGTGAATTTAGTGGGCTATGATAAAAAAAATTCACCCTCTGGAAGCCTCATTCTGCTTACGCCTCAACTGCTATGGGAGACCTAGGATCAGATTGAAGTTCCCCAGTTGACGTTGGTGATGTTCACCCATTAGTCACCTCATTTATACATATCCATATAGGCTTGGCTGATATGTGCTTTGTGCCATATACCCCAAGGACGTGAGCCAGAAACGTTTTCCACACTGGCCTGGCACAGTCATTAATTTTTCAAATAAAATCTCCAATTTAAAGGACCCATAGTTTTGGCAATTTCAAATTTTGAAGATAAGTGAATTGAATTTCAATGCAAAGAGCTTCAAATCAAAAAATCAAAAGATCATTCACAAAAACTACTTGATAGAATAAAATAAAGGTGGATAGTCGCAAAACACTCTCTTCAGTTTCAAGTCAACACACAGTAATTATACCAAATTTAAAAGTTGAAAATTTGTTTTTTGGTTGATAATTGATTGACACTTTCATGACGGGAGCTCCGCTGGTGCAGCATAATGCAAGTTTATTCAATAACGTCACAGTAATCAATAATGCAGTGTTTGTGTCTTGGTAATGGCGGCAATATATATAATCGGGTGGTGTGATTTTCTATAAACCGAAGACCTCTCTAAACCGAACAGAAAAGCCGGTCCAAAGGGTGTTCGGTTTAGATAGGCTTTACTGTATATGTCGTATACGCATATGTTAAAGTCATATTAATTTTCTAGCTTTCTGGAAAGATGTTTATTGGTCCATATGGTGAAGAAAAATTTAGAGCCATCTTTTAAAATTTTATGACTTTCAAGATGGGAGCTACGCTGGTGCAGCATTAAAGACCCTGTGCCAGTACATTCCCTATATATGATAGTCTGGGGAACCTTGCATATATAACAGAATGTACTGGCTTACAAGGTCAAGGTAAATATTGTTCGGCCATTGTATTCTCCTATATTCTCCCATGGGAGACAGACTCGCATATATAACAGAATGCATTGCAAATATTCAGGAAGCTCCAGCATGGAAGAGTTAACCTCAGGGTATTAAAGTTACTCGGAGAAACACTTTCATTTCCACATAAACTTCTCATGTTTTCCTATCCCGTGGGAAGAGTTGACAATAAAATATGATATGATGAATACGATGAAACAAAGTAACAAACCCGATAGCTGGGTGGAGTATGATATGACAGCACAACTCACCCGAGCTTCCTCCACACACAAATGTGTCTGTACCCATAGAGAGCCCCACATATACTAGAGCAGATAACACTCTGTGTTGTGCATGCTTCCATCTGTGTCAGGCTCCCAATGGGTTAAACATTAAACATTAAGCTTTCTCCATATATGACCACACACAAATAAACATGCTGAAGCGATGCCAAATGAGGTCCCATATGATGAATTTGGCGACAATAGCCCACTGTATAGGGTAGCGTCACTAAATTCACCCTCTGGCAACCTCATTCTGATCAAGATAGCCTATGCTACCAATGAAAGACCACGCATTAAAAATACTGATGTAGACTGAGCTATATTATATAGACCACCGAAGCATTGCATGACTGATGAAATTGATCTACCAAATTTCATTTACATGTCAAACTTCAGCTACGCGAATGCTTACTGACTTCATTATTGCTCATGGTACCATTTCGATATTCTATAACAGAGATAGCCACAAAGAATGCTCACTTAATTGGTTAAATCCAAATTTTATTCAGTTATTGATAATATTTAATTATATACAGACTTAACATCGTAAAGAAGTTAATAAATTGATACTGGTACGGCCACTCAGTCAAGTGATATCTACATATAGGTATAGGAAATCTGACTTTCAGGGGATCTGGTTCACCATTTTTACTGGAAAACCCCATGCTAAATATAGAAAACCACAGACCAGTACCCAGCAGGTGACAGAGTCAGAAAGGAATTATGACTGGTGCGCTCTGGTACAGAGTGTACAGTAATGCTCTATATAAGCGACTCCTTATAAGCAGAATTATGGGTAATTTTTCAGGATTTAGTCGGAAATATGGCTTGTTGCCATTCATCGGAAAGCTCTCACTGAGAACTTTCCGATGAATGTCAACAAGCCATATTTCCGACTAAATCCTGAAAAATTACCCATAATTCTGCTGTGGTTAAGGAGTCGATTATTTAGGGCAATATTGTATTTGTGTGAGAGGAATCTGCAGGTGTAAGAAGGATGAGGACACGATGATGCGGTCACAGACAACACAATCACGATAAAATCTGCTTATATATAAATATCAATTATATACTGATAGAGTAGCATTCATATAAATATTAGATTTGTACAAAATTTTATGAGAATTAACTTTGTTAGAGTCACATTCGTTATTTATTCCATGGAAAAGTGCAGTGCGTAATTACACTTTATATTACGGCGAATATATGTCGTCCGAGACATAATTACGCCGTATTATATCAGCAATAATGAGATTGGTCTAGAATAGGATTCCTTCTGCATTTTCTATTGTCTGTTGTCTGCTCATATTTCCTGACCATCCCTCCAAATGAATAATAGGACATTCCAATGTATACAATGGGAGAATCCATTTAGTATAGAAAGGGTTAAAATCATTATAATAAACCCATCAGATTACATTAACTCTTTCATGAGGTTCATGACGGGAGCTGCGCTGGTGCAGCATTAAAGATCATGTGCCAGTGCATTCTCTTATATATATACGGGTCTCGCAAATATAATAGAATTCACTGGCTTACAAAGTCAAGATAAATATTGTTATGCCAATGTATTCTCTTATATATGTGAGGCTTCATATGGGAGGCTCGCATCTATAAGAGAATGCATTGGCACAGGGTTTTCGCCAAATTTCATAAAGCTCCAGTCATGGAAGGGTTAACAGCAATTTATGTCCTAAGAAATCATTGGGGAATATCTATTTGTCACAAATGTAACAAATTTTGTGTGAATATAACAATGTACTCCTTTCACAAGAATGCCATGGAATAAATAACATGTGTCTATGGGAGATCAACTTAATCTTCACAGGAGTAGCACTATTTGATAGCGCAGCAAGGAAAAACAAATCACTCAATTTATAAATTAATGTCATTGTCATACATATAACCAAATCTTGAAATAACTCCGCTGTTAATGAGCATACGTGTATCATCAGTACATGCATTCTGCTGGTTAAAAAAACATTATGCAGCATAAAGATCCCGTGCCAGTGAATTCTCTTATATATGCGAGTCTCCCACAGGGAGCCTCGCATATATAAGAAAATGCACAAAAGGAATTGAGTCAGGTGTAACGTGATTGTTCAGAGTTTCTTACCGTTGACCAGTCAGTTATTTCAAGAATTGGTTATCTTGTGAGGTTAATACAGCTACAGTAATGCCCTAAGTAATCGACTCTTTTAACCATAGCAGAATTATGGGTAACTTTTCAGGATTTAGTCGGAAATATGGCTTGTTGCCATTCATCGGAAAGCTCTCGCCGATGTTTACTTATGGTGTTTTGTAATAACGATCCCGCCTTAGCTGCGTGTAATTTTCCTCCGGACAAATTGCTTAGCGAAAAATCCCCCTAATAGGCGGACAACATATTCAATAAGTTCCCGTCTCGCAACGATTTGGCCTCACAGACATATCAGCGGCTTATCAATTCCTTCGAGATAAATGATTGAACCAATCTACCCTAACAAGGGGGATTTTTCACGGTTGTATGTCGCGCGAATAGTATTGGCTGGCTGCCAGGTATTCACACCCAACATCGGAACGCGGCTTATTATTTGAAATCATTTGTGAGCAGTGGTGGCAGCGAGGAAGTCAAATTATATGTCCATCATAACATGGGTCGCCTTCGTTGGAGAAAGTGGAATTAAGCCTCAACCAAATTTGTTGTCAAGTTGATGTGGGGGGCTTATATAACCGTGACCTTGACCATAAAACGACCTTGACCTCTGTTGAAAGACATCTCACTTAAATGGCCATTTTGCTAGATATGTGTTGCGATGTACGCGCTCATGCCAATATTCAGAGGCCTTTTATAGCTATCATTTAGAAATATACCGGTATCGAGGCTCCTACATACTCGAGTCTGTATCTGACGAACAGAAACATGGGAGTACGATATCAATTTAAACTTGACCTCCATAAAGAATCTATTATATATTTGAGGAAAGTTTGTGGTCTGTGCGTGTGGGTGTTTGTGTATGTATGTGTGCGTGTGTGTGTTTCCGCGATGGAATCGGAAACGGCTAACCGATTTTGACGAAACTTGGTACGGGTATGTAGTTTGACATGAGGACTAACATGGGTATATCCGTTTGCCCGTGCGGCGTGGCCTTGACCTTCAAATGACCTTGAACTCAAGTTCTCCGCTGAGCCGATTTTCATCAAATTTGGTATGTGGGGGTAGTTTCAGGCGCTGAGCAATTTCGTCACACCCGGATGCCCGTGCGGCGTGAACTTGAGATTTTAAATGACACTGAACTGTATCTGGGTATCCACTGGGCCGATTTCCACCATTTTTTGGGGGTGTTGGTGTAGATGGGGATGCCGACAAATTTCTCACCCACATGCCCGTCAGACAGGTACCCAGCTAAAACCTAATGTATAGTTTGTGACTTCTGTCTGTTAGCTATGGCCGGGAAAACTTCCGGACGGATTTCGACGAAACTTGATACCTAAGTGTACGTTTGTCCGGGAAGTGTTTTGGACGGGTCAAAGTGTGATGCTTGATCTTCAAAATGGTCGATTCAAGATCAAATCGGGTAATAATGGCGGATTTCGACGATATTCGATAGCTAGGGATACTTTTGTCCGGGCAGTGTTTTGGACGGCTTAACTCGTAACCCCGACCTGACATTGACATTCAAAACGGTAAATTCAAGGTCAAATCTGGTCAAATTTCGCATAACTAGATCCGACGAAGCACCGCGTGTGGTTGCCCCGTTACGTGTCACGTACGATCATATTAACGTGTCACACGTATAAGGTGAAGGCCATTATTCAGTTACCTTCACCTCTAGCGTTCCACGGTGCACTCGCTCCCAGACTCTGATTCCACGGTGCACTCGCTCCCGGACTCTGGTACCTATACATATTGTTTCCGTAACTATACATTCTGGACTCCTCGACCTACGACCTTTGGGGCCAACGGTGACGGAATCTGACGAGGTTTGCCGAATGTCCGTAACTAGTGTCAGAACTGCACTAAAAAAATAATGTCATAATTTAGAGCACACCACAAAACTCAAACTTCACAAAAAAGGGTTAGTTCTTTTACCTATGTGGAATCATAGGGAAGATGTGCGATATATTTGTTTATGCTAAACACACACAAGGCTATTGACCAATCACGGCCCAGTGTCTATTTTATTCTCTCCTATATAATCCTCCCGCATCCGCCGGATGTCACTCCGAACCATATTTACACCAGTGTAACCAAAGCAGACGAGTCGTCAATCCGGTCGTCCACACTATTTGTACAAATAAATGAAGTTCACTTGTCACCTCCAGGGCTCCGTGGTGTTGGTCCTTGTAACCTTGGCATTTAATACTGTTTATTCTGGTGTCTAATCTAAATCAGACGGTTGAAAGCAATGTTTGATTCACTGATGTTCCCAGAATAATTTTTTGTATTGCTAAAAAGACACTTCAAATAAAGCCACACACTTACTCGGGGGTGGGTGACATGGCAGCTTTTTTGTGTGGCTGACGATATAGCAGAAGAAAGTGGTCGGTACAGATTATTAGAAGGGGTTAATTATTCAGGAGACGGTATAAGATTCAGTACAAAATTTATTCAATAGAACTCTATATGTGGTAAAAACAGCTCACACAATGACCAAAATAAATTAGGATGATATGAAGTCATAATTTAAAACATGATTATTTCTCACAGAAATATTGTATAAAATCATGATGGACCATGGTCTTATGTTGTTGAAATCGAACAATAAAAATGTCTCATTGTAAAATTCAATAAAATTGTGATGGCAATGGTCTGATTATGATAACCTGAATGCATGTTAACCCTTTACCCAACAGAACGCCCAGAAACGCCCGAATGAAGCTTCAACAGCCTAAATTATCTTTAGTCTGTCTCAATAAAACCATACACATATGGATATCATTGGAACCGGCTCATTGCCCACATTGTGATAGTTACAGTTATACCCTGTGCCAATGCATTCTCTTATATATGCGAGTCGACCATAGGTCGCCTCGCATATATAAGAGAATGCATTGGCCTAAAAAAAATCTTTTTTTAACACTTTTTACCATTTTTTCTTACATTCTTTAACAATTTTATAATTTTTAATGTGTTAATCCAATGCATTCTCTTATATATGCGAGGCGACCTATGGTCGACTCGCATATATAAGAGAATGCATTGGCACAGGGCCCTTCTGTTGGGTAAAGGGTTAAAGAACTGGCAGCAATCAGTGATAACAATAGTATAGTGCATTATGGGATTGCTGTGAATAACCACGTGGTAAGCGTTGGTATAAACAGGTCTGGTACATCTTCAATCCAGCTATTATAGTTGGATATGGCTATTTGTGCTGTTTCAGTCATCATGAAATATATTTACTATGATCATTCAATTTTAATAAAATTTATGAACGATCGATCATTCTGCCCACTGTTGTTATCACTTCGAAGTGGCTCTGCACAGAGATGTGCACTACCATTGTTTCCACACAAAGAAGCAAATTTTGAATTTTGTCATTTAACTGTAACAGTATACACCTATTGACTGTATTGAGGTGGAATAGCGAGAACTATTTAATCGAGGTGGTGTCTTTTGATCATTGAGCAGGACCGTTGAAGCCTCTGTAAATAGTCCCGCTTGCTGTCAGAAGACACTACTCAGGGAAAATAGTCCTTGCGATTTCATCCCAAGGCAAATGATAGGTGTTATTATATATGGCAATTCTCGTCTCGGGCCAACACTTGATATGGCAATTCTCGTCTCGGGCCAACCCTTGATGTCAGCAAATACTACTATTTGACATGTCACTGCGCCTCATCCAATCAAAAGGCAGTTTGACCCTCAACTCTACGTATATAACAGTGGAATATAACTATAACAGCTGAATTGTATTGCATGCCAGACCTGAGAATTATGAATTTACTGATGAACATATAATTGCGGACTTCTCAGATTTTGAGACAAGCCCACTAGAAAGATGGAGCATGATATGAATTAACCCTTTCATGAAGTTCATGACACAGGTCCCTCGCATAATAGACCCCAATCACCCAAAGACATCTTATATATATGTCTGGGTGGTTGGGGTCTATTATGCCAGGGACCTGTGGTTCATGACAGGAGCTGCGCTGGTGCAGCATTAAAATATCCTGTACCAGTGCATTTTCTTATATATCCGAGTCTCCCATAGGGATTCTCGCATATATAAGAGAATGAACTGGCTTAACAAGGTAAAGGTAAATATTGTTAGGCCAATGTATTCCCTTATACATGCGAGGCTAACTATGGCATACTCGGATATATAAGAGAATAGAATGGCACAGGTTTTAGCAAAATATCAGGAAGCAACAGTCATGGAAGGGTTAACAGTTTCATCTTGTGATAACACACAATTATGACTTCTCAAACATGTGGACAAAAATGAGTGGAAGAAATCTGAATATCAGATTCAACAAGATGAGGTGTGCCATGTATTCCCACGGACAAGGCGCTTTGATATCAGCCTGGATATAGTGTGTCTGACAATTGCAGAATGAGGTTCCCAGAGGGTGAATTTAGTGGGCTATGATAAAAAAAATTCACCCTCTGGAAGCCTCATTCTGCTTACGCCTCAACTGCTATGGGAGACCTAGGATCAGATTGAAGTTCCCCAGTTGACGTTGGTGATGTTCACCCATTAGTCACCTCATTTATACATATCCATATGGGCTTGGCTGATATGTGCTTTGTGCCATATACCCCAAGGACGTGAGCCAGAAACGTTTTCCACACTGGCCTGGCACAGTCATTAATTTTTCAAATAAAATCTCCAATTTAAAGGACCAATAGTGTTGGCAATTTCAAATTTTGAAGATAAGTGAATTGAATTTCAATGCAAAGAGCTTCAAATCAAAAAATCAAAAGATCATTCACAAAAACTACTTGATAGAATAAAATGAAGGTGGATAGTCGCAAAACACTCTCTTCAGTTTCAAGTCAACACACAGTAATTATACCAAATTTAACAGTTGAAAATTTGTATTTTGGTTGATAATTGATTACACTTTCATGACGGGAGCTCCGCTGGTGCAGCATACTGCCAGTTTATTCAATAAAGTCACATTAATCAATAATGCAGTGTTTGTGTCTTGGTAATGGCGGCAATATATATATAATCGGATGGGTGATTTTCTATAAACTGAAGACCTCTCTAAACCGAACAGAAAGGCCGGTCCAAAGGGTGTTCGGTTTAGATAGGTTTTACTGTATATGTCGTATACGCATATGTTAAAGTCATATTAATTTTTTAGCTTTCTGAAAAGATGTTTATTGGTCCATATGGTGAAGAAAAATTGAGAGCCAACTTTTAGGGAGAAACACTTTCATTTCCACAGACACTTCTCATGGTTTCCTATCCAGTGGGAAGAGCTGACAATAAAATATGATATGATGAATACGATGAAACAAAGTAACAAACCCCAATAGCTGGGTGGAGTATGATATGATAGCACAACTCACCCGAGCTTCCTCCACACACAAACGCGTCTGAACCCATAGAGAGCCCCACATAGACTAGAGCAGATAACACTCTGTAGTGCATGCTTCCATCTGTGTCAGGCTCCCAATGGGTTAAACATTAAGCTTCCTCCACACTAAATGTGTCTGAACCCATATAGAGCCCCACATAGACTAGAGCAGATAACACTCTGTAGTGCATGCTTCCGTCTGCGTCAGGCTCCCAATGGGTTAAACATTAAACATTAAGCTTTCTCCATATATGACCACACACAAATAAACATGCTGAAGCGATGCCAAATGAGGTCCCACATGATGAATTTGGCGACAATAGCCCACTGTATAGGGTATCATCACTAAATTCACCCTCTGGCAACCTCATTCTGATCAAGATAGCCTATGCTACCAATGAAAGACCACGCATTAAAAACACTGATATAGACTGAGCTATATTATATAGACCACCAAAGCATTGCATGACTGATGAAATTGATCTACCAAATTTCATTTACATGTCAAACTTCAGCTACGCGAATGCTTACTGACTTCATTATTGCTCATGGTACCATTTCGATATTCTATAACAGAGATAGCCACAAAGAATGCTCACTTAATTGGTTAAATCCAAATTTTATTCAGTTATTGATAATATTTAATTATATACAGACTTAACATCGTAAAGAAGTTAATAAATTGATACTGGTACGGCCACTCAGTCAAGTGATATCTACATATAGGTATAGGAAATCTGACTTTCAGGGGATCTGGTTCACCATTTTTACTTGAAAACCCCATGCTAAATATAGAAAACCACAGACCAGTACCCAGCAGGTGACAGAGTCAGAAAGGAATTATGACTGGTGCGCTCTGGTACAGAGTGTACAGTAATGCTCTAAATAAGCGACTCCTTATAAGCAGAATTATGGGTAATTTTTCAGGATTTAGTCGGAAATATGGCTTGTTGCCATTCATCGGAAAGCTCTCACTGAGAACTTTCCGATGAATGTCAACAAGCCATATTTCCGACTAAATCCTGAAAAATTACCCATAATTCTGCTGTGGTTAAGGAGTCGATTATTTAGGGCAATATTGTATTTGTGTGAGAGGAATCTGCAGGTGTAAGAAGGATGAGGACACGATGATGCGGTCACAGACAACACAATCACGATAAAATCTGCTTATATATAAATATCAATTATATACAGATAGAGTAGCATTCATATAAATATTAGATTTGTACAAAATTTTATGAGAATTAACTTGGTTAGAGTCACATTAGTTATTTATTCCATGGAATAGTGCAGTGCGTATTACACTTTATATTACGGCGAATATATGTAGTCCGAGACATAATTACGCCGTATTATATCAGCAATAATGAGATTGGTCTAGAATAGGATTCCTTCTGCATTTTCTATTGTCTGTTGTCTGCTCATATTTCCTGACCATCCCTCCAAATGAATAATAGGACATTCCAATGTATACAATGGGAGAATCCATTTAGTATAGAAAGGGTTAAAATCATTATAATAAACCCATCAGATTACATTAACTCTTTCATGAGGTTCATGACGGGAGCTGCGCTGGTGCAGCATTAAAGATCATGTGCCAGTGCATTCTCTTATATATATACGGGTCTCGCAAATATAATAGAATTCACTGGCTTACAAAGTCAAGATAAATATTGTTATGCCAATGTATTCTCTTATATATGTGAGGCTTCATATGGGAGGCTCGCATCTATAAGAGAATGCATTGGCACAGGGTTTTCGCCAAATTTCATAAAGCTCCAGTCATGGAAGGGTTAACAGCAATTTATGTCCTAAGAAATCATTGGGGAATATCTATTTGTCACAAATGTAACAAATTTTGTGTGAATATAACAATGTACTCCTTTCACAAGAATGCCATGGAATAAATAACATGTGTCTATGGGAGATCAACTTAATCTTCACAGGAGTAGCACTATTTGATAGCGCAGCAAGGAAAAACAAATCACTCAATTTATAAATTAATGTCATTGTCATACATATAACCAAATCTTGAAATAACTCCGCTGTTAATGAGCATACGTGTATCATCAGTACATGCATTCTGCTGGTTAAAAAAACATTATGCAGCATAAAGATCCCGTGCCAGTGAATTCTCTTATATATGCGAGTCTCCCACAGGGAGCCTCGCATATATAAGAAAATGCACAAAAGGAATTGAGTCAGGTGTAACGTGATTGTTCAGAGTTTCTTACCGTTGACCAGTCAGTTATTTCAAGAATTGGTTATCTTGTGAGGTTAATACAGCTACAGTAATGCCCTAAGTAATCGACTCTTTTAACCATAGCAGAATTATGGGTAACTTTTCAGGATTTAGTCGGAAATATGGCTTGTTGCCATTCATCGGAAAGCTCTCGCCGATGTTTACTTATGGTGTTTTGTAATAACGATCCCGCCTTAGCTGCGTGTAATTTTCCTCCGGACAAATTGCTTAGCGAAAAATCCCCCTAATAGGCGGACAACATATTCAATAAGTTCCCGTCTCGCAACGATTTGGCCTCACAGACATATCAGCGGCTTATCAATTCCTTCGAGATAAATGATTGAACCAATCTACCCTAACAAGGGGGATTTTTCACGGTTGTATGTCGCGCGAATAGTATTGGCTGGCTGCCAGGTATTCACACCCAACATCGGAACGCGGCTTATTATTTGAAATCATTTGTGAGCAGTGGTGGCAGCGAGGAAGTCAAATTATATGTCCATCATAACATGGGTCGCCTTCGTTGGAGAAAGTGGAATTAAGCCTCAACCAAATTTGTTGTCAAGTTGATGTGGGGGGCTTATATAACCGTGACCTTGACCATAAAACGACCTTAACCTCTGTTGAAAGACATCTCACTTAAATGGCCATTTTGCTAGATATGTGTTGCGATGTACGCGCTCATGCCAATATTCAGAGGCCTTTTATAGCTATCATTTAGAAATATACCGGTATCGAGGCTCCTACATACTCGAGTCTGTATCTGACGAACAGAAACATGGGAGTACGATATCAATTTAAACTTGACCTCCATAAAGAATCTATTATATATTTGAGGAAAGTTTGTGGTCTGTGCGTGTGGGTGTTTGTGTATGTATGTGTGCGTGTGTGTGTTTCCGCGATGGAATCGGAAACGGCTAACCGATTTTGACGAAACTTGGTACGGGTATGTAGTTTGACATGAGGACTAACATGGGTATATCCGTTTGCCCGTGCGGCGTGACCTTGACCTTCAAATGACCTTGAACTCAAGTTCTCCGCTGAGCCGATTTTCATCAAATTTGGTATGTGGGGGTAGTTTCAGGCGCTGAGCAATTTCGTCACACCCGGATGCCCGTGCGGCGTGAACTTGAGATTTTAAATGACACTGAACTGTATCTGGGTATCCACTGGGCCGATTTCCACCATTTTTTGGGGGTGTTGGTGTAGATGGGGATGCCGACAAATTTCTCACCCACATGCCCGTCAGACAGGTACCCAGCTAAAACCTAATGTATAGTTTGTGACTTCTGTCTGTTAGCTATGGCCGGGAAAACTTCCGGACGGATTTCGACGAAACTTGATACCTAAGTGTACGTTTGTCCGGGAAGTGTTTTGGACGGGTCAAAGTGTGATGCTTGATCTTCAAAATGGTCGATTCAAGATCAAATCGGGTAATAATGGCGGATTTCGACGATATTCGATAGCTAGGGATACTTTTGTCCGGGCAGTGTTTTGGACGGCTTAACTCGTAACCCCGACCTGACATTGACATTCAAAACGGTAAATTCAAGGTCAAATCTGGTCAAATTTCGCATAACTAGATTCGACGAAGCACCGCGTGTGGTTGCCCCGTTACGTGTCACGTACGATCATATTAACGTGTCACATGTATAAGGTGAAGGCCATTATTCAGTTACCTTCACTTCTAGCGTTCCACGGTGCACTCGCTCCCAGACTCTGATTCCACGGTGCACTCGCTACCGGACTCTGGTACCTATACATATTGTTTCCGTAACTATACATTCTGGACTCCTCGACCTACGACCTTTGGGGCCAACGGTGACGGAATCTGACGAGGTTTGCCGAATGTCCGTAACTAGTGTCAGAAATGCACTAAAAAAATAATGTCATAATTTAGAGCACACCACAAAACTCAAACTTCACAAAAAAGGGTTAGTTCTTTTACCTATGTGGAATCATAGGGAAGATGTGCGATATATTTGTTTATGCTAAACATACACAAGGCTATTGACCAATCACGGCCCAGTGTCTATTTTATTCTCTCCTATATAATCCTCCCGCATCCGCCGGATGTCACTCCGAACCATATTTACACCAGTGTAACCAAAGCAGACGAGTCGTCAATCCGGTCGTCCACACTATTTGTACAAATAAATGAAGTTCACTTGTCACCTCCAGGGCTCCGTGGTTTTGGTCCTTGTAACCTTGGCATTTAATACTGTTTATTCTGGTGTCTAATCTAAATCAGACGGTTGAAAGCAATGTTTGATTCACTGATGTTCCCAGAATAAATTTTTGTATTGCTAAAAAGACACTTCAAATAAAGCCACACACTTACTCGGGGGTGGGTGACATGGCAGCTTTTTTGTGTGGCTGACGATATAGCAGAAGAAAGTGGTCGGTACAGATTATTAGAAGGGGTTAATTATTCAGGAGACGGTATAAGATTCAGTACAAAATTTATTCAATAGAACTCTATATGTGGTAAAAACAGCTCACACAATGACCAAAATAAATTAGGATGATATGAAGTCATAATTTAAAACATGATTATTTCTCACAGAAATATTGTATAAAATCATGATGGACCATGGTCTTATGTTGTTGAAATCGAACAATAAAAATGTCTCATTGTAAAATTCAATAAAATTGTGATGGCAATGGTCTGATTATGATAACCTGAATGCATGTTAACCCTTTACCCAACAGAACGCCCAGAAACGCCCGAATGAAGCTTCAACAGCCTAAATTATCTTTAGTCTGTCTCAATAAAACCATACACATATGGATATCATTGGAACCGGCTCATTGCCCACATTGTGATAGTTACAGTTATACCCTGTGCCAATGCATTCTCTTATATATGCGAGTCGACCATAGGTCGCCTCGCATATATAAGAGAATGCATTGGCCTAAAAAAAATCTTTTTTTAACACTTTTTACCATTTTTTCTTACATTCTTTAACAATTTTATAATTTTTAATGTGTTAAGCCAATGCATTCTCTTATATATGCGAGGCGACCTATGGTCGACTCGCATATATAAGAGAATGCATTGGCACAGGGCCCTTCTGTTGGGTAAAGGGTTAAAGAACTGGCAGCAATCAGTGATAACAATAGTATAGTGCATTATGGGATTGCTGTGAATAACCACGTGGTAAGCGTTGGTATAAACAGGTCTGGTACATCTTCAATCCAGCTATTATAGTTGGATATGGCTATTTGTGCTGTTTCAGTCATCATGAAATATATTTACTATGATCATTCAATTTTAATAAAATTTATGAACGATCGATCATTCTGCCCACTGTTGTTATCACTTCGAAGTGGCTCTGCACAGAGATGTGCACTACCATTGTTTCCACACAAAGAAGCAAATTTTGAATTTTGTCATTTAACTGTAATAGTATACACCTATTGACTGTATTGAGGTGGAATAGCGAGAACTATTTAATCGAGGTGGTGTCTTTTGATCATGGAGCAGGACTGTTGAAGCCTCTGTAAATAGTCCCGCTTGCTGTCAGAAGACACTACTCAGGGAAAATAGTCCTTGCGATTTCATCCCAAGGCAAATGATAGGTGTTATTATATATGGCAATTCTCGTCTCGGGCCAACACTTGATATGGCAATTCTCGTCTCGGGCCAACCCTTGATGTCAGCAAATACTACTATTTGACATGTCACTGCGCCTCATCCAATCAAAAGGCAATACGACCCTCAACTCTACGTGTATAAGAGTGGAATATAACTATAACAGCTGAATTGTATTGCATGCCAGACCTGAGAATTATGAATTTACTGATGAACATGTAATTGCGGACTTCTCAGATTGTGAGACAAGCCCACAAGAAAGATGGAGCATGATATGAATTAACCCTTTCATGACGTTCTTCGTGACACAGGTCCCTCGCATAATAGACCCCAATCACCCAAAGACATCTTATATATATGTCTGGGTGGTTGGGGTCTATTATGCCAGGGACCTGTGGTTCATGACAGGAGCTGCGCTGGTGCAGCATTAACATATCCTGTACCAGTGCATTTTCTTATATATCCGAGTCTCCCATAGGGATTCTCGCATATATAAGAGAATGAACTGGCTTAACAAGGTAACGGTAAATATTGTTAGGGCAATGTATTCTCTTATATATGAGGCTACCTATGGGCGACTCGGATATATAAGAGAATAGAATGGCACAGGTTTTAGCAAAATTTCAGGAAGCAACAGTCATGGAAGGGTTAACAGTTTCATCTTGTGATAACACACAATTATGACTTCTCAAACATGTGGACAAAAATGAGTGGAAGAAATCTGAATATCAGATTCAACAAGATGAGGTGTGCCATGTAT